>CM038671.1:123691994-125050487 GCA_021605145.1 Aegilops bicornis
GACCGTGAGGACTGCTCCGGTGATCACCAAACCGAGTCGGCCAGGTATATATATTAGTTAAGCTGGCGACTAGCTAATTGATGCATTCGTTGTTTTGGTATGTACACATATTAATTAACTCTCGTCTTTCTTCCTTTTTCTAGCCCTCCGGATCGAGCACAACCGGTAAGGAGGCGAGGCCGAAGAAAAAGTTGAGCTTGGATGAAAGGTTTGAGATCATAGAAATCGCAGCATGACGACCAACCGATTGAACCCATCCGGACAAAGAAGGCATTTGTTGCTTTCGGTCGCGGGGTTCTGGTTAGGGACAAGATCCCGATCAGCATCCAGCAATGGTATAAGCCTAAGAATGAAGACCCTGAGGTGTCTTATGTCAATGATTTGCAGAAAAATGATCTTTGGACTGAGCTGAAGTCAAATTTCACCCTACCGCCAGAGGATGATCCGGAGAAGCCAGTTATAGAGCCATTAATAAAGTCTTTTGTTCTTAAGAAGATGGCAGACCTATTCAGGCATTGGAAGAAAGACCTGAATAAGTTTGTCGATAACAAAGAGACACCAGAATTCAAGGGCAAATATGAGAAGATCAGAGATGGTAGCCCGCATTTGTGGCCCACAGGACATCGGAAAAGAGTAAAAAAGATGTCGGCGGCAAACAAGCAAAATGCTGCGAAGAAGAAGCTTCACCATTGCACGGGTCGGTGGCTACCTCATAGCCCGGCCTAAGTGGGCCAAGGCTGAGAATGATCTGCTTGATAAAGGGATCGAACCGAGAGACAATGAACTGGCTAGACCGTTGTCGGACTTGGTTCTTCGGGCTGGCGGAACCTTGGACCTATGTCGAGGAAGTGCATTTGGATGGGCGAGCAATTGGACATACCAATCAAGAGGCTAAAGCAATATATCGAAGCAGCGCAACAAGGGAAGTTCGTTCAGACGGGGAGAAGGACGAGCTCACAATGGCCCTCGGGAATCCTGAGCACCACGGGCCGGACCACGAGGCATGCCAGGCTCCCTTTCGTAGAAGGCTGGATTTCCGGACACAGGGGGTTACAAAACCCAAGAGAGGAGGAAGAAACTGGAGTAGAGCCAAATGCAGGCGCTGCACGAAAGGGTAATGAGGCTAGAGGAACGAGAAGCAGCAGATCACAGCAAACGACCTGCCGAAGCTTCCCCCGAAGCTACCCCGCCATCTCGGCCGAGAAGCGGCGTGGCTTCCACCGAGCTGCTTCAGCGGAGCATGCCTTGACGGCTCTGCCAGCTATCCCGTGGATGCTATCACGGAGTCTCAAAATTGCCACCTTATGGCGCAATGGAGCAATTTGAAGGTCAAGGCGGCTGTTGGCTCTGTTTATCCTACTAAACCCGACTCAACTTTTCACTGCCGGCCGATTCCAGAAGGATATGCTAAGGTGATGGTGGATGAAATAACGGAGGGATTTGAGGACCTCCGGCTTGACCACCCTACCGGTGAAGGGGAGTATCGGCTGGGTTCTGCTCTCAAGACTACATGCCTATGGCGGAAGGATCTCATCAACCTTCCGAACTGGACGCCTCCGCCTCCTCCTCCTCCGGCGAGTCAGGGCACTCCGCCTCCTCCACCGCCTCCTCCTCCCGTGAGTGGCGATCAGGGCACTCGGCGGCTCCTTCTCCGGCGGCGTGGCGGCACTCCGCCTGCACCGGCGCTCGAGCAGCCAGCCTCCTCCTTCTCCGCCTCGTCGGCAAGAGGCGGAAGAGACCCGCCGCCGCTCCGGCTGCTCCGGCGCGTCGTAGTCCTTCTCCTCCGCCTCGTAAGCAAGGAAAGAAGACATCCGCTCTGTCTGCTCTGCGGCGTCTAGCAGTACAGCCAAAGGCGGGAGGAGATACAAATTCGGTCCTTCTCTGAAGAATCTAGAGACGTTACCGTACGAGAGGACCGACGAGGAAAACGCGAAGATCGCGCAGACCGAAGTGCATGACTGGTTTGAAGGGTTGAAAGCAAAGAGACATCCACCTCCGGAGGAGAAGGTAGATCCGGTGAAAGCGAAGCGCACTCTGGCTGCCCTGACAAAACCACCCAGTCTCCGACGAAAGGCAACTATGAGCGCATTATTGGAAAGGCATTTGCCGAAGCGGAGAGGTCGGGAAGTACTAAAATGTTGTGGAACGTAGCAGAAATTCAAAATTTTCTACGCATCACCAAGATCAATCTATGGAGATACTAGCAACGAGAGAGAGGGGAGTGCATCTTCATACCCTTGAAGATCGTGATGCGGAAGCGTTGCAAGAACGCGGCCGGTGGAGTCGTTCACTAAGAGATTCCGATCGCGGCCGAATCCGATCTAAGCACCGAACAATGGTGCCTCCGCGTTCAACACACGTACAGCCCGAGGACGTGTCCTCCTTCTTGATCCAGCAAGGGGAGAGGAGAAGTTGAGGGAGAGCTCCGGCAGCACCGACGGCGTGGTGTTGGAGCTTGCAGTTCTCCGGCAGAGCTTCGCCAAGCACTACTACGGAGGAGGAGGTGTTGGGGAGGGAAAGGGCTGCACCAGGGGAAGCGTGAAGCTCCCATGCGCCTCCCCACTATATATAGGGGTGGAAGGGGCTGGTTTCTTGCCCTCCAAGTCCATTGGGGCGTTGGCAAAGGTGGGAGGAAAGAAATCTCATCATTTCCTTCCCCACCGATTGTTATCCCCCCTTTTTAGGGATCTTAATCTTATCCCTTTGGGATATGATCTTATTCCTTCTAAGGGGGGATCTTGGTGCGCCTTGACCAGGGGTGTGGGGCCTTGCCCCCACTACCCACGTTCATGTGGGTCCCCCATGCAGGTGGGCCCCACTCTGGAACCTTCTAGAACCTTCCCGGTACAATACCGAAAAATCCCGAACATTTTCCGGTGGCCAAAATAGGACTTCCCATATATAAATATTTACCTTCAGACCATTCCGGAACTCCTCGTGACATTCGGGATCTTATCCGGGACTCCGAACAACATTCGGTAACTGCACACTAATTCCCATAACAACTCTAGCGTCGCCGAACCTTAAGTGTGTAGACCCTATGGGTTCGGGAATCATGCAGCCATGACCGAGACAGCTCTCTGCCAATAACCAACACCTGGATCTGGATACCCATGTTGGCTCCCACATGTTCCACGATGATCTCATCGGATGAACCACGATGTCAAGGACTCAATCGATCCCGTATACAATTCCCTTTGTCTAGCGGTATTGTACTTGCCCGTTAACCGGAGTGACAAATCCCAGTCTCGATTCGTACCAACCCAACAGACACTTTCGGAGATACCTGTAGTGCACCTTTATAGCCACCCAGTTACGTTGTGACGTTTGGTACACCCAAAGCATTCCTACGGTATCCGGGAGTTGCACAATCTCATGGTCTAAGGAAAAGATACTTGACATTAGAAAAGCTTTAGCATAAGAACTACACGATCTTTGTGCTAGGCTTAGGATTGGGTCTTGTCCATCACATCATTCTGCTAATGATGTGTTCCCGTTATCAACGACATCCAATGTCCATGGTCAGGAAAATGTAACCATCTATTGATCAACGAGCTAGTCCACTAGAGGCTTACTAGGGACATGGTGTTGTCTATGTATCCACACATGTATCTGAGTTTCCTATCAATACAATTATAGCATGGATAATAAACGATTATCATGAACAAATAAATATAATAATAACTAATTCAATATTGTCTCTAGGGCATATTTCCAACAGTCTCCCACTTGCACTAGAGTCAATAATCTAGTTTACATCGCCATGTGATTAACACTCACAGGTCACATCACCATGTGACCAACATCCAAAGAGTTTACTAGAATCAATAATCTAGTTCACATCACTATGTGATTAACTGTAGCGACCTGACCCAAAATCGGTCAAGTCTCTGTGTCTGTACCATCCCAAGATCATGCTGGCACTCACAGTACATTGATGAAACAAACAAAGTTCAATCACACCTGAATTTATTACACGATTCTCATATCGAGTCTTTATTACAATAGAATAAATTCAGCCGAAGGCCAACTCATGAGAAATAAACTAAGTAAAGCTGCGGAGCGTAGAAGAATAGCGAGTCCATCCGACTCCAAAGGGCAATCGCCAAGCGGCGGATCGTAGCCTCAATCCTGATCGGAATACTCCTACGCAACATAAGACGTTGCAGCCGTGTAGGTCAGCATTTTGAATATGCCGGCAAGTCATGAAGAGAGAACAATAATAAAATTACTAACACTATATGCAATTTGGCTGTGGGGCTCTAAGTTTCATCATTTTGCGAAAAGCCAGTTTTTCCCTACTACAGTGGACTTGCTTGCAAATACTACAAAATTGTTGGTAGTTAGTTCCACCAACCAATGTCTCATTCCCAAATTATTAAGTCATAACCCCTCAATTAAATTATTAATTTCAGTGTTGAGATTTCCGAATACTTCCAAGTTCCAGAGGCTCAAATTGTCCGTAACCGGGGACACGGCTAATCGATTAGATCTTTTCTCTGCAGAGGTTTAGCACTTTACCCGCAAGAATCGTTCCCTCCTTTTAAGTCTTCGCACTTGAGTGTTTGAAGGCAGGGACGAACAAAACAGGGTCTTAGAAGAGTTCCTGCAGGGCCCTTTGCGGTGCCCATCCAATCCTACCGTTCTTCTACATCTCGTAGCACCGTCCGGCGAGTCACACCTAGGGTCGACCAAGCCAGAGCCCATAATGGCTTGCGGCTGCACAGGTAAGCTTCCGGTCAATGGGGTATCCATCCGTCTCTTTGTGGCTGGGTGAAGCTTTCCGCAAGATGTCATGGCACTTCTCCGTGCATCCCGGCCAACCACTGGGTTCTCTAGGGTGCCCGTCAACCGTCCTCCACCCAGTAGTGAATTTCGAAGTCCATCTTGATCTTGAAGTCATGGGGTTGTCATCATCTTTAAGACTCTCACATCTCCCTTATGAATTCACTCAACCAAACACGTATACGAGCATAGCAAAAATAAACTACTTATTCCCGGGTCATGGTAACAAGGGGAATTGGTTCATCCTACCTCATGATACTACTCAAGAACATAACTTCAAAATTTCACCTACTGCATGCATGGTGGGGAGGTAATTCTAATGCAATAAAAATCATAGGTATTGTAAAGAAACATGATCAATGACTTGCCTTGCTGACGATCTTCGTAAGCTAGGGACTCGTGGTAGCAAGCCGCACTCCGGAAATTCTACCGAGGCAAACAATAACCACAATAAGCATACAACATATAATCACTTACATAACAGCATAGTAATATGAAACACACACAACAAATGAATCAAAACCCAAAGGAAAACTCGAAGAAATCCAACTCAATGTTTTCCTACTTCAAGCAACAACTAAAAATAGTTTTACATAACAAAAAATTTCTTAACAGAACCTAAGCATGGGTTTATGCTACCTAACAGAAAAGGATTCATCAAGCAACTAGGAGCAAAAAGAATCACTTTAAAATCTATTATAAAACTCCTATTAGGCCTAAAGCAAATTCTAGTAGGACAAATAAAATAAAAGTTTTATTTATTATAAATAAAAGTTCATGCTCTAAAGTGACAGAAACTAACTTAGAATAATCAATCACATGTGAGAAATAAATTTATTTGCTAATTAAAATAATAGGAAAACAGTAGCTAGTTAATTAATTAAGAATAACATGATTCTGATTAAAACTAATTTTTTAATAATCCTAAAATGCCCAAATTAATTCCTACGGTTAGGCAATGTCAAAACAAAGTTGGGACAAAAGAATCATTAAAAATAATTTTCCTAACTCAATTTATAGCAGATTTACTATTCTGACTAAATCTAAAATAAAGCAATTTTAAATAATTGTAACATAGCTAATTATATATTCTACAGAAACTATAAGAAATTTTCAAAACACCAAAAAAAGAATCAATTAAAAATATTAAGCAGATTAAAATATATGAATTTTTCAAATCTGAAACTATTCTGTTAAAACAGCAAACGAAAATAAAAGAAAAATGGCCTAATGGGCCTAACTAGCATACATGCGTAATATAACTAAACGGGCCCTAGGGTTAAACGAATCGGGCGGTCTAAATAAAACCCTAACTTAAAATTAAACCGAACTAACCGGAATAAAACCCGGTTTTATTTAAAAGAGCATACCCCTTCGGGGGGATCTAATCCTAGCCGTAGAACGAGATCGGACGGCGGGGGTGGAGTCCGGCGAGTTACCGGAGATCGACGGCGGCGGCGGCTCGGGCGGCGAGTGCGTCGGCGTCTCCGGTGGTCGGGGAAGTCGGCGGAGTGCTCCGGCGGGTGCGGCGCGACGAGGGGGTGGTTCTGGTGGAGTCAACGGGGCTCGGGGAGGGCTAGGGCGTCGGCGACGAGGTAAATGGCGGCGGCGTTCGGCAACTCCGGTGAGTGCGTGCGGCGAGAGAGAGGGGGTCCGGTGAGGGGGCGAAGGGGAAAACGGGGTCGAGGGGGGGGGGGGTATAAATAGGCGGGGCCTCATCTTGGGCGAGGGGGCAATCGGGGAGAGATCGAATCCGGATCGCCGGGATCCGTGGCGGCGCGGGCGAGTGGCGTGGCGAGGTTGACGGTGGGGTCCACCTGTCGGCGACAGCGGGAAGCGGCTGGGTCGGTCGACCGACGCGGGAGTTTCGGTGAAGTGCGGTCGGCTCATTGGCTGGCCGTTGGGGCAGTTCGATGGGCCGCTGGGTGGAGTCGCCAGTGTTGGCTGGGCCGATTGGTAGTGGCGCTGGGTATTTTATTTTTCTAATTTAATTTTTTTTTGAAAATAAAAACAAAGATAAAATATAAAATATATATATTTTATATAGGACATATATATATCAAAATGATCAGGGGAATATTCCCTATCATTTGAACATTTTTCCAGGGGCAAAATCCAAAGTTTATAAAAATTCATTTTTTCCAAAATTCAAATAAAACTCAAATTTGAATTCAAACCTTTTGGCAATGTTTTTCCTCTGATATTTTGGAGTGTCATGTTTACTCCTCTCATACTTTTTCTCAAGTATTTATCGGCATAGTTTTGAAATGATTTCCACTGCCAATATTTGAATTCAAATTACAACAACTCCAAAACTTCAGAAACTTCAAATGCCACTCAAATTCAAACAGAATGCATAGATGCTTAGCTATAATTGTAAAACATTCCAAATAGGAAATTTGGGATGTTACAAACCTACCCACCTTAAGATGAATCTCGCCCTCGAGATTCGGGTTGGCTAACAAATAGGTGCGGATGGTCTCGAAGGAGGTCTTCTTCTCGCTCCCGTGTGGCTTCCTCTTGAGTGGTGACTCCTGACACCTTACAAAACTTGATGATCTTGCTGCGGGTGACTCTGTTCGCAGTCTCGAGAATTCGAACGGGTTTCTCCTCATAAGTCAGATCACTGTCGAGCTGTATGGCTTCTAGAGGCACTGTGTCTCTCAACGGAATATCAGCCATGTCGGCATGACACTTCTTCAGCTGAGAAACATGGAAGACATCATGAACTCCGGACAATCCTTCCGGCAATTCCAACTTGTAAGCAACTTCTCCACGACGTTCGAGGATTTTGTAGGGGCCAATGAACCGGGGTGCTAACTTTCCTTTGACACCAAACCTCTTGATTCCACGAAGTGGAGACACACGAAGATATGCTCGGTCTCCCGCCCGTAAGTTACTTCCTTGCGTTCTTGTCGGCATAACTCTTACGTCTCGATTGAGCCACCTTGAGCCTATCTCGAATCAGCTTGACTTTCTCTTGGAATCTACGATAAGATCGGGACCGAAAGTTTCGATCTCCAACACCATCCCACGACAATGGTGTTCTCGCATCTCCTTCCGTATAGAGCTTGAAGGGGCCATCTTGGTGATGCGATAACTGTTATTGTATGAGAATTCCGCGTATGGCAAATTATCATCCCAGCTAGATCCATAGTCTAGCGCACAAGCTCTCAACATGTCCTCCAAGATCTGGTTGACTCTCTCGGTCTGTCCATACATGCGTGGATGAAAAGGCATCTTGAACTCCAGCCTCGTACCCAAAGTTTCATGCAACTGATTCCAAAACTTTGAGGTAAATTGTGTTCCTCTATCGACACGATACTCCTCGGAACTCCATGCGGACATACGATCCTGGTCATGTATATCTTGGCTAACTTAAGCGCTGGTATAGGTAGTCTTCACGGGAATGAAATGAGCTACCTTGGTCAATCGATCAACCACTACCGAGATGGAATCATAACCTGAACGGGTCTGGGTAATCCTGTGATAAAATCCATTCCAAGTTTTTCCCATTTCCAATCGGGAATCGGCAAAGGTTGAAGTAACCCTGGCCCCGATGTTCTGCCTTTACTCGTTGACAAACGCCATACCGCTACGTACTCGGCAATATCTTTCTTCATACATCCACGAAATTTTCCTTCAAATCCAGATACATCTTGGTGTTACCGGGGTGAATCGAGTACGGTGAATCATGAGCCTCCTGAAGAATTAGCTTCCTGAGTTCGGGATCATTGGGTACATAAATACGATCCTCGTACCATATAGCTCCGTGCTCATCCTTACGGAACCCTTTAGCTTTTCCTTCATTCATCCTTTTCTTTATCTCATCAATTTCCTTGTCCGTCTTCTGGGCTTCACGAATTCTTTCGGTCAAGGTGGACTGAACTTCAGAGTTGCAACATATCCTCTCGGAACTATCTCTAGTCGGAGATCTCACGAGGTCATCGACTAACTCTGAGGTAATCCTCCCGCTATAAGAGTATTCACATAACTCTTACGGCTCAAAGCATCTGCTACAACATTAGCTTTCCACAGGTGATAATGCAGTCTCATGTCATAGTCCTTTATTAACTCTAGCCATCTCCTGCACGAGGTTCAACTCTTTCTGCGTGAAAATATACTTCAAGCTCTTGTGATCTGTGTAAACATCACAACGGTTTCCGATGAGGAAATGTCTCCAGTCTTGAGTGCATGCACTACTGCTAACTCCAAATCATGTGTGGCATAATTCATCTCGTGGAGGTCGTAGTTATGCGGAGGTATACGCTACAACTTTTCCTTCCTGCATGAGTACTCCTCCGAGTCCTGGCGAAGCGTCACAATATACAGTAATCCTTGTGTATGTCCGGCAAAATCAGTACTGGGGCTGTAACCAGACATTTCTTAAATTCCTGAAAACTGGCTTCACAATCCTCGGTCCAAATGTACTTGGCTTCCTTCTTCAACAGCTCAGTCATGGGCTTGGCAATCTTCGAGAAATTCTCAATAAACCTCCGATAATATCCTGCGAGTCCGAGAAAACTGCGGATCTCCTTGACTGAGGTGGGCGACTGCCAATCGGTGACTGATTCAACCTTGGCGGGGTCAACTGCTATTCCTTCTCCTGAAATAACATGTCCGAGGAATCCGACTTCCTTCAGCCAAAATTCACATTCTTTGAACTTGGCATACAAGCGATGTTCTCGAAGTTTCTCGAGAACTAGGCATAAATGTTCCTTATGCTCTTCCTCGCTCTTGGAGAAAATCAGTATATCATCGATGAACACCACGACAAACTTGTCCAGATATTCCATAAATACCTTGTTCATCAAATTCATGAAGTATGCAGGAGCATTAGTCAATCCAAATGACATGACGGTATACTCATATAAACCATACACAGTGGTAAATGCTGTTTTGGGTATATCCGTTTCACGGATCTTCAATCGATGATACCACGATCGAAGATCGATCTTGGAGAATACCTTGGCTCCAACTAGCTGATCAAATAGATCATTAATCATCGGCAGAGGGTACTTGTTCTTGATGGTCACCTCGTTCAACGAACGATAATCCACGACCATCCTCAAGGTTCCATCCTTCTTCTCTACCAAAAGAACTGGGGCTCCCCATGGTGATGAGCTTGGCCGAATATATCCTTTCTCCAATAACTCATTAATTTGATTCTTGATCTCTTTCAATTCGTTCGGGGGCATCCGATAAGGTCTCTTGGATATTGGGGCTGATGGGGCAATAATTCAATCAGAAATTCAATGTCCCTGTCCGGTGGCATTCTGGTAATTCCTCCTAAACACATCGGGAAAATCTTGCACTCTTGGCACTTCCTCTGAGCAACTCCGTGAGGGAATTCACTGATTCTTCATCCGGCTATGCACGGATACATACTTGATCCTCTTACGCTCCGGGTGGTGAGCGAGAATCGACTTCTTGAGCACAGTCTATGTTTCCTTCAAACTTCGTCAACCAATCCATGCCTAGGATTACATCCAAGGTCTGGGTTTCCAATACTATGAGGTCTGTGGGAAATTTATGATTTCCGATGTTGAGGGTTGCATGACAGCCTAAACCTGCCATCATTTCTCCTCCTGCGGGCCCGGCGAAGGGGGCTTCTAAGGGTTTTAGTGGGCAACCCGTACTTTTCCACAACTACCCTTGATATGAATGAATGCGTTGCACGAGAATCAAAGAGTACCAATCTGAGCGTGAATTCAATAAAAACTTACCAACCACGATTATCGGCTGATCATTGGCGTCCTCCACGTCAATGTGGTTCACCCGAGCACGAGGAAAGGGTTGGGCTTCTTATTTGAGCTTCCATTGCCGTTTCCATTCCTCTGCTTGGCCTCCGGGCAGTCGGTGGCATAGTGCCCTGTTTTCTGGCACTTGAAACAGGTGATGTGACTCAGATCTTTCTGAGCCGGGGCAGGACGATGCTGGTTACCATTGCCGTTGCCTGACTTGTTGTCCTGGTTGCGGTTGTTCCCATTTCCTCCATGGTTATGTCCTCCATGGTTGTGATGGGTATGCCCTCCTGAGTATGGGGCATAACGGGGCTTCTGCTGAGCTCCAGAGTTGTACTTCCCCTGGCTGTACTTCCGCTTGCGGCTATCAATCTGCTGCTGTTTGCCTTCAAGTATGGTGGCCTTGTCTACCAGCTCCTGGTAGTTGGTGAAGGTAGCCACCATAAGCTGCATACCCAGCTCGTCATTGAGTCCTCGAGAAACTTCTCCTGCTGCGGCATCCGTGGCCACATCATCCGGGGCATAGCGAGCTAACTTGCTGAACTCATCCACGCATCTTGCCCCACGATGCGGTTCCCCTGGCGTAAGTTGCGGAACTCACGCTTCTTCGGACTCATGGCTCCGGTGAAACATGAGCGGTGCGGAAAGCTTCTTGGAACTGATCCCACATGATGGTGCCGATGGGATAAGTGGCGGTGTAGTTCTCCCACCAAGAAGCTGCAGGTCCATCAAGTTGATGTGCGGCAAAGCGCACCTTCTGCATCGGTGCATCCAACGGTGATTAGCTCTCTTCCGACCTTGCGGAGCCAATCATCGGCCGAATCGGCTCGGTCTTGCTAGAGAACACCGGCGGATTCATCCTTAGGAATCGAGTCAAGTTGTCAACAGGGGTGGTGGCGGTGGATTGTTGTTGTTGTTGTTGTTACGATTACGGATGAGTATGCGCATGAGGGCATTACGCTGCTGGAGTAGCTGGGTGAGCTCGGCGGAAAACCGGTGTCACGTCTCGGAGGCATCCGGTGTTTTGGAGTGGATGAGAAAATTAGAATAGAACAAGGGTCTAATGAGAAAATATCACTACCCATATGAATGCACAATCATAATCACACCAATCATTTATTCATTCCACTCAAACATGGTTCAATCTCGATTACAAAATATCTCACGACTAATCGAAAATAACGGCCCTAAGCGATCGACGGAAAAATAAAATAACATGGTGGTCGGCTAAATGTCTTCATCAATAATCCTTGCGCCCTCACAGTGCGGCGTCCTCCGGTGGGGCGTCCTCGATCTGGCGCCTCCTCTTGCGGCTTTCTCGGTGGAACTCCTTCATAATCCTGATCATTGCTCACGAGAGGTCCGTCATCTCCACTCGGAAAAGGTCCTCTCCCAGGTCCATCTTCTCCTCTAATGCGGCAACCTTCATCTTGTGTCGTCGACTCTCTCCATGAAGTCCGCGATTTCTTCCTCATGGTCAAGGAAGTCTGCGTGTGCCTTCTCCTCCGGTTCGATTCACGGAACAATAGCCTCCTGTGTACCTTCGAGTTACGGTGATGCGGATCTCCCGTTTCTGAGGAGACACTCCAAGTCTTGGACATACGAGAGAATGGAGTCGTCCTCACGGTATGGATGATATGTCCATTCCTTGCTCGCAAGAAACCATGGCGAGGTGCGATGGATCGAGCTCGGCCTGTACTCTTCTCGGAGATGTCCAAGTGCACGATAAATCGCCATGTCTCTTCCGAGGATCGATTGAAGTCGGTAAACTCAAAGTCAATAGGCTCTGTATGTCCTCCGAAGGTTCTCCCTGGAATGTGCACCTCGATCCTGTAGCGGGTATCCGTCGGAAGTGCATTGGTAGGCTTCCCGGTGATCGAGGGCAGAGCAATCTTCAGCTTCTTCACGATCTGGACCAGCTTCCTGCCGAAGGGCATCGTCTCATCTGGCTGGCAAAACTCCGGTAGCAAAACTGGGGTGAACTCGGCGGCCATCTAAAATGTTGAAAATCGGAGAGAAGTCGAAATGAGCAGGGAATTACGGAATGATAAGGACATAAAATAAATAGTCTCTTCCTATGGCTTTCCGATCCTAGGGGTTACGTCCTCACGGTCGGCGTGCTCTGAATACCATCTCATGGCGACGACCCAAAATCGGTCAAGTCTCCGTATGCATACCATCCCAAGATCATCTTTGGCACTCACGGTACATTGATGAAACAAACAAAGTTCAATCACACCTGAATTTATTACACGATTCTCATATCGAGTCTTTATTACAATAGAATAAATTCGGCCAAAGGCCAACTCATGAGAAATAAACTAAGTAAAGCTGCGGAAGCGTAGAAGAATAGCGAGTCCATCCGACTCCAAAGGGCAATCGCCAAGCGCGGATCGTAGCCTCAATCTTGATCGGAATACTCCTCTGCAACATAAGACGTTGCAGCCGTGTAGGTCAGCATTTTGAATATGCCGGCAAGTCATGAAGAGAAAACAATAATAAAATTACTAACACTATATGCAATTTGGCTGTGGGGCTCTAAGTTTCATCATTTTGTGAAAAGCCAGTTTTTCCCTACTACAGTGGACTTGCTTGCAAATACTACAAAATTGTTGGTAGTTATTGAGATGGTTCCGCCAACCAATGTCTCATTCCCAAATTATTAAGTCATAACCCCTCAATTAAATTATTAATTTTAGTGTTGAGATTTCCGAATACTTCCAAGTTCCAGAGGCTCAAATTGTCCGTAACCGGGGACACGGCTAATCGATTAGATCTTTTCTCTGCAGAGGTTTATGACTTTACCCGCAAGAATCGTTCCCTCCTTTTAAGTCTTCGCACTTGAGTGTTTGAAGACGGACGAACGAAACAGGGTCTTAGAAGAGTTCCTCTGGGCCCTTGCCGGTGCCCATCCAATCCTACCGTTCTTCTACATCTCGTAGCACCGTCCGGCCAGAGTCACACCTAGGGTCGACCAAGCGAGCCCATAATGGCTTGCGGCTGCCTGAGGTAAGCTTCCGGTCAATGGGGTATCCATCCGTCTCTTTGTGGCTGGGTGAAGCTTTCCAAGAATGTCATGGCACTTCTCCATGCATCCCGGCCAACCACCGGGTTCTCCAGGTGCCCGTCACAACCGTCCTCCACCCAAGTAGTGAATTTGAAGTCCATCTTGATCTTGAAGTCATGGGGTTGTCATCATCTTTAAGACTCTCACATCTCCCTTATGAATTCACTCAACCAACCCGTCTCTGAGCATAGCAAAAATAAACTACTTCGTCCCGGGTCATGGTAACAAGGGAATTGGTTCATCCTACCTCATGATACTACTCAAGAACATAACTTCAAAATTTCACCTACTGCATGCATGGTGGGGAGGTAATTCTAATGCAATAAAAATCATAGGTATTGTAAAGAAACATGATCAATGACTTCCCTTCTTGACGATCTTCGTAAGCTAGGGACTCGTGGTAACAAGCTTAGCACTCCGGAAATTCTACCGAGGCAAACAATAACCACAATAAGCATACAACATATAATCACTTACATAACAGCATAGTAATATGAAACACACACAACAAACGAATCAAAACCCAAAGGAAAACTCGAAGAAATCCAACTCAATGTTTTCCTACTTCAAGCAACAACTAAAAATAGTTTTACATAACAAAAATTTTCTTAACAGAACCTAAGCATGGGTTTATGCTACCTAACAGAAAAGGATTCATCAAGCAACTAGGAGCAAAAAGAATCACTTTAAAATCTATTATAAAACTCCTATTAGACCTAAAGCAAATTCTAGTAGGACAAATAAAATAAAAGTTTTATTTATTATAAATAAAAGTTCATGCTCTAAAGTGACAGAAACTAACTTAGAATAATCAATCACATGTGAGAAATAAATTTATTTGCTAATTAAAATAATAGGAAAACAGTAGCTAGTTAATTAATTAAGAATAACATGATTCTGATTAAAACTAATTTTTTAATAATCCTAAAATGCCCAAATTAGTTCCTACGGTTAGGCAATGTCAAAACAAAGTTGGGACAAAAGAATCATTAAAAATAATTTTCCTAACTCATTTTATAGCAGATTTACTATTCTGACTAAATCTAAAATAAAGCAATTTTAAATAATTGTAACATAGCTAATTATATATTCTACAGAAACTATAAGAAATTTCCAAACTAACAAAAAAAGAATAACTTAAAAATATTAAGTAGATTAAAATATATGATTTTTTCAAATCTGAAACTATTCTGTTAAAACAGAAAACGAAAATAAAAGAAAAATGGCCTAATGGGCCTAACTAACTTCCTGTGCGTAATATAACTAAACGGGCCCTAGGGTTAAACGAATCGGGCCGGTCTAAATAAAAACCCTAACTTAAAATTAAACCGGAACTAACCGGAATAAAACCCGGTTTTATTTAAAAGAGCATACCCCTTCGGGGGGATCTAATCCTAGCCGTAGAACGAGATCGGACGGCGGGGGTGGAGTCCGGCGAGTTACCGGAGATCGACGGGCGCGGCGGCTCGAGGCGGCGAAAAGGCCGGCGTCTCCGGTGGTCGGGGAAGTCGGCGGAGTGCTCCGGCGGGTGCGGCGCGACGAGGGGGTGGTTCTGGTGGAGTCAACGGGGCTCGGGGAGGGCTAGGGCGTCGGCGACGAGGTAAATGGCGGCGGCGGCGTTCGGCAACTCCGGTGAGTGCGTGCGGCGAGAGAGAGGGGGTCCGGTGAGGGGGCGAAGGGGAAAACGGGGTCGAGGGGGGGGGGTATAAATAGGCGGGGCCTCATCTTGGGCGAGGGCAATCGGGAGAGATCGAATCCGGATCCTTCGGGATCCGGAAGGGCGGCGCGGGCGAGTGGCGTGGGCGAGGGTTGACGACGGTGGGGTCCACCTGTCGGCGACGGGCGGGAGCGGGCGCTGGTCGGTCGACCGACGGGAGTTTCGGCTGGGGGTGCGGTCGGCTCATTGGCCGGGCTCGGCCGTTATGGCCGGTTCCGTGGCCGCTGGGTGGTCGCCAGTCTTGGGCAGTTGGCCGGGCGCTGGGTATTTTCTTTTCTAATTTAATTTTTTTTGAAAATAAAACAGAGATAAAATATAAAATATAAATATTTTATATAGGACATATATATATCAAAATGATGGGGAATATTCCCTATCATTTGAACATTTTTCGAGGCAAAATCCAAAGTTTATAAAAAATCATTTTTTCCAAAATTCAAATAAAACTCAAATTTGAATTCAAACCTTTTGGCAATGTTTTTCCTCTGATATTTTTGGAGTGTCATGTTTACTCCTCTCATACTTTTTCTCAAGTATTTATCAGGCATAGTTTTTGAAATGATTTCCACTGCCAAAATTTGAATTCAAATTCCAACAACTCCAAAACTTCAGAAACTTCAAATGCCACTCAAATTCAAACAGAATGCATAGATGCTTAGCTATAATTGTAAAACATTCCAAATAGGAAATTTGGGATGTTACATTAACACTCAATGAGTTCTGGGTTTGATCATGTTATGCTTGTGAGAGAGGTTGTAGTCAACGGGTCTGCAGTATTCAGATCCCTATGTATTTCACAAAACTTTATGTCATATCGTAGATGCTGCTACCACGTTCCACTTGGAGCTATTCCAAATTGTTTCTCCATTATACGTATCCGGTATCTCTCTACTCAGAGCTATCCGGATAGGTGTTAATCTTGCATCGACGTAACCCTTTACGCTGAACTCTTTATCACCTCCATAATCGAGAAACATGTCCTTATTACTCCAAGGACAATTTTGACCGCTGTCCAATGATCCATTCCCGGATCACTCTTGTACCCCTTTGCCAGACACGTGGCAAGGCACACATCAGGTGTGGTACTCAGCATAGCATACTGTAGAGCCTACGTCTAAAACATAGGGGACGACCTTCGTCCTTTATCTCTCTTCTGCCGTGGTCGAGCTTTAAGTCTTTAACTTCATACCTTACAACTCAGGTAAGAACTCCTTCTTTGACTGATCCATCTTGAACACCTTCAAGATCATGTCAAGGTATGTGCTCATTTGAAAGTACCATTAAACGTTTTTTATCTATCATCATAGATCTTGATGCTCAATGTTCAAGTAGCTTAATCCAGGTTTTCTATTGAAAAACACTTTTCAAATAACCCCATATGCTTTCCAGAAATTCTACATCATTTCTGATCAACAATATGTCAACAACATATACTCATTAGAAATTCTATAGTGCTCCCACTCACTTCTTTGGAAATACAAGTTTCTCATAAACTTTGTATAAACCCAAAATCTTTGATCATCTCATCAAAGCGCACATTCCAACTCCTAGATGCTTACCCTAGTCCTTAGAAGGATCGCTGGAGCCAGCATACCTTTTAGCATCCTTAGGATCGACAAAAACTTTCTGATTGTATCACATGCAACCTTTCCTTACGAAGACTGGTAAGGAAACTCGTTTTGACATCCATCTGCCAGATTTCATAAATGCAGCTAATGCTAACATGATTCCGACGGACTTAAGCATCGCTACGGATGAGAAAATCTCATCGTAGTCAACTCTTTGAACTTGTGAAAACTCATCGCCACAAGTCGAGCTTCATAGACGGTGACATTACCGTCCACGTCCGTCTTCTTCTTAAAGATCCATTTATCTCAATGGCTTGCCGATCATCGGGCAAGTCCACCAAAGTCATGGATCCTTTCTCGGATTTTATGGCCTCAAGCCATTCGTCGAAATCCGGGCCCACCATCGCTTCTCCATAGCTCGTAGGTTCATTGTTGTCTAGCAACATGACCTCTAAGACAGGATTGCGTACCACTCTGAAGTAGTACGCATCCTTGTCACCCTACGAGGTACGGTAGTGACTTGATCTGAAACTTCATGATCACCATCATAAGCTTCTACTTCAATTGGTGTAGGCGCCACAGGAACAACTTCATGTGCCCTGCTACACACTAGTTGAAGTGACGGTTCAATAACCTCATCAAGTCTCCACCATCCTCCCACTCAATTCTTTCGAGAGAAACTTTTCCTCGAGAAAGGACCCGTTTCTAGAAACAATTACTTTTGCTTCCGGATCTGAGATAGGAGGTATACCAACCATTTTGGGTATCCTATGAAGATGTATTTATCCGTTTTGGGTTCGAGATTATCACGATGAAACTTTTTCACATAAGTGTCACAGCCCCAAACTTTTAAGAAACGACAACTTAGGTTTCTCCAAACCATAGTTCAAACGGTGTCGTCTCAACGGAATTACGTGGTGCCCTATTAAAGTGAGTGCGGTTGTCTCTAATGCCGAACCTATGAATTATAGTGGTAATTCGATAAGAGACATCATGGTACGCACCATATCTAATAGGGTGCAACTATGATGTTCGGACACACCATCACACTATGGTGTTCCAGGCGGTATTAATTGTGAAAAATTTCCACAATGTCTTAATTGCGTGCCAAAGCTCGTAACTCAGATACTCACTCTATGATCATATCATAGACATTTTATCCTCTTGTCACAATGATCTTCAACTTCACTCTGAAATTACTTGAACCATTCAATAATTCAGACTTGTGTTTCATCAAGTAAATATACTCAGTATCTACTTAAATCATCCGTGAAGTAAGAACATAACGATATTCACTTGCATGCCTCAAAGCACTCATTGGACTGCACACATCAAAATGTGTTACTTCCAACAAGTTGCTATCTTGTTCCATCTTACTTTGAAAACGAGGCTTTTGGGTCATCTTGCCTATGTGGTATGATTTGCATATCTCAAGTGATTCAAAATCAAGTGAGTCCAAACGATCCATCTGCATGGAGGTTCTTCATGTGTATACATCAATAGACATGGTTTGCATGTCTCAAACTTTTCAAAAACGAGTGAGTCCAAAGATCCATCAACATGGAGCTTCTTCATGCGTTTTACACCAATAAGACTTACATGGCAGTGCCACAAGTAAGTGGTACTATCATTACTATCTTATATCTTTTGGCATGAAAATGTGTATCACTACGATCGAGATTCAATAAACCATTCCTTTTAGGTGTAAGACCATTGAAAGTATTATTCAAATAAACAGAGTAACCATTATTCTTCTTAAACGAATAACCGTATTGCGACAGACATAATCCAATCATGCATATGCTCAACGCAAACACCAAATAACAATCATTTAGGTTTAACACCAATCTCGATGGTAGAGGGAGTGTGCGATGCTTGATCACATCAACCTTGGAAACACTTCCAACACATATCGTCAGCTCACCTTTAGCTAGTCTCCATTTATTCCATAGCGTTTATTTTGAGTTACTAACACTTAGCAACCGAACCGGTATCTAATACCACAGTGCTACTAGGAGTACTAGTAAAGTACACATTAACATAATGTATATCCAACATACTTCTATCGACTTGCCAGCCTTCTTATGTACCAAGTATCTAGGGTAATTCTGCTCCAGTGGCTGTTCCCCTTATTACAGAAGCACTTAGTCTCGGGTTTGGGTTCAACCTTGGGTTTCTTCACTGGAGCAGCAACTGATATGCCGTTTCATGAAGTACCCCTTCTTGCCCATGCCCTTCTTGAAACTAGTGGTATCACTAACCATCAACAATTGATGCTCCTTCTTGATTTCTACTTTCACGGTGTCAAACATCGTGAATATCTCAAGGATCATCATATCTATCCCTGATTTGTTATAGTTCATCACGCAGCTCTAGCAGCTTGGTGGCAATGACTTTGGAGAAACATCACTATCTCAACTGGAAGATCAACTCCCATTCAATTCAAGTGATTGTTGCACTCAGACAATCTGAGCACAAGCTCAACGATTGAGCTTTTCTCCCATAGTTTGCAGGCTAAGAAAATCGTTGAAGGTCTTATACCTCTTGAAGTGGGCACGAGCCTGAAATCCCAATTTCAGCCCTCGAAACATCTCATATGTTCCGCGACATTTCGAAAACGCCTTTGGTGCCTCAACTCTAAAACGTTTAACTGAACTATCACGTAGTTATCAAAACGTGTATGTCCGATGTTTGCAACATCCACAGACGATGTTTTGGGGTTACGCCTGTGGCGGTGCATTAAGGACATAAGCTTTCTACTGATCGCATAATCGCTACTGTCAACTTTCAACTATATTTTCTCTAGGAACATATCTAAAACAGTAGAACTAACGCGCGAGCTATGACATAATTTGCAAAGGGCTTTTGACTACGTTCAGGATAATTAAGTTCATCTAGTGAACTCCCACTCAGATAGACATCCCTCTAGTCATCTAAGTGATTACATGATCCGAGTCAACTAGGCCGTGTCCGATCATCACGTGAGACGGACTAGTCATCATCGGTGAACATCTTCATGTTGATCGTATCTACTATACGACTCATGCTCGACCTTTCGGTCTCTTGTGTTCCGAGGCCATGTCTGTACATGCTAGGCTCGTCAAGTTAACCTAAGTGTTTTGCGTGTGTAAATCTGGCTTACACCCGTTGTATGTGAACGTAAGAATCTATCACACCCGATCATCACGTGGTGCTTCGAAACGATGAACTTTCGCAACGGTGCACAGTTAGGGGGAACACTTTCTTGAATTTTAATGAGGGATCATCTTATTTACTACCATCGTTCTAAGCAAATAAGAAGCAAAAACATGATAAACATCACATGCAATCAAAAAGTGACATGATATGGCCAATATCATTTTGCTCCTTTTGATCTCCATCTTCAGGGCTCCATGATCATCATCGTCACCGGCATGACACCATGATCTCCATCATCATGATCTCCATCATCGTGTCTCCATGAAGTTGTCTTGCCAACTATTACTTCTACTACTATGGCTAACGGTTTAGCAATAAAGTAAAGTAATTACATGGCGTTTTTAATGACACGCAGGTCATACAATAAATTAAGACAACTCATATGGCTCATGCCGGTTGTCATACTCATCGACATGCAAGTCGTGATTCCTATTACAAGAACATGATCAATCTCATACATCACATATATCATTCATCACATTCTTTTGGCCATATCACATCACATAGCATACCCTGCAAAAACAAGTTAGACGTCGTCTAATTGTTGTTGCATGTTTTACGTGGCTGCTATGGGTTTATAGCAAGAACGTTTCTTACCTACGCAAAAGCCACAACGGTGATATGCCAATTGATATTTACCCTTCATAAGGACCCTTTTCATCGAATCCGATCCAACTAAAGTGGGAGAGGCGGCACCCGCTAGCCACCTTTATGCAACAAGTGCATGTCAGTCGGTGGAACCTGTCTCACGTAAGCGTACGTGTAAGGTCGGTCCAGGCCGCTTCATCCCACGATGCCGCCGAATCAATATAGGACTAGTAACGGTAAGCAAATTGAACAAACCAACGCCCACAACTACTTGTGTTCTACTTGTGCATAGAATCTGCGCAATAGACCTAGCTCATGATGCCACTGTTGGGGAACGTAGCAGAAATTCAAAATTATCTACACATTACCAAGATCAATCTATGGAGATACTAGCAACGAGAGAGAGGGGAGTGCATCTTCATACCCTTGAAGATCACGATGCAGAAGCGTTGCAAGAACGCGGTTGGTGGAGTCGTTCACTAAGCGATTCAGATCGCGGCCGAATCCGATCTAAGCACCGAACAACGGTGCCTCCGCGTTCAACACACGTACAGCCCGGGGACGTCTCCTCCTTCTTGATCCAGCAAGGGAGAGGAGAAGTTGAGGAGAGCTCCATGACATGTGGCGTGGTGTTGGAGCTTGCAGTTCTCCGGCAGAGCTTCGCCAAGCACTACTACTACGGAGGAGGTGTTGGGGAGGGAGAGGGCTGCGCCAGGGGAAGCGTGAAGCTCCCATGCGCCTCCCCACTATATATAGGGGTGGTGGAGGGGGCTGGTTTCTTTCCCTCCAAGTCCATTGGGGCGTTGGCAAAGGTGGGAGGAAAGAGATCTCATCATTTCCTTCCCCACCGATTGTTATCCCCCCTTTTTAGGGATCTTGATCTTATTCCTTTGGGATATGATCTTATTCCTTCTAAGGGGGGATCTTGGTGCGCCTTGACCCGGGGTGTGGGGCCTTGCCCCCACTACCCACGTTCATGTGGGTCCCCCATGCAGGTGGGCCCCACTCCATAACCTTCTAGAGCCTTCCCGGTACAATACCGAAAAATCCCGAACATTTTCCGGTGGCCAAAATAGGACTTCCCATATATAAATCTTTACCTCCGGACCATTCCGGAACTCCTCGTGACGTTCGGGATCTCATCCGGGACTCCGAACAACATTCGTAACTGCACACTAATTCCCATAACAACTCTAGCGTCACCGAACCTTAAGTGTGTAGACCCTACGGGTTCGGGAATCATGCAGACATGACCGAGACAGCTCTCTGGCCAATAACCAACAACGGGATCTGGATACCCATGTTGGCTCCCACATGTTCCACGATGATCTCATCGGATGAACCACGATGTCAAGGACTCAATCGATCCCGTATAGAATTCCCTTTGTCTAGCGGTATTGTACTTGCCCGAGATTCGATCGTCCGTATGCCGATACCTTGTTCAATCTCGTTACCGGCAAGTATCTTTACTCGTTCCGTAACACATCATCCCGTGATCAACCCCTTGGTCACATTGTGCACATTATGATGATGTCCTACCGAGTGGGCTCAGAGATACCTCTCCGTTAACCGGAGTGACAAATCCCAGTCTCGATTCGTACCAACCCAACAGACACTTTCGGAGATACATGTAGTGCACCTTTATAGCCACCCAGTTACGTTGTGACGTTTGGTACACCCAAATCATTCCTACGGTATCCAGGAGTTGCACAATCTCATGGTCTAAGGAAAAGATACTTGACATTATAAAAGCTTTTGCATACTAACTACACGATCTTTGTGCTAGGCTTAGGATTGGGTCTTGTCCATCACATCATTCTGCTAATGATGTGATCCCGTTATCAACGACATCCAATGTCCATGGTCAGGAAACTATAACCATCTGTTGATCAACGAGCTAGTCAACTAGAGGCTTACTAGGGACATGGTGTTGTCTATGTATCCACACATGTATCTGAGTTTCCTATCAATACAATTATAGCATGGATAATAGACGATTATCATGAACAAGGAAATATAATAATAACTAATTTATTATTGCCTCTAGGGCATATTTCCAACATAAAAGTGATCAAAGAATGAAAGAATGATGAGCTGGGAAACAAATTGCCCAGCTCGGCGAACAAGCGAAGCAATCGTGCCCCCTGCTCAAGGTGCCTGCTAGCGACATCGTTGATCCGAGGATGGTGCCCGGTTATGGCAATCCTGAAGATTACCTGCCCGACGATGTACATTATGATTTTCTTGGAGGTGCAGATACAAAGATACGAGTACGTGAAGCCTCTCGTCAAAGATGAAAACTCTCTATCAACGATGATGCGAAGACTGCATGATTGGTACACGAAAACCTGCAGAGAGTGAGGGGAGGAGTACTTTGTATGTGAGAGTTAAAAAGGAGCATGACCTCGTTGGAATTGAACTGTTGCCTATTCCATTTGAGGAGTTCTATCAGTTTTTCAATCAATTGGCCCTCGATAAAGCAACGGTCACACTGCCATCATGCGTAAGTAGTACTACTTATGTCTTTAAGTCTCTCTATATAACTCAACTCTTTCATTTCATGTATTTATAATTATCCTCACTATATTATGCAGATTGAAGATCGCCGAATTGAAGAAAAGACAAGTGGGTGATATTGGGTTCATTAACACATATCTCATAGATGCAACTGAGGTTGAATTTCATGCCGAAAATACCGAGGCCAACTTGCTACAATCGTTCGTAATAAATGAACACAAGGATATAATACTCTTTCCTTACAACTTCAAGTGAGTGTTACTGTCTTGTGGCATATTCGATTTCCCTTATTAGTCCATGTTATAGTAATGTAATATTCATGAGTTACGCATGCGTGCGTAGGTACCACTATATTTTCTTAGAGATTAAGCTTGAGTAGGGAGTAGTAATTGTCTTAGACTCGAGACGAAAAGATCCCAAGGAGTATGCAGACATGACTGAAATGCTCGAGAAGTAAGTTAAATCGATCATTATCCACCATATCAGCAACTTTGTTCATTTCTGATATCAAGTAATTGTTTTCTTTGTATGGCAGGGTTTGGAGAAAATTCACCAAAAAAGCTCTGGGACTGCCGAAGAAGCTGCAATTTAGACACCCGAAAGTAAGTACTATAGTAGCATATTCCACGCATCTCCTAGTGATTCAAGCGCTAGTTTCATTAATACCATTTAACATGGTTGCTAATTATCAGTTTGATTGACCTCTATTTCTTGTAAAGTGGTTGTGGCAGGAACAAGGGAATGATTTCTTTGGATACTACGTTTGCGAGTCCATCCGCCACACGACCTGTGAGCGGGGCTACTCTCACAAACAATATGAAGTGCGTAAATAACAATATTCACAATTTTATTTTATTACCATCATTTGTGTTGAGTTTCATTCATTCATATATATATGTATTGACCCCCTTCTTAATATTAGATGTTTCGGATGCGGGATGAACTACTAGCACCAGATCGCATGCGAGCAATTTAAGAGGAATTGGCGGCATTCTTTCTTGACCACGTGATCGCTGAAGACGGAGAATACTATGTGGACCACGCGTCCGTATGTTAGGAGATTATTTTGTAAAAGATAATTATTGTATATATGTAGCCGGTAGTGTCGGATAGATATACGAGAACTTGTTGTTCGACCAATCTCTCGGAGAAGGAGAGGTGGTCTATATCACTTCCCTCTGTATGCATATATGTTCATGATGATCTTCTGTTTCCTTCGTTTGCTTACTAGCTAGCTAGCGTGTCTAGCTAGTCCTCTCTATCGTATGTATAGTAATGAAGCGTCGACCAAGCACGGACAAAAGAGAGGACACTTCTCTCTATTAATTAGCTAGCTAACACAATATATGAAACACCTGAATAAACCCACCAAAACCCCCAAACCCCCCCCCCCTTTCAAAAAAAACACCACAGCCACAGAAATGCTGACGCGTGGATGACTATTGGTCCCGGTTAGTGTTACCAATCGGGACCAAAGGACCTCCTGCCTGGGCTCAGCGCACAGGCCACGTGGAGGCCCATTAGTCCCGGTTCTGGATTGAACCGGGACTAAAGGGCCAGGGTATTAGTACCGACCCTTTAGTCCCGGTTCATCCCTCACCAACCGGGTCAATAGGCCCCTTTTCTACTAGTGATGATCCAACGACACAGGAACTCCCGTATCATTGAAGCATAGGAGGGCTGGGAGCACCTGATATTTTTCACGTGATGATTTTGGGACTTCAAAAACGGTTTCAGCCACTGAAGACGAGAAAAATTAGATGTGGGCATGTCGACGGAAACTCGGCTATGGAGCCCAGGCCAGAAGAACAACTACGCTTAGACTCAGTTGTTGCTTGGTTTAATATTTTAAGTTATTAAGCTCACTAGTTATTAAGCTCATTAAGAAGTGAGTGGGAGGAAAGTAGAACTTGATGAGATAATTGTATTTGCTCCCTTATTGGAAAGTAGTTCATCACAAGAAACGGTTCCTATATTGATCATGAAACTTCAGATCAAGTTTCTACTGAACTTCGTAGGTCAACCAGAGTAAGATCCGCACCAGAGTGGTACGGTAATCCTATTCTGGAAGTCATGTTACTTGACCATGGCGAACCTACAAACTATGAAGAAGCGATGGTGAGCCCAGATTCGCAAAATGGTGGAAGCCATGAAATCGAGATGGGATCCATGTATGAGAACAAAGTATGGACTTTGGTTGACTTGCACGATGATCGGCAAGCTATTGAGAATAAATGGATCTTTAAGAAGAAGACCGACGCCGATGGTAATGTAATCGTCTATAAAGCTCGACTTGTTGCGAAAGGTTTTCGACAAGTTCAAGGGGTTGACTACGATGAGACTTTCTCACCAGAGCGATGCTTAAGTCTGTCGAATCATGTTAGCAATTGCTACATTTTATGATTATGAAATTTGGCAAATGGATGTAAAAACTGCATTCTTGAATGGATTTCTAGAAGAAGAGTTGTATATGATGCAACGGAAGGTTTTGTTGATCCAAAGGGTGCTAACAAAGTGTGCAAGCTCCAAATGATCAATTTATGGTCCGGTGCAAGCCTCTCGGAGTTGGAATAAACGCTTTGATAGTGTGATCAAAGCATATGGTTTTATCTGAGACTTTTGGAGAAGCCTGTATTTACAAGAAAATGAGTGGGAGCTCTGTAGCATTTCTGATATTATATGTGGACGACATATTATTGATTGGAAATGATATAGAATTTCTGGATAGCATAAAAGGATACTTGAATAAAAGTTCTTCAATGAAAGACCTCGGTGAAGCTGCTTACATATTGGGCATCAAGATCTATAGAGATAGATCAAGACGCTTAATTGGACTTTCACAAAGCACATACCTTGATAAAGTTTTGAAAAAGTTCAAAATGGATCAGTGCAAAGAAAGGTTTTTACTGTATTACAAGGTGTGAAATTGAGTCGACTCAATGCCCCACCACAGCAGAAGATAGAGAGAAAATAAAAGATGTTCCTATGCTTCAGCCATAGGCTCTATCATGTATGCAATGCTGTGTACCAGACTGACGTATGCTTAGCAATAAGCTTGGCAGGAAGGTACCAAAAGTAATCCAGAGTGGATCATCGGACAGCGGTCAAGAACATCTGAAATACACGAAAAGGACTAAGGATATGTTTCGTATATGGAGGTGACAAAGAGCTAGTCGTAAATGGTTACGTCGATGCAAGCTTTGACACTGATCCCGGACGATTCTAAATCGCAAAACCGGATACGTGTTTTTATTAAACGGTGGAGCTATCGGTTGGTGCAGTTCTAAACAAAGCATCATGGCGGGATCTACATGTGAAGCGGAGTACATAGCTGCTTGGAAGCAGCAAATGAAGGAGTGCGGATGAAAGAGTTCATTTCCGATCTAGGTGTCATACCTAGTGCATCGGGACCAATGAAGATCTTCTGTGACAATACTGGTGCAAGCCTTGGCAAAGGAATCCAGATTTCACAAGAGGACCAAGCATATCAAGAGACGCTTCAATTCCATTCGGGACCAAGTCCAAGTGGGAGACATAGAGATTTGCAAGATACATACGGATCTGAATGTTGCAGACCCGTTGACTAAGCCTCTTCCACGAGCAAAACATGATCAACACCAAGACTCCATGGGTGTTAGAATCATTCTTGTGTAATCTAGATTATTGACTCTAGTGCAAGTGGGAGATCGAAGGAAATATGCCCTAGAGGCAATAATAAAGTTATTATTTATTTCCTTATATCATGATAAATGTTTATTATTCATGCTAGAATTGTATTAACCGGAAACATAATACATGTATGAATACATAGACAAACATATAGTCACTAGTATGCCTCTACTTGACTAGCTCATTAATCAAAGATGGTTATGTTTCCTAACCATAGACATGTGTTGTCATTTGATTAATGGGATCACGTCATTAGGAGAATGATGTGATTGACATGACCCATTCCGTTAGCTTAGCACTTGATCGCTTAGTATATTGCTATTGCTTTCTTCATGACCTATACATGTTCCTCGTAACTATGAGATTATGCAACTCCGTTTACGGAGGAACACTTTGGTGCTACCAAACGTCACAACGTAATCGGGTGATTATAAAGGAGTACTACAGGTGTCTCCAAAGGTACATGTTGGGTTGGCGATTTCGAGATTAGGTTTTGTCACTCCGATTGCTGGGAGAGGTATCTCTAGGCCTTCTCGGTAATACACATCACATAAGCCTTGCAAGCATTGCAACTAATAAGTTAGTTGTGAGATGATGTATTACGGAACGAGTAAAGAGACTTGCCGGTAACGAGATTGAACTAGGTATTGGATACCGACGATCGAATCTCGGGTAAGTAACATACCGATGACAAAGGGAACAACGATGTCGTTATGCGGTTTGATCGATAAAGATCTTGAAGAATATGTAGGAACCAATATGGGCATCCAGGTTCCGCTATTGGTTATTGACCGAGAATAGTTCAAGGTCATGTCTACATAGTTCTCGAACCCGTAGGGTCCACACGCTTAACGTATCGAAGACAGTTCATTATGAGTTTATAAGTTTTGATGTACCGAAGTATGTTCGAGTCCGGATGTGATCACGGACATGACGAGGAGTCTCGAAATGGTCGAGACATAAAGATTGATATATTGGAAGCCTATGTTTGGACTTGAATAGTTCCGGTGAAATCGGATTTTACCGGAAAACCGGGGTTACGGAACCCTCCCGGGATGTTGGGCCTTAATGGGCCATAAGGGAGAATAGGAGGGCGGCGGAGCAGGCCGCGCCCCCTCCCCTAGTCCGAATAGGACAGAGAGGGGGCGGCGCCTCTTCCTCACTCCCCTCCCCCCAAGTCCAAATCCAACTAAGAAAGGGGGGGAGTCCTACTCCCGGTGGGAGTAGGACTCCTCCGGCGCGCCTCCTCCTTGGGCTGGCCGCACCCCCCTTGCTCCTTTATATACGGGGGAAGGGGGGCACCCCATGACACACAAGTTGATCTACGGATCGTGTTGGAAATATGCCCTTGAGGCAATAATAAATTAGTTATTATTATATTTCCCTGTTCATGATAATCGTTTATTATCCATGCTATAATTGTATTGATAGGAAACTCAGATACATGTGTGGGTACATAGACAACACCATGTCCCTTGTAAGCCTCTAGTTGACTAGCTCATTGATCAATAGATGGTTATAGTTTCCTGACCATGGACATTGGATGTCGTTGATAACGGGATCACATCATTGGGAGAATGATGTGATGGACAAGACCCAACCCTAAGCCTAGCACAAATATCGTAGTTCAGATGCTAAAGCTTTTCTAATGTCAAGTATCATTTCCTTAGACCATGAGATTGTGCAACTCCCGGATACCGTAGGAATGCTTTGGGTGTACCGAACGTCACAACGTAACTGGGTGACTATAAAGGTGCACTACAGGTATCTCCGGAAGTGTCTGTTGGTTGGCACGAATCGAGATCGGATTTGTCACCCGTGTAAACGGAGAGGTATCTATGGGCCCACTCGGTAGGACATCATCATAATGTGCACAATGTGACCAAGGGATTGATCACGGGATGATGTGTTACGGAACGAGTAAAGAGACTTGCCGGTAACGAGATTGAACAAGGTATCGGGATACCGACGATCGAATCTCGGCAAGTACAATACCGCTAGACAAAGGGAATTGTATACGGGATCGATTGAGTCCTTGACATCGTGGTTCATCCGATGAGATCATCATGGAACATGTGGGAGCCAACAAGGGTATCCAGATCCCGCTGTTGGTTATTGACCGGAGAACGTCTCGGTCATGTCTGCATGTCTCCGAACCCGTAGGGTCTACACACTTAAGGTTCGATGGCGACGCTTAGGGTTATAAAGGAAGTTTGTATGTGGTTACCGAATGTTGTTCGAGTCCCGGATGAGATCACGGACGTCACGAGGAGTTCCTAATGGTCCGGAGGTAAAGATTTATATATGGAAAGTTGTTGTTCGGGTTCAAAAAGTTCGGGTTTTTTCGGTATTGTACCGGAAGCTTCTGGAAGGTTCCGGAGGATTCGGAGGGGTCCGGAGGTCCGGAAATTGTTCCACCACGTCCAATACAGTAGCATGGGCTGTAGGGGGCGCCCTAGCCTTAATATGCCAGGTGCACCAGCCCCCCAAGGCCCATGCGCATCGGAAGGGGAAAACCCTAAAAGGGGAGGCCTCCACTTGACTTGGGAGGCACTCCTCCCCTTGGCGCCCCTAGATGGGATCTAGGGCTGGCCGCACCCCTTGGGGTGGGAAACCCTAAAGGGGCGCAGCCCCTTCCCCTATATATACTTGAGGTTTTGGGGCTGCCGGACACATGAGAACTTCTCCCTCTTGGTGCAGCCCCGCCTCCTCCTCCTCCTCTCCCGCGGTGCTTGGCGAAGCCCCGCAGATTGCCACGCCTCCACCACCACCACTGCCCGTTGTGCTTTGCTGCTGGATGGAGTCTTCCTCAACCTCTCCCTCTCTCCTTGCTGGATCAAGGCGTGGGAGGCGCCACCGGCTGTACGTGTGTTGAACAGCGGAGGTGCCGTCTGCTCGGCACTAGGATCTCCGTGATTTGGATCACGACAGTACGACTCCTTCAACCCCGTTCTCTCATGAACGCTTCGCTTAGCGATCTACAAGGGTATGTAGATGCACTCTCCT
Source organism: Aegilops bicornis (assembly GCA_021605145.1). NCBI lineage: Eukaryota > Viridiplantae > Streptophyta > Magnoliopsida > Poales > Poaceae > Aegilops > Aegilops bicornis. The sequence goes on from CM038671.1 coordinate 123,721,854, forward strand.
TCCCTCGTTGCTAGTTTCTCCATAGATAGATCTTGGTGACACGTAGGAAAATTTTGAATTTCGCCACGCTCCCCAACAAAGTGGCATCATGAGCTAGGTCTATTGCGTAGATTCTTTGCACGAGTAGAACACAAAGTAGTTGTGGGCGTTGATGTTGTTCAATATGCTTACCGTTACTAGTCCAATCTTGTTTCGACGGTATTGTGGGATGAAGCGCCCGGACCGACCTTACACGCATTTTACGTGAGATGTGTTCCACTGAATCGACATGCACTTGGTGCATAAGGTGGCTAGCGGGTGCCGCCTCCCACTTTAGTCGGAACGGATTCGATGAAAAGGGTCCTTATGAAGGGTAAATAGCAATTGGCATATCACGTTGTGGTTTTGCGTAGGTAAGAAACGTTCTTGCTAGAAACCCATAGCAACCACGTAAAACATGCAAACAACAATTAGAGGACGTCTAACTTGTTTTTGCAGGTATGCTATGTGATGTGATATGGCCAAGAAGAATGTGATGAATGATATGTGATGTATGAGATTGATCATGTTCTTGTAATAGGATTCACGACTTGCATGTCGATGAGTATGACAACCGGCAGGAGCCATAGGAGTTGTCTTTATTTATTGTATGACCTGCGTGTCATTAAACAACGCCATGTAATTACTTTACTTTATTGCTAACCGTAGCCATAGTAGTAGAAGTAATAGTTGGCTAGACAACTTCATGAAGACACGATGATGGAGATCATGATGATGGAGATCATGGTGTCATGCCGGTGATGATGATGATCATGGAGCCCCAAGATGGAGATCAATGGAGCTATATGATATTGGCCATATCATGTCACTACTATATAATTGCATGTGATGTTTATTATGTTTATGCATCTTGTTTACTTAGAATGACGGTAGTAAATAAGATGATCCCTTACAACAATTTCAAGAAGTGTTCTCCCCTAACTGTGCACCATTGCTAAAGTTCGTCGCTTCTAAGCACCATGTGATGATCGGGTGTGATGGATTCTTACGTTCACATACAACGGGTGTAAGACAGATTTACACACGCGAAACACTTAGGGTTAACTTGATGAGCCTAGCATGTATGCAGACATGGCCTCGGAACACAGAGACCGAAAGGTCGAGCATGAGTCGATAGTAGATACGATCAACATGAAGATGTTCACCGATGATGACTAGTCCGTCTCACGTGATGATCGGACACGGCCTAGTTGACTCGGATCATGTAATCACTTAGATGACTAGAGGGATGTCTATCTGAGTGGGAGTTCATAAGATGAACTTAATTATCCTGAACATAGTCAAAAGACCTTTTGCAAATTATGTAGAAGCTCGCGCTTTAGTTCCAATGTTTAGATATGTTCCTAGAGAAAATACAGTTGAAAGATGACAGTAGCGATTATGCGGACAGTAGAAAGCTTATGTCCCTAATGCACCGCTTAGTGAGCTGAACCCCAATCGTCGTCTGTGGATGTTGCGAACATCGGACATACACGTTTTGATAACTACGTGATAGTTAGGTTAAACAGTTTAGAGTTGAGGCACCAAAGTCGTTTTTCAAAACGTCATGGAACATATGAGATGTTTCGAGGGCTGAAATTGGGATTTCGTGCTCGTGCCCACGCCAAGAGGTATAAGACCTCCGATGATTTTCTTAGCTCGCAAACTAAGGGAGAAAAGCTCAATCGTTGAGCTTGTGCTCAGATTGTCTGAGTGCAACAATCACTTGAATCGAGTGGGAGTTGATCTTCCAGAGATAGTGATGTTTCTACAAAGTCATTGCCACCAAGCTGCTAGAGCTTCGTGATGAACTATAACAAATCAGGGATAAATATGATGATCCTTGAGATATTCGCAATGTTTGACACCACGAAAGTAGGAATCAAGAAGGAGCATCAATTGTTGATGGTTGGTGAAACCACTAGTTTCAAGAAGGGCACGGGCAACAAGGGATACTTCATGAAACGGCAAATCGCTTGTCGCTCTAGTGAAGAAACCCAAGGTTGAACCCAAACCCGAGACTAAGTGCTTACGTAATAAGGGGAACAGCCAATCGAGCAGCATTACCCTAGATACTTGGTAGATGAGAAGGGTGGCAAGGTCGATAGAAGTATATTGGATATACATTATGTTAATGTGTACTTTACTAGTACTCCTAGTAGCACCAGTGGTATTAAGATACCGGTTCGGTTGCTAAGTGTTAGTAACTCGGAATAAAAGAGCTACGGAATAAACGGAGACTAGCTAAAGGTGAGCTGACGATATGTGTTGGAAGTGTTTCCAAGTTTGATGTGATCAAACATCGCAAGCTCCCCCTACCATCAAGATTAGTATTAAACCTGAATAATTGTCATTTGGTGTTTGCGTTGCACATAGACATGATTGAATTATGTCTATCGCAATACGGTTATTCATTTAAGGAGAATAATGGTTACTCTATTTATTTGAATAACACCTTCAATGGTCTTGCACCTAAAGGAATGGTTTATTGAATCTCGATCGTAGTGATACACATTTTCATGCCAAAAGATATAAGATGGTAATGATAGTACCACTTACTTGTGGCAATCGCCATGTAAGTCATATCGGTATAAACGCATGAAGAAGCTCCATGTTGATGGATCTTTGGACTCACTCATTTTGAAAAGTTTGAGACATGCGAACCATGTCTATTGGTGCATACGCATGAAGAAACTCCATGCAGATGGATCGTTTAGACTCACTTGATTTTTAATCACTTGAGATATGCAAATCATACCACATGGACAAGATGACTGAAAAGCCTCGGTTTCAGTAAAATGGAACAAGATAGCAACTTGTTGGAAGTAACACATTTTGATATGTGCAGTCCAATGAGTGCTGAGGCATGCAATGAATATCGTTATGTTCTTACTTCACAGATGATTCGAGTAGATGTTGAGTATATTTACTTGATGAAACACAAGTCTGAATTATTGAATGGTTCAAGTAATTTCAGAGTGAAGTTTAAGATCTTCGTGACAAGAGGATAGAATGTCTATGATATGATCATAGAGATGAATATCTGAGTTACGAGTTTTGACACACAATTAAGACATTGTGCAAATTGTTTCACAATTAATACCGCTGGAACACCATAGTGTGATGGTGTGTCCGAACATCATAGTTGCACTCTATTGGATATGGTGCGTACTATGATATCTCTTATCGAATTACCACTATCGCTCATGGGTTAGGCATTAGAGACAACCGCACTCACTTTAATGGGGCACCACGTAATTCCGTTGAGACGACACCGTTTGGAGAAACCTAAGTTGTCGTTTCTTAAAAGTTTGGGGCTGCGACGCTTATGTGGAAAAGTTTCAGGTTGATAAGCTCGAACCAAAAGCGGACAAAATGCATCTTCATAGGACACCCAAAACAGTTGGGTATACCTCCTAATTCAGATCCGGAAGCAATAGGGATTGTTTCTTGAATCGGGTCCTTTCTCGAGGAAAAGTTCGTCTCGAAAAGTTGAGTGGGAGGATGGTGGAGACTTGATGAGGTTATTGAACCATCACTTCAACTAGTGTGTAGCAGGCACGTGAAGTTGTTCCCGTGGCACCTACACCAATTGAAGTAGAAGCTTATGATAGTGATCATGAAGTTTCGGATCAAGTCACCGACGTACCTCGTGGGGTGACAAGGATGCGTACTACTTGAGTGGTACGCAATCCTGTCTTGAAGGTCATGTTGCTAGACAACAATGAACCTACGAGCTATGGAGAAGCAATGGTGGGCCCAAATTCCGACAAATGGTTAGAAGCCATGAAATCCGAGATAGGATCCATGTATCGTAACAAAGCATGGACTTTGGTGGACTTGCCCGATGATCGGCGAGCCATTGAGATAAATGGATCTTTAAGAAAAGACGGACGTGGACGGTAATGTCACCGTCTATGAAGCTCGACTTGTGGCGAAGAGTTTTTCACAAGTTCAAGGAGTTGACTACGATGAGATTTTCTCATTCGTAGCGATGCTTAAAGTCCGTCAGAATCATGTTAGCACAAGCTACATTTATGAAATCTGGCAGATGGATGTCAAAACGAGTTTCCTTACCAGTTTTCGTAAGGAAAGGTTGTACGTGATACAATCAGAAAAGTTTTGTCAATCCTAAGGATGCTAAAAGGTATGCTAGCTCCAGCAATCCTTCTAAGGACCGGAGTAAGCATCTCGGAGTTGGAATATGCACTTTGATAGGATGATCAAAGATTTTGGGTTTATACAAAGTTTATGAGAAACTGGTATTTCCAAAGAAGTGCGTGGGAGCACGATAGAATTTCTGATGAGTATATGTTGTTGACATATTGATGATCAGAAATGATGTAGAATTTCTGGAAAGTATATAGGGTTATTTGAAAGATGTTTTTCAATAGAAAACTTGGATTAAGCTACTTGAACATTGAGCATCGAGATCTATAAGGATAGATCAAAATGCTTAATAATACTTTCAAATGAGCACATACCTTGACATGATCTTGAAGGTGTTCAAGATGGATCGATCCAAAGAAGGAGTTCTTGCACGAGATGTAAGGTATGAAGTTAAGAGTTAAAGCTCGACCACGGCAGAAAAGAGAGAAAGGACGAAGGTCGCCCCTATGCTTCAGACGTAGGCTCTATAGTATGCTATGATGTGTACCACCGGAAGTGTGCCTTGCCATGAGTCACTATAGGGGTACAAGAATGATCCAGGAATGGATCATTGGACAGCGGTCAAAATTATCCTTGGAGTAAGGACATGTTTCTCGATTATGGAGGTGATAAAGAGTTCGGCGTAAAGGGTTACGTCGATGCAAGCTTTAACACCTATCCGAGTGACTCTGAGTAGCAAACCAGATACGTATAGTGGAGCAACCATTTGGAATAAGGTTCAAGTGGAGCGTGGAAGCAGCATTTACAATATGACATAGAGAATTGCAAAGTACACACGGATCTGAAAGGTTCAGACCCGTTGACTAAAACCTCTCTCACAAGCAAAACATGATCAAACCTCGTAACTCATTGAGTCTTAATCACATGATGATGTGAACTAGTTTACGTACACTAGTAAACTCTTTGGATGTTGGTCACATGGCGATGTGACCTATCAGCCGATAATCACATGACGATGTGAACTAGATTATTGACTCCAAGTGCAAGTGGGAGACTGTTGGAAATATGCCCTAGAGGCAATAATAAATTAGTTATTATTATATTTTCCTGTTCATGATAATCGTTTATTATCCATGCTATAATTGTATTGATAGGAAACTCAGATACATGTGTGGGTACATAGACAACACCATGTCCCTTGTAAGCCTCTAGTTGACTAGCTCATTGATCAATAGATGGTTACAGTTTCCTAACCATGGACATTGGATGTCGTTGATAACGGGATCACATCATTGGGAGAATGATGTGATGGACAAGACCCAATCCTAAGCCTAGCACAAAGATGCGTAGTTCGTATGCTAAAGCTTTTCTAATGTCAAGTATCATTTCCTTAGACCATGAGATTGTGCAACTCCCGGATACCATAGGAATGCTTTGGGTGTACCAAACGTCACAACGTAATCGGGTGACTATAAAGGTGCACTACGGTATCTCCGAAAGTGTACATTGGGTTGGCACGAATCGAGACTGGGATTTGTCACTCCGTGTAAACGGAGAGGTATCTCTGGGCCCACTCGGTAGGACATCATCATAATGTGCACAATGTGACCAAGGGGTTGATCACGGGATGATGTGTTACGGAACGAATAAAGAGACTTGCCGGTAACGAGATTGAACAAGGTATCGGGATACCGACGATCGAATCTCGGGCAAGTACAATACCGCTAGACAAAGGGAATTGTATACGGGATCGATTGAGTCCTTGACATCGTGGTTCATCCGATGAGATCATCGTGGAACATGTGGGAGCCAACAAGAGTATCCAGATCCGCTGTTGGTTATTGACCGGAGAACGTCTCGGTCATGTCTGCATGTCTCCGAACCCGTAGGGTCTACACACTTAAGGTCTGGCGACGCTTAGGGTTATAAAGGAAGTTTGTATGTCGTTACGAATGTTGTTCGGAGTCCGGATGAGATCACGGACGTCACGAGGAGTTCCGGAATGGTCCGGAGGTAAAGATTTATATATGGAAAGTTGTTGTTCGGGTTCAAAAAAGTTCGGGTTTTTCGGTATTGTACCGGAAGCTTCGAAGGTTCGGAGGATTCGGAGGGTCCGGAGGTCCGGAAATTGTTCCACCACGTCCAATACAGTAGCATGGGCTGTAGGGGGCGCCCTAGCCTTAATGGGCCAGGGGCACCAGCCCCCAAGGCCCATGCGCATGGGAAGGAAAACCCTAAAGGGGAGGCCTCCACTTGACTTGGGAGGCACTCCTCCCCCTCGGCGCCCCCTAGATGGGATCTAGGGCTGGCCGCACCCCTTGGGGTGGAAACCCTAAAGGGGCGCAGCCCCTTTCCCCTATATATACTTGAGGTTTTGGGGCTGCCGGACACATGAGAACTTCTCCCTCTTGGTGCAGCCCCGCCTCTCCTCCTCCTCCTCTCCGCGGTGCTTGGCGAAGCCTGCAGGATTGCCACGCTCCTCCACCACCACCACGCCGTTGTGCTGCTGCTGGATGGAGTCTTCCTCAACCTCTCCCACTCTCCTTGCTGGATCAAGGCGTGGGAGACGTCACCGGGCTGTACGTGTGTTGAACGCGGAGGTGCCGTCCGTTCGGCACTAGGATCTCCGTGATTTGGATCACGACGAGTACGACTCCTTCAACCCCGTTCTCATGAACGCTTCGCTTAGCGATCTACAAGGGTATGTAGATGCACTCTCCTTCCCTCGTTGCTAGTTTCTCCATAGATAGATCTTGGTGACACGTAGGAAAATTTTGAATTTCTGCTACGTTCCCCAACAGATCGTTCCTTAGCCGTGTGCGGTGCCCCCCTCCACCATATTCCACTTCGGTCATATCGTCGCGGAGCTTAGGCGAAGCCCTGCGCCGGTAGAGTCATATCGTCATGAGCTTAGGCGAAGCCCCGCGCCGGTGGAGCATCATCATCGCCACCACGCCGTCGTCTTGTGGAACTCATCCCCGACACTTTGCTGGATCGGAGTCCGGGGATCGTCATCGAGCTGAACGTGTGCTGAACTCGGAGGTGCCGTACGTATGGTGCTTGGATCGGTCGGATCGTGAAGACGTACGACTACATCAACCGCGTTGTTATAACGCTTCCGCTTACGGTCTACGAGGGTACGTGGACATACACTCTCCCCTCTCGTTGCTATGCCATCACCATGATCTTGCGTGTGCGTAGGAAATTTTTTGAAATTACTACGTTCCCCAACAAAGGGCATCCGAGCCTGGTTTTATGCGTTGATGTCATATGCACGAGTAGAACACAAGTGAGTTGTGGGCGATATAAGTCATACCGCTTACCAGCATGTCATACTTTGGTTCAGCGGTATTGTGAGATGAAGCGCCCGGACCGACATTACGCCAGACGCTTACGCGAGACTGGTTTCACCGCTTCGAGCACTCGTTGCTTAAAGGTGACCGCGGGTGTCTGTCTCTCACTTTAGTTGAACCGAGTGTGACTACGCCCGGTCCTTGCGAAGGTTAAAACAACACCAACTTGACAAACTATCGTTGTGGTTTTTGATGCGTAGGTAAGAACGGTTCTTGCTCAGCCCGTAGCAGCCACGTAAAACTTGCAACAACAAAGTAGAGGACGTCTAACTTGTTTTTGCAGGGCATGTTGTGATGTGATATGGTCAAGACGTGATGCTATATTTTATTGTATGAGATGATCAATGTTTTGTAACCGAGTTATCGGCAACTGGCAGGAGCCATATGGTTGTCGCTTTATTGTATGAAATGCAAACGCCATGTAATTGCTTTACTTTATCACTAAGCGGTAGCGATAGTCGAGAAGCAATAGTTGGCGAGGCGACAACGATGCTACGATGGAGATCAAGGTGTCGCTACCGGTGACGATGGTGATAACGGTGCTTCGGAGATGGAGATCACAAGCACAAGATGATGATGGCCATATCATATCACTTATATTGATTGCATGTGATGTTTATCCTTTATGCATCTTATCTTGCTTTGATTGACGGTAGCAGTATAAGATGATCTCTCACTAAAATTATCAAGAAGTGTTCTCCCTGAGTATGCACCATTGCGGAAGTTCTTCGTCTTTGAGACACCACGTGATGATCGGGTGTGATAGGCTCTACGTTCAAATACAACGGGTGCAAAACAGTTGCGCACGCAGAATACTCAGGTTAAACTTGACGAGCCTAGCATATAACAGATATGGCCTCGAGCACGAGACCGAAGGTCGAACGTGAATCATATAGTAGATATGATCAACATAGTGATGTTCACCATTGAAACTACTCCATCTCACGTGATGATCGGGACATGGTTTAGTTGATTTGGATCACGTAATCACTTAGATAACCGGAGAGATGTCTATCTAAGTGGGAGTTCTTTAGTAATATGATTAATTGAACTTAAATTTATCATGAACTTAGTACTGATAGTATTTTGCTTGTCTATGTTTCTTGTAGATAGATGGCTCGTCTTTGTTGTTCCGTTGAATTTTAATGCGTTCCTTGAGAAAGCAAAGTTGAAAGATGATGGTAGCAATTACACGGACTGGGTCCGTAATTTGAGGATTATCCTCATTGCTGCCTGGAAGAATTACGCCCTGGAAGCACCGCTGGGTGCGAACTTCTTGAGAACAACGCCGAGAAGTTGTGAACGTCTGGCGAGCAAAGCTGATGACTACTCTATAGTTCAAGGTGCCATGCTTTACGGCTTAGAACCAGGTCTTCAACGACGTTTTGAGCGTCATGGAGCATATGAGATGTTCCAGGAGTTGAAGTTAATATTTCAAGCAAATGCGGATTGAGAGATATGAAGTCTCCAATAAGTTCTATAGCTGCAAGATGGAGGAGAATAGTTACAAGGGTGAACATATACTCAAAATGTCCGGGTATAATAATCACTTGATTCAAGCTGGGAGTTAATCTTCCGGATGATAGTGTCATTGATGTAATTCTCTAATCACCGCCACCAAGCTACAAGAGCTTCGTGATGAACTATAATATGCAAGGGATGACCAAAACAATTCCCGAGCTCTTCGCAATGCTAAAAGTCATGGAGGTAGAAATCAAGAAAGAGCATCAAGTGTTGATGGTCAACAAGACCACTAGTTTCAACAAAAGGGCAAAGGAAAGAAGAAGGGAACTTCAAAAAGAACAACAAGAAAGTTGCTGCTCAAGAGAAGAAACCCAAGTCTGGACCTAAGCTCGAAACTGAGTGCTTTGCAAGCGCATCGACACTGAAGCGGAACTGCCCCAAGTATTTGGCGGATAAGAAGGATGGCAAGGTGAACAAAGGTATATGTGATATACATGTTATTGATGTGTACCTTACTAATACTCGCAGTAGTACACAGGTATTTGATACTGGTTCTGTTGCTAATATTTACAACTCGAAACAGGAACTACGGATTAAGCGAAGATTGGCTAAGGACGACGTGACGATGCGCGTGGGAAATGGTTCGAAAGTCGATGTGATCGCGGTCGGCACGCTACCTCTACATCTACCATCGGGATTAGTTTTAGACCTAAATAATTGTTATTTGGTGCCAGCGTTAAGCATGAACATTATATCTGGATCTTGTTTAATGCGAGACGGTTATTCATTTAAGACAGAGAATAATGGTTGTTCTATTTATATGAATAATATCTTTTATGGTCATGCACCCTTGAAGAGTGGTCTATTTTATTGAATCTCAATAGTAGTAATACACATATTCATAGTGTTGAAACCAAAAGATACAGAGTTGATAATGATAATGCAACTTATTTGTGGCACCGCCGTTTGGGTCATATCGGTGTAAACGCATGAAGAAACTCCATCTTGATGGACTTTTGGAATCACTTGATTATGAATCACTTGGTACTTGCGTAACCGTGCCTCATGGGCAAGATGACCAAAACGCCGTTCTCCTAACTATGGAGCGAGCAACTGATTTGTTGGAAATCATACATACTGATGTTTGTGGTCCAATGAATATTGAGGCACGCGGCGGGTATCGTTATTTTCTCACCTTCACAAATGATTTGAGCAGATATGGGTATATCTACTTAATGAAACACAAATCTGAAACATTTGAAAAGTTCAAAGAATTTCATAATGAAGTGGAAAATCATCGTAACAAGAAAATAAAATTTCTACGATCTGATCGTGGAGGAGAATATTTGAGTTACGAGTTTGGTTTACATTTGAAACAATGCGGAATAGTTTCACAACTCACGCCACCCGGAACACCACAACGAAATGGTGTGTCCGAACGTCAGAATCGTATTTTACTTGATATGGTGCGATCTATGATGTCTCTTCTTGATTTACCGCTATCGTTTTGGGGATATGCTTTAGAGACGGCCGCATTCACGTTAAATAGGGCACCATCAAAATCCGTTGAGACGACACCTTATGAACTGTGGTTTGGCAAGAAACCAAAGTTGTCGTTTCTTGAAGTTTGGGGCTGCGATGCTTATGTGAAGAAACTTCAACCAGATAAGCTCGAACCCAAATCGGAGAAATGTGTCTTCATAGGATACCCAAAGGAGAATGTTGGGTACACCTTCTATCACAGATCTGAAGGCAAGATTTTCGTTGCTAAATTCGGATCCTTTCTAGAAAAGGAGTTTCTCTCGAAAGAAGTGAGTGGGAGGAAAGTAGAACTTGATGAGATAATCGCATCTGCTCCCTTATTGGAAAGTAGTTCATCACAAGAAAGCGGTTCTGTGACAACTACATCAATTAGTGAGGAAACTAATGATATTGATCATGAAACTTCAGATCAAGTTTCTCTCGAACCGTGAGGTCAACCAGAGAGTAAGATCCGCACCAGAGTGGTGCGGTAATCCTATTACGGAAGTCATGTTACTTGACCATGGCGAACCTACAAACTATGAAGAAGCGATGGTGAGCCCAGATTCCGCAAAATGGCTGGAAGCCATGAAATCTGAGATGGGATCCATGTATGAGAACAGAGTATGGACTTTCGTTGACTTGCCTGATGATCGGCAAGCTATTGAGAATAAATGGATCTTTAAGAAGAAGACCGACGCTGATGGTAATGTAATAGTCTATAAAGCTCGACTTGTTGCGAAAGGTTTTCGACAAGTTCAAGGGGTTGACTACGATGAGACTTTCTCACCCGTAGCGATGCTTAAGTCTGTCCGAATCATGTTAGCAATTGCTGCATTTTATAATTATGAAATTTGGCAAATGGATGTAAAAACTGCATTCTTGAATGGATTTCTAGAAGAAGAGTTGTATATGATGCAACCAGAAGGTTTTGTTGATCCAAAGGGTGCTAACAAAGTGTGCAAGCTCCAAATGATCAATTTATGGTGCAGTGCAAGCCTCTCGGAGTTGGAATAAACGCTTTGATAGTGTGATCAAAGCATATGGTTTTATCCGGACTTTTGGAGAAGCATGTATTTACAAGAAAGTGAGTGGGAGCTCTGTAGCATTTACGATATTATATGTGGACGACATATTATTGATTGGAAATGATATAGAATTTGGATAGCATAAAAGGATACTTGAATAAAAGTTTTTCAATGAAAGACCTCGGTGAAGCTGCTTACATATTGGGCATCAAGATCTATAGAGATAGATCAAGACGCTTAATTGGACTTTCACAAAGCACATACCTTGATAAAGTTTTGAAAAAGTTCAAAATGGATCGAGCAAAGAAAGGTTTTTACCTGTATTACAAGGTGTGAAATTGAGTCGACTCAATGCCCGACCACGGCAGAAGATAGAGAGAAAATAAAAGATGTTCCCTATGCTTCAGCCATAGGCTCTATCATGTATGCAATGCTGTGTACCAGACTGACGTATGCTTAGCAATAAGCTTGGCAGGAAGGTACCAAAGTAATCCAGAGTGGATCATCGGACAGCGGTCAAGAACATCCTGAAATACCGAAAAGGACTAAGGATATGTTTCTCGTATATGGAGGTGACAAAGAGCTAGTCGTAAATGGTTACGCCGATGCAAGCTTTGACAATCGATCCGGACGATTCTAAATCACAAACCGGATCGTGTTTTTATTAAGCGGTGGAGCTGTCGGTTGGTGCAGTTCTAAACAAAGCATCGTGGCGGGATCTACATGTGAAGCGGAGTACATAGCTGCTTGAAGCAGCAAATGAAGGAGTCTGTATGAAAGAGTTCATTTCCGATCTAGGTGTCATACCTAGTGCATCGGGACCAATGAAGATCTTACGTGACAATCTTGGTGCAATTGCCTTGGCAAAGGAATCCAGATTTCACAAGAGGACCAAGCATATCAAGAGACGCCTTCAATTCCATTCGGGACCAAGTCCAAGTGGGAGACATAGAGATTTGCAAGATACATACGGATCTGAATGTTGCAGACCCGTTGACTAAGCCTCTTCCACGAGCAAAACATGATCAGCACCAAGACTCCATGGGTGTTAGAATCATTCTTGTGTAATCTAGATTATTGACTCTAGTGCAAGTGGGAGACTGAAGGAAATATGCCCTAGAGGCAATAATAAAGTTATTATTTATTTCCTTATATCATGATAAATGTTTATTATTCATGCTAGAATTGTATTAACCGGAAACATAATACATGTGTGAATACATAGACAAACATATAGTCACTAGTATGCCTCTACTTGACTAGCTCATTAATCAAAGATGGTTATGTTTCCTAACCATAGACATGTGTTGTCATTTGATTAATGGGATCACGTCATTAGGAGAATGATGTGATTGACATGACCCATTCCGTTAGCTTAGCACTTGATCGTTTAGTATATTGCTATTGCTTTCTTCATGACCTATACATGTTCCTGTAACTATGAGATTATGCAACTCCGTTTACCGGAGGAACACTTTAGGTGCTACCAAGCGTCACAACGAATCGGGTGATTATAAAGGAGTACTACAGGTGTCTCCAAAGGTACATGTTGGGTTGGCGTATTTGAGATTAGGTTTTGTCACTCCGATTGTCGGAGAGGTATCTCTAGGCCTTCTCGATAATACACATCACATAAGCCTTGCAAGCATTGCAACTAATAAGTTAGTTGTGAGATGATGTATTACGGAACGAGTAAAGAGACTTGCCGGTAACGAGATTGAACTAGGTATTGGATACCGACGATCGAATCTCGGGTAAGTAACATACCGATGACAAAGGGAACAACGTATGTCGTTATGCGGTTTGACCGATAAAGATCTTCGAAGAATATGTAGGAACCAATATGGGCATCCAGGTTCCGCTATTCGTTATTGACCGAGAATAGTTCTAGGTCATGTCTACATAGTTCTCGAACCCGTAGGGTCCGCACGCTTAACGTTTCGATGACAGTTCATTATGAGTTTATAAGTTTTGATGTACCAAAGTTTGTTTGGAGTCCCGGATGTGATCACGGACATGACGAGGAGTCTCGAAATGGTCGAGACATAAAGATTGATATATTGGAAGCCTATGTTTGGACTTCGGAATAGTTCCGGGTGAAATCGGGATTTTACCGAAAACCGGGGTTACCGGAACCCTCCCCGGGGATGTTGGGCCTTAATGGGCCATAAGGGAGAAGAGGAGGGTCGGCCAGAGCAGGCCGCGCGCCCCCTCCCCCCCTAGTCCGAATAGGACAAGGAGAGGGGGGGCGGCGCCCCCTTCCTCTCTCCCCTCCCCCCAAGTCCTAATCCAACTAGGAAAAGGGGGGAGTCCTACTCCCGGGGGGAGTAGGACTCCTCCGGCGGGCCTCCACCTTGGGCTGGCCGCACCCCCCTTGCTCCTTTATATATGAGGCGGGGGCACCCATGACACACAAGTTGATCTACGGATTGTTCCTTAGCTGTGCGGTGCCCCTCCACCATATTCCACTTCGGTCATATCGTCGCGGAGCTTAGGCGAAGCCTGCGCCGGTAGAGTCATATCGTCATGAGCTTAGGCGAAGCCCTGCGCCGGTGGAGCATCATCATCGCCACCACGCCCGTCGTCTTGTGGAACTCATCCCGACACTTTCTTTGGATCGGAGTCCGGGGATCGCGTCATCGAGTGAGCGTGTCCGAACTCGGAGGTGCCGACGTTCGGTGCTTGGATCGGTCGGATCGCGAAGGCGATGCGACTACATCAACAGCGTTGTTATAACGCTTCGCCACGGTCTCACGAGTGCGTGGACATACACTCTCCCCTCTCGTTGCTATGCCATCACCATGATCTTGCGTGTGCGTAGGAATTTTTTTGAAATTACTACGTTCCCCAACACTGGGACCCAATAGGCCGTTTGGCTAGCAAACCCAAGCGAGTGTCCTAGGGTGTACGCGTTTGGTCGTCCTTTGGCGCATTTCATACTGAATAGGACCTCCCGTGCGTGTGGGCTATTCCGCTTCCGAAAGGAGGGTGCAAGCTGGTATTCTGCTTTTGTGCGTTCGTGAGGGGGTGGCGCCAACTTGCTAGTTCCACGCCGTGCGGTCGGGTCACCGCTTTCTCTGTCTCCCCTGTCGGGCTCCTTGGACGGTGGATGATCGACGTTGTTCTAGTGCTGGGGCAAAGCTAGAACACTAGGCATCGGAGATCCAAGCCAACAACAGCACCTGTCGGAGAGCCGTCGTAGCTAGGCTTTGTGGCGGTAGATCTAACCTCTAGGTTAGGGAGGTGACTAGGTTGAGAGATTGGAGTCCTTTTGAGGAAGAAACAAATGCAAGAAGAGTGATTCTAAGGGGTAGAGACACAAGTGAATTGGGTTGTGTGAGGCATCGTACATTGGCCTAGGGTCATGGATACACGTGCCAGCAAAGAAAGTTAAGAGAAAACGGACGTCTATCTTGACTCGTATATGGTGGTCAATTCAGTTTACGTAGAATGAAAATCGATACATCCGAACACATACAACTAGCGATGGAAATGCCGAATTGAACAATGGACACCATAAACCGAATAAACCAAAAATATCGGTCAACTAAGTTTAGTTTGGGTCATTGATTTTCGGTGTAAAATTCCTTACCTCTCTAACTGTAATTACCAAAAAACCTAACTCAGGTAGTTTAGAGCATCTATAACCGGGCGCCTCCAAACCCCCTGAAACGCCCCGACGCCTCCACTTCACTCTGCTCTCCGTCCACTCCACTTTCGATCCCCTCCGAACACATTCGATGGCCGGCGACCGAAGCATCGCTGTCTCCGGTGGGGAATCCGGCTCCGACGAAGACTGGGCAAGCCTGCTGCGCGAAGCGGAGCCTGACGATGTGGAGGAGGTTGCCTTCTGCATCGCGTTGAGGCACTCGATGGTCGACCAAGGCGGATCCGACAACAGTGAATCATCTTCTTCAGCGCCCACCGACGCAGCGCATATGACATCGCCGACCTTTCCCGCCCGGCGCGCAACTCCGGCCGCTCCACTCCGCTCCTCCAGGTATGCATACCGCCGCCCACCACCACCACCCTCTGCTCTGGAGACGGTGCCCAACCATCGCTGGCTCCCCGTGTCCGTGCCGGGGCCGATGCGCGCTCGGAGTCCGAGGCATGAGCAGCCCGACGCGAGCGTCAGCGGGCGAGGGAGAGGGCAGCGGTGGGGGAGGCGATGTCCGCGCGCGAGAGCGCCGGTCGATCCCGAGGTCGCCCTCCTCGCGTCGATCCTCCGCCGCTCTCTTAGACGGCGGAGATGGATGCATGATGCCACCACTGCAAGAATGCCAAGGCGCTCCGACTCGCTATCGAGTTTTCGAAGCGCGGGGCAAACAAGGAGGCGGCGGCAAAGTCGAAGGCGGCCCTCCATGCGAAGGAGCGGGACCGCTTGCTCCGGAGGCTGTCGGGCAAAAGGTGCAGCTCCGACTCCGACCTGACGTACAGCTCCACCTTCAGGACTGCCGAAAACGCACTTCCGCACGCCGACGCCTACACGGAGGAGGGGCACAACCGCGCCGACGACCGAAAGGGGAAGGGGACGGCGAGGAAAGGGTGATTTCCTCTGCCCTTCCCCATTCTATTTATGTTTTATCTATGTTTTATAAGCAATTTGTAGTATGGATTTGCACTATCCGCCGTTGAACTCCAATGAACTATGTTTCTTTTATCCGGCGATGAAATGTTGATCCGCTGAACTACGGTTGATCATGTGTTCACGTAGTGTTGAATGAATTGCATGGTTTTAAGGTTACGGATATGAGGGACGCGGATGTGAAAGGTGACATATAAGGCGTGCCTGGTCATTATCAATGGACGAGTCTGCGGGCGATTGAGAGGCCGGATTACCAAATCCGGCTGTAGATACTCTAACAGCTTGACGGCCAGGCGAAATCCGTCCATGTGAATACACACAGAGCCTAGCCATTTCACCCCTCTAGCCATCTCTATTCTCTATAGAGCCGAGCAATGTTGACCCTGGCTAATCAGCAGCAGCAGAGCCCAAGCAAGTGGGAAAGTGACGTGAACAGCAGCTAATCAAGAAGCAACTAAAGGGAAAAGAAAAGTCTTAATCGCCTCTGTCAAGCCGTAATCAGGATCGTGCGCAACGATCACGACGCGCCCCTCCATCATTGCTCACAGATCGTGCCGGCGGTTTCTAACTTTCAAGGGGGTCCATGCTTTGCTTGCCACACGGTGATATGATGACCATACCACGGTGAGACACGTTTAAAATGCAGGAAAACCTGCCACACGGTGATGCCATGCCATGACCCCATGGTTTTTACAGGGAATTCGTTATACAATTAGCCACTAGCGCAGGAAAATGATACATCGGGTTAGAGCATCTCCAACAGCCGCTGCGTACAAGAAAACTGTTTGTCGCGGCTTTGGTTTAATATGGCCAATACGGCCCAAAGCAAGGCTTATATAATGCGACCGCCCAAAGAATGGCAAGAAAAATACAGCGAGCAGCAAAGACGATAAACCACATATACATTTTAAAAAAAAGAAGCAAAAATAATCAAACAAACAAAATAAATCAACAATAAATAGTTCAATTTCGTTATCATTACAACTCAAACAAATAGTTTATCATTCAGTACCACAAATAATGCAATAAACACAACAAATAGTTCATGAACAATACAATGTCGAATGGAGAAATCATGCTCTTTGTCGTCCATGCCATGCCCACCACTCTTCAATCAGATCATTCTGAAGTTCATTGTGCGTTGCGGGACACCGAATGGCATGATATGAGGCAATAAAACGGGCTACCCTTTCAGCCCTCCGTCGCACTCGCACGGGAGGTCCCAAGAGCTCATACTGTGAGTAGTCTAAATATTGGCCACGCTCATTCTTGATGATCATGTTGTGCATGATACACAAGCGTGCATGATGTACCAAAGCATTTTTTGATCCCAAAATCTAGCCAGTCCTCTCACAATAGCAAATTGGGCTTGCAAAATCCCAAATGCTCTCTCCACATCTTTTCTAGCCGCCGCCTGAGCATTGTGGAAATCAAGATTTTTCTTACCTTCCGGCTTTTTCAACGGCTTCACGAAGGTTTGCCACTTTGGATAAATGCCATCCGCTAGATAATAGCCATAGTTGTACGTACGACCATTTGCTACAAACTACACCGGTGGCAACTCACCGTTTGCAATCTTATTCATTAGTGGTGACCGGTTGACAACATTGATGTCATTCAAAGATCCAGGCATTCCAAAGAATGCATGCCAAATCCAAGTCTCCTGATCAGCCACCGCTTCAAGGATTATAGTGGAACCCTTTTTTTGGCCGTAGAATTGCCCATGTCATGCCTTTGGACAATTCTTCCAACTCCAATGCATGCAATCTATTGAGCCAAGCATGCCAGGAAAGCCGCGCGCTTTGTTCATCGCCAATAGCCTTGCGGCGTCTTCAAAGATGGGAGATCTCAAATACTCCTCGCCAAACACTTGCACAATTCCCACCGCAAAGCGCTTGACACACATGATGGCTTGGCTCTCACCCATAGCCAAGTGATCATCAACTAGATCAGCCGGGATACTGGTATGCCAACATACGCATAAGCGGTTGTCACCTTGAGAAGGTGCTATGCCCGAGCTCTCCGGCATTCCTCCTTTCTTTGGAAAAACCGGTCATGGCTCGCTAGTTTCTCCGCAATGCGCTGAACAAGTCGGTGCTCATCCTAAACCGGCGACGAAAATACGACTCCGGGTATGTGGGATTCTCCACGAAATAGTTCTTCATCAATCTGTTATGGGCATCAATCCATTCTCTCCAAATTTTCTCCCGACCCATAACCGAACCACCGTGCTTCGGTTTTTTATTGATATGCATAGCTATGATCATTGCAAGATCCTCCTCCTCTTCCATATCAAATTCTTCTTGGAAGAATCATCTGACGAACTCATCTACAATGTTCAATACTATACTATAAAAACTACAATTGAAAACATGCACCAAATTCATGAAGTTTGAGCAATACATACTTTGTAGGCGTTTTGTCGAACACCTTATGGGCGCGGGCAATGAAGCGCCGCTGTTCCTGACGACGGAGGCGCGAGGGACGACGGACTAGGAGGATGAAGCGGCGCGGGGATAGGCCGGGGAAACGCCTGAACGGTCACCGGGGGGCGCGGATGGCGGCGGCGGCGCGGCCGGATGGGGGTGAAAGTGGGAGAGAAAATGGGAGAGCGAGCGCTCGAGTGTGCCGCGGCTGATAGCGGCGCCAAATACACCGTATTGGGATAGTGCTTCCGACCGCTACCAACTTGTTATATAGCGCGTTTCATACCGCCAGAGCGACCCGTCGCAAGGCCGCTTAAACGGCCTAATTTACGATGCGGCGCTAAACGCTGTTTGAGATGCTTTTATGCTCCATGATTCGGTTGGGTTCAAAGTGATCAGGAGACGACCTACTTGATTCCCTTCATCATGTGGCATAGATTGTGGTCCGGTGGCAACCAACAAGAAGTACAGAAACGTCTTCTCCGATCTTCGGAAGAGGAACACAAAAGAACAGAAAAATCACAAGCACAACGCGTGTCAGTGAGTCAACAAACACGTAACGGCCGAGAGATTCGACATCGCCGCATCATTGTTAATCCCATTCCAATCAGCTGGAGTCGTCTGCACTATCGGACGCCGAGCTCCCACCCACAAAATGAACAGGATAATAGCCATGAAACACCACCAAAATGAATAGGCTAATCGGAGGTTCCTTTCCGGTTAAGATAATCATCTTCTTTCAGCGGACCATGGTGTCTCCGTGATGATGGATCAAATGTCAACAGGTTGGGCTAATTAGGCGGGCGTCAGCGTGAGTGCGCAGTAATGGCCGTGTCGCCGAAAGGAAAACAAGTACACACGCGTGGCCCGCCCGTCGATGGATGGAACGTCTCCCCTATATATATACACGGCTAGCTTGGCGCCACCTGCTGTCTACTCGGCTCGGCCTAGCGAGCGAACCACCACCATGTGCCCTTGTCCCGTCTGAGCCAGAATCGTTGTCGCAAGCTCACGGGCGCCCGCACCACCAATCCACCGCAGCACAGCGCAGGCGGCTTTCAGATTCAGCGGGCGCTCGCGGCACTGAAGAGTACAGGGAAGAAGAAGAATAAGAATAAGAAGAAGAGCTCTGGGAGAGCGGGGACGATGGTGGCGCAGAATCAGAGGACGCCGGGAGACCAGGTAGAGCAGGGGCGCCGCTCAGAGCCCGTCCATCAAGCGTAGTGTGGGTGTGTTCTTCGTGTTCTTGGTGATTGATTTGGTGTTGTGTGCACGCGCAGGTGTTCTGGCCCAAGGTGGTGCTCAAGAAATGGCTCAACCTCAGGAGCAAGGACGCCAAGTTCAACGCCGACGAGGACGACGGCGACGACGACGGGGAGCAAGGTGGGTGGGTACTAGTAGCAAGATCGACTTCTCGGTTCGAATTTCGGTCGCCAACCTCCTTCCTTCCCTTCTCACCTTTTTGCTTGCTGTCCATCTCGTGCAGAGGAGAACTGCGGCTGCGACGGCGCCGGGGCGGAGCGGGAGGCCGGCGGCGTGGACATCGCCGGTGAGCTCTTCTACATCTCGGTTTCACCTCGTTCTCACGTTTGGAAAGTTGGTTGTGTGCTTCCGCGGATCCATGAGGCGTTCTTATCCGATCCTGAAGACGGGGAAAAGTGCGGCTTTGGACCGTTTAGCCCTTTTGGGGAAACATGGCTGATACCAGATTCCCACCGTCAAAAGTAGATTAGTACCAGTACTTGATTTTGGTTGAGGACTTCTTGTTCTGGTTGATTTTGCGCAATTTCACACTGATCGACGTTGTTTCTGCCCGTCGAACACCTGTTACCACTGTCAAATTTGCATTCTGAACTGCTAGTGGTACTAATCGGAAGCAAAATTCAGAGTAGTTCCTCATGAGCCACCCTGTTTTTGTTGAACGATCTGCAGAGGAGAGCCTGGACGCCGCGCCGTACAAGCTGCGGCGGCGGAACTCGGAGACGATGCGCGCGCAGTACATCAGCACCAAGGAGCTCAGGTAGAGTATGTTCCAAGTGTTCGGCACGATCGCAGCGCATTTCCGTTTTCTTGCGGTTCTTGGCGTGGTGATGCTGATGGGTTCGTGCTGCAGGATCTGCATTGGCACGTATAACGCCGCCGGCATAGAGCCGCCGGAAGGCCTCGACATCGCCGAGTGGCTCGGCACCACCGGCGGCGAGCAGGCCGACATGTACGTGCTTGGCTTCCAGGAGGTGGTGCCGCTCAACGCCGGCAACGTGCTCGGCGCCGAGGACGTCCGGCCGGCGCTGGCGTGGGAGGCGCTGATCCGCGACACGCTCACGCGGACGCAGCCGTCCTGCTCGAGGCCCAAGTACAGGTACCGCAGCCACCCGGCCACCCCGACCCGCGACGTCTCCGACGAGCTGTTCCCCGGCGGCACCGACACCGAAACCGACGACGACGCGCCCTTCAGCTTCCCGGTGTGCCCCGAGGAGTACGTGGCCGCCACCCCCAGGATGCTCGGGGCCATGGAGGATGAGCAGCCAAGGGCGCAGCAGAGGGCGCTCCTGAAGACGATGAGCAAGACGGACAGGATCGGGCTCGCCTGGCCGGAGCAGCCGCTGGACCTGATGGCCACCGCGTCCTTGTCGTCGGCGTCGTTCAAGTCGCCGAGATCGTTCAGCGCGCACAGGTCGTTCATGAAGTCCAGGGCCGCCGCCGACGACTGCCCGGCCATGGTCCCTGACCTGGACCTGGACCTCGACGGCGAGGCCGCGCGTGGTCATGGCAAGAAGAAGGGCGGCGGCAGGTCGCCGTTCGTGAGGATCGTGAGCAAGCAAATGGTGGGCGTGTTCCTGACCATCTGGGTGCGGCGCGGCCTGCGGAGGTGCGTCCAGAACATCAAGGTGTCCACCGTGGGCGTGGGCGCCATGGGATACATCGGCAACAAGGGGTCGGTGTCGGCGAGCATGTCCATCTACCAGACCATGTTCTGCTTCGTGTGCACCCACCTGTCCGCCGGTGAGCGGCCCGGCAACCTCCTCAAGCGGAACGCCGACGTGCAGGAGATCCACCGCCGGACGCGCTTCGCCGGCCCCGGCGGCCTCGAGCTACCCAGGGACATCTACAACCACGAGTCAGTGATCAACTCATCATGCACGCACGCATCTTACTACTACGAAATTGCATCCACCAATGCATCACCCCGTGATCTGACTGATGAACATGTTCTGCCGCAGGAGGATTTTCTGGCTGGGCGATCTGAACTACCGGATCGACGTGCCGTACGACAGAACCCACGGCCTGATCGCCGCCATGGACTGGCCTCAGCTAGCCGAGAAAGATCAGGTACGCAGTTTCGTTCATCATCATCTCCGCCATGGACTCTGAACCATGTTGCTGATGTTCCGTTTGTTGTGAATGTGATGATCAGCTGAAGCGGGAGCTGAGGAAGGGGCGGGCGTTCGAGGGGTGGAGCGAGGGGGTGCTGGAGTTCGCGCCCACGTACAAGTACGAGATCGGGACGGGGAAATACATCGGCGACGACCAGAAGGGCGGGAGGAGGACGCCGGCGTGGTGCGACCGGGTGCTGTCGTTCGGGAAGGGGGTGAGGCTGCTCGGGTACGGCAGGTCGGAGCTGACGCTGTCGGACCACAAGCCGGTGACGGCGACGTACGCGGCGGAGGTGGAGGTGTTCTGCGGGCGGAAGCTGCAGAGGGCGCTCACGCTCACCGACGCCGAGGTCGAGAGCGGCGACGTGGTCGTGCCGGACCTCGAGTTTTGAGCTGGTTGAATTGAGGGGCATCTCACCGGCGGCGCCGAACACGACATGGACATGCACGTAGTTTTCAGCTGCGTCGACAAAATCTTGGACGCGATGGTGTCGTGTGGGTGATGCTCCGCTCTGACGAAACATGTGTGACGGTGTCAGCCGGTCTGGTGGTGTAATCATCGGCAGATCAATGAATTTATAGGATTTTTCCCCTTCACCTTTGAGTTAGTTACCTTTCTCCCCTGTCAGTATACGGTGAGACAGTGTGCTGTTTGAATCACACGCAGTGGCACAAGAAGCATAAAAAACACAAAGAATGAGATAAAAATCAACAGCAAAATAAAAATAAAAATGCACCAGCCGGGAATCGAACCCGGGTCTGTACCGTGGCAGGGTACTATTCTACCACTAGACCACTGGTGCTGACAATGTTAATTTTCTATACTATAACTTATTTGTACGATAATCCCTGCGTGTACGCAACACGACTGCCACAAGTCCAAACTACAGGTTGTAACCAAAAAAGTTAAAAATCGATTGCTTCTTTTCGTGAGCTATAATAAAATAGTTTAGCGGCCGTACCAATGCGAGGTAATCAAAGGAGGCCTTTTGGTCTGAGAAGACTGCACGGTTGTTGCTCATATGGCACGCAGTCCACCCATCGATGCTCTGGAAACAGTCATACCACTGTACTGTCGACGACACGATCCGAGATCGGCTCAAGCTATGGGGAGAAGAAGCTGCCGATATCTTGCAAATGCTAACGTTTGCCATTACCAGTTACTGCCAGGGATTTTTCGTTTCTTGCCGAACTGAATCTAGGCATTTTATTGCAATATGTCTTGTGAATTTATCATGACCTTGCAGATCCCAAATTGGTAGCAAGGGGGCATGCATCTGATGCCTGCCATGTCCTGGGTGTCCGTGGATTGTTGCCATGCACTTGTCCAACGGCGCACGCGTGACATGATTGCCCGCCGTTCGCCCCAGCGATCCGCCGGTGGCCACCAGATGCTAGCTACCACCCCGTGACCGACTGACATGCATATGCTTCACCTCTAGCAGCTTTACTGAGAAGGAAGTGTCACACTCCCACAAAAAGGAAGACAAGGTTCTATGAATATACGATACACATGTCTTATGTGTATTTTAGAAGAAGAAAAACGTGTTCTATTGGCACAGTTATCTCAGATGCGTCGAATGTAAATCAAATCTTGTGATGACAGTCTTGTGATGACACGTTGCCTATCGACTGACCGTCCCAAATCATTCTGTACATAGTTGTCACCACCTTCTCTATGTTTTCTTTTCTGATACTAGTAAGATGTCCGTGCATTGCACAGAACATTGAAATGCATTGATCGAAGAGTTGTTTATTTAACAAAGTATGTGGGGGTCATCTCATGTGTAAGAAATATCGATAGGTTTCTTCGGATATTATTTCTTCTCTAGAGCTCACAAGCATCCGAGTGAAAGTAAATGTAAAAGAATATCTTTTGCAAACAAAAGCATTCAGATGTTCAACCTGCATTCAAAACTTTTGAAGAAATAACACTTATTTTGCTTTGCAAAAAATAATCTTTATGAATTATTTTTTGAGTATCGATTTTGTTTATTTTTTTCTAGACCACCGTGAATGTAACTCAGGATGACTTGGAAGGGGGCAGAGGAGATGGAGAGGAGGTGGGGGTCGTGGTGGTGGTCGGCAATGCAGCCTGAAAGAAGGCATGAGAGGAGTTGGGGGCAGATGGGCGCCGAAAGCAGCGACCTTTCCAGATCCTTCTTATTTTTTTCCTGAGATGGCTAGATGAGGTGAGAGGGAGAGATGTCCTATTTTTTCTGAGATGGCTAGATGAGGTGAGAGGGAGAGATGGCTGAACGTGAGAGGCAGGGGGTTATCTACAAACGAGGAGTGGAGTACGGGGGTCTTTTTGCAAAATTGACACAGTTTATCTCAGATGCGTTGAATGTAAATCAAATGAATGTAAATGAAGGATGACGGGCACACCATCATCACCAACTCAACTTTTAATAAGAGTAGAGACATAGTCTCATTGTTGGTGTATATTCAAGATTCGACTGGCCCTGTGCGGTTTGGCCCTGTTACCGGGCCACCAAACCTACTACTAGAATATTTCAAGGGAAACATTCAACGTCAGCCGGCTGAAAACAATCGAGGCGTCTGCCATCTCCTTTAAGCGCCACGTGCCCTCAAGGAAACACGAGACATACCTCTTCGTCTAGTAAACATCACCTTCCTCTCTCCATCTCCCATCTCTATGTTTTCTGCAACATTACCTATGTTACAAAAGTCCTTCCACAACACTTTGTTGTAGAAAAAAGTGAAGATAGAAAAACAATCTCGCAACACAACTATGTTGCAAAAAAAAAATCACCGCAACACAACCTATGTTGTAAAAAAATCCCGCAATACAACTTATCTTGCAAAAAAAAGTGCAACCCAATCTATGTTGCAAATGTTTTTTCAAAAAGATCTTTGTTGCGAAGTAGAAGAAGACGTTCAACCGCTAGATTGATCAGATCTGATGGCCCACAAGGCGTTGAATCTTTTAAAATGATCCGCTGGCCGACGTGTAGGCCTCATATTTCAGGTTCAAGGTTCGACCCACACCTTTTTTTACAGCAACTCCAACGCTATGCACTAAAACAGACACATCATGATGTTATTCCTATGAAAATTATCAACAATCAATAAAGCATAGCTATCTTTGCTAAAAAAACTAAAAAGCTAAAATAGACACATCAAATGCAGCTGGCCATCTAACCTGGTTTTTATTAATATTCAATTTTTTTATATTGCAAAAGGATTCAACACTAGTATACTCTTCACCAGACGTGGGCATATGTCCCATGTCCTACTCTTCCTCGGAGTTCGTCGCTTGGCCGCTAACATCATCGGTGGAGGTGAGGTCGATGACCAAGCCGGAGGTCTGCCCTCATCACCGTTGCGGCCCGACATGAACGATGCAGAGCTGCCAACGTTGGCCTCTGGCTCTATCACAATTGCTTCGAAGAGGCGGTCGCACTCTGCCTTGTTTACGCGGAGCTACCACCGCTCGACGTTGATGGTCTAGACATGGCACACGGACTCAAGCGTCGCCCGCTGCTCATCCGCCAAGCCCGGATTCTCCGCAAGCATCACCTCGACGGTCTGTTCGCACACCTGCTCACCGACGATTTTGTCCTACACGAGCCGGTGGTGCTCGAGGAGCTGCAGGTTATATCGCTGCTCCTACAACATCCAGAACGTGGAGGCCGGTGGCGGCTGCTCCTCCTACCGCGCCTTCGCCATGACGGTGTTGTAGCGCACCTCCACCTGCTGCAGGGTTAATCCGTAGCTAGCGTAGGCGTCTATTCCTCCTCCTCCACCTCCTCCGTCGTTGCGTCCTCCTCGTCCAAGCTCTCGTTCTCTGGAGAGCTTGAAGGCTCTCTCATCGTAATGCGGGCCACCCACCGGGCACACCATGCGCCCACCTGAGTCGTGATTTCATGGCGGCACCGCAGTGAAAGGGTCTTCCACCACCCACGGCGGGTCCTAGCCATTGCTCGTTGATGATCTACAAGTGCACAGAGTTTATGTAGCGTCTTCGTGTAGGTATCCCAATTAGTTATCGTTCCAACAAAGAGCAGAGGAGAATGTTAATAGTTGGCTCACTAGTAGAAAAGGGGGCAATGACCCAGGCCTGCTCAGCCCATTAGTCCCGGTTCTGCCACGCACCGGGACCAATGGAGGTATTTGTCCCGGTTCATGAGCCCAGGGGGCCGGCCGGGCCACGTGGGCCATTGGTCCCGGTTTGTCTGGCCCTTTTGGTCCCGGTTGGTGGGACGAACCGGGACCAATGGGCCTCGCTCCTGGCCCACCATCATTGATCCTGGTTGGTGGCATGAACCGGGACCAATGGCTTCCCTTTAGTCCCGGTTCATGCCATGAACCGGGACCAATAGTGTTGCCTATATATACCCCCCGCGTAAGAGCAGAGCACACTGCTTTGTTTTTTGTCTTACCCGAGGGGAGAGGGCTTGGTAGTGCTCTAGCTCACCTCCTATGCACACGAAGTGTTCGATGGAATGCCCGAGCCACACTACTTAAGCTTTCTCCTCTCCAAGCTCGACCTCCAAGCTCCATTTTCCTCAATATTTGTCTAGGTTTAGCTGTCCGTCACGCTCCGTCCCCGTCTTCACCGCCGTCGATCACCCGCGCCGATCTGATCGTGGGCAACACCGTGGTGAGACTCTTGTTCTTATCTTCTTTCTGAAAGGTAAAATATTCTTACTTTTATGTTTAGATAGATACTTGTATTATTTTCTTACTTTTATTATTGCATCTTATATAGTGCGATGGTTTTGGTATCCGCCCCGTCGGCCCTCGTCACATCTATGATTCGGATGTGGTATATATTATCTTTTCATAACTATTGGTTCATTTATTGTTTATGAAAATTATGCCGACCAACGTGACATAGATTTTATTTATCTAGGAGGTTGTTGAACCGAAATTCCAACCGACCCTATTGTCGAGAGGTTAAATTTAGTTGAAGAAGAAAACAATTTCTTGAAGGAAAAATAAAAAAACTTGAGGAGGAGAAGATGATATTGGAGTTGCATGTTGCGGATGTCGTCGATGATCACACGATCAAGATGGATGCAATGCGCTTGAAGATTAGAAAGATTAGAAAATATGCCATTCATACCGAGGCTTGGTATCATTATGCCGTTGGATCAGTTATTATCTTGGTTGCGATTATGATCACATTTGTTTTCGCATTGAAATGTTTTACATAGTTTCAATGTATGGTTTAATTAATTTAGATGCTTTGCAGAGCTTTATGTTGTTAGATGAGAACTATGTATGTACTTTGGTTTTTATGTGATGATGAACTTCTATTAATCTGGTCACTTAATTATATATTCATGATGTTCTGTAATGATTTTTGACACACTTAATTATATATAATGCACACAGATGAACTGGCAATGGATGTACGGTGACAGACACACCTCCGAGTACACTAAGGGCGTGCATGATTTTCTCGAAGTGGCTAAGGCAAACAAGCAGAATGGTTTTATGTGTTGTCCATGCCCTATATGTGGGAATACGAAGTCTTACTCGACCGGAAAATCCTTCACACCCACCTACTTTACAAGGGTTTCATGCCACACTATAATGTTTGGACGAGGCACGGAGAAATAGGGGTTATGATGGAAGACGGAGAAGAAGAAGAGTACGATGACAACTATGTGCCCCCTGAATATGGTGATGCTACTGAACATCAAGAGGAACCATACCATGTGCCCGATGATGATGATCTCCGCCGGGTCATTGTCGATGCAAGGACGCAATGCGAAAGTCAAAAGGAGAAGCTGAAGTTCGATCGCATGTTAGAGGATCACAAAAAAGGGTTGTACCCCAATTGCGAAGATGGAAACACAAAGCTCGGTACCATCTTTGGAATTGCTGCAGTGGAAGGCAGAGAATCTTGTGCACGATAAAGGATTTGAGAAGCTACTGAAAATAATGAAGAAGAAGCTTCCAAAGGATAACGAATTGCCCGACAGTACATACGCAGCAAAGAAGGTCGTATGCCCTCTAGGATTGGAGGTGCAGAAGATACATGCATGCCCTAATGACTGCATCCTCTACCACGGTGCATACAAGGATCTGAACGCATGCCCGGTATGCGGTGCATTGCGGTATAAGATCAGACGAGATGACCCTGGTGATGTTGACGGCGAGCTTCCCAGGAAGAGGGTTCCTGCGAAGGTGATGTGGTATGCTCCTATAATACCACGGTTGAAACGTCTGTTCAGATACGAAGAGCATGCCAAGTTGATGCGATGGCACTGTGAGGACCGTAAGAAAGACAGGAAGTTGAGAGCACCCGCTAACGGATCGTAGTGGAGAAAAATCGAGAGAAAGTACTGGGATGAGTTTGCAAAGGACCCAAGGAACGTATGGTTTGCTTTAAGCGCGGATGGCATTAATCCTTTCGCGGAGCAGAGCAGCAATCACGACACTTGGCCCGTGACTCTATGTATGTATAACCTTCCTCCTTGGATGTGCATGAAGCAGAAGTTCATTATGATGCCAGTTCTCATCCAAGGCCCTAAGCAACCCGGCAACGACATTGATGTGTACCTAAGGCCATTAGTTGAAGAACTTTTACAGATGTGGAATGGAAAGCGGTGTCGACGTGGGATGAGCACAAAAAGGAGGAATTTGAACTAAAGGCGTTGCTGTTCGTGACCATCAACGATTGGCCCGCTCTTAGTAACCTTTCAGGAAAGACAAACAAGGGATACCACGCATGCACGCACTGTTTACTTGACACCGATAGTATATACCTGTGAAGCTCCAGGAAGAATGTGTACCGAGCCATCGCCGATTTCTTCCGACCAACCATCAATGTAGAAAGAAAGGCAAGCATTTCAAAGGCGAGGCAGATCACCGGAAGAAGCCCGCCATGCGCATCGGTGATCACGTACTTGCTATGGTCAATTATTTACACGTAATCTTTGGAAAGGGTCGGCGGACTAGCTGTTCGAATGACGCCGAGAATCACGCACCCATGTGGAAGAAGAAATCTATATTTTGGGACCTACCCTACCGGAAAGACCTAGAGGTCCGCTCTTGATCGACGTGATGCACGTGACGAAGAACCTTTGCGTGAACCTGCTAGGCTTCTTGGGCGTGTATGGGAAGATAAAAGATACACACGAGGCATGGGAGGACCTGCAATGCTTGCACGAAAAGAGGGCATGCCTCCGAAGCGATATGAAGGTCCCGCCAGCCTACGCTCTTACGAAAGAAGAGAAAGAAATCTTCTTTGAATGCCTTTCAAGATGAAGGTCCCGGCGGCTTCTCGTCGAATATAAAGGGAATAATAAATATGCGGAGAAAAGTTTGAACCTAAAGTCTCATGACTGCCACGTGATTATGACGCAACTGCTTCCGGTTGCATTGAGGGGGCTTCTACCGGAAAACGTTCGATTAGCCATTGTGAAGCTATGTGCATTCCTCAATGCAATATATCAGAAGGTGATCGATCCAAAAATCGTACCAACGCTAAGGAGTGATGTGGCGCAATGTCTTGTTAGTTTCGAGCTGGTGTTCCCACCATCCTTCTTCAATATCATGACGCACGTCCTAGTTCATCTAGTCGACGAGATTGTCATTTTGGGGACCGTATTTCTACACAATATGTACCCCTTTGAGAGGTTCATGGAAGTCCTAAAGAAATATGTTCGTAATCGCTTAGGCGAAGGAAGCATCTCCATGGGCCATCAAGCGAGAGGATGTCATCGGGTTTTGCGTTGACTTCATTCTGCCTTAAGAAGATAGGTCTCCCTAAATCGCGGTATGAGGGGAGACTGATTGGAAAAACACGCTTGGAAGGGACTCAATAATATGCGAGGACGGATATTCTTGGTCTCAAGCACACTACGATTCTCTGAGAACTCTACCTTGGTGACCCGTATGTCGATGAACACAAGAACGATCTGCGCTCCAAACACCCGGAGCGGCGACGACTGGATTACATGTGAACACATCAGGACTTTCAGCAGTTGGTTGGAAACACGTCTCAGAGGTGACAACACTGTTTGTAATGAGCTGTACTTATTGTCCAGGGGACCATCTTCGACTGTAATGATTTGGAAAGGATATGAGATAAATGTGAATACATTTTACACGATTGACCAAGATCAAAAGAGCACCAACCAAAACAGCGGTGTCCGCTTTGATGCAGCAACCGGCTGTGGGAAAGGACACATATTATGGTTACATAGTGGACATATGGGAACTTGACTACGGAGTAGATTTTAAGGTCCCTTTGTTTAAGTGCAAATAGGTCAATCTGTCAGGAGGCGGGGTACAGGTAGACCCACAGCACGGAATGACAACAGTGGATCTGAAAAATCTTGGGTACACTGACGAACCGTTCGTCCTAGCCAATGATGTGGCACAGGTTATCTATGTGAAGGACATGTCTACGGACCGAGGAAAAGAAAAGATAAGGAAGCGAATACATCATACGATGAGCCAAAGCGCCACATAGTTCTTTCGGGAAAAAGGGACATCCCGGGAGTGGAGGGCAAGGCGGACATGTGCGAAGAGTATGAAAAGTTCCATGAAATTCCTCCCTTCAAAGTCAAGGCTGACCCAAGCATCACGATAAACGATGAAGATTATCCATGGTTACGGCGCAATAAGCAAACGACACAAGCGAAGAAAAAGTGAAGAATTTCTCCCGCAACTATTATGATGATACCATGCCAACTTTGTAACTGACGAGTATGATACCATTGTCCGTTTTGTACATGCACATGCTATGCCAACTTTTTCAGAGTTCATTTGAAAACTATGAATTTAGGTCGAATTTTCTCTATAGGTGCATCTATTTTCATTTTTTAGTAAAGTTATTCACAAACTTGTGATTCACACAAATTTCAAAGAATTCATATTTTAACTATTCAAATTTGAAAACTAATGGCACAAACAGAAAGTTTATAATTTTGCTGACCTAAAAGCAAAAAGAATTAAAAAATAAAGCAAAAAACCAAAAGAAAATAAATAATGCAAAAAACAAAACAAAAAAACTGGAAAAAAATAGCAACAATAAGTATTTTGTTGTAAGTAGAAACAAAATAAAATAAATAAAGCGAAAAAGAAAAAAAAGTGTTTTCAAATTTGGAAACTAATGGCACTAACAGAAACTTTATAATTTTTCTAAAACTAAAAGCAAAAAGAATTAAAAAATAAAGCAAAAAACAAAAGAAAATAAATAATGCAGAAAACGAAACAAAAAATGGAAAAAATAGCAATAATAAGTATTTTGTTGTAAGTAGAAACAAAATAAAATAAATAAAGCAAAAAAGAAAACAAAAAAAGTGTTTTCAAATTTGAAAACTAATGGCACTAACAGAAAGTTTATAATTTTTCTAAAACTAAAAGCAAAAAGAATTAAAAATAAAGCAAAAAACAAAAGAAAATAAATAATGCAGAAAACAAAACAAAAAAACTGGAAAATAAATAAATATAGCAACAATAAGTATTTTGTTGTAAGTAGAAACAAAATAAACTAAATAAAGCAACAAAGAAAACAAAAAAACAAAAAAACAAAAAAAGTGCCACCTACTGGGCCCCCACGGCCCGAATACGACTAGAAACCCTACCATGGGCCAGGAATCAGGCCTGCGGGAGGCCCAGTAGGCCCACAGGCACACATTGCACGGTTAGGCCCGAAAGCCTGCTTTAGAGAGGAGCTCCAGAGGGAAGGCGCACCGCACCTTATAAACAGGTGCGGCTCCCTCTCAACTAGCAAGGTGGGACTAAACATTTGGGCGCGGGGCAGCACAAGGCCTTTAGTCCCGGTTGATGGCACCAACCGGGACTAAAGGGGGGGCATTGGTCCTGGTTGGTGGCACAAACCGGGACCAATGCCCCCTTTAGTCTCGGTTGGTGCCACCAAAGCGGCGGCCTTTGGTCCCGGTTGGTGGCACCAACCGGGACTAAAGGGGTGCATTGGTCCCGGTTTGTGCCACGAACCGGGACCAATGCGCCGTCTATATAAGCAAGACTTGTGAAATTTTTGTTCAGTTCTTGATCCCGCCCGACGACGCCGCCAGCTGCCCTTGCGCCTCGCCGTCGCCGTCGTCGCCCTTGCCTCCGACGCCGTCCCGCGCCGCCCCGACGCCGTCGCCACACACCACCTCACGCCGCCCGACGCCATCGCCGCCGCGCGTCGCGCCCGACGCCATCGCCGCCCGCCTCTGCCTCGCCGTCGCCTCTGCCTCGCCACGCCCAGCTGCCCCACCACGCCGCCCGGCCGCCACCCACCGCCATCGCGGTCTCCCCACGCCGCCGACGCCGTAGCCGCTTGTCGCGCCCGACGCCGTCGCCGCCCGCCTCTGCCTCGCCGTCGCTTTGTGCCTCGCCGCGCTCCAGCTGCCCCGCGCCGCCGTCGCCTCTGCCTCGCTGTGGTCAGGGCCGACACCGCCCCCTCTTCCCCCCTTTTTTTTGCAAACATATATATGTTTTTTTCCTGCAGATTATATGTATATGTATGAGTATATGTATGTGTGTATATCTGTTTATATGTCCTTTTTTTAGATTTTTTGTTTTTTGCATTTTTATAAAAATGTATATATGTATGTATATATATGTTCTCTGTGTATATATATATATATATATATATATATGTTGATGTATCTATGCAAAAGATAGATTTTTAGAAAAAATACTATTTTTTTTCTGTTGATGATCTGATGATGTTTTTCATATATGCATTTTTTCATATATGTATTAATTTTTTAAGTTGTTAGTAGATATCGATTTTAGGTTAGTGCATTTTATCACTGATTTTAGGTTAGTTGATCGATTTAGTGCATTTTATATTTGTTGCATTTTAGGTTAGTGCATTTTATGTTAGTGGAGAGGAAAAAGTAAAATAAGGAAAAGGAAGAAAAGAGGAAGGAAGAAGAAGGAAGAAGAAGAAAAGAAGGAGAGAAAAAGGAAAATAAGTAGAGAAAGACAGAGAAGAAGCAGGAGACGCCGAGGAGAGGAAGAAGAGGAAGAAGAAGAAAAAAAGAGGAGAAGAAGAAGGAATAGAGGAGCTTCTTCTCCTTTTTTTCTCCTCTTTTTTTTTCTTCTTCTTCTTCTTAATTTTTATCGGGAACGAGGGTGTCGAGGATCGCCGAGGGGTCGAGGGTCGGGAACTAGGGTAGAGGGTCGAGGGTCGTTAAGGGGTCAAGGGTCGAGGGTTTCAGGGTCGAGGTTTTCAGGGTCGAGGGTTCGAGGGTTCTATAGGGTCGAGGCTTCCAGGGTCGTCTAGGGGTCGAGGGTTCCAGGGTCGTTGAGGGGTCGAGGATCGCCGAGGGGTCTAGAGAGGTTTCCTAGTGTCAAAGTATTGAAGAAATCCATGGCTTCATCATTAGCCGGAAGTAACCAAGGCATGATGGTATGAAGTCCTCCAAAGTTATTCAGGAATGGAGTCTCGGATAGGATAATTTGCCTTTTTGTACGAATTTCAGCAAAGGCCTTGAAAATAACGATATTCGGAATGTTCTTGCTGAACTTTGTACCAAAAAGCAAAATATCCTATCTGGGACTCCGTTCCAAAATAACTTTGGAGAGCTTCGTACCATCATGCACCTGTTACTTTCGCCTAATGATGAAGACATGGTTTTGTTGAATCCTTTGACACTAGGCAACCTCCCGACCCCTCGGCGATCCTCGACCCCTTGACCCTCGACCGCTCGGCGATCCACGACCCTCTACCCTACCGTGGGCGTCGATGCCCACGTCACTTGTGGGATTCCCCTCTTTTTTTTCTTCTTCTTCCTATTTCTTTTATCGGGAACGTGGGTCGTCGAGGGTCGGAGTGCGGTAGTGGAAACCTTTATTAAATAGCTAGTTTCGTAGGTGTGAGATTCATGTGGCCGTCGGTGTGGGACACTACATCCACGTCCCACAAGTGACGCCAGGCGTCGATGCCCACGTCACTTGTGGGACATAGATGTAGTGTCGTCGTTGTTGTTGTCGATATACCCCTCCGATAGCTTCATGTATTTTTAAGAAGGAAAAAACAAGCATATTATTTTCCCATGATATGTATGTAAATCGTTGTCGATATACCCCTCCCGATAGATTCAACACGTGGGGGGTCGATATTACCCCTCCTTGAAGCGTTCTCGAGGCCACCTAACCCTTGAAGCGTTGTCGAGGCCACCCGAAACCCTAGAGAAGCTGCATCGAGGCCACTAATTAATATGATTCCTTATTGTGATTAGCTAGCTAGTTCTACGTTTGCCACTAATATATCCATATCTGTCATGTTTGAATAATAATTGCCATGTTGTAAATATTTGTAGAAACTATGGACACTCCGCCCCGAGACGAAGCACAAGAAGCGTTGTTGAGGGACATAATCGCAGAAGGAAGTGATGCCGCCGGCTCGTTGATGTTTCTCAACGACACCGATGGTCTGGAAGGAGAGGGTGAAGAAGCAGCTGGCTATGATTATGATGGCTCCGATGACCCAATGCTGGTGCAAGAAGGAGAGAGTGAAGAAGTAGACCGTGAGGACGGCTCCGGTGATCACCGAACCGAGTTCGGCCAGGTATATATATTAGTTAAGCCTGTGCTGACTATCTAATTGATGCATTCATTGTTTTGGTATGTACACATATTAATTAACTCTCGTCTTTGTTCTTTTTCTAGCCCTCGGATCGAAAGCACAACTTCAGTAAAGAGACGAGGCCGAAGAAAAAGTTGAGCTCGGATGAAAAGTTTGAGATCATAGAAATCGCATGACGGCCAACTGATTGAACCCATCCGGACAAAGAAGGCATTTGTTGCTCGGTCTTGGGGGTTACGGTTAGGGACAAGATCCCGATTAGCATCCACAATGGTATAAGCCTAAGAACGACCACGAGGTGTCTTATGTCAAATATGCGAAAAATGATCTTTGGGTGAGCTGAAGTCAAATTTCACCCTACCGCGGAGGATGATCCGGAGAAGCTAGTTGAGCAATTAATCAAGTCTTTTGCTCTTAAGAAGATGGCAGACCTATTCAAAAATTGGAAGAAAGACCTGAATAAGTTTGTCGATAAAAAAGAGACCCCAAAATTCAAGGGCAAATATGACAAGATCAGAGATGACTGGCCCGCATTTGTGGCCCACAAGACATCGAAAAAGTGTAAAAAGATGTCGGCGACAAACAAGAAAAATGCTGCGAAGAAGAAGCTTCACCATCGCCGCGGGTCGGTGGCTACCTCATAGCCCGGCCTAAGTGGGCCAAGGCTGAGAATGATCTCGCTTGATAAAGGGATCGAACCGAGAGACAATGAATTGGCCAGACCGTTGCGGACTTGGTTCTTCGGGCTGGCGGAACCTTGGGCCCTGTTTGAGGAAGTGCATTTGGATGGACGAACAATTGGACATACCGGTCAAGAGGCTTCAACAATATATCGAAGCGGCAGCAAGGGGCGTTCTTTCGAGACAGAAGAGCAGCGAGCTCACAATGGACCACGGGAAACCCGAGCACCCTGGACGGACAAGCGGCACGCCAGGCTCCGTTTCGTGGAAGGCTGGGTTTCCGGACGCAGGCGGTTACAAATGCCAGGAGAGGAGGAAGAAAGTGCAGCAGACCGAACTACAGGCGCTGCATGCAAGGGTACACGCGATAGAGGAACGAGAAGCAGATCGCAGCAAACGACCTGCCGAAGCTTCCCCCGAAGCTACCCCGCCATCTTAGCGGAGAAGCAGAGTGGCTTCCACTGAGCTGCTTCAGCCGGAGCATGCCTTCACGGCTCCTGCCAGCTATCCCGTGGATGCTATCACGGATGCTGAAAATTGCCACCTTATTGCGCAATGGATGAATTTGAAGGTCAAGGCGGCTGTTGGCTCTGTTTATCGTACTAAACCCGACACAACTTTTCACTGCCGGCCTATTCCAGAAGGATATGCTAGGGTGATGGTGGATGAAATAACGGAGGGATTTGAGGACCTCCGGCTTGACCACCCTACCGGTGAAGGGGAGACTCGGCTGGGTTACGCTCACGAAGACTCCATGCCTATGGCGGAAGGATCTCATCAACCTTCCGAACTGGGCGCCTCCGCCTCCTCCTCCTCCCGGCGAGTCAGGCACTCCGCCTCCTCCGCCTCCTCCTCCGGCGAGTGACGATCAGGGCACTCGGCCGGCTCCTTCTCCGGCGCATGGCGGCACTCCGCCTCCTTCTCCGCCTACGCCGGTGCGCCCGAGCAGCCAGCCTCCTCCTTCTCCGCCTCGTCAGCAAGGGCGGAAGAGACCTGCCGCCGCTCCGGCTGCTCCGACGCGTCGTAGTCCTTCTCCTCCGCCTCGTAAGAAAGGAAATAAGAGATCCGCTCCATCTGCTCTGCCAGCGTCTAGCAGTACAGCCAAAGGCGGGAGGACTTACAGATTCGGTCCTTCTCTGAAGACTCTAGAGAAGTTACCGTACGAGATGACCGAGGAGGAAAATGCGAAGATCGCGCGGACCGAAGTGAAGGACTTCTTTGATGGGTTGAAAGCAAACAGACATCCACCTCCGGAGGAGAAGGTAGATCCGGTGAAAGCGAAGCGCACTGCTACTACGACAAAACCACCCAAGTCTCCGCCGAAAGGCAACTATGAGCGCATTATAGGAAAGGCATTTGCCGAAGCGGAGAGGTCGGGAAGTACTAAAAGTGATCAAAGGATGAAGGAACGACGAGCTGGGAAACAAATTGCCCAGCTCGGCGAACAAGAGAAGCAATCGTGCCCCCCGCTCAAGGTGCCTGCTAGCAACATCGTTGATCCGAGGATGGTGCCCGGTTATGGCAATCTTGGAGATTACCTGCCCGACGATGTACATTATGATTTCTTGGAGGTGCAGATACAAAGATCTGATGCACGGAAGCCTCTCGTCAAAGATGAAAGATCTCTATCAACGATGATGCGAAGATTGCATGATTGGTACATGAAAACCTGCAGAGAGTATGAGGGGAGGAGTACTTTGTATGTGAGAGTTGAAAAGGAGCATGACCTCGTTGGAATTGAACTGTTGCCTATTCCATTTGAGGAGTTTTATCAGTTTTTTAATCAATTCGCCCTCGATAAAGCAACGGTCACTTGCTTTGTCTGTAAGTAGTACTACTTACATCATTAAGTCTCTCTATATAACTCAGCTCTTTCATTGCATGTATTTATAATTATCCTCACTATATTATGCAGATTGAAGATCGCCGAATTGAAGAAAAGACAAGTGGGTGATATTGGGTTCATTAACACATATCTCATAGATGCAAGCGAGGTTGAATTTCATGCCGAAAATACCGAGGCCAACTTGCTACAATCGTTGGTAATAAATGAACACAAAGATATAATACTCTTTCCTTACAACTTCAAGTGAGTGTTCTTGTCTTGTGGCATATTCAGTTTCCCTTTATTAGTCCAGGTTATAGTAATGTAATACTGATGAATTATGCATGTGTGCGCAGCTTCCACTATATTCTCCTAGAGATTAAGCTTGAGCAGGGAGTAGTAACTGTCTTAGACTTGAGACGAAAAGATCCCCAGGAGTATGCGGACATGACTGAAATGCTCGAGAAGTAAGTTAAATCGATCATTATCCACCATATCAGTAACTTTGTTCATTTGTGATATGAAGTAATTGTTTTCTTTGTATGGCAGGGTTTGGAGAAAATTCACCAAAAAAGCTCCAGGACTGCCGAAGAAGCTGCAATTTAGACACCCGAAAGTAAGTATATAGTAGCATATTCCACGCATCTCAGTGATTCAAGCGCTAGTTTCATCAATACCATTTAGCATGCTTGCTAATTATCAGTTTGATTGACCTCTATTTCTTGTAGAGTGGTTGTGGCAGGAACAAGGGAATGATTTCTGTGGATACTACATTTGCGAGTCCATCCGCCACACGACCTGTGAGCGGGGCTACTTTGACAAACAATATGAAGTGCGTAAATAACAATACTCACAATTTTATTTTATTACCATCATTTGTGTTGAGTTTCATTCATTCATATATATATGTATTGACCCCCTTCTTAAAATTAGATGTTTCGGATGCGGGATGAACTCCTAGCACCAGATCGCATGCGAGCAATTCAAGAGGAATTGGCGGCATTCTTTATTGACCACGTGATCGCTGAAGACGGAGAATACTATGTGGACCACGCGTCCGTATGTTAGGAGATTATATTTGTAAAAGATAATTATTGTATATATGTAGCGGTAGTGTCGGATAGATATCACGAGAACTTGTTGTTCGACCAATCTCTCGGAGAAGGAGAGGTGGTCGATATCACTTCTCTCTGTATACATATATGTTCATGACGATCTTCTGTTTCCTTCGTTTGCTTACTAGCTAGCTAGCGTGTCTAGCTAGCCCTCTCTATACGTATGTATAGTACGTAGCGTCGACCAAGCACGGACAAAAGAGAGGACACTTATCTCTATTAATTAGCTAGCTAACACAATATATGAAACACCTAAATTAACCCCCAAAACCCCCACCCCCACCTTAAAAAAACAAAACCCCAGCCTTTGAAATCTTGTGGCGTGGATGCCTATTGGTCCCGCTTGGTGCCACCAACCGGGACCAAAGGCCCTCTACTGGGCTCGGCCAAGAGCCACGTGGAGGCCCATCTGTCCCGGTTCTGGATTGAACCGAGACTAAAGGGCCAGGCATTAGTACCGACCCTTTAGTCCCGGTTCAGGAACCGGGACTAAAGGCCCTTACCAACCGGGACAATAGGCCCTTTTTGTACTAGTGGCTGTTGCACATAAGGTGTCACGTCTTGTTGACTTAACTATTTGAACATCTGCAAGGATTATAGTAGCTCTGGTAAACAAGTAAAGGAGGGTTGAAACAAAGTAAC
Organism: Aegilops bicornis; assembly: GCA_021605145.1. Taxonomy (NCBI): domain Eukaryota; kingdom Viridiplantae; phylum Streptophyta; class Magnoliopsida; order Poales; family Poaceae; genus Aegilops; species Aegilops bicornis. Next base: position 123,760,530 of record CM038671.1, read on the forward strand.
GAGCGTGAAAAGTAGAGAACATACAAGTAAAGAGCTGACAATAAACCGTCGGTTAGTCTAGAGTGGAAAGTTTAGGCGTGGGCAAATTCAGATCATGGTGTACACCAAATGTGTTGGTGCAACGGTAGTATCAACTACCTTTTCATGTGATTGTACTTCGTTGATTGTACGCTCTCTAGGCGGTTCACCCTTGAGTAGTCAAACTCCTTCATGCCGGAATTGTTCTCTTCTATTGCCCCACATCAACGTTGCCATATGGATGGTCGTTTCAACGATTAAGGTAGTGAGACCAGACCAACACTTTAAGTGTCGTGTATTCTCGTTATCTTCATATTGATTTCGCTCCTCGTAGATACCAACACCTATCAGATGGTGGTCACAGATTCATTGAAAAATATGTGTTACCCGTGTAGGCCTTTGGATCATGTTGTCCGGTCCCTTAAATTAGACAACACACGTTTCACTCACTACATCTTAACAACTTAATAATCAATCATAAAACTAGTTTCACAAATAACAACATATGGAATAGGCACAAATGAATCTCATAAATCCCCTACATCTCCCATGCCTATGGGGATTACTCACACATGAGAGGGAAGAACCAACAAACACAAATCAAATAGAGGAAGACCATATTGTTGATATTGCAAAGTACCACAATAAGATAAATGATCGATCCGATCTCTCTCCGACAAGTATGAATAGATTTACAAACCCTAGCCTTACAAGTGGGAACTACTCTCTGTAGTGATGATGTAGGTGGATGGAGGGGGGAGGGGAGAGGGGGTGATGCAGAGAAAGCTGGAATGGATCTAAGTGAAGTCCTTCCTCTCCCGGATCTCTTATCTAGTGTTCTGATAGCGATTACATCCATTCCTCTCCCATTTTATTCCCCCCTCTTCTTGAAAGTTGTTGGTGTAGATGAGAGTGAGGAGGCGGCAGCTGGTACGAGAGCTTGCGCTAGTACTAGGCACTGTCCACTCTCCTAGTGCGCTAGATGAACTTCTGCCTAAAACCAAAATTATCCCCTGCTGATATTCATGGTGAGGTTAGAGAGACTTTTGGCCCATATTTTAAGCCCTTTCCCTAGCCTTTTAAATTTGGCAGTTATTTTTTGGGTACTACTGTTGGCTGCCACTAGTTGTTCCCAAATCCTCTTAATAGTGTCTTTAAAGACATCTTCCTGCAACCAGAAATTCTCAAATCTAAAATTTCCTGCTTTGGGGATGTTTGTTCCAATTTGAATCAAACAGGGAGTGTGATCAGATATGGGCTTGGACACACATGATGCAAAGGTGTTTGGATAATTCAGAGTCCATGACTGGAAGAGAAACCCCAATCTAGCTTTTCTAATAGTTGTGCATCTTGCATATTGCTCCATGTACACCACCTTCCTTTGAGGAGAATTACAAGTCCCCAAGTATTAACCAATCCTCATCCTATGGCATTTGAATGTTGATCAACAAATCAATAAATTCCAGACCTTTGATCTATTTGCAGGGGCATAACATTTGTGAGAGACCCCCTAGTCGGACACATAAGGTCCACCCGTAGTCCAACATGGGAGAATACGTCAGTAAGCACAGCGTATCTATACAACACCAACATCTATATTGAAACTTATTCCGCCGTATTCATAGTGTACAAGCATTATTCATGTTTTTAACAATTTTCTAGTGCACACAAATGCACCAATCACGATGCAATCGAGTCACGATGCTGGGCCGCACAGGTGCGCGCCCTTGCGAATTTTCGCAGGAGCGACTCAGTTGGAGTTGCTCTAAGTGTAAGTTTTTCTCCTGCCTTGTGTTCCCTGGCCGACTTTCCAGGAAGACAATTGCATTGCTAATCGCAGGGCAATCAGGCAACTGCGCAGCTGGGCTGGTGCGTGCCTCCGTATCTGTTTGTCCCTCCGAATTTCCGCGACCTTGTGCAACTAATTTTCTCGTCGTCAGTAGCTGGCACCATCTCCGAAGTCCTCAACCCATAACTCATGGTTGTAGCGATTGCACCTACACAACTACAGCGCGTTGCAGTTTTTTCTGGTGTATATATGTTCATCGACACAACATAAGTAAAATGTTTTTTTGCAACAAGGCGGATGTTCGTATATTATGTAAAATGAACTTTTGCAAAAATATCCTATAAAATTGAAAAATAGATTCAAGTTCTTGGATGCCGAAGTCTTCCTCCTTCCACATTCACCGGTGGTGTGACGTGAGCAAAGATCATTGTCGCTTCTAGGCACCAGTCTTAGAACTCACTTAAATTCAGAAGTTTTTACAAGTAGCGTTTGAAAATTCGTCGATGTAGACCAGAAGATGTCGACATCACGATCTACGTACCAAATTAGTGCCTCAGAGATGAAAACATTGAAGATGGCCTATAGAAGGCCCCATGTCCGGCCAGACGGTGTCAGGAACACAAATCTTACACGTGCCGTGAGGAGTTGAGACCGACCAACCTTTGTCTGTCAGAATGGGATCCAGAGGACAAAGACGCATGTCCACGTCGTCCGATCTGTAGGACATGCCAGCAACACAACCGTGCAGATGAAAAAGCAAGATCCAAAGAACCAGATATGGAGACACTTCATCATCAACATGCCTCCCGACGATATGAAGAAGCACCATGGGAATAGGGCGATGTTGAGAGAGCTTATTCTACTTCAATGGTGATCTCATCGTATCTTTAGAGCTGACAAAAGACAAAACATAAGTTTATTTCTAACCCTACCACCAGCGGACGAAAGCCCTGGGGTCCCCACCCCTGCAATGCCGGAGCGTCAGACGGAGGAATAGGGGCCCCGCGGCGCAGGGAAGAGGGTAGATCAACTGCCGCCCTAGTCGCCTAGGGCATGGGGGCAAGGATGAAATAAAAACCCAAGTAAAATGAGTACTTCCGACATGCTTGTTCCATAGCCACACATTCCAAAACTTCCCCTTGAGCACAACAAGCAATTGTGTGTAACTATCGTCATTGTATTCTCCACTTTGGCACTCCACACTATTTACACACAATCATGAATACCTCATACTATGTGTATTCATGATGATAGGTATTCATTTTATGCTACTTGCTACAGTTCGAGTTAATTAAGGATCACCCTTTGTCAAGAAAAAAAGTTTGTCCCATAGTATTTGCAGGATGGACATATTCTGCCCTCCAGTGTTGTGACTACCCTGAATTCTGAGGAGCTGGATCCCCTGACGTACAACCCCCTGACGTTGGGTCACTGACTTGTGATCCCGGGTTCACATGTCAGTGGGCTAGAGGAGCCGCGTCTCAACTCTGAATATACACTGTCCCAGAGTCACATCGAGCATATCGGGCCCTCTTTCGCCGAGATCATGCCCTGTTCTCTAAATCATGCATGATGCGGTGTCGCCTTTCGTCTCTCCGGTCTGCCCCTCTCCAAGAAGACGCTGCGCTACGGCTTGGTCTCCATCGTAGTACAGCTCAGGCATCTTCATGGCGATGGTTACGCTCCACGTGCACCAAAAAAAGTTAACCAAGACTGGGCCGGGCAGAACTGATTCCACATGCATCACCACACAAGCGGCCACCACAAATAGGCAAGTATCGATCGAACAGAGACAATACGTATCGTGAGCTTTGCATCGTACAAGATGCCAAATCAAGACAGGTATAGCACAAAAAATAGGCACATGATTTAAGCTCTTATTTTTGCGAGGGGCACTACAACACGTATGTCATTACGAGGCAACTTTTTGCCAGCGTTTTTGCTAAACGCCTCAAAATCATGATATTGACGGCACTTTTTAAAAGTGCCTCCGAAGCTCGCAGCCTTCAAGGGCAGTTTTAGAAAATGCCTTCTAAACAGGGGAAAACAAGGCGTTCTACAAAAGTGCCGCCGAGCGTAGCCAGCGTTTTGATGTGAAACAGCCCTCCCGCTGCGTTCGAGGTAAAAAGAACAGAGGTCCTCCAAAACAAAAAACAGAGGAACACCACGGCCACGCAGCTTCTCCGTGGTGGGCGCCTCGCCGTCTTCGCCGCGGCGCCCTGCTCCGCCACCGGCGCTCCACGCCGGAGCCTCTGCATCCGCCGCGACCTGCACCGCCATCCCCACTCCGTGCCTTCCCTCTCTCGTCCCCAATCTCGGGGTGGGATTCGTAGTGCGCGGTGAAGAAGAAGGGGAGATCCAGGCTCGGAGAGGAGGAGGAAGATCAAGTGGTCCAGGCCACGAACTCATCAAGCGGTGACCCCCCCCCCCCACACCCCCCCGCCCCCAACCCACGCCAGAGAAGCCCATGTCAGGTTGCTGTTGATCTGACGCTCTGCTGCGCACAAGGTGTTCGAGGTAATGCCTCTTCATTTTTGTAGTTCATTTTTCTTTCAGTTTTTGTTGGTGCTAGACTTATGGATGAAGAATCATTATGTGATGACATCTAGGATCAACTTGTACTGTGTGTCATGTTCTTCTTGTAATTATACTAGGAGTGTGGCAACTTGTCCTGTTGAAATTGGAGCTTGTTTGTTGTTGCCTTGTGTGCATGGTGGCCTTCTGTTCATCTTAGAAAACTTCACACAAGGAGTAAGCTATATAGATAGACTGATAATCAAACTGCAGGTGCATTTGGCATTTCTATATAGAACATCCCTACTGTGTTACTTCTAATCTTGTTGCATCAGGTTTCAGCTAAACTGTTTTCTTGCTACACATGAGGTCTTCTATATTGAACATCCCTTTGATTCCGCTAATAGTAAACTGATATTGCTTTTAGAAATTTCTCTTTGATGCATTCAAATATTTATTGTAGAATTTTATGTGATCTCTGCTTTACCGTGTCGTAGAACTTGGGTCTGTTCAGTTGAGAATGGATAAGAGTTGGATGCGAGCAGCAAGGTCTTCCGCTGAGTATTACGGAAGGAACTATCAACTTCATACAATTTGCTTTTCGTGATTCAGCAAAAATAGTAGGATTCTCTGCCCTTGCAAGATATGTGTAAACTCTCGTTGGTTAGGTGAGCATGAAGTCTATGATCATTTGATTTGCGATGGATTCATGTCCGGATATACCACATGGATTCACCATGGAGAAAGTATGCGGCCCTCCGAAGCAACTACTGGTCCTAGTTCACAGTTTGAAGAATATGCTGATAGTGATGAGATGGATGAGATGCTACTAGAAGGATTTGGGATGTATGATACTGCATTACTTTAGGAGAGGAGCAAGAGTCTGAAGATGATTTGGACGATGATGCTGAGGCATACTATAGATTAGTTAATGATGGACGCCAAGAGTTGTACCCAGGTTGCAAAAGATTCTCGAAGCTGCAATTTTTGGTGAGGTTGCTTCATATCAAGAATATGAGGGGAATGAGCAATGTCTGCTTTGATGAGGTATTGGCGCTAATTAAGGAGGCACTTCCGGAAGGTCGAGGCGTTGCCCAAATTTTTCATGGGGCCAAAAGTTTGTGAAAGCCATTACGTATTGGATATGATAGTATAGATGCATGCAAAAGCGATTGCATTCTATTTAGGAAGGAACATGCTGATGCCATATCATGTCCAATGTATGTCACAAGTAGATGGAAGGCGTAAATACTGGAGTTGATGGAAGGCGTGTCCACAAGGTGCCTCAAAAGGTGGTTCGTCATTTCCGCTAAAGAAGAGACTCCAAAAGGTTGTTCGCTTCTACAAGGACGGCATCAGATATGAGGTGGCACATCGAAGGCCGCACAAAGGACGTGTGGTGCTCGGTGTCTTAGTGTCGTGTGGAACCTGGATATTCTAATGGCCAGTGGTGCTTCTCCAAAATGACAAATCTAGTCATATGGTTCACGCGCAAGTAGGATTAGACGGAACAACATGCATAGGTTTCAGTTTATCCTTTTTTTGCTAGTACCAAGTTGATCATCTATTCAGTGTGATTCAATCCAAGGAGGCAATGACCAATGGTCCAGATTTAAAGCAATACCTGTCACCCTTAATGATCTTTATAATTTACCCATTTTACATTTAATAGTGCTGTTTTTACCTACTCGTGCATGCTGTTGCTGTTTGAATGATAGATTAAGTTTAATGGCGCAAACAAAAATATGTTTAAATTTTATTATTTACATCATTTTACATGCCTGTCTCTTTAACCCTGCTACAGTGCTAAGAACAGTCTTTGCTCTTGTAGATGACATCCGAAAGTCGAAGTTGAAGGTGACACACAGCTGATTGGTTTCTGTACTTCTAATTGATTGCATCAAGCTGGAACGCTCTTTACATTGTTTTTACAACAGTAGGCAGTGTACCTCTGTGTTACACTGTTATCACAACAGTAGGCAGTGTACTTGTGTTACATTGTTGGCCCTGCGTTGATGATTGATACTTTGATGTCGCTTTCGAATTTGTGAAGATGTTCTAATGCTTTACATTATTCGCTAGCACGGTGGTACTTCTAGTCCATGCAAGCCTCTCAATCTTGTTCTACTGTTGTATATATGTGTTTGTATAGTGGTTGCAAATTAGTGAGCTTGCCGTAACAGTGTTTTTAATTCATATTCTTATATGCCTGTGTACAACTTCTGGCATTCTTATGTGCCTCAGAAACATTTTGGAGGCAAGTCGAAAGCATACAAAATGGTTTTCGAGCGATCTTAAGAAATGCCACACAAATGTTTTGAAGGCAATATGAGTTATGCCACACAAAATTTTTTGAGGCAGTATAAGAAATGCTACAAATAGTGTTTGGAGGCATTCCTAAAGATGCCTCACATTGAGCTTGCTGGCATTTTAAAAAATGCCTTTGTGTTTCTTTTGAGGCATTATTGAAAAATGCCTCACATTGAGCTTGCTGGCATTTTAAAAATGCCTCTGTGTTGATCTTTTGAGGCGTTCTGAAAAAGTGCCTTCAAAGACCTTTCCCTTTGTGACCATCTCTAGCATTTTTTAAAAATGCCTTCTATTCTCTAGGCTGGCATTATATGGCCCTTTTGAGGCATTTTAAAGTGCCTCCTATTGATGTCCGTGGTGTAGTGGGGAAGGAGAATTCATTAATCAAGCGGCAGCCAAGTCTGCAATACATAGGTCAGGTACCTCCTCAGGTCCTGAGCGAAGCCACACCGCAGTGCGCTTCTTTATTCTACCATAGTTCCCTAGGTAATGACTAACAATGTTTTGCTCTCGCTTAATATGCTTGACTAAGAATTCCCTATTCTCCTGAAGAAGTTTCTTAATTTCCTGCACCATCATCATGTGTGCCGATCTATCCTCTCCCGTTTGTTGATTAGCTTGGCGACTTTTGAGCGGTCGGTTTGAATAACAATGGGCAGGGCTGACCCTTTGAATGGCAAGAAATGCCTTCCCAACATGCATGTAGTTCAGACTCGAATGGAGACGCACACCGTCTCGATTCGCGGCAAAACCAGTAGATGATCGCTCCCCTACCATCCCGAAGGACCATCCCAGCCCTTGCTGTATCATCTTTCTCACGAAAAGGAGCCATCAATACTTAACGCCGCCAGCCCCGCCCGCGATCGTCCCATCCCTGCCTTTTCTTTACTACCTCACCTGCATGTGATAATGCCGCCTCTTATCTTGAGGTACAGTCACCATCTTGCCTTTAACATGGTCACCATTGGGATTGGCCTGCAAAGCAAGTAAGGAGCATATGTAGGCTGGAGAGAAACCGGGCCGATGCACTCCTTTGGTGGCGGCCGTTTGTGATGGGCGATCTCATTTCTCACGTGCAGCATCGCCAAATGCGTCGTCATGAGCATGTACAAAGCGCTCCTCCTCCGGCAACTCCGCTAGCACTTGGAGCAACCACTCCGGCCCTGTATTCACCAGTCGTCGGACGTCCGGAATACTCCATTGCTGCGCCATTGCCTACCACGACGCGACTGCTCGAGGGCATCTGCAAAGAGCATGAAATGTGTCCTCCGGTTCGGTGGCACACACAGGACAAAGATTAGAAACTTCAAGTGTACGATGCTGCTTATTAACCCATGTAGGTAAGCAATCGGTAGCCACCCGCCCGCGAACACCGCCCCTTAGGAGGAGCAGGGCACCTCCATAAAAAACCAGACGGCTCGTCGCCCGTCCCATGCCACTGCTTTCGCCCATCGATGATGGAAGAAGGCGATCGCCGGCGCCCGAATCTGGCGCTCCGAACCGAGAAGACACCATTGCGCTCCGGTTCCCATGCCGGGGCGTCCTCTCCTAGTCGAGGTGAAGTGTGAATTTTACAATCTGGTCCACGTCCACGGGGTAGAAATATTGCCGGGAGGTCTACGTAAGCTCCTCGGTCATCCAACAGTTCGAAACTCTCCGCAGCGGCATCTTCCTTGCCTAGTGATAGGTTTGCCTGAGCCCCCGTTCGGTATCCAGCGATCTCTCCAGATGCGAATGGACCGGCCGTTGCCCACCCTCCAAATTATGCCACATTTTAGAAGATCAAGTCCATGCACTATAGCTTGCCATGTTGGTGACACTCCATTTGGAAACACTGTATCCTCTGATTACGGTAGGGAAGTACTTAGCCTTTGACAATTGTGAGCACAAACTATCAGGAAGTTGAGGATCGCCAAACTGTCGTGCCATGTGCTTGGTTGAATAAGCGAAATTCGAAACCCCATATACCACCATGTGATTTGGGCTGCAATAATTTATCCCATGCTTTCGGCAATGCGTTTTCCGCTAGCCCTTCTCAGCTCCCCACCAAAAATTCCTCACCCTACGATTGAGGTCACGCATGTAGACACCGGTAACCTGAACACACTCATCAAGTATGTTGGCAATGCTTGAGCAATAGATTTAATTAGAACTTCTTTTCCACTCTGCGCCATTGACTTGCACCATGTCACAAATCGCTTGGTAAAATTTTCTTGGATATTCTTGAACCTCCCCTTAGACATGCGGCCATTAGGTGTTGGGAGTCCAAGGTACTTCTCCTCAAAACTCACATTGTGCACACCCAAAACTCAAACCACATCATCTCTGTCTCCCTGATTACAGTGTTCACCAAACGGTATCAAACATTTTTGGGGGTTAATAAGTTGCCACAGCTCGGCGTACTCATCCAGGACACCTTTAATATGTCTGCCTCTCATACATTGCCTGAGAAGAACAAAAGTGTGTCGTCGACCAAATAGGAGATGGGAGATCCCTGGCGCCCTTGGGCACACTCTCAGTGGTGATATATGTGCATTTCTCCCCTCTTTCCTAAGAAGTGCCGCAAGACCATCCGCCACAAACAAAAATAAGAATGGTGATAGCGGATCTCCCTGCCGTAGCCCATTGACGGTGCAAATGAATCGAGCGGGCTCCATTGATTTTTATAGTGTATCACACCGAGGTGGCACATGACATTATCCATCTCACCCATCGATGCTCAAAGCCCAAGCTGTTGCATCACTCGCTCGAGGAAAATCAATCCACCGATCTTATGCCTTGGACATGTCTAGCTTGTATGCATAAAAGCTTACATGCTGGGTTCTTCTCATATGGGATATAGTGAGTACACTTTCGAATGCCATAAGCGCATTATCTGTAATAAGCCTACCGGGCACTAAGGCACTTTGTTCGGTGAGATGATTCCACCTAGTAGAGGCCTAAGCACATTTACCGGGCATCTCGCAATAACCTTATAAATCACGTTGCGAGGCTAATTGGCGGAAATCGAGACAACTTGATCGGTTCATCGATCTTTGGGATAAGCACAATAGTTGTCATATTAACTCCCTCGGCATGTGTCTGACTCAAAGAATAGTCGCCTTTGCTGAAATTATATCATCTTTCATAATGACCCAATGCTTACGAAAAAATCTGGCGGAAAGCCATCCGGCCTGGCGCCTTTAGTGGCCCAATCTGAAACATCGCGCCGGCTATCTCCTTATCGGAGAAAGGAGAAACCAACTTATCATTCATGTCATCTGTAACTACCCGCTCGAACAAGGGCACCACATTATCTGCATTGAGGAGGCGTCGGCGATAAAGATATTTTGAAAAAGTCCATTGCCATACCTTCCATCGCTCTCGACTCTGTGTACCACCCTGAATTATCAGCAAGGCCTTTAATTCTATTTTCCTAGCTCTCCATAGAGCCCTCTAGTGGAAGAACTGGGTATTACGGTCGCCGTCCTTGAGCGATCAATGCGAGACCGCTGCCGCCACAACATCTCTTCCACAGCATAGCAGTTCCTCCAAGTGATCAGGCTCCTTCTTATCTCTTCTGATCTGCATTCATGTGCATTAGTTCTTCAAAAGCGGGATCTAGATTTTTCAATTTCCTTGATCATGTTTCCAAATTTCTTGTGGCTCCACTTATGAAGTTTCTCCATTACAACGTCGATTGAAACTTTGATGTCATGCAGACCATGTTTTGCACCTCCATCATGCCATGCTTGTGCCACGACTTCCTCTAGGCGGACTCTCTCTCCCACATAACCTCGTGGCAGCGAACACATCTCTCCCTACCTCCGGACTTAGGGATGCATCGCATTAGTAGGGAAGATGGTCGAACAAGAAGACACCAAGTGTTTCTTGATGCCTCGGGAACTTGTACCTCCACTGTTATCCATAACCACTCTATCAAGTTTGACTTGTACATTCGCTCTTCCGCTGCGCTTATTATCATAAGTGAAGGGGTAGCGAAGAACCCCATATCGGCTAAGTTGCAAGCTTCAAGCACATCCCTAAATGCAATCTTCTGTCCAAGCAATCTTGGTGTCTCTGACGGATGTTACGTAGTCCCACATAACTTCATTAAAATCTCCTGCTAAGAGCCAAGGCAAATCATCCTAGGCTTTTAGTCTTTTCAATCCCTCTCACATTAAGTGTCTATTTTCCACTCGCGGTTCATCATAGACAAAAGTAACTCTCAAACTTGATCATCAGCAACGGCGAATATTCGCATCAATCCACCTTTTATTGCGATCCACGGATATCGGCGTGCAAAGCTTCATCCCAAAATAAGGCTACACCACCGCTATTACCCTCTTGCTTATTCCTTCAAAGCCACGAAGACCGAGTCTATTACGAAGACGATACATCTTATCTTTCTGTTGTCTAGTTTCACATAAAAATATCATACTTGGGGAATGGGCTCGAGAGAGAGCCACGAGATCCCGAACTTTCGAAGCATTCCCCGCACCTCGACAGTTCCACATGATTTAAGCTCTTTTTGAAAGTAGTTGATGAAGTGTACTATTCTTCTTGATGATGGGTGAAGGAGTATGGACGAACAACTTGGGCCCCGGGCGGTGGCTGATTTTTCAACAGATTGTACATATTGAGAGATTAGTTGGTGAATGGATGAAATCTCTCTTGCGGTTTGCAAAGGAAAAGGAAAGGCGGGAAGATATGCCAAGGCGGCCAATGACAACGGAATAACAAAGTACACTTTTCCCATCAGTGCACGTTGATTTTTCTACGGGAAGATATTGTCACCGCGAAAATGCTAAACCTACGTAAACACCTACGAAGGGTTATGTAACTTGCCAAATCCTAATCCTAATCGCCCCCCTGATTTTCAGCGGGGTGGGGCCCTTCACCCCCCACTTCCAATCCTATTCTTACAAGTCATCCTGTCGTAAAACAATTACGTAACGAAAATGCTACATCGGCGGGCTCATTCACGGGGCATTCACGGACCTTCCAACCAACTAATACTTGCCCAGATTTTCGTGGGGGTCATAGATTGCCACCTCAAATTTACCACAGAAACGCCCGTAACACTCTGTTGATGTAGTGTTGCTCTTACGTAACCCTTCGTGGGTCTAACATTACTGCTGTCACCGTCCTTGCATAATGTGGAAAATAATGTCACTATCCTTGCATTGTTTTTCTCTTTTTTGAAAGGGTCCTTACATTGCTGCTACTGCTACGATGACGCCTTTCCACATTATCAAGAATAAGAAAGGCAGTCAAGAAGATGGAAACTGGCAACACAGTATAACAACAGTACAATGTACTTGCAAAAAAAAGAAAAATAGTGCAATTTTTCCATTAGTGTACGTACGTTGGGTTTTCTATTGGAAATTTGTATTAGTATAGCATGTCATGATTTAGTTAATAGCTTGTGAGAAAAATGTCAAAAAAGGAAAATGTCAGTTAAGCAAGATAGCTCGAAGGCTTCAAAAAGAAAAAAAAAGAATGCTCGATCAAGGCACCGACCATGCATAGTTTGAAAACAAGGGCACCATCCTTTGCTGTTATGCTACAAGTACACGATGATTTAATTATTACGTTGCTGATATTGGCCTAGTTTGCATTGCTTCTAATTTGTTTGAAATGACTTGGATTAGTTTACACAAATAGTTGTGAATATGCCATGCCGTCTGTTTTTCGTACATATTCCATCCTCGTATCATGTGTTTGCCTTACATCAAAATAGTATTTGTCGGTATCATGCATGAATGAGTTATGTAGAGTGTATTTTATTGCTTGTTCTTGTCTGTTTTACTTGACAATGCAAAATCAATAAAGCGGAAGGAAATTAGCAACGCAGTGTATAATGGTGCTCCTTCCAACCAACTGAAACAGAGGACCTCTACAGATTCTACTCCACTAGCCTAGCGAGATTTGGAAGACAGCACATGCATAGGCACTCAACATAGCTGTGTTGATGATGAGCACGTCTCCCCTAGTCCACCATCACAGGTGCTCCCTCTAACTTGGCCGGAAGTAACCAAGGCATGATGGTATGAAGTCCTCCAAAGTTATTCAGGAATGGAGTCCCGGATAGGATAATTTGCCTTTTTGTACGAATTTCAGCAAAGGCCTTCCAAATAACGATATTCGGAAGGTTCTTGCTGAACTTTGTACCAAAAAGCGAATTATCCTATCTGGGACTCCGTTCCAAAATAACTTTGGAGAGATTCGTACCATCATGCACCTGTTACTTTCGCCTAATGATGTAGACATGGTTTTGTTGAATCCTTTGACACTAGGCAACCTCCCGACCCCTCGGCGATCCTCGACCCCTTGACCCTCGACCGCTCGGCGATCCACGACCCTCTACCCTACCGCGGGCGTCGATGCCCACATCACTTGTGGGATTCTCCTCTTTTTTTTCTTCTTCTTCCTATTTCTTTTATCGGAGCGAGGGTGCGTCGAGGGTCACCGGCGGTAGAGAGGAAACCCTAATTAAATAGCAAGTATCGTCGGTCACGAGATACATGTGGCCGTCGGTGTCGGACACTACATCCCACGATCCCACAAGTGACGCGGGCATCGATGCCCACGTCACTTGTGGGACATAGATGTAGTGTCGTTGTTGTTGTTGTCGATATACCCCCTCCTTATAGGTTCATGTATTTTTAAGAAGGAAAAAACAAGCATATTATTTTCCCATGTATGTATGTAAATGCGTTGTCGATATACCCTCCCGATAGCTTCAACACGTGGGGGGTCGATATTACCCCCTCCTTGAAGCGTTCTCGAGGCCACCTAACCCTTGAAGCGTTGTCGAGGCCACGAAACCCTAGAGAAGCTGCATCAAGGCCACTAATTAATATGATTCCTTATTGTGATTAGCTAGCTAGTTCTCGTTTGCCACTAATATATCCATATCTGTCATGTTTGAATAATAATTGCCATGTTGTAAATATCTGTAGAAACTATGGACACTCCGCCCCGAGACGAAGCACAAGAAGCGTTGTTGAGGGACATAATCGTAGAAGGAAGTGATGCCATCGGCTCGTTGATGTTTCTCAACGACACCGATGGTCTGGAAGCAGAGGGTGAAGAAGCAGCTGGCTATGATTATGATGGCTCCGATGACCCAATGCCGGTGCAAGAAGGAGAGAGTGAAGAAGTAGACCGTGAGGACGGCTCCGGTGATCACCGAACCGAGTCCGGCCAGGTATATATATTAGTTAAGCTTTGTCTTGACTAGCTAATTGATGCATTCATTGTTTTGGTATGTACACATATTAATTAACTCTCGTCTTTGTTCTTTTTCTAGCCCTCCGGATCGAGCACAACTTCAAAGAAAGAGGAGGCCGAAGAAAAAGTTGAGCTCGGATGAAAAGTTTGAGATCATAGAAATCGCGTCTGACGGCCAACTGATTGAACCCATCCGGACAAAGAAGGCATTTGTTGCTTTCGGTGGGGAGTTACGGTTAGGGACAAGATCGATTAGCATCCGGCAATGGTATAAGCCTAAGAACGACCCTGAGGTGTCTTATGTCAAATATGCAGAAAAATGATCTTTGGACTGAGCTGAAGTCAAATTTCACCCTACCGCCAGAGGATGATCCGGAGAAGCTAGTTGAGCAATTAATCAAGTCTTTTGCTCTTAAGAAGATGGCAGACCTATTCAGAAATTGGAAGAAAGACCTGAATAAGTTTGTCGATAAAAAGAGACCCCAAAATTCAAGGGCAAATATGACAAGATCGAGAGATGGCTGGCCCGCATTTGTAGCCCACAAGACATCGAAAAAGTGTAAAAAGATGTCGGCGACAAACAAGAAAATGCTGCGAAGAAGAAGCTTCACCATCATGCGGGGTCGGTGGCTACCTCATAGCCCGCCTAAGTGGGCCAAGGCTGAGAATGATCTGCTTGATAAAGGGATCGAACCAGAGACAATGAACTGGCCAGACCGTTGCCGGACTTGGTTCTTCGGGGCTGGCGGAACCTTGGGCCCTATTTCAGGGAAGTGCATTTGGATGGACAAACAATTGGACATACCAGTCAAGAGGCTTCAGCAATATATCGAAGCAGCGCAGCAAGGGACGTTCTTTCCAGACGGAGAGAGCAGCGAGCTCACAATGGCCCTCGGGAATCTGAGCACCACAGACGGACCACGAGGCACACGAGCTCCGTTCGTGGAAGGCTGGGTTTCGAGACGCAGCGGTTACAAATGCCGAGAGGAGGAAGAAAGTGTAGCGGTGAACTACAGGCGCTGCATGCAAGGGTACAAGCGATAGAGGAGCGAGAAGCGGATCGCAGCAAGCGACCTGCGAAGCTTCCCCGAAGCTACCCGCCATCTCAGCGGAGAAGCAGCGTGGCTTCCATCGAGCTGCTTCAGCCGGAGCATGCCTTGGCGGCTCTGCCCGACTATCCGTGGATGCTATCACGGATGCTGAAAATTGCCACCTTATTACGCAATGGATGAATTTGAAGGTCAAGGCGGCTGTTGGCTCTGTTTATCCTACTAAACCCGACACAACTTTTCACTGCCCGGCCGATTCGAGAAGGATATGCTAGGGTGATGGTGGATGAAATAACGGAGGATTTGAGGACCTCGGCTTGACCACCCTACCGGTGAAGGGGAGACTTCGGTGGGTTACGCTCTGAAGACTCCATGCCTATGGCGGAAGGATCTCATCAACCTTCGAGCTGGGCGCCTCCGCCTCCTCCTCCTATGGCGAGTCGGGGCACTCCGCCTCCTCCACCGCCTCCTCCTCGTGGCGGCGATCGGGGCACTCGGCCGGCTCCTTCTCCGGCGCATGGCGGCACTCTGCCTCCTTCTCCGCCTACGCCGGCGCGCCCGAGCAGCCAGCCTCCTCCTTCTCCGCCTCGCCAACAAGGGCGGAAGAGACCTGCCGCAGCTCCGGCTGCTCCGGCGCGTCGTAGTCCTTCTCCTCCGCCTCGTAAGAAAGGAAATAAGAGATCCGCTCCATCTGCTTTCTGCGGCGTCTAGCAAGTACAGCCAAAGGCGGGAGGACATACAGATTCGGTCCTTCTCTGAAGACTCTAGAGAAGTTACCGTACGAGAGGACCGAGGAGGAAAACACGAAGATCGCGCGGACTGAAGTGAAGGACTTCTTTGATGGGTTGAAAGCAAAGAGACATCCACCTCCGGAGGAGAAGGTAGATCCGGTGAAAGCGAAGCGCACTCTGGCTACCCTGACAAAACCACCCAAGTCTCCGCCGAAAGGCAACTATGAGCGCATTATAGGAAAGGCATTTGCCGAAGCGGAGAGGTCGGGAAGTATTAAAAGTGATCAAAGGATGAAAGAACAACGAGCTGGGAAACAAATTGCCCAGCTCGGCGAACAAGCGAAGCAACCGTGCCCCCCGCTCAAGGTGCCTGCTAGCGACATCGTCGATCCGAGGATGGTGCCCGGTTATGGCAATCTTGGAGATTACCTGCCCGACGATGTACATTATGATTTCTTGGAGGTGCAGATACAAAGATCTGATGCAGGAAGCCTCTCGTCAAAGATGAAAAATCTCTATCAACGATGATCACGAAGATTGCATGATTGGTTCATGAAAACCTGCAGAGAGTGCGAGGGAGGAGTACTTTGTATGTGAGAGTTAAAAGGAGCATGACCTCGTTGGAATTGAACTGTTGCCTATTCCATTTGAGGAGTTTTATCAGTTTTTCAATCAATTGGCCCTCGATAAAGCAACGGTCACCTGCTCACGTCTGTAAGTAGTACTACTTACATCATTAAGTCTCTCTATATAACTCATCTCTTTCATTGCATGTTTTATAATTATCCTCACTATATTATGCAGATTGAAGATCGCGAATTGAAGAAAAGACAAGTGGGTGATATTGGGTTCATTAACACATATCTCATAGATGCAACTGAGGTTGAATTTCATGCCAAAAATACCGAGGCCAACTTGCTACAATCGTTGGTAATAAATGAACACAAAGATATAATACTCTTTCCTTACAACTTCAAGTGAGTGTTCTTGTCTTGTGGCATATTCAGTTTCCTTTATTAGTCAGGTTATAGTAATGTAATCTTGATGAATTATGCATGTGTGCGCAGCTTCCACTATATTCTCCTAGAGATTAAGCTTGGCGAGGGAGTAGTAACTGTCTTAGACTCGAGGCGAAAAGATCCCGAGGAGTATGCGGACATGGCTGAAATGCTCGAGAAGTAAGTTAAATCGATCATTATCCACCATATCAACAACTTTGTTCATTTCGATATCAAGTAATTGTTTTCTTTGTATGGCAGGGTTTGGAGAAAATTCACCAAAAAGCTCCAGGACTGCCGAAGAAGCTGCAATTTAGACACCGAAAGTAAGTATATAGTAGCATATTCCACGCATCTCGATTGATTCAAGCGCTAGTTTCATCAATACCATTTAGCATGCTTGCTAATTATCAGTTTGATTGACCTCTATTTCTTGTAAAGTGGTTGTGGCAGGAACAAGGGAATGATTTACGTGGATACTACATTTGCGAGTCCATCCGCCACGACGACTGTGAGCGGGGCTACTTTGACAAACAATATGAAGTGCGTAAATAACAATACTCACAATTTTATTTTATTACCATCATTTGTGTTGAGTTTCATTCATTCATATATATATGTATTGACCCCCTTCTTAAAATTAGATGTTTCGGATGCGGGATGAACTCCTAGCACCAGATCGCATGCGAGCAATTCAAGAGGAATTGGCGGCATTCTTTATTGACCACGTGATCGCTGAAGACGGAGAATACTATGTGGACCAGCGTCCGTATGTTAGGAGATTATATTTGTAAAAGATAATTATTGTATATATGTAGCCGGTAGTGTCGGATAGATATACGAGAACTTGTTGTTCGACCAATCTCTCGGAGAAGGAGAGGTGGTCGATATCACTTCTCTCTGTATACATATATGTTCATGACGATCTTCTGTTTCCTTCGTTTGCTTACTAGATAGCTAGCGTGTCTAGCTAGCCCTCTCTATCGTATGTATAATGCGTAAGCGTCGACCAAGCACGGACAAAAGAGAGGACACTTATCTCTATTAATTAGCTAGCTAACACAATATATGAACCACCTAAATTAACCCCCAAAACCCCCAACCCCCCTTAAAAAACAAAACCCCAGCCTTTGAAATCTTGTGGCGTGGATGCCTATTGGTCCCGCTTGGTGCCACCAACCGGGACCAAAGGCCCTCTACTGGGCTCGGCGCACGAGGCCACGTGGAGGCCCATCTGTCCCGGTTCTGGATTGAACCGGGACTAAAAACGAACATTAGTACCGACCCTTTAGTCGGTTCGAGGCTGGGACTAAAGGCCCTACCAACCGGGACAATAGGCCCTTTTTCTACTAGTGGCTGTTGCACATAAGGTGTCACATCTTGTTGACTTAACTATTTGAATATCTGCAAGGATTATAGTAGCTCACGGTAAACAAGTAAAGGAGGGTTGAAACAAAATGTGGCGTGAAAAATAGAGAACATACAAGTAAAGAGGCGACAATAAACCGTCGGTTAGTCTAGAGTGGAAAGTTTAGGCGTGGGGAAATTCAGATCATGGTGTACATCAAATGTGTTGGTGCAGCGGTAGTATCAACTACCTTTTCATGTGATTGTACTTAGTTGATTGTACGCTCTCTAGGCGGTTCACCCTTGAGTAGTCAAACTCCTTCATGCGGAATTGTTCTCTTCTATTGCCCCACATCAATGTTGCCATATGGATGGTCGTTTCAACGATTAAGGTAGTGAGACCAGACCAACACTTTAAGTGTCGTGTATTCTCGTTATCTTCATATTGATTTACGCTCCTCGTAGATACCAACACCTATCGGATGGTGGTCACAGATTCATTGAAAAATATGTGTTACCCGTGTAGGCCTTTGGATCATGTTGTCCGTCCCTTAAATTAGACAACACACGTTTCACTCACTACATCTTAACAACTTAATAATCAATCATAAAACTAGTTTCACAAATAACAACATATGGAATAGGCACAAATGAATCTCATAAATCCCTACATCTCCCATGCCTATGGGGATTACTCACACATGAGAGGGAAGAACCAACAAACACAAATCAAATAGAGGAAGACCATATTGTTGATATTGCAAAGTACCACAATAAGATAAATGATCGATCCGATCTCTCTCCGACAAGTATGAATAGATTTACAAACCCTAGCCTTACAAGTGGGAACTACTCTCTGTAGTGATGATGTAGGTGGATGGAGGGGGAGGAGAGGGGTGATGCAGAAAATTGGAATGGATCTAAGTGAAGTCCTTCCTCTCCGGATCTCTTATCTAGTGTTACGATAGCGATTACATCCATTCCTCTCCCATTTTATTCCCCCTCTTCTTGAAAGTTGTTGGTGTAGATGAGAGTGAGGAGGCGGCAGTGATACGAGAGCTTGCGCTAGTACTAGGCACCGTCCACTCTCCTAGTGCGCTAGATGAACTTCTGCCTAAAACCAAAATTATCCTAGCTGATATTCATGGTGAGGTTAGAGACTTTTGGCCCATATTTTAAGCCCTTTCCCTAGCCTTTTAAATTTGGCAGTTATTTTTTGGGTACTACTGTTGGCTGCCACTAGTTGTTCCCAAATCCTCTTAATAGTGTCTTTAAAGACATCTTCACGCAACCAGAAATTCTCAAATCTAAAATTTCCTGCTTTGGGGATGTTTGTTCCAATTTGAATCAAACAGGAGTGTGATCAGATATGGGCTTGGACACACATGATGCAAAGGTGTTTGGATAATCTGAGTCCATGACTCGGAAGAGAAACCCCAATCTAGCTTTTCTAATAGTTGTGCATCTTGCATATTGCTCCATGTACACCACCTTCCTTTGAGGAGAATTACAAGTCCCCAAGTATTAACCAATCCTCATCCTATGGCATTTGAATGTTGATCAACAAATCAATAAATTCCAGACCTTTGATCTATTTGCAGGGGCATAACATTTGTGAGAGACCCCCTAGTCGGACACATAAGGTCCACCCGTAGTCCAACATGGGAGAATACGTCGATAAGCACAAGCGTATCTATACAACACCAACATCTATATTGAAACTTATTCCGCCGTATTCATAGTGTACAAGCATTATTCATGTTTTTAACAATTTTCTAGTGCACACAAATGCACCAATCACGATGCAATCGAGTCACGATCTTGGGCCGCACAGTGCGCGCCCTTGCAATTCGCAGGAGCGACTCAGTTGGAGTTGCTCTAAGTGTAAGTTTTTCTCCTGCCTTGTGTTCCTGGCCGACTTTCCGGAAGACAATTGCATTGCTAATCGCGGGGCAATCGAGCAAGCTGCCTTGAAATTTGGGCTGGTGCGTGCCTCCGTATCTGTTTGTCCCTCACGAATTTCCGCGACCTTGTGCAACTAATTTTCTCGCGTCGATGCTGGCACCATCTCAAAGTCCTCAACCCATAACTCATGGTTGTAGCGATTGCACCTACACAACTTCTGGTAGCGTTGCAGTTTTTTACGGTGTATATATGTTCATCGACACAACATAAGTAAAATGTTTTTTTGCAACAAGGCGGATGTTCGTATATTATGTAAAATGAACTTTTGCAAAAATATCCTATAAAATTGAAAAATAGATTCAAGTTCTTGGATGCCGAAGTCTTCCTCCTTCCACATTCACGGTGGTGTGGCGTGAGCAAAGATCATTGTCGCTTCTAGGCACCAGTCTTAGAACTCACTTAAATTGAAGTTTTTACAAGTAGCGTTTGAAAATTAAATCGATGTAGACCCGGAAGATGTCGACATCACGATCTACGTACCAAATTAGTGCCTCGAGAGATGAAAACATTGAAGATGGCCTATAGAAGGCCCCATGTCCGGCCAGACGGTGTCGAGAACACAAATCTTACACGTGCCGTGAGGAGTTGAGACCGACCAACCTTTATGCTGTCGAGAATGGGATCGAGAGGACAAAGACGCATGTCCACGTCGTCCGATCTGTAGGACATGCCAGCAACACAACCGTGCAGATGAAAAAGCAAGATCCAAAGAACCAGATATGGAGACACTTCATCATCAACATGCCTCCCGACGATATGAAGAAGCACCATGGGAATAGAGGCGATGTTGAGAGAGCTTATTCTACTTCAATGGTGATCTCATCGTTATCTTTAGAGCTGACAAAAGACAAAACATAAGTTTATTTCTAACCCTACCACCAGCGGACGAAAGCCCTGGGGTCCCCACCCCTGCAATGCGGAGCGTCAGACGGAGGAATAGGGGCCTGGTAGCGAGGAAGAGGGTAGATCAACTGCCGCCCTAGTCGCCTAGGGCATGGGGGCAAGGATGAAATAAAAACCCAAGTAAAATGAGTACTTCCGACATGCTTGTTCCATAGCCACACATTCCAAAACTTCCCCTTGAGCACAACAAGCAATTGTGTGTAACTATCGTCATTGTATTCTCCACTTTGGCACTCCACACTATTTACACACAATCATGAATACCTCATACTATGTGTATTCATGATGATAGGTATTCATTTTATGCTACTTGCTACTGATTCGAGTTAATTAAGGATCACCCTTTGTCAAGAAAAAAGTTTGTCCCATAGTATTTGCGGGATGGACATATTACGCCCTCCAGTGTTGTGACTACCCTGAATTACGAGGAGCTGGATCCTGACGTACAACCCCTGACGTTGGGTCAGCGACTTGTGATCCGGGTTCACATGTCGATGGGCTAGAGGAGCCGCGTCTCAACTCTGAATATACACTGTCCCAGAGTCACATCGAGCATATCGGGCCCTCTTCGCCGAGATCATGCCCTGTTCTCTAAATCATGCATGATGCGGTGTCGCCTTCGTCTCTCCGGTCTGCCCCTCTCCAAGAAGGCGCTGCGCTACGGCTTGGTCTCCATCGTAGTACAGCTCGAGGCATCTTCATGGCGATGGTTACGCTCACGTGCACCAAAAAAGTTAACCAAGACTGGGGCGGGCAGAACTGATTCCACATGCATCACCACACAAGCGGCCACCACAAATAGGCAAGTGTCGATCGAGCAGAGACAATACGTATCGTGAGCTTTGCATCGTACAAGATGCCAAATCAAGACATGTATAGCACAAAAAATAGGCACATGATTTAAGCTCTTATTTTTGCGAGGGGCACTACAACACGTATGTCATTACGAGGCAACTTTTTGCCAGCGTTTTTGCTAAACGCCTCAAAATCATGATATTGACGGCACTTTTTAAAAGTGCCTCCGAAGCTCGCAGCCTTCAAGGGCAGTTTTAGAAAATGCCTTCTAAACAGGGGAAAACAAGGCGTTCTACAAAAGTGCCGCCGAGCGTAGCCAGCGTTTTGGTGTGAAACAGCCCTCCCCGCTGCGTTCCGAGGTAAAAAAGAACAGAGGTCCTCCAAAAACAAAAAACAGAGGAACACCACGGCCACATGACTTCTCCGTGGTGGGCGCCTCGCCGTCTTCGCCGCCGGCGCCTGCTCCGCCACCGGCGCTCCACGCCGGAGCCTCTGCATCCGCCGCGACCTGCACCGCCATCCCCACTCCGTTCCTTCCCTCTCTCGTCCCCAATCTCGGGGTGTGATTCGTAGTGCGTGGCGAAGAAGAAGGGGAGATCCAGGCTCGGAGAGGAGGAGGAAGATCAAGTGGTCCAGGCCACGAACTCATCAAGCGGTGACCACCCCCCCCCCCACACCCCCCCGCCCCCAACCCACGCCAGAGAAGCCCATGTCAGTTCTTTGTTGATCGGCCTTCTGCTGCGCACAAAGGTGTTCGAGGTAATGCCTCTTCATTTTTGTAGTTCATTTTTCTTTCAGTTTTTGTTGGTGCTAGACTTATGGATGAAGAATCATTATGTGATGACATCTAGGATCAACTTGTCTGTGTGTCATGTTCTTCTTGTAATTATACTAGGAGTGTGGCAACTTGTCTGTTGAAATTGGAGCTTGTTTGTTGTTGCCTTGTGTGCATGGTGGCCTTACATTCATCTTAGAAAACTTCACACAAGGAGTAAGCTATATAGATAGACTGATAATCAAACTGCAGGTGCATTTGGCATTTCTATATAGAACATCCCTCTTGTGTTACTTCTAATCTTGTTGCATCAGGTTTCAGCTAAACTGTTTTCTTGCTACACATGAGGTCTTCTATATTGAACATCCCTTTGATTCCGCTAATAGTAAACTGATATTGCTTTTAGAAATTTCTCTTTGATGCATTCAAATATTTATTGTAGAATTTTATGTGATCTCTGCTTTACCGTGTCGTAGAACTTGGGTCTGTTCAGTTGAGAATGGATAAGAGTTGGATGCGAGCAGCAAGGTCTTCCGCTGAGTATTCTGAAGGAACTATCAACTTCATACAATTTGCTTTTCGTGATTCAGCAAAAAATAGTAGGATTCTCTGCCCTTGCAAGATATGTGTAAACTCTCGTTGGTTAGGTGAGCATGAAGTCTATGATCATTTGATTTGCGATGGATTCATGTCCGGATATACCACATGGATTCACCATGGAGAAAGTATGCGGCCCTCCGAAGCAACTACTGGTCCTAGTTCACAGTTTGAAGAATATGCTGATAGTGATGAGATGGATGAGATGCTACTAGAAGGATTTGGGATGTACGATACTCGTACTTTAGGAGAGGAGCAAGAGTTTGAAGATGATTTGGACGATGATGCTGAGGCATACTATAGATTAGTTAATGATGGGCGCCAAGAGTTGTACCAGGTTGCAAAAGATTCTCGAAGCTGCAATTTTTGGTGAGGTTGCTTCATATCAAGAATATGAGGGAATGAGCAATATACGCTTTGATGAGGTATTGGCGCTAATTAAGGAGGCACTTCAGGAAGGTCGAGGCGTTGCCCAAATTTTTTCATGGGGCCAAAAAGTTTGTGAAAGCCCTTCGTATTGGATATGATAGTATAGATGCATGCAAAAACGATTGCATTCTATTTAGGAAGGAACATGCTGATGCCATATCATGTCCAATGTATGTCACAAGTAGATGGAAGGCGTAAATACTGGAGTTGATGGAAGGCGTGTCCACAAGGTGCCTCAAAAGGTGGTTCGTCATTTCCCGCTAAAGAAGAGACTCCAAAGGTTGTTCGCTTCTACAAGGACGGCATCAGATATGAGGTGGCACATCGAAGGCCGCACAAAGGACGTGTGGTGCTCGGTGTCTTAGTGTCGTGTGGAACCTGGATATTCTAATGGCGGTGGTGCTTCTCCAAAATGACAAATCTAGTCATATGGTTCACGCAGCATAAGTAGGATTAGGCGGAACAACATGCATAGGTTTCAGTTTATCCTTTTTGCTAGTACCAAGTTGATCATCTATTCGGTGTGATTCAATCCAAGGAGGCAATGACCAATGGTCCAGATTTAAAGCAATACCTGTCACCCCTTAATGATCTTTATAATTTACCCATTTTACATTTAATAGTGCTGTTTTTTACCTACTCGTGCATGCTGTTGCTGTTTGAATGATAGATTAAGTTTAATGGCGCAAACAAAAATATGTTTAAATTTTATTATTTACATCATTTTACATGCCTGTCTCTTTAACCCTGCTACAGTGCTAAGAACAGTCTTTGCTCTTGTAGATGACATCCGAAAGTCGAAGTTGAAGGTGACACACAGCTGATTGGTTTCTGTACTTCTAATTGATTGCATCAAGCTGGAACGCTCTTTACATTGTTTTTACAACGATGGCGGTGTACCTCTGTATTTACCTTGTTATCACAACTGTGATGGCGGTGTACTTGTGTTACATTGTTGGCCCTGCGTTGATGATTGATACTTTGATGTCGCTTTCGAATTTGTGAAGATGTTCTAATGCTTTACATTATTCGCTAGCACGGTGGTACTTCTAGTCCATGCAAGCCTCTCAATCTTGTTCTACTGTTGTATATATGTGTTTGTATAGTGGTTGCAAATTAGTGAGCTTGCCGTAACAGTGTTTTTAATTCATATTCTTATATGCCTGTGTACAACTTCTGGCATTCTTATGTGCCTCAGAAACATTTTGGAGGCAAGTCGAAAGACGCCACAAAATGGTTTTCGAGGCGATCTTAAGAAATGCCACACAAATGTTTTGAAGGCAATATGAGTTATGCCACACAAAATTTTTTGAGGCAGTATAAGAAATGCTACAAATAGTGTTTGGAGGCATTCCTAAAGATGCCTCACATTGAGCTTGCTGGCATTTTAAAAATGCCTTTGTGTTTCTTTTGAGGCATTATTGAAAAATGCCTCACATTGAGCTTGCTGGCATTTTAAAAATGCCTCTGTGTTGATCTTTTGAGGCGTTCTGAAAAAGTGCCTTCAAAGACCTTTCCCTTTGTGACCATCTCTAGCATTTTTAAAAATGCCTTCTATTCTCTAGGCTGGCATTATATGGCCCTTTTGAGGCATTTTAAAGTGCCTCCTATTGATGTCCGTGGTGTAGTGGGGAAGGAGAATTCATTAATCAAGCGGCAGCCAAGTCTGCAATACATAGGTCAGGTACCTCCTCAGGTCCTGAGCGAAGCCACACCGCAGTGCGCTTCTTTATTCTACCATAGTTCCCTAGGTAATGACTAACAATGTTTTGCTCTCGCTTAATATGCTTGACTAAGAATTCCCTATTCTCCTGAAGAAGTTTCTTAATTTCCTGCACCATCATCATGTGTGCCGATCTATCCTCTCCCGTTTCAGTGATTAGCTTGACGACTTTTGAGCAGTCAGTTTGAATAACAATGGGCAGGGCTGACCATTGAATGGCAAGGGAAATGCCTTCCCAACATGCATGTAGTTCAGACTCGAATGGAGACGCACACCGTCTCAGTTCGCGGCAAGACGAGTAGATGATCGCTCCCCTACCATCCCGAAGGACCATCCCAGCCCTTCTTGTATCATCTTTCTCACGAAAAGGAGCCATCAATACTTAACGCCGCCCAGCCCGCCCGCGATGCGTCCCATCCCTGCCTTTTCTTTACTACCTCACCTGCATGTGATAATGCACGCCTCTTGTATTGAGGTACAGTCACCATCTTGCCTTTAACATGGTCACCAGTGGGATTGGCACGCAAAGCAAGTAAGGAGCATATGTAGTCGGAGAGAAACCGGGCCGATGCCTCCAGGTGGCGGCCGTTTGTGATGGGCGATCTCATTTCTCACGTGCCAGCATCGCCAAATCGTCATGAGCATGTACAAACGCTCCTCCTCCGGCAACTCCGCTAGCACTTGGAGCAACCACTCCGGCCCTGTATTCACCAGTCGTCGGACGTCCGGAATACTCCATTGCTGCGCCATTGCCTACCACGACGCGACTGCACGAGGGCATCTGCAAAGAGCATGAAATGTGTCCTCCGGTTCGGTGGCACACACAGGACAAAGATTAGAAACTTCAAGTGTACGATGCTGCTTATTAACCCATGTAGGTAAGCAATCAGTAGCCACCCGCCACGCGAACACACGCCCCTTAGGAGGAGCAGGGCACCTCCATAAAAAAACCCAGACGGCTCGTCGCCCGTCCCATGCCACGGCCGCTTGATCGATGATGGAATAAGGCGATCGCGGCGCCACCGACACGTCTGGCGCTCCGAACCGAGAAGACACCATTGCGCTCCGGTTCCCATGCCGGGACGTCCTCTCCTAGTCGAGGTGAAGTGTGAATTTTACAATCTGTCCACGTCCACAGGGTAGAAATATTGCAGCAGGAGGTCTACACGCCAAGCTCCTCGGTCATCCAACAGTTCGAGAAACTCTCCGCAGCCGGCATCTTCCTTGCCTAGTGATAGGTTTGCTGAGCCCCGTTCGGTATCCAGCGATCTCTCCAGATGCGAATGGACCGGCCGTTGCCCACCCTCCAAATTATGCCACATTTTAGAAGATCAAGTCCATGCACTATAGCTTGCCATGTTGGTGACACTCCATTTGGAAACACTGTATCCTACAGATTACCAGTAGGGAAGTACTTAGCCTTTGACAATTGTGAGCACAAACTATCCGGGAAGTTGAGGATCGCCAAACTGTCGTGCCAAAGGTGCTTGGTTGAATAAGCGAAATTCCCGAAACCCCATATACCAACATGTGATTTGTGCTGAAATAATTTATCCCATGCTGGGCAATGCGTTTTCCGCTGGCCCTTCTCAGCTCCCCACCACAAATTCCTCACCCTACGATTGAGGTCGTCGCATGTAGACACCGGTAACCTGAACACACTCATCAAGTATGTTGGCAATGCTTGAGCAATAGATTTAATTAGAACTTCTTTTCCACTCTGCGCCATTGACTTGCACCATGTCACAAATCGCTTGGTAAAATTTTCTTGGATATTCTTGAACCTCCCCTTAGACATGCGGCCATTAGGTGTTGGGAGTCCAAGGTACTTCTCCTCAAAACTCACATTGTGCACACCCAAAACTCAAACCACATCATCTCTGTCTCCCTGATTACAGTGTTCACCAAACGGTATCAAACATTTTTGGGGGTTAATAAGTTGCCCTGTAGCTCGAGCGTACTCATCCAGGACACCTTTAATATGTACTGCCTCTCATACATTGCCTGAGAAGAACAAAAGTGTGTCGTCAGCAAATAGGAGATGGGAGATCCCTGGCGCCCTTGGGCACACTCTCAGTGGTGATATATGTGCATTTCTCCCCTCTTTCCTAAGAAGTGCCGCAAGACCATCCGCCACAAACAAAAATAAGAATGGTGATAGCGGATCTCCCTGCCGTAGCCCACGCGACGGTGCAAATGAATCCGAACGGGCTCCATTGATTTTTATAGTGTATCACACCGAGGTGACACATGACATTATCCATCTCACCCATCGATGCTCAAAGCCCAACTGTTGCATCACTCGCTCCAGGAAAATCCAATCCACCCGATCTTATGCCTTGGACATGTCTAGCTTGTATGCATAAAAGCTTCTGTCTGGGTTCTTCTCATGTCGGATATAGTGAGTACACTCGAATGCCATAAACGCATTATCTGTAATAAGCCTACCGGGCACTAAGGCACTTTGTTCCGGTGAGATGATTCCACCTAGTAGAGGCCTAAGCACATTTACCGTGCATCTCGCAATAACCTTATAAATCACGTTGCAGAGGCTAATTGGCGGAAATCAGACAACTTGATCGGTTCATCGATCTTTGGGATAAGCACAATAGTTGTCATATTAACTCCCTCTCGGCATGTGTCCCGACTCAAAGAATAGTCGCCTTTGCTGAAATTATATCATCTTTCATAATGACCCAATGCTTACGAAAAATCTCGCGGAAAGCCATCCGCCCTGGCGCCTTTAGTGGCCCAATCTGAAACATCGTGATCGGCTATCTCCTTATCGGAGAAAGGAGAAACCAACTTATCATTCATGTCATCTGTAACTACCCGCTCGAACAAGGGCACCACATTATCTGCATTCGAGGAGGCGTCGTGATAAAGATATTTTGAAAAAAGTCCATTGCCATACCTTCCATCGCTCTCTGACTCTGTGTGCACCACCCCTGAATTATCAGCAAGGCCTTTAATTCTATTTTTCCTAGCTCTCCATAGAGCCCTCTAGTGGAAGAACTGGGTATTACGGTCGCCGTCCTTGAGCCAGTCGGTCTTGAGACCGCTGCCGCCACAACATCTCTTCCACATAACAGCAGTTCCTCCAAGTGATCAGGCTCCCTTCTTATCTCTTCTGATCTGCATTCATGTGCATTAGTTCTTCAAGGCGGGATCTAGATTTTTCAATTTCCTTGATCATGTTTCCAAATTTCTTGTGGCTCCACTTATGAAGTTTCTCCATTACAACGTCCAGTGAAACTTTGATGTCATGCAGACCATGTTTTGCACCTCCATCATGCCATGCTTGTGCCACGACTTCCTCTAGGGCGGCCTCTCTCTCCCACATAACCTCGTAGCTACGAACACATCTCTCCCTACCTCCTGACTTAGGGATGCATCGCATTAGTAGGGGAAGATGGTCCGAACAGGAAGACACCAAGTGTTTTACTGATGCCTCAGGGAACTTGTACCTCCACCTGTTATCCGCAACCACTCTATCAAGTTTGACTTGTACATTCGCTCTTCCGCTGCGCTTATTATCATAAGTGAAGGGGTAGCCAGAGAACCCCATATCAGCTAAGTTGCAAGCTTCAAGCACATCCCTAAATGCAATCTTCTGTCCAAGCAATCTTGGTGTCTCTGATGATGTTAAGTAGTCCCACATAACTTCATTAAAATCTCCTGCTAAGAGCCAAGGCAAATCATCCTAGGCTTTTAGTCTTTTCAATCCCTCTCACATTAAGTGTCTATTTTCCACTCGCGGTTCATCATAGACAAAAGTAACTCTCCAAACTTGATCATCAGCGGGCAACCGAATATTCGCATCAATCCACCTTTTATTGCGATCCACGGATATCGACGTGCAAAGCTTCATCCCAAAATAAGGCTACACCACCGCTATTACCCTCACTGCTTATTCCTTCAAAGCCACGAAGACCGAGTCTATTACGAAGACGATACATCTTATCTTTCTGTTGTCTAGTTTCACATAAAAATATCATACTTGGGGAATGGGCTCGAGAGAGCCACGAGATCCCGAACTGTCGAAGCATTCCCCGCACCTCGACAGTTCCACATGATTTAAGCTCTTTTTGAAAGTAGTTGATGAAGTGTACTATTCTTCTTGATGATGGACTGAAGGAGTATGGACGAACAGCTTGGAACTGGACAGTGGCTGATTTTTTCAACAGATTGTACATATTCAGAGATTAGTTGGTGAATGGATGAAATCTCTCTTGCAGTTTGCAAAGGAAAAGGAAAGGCGGGAAGATATGCCAAGGCGGCCAATGACAACGGAATAACAAAGTACACTTTTCCCATCATTGCACGTTGATTTTTCTCACGGGAAGATATTGTCACCGCTGAAAATGCTAAACCTACGTAAACACCTACGAAGGGTTATGTAACTTGCCAAATCCTAATCCTAATCGCCCCGATTTTTCAGCGGGGTGGGGCCCTTCACCCCCACTTCCAATCCTATTCTTACAAGTCATCACAGACGTAAAACAATTACGTAACCGAAAATGCTACATCGACGGGCTCATTACGGGGCATTCACGGACCTTCCAACCAACTAATACTTGCCCCCCCTGATTTTCAGGGGGGTCATAGATTGCCACCTCAAATTTACCCTGTAAAACGCCCGTAACACTCTGTTGATGTAGTGTTGCTCTTACGTAACCCTTCGTGGGTCTAACATTATCGCTGTCACCGTCCTTGCATAATGTGGAAAATAATGTCACTATCCTTGCATTGTTTTTCTCTTTTTGAAAGGGTCCTTACATTGCTGCTCTTTGCTACGATGACGCCTTTCCACATTATCAAAAATAAGAAAGGCAGTCAAGAAGATGGAAACCGGCAACACAAAGATAACAACAAAGACAATGTACTTGCAAAAAAAGAAAAATAGTGCAATTTTTCCATTAGTGTACGACGTTGGGTTTTCTATTGGAAATTTGTATTAGTATAGCATGTCATGATTTAGTTAATAGCTTGTGAGAAAAATGTCAAAAAGGAAAATGTCGGTTAAGCAAGATAGCTCAAGGCTTCAAAAGAAAAAAAAAGAATGCTCGATCAAGGCACCGACCATGCATAGTTTGAAAACAAGGGCACCATCCTTTCTGTTATGCTACAAGTACACGATGATTTAATTATTACGTTCTTGATATTGGCCTAGTTTGCATTGCTTCTAATTTGTTTGAAATGACTTGGATTAGTTTACACAAATAGTTGTGAATATGTCATGCCGTCCTGTTTTCGTACATATTCCATCCTCGTATCATGTGTTTGCCTTACATCAAAATAGTGACTGTCAGTATCATGCATGAATGAGTTATGTAGAGTGTATTTTATTGCTTGTTCTTGTCGGTTTTACTTGACAATGCAAAATCAATAAAGCGGAAGGAAATTAGCAACGCAGTGTATAATGGTGCTCCTTCCAACCAACTGAAACAGAGGACCTCTACAGATTCTACTCCACTAGCCCCCAACGAGATTTGGAAGACAGCACATGCATAGGCACTCAACATAGCTGTGTTGATGATGAGCACGTCTCCCCTAGTCCACCATCACAGGTGCTCCCTCTAACTTGGCCGGAAGTAACCAAGGCATGATGGTATGAAGTCCTCCATAGTTATTCAGGAATTGAGTCCCGGATTGGATAATTTGCCTTTTTGTACGAATTTCAGCAAAGGCCTTCCAAATAACGATATACGGAAGGTTCTTGCTGAACTTTGTACCAAAAAGCGAATTATCATATCTAGGACCCCGATCCAAAAAAACTTTGGAGAGATTCGTACCATCAAGCACCAGATACTTTCGCCTAATGATGTAGACATGGTTTTGTTGAATCCTTTGACACTAGGCAACCTCCCGACCCTCGGCGATCCTCGACCCCTTGACCTCGACCGCTCGGCGATCCACGACCCTCTACTCCTATCATGCGTCGATGCCCACATCACTTGTGGGATTCTCCTCTTTTTTCTTCTTCTTCCTATTTCTTTTATCGAACGAGGGTCGCCGAGGGTCACCGAGCGGTAGAGAGGAAACCCTAATTAAATAGCAAGTATCGGTCTTGCGAGATACATGTGGCCGTCGGTGTCGGACACTACATCCACGTCCCACAAGTGATGCGGGCATCGATGCCCACGTCACTTGTGGGACATAGATGTAGTGTCGTTGTTGTTGTTGTCGATATACCCCCTCCTGATAGCTTCATGTATTTTTAAGAAGGAAAAAACAAGCATATTATTTTCCCATGTATGTATGTCGTCGTTGTCGATATACCCCCTCCCGATAGCTTCAACACGTGGGGGGGGGGGGTCGATATTACCCCCTCCTTGAAGCGTTCTCGAGGCCACCCCTAACCCTTGAAGCGTTGTCGAGGCCACCCGAAACCCTAGAGAAGCTGCATCAAGGCCACTAATTAATATGATTCCTTATTGTGATTAGCTAGCTAGTTCTACGTTTGCCACTAATATATCCATATCTGTCATGTTTGAATAATAATTGCCATGTTGTAAATATTTGTAGAAACTATGGACACTCCGCCCCGAGACGAAGCACAAGAAGCGTTGTTGAGGGACATAATCGCAGAAGGAAGTGATGCCGTCGGCTCGTTGATGTTTCTCAACGACACCGATGGTCTGGAAGGAGAGGGTGAAGAAGCAGCTGGCTATGATTATGATGGCTCCGATGACCCAATGCCGGTGCAAGAAGGAGAGAGTGAAGAAGCAGACCGTGAGGACGGCTCCGGTGATCACCGAACCGAGTCCGGCCAGGTATATATATTAGTTAAGCCTGTACGACTAGCTAATTGATGCATTCATTGTTTTGGTATGTACACATATTAATTAACTCTCGTCTTTGTTCTTTTTTCTAGCCCTCCGGATCGAGCACAACTTCAGTAAAGAGAGGAGGCCCGAAGAAAAAGTTGAGCTCGGATGAAAAGTTTGAGATCATAGAAATCGCGTGCGACGGCCAACTGATTGAACCCATCCGGATAAAGAAGGCATTTGTTGCAAGATCCCGATTAGCATCCAGCAATGGTATAAGCCTAAGAACGACCCTGAGGTGTCTTATGTCAAATATGCAGAAAAATGATCTTTGGACTGAGCTGAAGTCAAATTTCACCCTACCGCCAGAGGATGATCCGGAGAAGCTAGTTGAGCAATTAATCAAGTCTTTTGCTCTTAAGAAGATGGCAGACCTATTCAGAAATTGGAAGAAAGACCTGAATAAGTTTGTCGATAAAAAAGAGACCCCAAAATTCAAGGGCAAATATGACAAGATCAGAGATGGCTGGCCCGCATTTGTGGCCCACAAGACATCGAAAAAGTGTAAAAAGATGTCGGCGACAAACAAGAAAAATGCTGCGAAGAAGAAGCTTCACCATCGCACGGGGTCAGGTGGCTACCTCATAGCCCGGCCTAAGTGGGCCAAGGCTGAGAATGATCTGCTTGATAAAGGGATCGAACCAGAGACAATGAATCGCTGACTGCTGTCGGACTTGGTTCTTCGGGGCTGGCGGAACCTTGGGCCCTATTTCAGGGAAGTGCATTTGGATGGACAAACAATTGGACATACCAGTCAAGAGGCTTCAGCAATATATCGAAGCAGCGCAGCAAGGGACGTTCTTTCCAGACAGAGAGAACGACGAGCTCACAATGGCCCTCGGGAATCCTGAGCACCCTGGACGGACACGAGGCACACCAGGCTCCGTTTCGTGGAAGGCTGGGTTTTGACGCAGCGGTTACAAATGCCGGAGAGGAGGAAGAAAGTGCAGCAGATCGAATCACAGCGCTGCATGCAAGGGTACAAGCGATAGAGGAACGAGAAGCAGATCGCAGCAAGAACGACCTGCGAAGCTTCCCCGGTTACCCCGCCATCTCAGCAGAGAAGCAGCGTGGCTTCCATCGACCGCTTCAACCGGAGCATGCCTTGACGGCTCCTGCCAGCTATCCCGTGGATGCTATCACGGATGCTGAAAATTGCCACCTTATTACGCAATGGATGAATTTGAAGGTCAAGGCGGCTGTTGGCTCTGTTTATCCTACTAAACCCGACACAACTTTTCACTGCCGGCCGATTCCAGAAGGATATGCTAGGGTGATGGTGGATGAAATAACGGAGGGATTTGAGGACCTCCGGCTTGACCACCCTACCGGTGAAGGGGAGACTCGGTTGGTTACGCTCAAGACTCCATGCCTATGGCGGAAGGATCTCATCAACCTTCCGAATCGACGCCTCCGCCTCCTCTTCCCACGGTGAGTCGGGCACTCCGCCTCCTCCACCGCCTCCTCCTCCCGGCAAGTGACGATCAGGGCACTCGGCGGCTCCTTCTCGGCGCATGGCGGCACTCGCCTCCTTCTCCGCCTACGCCGTGGCGCCCGAGCAGCCAGCCTCCTCCTTCTCCGCCTCGCCCGGCAAGGGCGGAAGAGACCTGCCCGCTCCGGCTGCTCCGTGGCGTCGTAGTCCTTCTCCTCCGCCTCGTAAGAAAGGAAATAAGAGATCCGCTCCATCTGCTCTGCCAGCGTCTAGCAGTACAGCCAAAGGCGGGAGGACATACAGATTCGGTCCTTCTCTGAAGACTCTAGAGAAGTTACCGTGCGAGAGGACCGAGGAGGAAAACGCGAAGATCGCATGGATCAAGTGAAGGACTTCTTTGATGGGTTGAAAGCAAAGAGACATCCACCTCCGGAGGAGAAGGTAGATCCGGTGAAAGCGAAGCGCACTCTGGCTACCCTGACAAAACCACCCAAGTCTCCGCCGAAAGGCAACTATGAGCGCATTATAGGAAAGGCATTTGCCGAAGCGGAGAGGTCGGGAAGTATTAAAAGTGATCAAAGGATGAAAGAACGACGAGCTGGGAAACAAATTGCCCAGCTCGGCGAACAAGCCGGCAACCGTGCCCCCGCTCAAGGTGCTCGCTAGCGACATCGTCGATCCGAGGATGGTGCCCGGTTATGGCAATCTTGGAGATTACCTGCTTGACGATGTACATTATGATTTCTTGGAGGTGCAGATACAAAGATACGAGTACAGGAAACCTCTCGTCAAAGATGAAAAATCTCTATCAACGATGATGCGAAGATTGCATGATTGGTACATGAAAACCTGCAGAGAGTCTGAGGGGAGGAGTACTTTGTATGTGAGAGTTAAAAAGGAGCATGACCTCGTTGGAATTGAACTGCTGCCTATTCCATTTGAGGAGTTTTATCAGTTTTTCAATCAATTGGCCCTCGATAAAGCAACGGTCACCGCCATCGTCTGTAAGTAGTACTACTTCTGTCATTAAGTCTCTCTATATAACTCATCTCTTTCATTGCATGTTTTATAATTATCCTCACTATATTATGCAGATTGAAGATCGCCGAATTGAAGAAAAGACAAGTGGGTGATATTGGGTTCATTAACACATATCTCATAGATGCAACTGAGGTTGAATTTCATGCCGAAAATACCGAGGCCAACTTGCTACAATCGTTGGTAATAAATGAACACAAAGATATAATACTCTTTCCTTACAACTTCAAGTGAGTGTTACTGCCTTTGTGGCATATTCAGTTTCCCTTTATTAGTCCAGGTTATAGTAATGTAACATCGATGAATTATGCATGTGTGCGCAGCTTCCACTATATTCTCCTAGAGATTAAGCTTGAGCAGGAGTAGTAACTGTCTTAGACTCGAGACGAAAAGATCCTCAGGAGTATGCGGACATGACTGAAATGCTCGAGAAGTAAGTTAAATCGATCATTATCCACCATATCAGCAACTTTGTTCATTTCGATATCAAGTAATTGTTTTCTTTGTATGGCAGGGTTTGGAGAAAATTCACCAAAAAGCTCTAGGACTGCCAAGAAGCTGCAATTTAGACACCCGAAAGTAAGTATATAGTAGCATATTCCACGCATCTCGTTGATTCAAGCGCTTAGTTTCATCAATACCATTTAGCATGCTTGCTAATTATCAGTTTGATTGACCTCTATTTCTTGTAAAGTGGTTGTGGCAGGAACAAGGGAATGATTTCTGTGGATACTACATTTATGCAGTCCATCCGCCACACGACTGTGAGCGGGCTACTTTGACAAACAATATGAAGTGCGTTAATAACAATACTCACAATTTTATTTTATTACCATCATTTGTGTTGAGTTTCATTCATTCATATATATATGTATTGACCCTTCTTAAAATTAGATGTTTCGGATGCGGGATGAACTCCTAGCACCAGATCGCATGCAGCAATTCAAGAGGAATTGGCGGCATTCTTTATTGACCACGTGATCGCAAGACGGAGAATACTATGTGGACCACGCGTCCGTATGTTAGGAGATTATATTTGTAAAAGATAATTATTGTATATATGTAGCCGGTAGTGTCGGATAGATATACGAGAACTTGTTGTTCGACCAATCTCTCGGAGAAGGAGAGGTGGTCGATATCACTTCTCTCTGTATACATATATGTTCATGACGATCTTCCTGCTTCCTTCGTTTGCTTACTAGCTAGCTAGCGTGTCTAGCTAGCCCTCTCTATAATGTATGTATAGTACGTAGCGTCGACCAAGCACGGACAGAAGAGAGGACACTTATCTCTATTAATTAGCTAGCTAACACAATATATGAAACACCTAAATTAACCCCAAAACCCCAACCCCCCTTAAAAAAAACAAAACCCCAGCCACCGAAATGTCGACGCTGGATGCCTATTGGTCCCGCTTGGTGCCACCAACCGGGACCAAAGGCCCTCCCGCTCGGGCTCAACAGACAGCCACGTGGAGGCCCATCTGTCCCGTTACGGATTGAACCGGGACTAAAGGGCCAGCATTAGTATCGACCTTTAGTCCCGTTCAGAACTGGACTAAAGGCCCTTACCAACCGGGACAATAGGCCCTTTTTCTACTAGTGGCTGTTGCACATAAGGTGTCACGTCTTGTTGACTTAACTATTTGAATATCTCGCAAGGATTATAGTAGCTCGTAAACAAGTAAAGGAGGGTTGAAACAAAGTAACGAGCGTGAAAAATAGAGAACATACAAGTAAAGAGCTGACAATAAACCGTCGGTTAGTCTAGAGTGGAAAGTTTAGGCGTGGGGAATTTCAGATCATGGTGTACATCAAATGTGTTGGTGCAACGGTAGTATCAACTACCTTTTCATGTGATTGTACTTCGTTGATTGTACGCTCTCTAGGCGGTTCACCCTTGAGTAGTCAAACTCCTTCATGCCGGAATTGTTCTCTTCTATTGCCCCACATCAACGTTGCCATATGGATGGTCGTTTCAACGATTAAGGTAGTGAGACCAGACCAACACTTTAAGTGTCGTGGTATTCTCAAGTTATCTTCATATTGATTTCGCTCCTCGTAGATACCAACACCTATCGATGGTGGTCACAGATTCATTGAAAAATATGTGTTACCCGTGTAGGCCTTTGGATCATGTTGTCCGGTCCCTTAAATTAGACAACACACGTTTCACTCACTACATCTTAACAACTTAATAATCAATCATAAAACTAGTTTCACAAATAACAACATATGGAATAGGCACAAATGAATCTCATAAATCCCCTACATCTCCCATGCCTATGGGGATTACTCACACATGAGAGGGGAAGAACCAACAAACACAAATCAAATAGAGGAAGACCATATTGTTGATATTGCAAAGTACCACAATAAGATAAATGATCGATCCGATCTCTCTCCGACAAGTATGAATAGATTTACAAACCCTAGCCTTACAAGTGGGAACTACTCTCAGTAGTGATGATGTAGGTGGATGGAGGGGAGGGAGAGGGGTGATGCAGAGAAAGTCGGAATGGATCTAAGTGAAGTCCTTCCTCTCCCGGATCTCTTATCTAGTGTTCTGATAGCGATTACATCCATTACTCTCCCATTTTATTCCCCCCTCTTCTTGAAAGTTGTTGGTGTAGATGAGAGTGAGGAGGCGGCAGCTGGTACGAGAGCTTGCGCTAGTACTAGGCAATCGTCCACTCTCCTAGTGCGCTTAGATGAACTTCTGCCTAAAACCAAAATTATCCCTGCTGATATTCATGGTGAGGTTAGAGAGACTTTTGGCCCATATTTTAAGCCCTTTCCCTAGCCTTTTAAATTTGGCAGTTATTTTTGGGTACTACTGTTGGCTGCCACTAGTTGTTCCCAAATCCTCTTAATAGTGTCTTTAAAGACATCTTCCTGCAACCAGAAATTCTCAAATCTAAAATTTCCTGCTTTGGGGATGTTTGTTCCAATTTGAATCAAACAGGGAGTGTGATCAGATATGGGCTTGGACACACATGATGCAAAGGTGTTTGGATAATTCAGAGTCCATGACTCGGAAGAGAAACCCCAATCTAGCTTTTCTAATAGTTGTGCATCTTGCATATTGCTCCATGTACACCACCTTCCTTTGAGGAGAATTACAAGTCCCCAAGTATTAACCAATCCTCATCCTATGGCATTTGAATGTTGATCAACAAATCAATAAATTCCAGACCTTTGATCTATTTGCAGGGGCATAACATTTGTGAGAGACCCCCTAGTCGGACACATAAGGTCCACCCGTAGTCCAACATGGGAGAATACGCCAAGAAGCACAGCGATCTATACAACACCAACATCTATATTGAAACTTATTCCGCCGTATTCATAGTGTACAAGCATTATTCATGTTTTTAACAATTTTCTAGTGCACACAAATGCACCAATCACGATGCAATCGAAGTCACGATCTTTGGGTCAAGACAGGTGCGCGCCTTTGCGAATTTTCGCAGGAGCGACTCAGTTGGAGTTGCTCTAAGTGTAAGTTTTTCTCCTGCCTTGTGTTCCCTGGCCGACTTTCCAGGAAGACAATTGCATTGCTAATCGCAGGGCAATCAGGCAATCGCAATTTGGCTGGTGCGTGCCTCCGTGTCTGCTTGTCCCTCCGAATTTCCGCGACCTTGTGCAACTAATTTTCTCGCCGTCAAGATGCTGGCACCATCTCCAAGTCCTCAACCCATAACTCATGGTTGTAGCGATTGCACCTACACAACTACAGCGCGTTGCAGTTTTTTTCGGTGTATATATGTTCATCGACACAACATAAGTAAAATGTTTTTTGCAACAAGGCGGATGTTCAGATATTATGTAAAATGAACTTTTGCAAAAATATCCTATAAAATTGAAAAATAGATTCAAGTTCTTGGATGCCGAAGTCTTCCTCCTTCCACATTCACCGGTGGTGTGACGTGAGCAAAGATCATTGTCGCTTCTAGGCACCAGTCTTAGAACTCACTTAAATTCAGAAGTTTTTACAAGTAGCGTTTGAAAATTCGTCGATGTAGACCAGAAGATGTCGACATCACGATCTACGTACCAAATTAGTGCCTCAGAGATGAAAACATTGAAGATGGCCTATAGAAGGCCCCATGTCCGCCAGACGGTGTCAGAACACAAATCTTACACGTGCCGTGAGGAGTTGAGACCGACCAACCTTTGTCTGTCGAGAATGGGATCCAGAGGACAAAGACGCATGTCCACGCCGTCCGATCTGTAGGACATGCCAGCAACACAACCGTGCAGATGAAAAAGCAAGATCCAAAGAACCAGATATGGAGACACTTCATCATCAACATGCCTCCCGACGATATGAAGAAGCACCATGGGAATAGGGCGATGTTGAGAGAGCTTATTCTACTTCAATGGTGATCTCATCGTATCTTTAGAGCTGACAAAAGACAAAACATAAGTTTATTTCTAACCCTACCACCAGCGGATTTAAAGCCCTGGGGTCCCCACCCCTGCAATGCCGGAGCGCCGACGGAGGAATAGGGGCCCAAGGCGCAGGGAAGAGGGTAGATCAACTGCCGCCTCTAGTCGCCTAGGGCATGGGGGCAAGGATGAAATAAAAACCCAAGTAAAATGAGTACTTCCGACATGCTTGTTCCATAGCCACACATTCCAAAACTTCCCCTTGAGCACAACAAGCAATTGTGTGTAACTATCGTCATTGTATTCTCCACTTTGGCACTCCACACTATTTACACACAATCATGAATACCTCATACTATGTGTATTCATGATGATAGGTATTCATTTTATGCTACTTGCTACAGTTCGAGTTAATTAAGGATCACCCTTTGTCAAGAAAAAAAGTTTGTCCCATAGTATTTGCAGGATGGACATATTCTGCCCTCCAGTGTTGTGACTACCCTGAATTACGAGGAGCTGGATCCTCGACGTACAACCTCGACGTTGGGTCACCGACTTGTGATCCCGGTTCACATGTCGATGGGCTAGAGGAGCCGCGTCTCAACTCTGAATATACACTGTCCCAGAGTCACATCGAGCATATCGGGCCCTCTTTCGCCGAGATCATGCCCTGTTCTCTAAATCATGCATGATGCGGTGTCGCCTTCGTCTCTCCGGTCTGCCCTCTCCAAGAAGACGCTGCGCCACGGCTTGGTCTCCATCGTAGTACAGCTCAGGCATCTTCATGGCGATGGTTACGCTCCACGTGCACCAAAAAAAGTTAACCAAGACTGGGCCGGGCAGAACTGATTCCACATGCATCACCACACAAGCGGCCACCACAAATAGGCAAGTATCGATCGAACAGAGACAATACGTATCGTGAGCTTTGCATCGTACAAGATGCCAAATCAAGACATGTATAGCACAAAAAATAGGCACATGATTTAAGCTCTTATTTTTGCGAGGGGCACTACAACACGTATGTCATTACGAGGCAACTTTTTGCGGCGTTTTTGCTAAACGCCTCAAAATCATGATATTGACGGCACTTTTAAAAGTGCCTCCAAGCTCGCAGCCTTCAAGGGCAGTTTTAGAAAATGCCTTCTAAACAGGGGAAAACAAGGCGTTCTACAAAAGTGCCACGAGCGTAGCCAGCGCTTTTGGTGTGAAACAGCCTCCCCGCCATGCTCCGAGGTAAAAAGAACAGAGGTCCTCCAAAAACAAAACAGAGGAACACCACGGCCACCGCAGCTTCTCCGTGGTGGGCGCCTCGCCGTCTTCGCCGGGCGCCTTTGCTCCGCCACCGGGCGCTCCACGCCGTAGCCTCTCGTGATCCGCCATGACCTGCACCGCCATCCCCACTCCGTTCCTTCCCTCTCGTCCCCAATCTCGGGTGTGATTCAGAGCGTGGCAAAGAAGAAGGGAGATCCAGGCTCGGAAGGAGGAGGAAGATCAAGTGGTCCAGGCCACGAACCCCTCAAGCGGTGACCACCCCCCCCCCCCCCCCACACCCCCCCGCCCCCAACCCACGCCAGAGAAGCCCATGTCAGTTGCTTTGTTGATGCGGCTCTGCTCACAAGACAAGGTGTTCGAGGTAATGCCTCTTCATTTTTGTAGTTCATTTTTCTTTCAGTTTTTGTTGGTGCTAGACTTATGGATGAAGAATCATTATGTGATGACATCTAGGATCAACTTGTACTGTGTGTCATGTTCTTCTTGTAATTATACTAGGAGTGTGGCAACTTGTCCTGTTGAAATTGGAGCTTGTTTGTTGTTGCCTTGTGTGCATGGTGGCCTTCTGTTCATCTTAGAAAACTTCACACAAGGAGTAAGCTATATAGATAGACTGATAATCAAACTGCAGGTGCATTTGGCATTTCTATATAGAACATCCCTACTGTGTTACTTCTAATCTTGTTGCATCAGGTTTCAGCTAAACTGTTTTCTTGCTACACATGAGGTCTTCTATATTGAACATCCCTTTGATTCCGCTTAATAGTAAACTGATATTGCTTTTAGAAATTTCTCTTTGATGCATTCAAATATTTATTGTAGAATTT
Source organism: Aegilops bicornis (assembly GCA_021605145.1). Classification (NCBI taxonomy): domain Eukaryota; kingdom Viridiplantae; phylum Streptophyta; class Magnoliopsida; order Poales; family Poaceae; genus Aegilops; species Aegilops bicornis. The sequence continues at coordinate 123,801,481 of CM038671.1, forward strand.
TATGTGATCTCTGCTTACCGTGTCGTAGAACTTGGGTCTGTTCAGTTGAGAATGGATAAGAGTTGGATGCGAGCAGCAAGGTCTTCCGCTGAGTATTCTGAAGGAACTATCAACTTCATACAATTTGCTTTTCGTGATTCAGCAAAAAATAGTAGGATTCTCTGCCCTTGCAAGATATGTGTAAACTCTCGTTGGTTAGGTGAGCATGAAGTCTATGATCATTTGATTTGCGATGGATTCATGTCCGGATATACCACATGGATTCACCATGGAGAAAGTATGCCCTCCTCAAGCAACTACTGGTCCTAGTTCACAGTTTGAAGAATATGCTGATAGTGATGAGATGGATGAGATGCTACTAGAAGGATTTGGGATGTACGATACTGCATTACTTTAGGAGAGGAGCAAGAGTCCGAAGATGATTTGGACGATGATGCCGAGGCATACTATAGATTAGTTAATGATGGACGCCAAGAGTTGTACCCAGGTTGCAAAAGATTCTCAAGCTGCAATTTTTGGTGAGGTTGCTTCATATCAAGAATATGAGGGGAATGAGCAATGTCTGCTTTGATGAGGTATTGACGCTAATTAAGGAGGCACTTCCAGAAGGTCAGGCGTTGCCCAAATTTTTTCATGGGGCCAAAAAGTTTGTGAAAGCCATTGGTATTGGATATGATAGTATAGATGCATGCAAAAACGATTGCATTCTATTTAGGAAGGAACATGCTGATGCCATATCATGTCCAATGTATGTCACAAGTAGATGGAAGAGCGTAAATACTGGAGTTGATGGAAGGCGTGTCCACAAGGTGCCTCAAAAGGTGGTTCGTCATTTCCCGCTAAAGAAGAGACTCCAAAGGTTGTTCGCTTCTACAAGGACGGCATCAGATATGAGGTGGCACATGAAGGCCGCACAAAGGACGGTGGTGCTCGGTGTCTTAGTGTCGTGTGGAACCTGGATATTCTAAAGGCGTTGGTGCTTCTCCAAAATGACAAATCTAGTCATATGGTTCACGCCAAGAAGTAGGATTAGACGGAACAACATGCATAGGTTTCAGTTTATCCTTTTTTTGCTAGTACCAAGTTGATCATCTATTCAGTGTGATTCAATCCAAGGAGGCAATGACCAATGGTCCAGATTTAAAGCAATACCTGTCACCCCTTAATGATCTTTATAATTTACCCATTTTACATTTAATAGTGCTGTTTTTTACCTACTCGTGCATGCTGTTGCTGTTTGAATGATAGATTAAGTTTAATGGCGCAAACAAAAATATGTTTAAATTTTATTATTTACATCATTTTACATGCCTGTCTCTTTAACCCTGCTACATGCTAAGAACAGTCTTTGCTCTTGTAGATGACATCCGAAAGTCGGTTGAAGGTGACACACAGCTGATTGGTTTCAGTACTTCTAATTGATTGCATCAAGCTGGAACGCTTCTTTACATTGTTTTTACAATAAAGAGGCAGTGTACCTGTTACATCGTTATCACAACAGTAGGCAGTGTACTTGTGTTACATTGTTGGCCCTGCGTTGATGATTGATACTTTGATGTCGCTTTAATTTGTGAAGATGTTCTAATGCTTTACATTATTCGCTAGCACGGTGGTACTTCTAGTCCATGCAAGCCTCTCAATCTTGTTCTACTGTTGTATATATGTGTTTGTATAGTGGTTGCAAATTAGTGAGCTTGCCGTAATGTGTTTTTTAATTCATATTCTTATATGCCTGTGTACAACTTCGGCATTCTTATGTGCCTCAGAAACATTTTGGAGGCAAGTCAAAAGACGCCACAAAATGGTTTTCGAGGCGATCTTAAGAAATGCCACACAAATGTTTTGAAGGCAATATGAGTTATGCCACACAAATTTTTTTGAGGCAGTATAAGAAATGCTACAAATAGTGTTTGGAGGCATTCCTAAAGATGCCTCACATTGAGCTTGCTGGCATTTTAAAAAATGCCTTTGTGTTTCTTTGAGGCATTATTGAAAAATGCCTCACATTGAGCTTCTTTGGCATTTTAAAAATGCCTCTGTGTTGATCTTTTGAGGCGTTCGAAAAAGTGCCTTCAAAGACCTTTCCCTTTGTGACCATCTCTAGCATTTTTAAAAATGCCTTCTATTCTCTAGGCTGGCATTATATGGCCCTTTTGAGGCATTTTAAAGTGCCTCCTATTGATGTCCGTGGTGTAGTGGGGAAGGAGAATTCATTAATCAAGCGGCAGCCAAGTCTGCAATACATAGGTCGTACCTCCTCCTCAGTCCCGAAGCCACACCGCAAAGGCGCTTCTTTATTCTACCATAGTTCCCTAGGTAATGACTAACAATGTTTTGCTCTCGCTAATATGCTTGACTAAGAATTCCCTATTCTCCGAAGAAGTTTCTTAATTTCGCACCATCATCATGTGTGCCGATCTATCCTCTCCCGTTTCAGTTGATTAGCTTGACGACTTTTGAGCGGTCAGTTTGAATAACAATGGGCAGGGCTGACCTTTGAATGGCAAGGGAAATGCCTTCCCAACATGCATGTAGTTCAGACGAATGGAGACGCACACCGCCTCGTCATTCGGGCAAGACGAGTAGATGATCGCTCCCCTACCATCCCGAAGCGACCATCCCAGCCCTTTGCTGTATCATCTTTCTCCGAAAAGGAGCCATCAATACTTAACGCCGCCCAGCCCGCCCGCTGATGCGTCCCATCCTCGCTTTTCTTTACTACCTCACCGCATGTGATAATGCACGCCTCTTGTATTGAGGTATACCACCATCTTGCCTTTAACATGGTCACCATTGGGATTGGCCTGCAAAGCAAGTAAGGAGCATATGTAGTCGAGAGAAACCGGGCCGATGCCTCCACCGGTGGCGGCCGTTTGTGATGGACGATCTCATTTCTCACGTACAAGATCGCCAAATCGTCATGAGCATGTACAACGCGCTCCTCCTCGGCAACTCCGCTTAGCACTTGGAGCAACCACTCCGCCCTGTATTCACCCGGGCCGTCGGACGTCCGGAATACTCCATTGCTGCGCCATTGCCTACCACGACGCGATCGCCGAGGGCATCTGCAGAAGAGCATGAAATGTGTCCTCCGGTTCGTGGCACACACACAGGACAAAGATTAGAAACTTCAAGTGTACGATGCTGCTTATTAACCCATGTAGGTAAGCAATCAAGAGCTACCCGCCACGCGAACACACGCCTTTAGGAGGAGCAGGGCACCTCCATAAAAACCAGACGGCTCGTCGCCTGCCCCATGCCCTTTCGCGCCGCGATCGATGATGGAAGAAGGCGATCGCCGGCGCCACCGACACGCTGGCCCGAACCGAGAAGACACCATTGCGCCCGGTTCCCATGCCAGGACGCCCTCTCCTAGTCGAGGTGAAGTGTGAATTTTACAATCTGGTCCACGTCCACAGGGTAGAAATATTGCCGCAGGAGGTCTACACGCCAAGCTCCTCGGTCATCCAACAGTTCGTAAACTCCGCAGCCGCATCTTCCTTGCCTAGTGATAGGTTTGCCTCGAGCCCCTGCTCGGTATCCAGCGATCTCTCCAGATGCGAATGGACCGCCGCTGCCCACCCTCCAAATTATGCCACATTTTAGAAGATCAAGTCCATGCACTATAGCTTGCCATGTTGGTGACACTCCATTTGGAAACACTGTATCCTACAGATTACCAGTAGGGAAGTACTTAGCCTTTGACAATTGTGAGCACAAACTATCCGGGAAGTTGAGGATGCGCCAAGCCTGTCGTGCCAACAGTGCTTGGTTGAATAAGCGAAATTCCCGAAACCCCATATACCACCATGTGATTTGGGCTGCAATAATTTATCCCATGCTCGGCAATGCGTTTTCCGCTAGCCCTTCTCAGCTCCCCACCAAAAATTCCTCACCCTACGATTGAGGTCGTCGCATGTAGACACCGGTAACCTGAACACACTCATCAAGTATGTTGGCAATGCTTGAGCAATAGATTTAATTAGAACTTCTTTTCCACTCTGCGCCATTGACTTGCACCATGTCACAAATCGCTTGGTAAAATTTTCTTGGATATTCTTGAACCTCCCCTTAGACATGCGGCCATTAGGTGTTGGGAGTCCAAGGTACTTCTCCTCAAAACTCACATTGTGCACACCCAAAACTCAAACCACATCATCTCTCGTCTCCCTGATTACAGTGTTCACCAAACGGTATCAAACATTTTTGGGGTTAATAAGTTGCCTGTAGCTCGAGCGTACTCATCCAGGACACCTTTAATATGTATCGCCTCTCCTTCCGCTGTACGTAAGAACAAAAGTGTGTCACAAGAAATAGGGAGATGGGAGATCCCTGGCGCCCTTGGGCACACTCTCAGTGGTGATATATGTGCATTTCTCCCCTCTTTCCTAAGAAGTGTCGCAAGACCATCCGCCACAAACAAAAATAAGAATGGTGATAGCGGATCTCCCTGCCGTAGCCCACGCGACGGTGCAAATGAATCCGAACGGGCTCCATTGATTTTTATAGTGTATCACACCGAGGTGGCACATGACATTATCCATCTCACCCATCGATGCTCAAAGCCCAACTGTTGCATCACTCGCTCCAGGAAAATCCAATCCACCCGATCTTATGCCTTGGACATGTCTAGCTTGTATGCATAAAAGCTTCATCCGGGTTCTTCTCATGTCGGATATAGTGAGTACACTCAATGCCATAAACGCATTATCTGTAATAAGCCTACCGGGCACTAAGGCACTTTGTTCCGGTGAGATGATTCCACCTAGTAGAGGCCTAAGCCTGTTTACCAGGCATCTCGCAATAACCTTATAAATCACGTTGCAGAGGCTAATTGGCCGGAAATCAGACAACTTGATCGGTTCATCGATCTTTGGGATAAGCACAATAGTTGTCATATTAACTCCCTCTGGCATGTGTCCTGACTCAAAGAATAGTCGACCGCTGAAATTATATCATCTTTCATAATGACCCAATGCTTCGAAAAAATCTCACCGGAAAGCCATCCGCCCTGGCGCCTTTAGTGGCCCAATCTGAAACATCGTGATCGGCTATCTCCTTATCGAGAAAGGAGAAACCAACTTATCATTCATGTCATACGTAACTACCCGCTCGAACAAGGGCACCACATTATCTGCATTGAGGTGGAGGCGTCGGCAGAAAGATATTTTGAAAAAGTCCATTGCCATACCTTCCATCGCTTCTCGACTCTGTGCACCACCCTGAATTATCAGCAAGGCCTTTAATTCTATTTTTCCTAGCTCTCCATAGAGCCCTCTAGTGGAAGAACTGGGTATTACGGTCGCCGCCCTTGAGCGATCAATGCGAGACCGCTGCCGCCACAACATCTCTTCCACAGACAGTTCCTCCAAGTGATCAGGCTCCCTTCTTATCTCTTTACAGTCTGCATTCATGTGCATTAGTTCTTCAAGGCAGGATCTAGATTTTTCAATTTCCTTGATCATGTTTCCAAATTTCTTGTGGCTCCACTTATGAAGTTTCTCCATTACAACGTCCAGTGAAACTTTGATGTCATGCAGACCATGTTTTGCACCTCCATCATGCCATGCTTGTGCCACGACTTCCTCTAGGGCGGACTCTCTCTCCCACATAACCTCGTAGCGACGAACACATCTCTCCCTACCTCCGGACTTAGGGATGCATCGCATTAGTAGGGGAAGATGGTCCGAACAAGAAGACACCAAGTGTTTTACTGATGCCTCAGGGAACTTGTACCTCCACCTGTTATCCGCAACCACTCTATCAAGTTTGACTTGTACATTCGCTCTTCCGCTGCGCTTATTATCATAAGTGAAGGGGTAGCCAGAGAACCCCATATCAGCTAAGTTGCAAGCTTCAAGCACATCCCTAAATGCAATCTTCTGTCCAAGCAATCTTGGTGTCTCTGACAGATGTTCGTAGTCCCACATAACTTCATTAAAATCTCCTGCTAAGAGCCAAGGCAAATCATCCTAGGCTTTTAGTCTTTTCAATCCCTCTCACATTAAGTGTCTATTTTCCACTCGCGGTTCATCATAGACAAAAGTAACTCTCCAAACTTGATCATCAGCGGGCAACCGAATATTCGCATCAATCCACCTTTTATTGCAGTCACGGATATCGACGTGCAAAGCTTCATCCCAAAATAAGGCTACACCACCGCTATTACCCTCACTGCTTATTCCTTCAAAGCCACGAAGACCGAGTCTATTACGAAGACGATACATCTTATCTTTCTGTTGTCTAGTTTCACATAAAAATATCATACTTGGGGAATGGGCTCGAGAGAGCCACGAGATCCCGAACTTTCAAGCATTCCCCGCACCTCGGCAGTTCCACATGATTTAAGCTCTTTTTGAAAGTAGTTGATGAAGTGTACTATTCTTCTTGATGATGGGTGAAGGAGTATGGACGAACAGCTTGGAACCGGACAAAGGGCTGATTTTTTTCAACAGATTGTACATATTCAGAGATTAGTTGGTGAATGGATGAAATCTCTCTTGCAGTTTGCAAAGGAAAAGGAAAGGCGGGAAGATATGCCAAGGCGGCCAATGACAACGGAATAACAAAGTACACTTTTCCCATCAGTGCACGTTGATTTTTCTACGGGAAGATATTGTCACCGCGAAAATGCTAAACCTACGTAAACACCTACGAAGGGTTATGTAACTTGCCAAATCCTAATCCTAATCGCCCCCCTGATTTTCAGCGGGTGGGGCCCTTCACCCCCACTTCCAATCCTATTCTTACAAGTCATCCTCAGACGTAAAACAATTACATAACCGAAAATGCTACATCGACGGGCTCATTACGGGGCATTCACGGACCTTCCAACCAACTAATACTTGCCCCCCCTGATTTTCAGGGGGGTCATAGATTGCCACCTCAAATTTACCCTGTAAAACGCCCGTAACACTCTGTTGATGTAGTGTTGCTCTTACGTAACCCTTCGTGGGTCTAACATTACTGCTGTCACCGTCCTTGCATAATGTGGAAAATAATGTCACTATCCTTGCATTGTTTTTCTCTTTTTCGAATGGGTCCTTACATTGCTGCTCTTATCACGATGACGCCTTTCCACATTATCAAGAATAAGAAAGGCAGTCAAGAAGATGGAAACCGGCAACACAAGATAACAACAAAGACAATGTACTTGCAAAAAAAGAAAAATAGTGCAATTTTTCCATTAGTGTACGTACGTTGGGTTTTCTATTGGAAATTTGTATTAGTATAGCATGTCATGATTTAGTTAATAGCTTGTGAGAAAAATGTCAAAAAAGGAAAATGTCAGTTAAGCAAGATAGCTCGAAGGCTTCAAAAGAAAAAAAAGAATGCTCGATCAAGGCACCGACCATGCATAGTTTGAAAACAAGGGCACCATCCTTTGCTGTTATGCTACAAGTACACGATGATTTAATTATTACGTTGCTGATATTGGCCTAGTTTGCATTGCTTCTAATTTGTTTGAAATGACTTCGGATTAGTTTACACAAATAGTTGTGAATATGCCATGCCGTCCTGTTTTCGTACATATTCCATCCTCGTATCATGTGTTTGCCTTACATCAAAATAGTGACTGTCAGTATCATGCATGAATGAGTTATGTAGAGTGTATTTTATTGCTTGTTCTTGTCTGTTTTACTTGACAATGCAAAATCAATAAAGCGGAAGGAAATTAGCAACGCAGTGTATAATGGTGCTCCTTCCAACCAACTGAAACAGAGGACCTCTACAGATTCTACTCCACTAGCCCCCAACGAGATTTGGAAGACAGCACATGCATAGGCACTCAACATAGCTGTGTTGATGATGAGCACGTCTCCCTAGTCCACCATCACAGTGCTCCCTCTAACTTGGCGGAAGTAACCAAGGCATGATGGTATGAAGTCCTCCAAAGTTATTCAGAATGGAGTCCGGATAGGATAATTTGCCTTTTTGTATGCAATTTCAGCAAAGGCCTTCCAAATAACGATATTCGGAAGGTTCTTGCTGAACTTTGTACCAAAAAGCTTAATTATCCTATCTGGGACTCCGCTCCAAAATAACTTTGGAGAGATTCGTACCATCATGCACCTCACATTAGCCTAATGATGTAGACATGGTTTTGTTGAATCCTTTGACACTAGGCAACCTCCCGACCCCTCGGCGATCCTCGACCCCTTGACCCTCGACCGCTCGGCGATCCACGACCCTCTACCCTACCGCGGGCGTCGATGCCCACATCACTTGTGGGATTCTCCTCTTTTTTTTCTTCTTCTTCCTATTTCTTTTATCGGGAACGAGGGTCGTCGAGGGTCACCGAGCGGTAGAGAGGAAACCCTAATTAAATAGCAAGTATCGTCGGTGCGAGATACATGTGGCCGTCGGTGTCGGACACTACATCCACGTCCCACAAGTGACGCGGGCATCGATGCCCACGTCACTTGTGGGACATAGATGTAGTGTCGTTGTTGTTGTTGTCGATATACCCCCTCCTGATAGCTTCATGTATTTTTAAGAAGGAAAAAACAAGCATATTATTTTCCCATGTATGTATGTCGTCGTTGTCGATATACCCCCTCCCGATAGCTTCAACACGTGGGGGGGGGGTCGATATTACCCCCTCCTTGAAGCGTTCTCGAGGCCACCCCTAACCCTTGAAGCGTTGTCGAGGCCAATTCAAACCCTAGAGAAGCTGCATCAAGGCCACTAATTAATATGATTCCTTATTGTGATTAGCTAGCTAGTTCTACGTTTGCCACTAATATATCCATATCTGTCATGTTTGAATAATAATTGCCATGTTGTAAATATCTGTAGAAACTATGGACACTCCGCCCCGAGACGAAGCACAAGAAGCGTTGTTGAGGGACATAATCGTAGAAGGAAGTGATGCCATCGGCTCGTTGATGTTTCTCAACGACACCGATGGTCCGGAAGCGAGAGGGTGAAGAAGCAGCTGGCTATGATTATGATGGCTCCGATGACCCAATGCCGTGCAAGAAGGAGAGAGTGAAGAAGTAGACCGTGAGGACGGCTCCGGTGATCACCGAACCGAGTCCGCCAGGTATATATATTAGTTAAGCCTGTGCCGACTAGCTAATTGATGCATTCATTGTTTTGGTATGTACACATATTAATTAACTCTCGTCTTTGTTCTTTTTCTAGCCCTCCGGATCGAAAGCACAACTTCAGTAAAGAGAGGAGGCCCAAGAAAAGTTGAGCTCGGATGAAAAGTTTGAGATCATAGAAATCGCGTATGACGGCCAACTGATTGAACCCATCCGGACAAAGAAGGCATTTGTTGCTCGGTCATGGGGTTACGGTTAGGGACAAGATCCCGATTAGCATCCAGCAATGGTATAAGCCTAAGAACGACCCTGAGGTGTCTTATGTCAAATATGCATAAAAATGATCTTTGGACTGAGCTGAAGTCAAATTTCACCCTACCGCCAGAGGATGATCCGGAGAAGCTAGTTGAGCAATTAATCAAGTCTTTTGCTCTTAAGAAGATGGCAGACCTATTCAGAAATTGGAAGAAAGACCTGAATAAGTTTGTCGATAAAAAAGAGACCCCAAAATTCAAGGGCAAATATGACAAGATCAGAGATGGCTGGCCCGCATTTGTGGCCCACAAGACATCGAAAAAGTGTAAAAAGATGTCGGCGACAAACAAGAAAAATGCTGCGAAGAAGAAGCTTCACCGTCGCACGGGGTCAGGTGGCTACCTCATAGCCCGGTCTAAGTGGGCCAAGGCTGAGAATGATCAGCTTGATAAAGGGATCGAACCAGAGACAATGAACTGGCCAGCCGTTGCCGGACTTGGTTCTTCGGGGCTGGCGGAACCTTGGACCCTATTTCTGTGGAAGTGCATTTGGATGGACAAACAATTGGACATACCAGTCAAGAGGCTTCGCAATATATCGAAGCAGCAAGGGACGTTCTTTCCAGACAGAGAGAACGACGAGCTCACAATGGCCCTCGGGAATCCTCGAGCACCTCGGACGGACACGAGGCACACCAGTTCGCTTCGTGGAAGGCTGGGTTTTGACGCAGCGGTTACAAATGCCGGAGAGGAGGAAGAAAGTGTAGCAGATCGAACTACAGGCGCTGCATGCAAGGGTACAAGCGATAGAGGAACGAGAAGCGTATCGCAGCAAACGACCGCCAAGCTTCCCCGGTTACCCGCCATCTCAGCAGAGAAGCAGCGTGGCTTCCACTGATCTGCTTCAACCGGAGCATGCCTTGACGGCTCCTGCCAGCTATCCCGTGGATGCTATCACGGATGCTGAAAATTGCCACCTTATTACGCAATGGATGAATTTGAAGGTCAAGGCGGCTGTTGGCTCTGTTTATCCTACTAAACCCGACACAACTTTTCACTGCCGGCCGATTCCAGAAGGATATGCTAGGGTGATGGTGGATGAAATAACGGAGGGATTTGAGGACCTCCGGCTTGACCACCCTACCAGTGAAGGGGAGACTCGGCTGGGTTCTGCTCTGAAGACTCCATGCCTATGGCGGAAGGATCTCATCAACCTTCCGAACTGGACGCCTCCGCCTCCTCCTCCTATGGCGAGTCAGGGCACTCCGCCTCCTCCACCGCCTCCTCCTCCGGCGAGCGACGATCAGGGCACTCGGCCGGCTCCTTCTCCGGCGCATGGCGGCACTCTGCCTCCTTCTCCGCCTACGCCGGCGCGCCCGAGCAGCCAGCCTCCTCCTTCTCCGCCTCGCCAACAAGGGCGGAAGAGACCTGCCGCCGCTCCGGCTGCTCCGGCGCGTCGTAGTCCTTCTCCTCCGCCTCGTAAGAAAGGAAATAAGAGATCCGCTCCATCTGCTCTGCCAGCGTCTAGCAGTACAGCCAAAGGCGGGAGGACATACAGATTCGGTCCTTCTCTGAAGACTCTAGAGAAGTTACCGTACGAGAGGACCGAGGAGGAAAACACGAAGATCGCGCGGACTGAAGTGAAGGACTTCTTTGATGGGTTGAAAGCAAAGAGACATCCACCTCCGGAGGAGAAGGTAGATCCGTGAAAGCGAAGCGCACTGCTACTACGACAAAACCACCCAAGTCTCCGCGAAAGGCAACTATGAGCGCATTATAGGAAAGGCATTTGCGAAGCGGAGAGGTCGGGAAGTATTAAAAGTGATCAAAGGATGAAAGAACAACGAGCTGGGAAACAAATTGCCCAGCTCGGCGAACAAGCCGGGCAACCGTGCCCCCCGCTCAAGGTGCCTGCTAGCGACATCGTCGATCCGAGGATGGTGCCCGGTTATGGCAATCTTGGAGATTACCTGCCCGACGATGTACATTATGATTTCTTGGAGGTGCAGATACAAAGATACGAGTACAGGAAACCTCTCGTCAAAGATGAAAAATCTCTATCAACGATGATGCGAAGATTGCATGATTGGTACATGAAAACCTGCAGAGAGTCTGAGGGAGGAGTACTTTGTATGTGAGAGTTAAAAGGAGCATGACCTCGTTGGAATTGAACTGCTGCCTATTCCATTTGAGGAGTTTTATCAGTTTTTCAATCAATTGGCCCTCGATAAAGCAACGGTCACACTGCCATCGTCTGTAAGTAGTACTACTTACATCATTAAGTCTCTCTATATAACTCATCTCTTTCATTGCATGTTTTATAATTATCCTCACTATATTATGCAGATTGAAGATCGCGAATTGAAGAAAAAGACAAGTGGGTGATATTGGGTTCATTAACACATATCTCATAGATGCAACTGAGGTTGAATTTCATGCCAAAAATACCGAGGCCAACTTGCTACAATCGTTGGTAATAAATGAACACAAAGATATAATACTCTTTCCTTACAACTTCAAGTGAGTGTTACTGTCTTGTGGCATATTCAGTTTCCCTTTATTAGTCCAGGTTATAGTAATGTAATACTGATGAATTATGCATGTGTGCGCAGCTTCCACTATATTCTCCTAGAGATTAAGCTTGAGCAGGGAGTAGTAACTGTCTTAGACTCGAGACGAAAAGATCCCCAGGAGTATGCGGACATGGCTGAAATGCTCGAGAAGTAAGTTAAATCGATCATTATCCACCATATCAGCAACTTTGTTCATTTCTGATATCAAGTAATTGTTTTCTTTGTATGGCAGGGTTTGGAGAAAATTCACCAAAAAGCTCCAGGACTGCGAAGAAGCTGCAATTTAGACACCGAAAGTAAGTATATAGTAGCATATTCCACGCATCTCGTTGATTCAAGCGCTAGTTTCATCAATACCATTTAGCATGCTTGCTAATTATCAGTTTGATTGACCTCTATTTCTTGTAAAGTGGTTGTGGCAGGAACAAGGGAATGATTTCGTGGATACTACATTTGCGAGTCCATCCGCCACACGACTGTGAGCGGGCTACTTTGACAAACAATATGAAGTGCGTAAATAACAATACTCACAATTTTATTTTATTACCATCATTTGTGTTGAGTTTCATTCATTCATATATATATGTATTGACCCCTTCTTAAAATTTGATGTTTCGGATGCGGGATGAACTCCTAGCACCTGATCGCATGCGAGCAATTCAAGAGGAATTGGCGGCATTCTTTATTGACCACGTGAAGACGGAGAATACTATGTGGACCACGCGTCCGTATGTTAGGAGATTATATTTGTAAAAGATAATTATTGTATATATGTAGCCGGTAGTGTCGGATAGATATACGAGAACTTGTTGTTCGACCAATCTCTCGGAGAAGGAGAGGTGGTCGATATCACTTCTCTCTGTATACATATATGTTCATGACGATCTTCTGTTTCCTTCGTTTGCTTACTAGCTAGCTAGCGTGTCTAGCTAGCCCTCTCTATACGTATGTATAGTACGAAGCGTCGACCAAGCACGGACAAAAGAGAGGACACTTATCTCTATTAATTAGCTAGCTCACACAATATATGAAACACCTAAATTAACCCCCAAAACCCCCAACCCCCCTTAAAAAACAAAAACCCCAGCCTTTGAAATGTCGACGCTGGGATGCCTATTGGTCCCGCTTGGTGCCACCAACCGGGACCAAAGGCCCTCTGCTGGGCTCAACAAGACAGGCCACGTGGAGGCCCATCTGTCCCGGTTCTGGATTGAACCGGGACTAAAGGGCCAGGCATTAGTACCGACCCTTTAGTCCCGGTTCAGGAACTGGGACTAAAGGCCCTTACCAACCGGGACAATAGGCCCTTTTTCTACTAGTGGCTGTTGCACATAAGGTGTCACATCTTGTTGACTTAACTATTTGAATATCTGCAAGGATTATAGTAGCTCTGGTAAACAAGTAAAGGAGGGTTGAAACAAAGTAACGAGCGTGAAAAATAGAGAACATACAAGTAAAGAGCTGACAATAAACCGTCGGTTAGTCTAGAGTGGAAAGTTTAGGCGTGGGGAAATTCAGATCATGGTGTACATCAAATGTGTTGGTGCAACGGTAGTATCAACTACCTTTTCATGTGATTGTACTTCGTTGATTGTACGCTCTCTAGGCGGTTCACCCTTGAGTAGTCAAACTCCTTCATGCCGGAATTGTTCTCTTCTATTGCCCCACATCAATGTTGCCATATGGATGGTCGTTTCAACGATTAAGGTAGTGAGACCAGACCAACACTTTAAGTGTCGTGTATTCTCGTTATCTTCATATTGATTTCGCTCCTCGTAGATACCAACACCTATCAGATGGTGGTCACAGATTCATTGAAAAATATGTGTTACCCGTGTAGGCCTTTGGATCATGTTGTCCGGTCCCTTAAATTAGACAACACACGTTTCACTCACTACATCTTAACAACTTAATAATCAATCATAAAACTAGTTTCACAAATAACAACATATGAAATAGGCACAAATGAATCTCATAAATCCCTACATCTCCCATGCCTATGGGGATTACTCACACATGAGAGGGAAGAACCAACAAACACAAATCAAATAGAGGAAGACCATATTGTTGATATTGCAAAGTACCACAATAAGATAAATGATCGATCCGATCTCTCTCCGACAAGTATGAATAGATTTACAAACCCTAGCCTTACAAGTGGGAACTACTCAGAGTGATGATGTAGGTGGATGGAGGGGGAGGGAGAGGGGTGATGCAGAAAGCTGGAATGGATCTAAGTGAAGTCCTTCCTCTCCCGGATCTCTTATCTAGTGTTCGATAGCGATTACATCCATTCCTCTCCCATTTTATTCCCTCTTCTTGAAAGTTGTTGGTGTAGATGAGAGTGAGGAGGCGGCAGCTGCACGAGAGCTATGCGCTAGTACTAGGCAATCGCCCACTCTCCTAGTGCGCTAGATGAACTTACGCCTAAAACCAAAATTATCCCCTGCGATATTCATGGTGAGGTTAGAGAGACTTTTGGCCCATATTTTAAGCCCTTTCCCTAGCCTTTTAAATTTGGCAGTTATTTTTGGGTACTACTGTTGGCTGCCACTAGTTGTTCCCAAATCCTCTTAATAGTGTCTTTAAAGACATCTTCCCGCAACCAGAAATTCTCAAATCTAAAATTTCCTGCTTTGGGGATGTTTGTTCCAATTTGAATCAAACAGGGAGTGTGATCAGATATGGGCTTGGACACACATGATGCAAAGGTGTTTGGATAATTCAGAGTCCATGACTCGGAAGAGAAACCCCAATCTAGCTTTTCTAATAGTTGTGCATCTTGCATATTGCTCCATGTACACCACCTTCCTTTGAGGAGAATTACAAGTCCCCAAGTATTAACCAATCCTCATCCTATGGCATTTGAATGTTGATCAACAAATCAATAAATTCCAGACCTTTGATCTATTTGCGGGGCATAACATTTGTGAGAGACCCCTAGTCGGACACATAAGGTCCACCCGTAGTCCAACATGGGAGAATACGTCGGTAAGCTGTGGTATCTATACAACACCAACATCTATATTGAAACTTATTCCGCCGTATTCATAGTGTACAAGCATTATTCATGTTTTTAACAATTTTCTAGTGCACACAAATGCACCAATCACGATGCAATCGAGTCACGATCTTTGGGCCGCCTCAGTGCGCGCCTTTCTGCGAATTTTCGCGAGGCGACTTTCAGATTGGAGTTGCTCTAAGTGTAAGTTTTTCTCCTGCCTTGTGTTCCTGGCCGACTTTCCGGGAAGACAATTTGTATATCGTAGGTGCGGGCATGCAACCCCTTTTTCTTTTGGCTTCGATTTTTAATCTTTTATATCTTTTGAACGAAGAGTCCAAACTAAATTTCGTTTGTATATTCGTGTTTCTGATGACAAGGGCTTTCAAAGGAGATCCATTTTGAATACGTTTTGAGAAGATTTTAAAGTTTTGTTAAGTTTCAACTTTTGAAACTTGGTATATGTGACCGACAAAATCTTTCGTTTCATAACCTGTGACCGACAAAATAGTAAGTTTTAAGTTTCAACTTTCAAAATTTGCTAAGAGCGACTGACAGAGTCATAGGTTTCAAAACCCGTGACCGACAAAATCATATGTTTCAGAAACTAAAACTTCAAACTTATCATGCTCTTTTGCACTATCCAACGGCATTGCTAGGCAACTGCGCAGCTGGGCTGGTGCCTGCCTCCGTATCTGTTTGTCCCTCCGAATTTCCGCGACCTTGTGCAACTAATTTTCTCGTCGTCAGTAGCTGGCACCATCTCTGAAGTCCTCAACCCATAACTCATGGTTGTAGCGATTGCACCTACACAACTTCACAGCGTTGCAGTTTTTTTCTGGTGTATATATGTTCATCGACACAACATAAGTAAAATGTTTTTTTTTGCAACAAGGCGGATGTTCGTATATTATGTAAAATGAACTTTTGCAAAAATATCCTATAAAATTGAAAAATAGATTCAAGTTCTTGGATGCCGAAGTCTTCCTCCTTCCACATTCACCGGTGGTGTGACGTGAGCAAAGATCATTATCGCTTCTAGGCACCAGTCATAGAACTCACTTAAATTCAGAATTTTTTACAAGTAGCGTTTGAAAATTCATCGATGTAGACCAGAAGATGTCGACATCACGATCTACGTACCAAATTAGTGCCTCAGAGATGAAAACATTGAAGATGGCCTATAGAAGGCCCCATGTCCGGCCAGACGGTGTCGAACACAAATCTTACACGTGCCGTGAGGAGTTGAGACCGACCAACCTTTGTCTGCCGAATGGGATCCAGAGGACAAAGACGCATGTCCACGTCGTCCGATCTGTAGGACATGCCAGCAACACAACCGTGCAGATGAAAAAGCAAGATCCAAAGAACCAGATATGGAGACACTTCATCATCAACATGCCTCCCGACGATATGAAGAAGCACCATGGGAATAGGGCGATGTTGAGAGAGCTTATTCTACTTCAATGGTGATCTCATCGTATCTTTAGAGCTGACAAAAGACAAAACATAAGTTTATTTCTAACCCTACCACCAGCGACGAAAGCCCTGGGGTCCCCACCCCTGCAATGCCGGAGCGCCGACGGAGGAATAGGGGCTCACAAGCGCAGGGAAGAGGGTAGATCAACTGCCGCCCTAGTCGCCTAGGGCATGGGGGCAAGGATGAAATAAAACCCAAGTAAAATGAGTACTTCCGACATGCTTGTTCCATAGCCACACATTCCAAAACTTCCCTTGAGCACAACAAGCAATTGTGTGTAACTATCGTCATTGTATTCTCCACTTTGGCACTCCACACTATTTACACACAATCATGAATACCTCATACTATGTGTATTCATGATGATAGGTATTCATTTTATGCTACTTGCTACAGTTCGAGTTAATTAAGGATCACCCTTTGTCAAGAAAAAAGTTTGTCCCATAGTATTTGCAGGATGGACATATTACGCCCTCCAAAGGTTGTGACTACCACAGAATTACGAGGAGCTGGATCCCCGACGTACAACCCCTCGACGTTGGGTCACCGACTTGTGATCCCGGGTTCACATGTCGATGGGCTAGAGGAGCCGTCTCAACTCTGAATATACACCGTCCCAGAGTCACATCGAGCATATCGGGCCCTCTTTCGCCGAGATCATGCCTGTTCTCTAAATCATGCATGATGCGGTGTCGCCTTCGTCTCTCCGGTCTGCCCCTCTCCAAGAAGACGCTGCGCCACGGCTTGGTCTCCATCGTAGTACAGCTCAGGCATCTTCATGGCGATGGTTACGCCCACGTGCACCAAAAAAGTTAACCAAGACTGGGCCGGGCAGAACTGATTCCACATGCATCACCACACAAGCGGCCACCACAAATAGGCAAGTATCGATCGAACAGAGACAATACGTATCGTGAGCTTTGCATCGCATAAGATGCCAAATCAAGACATGTATAGCACAAAAAATAGGCACATGATTTAAGCTCTTATTTTTGCGAGGGGCACTACAACACGTATGTCATTACGAGGCAACTTTTTGCCAGCGTTTTTGCTAAACGCCTCAAAATCATGATATTGACGGCACTTTTAAAAGTGCCTCCAAGCTCGCAGCCTTCAAGGGCAGTTTTAGAAAATGCCTTCTAAACAGGGGAAAACAAGGCGTTCTACAAAAGTGCCGCCGAGCGTAGCCAGCGTTTTGATGTGAAACAGCCCTCCCCGCTGCGTTCCGAGGTAAAAAAGAACAGAGGTCCTCCAAAAACAAAAAACAGAGGAACACCACGGCCACCGCAGCTTCTCCGTGGTGGGCGCCTCGCCGTCTTCGCCGCCGGCGCCTGCTCCGCCACCGGCGCTCCACGCCGGAGCCTCTGCATCCGCCGCGACCTGCACCGCCATCCCCACTCCGTTCCTTCCCTCTCTCGTCCCCAATCTCGGGGTGTGATTAAGTAGTCGCGTGGTGAAGAAGAAGGGGAGATCCAGGCTCGGAGAGGAGGAGGAAGATCAAGTGGTCCAGGCCACGAACTCATCAGCGGTGACACCCCCCGCCCCCAACCCACGCCCGAGAAGCCCATGTCAGGTTCTTGTTGATCGACGCTCTGCTGCCAAGACAAGGTGTTCGAGGTAATGCCTCTTCATTTTGTAGTTCATTTTCTTTCAGTTTTGTTGGTGCTAGACTTATGGATGAAGAATCATTATGTGATGACATCTAGGATCAACTTGTACTTGTGTGTCATGTTCTTCTTGTAATTATACTAGGAGTGTGGCAACTTGTCCTGTTGAAATTGGAGCTTGTTTGTTGTTGCCTTGTGTGCATGGTGGCCTTCTGTTCATCTTAGAAAACTTCACACAAGGAGTAAGCTATATAGATAGACTGATAATCAAACTGCAGGTGCATTTGGCATTTCTATATAGAACATCCCTACTGTGTTACTTCTAATCTTGTTGCATCAGGTTTCAGCTAAACTGTTTTCTTGCTACACATGAGGTCTTCTATATTGAACATCCCTTTGATTCCGCTAATAGTAAACTGATATTGCTTTTAGAAATTTCTCTTTGATGCATTCAAATATTTATTGTAGAATTTTATGTGATCTCTGCTTTACCGTGTCGTAGAACTTGGGTCTGTTCAGTTGAGAATGGATAAGAGTTGGATGCGAGCAGCAAGGTCTTCCGCTGAGTATTACGAAGGAACTATCAACTTCATACAATTTGCTTTTTCGTGATTCAGCAAAAAAAAATAGTAGGATTCTCTCGCCTTGCAAGATATGTGTAAACTCTCGTTGGTTAGGTGAGCATGAAGTCTATGATCATTTGATTTGGCGATGGATTCATGTCCGGATATACCACATGGATTCACCATGGAGAAAGTATGCTGACCCTCGAAGCAACTCTGGTCCTAGTTCACGCTTTGAAGAATATCTTGATAGTGATGAGATGGATGAGATGCTACTAGAAGGATTTGGGATGTACGATACTCGTACTTTAGGAGAGGAGCAAGAGTCCAAGATGATTTGGACGATGATCTTTGAGGCATACTATAGATTAGTTAATGATGGACGCCAAGAGTTGTACCCAGGTTGCAAAAGATTCTCGAAGCTGCAATTTTTGGTGAGGTTGCTTCATATCAAGAATATGAGGGGAATGAGCAATGTCTGCTTTGATGAGGTATTGACGCTAATTAAGGAGGCACTTCCAGAAGGTCAGGCGTTGCCCAAATTTTTTCATGGGGCCAAAAAGTTTGTGAAAGCCATTGGTATTGGATATGATAGTATAGATGCATGCAAAACGATTGCATTCTATTTAGGAAGGAACATGCCGATGCCATATCATGTCCAATGTATGTCACAAGTAGATGGAAGAGCGTAAATACTGGAGTTGATGGAAGGCGTGTCCACAAGGTGCCTCAAAAGGTGGTTCGTCATTTCCCGCTAAAGAAGAGACTCCAAAGGTTGTTCGCTTCTACAAGGACGGCATCAGATATGAGGTGGCACAACGAAGGCCGCACAAAGGACGTGTGGTGCTCGGTGTCTTAGTGTCGTGTGGAACCTGGATATTCTAATGGCCAGTGGTGCTTCTCCAAAATGACAAATCTAGTCATATGGTTCACGCGCAAGTAGGATTAGACGGAACAACATGCATAGGTTTCAGTTTATCCTTTTTTTGCTAGTACAAAGTTGATTATCTATTCAGTGTGATTCAATCCAAGGAGGCAATGACCAATGGTCCAGATTTAAAGCAATACCTGTCACCCCTTAATGATCTTTATAATTTACCCATTTTACATTTAACAGTGCTGTTTTTTACCTACTCGTGCATGCTGTTGCTGTTTGAATGATAGATTAAGTTTAATGGCGCAAACAAAAATATGTTTAAATTTTATTATTTACATCATTTTACATGCCTGTCTCTTTAACCCTGCTACAGTGCTAAGAACAGTCTTTGCTCTTGTAGATGACATCCGAAAGTCGAAGTTGAAGGTGACACACAGGCTGATTGGTTTCTGTACTTCTAATTGATTGCATCAAGTCGAACGCTCTTTACATTGTTTTTACAACAGTAGGCAGTGTACCTACGTATTTACATTGTTATCACAAGTGAAGAGGCGGTGTACTTGTGTTACATTGTTGGCCCTGCGTTGATGATTGATACTTTGATGTCGCTTTCAATTTGTGAAGATGTTCTAATGCTTTACATTATTCGCTAGCACGGTGGTACTTCTAGTCCATGCAAGCCTCTCAATCTTGTTCTCTTGTTGTATATATGTGTTTGTATAGTGGTTGCAAATTAGTGAGCTTGCCGTAAAGTGTTTTTAATTCATATTCTTATATGCGGTGTAAAACTTACGGCATTCTTATGTGCCTCGAAACATTTTGGAGGCAAGTCAAAAGACGCCACAAAATGGTTTTCGAGGCGATCTTAAGAAATGCCACACAAATGTTTTGAAGGCAAT
The DNA here is from genome assembly GCA_021605145.1 of Aegilops bicornis. Lineage (NCBI taxonomy): Eukaryota > Viridiplantae > Streptophyta > Magnoliopsida > Poales > Poaceae > Aegilops > Aegilops bicornis. Next base: position 123,821,785 of record CM038671.1, read on the forward strand.
ATGAGTTATGCCATACAAATTTTTTTGAGGCAGTATAAGAAATGCTACAAATAGTGTTTGGAGGCATTCCTAAAGATGCCTCACATTGAGCTTGCTGGCATTTTAAAAATGCCTTCTGTTTCTTTTTGAGGCATTATTGAAAAATGCCTCACATTGAGCTTGTCGGCATTTTAAAAATGCCTCTGTGTTGATCTTTTGAGGCGTTACGAAAAAGTGCCTTCAAAGACCTTTCCTTTGTGACCATCTCTAGCATTTTTAAAATGCCTTCTATTCTCTAGGCTGGCATTATATGGCCCTTTTGAGGCATTTTAAAGTGCCTCCTATTGATGTCCGTGGTGTAGTGGGGAAGGAGAATTCATTAATCAAGCGGCAGCCAAGTCTGCAATACATAGGTCAGGTACCTCCTCAGGTCCTCGAAGCGGCCACACCGCAAAGGCGCTTCTTTATTCTACCATAGTTCCCTAGGTAATGACTAACAATGTTTTGCTCTCGCTAATATGCTTGACTAAGAATTCCCTATTCTCTGAAGAAGTTGCTTAATTTCCTGCACCATCATCATGTGTGCCGATCTATCCTCTCCTGCTTTGATTGATTAGCTTGACGACTTACGAGCGGTCGGTTTGAATAACAATGGGCAGGGCTGACCACTGAATGGCAAGGGAAATGCCTTCCCAACATGCATGTAGTTCAGACTCGAATGGAGACGCACACCGTCTCGATTCAGCGGCAAGACAGTAGATGATCGCCCCTACCATCCCGAAGGACCATCCCAGCCCTTGCTGTATCATCTTTCTCCGAAAAGGAGCCATCAATACTTAACGCCGCCCAGCTTCGCCGCGCGTCCCCATCCCTGCCTTTTCTTTACTACCTCACCTGCATGTGATAATGCACGCCTCTTGTCTCGAGGTACAGTCACCATCTTGCCTTTAACATGGTCACCATTGGGATTGGCCCGCAAAGCAAGTAAGGAGCATATGTAGCTGGAGAGAAACCGGGCCGATGCCTCCACTGGTGGCGGCCGTTTGTGATGGACGATCTCATTTCTCACGTGCCAGCATCGCCAAATCGTCATGAGCATGTACAAACGCTCCTCCTCCGGCAACTCCGCTAGCACTTGGAGCAACCACTCCGGCCCTGTATTCACCAGTCGTCGGACGTCCGGAATACTCCATTGCTGCGCCATTGCCTACCACGACGCGACTGCTCGAGGGCATCTGCAAAGAGCATGAAATGTGTCCTCCGGTTCGGTGGCACACACAGGACAAAGATTAGAAACTTCAAGTGTACGATGCTGCTTATTAACCCATGTAGGTAAGCAATCAGTAGCCACCCGCCACGCGAACACACGCCCCTTAGGAGGAGCAGGGCACCTCCATAAAAAAACCCAGACGGCTCGTCGCCCGTCCCATGCCCTGCTCGCCGCGACTGATGATGGAAGAAGACGATCGCCGAGCGCCAGCCGATACGCGCTCCGAACCGAGAAGACACCATTGCGCTCCGGTTCCCATGCCAGGACGTCCTCTCCTAGTCGAGGTGAAGTGTGAATTTTTACAATCTGGTCCACGTCCACGTGGTAGAAATATTGCCGCAGGAGGTCTACACGCCAAGCTCCTCGGTCATCCAACAGTTCAGAAACTCTCCGCAGCCGGCATCTTCCTTGCCTAGTGATAGGTTTGCCTGAGCCCCCGTTCGGTATCCAGCGATCTCTCCAGATGCAAATGGACCGGCCGTTGCCCACCCTCCAAATTATGCCACATTTTAGAAGATCAAGTCCATGCACTATAGCTTGCCATGTTGGTGACACTCCATTTGAAACTCTTGTATCCTACTGATTACCAAGAGGGAAGTACTTAGCCTTTGACAATTGTGAGCACAAACTATCCGGGAAGTTGAGGATGCGCCAAGCTGTCGTACAACAGTGCTTGGTTGAATAAGCGAAATTCCCGAAACCCCATACCACCATGTGATTTGGGCTGCAATAATTTATCCCATGCTCGCCAATGCGTTTTCCGCTGGCCCTTCTCAGCTCCCCACCAAAAATTCCTCACCCTACGATTGAGGCTGTCGCATGTAGACACCGGTAACCTGAACACACTCATCAAGTATGTTGGCAATGCTTGAGCAATAGATTTAATTAGAACTTCTTTTCCACTCTGCGCCATTGACTCGCACCATGTCACAAATCGCTTGGTAAAATTTTCTTGGATATTCTTGAACCTCCCCTTAGACATGCGGCCATTAGGTGTTGGGAGTCCAAGGTACTTCTCCTCAAAACTCACATTGTGCACACCCAAAACTCAAACCACATCATCTCTGTCTCCCTGATTACAGTGTTCACCAAACGGTATCAAACATTTTTGGGGGTTAATAAGTTGCCCTGTAGCTCGAGCGTACTCATCCAGGACACCTTTAATATGTACTGCCTCTCCTTCTGTTGCACAGAAGAACAAAAGTGTGTCGTCAGCAAATAGGAGATGGGAGATCCCTGGCGCCCTTGGGCACACTCTCAGTGGTGATATATGTGCATTTCTCCCCTCTTTCCTAAGAAGTGCCGCAAGACCATCCGCCACAAACAAAAATAAGAATGGTGATAGCGGATCTCCCGCCGTAGCCCACGCTGACGGTGCAAATGAATCCGAACGGGCTCCATTGATTTTTATAGTGTATCACACCGAGGTGACACATGACATTATCCATCTCACCCATCGATGCTCAAAGCCCAACTGTTGCATCACTCGCTCCAGGAAAATCCAATCCACCCGATCATATGCCTTGGACATGTCTAGCTTGTACGCATAAAAGCTTCTATCTGGGTTCTTCTCATGTCGGATATAGTGAGTACACTCGAATGCCATAAACGCATTATCTGTAATAAGCCTACCGGGCACTAAGGCACTTTGTTCCGGTGAGATGATTCCACCTAGTAGAGGCCTAAGCCTGTTTACCAGGCATCTCGCAATAACCTTATAAATCACGTTGCAGAGGCTAATTGGCCGGAAATCAGACAACTTGATCGGTTCATCGATCTTTGGGATAAGCACAATAGTTGTCATATTAACTCCCTCCGGCATGTGTCCCGACTCAAAGAATAGTCGCCTTTGCTGAAATTATATCATCTTTCATAATGACCCAATGCTTACGAAAAAATCTCGCGGAAAGCCATCCGCCTGGCGCCTTTAGTGGCCCAATCTGAAACATCACATCGGCTATCTCCTTATCGAGAAAGGAGAAACCAACTTATCATTCATGTCATCTGTAACTACCCGCTCGAACAAGGGCACCACATTATCTCGCATTCGTGTAGGCGTCAAAGAAAGATATTTTGAAAAAAGTCCATTGCCATACCTTCCATCGCTCTCTGACTCTGTGTGCACCACCCCTAAATTATCAGCAAGGCCTTTAATTCTATTTTTCCTAGCTCTCCATAGAGCCCTCTAGTGGAAGAACTGGGTATTACGGTTGGCCGTCCTTGAGCGATCAATGCGAGACATTGCCGCCACAACATCTCTTCCTCAGCATAACAGCTTCCTCCAAGTGATCAGGCTCCCTTCTTATCTCTTTCTGATCTGCATTCATGTGCATTAGTTCTTCAAGGCGGGATCTAGATTTTTCAATTTCCTTGATCATGTTTCCAAATTTCTTGTGGCTCCACTTATGAAGTTTCTCCATTACAACGTCTAGTGAAACTTTGATGTCATGCAGACCATGTTTTGCACCTCCATCATGCCATGCTTGTGCCACTTCTTCCTCTAGGGCGGCCTCTCTCTCCCACATAACCTCGTAGCGACGAACACATCTCTCCCTACCTCCGGACTTAGGGATGCATCGCATCAGTAGGGGAAGATGGTCGAACAGAAGACACCAAGTGTTTTATCGATGCCTCGTGGAACTTGTACCTCCACCTGTTATCCGCAACCACTCTATCAAGTTTGACTTGTACATTCGCTTCTTCCGCTGCGCTTATTATCATAAGTGAAGGGGTAGCCAGAGAACCCCATATCGCCTAAGTTGCAAGCTTCAAGCACATCCCTAAATGCAATCTTACGTCCAAGAGATCTCGGTGTCTCTCGATGATGTTCGTAGTCCCACATAACTTCATTAAAATCTCCTGCTAAGAGCCAAGGCAAATCATCCTAGGCTTTTAGTCTTTTCAATCCCTCTCACATTAAGTGTCTATTTTCCACTCATGGTTCATCATAGACAAAAGTAACTCTCCAAACTTGATCATCAGCGGGCAACCAAATATTCGCATCAATCCACCTTTTATTGCGATCCACGGATATCGACGCGTGCAAAGCTTCATCCCAAAATAAGGCTAGACCACCGCTATTACCCTCACTGCTTATTCCTTCAAAGCCACGAAGACCGAGTCTATTACGAAGACGATACATCTTATCTTTCTGTTGTCTAGTTTCACATAAAAATATCATACTTGGGGAATGGGCTCGAGAGAGAGCCACGAGATCCCGAACTGTCGAAGCATTCCCCGCACCTCGACAGTTCCACATGATTTAAGCTCTTTTTGAAAGTAGTTGATGAAGTGTACTATTCTTCTTGATGATGGACTGAAGGAGTATGGACGAACAGCTTGGAACTGGACAGTGGCTGATTTTTTCAACAGATTGTACATATTCAGAGATTAGTTGGTGAATGGATGAAATCTCTCTTGCAGTTTGCAAAGGAAAACGAAAGGCGGGAAGATATTCCAAGGCGGCCAATGACAACGGAATAACAAAGTACACTTTTCCCATCGATTGCACGTTGATTTTTCTACGGGAAGATATTGTCACCTTGAAAATGCTAAACCTACGTAAACACCTACGAAGGGTTATGTAACTTGCCAAATCCTAATCCTAATCGCCCCCCTGATTTTCAGCGGGGTGGGGCCCTTCACCCCCCACTTCCAATCCTATTCTTACAAGTCATCCTGTACGTAAAACAATTACGTAACCGAAAATGCTACATCGACGGGCTCATTACGGGGCATTCACGGACCTTCCAACCAACTAATACTTGCCCCCCCTGATTTTCAGGGGGGTCATAGATTGCCACCTCAAATTTACCTCAGAAACGCCTGTAACACTCTTGATGTAGTGGTGCTCTTACGTAACCCTTCGTGGGTCTAACATTACTGCTGTCACCGTCCTTGCATAATGTGGAAAATAATGTCACTATCCTTGCATTGTTTTTCTCTTTTTCGAATGGGTCCTTACATTGCTGCTACTGCTACGATGACGCCTTTCCACATTATCAAAAATAAGAAAGGCAGTCAAGAAGATGGAAACTGGCAACACAGTATAACAACAGTACAATGTACTTGCAAAAAAAAGAAAAAATAGTGCAATTTTTCCATTAGTGTACGTACGTTGGGTTTTCTATTGGAAATTTGTATTAGTATAGCATGTCATGATTTAGTTAATAGCTTGTGAGAAAAATGTCAAAAAAGGAAAATGTCAGTTAAGCAAGATAGCTCAAGGCTTCAAAAGAAAAAAAAAGAATGCTCGATCAAGGCACCGACCATGCATAGTTTGAAAACAAGGGCACCATCCTTTCTTTGTTATGCTACAAGTACACGATGATTTAATTATTACGCTGTTGATATTGGCATAGTTTGCATTGCTTCTAATTTGTTTGAAATGACTTCGGATTAGTTTACACAAATAGTTGTGAATATGTCATGCAGTCCTGTTTTCGTACATATTCCATCCTCGTATCATGAGTTTGCCTTACATCAAAATAGTGATTTGTCAAGATTATCATGCATGAATGAGTTACAGAGTGTATTTTATTGCTTCTTCTTGTCGGTTTTACTTGACAATGCAAAATCAATAAAGCGGAAGGAAATTAGCAACGCAGTGTATAATGGTGCTCCTTCCAACCAACTGAAACAGAGGACCTCTACAGATTCTACTCCACTAGCCCCCAACGAGATTTGGAAGACAGCACATGCATAGGCACTCAACATAGCTGTGTTGATGATGAGCACGTCTCCCCTAGTCCACCATCACAGGTGCTCCCTCTAACTTGGCACTGTTATATGTGGTGGCATGATATGTATGACGATGTATAGCTTGTATTGCTTCTAATTTTGTTGAATTCCATCTGCTTACTTTACACATTACACTTGTGAATAAGATACATGTTCCTCTTTCTAGAATATACAATATCTGTCTATCACACCATGTTCTTACATCAAAGTACTACTGTTGTGTAACCTGCAACAATCATTTATCATAAGACAAATTTAAGTTGGGAGTGTGATATAGGTTACATCTCGCATTCTTTTCTAGCTTGTACTACTTTAATTTGTTGAAATGGCACTTATGACAAGACAGTTTTAACTTGGTAGAGTGATATTCATTGCATCTTTCCTATGGTGTCTAGGTTTCATTGCTTCTAATTTGTTGAAATGCCTTCTGCTTAGTTTACACATCATAGCTGTGAATATGCAATGCTATCCTTTTTTCTTACCCATTCAATCGTCCTATCATGCGGTCGCCTTACATTAAAGTAGTGCTCGTCAGCATCCTGCATCAATGAGTTCTGAAAAGTGATTTTCTATTCATTTTTCTTGTGGGTTTGACTTGGCAAGGCAATAAAATTAAGTAAGAGGAAGGAATCCCAGGTGCTTTCTCTAGCTTGGCAGTGTGATATTGTCTTGCATGTTGCATACAGTGTCTAGCTTGTATTTCTTCTAATTTGATTAAATTACTTCTGCTTAATTTACACAAATAGTTGTGAATATGCCATGCCGTCCTGTTTTTCATACACATGCCCTCCTCGTATCATGTGTTTGCCTTACATCAAAGTAGTGACTGTCACTATCAAGCATGAATGAGTTCCGAAGAGTGAATTTCATTACTTTTTCTTGTCGGTTTTACTTGACAATGCAAAATCTATGAAGCAGAAGGAAATTAGCAAGGCAGTGTATAATGGTGCTCCTTCCAACCAACTGAAATGGAGGGCCTCTACGGATTCTACTCCGCCACTGCAACTTCTTGAGCTTGCGTTGATCTTTCCCTTGAAGAGGAAAGGGTGATGCAGCAAAGTAGAGATAAGTATTTCCCTCAATTAAGAACCAAGTTATCAATCTAGTAGGAGGCACAAGCAAGTCTCCAATCTATGCACCTGCAGAAACTAACAACACTTGCACACAACGCGAAAAAAGGGGTTGTCAATCCCTTCACGGTCACGAACAAGAGTGAGATCTAATAGAGATAGGTATAAAAGATAACTAAAAGAGCGAACTAAAGTACATAAAAAAATTGTAGCAAGGTATTTTTGGGTATTTTGGTTTATAGATTTGAAAATATATGATGGAAAATAGACCCGGGGGCCATAGGTTTCACTAGAGGCTTCTCTCTTAAAAGAAAACATACGGTGGGTAAACAAATTACTGTCGAGCAATTGATAGAAAAGCACAAAGTTATGACGATATCTAAGGCAATGATCATGAATATAGGCATCACGTCCGTGTCAAGTAGACCAAAACGATTCTGCATCTACTACTATTAATCCACACATCGACCGCTATCCAGCATGCATCTAGAGTATTAAGTTCATAAGAACGGAGTAACGCCTTAAGTAAGATGACATGATGTAGAGGGATAAACTCAAGCAATATGATGAAAACCCCATCTTTTTATCCTTGATGGAAACCATACAATACGTGCCTCGCTACCCCTACTTTGTCACTGGGTGAGGACACCGCAAGATTGAACCCAAAACTAAGCACCTCTCCCATTGCAAGAAAAACCAATCTAGTTGGCCAAACCAAACAGATAATTCAAAGATAAATACAAAGATATTTAATCATGCATAAAAGAGTTCAGAGAAGACTCAGATAATATTCATAGATAATCTGTTCATAAATCCACAATTCATCGGATCTCGACAAACACACCGCAAAAGAATATTACATCGGATAAACTCCAAGAACATTGAGGAGAACATTGTATTGAAGATCAAAGAGAGATAAGAAGCCATCTAGCTACTAGCTATGGACCCATATGTTTGTGGTAAACTACTCACGCTTCATCGAAAGGGCAGCCATGTTGATGTAGATGCCCTCCATGATCGAATCCCCCTCCGGCAGGGTGCCGGAAAAGGCCCCAGGATGGGATCTCACGGGAACAGAGGCTTGAGGCGAAGGAAAAGTATTTTGGTGGATGTCTGTGATGTTTTGGGAATATATGGGAATTTATAGTGCAAAGATTAGAGTTAGGGGACTCCCGAGGTGTCCACAAGCCAGGGGCGCCCCCCTTAGAGCGTGCCCTGAGGGCTTGTGGGCCCCTCGGGACTCTTCTGGCCCTCTCTTCAAGTTACGTGGGTGTCTTCTGGTCCAAGAAAAATCATCGCGAAATTTTTATTCTGTTTGGACTCCGTTTGATATTCCTTTTCTGTAAAACTCAAAAACAAGGAAAAAACAAAAACTAGCACTGGGCTCTAGGTTAATAGGTTAGTACCAAAAATAATATAGAATATCATATTAATGTATATAAAACATCCAAAACAGATAATATAATAGCATGGAACTATCAAAAATTATAGATATGTTGGAGACGTATCAAGCATCCCCAAGCTTAGTTCGTACTCGTCCTAGAGTAGGTAAATGATAAAAATGAAATTTTTGATGTGGAATGCTACCTAACATATTTATCCATGTAATCTTCTTAATTGTGGCATGAATATTCAGATCCATAAGATTCAAGACAAAAATTTAATATTGACATAAAAACAATAATACTTCAAGCATACTAATAAAGCAATCATGCCTTCTCAAAATAACATGGCAAAAGAAAGTTATCCCTACAAAATCTTATAGTCTGGCTATGCTACATCTTCATCACACAAAGTATTTTATTATGCATAACCCCGATGACAAGCCAAGCAACTGTTTCATACTTTTGGTGTTCTCAAACTTTTTCAACTTTCACGCAATACATGAGCGTGAGCCATGGATGTAGCACTATAGGTGGAATACAATATGGTGGTTGTGGAGAAGATAAAAAGAAGGAGAAAGTCTCACATCAACTAGGCGTATTAACGGGCTATGGAGATGCCCATAAATAGATATCAATGTGAGTAGGGATTTCCATGCAATGGATGCACTAGAGCTATAAGTATATGAAAGCTCAAAAAGAAACTACGTGGATGTGCATCCAACTTGCTTGCTTGCTCATGTGCATCCAACTTGCTTGCTGGGCAATTTGAGGAAGCCCTTCATTGGAATATAGAAGCCAAGTTCAATAATGAAAAATTCCCACTAGTATATGAAAGTGACAAAACAGGAGACTTTCTATCATGAAGAACATGGTGCTACTTTGAAGCACAAGTGTGGAAAAGGATAGTAACATTGTCCCTTCTCTCTTTTTCTCTCATTATTTTTTTGTTTGGGCTTCTTTGGCCTCTTTTATTTTTTATAAAGTCTGGAGACTCATCCCAACTTGTGAGGGAATCATAGCTTCCATCATCCTTTCCTCACATGGGACAATGCTCTAATAATGATGATCATCACACTTTTATTTACTTACAACTCAAGAATCGCAACTCAATACTAGAACAAAATATGACTCTATATGAATGTCTCCGGCGGTGTGACGGGATGTGCAATGATCTAGCATAGCAATGACATCAAAAAAGGGACAATCCATGAAAACATCATGCTAGCTATCTTACGATCATGCAAAGCAATATGACAATGATGGTATGTGTCATAATAAAACGGAGCGGTGGAAGTTGCATGGCAATATATCTCGGAATGGCTATGGAAATGCCATAATAGGTAGGTATGGTGGCTGTTTTGAGGAAGGTATATGGTGGGTTTAATGCACCGGCGAAAGTTGCGCGGTACTAGAGAGGCTAGCAATGGTGGAAGGGTGAGAGTGCGTATAATCCATGGACTCAACATTAGTCATAAAGAACTCACATACTTATTGCAAAAATTTATTAGTTATCAAAACAAAGTACTACACGCATGCTCCTAGGGGGATAGATTGGTAGGAAAAGACCATCACTCCTCCGACCGCCACTCATAAGGAAGACAATCAAAAAATAAATCATGCTCCGACTTCATTACATAACGGTTCACCATACGAGAATGCTACGAGAATCACAAACTTTAACACAAGTATTTCTACCAATCCACAATTACTCACTAGCATGACTCTAATCTCACCATCTTTATATCTCAAAACAAATGCAAGGAATCAAACTTATCATAGTATTCGATGCTCTTTATATGAAAGTTTTTATTATATCCCTCTTGGATGCCCATCATATTAGGACTAAATTCATAACCTAAGCAAATTGCCATGCTGTTTAAAGACTCTCAAAATAATATAAGTGAAGCTTGAGAGTTCAACAATTTCTATAAAATAAAACCACTGCCGTTCTCTACAAAGATATAAGTGAAGTACTAGAGCAAACTGCCTAGCTCAAAAGATATAAGTGAAGCACATAGGGTATTCTTATAAATTCACGATGCATGCGTATCCCTCTCAAAATTTGTGTATAACAACGATGATTGTGGCAAACTAAAAAGCAAAGACTCATATGATACAAGACGCTCCAAGCAAAACAGATATCATGTGGTGAATAAAAATATAGCCTAAAGTAAATTTACCGATGGAACAAAGACGAAAGAGGGGATGCCATCCATGGCATCCCCAAGATTAGATGCTTGATTGTCCTTGAATATTACCTTGGGGTGCCTTGGGAATCCCCAAGCTTAGGCTCTTGCCGCTCCTTATTCCATAGTCCATCAAATCTTTACCCAGAACTTGAAAACTTCACAACACAAAACTCAACAGAAAAATCATAAGCTCCGTTAGTATAATAAAATAAATCACCATTTTAGGTACTATTGTGAACTCATTCTAAATTTATATTGGTATAATATATACTGTATTCCAACTTCTCCATGGTTCATACCCCCAATACTAACCATAGATTCATCAAAATAAACAAACAACACAAGGAAAACAGAATCTGTCAAAAACAGAAAAGTCTGTAGTAATCTGTAAACTTCGTATACTTTTGTAATTCCAAAACTTATGAAAAATTAGTACAAAAGAGGAAATTGATATATCAATCTTGTGTAAAAAATTCAGAATTTTTCCAAGCTCCTATGAATTTAAACAATTCTGTTACTGGATGCAAACGTTTCTATTTTTCAGCAAAACCAAATCAACGATATAACAAGGTATCCCAAAGGTCTTCGCTCAAACACTAATTAAAATACCAAAACACAATCACTACAGATGTAATAATGTGTATTTATTGAAAAACAGGGGCAAAAAGAAAAAATACAAAAATAAAATTGGGTTGCCCCCAACAAGCGCTATTGTTTAACGCCCCTAGCCAGGCATAAACCGTAGATCTAGGTATTGTCATCTTTGGTATTAAGTCCATAAGTAGCTCTCATAATCGATTCATATGGCAACTTAATTTTATTTCTTGGAAAGTGTTCCATGCCCTTCCTTAACAAAAATTGAAATCTAATGTTTCCTTCTTTCATATCAATAATTGCACCAATCATTCTAAGGAAAGGTCTACCAAGAATAATAGGACATGTAGGATTGCAATCTATATCAAGCACAATAAAATCTACGGGCACATAATTCCTATTTGCAACAATAAGAACATCATTAATCCTTCCCATAGGTTTCTGAATAGTGGAATCCGCTAGATGCAAATTCAAAGAACAATCATCAAATTTGTGGAAAGCAAGCACATCGCATAAAGTTTTCAGAATAGTGGAAACGCTAGCACCCAAATCACACAAAGCATTGCATTCATAATCTTTAATCTTAATAGTAGGTTTTCACTCATCATACAACTTTCTAGGGATAGAAACTTCCAACTCAAGTTTCTCTTCAAAAGATTTAATCATAGCATCATCGATATGTTTAGTAAAAGCTTTATTTTTGATTATAAGCATGAGGTGAATTTACCATGGATTGCAACAAGGAAATACAATCTATCAAAGAACAATTATCATAATTAAATCCTTGAAATTGAAAAGAGTGGGTTCATCTCTACTTAAAGTTGTGACCTCTCCAATCCCACTTTTATAAATTTTTTCATTAAGATCTTCAAACTCCAAATTAATGGGATGCCTTCTAGCTAAAGTTGACTCATCTCCAATCACATATTTATCAAGATTTATATTGGAAAACAAAGATTCAATAGGAGTCACACCAATCACTTTATGATCTTCATCATTATTTTCGCAAAACTCCGGTTTAGCGGCCATCTTATTTACCAAAGTGGTTTGTTTATCGGAGATTCGGCCTACCAAAATTTCAATATGAGCAAATTGAGATTTAAGACCGTAAATTTCCTTAGTAACATCATCAAACTCTTTATTAATATATTCCATCATAGTTTTTTGTTCTTTAAGTTCGTTCCTAAAGAAATTAATATGCTCAAATGTTGGGAAACGTTGCATGAAGAACAAAAATTTTCTACGCACACGCAATGATCTATCCATAGAGATGCATAGCAACGAGGGGGAGAGTATGTCTACGTACCCTCGTAGACCCGAAACGGAAGCGTTTCTCAATGCGGTTGATGTAGTCAAATTTCTTCGCGCTTCAACTAATCAATTACCGAACGCACGGCACCTCCGCGTTCTGCACACGTTCAGCTCGGTGACGTCCCTCACCTTCTTGATCCAACAAGATGTTGAGGTAGTAGATGAGTTCCATCGGCACGACGACATGCTGACGGTGATGGTGAAGTGATCCTCGCAGGGCTTTGCCTAAGCACTACAAAAATATGATCGAGGGTGTAAACGGTGGAGGGGAGCAACACACACGGCTAGGAAATTGTCTGGTGTGTGCTAGGCGCCCCCTCCCACATATACCTATGTGGGAGGGAGGGAGGAGCAGCCAAAGGAGGCACCCAAGTAGGAGGAATCCTACTTGGGGTTCCTCCCAAGCCGCGCCCCCTTCTTTCCTTATTTGGAGTGCGGGGAAAAGCAGGGGAGGGTGGCGCCCCTCCCTTTCCTTTCTCCCATGAGAGGGAAAGGCAGGAGGGGCTAGCCCTCCCCCTTTTCCTTCCCTAGGTCTGTCCAAACAAGTGGAGGGGCGCACATGCCCCCTAGTGGGCTGGTCTGTCCCTCCCTTTGGCCCATTAAGCCCATAACTTGCCGGGGGGGGGGGGGTGCCCGGAACCCCTTCCAGTGACGTGATTCCTGGTACGTCCCGAAACACTTCCGATGTCCAAATGCCATCATCCTACATATCAATCTTTACCTATCGACCATTCCAAGACTCCTCGTCATGTCCGTGAACTCATCTGGGGACTCCGAACAACATTCGGTCACCAAATCATATAACTCATATAACACTATATCGTCAACGAACGTTAAGCGTGCAGACCCATGGGTTTGAGAACTATGCAGACATGACCGAGACATATCTCCGGGAAATAAACAATAGCAGAACCTGGATGCCCATATTGGCTCCTACATATTATACGAAGATCTCTATCGGTCGAATCGTTATGACAACATACGTAATTCCCTTTGTCTATCGGTATGTTACTTGCCCGAGATTTGACCATCGGTATCTTCATACGTAGTTCAGTCTTGTTACTGGAAAGTCTCTTTACTCATTCTGTAATACATCACCTCGCGACTAACTCCTTAGTCATTTGCTTGCAAGCTTATGATGTGTATTACCGAGAGGGCCCAGAGATACCTCTCCGATACTCGGAGTGACAAATCCTAATCTTGATCTATGCCAACTCAACAAACACCTTCGGAGATATCTGTAGATCATCTTTATAATCACCTAGTTATGTTGTGACGTTTGATAGCACATAAGGTATTCATTCGGTATCCGCGAGTTGCATAATCTCATAGTCAAAGGAATATGTATTTGACATGAAGAAAGCAATAGCAATAATACTGAACGATCAATATGCTAAGCTAACGGATGGGTCTTGTCCATCACATCATTCTCCTAATGATGTGATCATGTTCATCAAATGACGTTAGGAAACTTAACCATCTTTGATTAATGAGCTAGTCTAGTAGAGGCTTACTAGGGACACAATGTTTTGTCTATGTATCCACACATGTATCAAGTTTCTGGTTAATAAAATTCTAGCCTGAATAATAAACATTTATCATGATATAAGGAAATATAAAATAACAACTTTATTATTTTCTCTAGGGCATATTTCCTTCAGTCTCCCACTTGCACTAGAGTCAATAATCTAGTTCACATTGCCATGTGATTTAACACCAATAGTTCACATCGCCATGTGACCAACACCGAAAGGGTTTACTAGAGTCAATAATCTAGTTCACATCGCCATGTGATTAACACCCAAAGAGTACTAAGGTGTGATCATGTTTTTCTTGTGAGATAAGTTTAGTCAACGGGTCTGCCACATTCAGATCCGTATGTATTTTGCAAATTTCTATGTCTACAATGCTCTACATGGAGCTACTCTAGCTAATTGCTCCTACGTTCAATACGTATCTAGATTGAGGCTTATAGTCATCTAGATCAGTGTCAAATCTTGCATCGACGTAACTCTTTATGACGAACTCTTTATCACCTCCATAACCGAGAAACATTTCCTTTGTCCTCTTTAAGGTAACTAAGGATAATTTTGACCGCTGTCCAGTGATCTAGTCCTGGATCACTATTGTACGCCCTTGCCAAACTCATGGCAAGGTGCACAATAGGTTTGGTACAGAGCATGGCATACTTGATAGAACCTATAGCTGAGGCATAGGGAATGACTTTCATTCTCTCTTTATCTTCTGCCGTGATCGGGTTTTGAGTCTTTATTCAACTTCACACCTTACAATCTTGGCAAGGTATGTACTCCTTCAAAATCTTATCAAGTGTCTTGATCTATCTCTATAGATCTTGATGCCTAATATATAAGCAGCTTCACCAAGGTCTTTCATTGAAAAATTCTTATTCAAGTATCCTTTTATGCTATCCAAAAATTCCTATATCATTTCCAATCAACAATATGCCATCCACATATAATATCAGAAATGCTACAGAGCTCCCACTCACTTTCTTGTAAATACAGGCTTCACCATAAGTCTGTATAAAACCATATGCTTTGATAACCTTATCAAAGCGTATATTCCAACTCCGAGATGCTTGCACCAGTCCATAGATGGATCGCTGGAGTTTTCACACTTTATTAGCACCTTTAGGATCGACAAAACCTTTTGGTTGCATCATATACATCGCTTCTTTAAGAAATCTATTAAAGAATATAGTTTTGACATCCATTTGCCAGATTTCATAAAAGGCAGCAATTGCTAACATGATTCAGACAGATTTAAGCATCGCTACGAGTGAGGAAATCTCATCGTAGTCAACACCTTGAACTTGTCTAAAACCTTTTGCGACAAGTCGACCTTTGTAGATAGTAACACTACCATCAGTGTCCGTCTTCCTCTTGAAGATCCATTTATTCTCAATGGCTTGCGGATCATTGGGCAAGTCCACCAAAGTCCACACTTTGTTCTCATATATGATTCCTATCTCAGAATTCATGGCCTCAAGCCATCTGTCAGAATCTGGGCTCATCATAGCTTCTTCATAGTTCGTAGGTTCGCCATGGTCTAATAACATGACTTCTAGGACAGGATTACCGTACCACCCTGGTGCGAAACATGCTCTGTTCGACCTGTGAGGTCCAGTAGTAACTTGATCCGAAGTTTCATGATCATCATCATTAGCTTCTTCTCTAGTTGGTGTAGGCATCATGGGAACGGATTTCACTGATGTGCTACTTTCCAAATTGAGAGAAGGCACAATTACCTCATCAAGTTCTACTTTCCTACCACTCACTTCTTTCAAGAGAAACTCCTTCTCTAGAAAGGTTCCATTCTTGGCAACAAAGATCTTGCCTTCGGATCTGTGGTAGAAGGTGTACCCAATTGTTTCCTTAGGGTATCCTATGAAGACACACTTCTCCGATTTGGGTTCGACCTTATCAGGCTGAAGCCTTTTGACATAAGTGTCGCAACCCCAAACTTTAAGAAGACTGATAACCCACAAGTATAGGGGATCAGTTGTAGCTTCTTTCGATAAGTAAGAGTGTCGAACCCAATGAGGAGCTAAAGGTAGAACAAATATTCCCTCAAGTTCTATCGACCACCGATACAACTCTACGCATGCTTTACGTTTGCTTTACCTAGAACAAGTATGAAACTAGAAGTACTTTGTAGGTGTTGTTGGATAGGTTTGCAAGATAATAAAGAGCACATAAATAAAATCTAGGGGCTGTTTATATAAAGACACAACTAAGTTAGTTTTAGTACAAAGATTTTTGTCACAAGAAAGTTATTTTTCCCTAGGCAATCGATAACTAGACTGGTAATCATTATTGCAATTTTATATGAGGGAGAGGCATAAGCTAACATACTTTCTCTTCTTGGATCATATGCACTTATGATTGGAACTCTAGCAGGCATCCGCAACTACTAAAGATCATTAAGGTAAAACCCAACCATAGCATTAGAGTATCAAGTCCTCTTTATTCCCATACGCCATGACCCACTTACCCGTGTTTGTGTTTCTATCACTCACGCAACGCATACAATAAGCAAACCATGAACATATTGCAAACCCTACAACGGGGATCCCTCATGCTTGCGTGACACGGAGAGCACCATAGGACAACACCAATAATAAAACATGCAACTCAAACCAATCACGATCATCAATCAACCCATAGGACAAAACAGATCTACTCAAACATCATAGGATAGTCGTACATCATTGGGAAATAATATATAGCGTTGAGCACCATGTTAGTAGAGATTACATCGGGGAGAAGGGGTGTTACACCGCTGCATAGAGGGGGAGAGAGAGTTGGTGTTGATGGTGGTGAATTTGTTGGTGTAGATTGCGGTCACGATGATGGCCCCGGCGGCGGTGCGGCGCCATCGAGAGAGAGGGGGAGAGAGCCCCCCTTCTTCTTCTTCTTCTTCTTCTTCCTTGACCTTCCCCTAGATGGGAGAAGGGTTTCCTCCGTCCTTGGCTTCCATGGTGATGGAGGGGCGGGAGCCCTTCCGAGATTGGATCTCTCTCTCTCTCTCTCTCTCTCTCTCTCTCTCTCTCTCTCTCTCTCTGTTTCCTTCTGTTTCCCGGAGATCCGTAACTCGGATTGGGTGGAAATTTTAACACGATTTTTATCCGAATATTAGCTTTCTTGCGCCAGAAGAAGGGCCCAACCTTCTTAACGAGTGGCCACAAGGACCAGGGGCGCGCCTCCCATCCTTGTGGGCCCCTTGGGCATCGTCTCGCTTTGATTCTTTTTCCCAAAATCACATATATTCCAAAAATAATCTCTGTAAGTTTTTATCCTGTTTGGACCCCGTTTGATATGGATTTTCCGCGAAACAAAAAATATGCAACAAACAAGAACTGGCACTGGGCACTGGATCAATATGTTAGTCCCAAAAAATAGTATAAAAAATTGCCAAAAGTATGTAAAAGTTGTAGAATATTGGCATGGAACAATAAAAAATTACAGATACGACGGAGACGTATCAGCATCCCCAAGCTTAATTCCCGCTCGTCCTCGAGTAGGTAAATGATAAAAAAGATAATTTTTGATGTGGAATGCTACCTAGCATAATCTTCATCATGTAATCTAATAATGGCATGAATATTAAGACACGAGTGATTCAAGCAATAGTCTATCATTTGACATTAAGACAATAATACTTCAAGCATACTAATAAAGCAATCATGTCTTCTCAAAATAACATGGCCAAAGAAAGTTATCCCTACAAAATCATATGGTTTGGCTATGCTCCATCTTCACCACACAAAATATTCAAATCATGCACAACCCCGATGACAAGCCAAGCAATTGTTTCATACTTTTGATGTTCTCAAACCTTTTAAACTTTCACGCAATACATGAGCGTGAGCCATGGACATAGCACTATGGGTGGAATAGAAGGTGGTTGTGGAGAAGACAAAAAGAGGTAGATAGTCTCCAATCAACTGGGCATATTAACAGGCTATGGAGATGCCCATCAATAGATATCAATGTGAGTGAGTAGGGATTGCCATGCAACAGATGCACTAGAGCTATAAGTTTATGAAAGCTCAAAAAGAAAACTTAGTGGGTGTGCATCCAACTTGCTTGCTCATGAAGACCTAGGGCAGTTTGAGGAAGCCCATAGTTGGAATATACAAGCCAAGTTCTATAATGGAAAATTCCCACTAGTATATGAAAGTGATAACTCAAGAGACTCTCTATAATGAAGATCATGGTGCTACTTTGAAGCACAAGTGTGGAATAAGGATAATAGCATTGCCCTTCTCTCTTTTTCTCTCATTTTTTGTATTTTTTGTTTTTTTGGGCCTTTTTTTGGCATTTCCTTTTTTTCCTCACATGGGACAATGCTCTAATAATGAAGATCATCACACTTCTATTTACTTTACAACTCAAGAATTACAACTCGATACTTAGAACATAATATGACTCTATATGAATGCCTCCGGCGGTGTACCGGGATGTGCAATGAATCAAGAGCGACATGTATGAAAGAATTATGAACGGTGGCTTTGCCACGAATACTATGTCAACTACATGATCATGCAAAGCAATATGACAATGATGGAATGTGTCATAATAAAGTGGAACGGTGGAAATTTGCATGGCAATATATCTTGGAATGGCTATGGAAATGCCATAATAGGTAGGTATGGTGGCTGTTTTGAGGAAGATATAAGGAGGCTTATGTGTGATAGCACTACAAAAAAAAAAGACACATCCGTGACATTTTGGGCCGAACGATTTTTTTTCTGTTATACATATGACACTTCTATGACGATAATTGTGACAAAACCCGATATCATCATAGATGTGGTGGGATCCTACTTCTATGACAAAAAATCATGACAGAAAATGGGCTTTTCGTCCTGGGCGGTCAAGACGCAGCTGCATGACATTCTTTAGGCCGTCCATGACCGAAAAACCGTGGTAGAAGCGAGGGGTAGGAAAATTTCGGGAGTTGCGGTTATGGTGGGAGGTCGGGGCCGAGCGATGCGCTGCTTTCTCGTACACGAGCAAAAGTGCGTAAAAGTAGGCGTTGGCTCTAATCGAACCCGGCGAGGCGTTGGGCTCTAATCGAACCCGAGCGATTACCGCAGCTACGCACATCGAACTCGAGCTATCGATCGATGGCTGTTAATCGAACCCGATGGAGCGATTCTTCGCCATCGCCGCTAACTGAAGCCGATCGATTGGATGAACAGTGAGTGTTGCGGGGGAGGGGGGGGGGGTTGGATGAACAGTGAGCGGTGGCGTTGCCTCTGGATGAACAGGACCCCGTGGTGTGGAGGGCTGGATGAACATTAGATGGTGGAGGGGTGGCCGTGCAGGAGTGGTTGTACAAGACCTCGTGGTGTGGAGGGCTGGATGAACAGTAGACGGTGGAGGGCTGGATGAACAGTAGACGGTGGAGGGGCGGTTTGAACAGTAGCCGGTGGAGTAGCGCGCGGTGGAGCCTGGATGAACAGGAGCCCATGGGGGCTGGAGGAGGTCGACGGTAGCCCGTGGAGGCTGGAGGAGGTCGACGGTGGAGATGAACAGTATCCCGTGGAGTCCCGTTTTGCGGTATGCCACACCCCTCCTGATGAACAGGACCCCGTTTCGACCGTAGGAGGTCCGTTTCATCCGTTTTGCGGTACACCACACCCCTCCCGATCAACAGGACCCCCGTTTCAACCGTAGGAGGTCCGTTTCCTCCGCTTTGGCACGCCACACCCTCCCGATCAACAGGACCCCTGCTTCGACCGTAGGGAGGTCCGTTTCATCCATTTTGCGTACGCCACACCCTCCCGATCAACAGGACCCTGTTTCGACCGTAGGAGGTCTGCTTTCCTCCGCTTTGGCGTACGCCACACCCTCCCGATCAACAGGACCCCGTTCAACGTGGCGGTCGAACACAAGGCCGTTTCCTCCGTTCTCGCGTACGCCAGCCTCGCTTCCATCGCCTGTTCCGCCCAAGCCGGTTGGCTCCCACGTTCCGTTGCCTCCCGATGAACACGACGCATTCCGTTGCCTCTCCCATGAACTCGACAATGACTCGCTTTCTCCGGCCCGACCCAGCCATATGCGTATGCGCGCGCGCGAGTAGGCGTTCGAGACCTCGCCCGTATGTACGACGTGGGACGTATTTTCTTTTGCACCGCCGCTGTACGACGTGTACAAGCTACGCGGCGCCTCTACTTTAACACGACGCGCCTCTACTACGACACGTGCGCGCCTCTACATCGACCAGTATATATGTACGTACACATTCGCGACCAGAATGACAACGCTACGTACGCTTCGACCAGGTGAGTCCCGACTGTCAGGAAGTTCCTTGCATGCGAAAATGTAGCTGGTGGGTCCCAGCAGTCGGAGGGGCGAATCAGTTTTTTTGCCCGGACGTACTTCCTTTGCATGCGGAGATGTAGCTGGTGGGTCCCAGCAGTCAGGGGGGCGAATCGTTTTTTTGCCCAGACGCACTTCCTTGCATGCGAAGATGTAGCTGGTGGGTCCCAGCAGTCAGGGGGGCGAATCGTTTTTTTTCCGGCTGCACTTCCTTGCGGGCGAAGATGTAGCTGGTGGGTCCCAGCAGTCAGGGGGAAACTTTTTTTCGCAAAATATGGTGGCCCGTCCGGTGGGTCCCTGCTGTCAGGTGGAGGAATCATTATTTTCTGCGTAATAAGGAGGCACTTCCTTGCTGCGGCCGTGGACCCGGTATCGCCTCTCCACGTACAGTCCACGTCCGATGGAAGTCGTTCCTTGACCACGTCGACCACGCCGCGCCGAGAGCACCACGGCGGTGGACGACGGCGAGGCCTAGGAAGGGGACGACTCGGAGCCGGGAAGACGCAGCAGTGGATGCCCACGCGAAGAGGAGTACGAGGGTTCACTGGTTCGGCTGCGGTGTGAGGCTGCTGTCGCCGCAGAATAACAGGGGGTGTGGGTGAGTAGAGGGATGGCCTGGCCAGCGGTGGGAGTAGTAGGGGGCGGTGAGGCCTCCGGCATCACAGCCGCCACGGAGGCAGGAGCTCATGCACGACCGGTGCTGGTTTGGGCGGCTGGAGCAAGAAGACCAGAGGTTGAAGAAGCACTACAACCGTTGGATGAACATCGTACGGTAACAGGTGCTAGAATCGTTCATATTGACTAAGTTGACAAAGCCCTACATCCCACAAGTTAGCCTCCCAGTATTCATTTTTTTGTGCGTAATAAGGAGGCACTTCCTTGCGTGCGAAGATAGTTGGTGGGTCCGACAAGTCAGCGGGGGGCACATTTTTTTCGCGAAATACAGAGGCCCTTCCGGTGGGTCCCAGATGTCAGGTGGAGGAATCATTATTTTGCGTGTAATAAGGAGGCATTTCCTTGTGTGCGGCCGTGGACCCAGCTATCAGCCTCTCCACGCATAGTCTACTTCCGATGGTGTCGTTCGTTGACCACGTTGACCACGCCGCGCTGAGCGCATCTAAGGTGGTTGACGACGGCGAGGCCCCGGACAGCAACGAGCCGGAGATGGGAAGACGCGGGAGTAGAGTCGCAGACGGAGAGGTGTACGAGGGTTAACTGGTTCTAGTGCGGTGTGGTTCGACAGTCGGTGGAGAAGAACAGGAGGTGTGGAGGGGTGGAGGGATGGCCTGGCCAACGGTGGAGTAGCGCTTCATAGCGAAGCGTGCTACATGAGCTGCTAGCAGCAGGAGGCGGGGTGGTCTCGGCGCGCTGGAGGAAGAAGACGAGAGATTGAAGATGGATGCCGGTCGTTGGATGTAAATCCAACGGCTAACATGTCGTAATCATTTGTTGACTAAATTGACAACGACTTGCGTTGGCTTCGACCTATTGGCCCACATTTCAAATTTCTCCAAAAATGTGGCACGTATTCAACCCATTTTTTCAGAATTTATGATCTTTTGTTTGGCGGTAGAATTTACAAATCACTTTGATCTTTTTTTTTTAAATTACCGCCATTAGCTGGGCTGGGTGAACAATTAATGTAGCATCCATGCGGCCCATTTATTTTATTTCCTAAAAAATTACAGGCCATTTGCACTTTATCTAGATACACGATTTTGCTGGGCTGATTCTAATTATAATGTTGGGTTGGGCCAGCAATGTTATCAAAAAATAAAAAAGGGCTGAGCATTTTGTTATAAATATATTTAAAAAATAAGTGATATTATTTCATTCGTCCTTAAATATTACCAAGCTTTTGTACACAATCACTAGGATTTTCGTGCCAAAAAATCCAGGATTTTATTTGTTAAGAAATTATTTTATAAGTTAATAAGATGTGGGATATTGTTTTCTTACATATGTAAGTATCTGTTAAATATACGATGACAATAAAAATAATATATAATAACATATAAAATAATTTAAATATATATAATATAGTTAAAATGGAAACACAAGTTGTACCTGGCGTTCCTATTCTTATATAGAAAAATAGAACAGACCTCTGCGTTTTCTTCAAAAAAATACATAAATTGGGCTGCCAAAAATAAAATCTCGGATGGGAGGTCCATAGGCCGGTCGATACATGACGGCCCTAAGAAAATATAAACTTGCCCTCCCATCCGAGGTCGTGGAATGCGCATGTTAAAAATGAAAGCCTAGACGGGGCAGCCCAAAACCACGTCCAACACTTGCCAAAACTTCGTCCCTCGTTTTCTTTGTGTTTCGCACACTCGACATTGTGTGGGCATTTTGACTGTGCATCATATGAAGATGTGCTATGCATGAATGTTGATCAGCATGATGTTAACTGGCTGGTAGTTCCATTTTCGACTATGAATAAAACTTCCAACATGATGTTAACCCTGTTTCAAAAGGCCGTGTTAATCTAAATGCTCTGCCTCTGAAAGTTGCGCTTTCTTATCTGAAACTGAACTTGCGATTTCTTATCTGAAACTAAAACTTGCAGTTTCTTCTAAATCTGCACTTTTATACTCCTATGAAACTACATTTTTTTAAGTGCTAAAAATAGATGTCTAGAATTCATAAAATTCTTCATACGCTCAATACTGCAAATCTGAAATTCAAAAGACATTCTTATATGAAAGTACTCTCAAAATACACAACACAAAACACAATTCACAACCTGCAAATACTGACAACCCTAGGCTCCTCCTGACAATTCACAACCTGCCCGACTATTGGGCTGGGGGGGGGGGCAGCCCCCTTCTATTCCTCGGCGGCAGACAGCCGCCCCGTGAGGTGAGGGAGACGATGGCGGGGAAGCGTCGTCGGGCCAACTGCTTTTCTCCTCTTGCAGTTGGGTTCGGTCGACAAAGACTCCACCGGCTCGCTCTGGCAGGACACCCTCACAAACGACACCCTGTAGATGCTCGATCCTTCCATCTCTGGTGGATGCTCCATCTGGGATCGATACTCCCACCACCGCTCCCTCATGATCGGATCCAGTGAATCTGTTTGCTCCATGGCCCAGAGGAGCATCTCTATGTACTCCGGCGCGACTCCCTCCGGGAGTATCACCGCCTTTCCGCTCTGTTGCAGATATTTGGCCATGGATGTCGCCGTCGCCGCGAGTTGGTCCTTGTTGTCAAACCAAGACTGTATCTCCAACATCCTAGCTAGCTTCACAGGGTCGCCGTCTACGATCCTCATGTATCGGTTGTACTCCTCCATTGATCTACTTCTCCACAACACCTTCACTCGCCGGCGGTGGTTTTTGAATGGAAGAGGAGAGGATCATCGCTGGTTTTGGATTAGAACGGGAGAGGAGCGACGCTGGTTTTGGACTGGAACATGAGAGGTGGGGCGGTGGTTTTGAAATGGAAGAGGAGAGGAGCGGCGCTGGATTTAGATTGGAACAGGAGAGGATCGGCAGTGGTTTAAGAGGAGAAGAGCGGAAGAGCGGCGCTGGTCTTGGAAGTATTGTTTTGTTGTTTTGCGTATTTTGGGTCAAAGTTTGACCACGTACTGTATGTGACAAGCAAAATGTGAATGCATGTCACCAAAAATTGTATCGTTTGGTTCGTACTTGAATGTACTTTCAAATTATATTATTTTTGCAACGTATAACATATATTTTATGTGCGAAAATCATGGTCAATTATGATCTAGAACAAAAGGGAGACTAGTTAATGTGGGGTCGCTTTCTTAATTGAAGGGTAAATTGATTTTGATTTTGATCCAGTCACAGCGCGCCGGCCCTCTCGCCCAATCCTAAATCGCTGCAACACGCTCCTCTACCTCTTATCCATTGCAAAACCACCTCCTCTCCTCTCCATCATCTCCATTCCAAAACCACCGTCTCGCCTCTCCCTCTTCTTATCTTCTCCATTGCAAAACCACCTCCTCTCCTCTCCATCATCTCCGTTCCAAAACCACCTCCTGTCCTCTCCAGCATCTCCATTCCAAAACCACCGTCTTGCCTCTCCCTCTTCTGATATTCTCTCCATTGCAAAAACCACCTCCTCTCCTCTCCATCATCTCCATTCCAAAACCACCTCCTCTCCTCTCCCTCTTCTCTATTGCAAGACCATCGTCTCTCCTCCCATCTTCCAAAGCTAGCACCGGACCACTCAGAACGACATCTATGGAGAGGATGCAGCAAGGAATCAGGCAGATCGCCGGCGGCGACCAGGCAAAGTTAGCCAGGTTGAAGGAGATCCTTAGTTGGTTTGACAATGAGTGGGAGATTTCGAGGATGGTGCGGGCCATGTGGCAATGTATGCGAAAGAGTGAGACGGCGGCGATGAGGGTGGCGATGTACATGTACTCCTCGGCGGCAGTCACGCTGCAGTCCTCTGAGTTCATCGAGTATCTCTTATGGGCGATGGAGCAGACAGATTCGCTCGAGGCGACAGTCAGGCGGAGGTGGTGGGCGTACAGGTCGAAGGTCGAGCACCCAGAGGATAACGAATCGATCGAGTATGGTGTGCCGTTCGTGAGGGTGCAGAGCCAGCCGGAGCCACTGGAGTATTCGTTCTCCCACCGCAAGAGGAGGCCGGATGGCGCAACGTCGCTTCCCCGCCGTTCTCCACGGTTCCCTCGACGCTCGCCTCGTTTCAACGGTGGCGGTAGGGTTTAAGGTAAGCTTCGCACTAACCTAATCTTCCACCTGCTCATGCTTACAATCAGTGTGACAACTAATGAAAATCATGCTTACAATCAGTCTCCAAGTACTACGCCAATCACCCTAAAATAGCTCTGGACCTTTGGGTCAAAGTTGTGACATAGTTTACAAATAAAGAAAAATAGATTGGTGCTTCTTTCAGAAAAGAGTACTCCCTAGAAAAATGCCAATATAAGCTACTAGTATTTGGTTAGAGGATTTGCTGTCGAGAAAGATCCGTCCACAGAGAGTGCCACGCATCCCACTGGAGGTGGTGGATGCCAATGCGTGCATGCGGCATGGTTGGTGTCGGTAATTTTTACTTGGCACACCTCGCACTCTGCATATATGCTGGTTCCATACATACATTTGTGCAGTTCCACCAAAATGCAGCTGAATAACCCTGTTTGCACAGATAGTGAAAAAGCGTGATTACATTATAGTGGCACTAGTTGATGAAACACACAAAATAAATAGAAGAAAATATTGCGATAGTATCATAGTATGCCATGTCATGCGAGGCGAGATGGGCCTCATGACGCCTCATACTGATGCACGCCTCATCTTGGACACCGTCCCAAGTCTCCCAGATACACCTTACGCCAGTTGATGAACATCAGTGTACAACAAGAGTACAAGGAGGCGCCTTGAGACATTCAAATCTCTATTTTTGTACATATCAACTAAAATTAAGCACCCCAGTTTGCAGAAACGCTTAAACATTAACAATGGGACTAGTTGATGAAAGATACTTTAACAAAGAGAATCACTTTCTTTATCTACATTGGTAATGAAATGATAGAGATGACACTAGCTCTATTTTAACTGTATTATTACTTCATTTTATCAGTGACACTAGGGTCGAGCAGGTGGCAAACGAGGTGTACCGTGCATCGCAAGGATGGAGGCCGGGGGTGCTTAGACTGGGATCGATGTCAAGCTGGCTCTTTCAGTCACCAACATGGATGATTCAATTCATGGGACCTTTTGGTGCAGTTCACCTAAAATGAAGCAATGTCCCGTGAGCTAGCAGCTTCTTCTTCAATTTTTTTAAGAAAAGGGTTTCAGCCCGGTTCCATTTCCATCAGAAAATGAAACCCACAGAGCTTCTTCTTCATTAGTTGCAATAAAATTGAGCAACATCAAGGTTGGTTGTGAAGCTCCTGGAATGCTCAACTATAATTTGGATATCATTTGTGCAGTTCAACTAAGATCGAGCGTGAAATGTATATCTCTGTTTGCACAAAAAAGGTGGAAAGGAGGGTGACTAACAAGTGATGAAACATGCATCAAATGAAAAGAAGCATGTTCCTTATCTGAATGGCAATCCTACAAGGACAGTAGCAATTTCTAAAGCAGAGGCATTGCTAGATATTAGTGTGGGCATTAGGATTAACTATGACAACCGTTAAATACGACATTACTTTGGGCACGGGAGAGTAGGAGGACCAGGACAGTTGCATTTCTAACGAAAAGAACCAACTTATCTTAATGGGAAATTTTAGCAGGACATGTAAAGAAGTGCCATTGATTCATATTACTGGAGGCATTACATTGAAAGCAACATTGGTTTAACGTGTCCTTACTTTTAACAGTGCAAATGCTACATTCTACCAGTGGCATTACATAAGAATGGCTCGGGGCAACAAACATCAGAACATGATATCTGGGTTGGTCCCATTTTTGTTCGGTATAGCCACCTTATACTGTGTGAGGCTAGCAAATCTAGTGCTGGACTTACTCGCTGACTTGTCCCCCGATCCCCACTTTCTTTCCTTTTTCAACCAATAGATCGGGTTTATATTGAGTTTGTACTGCGTTTCCCTTTATTTCCCTATTAGACCTAGAGACCAGTTGGATAGCCAGTCTCTGCTACTTTTCGCCCCCATTATTTCCTCTTTCGACCAAGTCCTAGATTCAGGTAACAAATCTTCCCCCACCCCACCCCCTTTCTTCCTTGTTTGAAACAAGTAGTACTAGATTCGAGTGCATGAACTAGTTTTACCTCTTAAACATAAAAAAATTAGGTGGTTTTCGAATAGCCGATCGATCCTATCTACGAGGGGCCCTGAGAAATAGTAAAAGTTACAAATGCAGCGATGTAAGGAGCTCGGGGAGTAGAGCAAGGCCGGTTTCGAAGGAATTTATACTTGATGGTCGCCGGGATGTCGCTAGGTGGGTGGCGGGAGGCCGGATCTGCCCACACTACGGCAGCGAGGAAGAAGGGGTCGGAGGCCCTCCCTCGCCAGTGGTGCTTGGGAGAGAACGGCAAGGCAGGCTGATCGGGACGCGCCCAGCAGTGGGTAAGAGCCGTCGCCGAGGACGACCGCGTGAACGTTGCACCTTCTCACCTTCCCCGGCGGAGAGGATCCGGCTGGATCTGTGACCAGCGGTGAGCAGAGAGAGAGAGAGAGAGAGAGAGAGAGTGGCCACCGCTGTCGTGTTTAGATCTGGAGAGGCCAAGACAGTGTGGAGAGAGCAACACTAGCAAGCAAGCATGGAGGCTCCTGCCTATATAGTGGAGTAGTACTTAGTTTTCTTTTGTCTACCGAAGCCGGCTTGACCTCGTCAATGACTGTCGAGAAGTCTTCATGCACGTGGCCCGGAGGCGCAGTTGCCGTCATTTTGATCTCAAGTTACCGGATTATAACATATAACACGAAAAAATGCCACATGACAAGAAATCATAACCTCACTGCCCAAAGGAGACAACATGAATCCCGACGGACAAACTAGACAAGGAACAAAGCTCAAATTAAAGATAAACTCGTAGAAAAGGGGTCCGTCGATAGATGTCCTAATTAACATAGCCGGCTTGACCTAGATGGCAGCCGAGTAGTCACCGTTCGTGCATGTGCCCCCAATGACTAGCCCAACTCAGTTGTCGCTGTTTAACCCTCGCAGTGATCCGAAGCACATGACACATAATTTTGCGAGATGACAAGAAACCTTTTTTTAGATTTCTCACCACAACTACAGCCATGTACAACACAGCCCGCACGATATGTAGACGATAGCCAATCCAGGCGTGTCTGCTGGAGTCTGGTCACATGCATGGACGAATTGATCTTCCGTGTCTTTCAGGGATCGTCCAGGCACCAACGTAGTACAACACTTCTCTAGTACTATCACTCGTTTCCCTCTTCTATTAAGTCACCCGACTTGCGGGGCCGGGGAGTGTGCCTATGGTCGGTTCTCAATTGCCGTCCCACATGTGTGTGCGAACGCAATATGACGCGCGTTCCATTCGGAGAGCAGCGTGCCAGACCGACCGACCGCCTGGGTGTGACGCGAATGCGACGGGCGTGCTGTATACTCCGTACATGTGTACCGCCGTTTTCTAGACGCTTTGCTCCATGGCGCGGGCGCAATCCATGGATACAAAATTAGTATACTGTATACTATTTAAAAGTCGAGGGCGGGGCTTTTCCTGCCCGGTAGGCGGCGGGATAGTTCCGCCTAGTCGGTTCGACAGAGACGCGAGAAGACGAGGGAGTAGGCTGCTGCAAACGTAGGGTTGTGTGATTTGACAACGAGTTACTGCTGGACAGGTGGGGCCCCGTGATTTGACTTGCCATTATCATTTTAATCATGCGGTGCTACGACCGCGTGAGTCTCCGATTCCTGACCACCACCATACAGGTGCCTCTCCCAATGCTCCACCATGTAGTAGAGGCTGGCTCTTGCATGAGAGCCCACTTCTCCCCTTTTTCCTTGCCTCTCTTTCCTCCACATATGCAAAAATGCCATGTAAAGCGCACTATTGGCCCTGTTTGGATACTCTAACTCAGTTAGAGGTTAGAGTTAGATTCTAACCATGAACTAACCGTGAACTAACTCTAGCCAAAGAGGTGTTTGGATGGCAGGGTTAGATGGAGCGGGGATACGGCGAGGCGCCTTCACGGACGGTGCGAGAGGGATGGAGGGAGAGGACGAGAAGCTTCGAGGAAGTGGGAGAAAAACATGTTTTTTAGTGATCCTGAGAAGAACTAACCCAAATAAGCACCACTTGGGCGGGTTAGATTTTTTGAATGGGTTAGATGCATCTAACCCAAACTAACCCTCCTGTTTGGATATTTTTGGGTTAGTTGAGTCCAAACTAACCTAAAATAACTCTAACTGATGGATCCAAACAGGGCCATTGTACTTACTTGCTCCTACAGGTGCTTAAGCTTGCCACATAGGCATAATGTCTGATGTGGCAAGTCAATCAAGAAGAGAGAGACTAGTTTGGTGACCAAAGGAAGAAACGGTGCTAAGCGCGTGTACCTAGGTGAAAAGACAATTTTGAGTCTATAGCTAATTAAATGAAGCAAAATTAGCAACACCATTTCATTGGAAGAGGCCACTCCTTGGCAAATGCAATAAATACTAGTACTCCCTGTGTCCCATTATATAAGAACGTTTTTGACACTACACTAGCTAGTGTCAAAACGTTCTTATATTATGGGACGGAGAAATCTGAAGAAAGAGATAGAGAGGAGTAAAAAATACACTTATAGCCAACCTTATAGCCAACCTTGTTGTAGTATGAGTGACTAAGTGATGACCATGTATGACATGCCAACATTAGATAGCCTAACGCACCGTGTTAAATCTCCAAGGGCGCGACCGGCATGACGCGACGGTCGTGGTAGGCGCGACCATGATATGTGCTGGCAGCCCTTGGATCTGAGATCAAGCGGTCGCATGCTAAGTTGTAGAAAATTTTAAGAATAACCCTCCGTGGATAGGATATTCACCCATAGGTCTAGAATCACGCCATGCAACCGTTTGATCTCAGATCCAAGGGCTCTCGGAAGCCCGTATCATGGGAGAATGGAAAGCCACTACCCTGCCGTTCGCATGCTGGCAGTTCGCTCCTACTCGTCCCCGCACGTCCTTTAATACTACAACGGTTCGTTCCTATCTTTGGAATGTAATCGGACATATTACAAGGTGAAAAAACAGTGATTTCATCCCGTCCATTCACATTACGGCAGTTCCACTAATCCTAACCCTCCTCCCAAATCATGGCGTCCCAAATCTCCCCGATCGGCGGTGAGTACAAGGTTAGAACCATCACCGGTGATGAGTTCGATGTCATCTACACCCGTACTTCATGACGGTGAAAGGATGCCTTTCTCGCTTCAGACGCATGTTCGAAGACTCAGATGATGAGTGGGTCGCTGGGCTAGATGTTGAGTACACCACAGTCGTGGGATGAGAGAAGGATCTAAAGGACGAAAAGAGGAAGAAGCCGCCGTGATCCAGGTTTGCGTGCATGACTTATGCTTGGTCTACCACATATGCCATGCCGACGTTGAGTGCCAGGATTTTAAGGACTTCCTCGAGAGCAACCTAGTCAAATTCGTATCAGAGACTTTGGTAACGACAAAGAAGTCCTGCGTCAAATAGGCCTCGTTGTAGGCAACACCTTCGACCTCCAAAAGAATCGGCTGGTGTCCTCTCGTCAGCCTTCAATGCTGACCCTGGCAGGAGCCATGGTTCATCATTCGTACGGTAAATTGGAGAAACCTCCATACACGTTTCATCGTCATGCATGGCAGCGGAATGTACTAGATATAGACCACATCCAAAGACGCTGCAATGGATGGCTACCTTTGTTTCAATATTTACAAGGGTTGGATGAAGAGCAACAGCCAAGTTGGCGGTTCAAGCAAAGAAGTATCGGCCAAGAGGAAGAGGGACAAGGACGAAGTCGAGGACGTGGACGAGGACTCCGAGTAAGGTGGCGGTGTCGTTGCTCCTGGTGGTTCTAATGCAAAGGTGTCTATCGGAATAGTTGCAAAGTTTAATTTCAGGTGTGCTTAATTTAATTTGAGGGGTGTGTTGTGCCGAGCCCCAATGAGAACTATGTTATGTTTCTTCTTGTTACTTTAACTCTTGATGAAGTACATACTAGTATTTCTTACATTTCATCTTTTTAGTTGGTATAGTACTACCACTCGTTTCTTCACATTATATACGTACAATATATATGGCCAACATCATATAGCCAGGAGTTTAGTTGTCAAAGAATTTCAGGGTGCTTAGTTTTGTCAAAGAATTCCAGGGTGCTTAGTTTTATTTGGGGGGTGGGTTGTGCTGGACACCATTACTGTGACTAGCCATTTTAATAGCATTATATGCATAATTTGGCGACGAGCGCTCTCTATATGTACCACCTTTTTTTAATTTCAAGTTTTTCTCCATGGCGCAATCCATCGATACTACTGCTGTACAAAAGTATACATTTTTTAAAAGGCTAGAGGGCGGGGCAGTCTAGCTTGGTCGGTTTCACGAGAGGCGAGGGCCTTTGTGATTGGACGGCTCATTACTGCTGGAAGGCGGGGCCTTGTGATTTGACTACTCGTATAAATGCGCCAACGACCTGATCGAGGAGGAGCAAAGAACCGTGCGGTATACTCAAGTTTTCCACTGGAGTAGTATTGCGACGGAGGAGCACGAAACACGGCAGCCCAGTGCCATATGGCGATAAAAAATGATCTAATTTGCTAGTCATCTCATTGTTAGCATTGTTCTATTCATTCCCTCAAAAAACAAAAATCATTGTTCTATTCATGCCTCACAGAGAACGTGACACGTGCGGCGAAACACCCGAAGCAAAAGATGAAACACAACAGTAAAAGAAGGAAGATTATCACCCCAAATGATCTAATTCGCCACGGAGTCATAACTGCTTCTTCATCGCCTCCACGACCTGCATCTCCTTGCGCGTCTCCTCTGCCATCTTCTTCATTCTGTCCATGACGCGGGATTTCTCGACACGAGCCTTCATAATCTGTTCCACGGCCGCATTACGTACCTTGACAGCAGCTGGGTGCTCGATGCGGAGCTTCGCCAACCCCTCCTTCTGTTCCATGACGAGGGCCTGCATCATCTTCATCGAGGAACTACTATTCTCATGCAGCTTCTTCCAGCCGGCGTTCTTCTCCTTCAACAGGTCGATCTCGTGGCAGAGCTTCGCCTTATCCTCCTGAAGTCGCAGGATTTCGCCGGTCACCTTCTTCTCCGAGGCAATGCTCTTCTTCAGCAGCATCACCAAGCCGGCAGTCAACTCCCCCTGCTGATTGAGCTCAGCGGGCATGTCGTCGAGGCTCTCCTTCAGCAACTCCGTCAAGCCTTGGATGAACTCCTTCTGCTTATTGAGGTGCTTATTGAGCTGATCGGGCATGCCGTCGAGGGATAACGACTCTAGCTCCGCCGGCTCGGCATGTTCGCCTCTGCGGCTAGGACGCTCCTGGGAGCCATCGCCTTCCCATGAGAGATCTTTCGAGGTCTCTGCGTGGCGGCGAGCCCCTTTCTTTTTTTTCCGCAGCCTTGGTTGCCGCTCCCTTGTTACGAGTAGTTCTTGACCTAGAGCTCTGCTCACCGGCCATGGCAACGATGGACGAAGAAGAAGCACTTATGAGGAGGAAAGGTAGAGTAATTTTCGGTTAGGTAGTTCCCCTTTTTATAACCTAAGTACTAGCACTAGTAGTACTAATACCTGCATAGCAGGAACACATTCAGGTTTGGTACATACTAGTAGGTGTGAGCAGGCTTTCGAATATGATGGGAACAAGGTAAAGATTAATTGATGGTTTTGGTTTCGAGGCCCGAAACGGCTCCTGATGAGTTTAGCGGAACATAAATTTCAAGTACTACACTGCTCAAATGCGTAAATATTATGTTACTATCAAAAATTGGCACAAAATACGAAGGAGACCAATGGAAGTACTACTAGCAACCCACGATTTAACTACTCGCATGCGGGCAGTGGAGTAATAATGTCTTTCTTCCGCCCTCACGTCCACTCAATTTGCATGCCCTGTATTAATTGACCATCAATGAAGTGAATGACTTTACACGCGTCAAATTATCACATGGGGTGGATCTTGGTACAAAATTGCGTCCGCCCGTGTACCCGCGTGTGCGTGCGAGGGAATGAGTGTGTGCGTGACGTGCGTGCACATCTTCGCTTTGTGCATGTACCGCCAGTATGGCTCAGGGAGGACGAGTACATTCTTCTGGAACCAGTAGCACATCACTGTGATCAATCCACGCAAGGAGGTCGCGACAACGCCTCCACATGTGCCACATGGCTTCATGAACTGTAAGAGAGACACTGTGTAGCGTGCCATTGGTATTCTAATTTACGTGTTTTGCACATACTCGAAGTACTAGTAAGGTACACGTGCATTGCACGCATCAGATTTTGCAACCAAATTATGAATAAATACCACAATATAGCATGTAAGTTCTGAGTCATATATGCGTGATGTAGCCCTTCGTTTAATTCTTATAGTTCATCTCATTCAAAATCAATTAGTTTTTATAAAAAATCTAAGAACGCGTGAATAGGAAAAACATGGGATTATAGTGGAATGTCGTCTTGAATCCTACAGGATTGTACGAGTGTTTGATTGTGCATAGAGAAAACACAGAATTCTTTCAAAGAGGTTTGAGTGGATGCGATGTTTCCTATGAAATCTAGTGCAAATGAATCATATGGAAAAATTCCTATGGTTTACAATCCTACGAATCAAACAACCAATGTAGGAAAAATTCCTAATGATTAGAATCCTCCAAAATTCCTTTGAGAATCCTTTGAATCAAAGAATCCCTTAATCTATTTTATGATTCATGGAATTGTGTGTTGTAAAGCATAAAGTAAAAACAAATAATGGCAATTCAACTAGAAAAAAAGTTAGGGCAGTTATGATACGGAAGATTCTAGAACAAAAGAGAACCACTGTTGTTTTGAGGTTTGTGCATTATGCTTAAGTTCAACCTGTTGGGGAACGTAGCAGAAATTCAAAATTTTCTATGCATCACCAAGATCAATCTATGGAGTTTCTAGCAACAAGAGAGGGAGAGGATGAGCATCTTCGTACCCTTGAAGATCGCTAAGCGGAAGCATTACAAGAACGCGGATGAAGGAGTCGTACTCGCAGTGATTCAGATCGCGGTTGATTCCGATCTAAGCACCGAACAACGGTGCCTCCACGTTCAACACACGTACAGCCCGGGAACGTCTCCTCCTTCTTGATCCAGCAAGGGGAGAGGATAAGTTGAGGGAGAACTCCGACAACACGACGGCATGGTGGTGATGGAGCTCGTGGTTCTCCGGCAGGGCTTCGCCAAGCACTACGGAGGAGGAGGTGTTGGAGGAGGAGAGGGCAGCGCAGGGGAAGGTGCGGCTGCCTCTCTCTCTCTCACTATATATAGGGGAAGGGAGGAGGAGGCGCCCTAGGGTTCCCCGGGGAGGCGGCGGCCATAGGGGAAACCCTAGATGGGTTTTGGCGCCCCACCCCTAGGAAACTTGCCCCCAAGCCGGGAGGCGGCTGTCCTAGGGGTGGCGCCCCACCTCTGTGTTACGTGAGATGGGGTGGGAGGGCGCTCAGCCCCTTAGTGGGCTGGTGTGCCCTCTCCCTTGGCCCATAAGGCCCCCAAAGCTTGCCGGGGCCTCCAGAAACCCCTTCAGACACGCTGGTCATCACCTGGTACCCCCGGAACAATTCCGGACTCCAATACCCTTCGTCCAATATACCGATCTTCACCTCCGGACCATTACGGAGCTCCTCATCATGTCCGGGATCTCATCCGGGACTCCGAACAACCTTCGGTAACCACATACTATTTCCCATAACAACTCTAGCGTCACCGAACCTTAAGTGTCTAGACCCTACGGGTTCGGGAACCATGCATACATGACCGAGACGTTCTCCGGTCAATAACCAACAGCGGGATCTGGATACCCATGTTGGCTCCCACATGTTCCACGATGATCTGATCGGATGTACCACAATGTCAAGGATTCAAGCAATCCCGTATGCAATTCCCTTTGTCTACCGGTATAGTACTTGCCCGAGATTCGATCGTCGGTATCTCGATACCTTGTTCAATCTCGTTACCGGCAAGTCTCTTTACTCATTCCGTAACACATCATCCCATGATCAACTCCTTGGTCACATTGTGCACATTATGATGATGTCCTACTGAGTGGGCCCAGAGATACCTCTCCGTCACACGGAGTGACAAATCCCAGTCTTGATTCGCGCCAACCCAACAGACACTTTCGGAGATACCCGTAGTGCACCTTTATAGCCACCCAGTTACATTGTCATGTTTGGTACACCCAAAGCATTCCTACGGTATCCGGGAGTTGCACAATCTCATGGTCTAAGGAAATGATACTTGACATTAGAAAAGCTTTAGCATATGAACTATATGATCTTTGAGCTAGGCTTAGGATTGGGTCTTGTCCATCACATCATTCTCCTAATGATGTGATCCCGTTATCAACGACATCCAATGTCCATGGTCAGGAAACCGTAACCATCTATTGATCAACGAGCTAGTTAACTAGAGGCTTACTAGGGACATGGTGTTGTCTATGTACCCACACATGTATCCGAGTTTCCTATCAATACAATTATAGCATGGATAATAAACGATTATCATGAACAAGGAAATATAATAATAATAACTAATTTATTATTGCCTCTAGAGCATATTTCCAACAGTCTCCCACTTGCACTAGAATCAATAATCTAGTTCACATTGCCATGTGATTAACACTCACAGGTCACATCGCCATGTGACCAACATCCAACTAGTTCACATCATCATGTGATTAAGACTCAATGAGTTCTGGGGTTTGATCATGTTTTGCTTGTGAGAGAGGTTTTAGTCAACGGGTCTGCAACATTCAGATCTGTATGCACTTCGCAAATCTCTAGGTCATATTGTAAATGCTGCTTCCATGCTCCACTTGGAGCTATTCAAAATGGTTGCTCCACTATACGTATCCGGTTTGCTACTCAGAGTCATTCGAATAGGTGTTAAAGCTTGCGTCGATGTAACCCTTTACGCCGAACTCTTTATCACCTCCATAATCGAGAAACATGTCCTTATTACTCCAAGGACAATTTTGGCCGCTGTCCAATGATCCATTCCTAGATCAGTCTTGTACCCCCTTGCCAGACACGTGGCAAGGCACATATCAGGTGCGGTACAAAGCATGATATGCTGTATAGAGACTATGGCTAAGGCATAGGGGACGACATTCTTCCTTTCTCTTTATTCTGTCGTGGTCGAGCTTTAAGTCTTAACTTCATACCTTACAACTCAGGCAAGAACTCCTTCTTTGACTGATCCATCTTGAAGACCTTCAATATCATGTCAAGGCATGTGCTCATTTGAAAGTACCATTAAGCGTTTTTGATCTATCCTTATAGATCTTGATGCTCAATGTTCAAGTAGCTTAATCCGGGTTTTCCCTTGAAAAACACTTTTCAAATAACCCTATATGCTTTCCAGAAATTCTACATCATTTCGATCAACAATATGTCAACAACATATACTCATCAGAAATTCTATAGTGCTCCCACTCACTTCTTTGGAAATACAAGTTTCTCATAAACTTTGTATAAACCCAAAATCTTTGATCATCTCATCAAAGTGTATATTCCAACTCCGAGATGCTTACTCCAGTCCTTAGAAGGATTGCTGGAGCTTTGCATACTTGTTAGAATCTTTTAGGATTGACAAAACCTTCTGGTTCTATCCCATGCAACCTTTCCTCAAGAAATTTTCCGAGGAAACAATGTTTTGGCATCCTATCTGCAAGATTTCATAAATAATGCAGTAACTGCTAATAAGATGCCAACAGACTCTTAGCATCACTACGAGTGAGAAAGTCTCATCGTAGTCAACTCTTGAACTTGTCGGAAACATCATAGCGACAAGCTGAGCTTTCTTAATAGTGACACATACCATCATTGTCTGTCTTCCCTCTTAGAATCCATCTGTACCCAACAGCCTTACGACCATCAAGTAGTTCTTCCAAAGTCTAAACTTTGTTTTCATACATGGATCCTCTCTCGATTTTATGGCCTCGAGCCATTTGCCGGAATCCGGGCCCACCATCGCTTCTCCATAGCTCATAGGTTCATTGTTGTCTAGCAACATGACCTCCAAGACAGGAGTACGTACCAGTCTGAAGTAGTACGCATCCTTGTTGACCTACGAGGTTTGGTAGTGACTTGATCCGAAGTTTCATGATCACTATCATAAGCTTCCACTTCCATTGGTGTAGGCGCCATAGGAACAACTTCCTGTGCCCTGCTACACACTAGTTGAAGTGACGGTTCATTAACCATATCAAGTCTCCATCATCCTCCCACTCAATTCTTTTGAGGGAAACTTTTCCTCGAGAAAGGACCCATTAGTAGAAACAATCCCTTTTGCTTCCGGATCTGAGACCGGAGGTATACCCAACTGTTTTTGGGTGTTCTATGAAGATGCATTTATCCGCTTTGGGTTCGAGATTATCAACCTGAAACCTTTTTCACATAAGCGTCGCAGCCCCAAACTTTTAAGAAACGACAACTTAGGTTTCTCTAAACCATAGTTCAT
Organism: Aegilops bicornis; assembly: GCA_021605145.1. Lineage (NCBI taxonomy): Eukaryota > Viridiplantae > Streptophyta > Magnoliopsida > Poales > Poaceae > Aegilops > Aegilops bicornis. The sequence goes on from CM038671.1 coordinate 123,859,307, forward strand.
ACGGTGTCGTCTTAACGGAATTATGTGGTGCCCTATTTCAAGTGAATGCGGTTGTCTCTAATGCCTAACCCATAAACGATAGTGGTAATTCGATAAGAGACATCATGGTATGCACCATATCCAATAGGGTGCAGTTATGACGTTCGGACACACCATCACATTATGGTGTTCCAGGCGGTATTAGTTGTGAAACAATTTCCACAATGTCTTAATTGTGTGCCAAACTCAGAATCTCAGATGCTCATCTCTATGATCATATCATAGACATTTTATCCTCTTGTCACGATGATCTTCAACTTCACTCTGAAATTAATTGAACCTTTCAATAATTCAGACTTGTTTTTCATCAAGTAAATATACTCAGTATCTACTCAAATCATCTGTGAAGTAAGAACATAACGATATCCACTGCGTGACTTAGCACTCATTGGACTGCACACATCAAAATGTATTACTTCCAACAAGTTGCTTTCTTGTTCCATTTTACTGAAAGCGAGGCTTTCAGTCATCTTGCCCATGTGGTATGATTTGCATGTCTCAAGTGATTCAAAATCAAGTGAGTCCAAATGATCCATCAGCATGGAGCTTCTTCATGCGTTTTATACCAATATGACTCAAATGGCAGTGCCACAAGTAGGTGGTACTATCATTACCATCTTATATCTTTTGGCATGAACATGTGTATCACTATGATCGAGATTCCATAAATCATTCATTTTAGGTGCAAGACCATTGAAGGTATTATTCAAATAAACAGAGTAATCATTATTCTCCTCAAATGAATAATCAGATTATTGCGATAGACATAATCCAATCATGTCTATGCTCAAGGCAAACACCAAATAACAATTATTTAGGTTTAACACCAATCTCGATGGTAGAGGGAGCGTGCGATGCTTGATCACATCAAGCTTGGAAACACTTCCAACACATATCGCCAGCTCACCTTTAACTAGTCTCCGTTTATTCCGTAGCCTTTATTTAGAGTTACTAACGCTTAGCAACCGAACCGGTATCTAATACGCTGGTGCTACTAGGAGTACTAGTAAAGTACACATTAACATAATGTATATCCAATATACTTCTATCGACCTTGCCAGCCTTCTCATCTACCAAGTATCTAGGGTAATTCTGCTCCAAAGGATCTGTTCCCCTTATTACGAAGCACTTAGTCTCGGGTTTGGGTTCAACCTTGGGTTTCTCCACTACAAAGCAGCTGATTTGCCGTTTCATGAAGTATCCCTTCTTGCCCTTGCCCTTCTTGAAACTAGTGGTTTCACTAACCATCAACAATTGATGCCCCTTCTTGATTTCTACTTTCATGTGTCAAACATCGCGAATATTTCAAGGATTATCATATCTATCCCTGATATGTTATAGTTCATCACGAAGCTATTAGTGGCTTGGTGGCAATGACTTTGGAGAAACTCCCACTCGATTCAAGTGATTGTGGTACTCAGACAATCTGAGCACAAGCTCAACGATTGAGCTTTTCTCCCTTAGTTTGCAGGATAAGAGACTCGTCGGAGGTCTTATACCTCTTGACGTGGGCACGAGCCTGAAATCCCAATTTCAGCCCTTGAAACATCTCATATGTTTCATGACGTTTGAAATCGTCTTGATTGCCTCAACTCTAAACCGTTTAACATTACTGAACTATCACGTAGTTATCAAAATGTGTATGTCAGATGTTCGCAACATCCACAGACGACGTTCGAGGTTCAGCACACCGAGCGGTGCATTAAGGACATAATCCTTCTACAAAGCAACGAGGATAATCCTCAGTTTACAGACCTAGTCCGCATAATCGCTACTATCAACTTTCAACTGTATTTTCTCTAGGAACATATCTAAACAGTAGAACTAAAGCGCGAGCTTTACATAATTTGCATAGACCTTTTGACTATGTTTAGGATAATTAAGTTCATCTTATGAACTCCCACTCAGATAGACATCCCTCTAGTCATCTAAGTGATTACATGATCCGAGTCAACTAGGCCGTGTTCGATCATCACGTGAGACGGACTAGTCATCATTGGTGAACATCTTCATGTTGATCATATCTACCATACGACTCATGCTCGACCTTTCGTTCTCTTGTGTTACGAGGCCATATGCGTACATGCTAGGCTCGTCAAGTCAACCTAAGTGTTTCGTGTGTAAATCTGGATTACACCGTTGTATGTGAACGTTAGAATCTATCACACCCGATCATCACGTGGTTCTTGAAACAATGGACTTTCGCAACGGTGCACGCTTAGGGGAACACTTTCTTGAAATTTTAATGAGGATCATCTTATTTACTACCGTCGTTCTAACCAAATAAGATGCATAAACATGATAAACATCACATGCAATCAAAAAGTGACATGATATGGCCAATATCATTTTGCTCCTTTTGATCTCCATCTTCGAGGCTCCATGATCATCATCGTCACCGGCATGACACCATGATCTCCATCATCGTGTCTCCATGAAGTTGTCTCGCCAACTATTACTTCTACTACTATGGCTAACGGTTTAGCAATAAAGTAAAGTAATAGATGGCATAGTTCATTGACACGCAGGTCATACAATAAATTAAGATAACTCCTATGGCTCCTGCCGGTTGTCATACTCATCGACATGCAAGTCGTGATTCCTATTACAAGAACATGATCAATCTCATACATCACATATCATTCATCACATTCTTTTGGCCATATCACATCACATAGCATACCCTGCAAAAACAAGTTAGGCGTCCTCTAATTGTTGTTTGCATGTTTTACGTGGCTGCTATGGGTTTCTAGCAAGAACGTTTCTTACCTATGCAAAAACCACAACATGATATGTCAATTGCTATTTACCCTTCATAAGGACCCTTTTCATCGAATCCGATCTGACTAAAGTGGGAGAGACTGGCACCCGCTAGCCACCTTATGCAACAAGTGCATGTCAGTCGGTGGAACCTGTCTCATGTAAGTGTACGTGTAAGGTCGGTCCGGGCCGCTTGATCCCACAATACCATCGAAACAAGATTGGACTAGTAATGGTAAGCATATTGAACAAAATCAACGCCCACAACAACTTGTGTTCTACTCGTGCGTAGAAACTACGCATAGACCTAGCTCATGATGCCACTGTTGGGGAACGTAGCAGAAATTCAAAATTTTCTACGCATCAACAAGATCAATCTATGGAGATTCTAGTAACAAGGGAGGGAGAGGATGAGCATCTTCGTACCCTTGAAGATTGCTAAGCGGAAGCGTTAGAAGAATGCGGATGAAGGAGTCGTACTCGCAGCGATTCAGATCGCGGTTGATTCCGATCTAAGCACCGAACAACAGTGCCTCCGCTGCTCAACACACGTGACAGCCCGGGGTCGTCTCCTCCTTCTTGATCCAGCAAGGGAGAGGATAAGTTGAGGAGAACTCCGACAACACGACAGCATGGTGGTGATGGAGCTCGTGGTTCTCCCAGCAGGGCTTCGCCAAGCACTACGGAGGAGGAGGTGTTGGAGGAGGAGAGGGCAGCCAGGGGAAGGTGCGGCTGCCCTCTCTCTCACTATATATAGGGGGAAGGGAGGAGGGGGAGGCGCCCTAGGGTTCCCTAGGGGAGGGGCGGCGTCCATAGGGAAACCCTAGATGGGTTTTGGCGCCCCCACCCCCTAGGAAACTTGCCCCCCAAGCCGGGAGGGGCGGCTTCCCTAGGGGTGGCGCCCTCACCTCTCCAGGTTACGTGAAATGGGGTCGGAGGGGCGCTCAGCCCCTTAGTGGGCTGATGTGCCCTCTCCCCTTTGCCCATAAGGCCCCCCAAAGCTTGCCGGGGCCTCCGAAACCCCTTTCAGACACGCTGGTCATCACCTGGTACCCCCAGAACAATTCCGGACTCCAATACCCTTCGTCCAATATACCGATCTTCACCTCCGGACCATTCCGGAGCTCCTCGTCATGTCCGGGATCTCATCCGGGACTCCGAACAACCTTCGGTAACCACATACTATTTCCCATAACAACTCTAGCGTCACCGAACCTTAATTGTATAGACCCTACGGGTTCGGGAACCATGCAGACATGACCGAGACGTTCTCCGGTCAATAACCAACAGCTGGATACCCATGTTGGCTCCCACATGTTCCATGATGATCTCATCGGATGAACCACGATGTCAAGGATTCAAGCAATCCCGTATGCAATTCCCTTTGTCTACCGGTATAGTACTTGCCCGGGATTCGATCGTCGGTATCTCGATACCTTGTTCAATCTCGTTACCGGCAAGTCTCTTTACTCGTTCCGTAACACATCATCCCGTGATCAACTCCTTGGTCACATTGTGCACATTATGATGATGTCCTACTGAGTGGGCCCAGAGATACCTCTCCGTCACACGGAGTGAAAAATCCCAGTCTTGATTCGCGCCAACCCAACAGACACTTTCGGAGATACCCGTAGTGCACCTTTATAGCCACCCAGTTATGTTGAGTTGCACAATCTCATGGTCTACGGTACCCGTAGTGCACCTTTATAGCCACCCAGTTACGTTGTCATGTTTGGTACACCCGAAGCATTCCTACGGTATCCGGGAGTTGCACAATCTCATGGTCTAAGGAAATGATACTTGACATTAGAAAAGCTTTAGCATACGAACTATACGATCTTTGTGCTAGGCTTAGGATTGGGTCTTGTCCATCACATCATTCTCCTAATGATGTGATCCCGTTATCAACGACATCCAATGTCCATGGTCGTGAAACCGTAACCATCTATTGATCAACGAGCTAGTCAACTAGAGGCTTACTAGGGACATGGTGTTGTCTATGTACCCACACATGTATCTGAGTTTCCTATCAATACAATTATAGCATGGATAATAAACGATTATCATGAACAAGGAAATATAATAATAATAACTAATTTATTATTGCCTCTAGAGCATATTTCCAACACAACCATGGAGTCTGCTAGATTGTACATGTGGCAAAATCCGGTGGGGGGCTAGAAGATGGTGCATGGGGCCGAGTGGAGGGAGACTATGAAGGAATGCACAAGTGCGAGATCGATATTTAGAGAGAGGGGGCGAACACGTGCGCTGTTGCACGCAGTGGCGGAGCCATGAAAAATAAATGCGCTAGGGGGCCAAGCATTGCTAATCCTTTACGAGGTGGGTCAATTCATGAAATTAAACCTTCGTTAGCAGCAATTGTCTAATGATCACATTCATATTAGGCTCGATATATAGTGATGTTAGGGGGGGGCATGGCCCTTGCCGCCCCCTGTCTTCGCCATTGTGCATGTGTCTGAGAGATGAAGCGGAAGGCATGGATGTGAGAGGGGGACGTTGGATATATAATTAATGTGGGTGTATTAGCTATTTATGTTAATTCTATATAGAGAGGTATAGATTGATCGATGTGGACGTGGGAAAGAGGGTGAGACCTCACTGGATATATCGATTGATTGGTTTGTGTGGAAAACTATGAAAGACCTAGCTATATGCACACATACATAGAGGAACATCGATCATTGCGCATGCACGCGTGAGAGATAAAGAATGCCCGGTATGATGGAGAGGGGGATGTGTGTGGGTGTGTGCCTTCATGGGAGACCGACCTGAAGAAAAAGATTGCATGCGTGCGATAGATAATGTCGACTGGTAGTGTGTGTGCATGCATGCACGAGAGAAAGTTAGTGGTAATATTATAAAGAGAAGACTACTGTGTGGGTGTAAAAGAATAGGTGAGGTCATAATCAATGTAAAGTTGAATTCAAATATTTGAATAAGAGATCCTGATGTTTGAAACCCATGCATGCATGAATATAACGGAGATCTACACGGTGTGTTTTGGAAACGAGCATGTTGTAATGTATACACATTGAACATGGTCAGACTAATTTGAATTTGAGATACCGATGGCAGACATCATTTGCCCACGTCGCATCTGTGCATGGACACACTATTCTAATTGGAGATGATGGGCGGCTTTCACATCACATATATATATCTATACCCCTATATATATTATATTATATATATTTTTATATTGTGTGCGGGTAACTTTAACTTTGAAAGATGGTCGTTGGATGAGGCAAATCATGTGGTCCAAAGATGGCAAATTTGAGCACTATTGGCCGTTGGATATCATCTAGATTCCACCAGATTTCACCACATGTATAATCTAGAAGACTCCATGATTGAACTTAAGCATAATGCACAAACATCAAAACACAAGCACTTCTTATTTGTTCTAGAATCTTCCGTATCAGAATTTCCCAAATGTTTTTCTACATGATTTGCCATTATTTGTTTTTACTTTTATGTCTTACAACGCACAATTCCATGAATCTTAAAATAGATTAGCTTTCTTATAAAAACTAGATGATTTTGAATGAAATGAACTATAATAATTAAACGAACATCTACATGATGCATATATGACTCAAAGCTTGCATGCTATAATGTGGTATTTATTCATAATTTGGTTGCCAAATCTCATGCGTGCAATGCACGTGTATCTTACTCTAGTCTAAATGGTGTTTGTGTGTGTGTGTGTGTTGTGCGTGTTGAGGTGCAAATTGTCTTTTTTGGGTACACGTTAAGCTTGTTCTTCCGAAATTTCAAGCCACGCCTTGTTATGCCGAAAATTGAAGCTAGTGTCTACATCTGTCGTCTTCTTGAAACTCCCGCCTCTTCAACCCGCGCCTTGTTAGCCCAAAATATTTAAGATATATCTTTGTCTTGTTGTGCTCCGACAATTCCCTCCATCTCAACCCGCGCTTTGCTATTCCAAAATTACAACGCGCAGGAAAACTCCCACCTCCTGTGAAATCCTGACATGCGAAATGCCCGTGGTACCCCTGAACCGAAAGAACCGCCTCAAATCGGTGGGGGTACTTTCGTAACTTACCCCACATTTCGAACAAGCCATGGTTCCCCACTGCCATCCCATCCGCCCACCCATTCAGACATCGAGGCCGCGAAAACCCGCGACGAACCCCACACCTGCTCCGTCCGCCACCCAGCCGGAGCCTCTTCCCCGACGACGTCGTCCACAAGAACACCTCGGCGTCCCTCATCCACCGTCGGATGAGGATCCGTTGTCGATCTCATCATCCCGCCGGTTCAGCCACCCCGTCCTCCACCTCCAAGGAGCTGCCACGACGTTCCCCTCGTCTTTCGCGCCACCTCCATTCCCACACCGCCGTCTTCACCTGCACCACCGGAAGATCATCATCATCACCGTTTCCTCGGATGAAGCTGCGGCCTAATCGGCATCACCAAAGAGGTTGTACACTAATCGCCCCATTTTCTTCTTGATTCGATCTCACGGTGCTGCCGGCGCTCGGTCCCGAGCCGACACGGCGTGGCTCCATCCACGGCGGCGTCGCCGGCCACTTCCTCCATGACGTCGCTCCCTCGGCGGCGACGTCTACATCAGTAGGAGCTGCTGCTGCTTTAGCTCTCGCTCGCGCTGCTACTCTGCTCTTGCTCTCGGTCCCCTACAGTACGCTCTTGCTATTGCTCTTGCTTTCGCGCTTGCTCTCGCTCTTGCTCTTGCTTGCGATGCTGCTCGATTGCTACACTTGATCGGGTGAATCGACTTTTGGGTCGATCGATTTTCAAGTGGTGGGCTTGCCGGGTGAAGGAAGAACCAACCGCAGCTGGGGAGGGGGCTCACGGAGAGGTACCCCACTATCTATCTTAGGGTTCAGGATGGGGCGGTGGTCGCCGGTGGCGGGCGTTGGCGGGCGATGGCGTGGGGATCACGGAGAAAAAGCTTCGCACGTGGGGGCCTAGAGGGATGGCTGGGCGGCGGATCGGCGGTGGGGAGTGTTTTGGGGTGGGCGGGCGGCACCGCCGGCATGGGCGGCGGGGGCTGTTGTTCGGCCGGTGGTGGCTGGCGGCTCAGGGGGTGGAGGTTGAAGATGAACCGCAGGCCCTTGATTTCGTATCCAACGGCTGCAAAATCGACTGACTAGAGATGAAAAAGTCAGTCGACCGACGTGTAGCCTCACCTTGCTAGTGCGTTCAGTTTCGACAACAAAATTCAGTTTCGACAGCAAAATTCAGTTTCGACAGTTAGGTTCAGTTTCGACAGTTAAGTTCAGTTTGGACAGTTAAGTTCAGAGATGGGCGGCTGATGTATTTTAAATCTAGCACTTTGTGGTTATGTATTTTACGTCATGTATTGGAGATGCTCTTAGAATTCCACTCAGGTTAACGTTGTTCGTTGTCTTTCTTGTCCTGCTTCAGCCTCGGTGTCGTACAACTCATCGGAGCTTCTCCAACGACGAAACCCTCCATCACAGCGGAGAAGTACCTCGGGCTCCATCTCCAGACGCCTAAGATCTTATTCCCCTCCTCCAACAGCAAAGTCAGCCGGAGCATCCTCACCGGCCAACCCAATCACGCTGAGATTGACATGGCTTCGCCAAAGAGGTTGTACACTTGTTGCATCTCTTTTTTACTCTACATGTTATATATATTGTCCACTGAGCACTCGTAGTAACGGGAAATATGATTATTTTATCCTACTATATGACAAGCAGTGAGGTACTAGGCACCTTAGCTATCCGTGATGGACTCTCTTGAACACCATCATTATTTATCTCTGCGCGTTTGAGCTGTGCATTTGTCGATGGACCTGGGAGTTGAGCTAGTATGACAGTGGCCTGGGTCCAAAGTAATAGAAGTAGCACAAAAACATTTTTTTAGTGGATGATTTTCCTTGCTCAAGCCTGCCTACTAGAATCGCCAGTGCTTGAAAGGAAAAGTGAATGAAAAACATAGGAATTGGAAAGTTTCCTATGGTACTACTTTTCATGAATTTGGTGCAAAGGAATGGAGCAAAGGAAAACTGTAGGATTTGTACCTTTAGTGTCTCCTTGAAAGAAAAACCGTAGGAATACTAATTTCCACTTCTCCTCCTTTTCATATTCCTATTCATCAAGCACAAGACTAAGAGATAGTAGCATAATAGCATTATAACCGTACAATTTCTTGTTCTTTGACTTAATCTCACCATGCTTTTTTGCATCCTGTGATCTTCCAATTGTTGTGAATCAAACACCCAGATTGGCAGAAATCCTGTGTTTTTAAATTCTCTGTTTTGCACGTGCATTCCTATCCTATTCCTGTCTATTTCCTATCCCTGCATTATTAGAATCCTCAAATTCAAACAAGCCCTTACTCAATTACTTCTGTTACAGATATGTGTCAAAGAAAACCTTGTGTGGTTTGTCCTGCTCCTGTGGTGTTGTGTTCCACCCCAGCTCAGCTGCTCCAACGACGGAAGGGTTCACCACAGCAGGGATCCGCTCTCCAGATTGTCTTTCGTCGCCTCAGATCTTCTTCCCCGCCGCCGGCAGCCACGACAACTGCATTACCATCATCAACTGAGCAGATGACCTTGAGGACTACACGGGTCCGCAAGAGAGGTCGCGCTCTTATGTGTCTGCTTACGTTATGCGTCGCTTAATATGATGACATGCTACATTATCGTCATGTTCACCTATTAGACTCCGAGTCAGGTCCAAACTAATGCTGAAACTTGAGTTTTTAAATGGTTGTGGGGTACATATTGGGGCAGCAATCAGTACTATATGTCTACTATGTGGTTAATCTCCGGTGTCTACTATGAGTTTCATGTTGGGTGCAAAGAAACATTAAAGGAGCCATTATCTGTATTTTTTAACTAAAGCTATTATCTGCCTTCTATCATTGGTTTTGGGTCTATCCACAGTTTGCTACCATCACTCTGGATTTGTGCATGCACTCCTTACATAATCTCACTATGTTTTATTCCTATGCATGCCAGTTATTGTACACAATGGAACTGATCATGTAGAGCAAAAGAGACGAGCCTTGCGTGGCAATAAATTTCATGCAGACGTCGTTCCATGGTGGGCGCAAAGGCAGCCCCCCTCCACCCATTTCGGATAGTAATCAAGAGGAAGATAACTGTTCTGAGGGGAATTCAGAAGGAGAAGACCACTCCTGTTTACCCCATGAGGTCTTCGCTCTAACTTGGCATGCTGATGTTGGTAATATCATGCATATGGTGCCTTGCATTGCTTACTGTATACATTAAAGATGTAATCTGCTTAGTTTAGACATGCTTTGTGTCAATGCCATCTATTTAGTTTCTTTATTGTATATGTGAATCATGCAATGCCATCTTGTCTAGCCAGGCATCATCTATGTGAATTTTGCAATGCCACCCTGGTTACCCAGTCATCTTATATGTGAATTCTATCATGCCATCATTTTTTATTATGTGTTAAATTTTTCAACAATTTTAGTACATTCAATTACTCTTCCTGTGCATCAGCCATTCGGGACGGTCATGGAAAAATCTGGAGTGGAAACAAGGTCTTCACAGCAGACAATGCTATCTGACGAAGCGCATGTCTTGCTGGTTACCGATAGCTCCTCAGAGGAGGATTCAGAGACAGATGACCAGTCATATTTCCCCCCTGAGGTGCATGCCCTAACTTGGCAGGGTTATGTTACTCATATCGTGCATATGGTATCTTGCATTGCTATGTCATTTTCTTAGTTCAGACATGCTTTGTGTGAATGACACCTGTTTAGTGTCTAATTACCATATATGTGAATTATGCAATGCCATCTTGTTGCAAGACATTATATATGTGAATTATGCAATGTTATCTTGTTGCAAGGCATTATGTATGTGAATTATGCAATGCCATGCTGTTTAGGCAAGCGTCTTATATGTGAATTATATCATGCCGTCCTTTTTTGTATTTCTCATTGCTTTTGTCGACAATGTTTGTATATTCAACTGCTCTTCCTGTGAATCAGCCATTTGAATTGGTGTTGGAGAAATCGGAGTGAAAACAAGGTCTTGAGCAGACAATGCTACTCTTGAAGCAGATATCTTGCGATTCTGAGATAGCTCTTCAGAGGAGGATTCAGAGGCAGATGACCAGTCCTATTATCCCCCTGAGGTGTATGCTCAAACTTCACAGGGTTATATTACTCATATAATGCTTAGTTTTTACATCATATACACAATATTGAATGCCATCTCCTTAGTTGACACATCATATATGCAATTGCCCTTTGCTCACTTCCTTAGTATATAAATCATATATTTGAATTACGTCATGCCATGATGTTTACATAGACAGCATGTATCTGAATTATGGCATGGCAACCCATTTTCTAAAGATATAATATAGTTATATCATCTCATGCTGTTTACATAGTCATCATATTTTAAATTATGTCATTCTATCCGTGAATTATATCATGCCATCATGTTTCCATCGACGGCATGTTTGTGATTTATGGCATGCCAACCACTTTAATTGTAACATCCCAAAATTCCAAATTTTGGAATGTTATACAAATAGATAGATTTGTTTGATTGTTTGATTGTTGGGTGATTGATTGAGTGAAATTCGAAACTTTTTGAAAGTTAAATGAGAGGGAATAAAAGGACTTTCCCAAACTTTCATTTTTCATTCGTGATCTCCGTGAATTCAAATTCTTTTCATCACAAAACCACGGAGAGAAGATGACATGACTTCTTCCATTTATTTAAATGACAAGGTGTTGAAAATATTTGAATTTCATTAGGAAAATATTTTCCAATTCTGAAACTTTATGCAACTCAATGATTTTCACGGCGAAGATAAAATGACTTCTTCAAAACATATGAAATATGAGTTGGGAGTTTCAAAGAATTAAATTCAAAGTTCCTTTGAATTTATTTTCAATTTGGAGTTATTTGAGTTTTATTCAAACTATTTTTCTCCAAAAATAAAATATATGGAAAATAGGGTAACATGATTCCCTACATCAGAAAATTGGAGAGAAATTAATTTGAAATCATTTTGGTATTTTTAAAATGATTTTCAAAGGATTTTATTAGGGCAGTAGCACTGTTTGTTTTATTTGAATTTGTGTGTATTTTATTTGAAGCTAGAATAATGTCCATGTTATAAAAAATCTTTTTCTGAAAATTTTGATATATTATATACCTATATAATATATTTATTTATTTGGTTTTATTATTTTTATTTATGTAACCGTAAAAAAAAGCTGCAGCGCTTTGGGCCAAAGGCCCAAGCCGTAACCCGGCCGGCCAGGAGGCCTTGCTAGCACGCGCCAGGGAGCCAGGGAGCCAGGGAGCCGCTGAAGGTTTCCTATTCTTTTACAAATCCTAGTAGGATTTGATCCCGTTTCGTTATTCCGTTTTTTAATCCTAGGATTCCTAATCCTACTCTAATTCCTGTCCCCTACTCCAAGCAAAACCCTCCCCTCCCCAATATAAATACCCAAGCATCCCTCCTCCAACGCATCAAACCAACACCTCTCCTCTCCTCCCCTCCGCAGTAGCAGCAGCGCAGCCCCACACCCACGCCGCCGCCGCCCCACACCGCCTCCGCCGCCACTTGCCACCGCCGCGCCACCTCGCCGGAGTTCGCCGGACCACCGCCGCCATTGCCGCCCCGTCCCGCCACCTCCGGCCATCCCCGCCACCAACAGACCCCACCAGCCGCTCCGCCCCGCTCTGCCGCCCCCGACCATCCCTTCCCCGACGCCAGAGGGCCACCGGAGGACGTCGCCGGAGCTCCACCAGAACCCCATCATCGGAACTGCTACAGTAAATCCCGACCTACTTTTTTTTTCGTTCTGTTTTTAAAACGGAATAGTTTCAATCTTGTAAAATCCATAGTTAATTATCTACGAGGTATTTTTGAGTGATTCCAACTGCCTTGGATCACAAATTTTATGAAGTTTCTGTTAGTTCAATTTTATTTCACATTTGAGCAGTTTAAATTTGTGTTTGTATGAATTTTCTCAAATCTCTAGATTTGAGCTATTTTGAGTTAGGAATATTATTTTTGACCGATTCTTTTTGCTTCTGGTCTCTAGGACCTTTGTTTATCCAGTAGTATTTAGTATTTTATTTCTAGGTTAATTTAAATTAGGTTTTTAGCAAAACAGTACTGTTTTAGTTATAGCTTTGTTTTAGTCTTTTCTTTATTGTTTTTATTAGTTTTAAATTATTTATTTTTGTCACTTTTGACAAATTTAGTTTTGTTTCTATTAGTAAACCAAAGAAAATTTTGTTTTTATTTTAAAAACTTATTTTACTTAGTTTTGTATGAAAACTTGTTTAGGTCATAGTTAGTGTTTCATAAAAGCTTTTATTTGTTTCTTTTTGCAAATAAAAATTTTATGAAAAAAATACTTTCTGTTAAATTAGTTATTTTACATTTTATTTTATGTTAATTTATTAGTTTAGTATTTTAATTGTTGTTAAGTTTTTACTTACGGCAAAACTATGTTAGATGCTTGTAGCAAAGTCATAGATTTTCGTTAGTAGTTTTTCTTTCTAGTTTTATTTGAAGCTTCTTTGGACTTTGTTGGAGTTTTATTATTGAGTTTTTTTTGTTTTAATTGTTATTTTGAGTGTTAGTATTGCTTGCTAGAATGATTGCTTATGTGAATGCTATGTTTGACTTGTATAGATTTTCTTCGGAGAGTGACGAATAGTTCTATCAAATTTTGTGAGAGTGTTGTTATCTTCATCAACGTACCAGGGAAGTTCACTTTGACTATGTTTTCCATACCTATGTATTTTATTGCATCTAGTGTCATCTTCGCAACAATCCCTCCAGTAGTGATATTGAATCCTTGTAGTTGAGTAGTATGCATGAGGTAGGAACCCATCACCCTGTTACCAAGCCCGGGACGTTATTTATTTTAATGCTACGCTATAGTAGACGGGGTTGGTATGAGCGCCGGAGTGGTGTGAGAATGGAGGATCTACGTCAATGGCGACAACTCCATGATGGAATCTGCAAGGACTGCATCTTCAAGGCCTCAAGACTTCAAGACTCGAGACAAGAATTCAAATACACACTCTTGGGTGAAGGATGGTTGACGGGCACCTGGAGAAACCAGTGGTTGGCGGGATGCATGGAGAAGAGACATGACATCTTGCGGAAAGCTTCACCCAGACTCAAAGAGACGGAAGAATACTTCATGCACGGAAGCTTACCTGTGCAACCGCAAGTCACTATGGGCTCTGGCTTGGTTGACCTTAGTTGTGACTCTGGCTGGGACGGTGCTAGCATATGTAGAACTACGGTAGGATTGGATGAGCACCGGACAGTGGTCAGAGGAACTCTTCGGAAGACCATGTTTCGGTCGTCTTGTTCTCAAACACCCTGAAGTGCAAGAACGTAAAAGGAGGGATCGAATCTTGCGGGTAAAGTGTACAAACCTCTGCAGAGGGTTAAAACCTAATCGATTAGCCGTGTCCCCGGTTACAGACAACTTGAGCCTACGGACTTGGATCTATCTCGGAACTCTCAACACCGGATTGATAACTTAATTGTGGGCAACTTATCATGATTTTGGGCTATGAGACATCGGTTGGCGGAACCATGTCATGATAGAAAACTCCATAGTACAGACTTCATTTATTCCTTTGATGTAGGGAAAATAAATCAGCTTTTACGCAAAACAAAACTCGTGCACAGAGCCACAAAGCCATATTGCATATAGTATAGTTTTATCATCTGTTTTCTCATGTTGTGATCTTGCGGTACATTCAATGTCTTGACCTACACGGCTGCAACGTATCATGTTGCACATATTTCTTCCGACGAGTAAGAGTACGCATGGTTACGGTCTACACTCAACTTGCCGATGGCGTTGATGGGACTCCACACCCGATTACTTGTTTCATTGAGACTCATGAGTTATATATCAGATATACGTTATTTATTCATGTGATTTCACTTTGATATATACATTTATGTAATGTGTGTGCAAAGATACTTGATCCGAGGATGGCACGGATACACAAAGGCTTGAACGTTCGAGGTCGGGTCGCCATGATATGGTATCAGAGCACATGTTGACTGTAGGACGTGACCCTAGAAACCGGAAAGCCCTAGGACAGGAAATTTCTAAAACTTTATTTTCAAAAGGATCAATTACTTCTCTTCTTTTCTTATTTTATCAAGTAGTCCCTCTGACCTCAAATAGTTAGAATATACACCTTTCCCTTTTGACCACACGGAAGATCAACTGAAGTCACTCCAAGAATTAAAGATATCGGACAACTGATGGCCATTTCAGGAGTAAAGAGGATTTCACCATGCGTTGGAAGAAATTGCAACTGCAACAATTGAAGACTCCGAAGACTAGAAGAATTTGAAGAATCTGAAGAATTATTTGACCTTTAGAAGACCAAACCCCTGTTACACACTTACGTTAGATGCGGCGATTTGTGAGCTGTCATTTGTTTGATGTTTTCCGACGGCCACAAAGTAAAACTTGTTTCTTCAAAAACTATTGTTTGTATTGTGTATATCCCTCCCCACCTCTCTCATATCTCATCCCAAAACTTTTGGACCCCATAGATGATGAATGAAGTTGGACCGGTATTCTCTGGACCGAAAACCCAGCCGGAGGCGAGCTATGGATTCGAACATGGAGAATCACTGGGAGCAATTTGGTTTCAAGGAAGAATGAAGTATCGTACGCTCTTCAGTACTTTGAAGGAAGTGCTGCAACATGGTGGCAGATGCATCAAGCTATACAGGGATGAAATGGAGCAAAGACTTGGGAAGAATTCAAGAAGACTCTGACAAGATCTCGTCTTATCCGGAAGCACCATGATACACCAAGAAATAAACCTTGTGCCTGCAAGATTTCCAGAGAAATAGGACACACCCAGGAGGAACACAAGGATGGATGCCCTCATTGTGAGGAAAATCACTCAGCCGAAGAATGCCCGATTGGGCAGGTTACTTGTTTCCTGTGTGAAGGAACTACGCACGACCCTGCTCAATGTCAGATTTACCCCATTGTACAAGAAATTATCAAGCATAAAAAAGAAGCCCTTAGGGAAAGTTTAGAAGAATTCGTGATGAAGGAAGTTATTGAAGACCACGATGGAGAAGGCCTAAATAGATTCTACGCTCATGCTTGCTATTCATGTGGAGACACAGGACATTTTCCCAGTATTGCACAAAGGAAAGCCAACAGTATCTCAGAGACTTCCCGACAGCAGACGTGAAGTTTGACCCTCGTGAAATAGAAGGTCCGATCATTACGGAGAAATCCAGGAAGAGAAACGAAGGCATCCCCAAAACAACCCAATTTTTGCAGAGAAGGACCTGAGTCACATCACTTGTTACAGGTGCAAGGATTTAGGTCATTACGCTAGTAAATGTCCAGAAAAGAAGCCAAGAATCCAAGGAGCCTACATAATCACAAAGAAGCCCCGAGACATGTCGGAAGTCATTTGTTTTCGCTGCAAGGAAGCAGGACATTATGCTACTAAATGTCCCGACAAGATGAAAGCTGGAGCTGAGTAGTTGGAATTTTGATATTGGTAATAAGTGTAGTAGGAAGCAATTGTTTCCATAAGGATATGGAGTTGAATTTATGTAATGAAAGTCTCGGATATTGTAATGAATTCATGAAATCAATAAAGTTAATGTGTCATGATTTCATACATGGATTTTTGAGTTGTTACTCTATGAACAAAGATTTTGACCATTTTCGAGGATATGAGAAATATGGTCTATGGATGGATTTGTGAATTTCATTTTAAGGGTGGTAGTACCGTGAAGAAGACTAGACTAATGGATAGGAAAATATATATTCCACGGACTGTAGTTCAAAAAAGTTGGAGTTTTGCTTTTGATATGATGGTATGAAGAAGCAGTACTCTTGGATTTAAAGGAGGTGTAATATGGAACAAGAGAGTTACTCCAAGGATGAGTTAAAGCTGCACTAGTGTTGAAGTGGGCCATAAAACACAGGCCCAGGATTTTGAAAAGGAACAGATGTAACCTTGATGAAGGAAGAAATTTGGAAGAATCGGTGATTCAATCAGCATACGTTTCGTAGGAGGTTACGCAAAAACCCGAGAGTTGTGAAGTAATGATAGATGTTTTGTTTGGCTTGCAGAACCAAAGGATTTACCCGGTCCCTGTTCAATACAGGAGAAATTCTGCAAGGCTTGTGAGGATGCCCAAGTGATAGAATACGCGATTCACCTTCAGTGTATGAAGTAATGGTTGAAGTACGGGATGGATTGGCCCCCATACCGGAGACTTCTATCATGAAATATCATATGTTGATGGAAAATCAGAGAGCTTTGAAAAGCTTAGAAGAGTGTCGACGCGATAAGCCATAAAACCATAGAATGGTAGGACGATGGAACCCTTTACAGGCAACCGTTGCTAATCGTAGGTTATACGCTGAGATCCAACCCCGACCATTTTCCTGCAGGAGAAACCATGAATTGTCGACCACCATGAGATTTTCGATAGTTGTTTAGTATTGGCGACAGACCCGTCAGATATAAAGACCCAGTCTCTGAAGAACCTTACCATGATGAAATGAGACATGATATTGTGGAAAGGGTTATGCCCCTACCGGAAGAGTATCAGTAAAGGATTCATACCGAAGATATGAGAAGACCGACACCGCCAACCCTAAGGATGAAGTACATGAGTTTTGTCGGAACATAACCCTGCTTTTAAGTGTGGTAGCACACTAGACCATTCCGATCGATGGATTTGCTGGAAGACCCCCAAACCCTAACCTATTTCTTTCTAGCCTCTCCGAATCTCGAGGACGAGATTCATTTTATGATGGTAGGTTTGTAACATCCCAAAATTCTAAATTTTGGAATGTTATACAAATAGATAGATTTGTTTGATTGTTTGATTGTTGGGTGATTGATTGAGTGAAATTCGAAACTTTTTGAAAGTTAAATGAGAGGGAATAAAAGGACTTTCCCAAACTTTCATTTTTCATTCGTGATCTCCGTGAATTCAAATTCTTTTCATCACAAAACCCTGGAGAGAAGATGACATGACTTCTTCCATTTATTTAAATGACAAGGGGTGTTGAAAATATTTGAATTTCATTTGGAAAATATTTTCCAGTTCTGAAACTTTATGCAACTCAATGATTTTCACGGCGAAGATAAAATGACTTCTTCAAAACATATGAAATATGAGTTGGGAGTTTCAAAGAATTAAATTCAAAGTTCCTTTGAATTTATTTTCAATTTGGAGTTATTTGAGTTTTATTCAAATTATTTTTCTCCAAAAATAAAATATATGGGAAATAGGGTAACATGATTCCCTACATCAGAAAATTGGAGAGAAATTAATTTGAAATCATTTTGGTATTTTTAAAATGATTTTCAGTGGATTTTATTAGGGCAGTAGCACTGTTTGTTTTATTTGAATTTGTGTGTATTTTATTTGAAGCTAGAATAATGTCCATGTTATAAAAAATCTTTTTCTGAAAATTTTGATATATTATATACCTATATAATATATTTATTTATTTGGTTTTATTATTTTTATTTCGTCTGGTAACCGTAAAAAAAAAGCTGCAACGCCTTGGGCCAAAGGCCAAAGCCGCCAACCAGCCGGCTGGCCAGGAGGCCTTGCTAGCACGCGCCAGGGAGCCAGGGAGCCAGGGAGCCGCTGAAGGTTTCCTATTCTTTTACAAATCCTAGTAGGATTTGATCCCGTTTCGTTATTCCGTTTTTTAATCCTAGGATTCCTAATTCTACTCTAATTCTTGTCCCCTACTCCAAGCAAAACCCTCCCTTCCCCAATATAAATACCCAAGCACCCCCCCCCTCCAACGCATCAAACCAACACCTCTCCTCTCCTGCCCTCCGCAGCAGCAGCAGCGCATCCCCACACCCGCGCCGCCACCGCCCCACACCGCCGCCGCCGCCACTTGCCACCGCCGCCACCTCGCCGGAGTTCGCGGACCACCGCCGCCATTGCCGCCCGTCCCGCCACCTCCGGCCATCCCGCCACCAACAGACCCCACCAGCCGCTCCGCCCGCTCTGCCGCCTCGACCATCCCTTCCCGACGCCAGAGGGCCACGGAGGACGTCGCCGAGCTCCACCAGAACCCCATCATCGGAACTGCTACAGTAAATCCCGACCTACTTTTTTTCGTTCTGTTTTTAAAACAGAATAGTTTCAATCTTGTAAAATACATAGTTAATTATCTACGAGGTATTTTGAGTGATTCCAACTGCCTTGGATCAAAAATTTTATGAAGTTTCTGTTAGTTCAATTTTATTTCACATTTGAGCAGTTTAAATTTGTGTTTGTATGAATTTTCTCAAATCACTAGATTTGAGCTATTTTGAGTTAGGAATATTATTTTTGACCGATTCTTTTTGCTTCTGGTCTCTAGGACCTTTGTTTATCCAGTAGTATTTAGTATTTTATTTCTAGGTTAATTTAAATTAGGTTTTTAGCAAAACAGTACTGTTTTAGTTATAGCTTTGTTTTAGTCTTTTCTTTATTGTTTTTATTAGTTTTAAATTATTTATTTTTGTCACTTTTGACAAATTTAGTTTTGTTTCTGTTAGTAGACCAAAGAAAATTTTGTTTTTATTTTAAAAATTCATTTTACTTAGTTTTGTATGAAAACTTGTTTAGGTCATAGTTAGTGTTTCATAAAAACTTTTATTTGTTTCTTTTTGCAAATAAAAATTTTATGAAAAAAATACTTTCTGTTAAATTAGTTATTTTACATTTTATTTTCTGTTAATTTATTAGTTTAGTATTTTAATTGTTGTTAAGTTTTTACTTACGGCAAAACTATGTTAGATGCTTGTAGCAAAGTCATAGATTTTCGTTAGTAGTTTTTCTTTCTAGTTTTATTTGAAGCTTCTTTGGACTTTGTTGGAGTTTTATTATTGAGTTTTTTTTGTTTTAATTGTTATTTTGAGTGTTAGTATTGCTTGCTAGAATGATTGCTTATGTGAATGCTATGTTTGACTTGCATAGATTTTCTTCAGAGAGTGACGAATAGTTCTATCAAATTTTGTGAGAGTGTTGTTATCTTCATCAACGCGTGCAAGTTCACTTTGACCATGTTTTCATACCTATGTATTTTATTGCATCTAGTGTCATCTTTGCAACAATCCCTCCAGTAGTGATATTGAATCCTTGTAGTTGAGTAGTATGCATGAGGTAGGAACCCATCATCCTGTTACCAAGCCCGGGACATTATTTATTTTAATGCTACGCTATAGTAGACGGGGTTGGTATGAGCGCTCGGGAGTGGTGTGAGAATGGAGGATTTACGTCAATGACGACAACTCCATGATGGAATCTGCAAGGACTGCATCTTCAAGGCCTCAAGACATCAAGACTCGAGACAAGAATTCAAATACACACTACTGGGTGAAGGATGGTTGACGGGCACCCTGGAGAAACCAGTGGTTGGCCGGGATGCATGGATAAGCGCCATGACATCTTGCGGAAAGCTTCACCCAGACTCAAAGAGACGGAAGAATACTTCATGCCCGGAAGCTTACTGTGCAACCGCAAGTCACTATGGGCTCTGGCTTGGTTGACCTTAGTTGTGACTCTTTGGGGCGGTGCTAGCAGATGTAGAACTACGGTAGGATTGGATGAGCACCGGACAGTGGCCAGAGGAACTCTTCGGAAGACCATGTTTCAGTCGTCTTGTTCTCAAACACCCTGAAGTGCGAGAACGTAAAAAGAGGGATCGAATCTTGCGGGTAAAGTGTACAAAACCTCTACAGAGGGTTTAAACCTAATCGATTAGCCGTGTCCCCGGTTACGGACAATTTGAGCCTCTGGACTTGGATCTATCTCGGAACTCTCAACACCAGATTGATAACTTAATTGTGGGCAACTTATCATGATTTTGGGCTATGAGACATCGGTTGGCGGAACCATGTCATGATAGAAAACTCCATAGTACAGACTTCATTTATTCCTTTGATGTAGGGAAAATAAATCAGCTTTTACGCAAACAAAACTCAGGCACAGAGCCACAAAGCCATATTGCATATAGTATAGTTTTATCATCTGTTTTCTCATGTTGTGATCTTGCCGGTACATTCAATGTACTGACCTACACGGCTGCAACGTATCATGTTGCAGATATTTCTTCCGACGAGTAAGAGTACGGCATAGGTTACGGTCTACACTCAACTTGCCGATGGCGTTGATGTGACTCCACACCCGATTACTTGTTTCACCGAGACTTATGAGGTATATATCAGTTTTACGTTATTTATACATGTGATTTCACTTTGATATATACATTGATGTACTGTGTGTGCCAGCATACTGATCCAGGGATGGCACGGATACACAGAGGCTTGACCGTCTGAGGTCGGGTCGCTACATTAATAGACACATCGTATAGTTATATCATGTCATCCTGTTTACATAGTCATCATATTTTGAAGTATGTCATTCTATCCTGTTTAGTTAGGCATCATACATGTGAAATTGTGTCATGCTATCCTGTTTAATTAGCCATCATATATGTGAAATTATGTCCTGCTATTACATTTGCTTAGACAACATAAATGTGAATTATTTCATGCCCTGTTTTCTTCCCTACTATCCATTGCACCTGTCTATCTTACAATGTCTGTACATTCAATTAATTTTCTTGTTTATCAGCCATTTCAATTGGAGGGTGTGATGGCAGTATCTGTGGGAGTAAAAACAAGGTCTTCAGAAAAGATCGTGCTACCTATCGATGCAGATAGAACCACGGTTGTACTTGCCCAAGAATCAGCCCCACCACACATAACCCACACTCATGCAGATTGTACCCCTACCCAGTTGGACAGAGAACCATCTACTCCCCTTCTAACCCCAACCCCAGTAGATAGACACCCAGTTCCCATTGACACAACACCGTCTCCACCACAGAGCACCCAAACACGAGCAATTAGTAAGGCAACTGCAGTGCCCAAATCACGAGGACCACCACTCCGAACCCGAAGTCAATGCTTAAAGTAGAAGAAGAATTGTTCTCAAGTCAGGTTCCGTAGCTATGGTTCATACTACTTTGCTCTTGCATCACTGTATTTACTGATACCAACCAATTTCAAATTTGAAGGATGCAACTGAAACTCCAATGGCGCAACAGGTATGTTTTAAACCTGTTTCTTCAACATGTTTGGCTGTTTGTTGTTGTAACTTGCTCTATGTTGATTTCAGTTTCAATTGAATAAACAATTATGTTCTCATGCCATCCACATTACAAGTGTTGTTATTGCTGTGTAGTTTCCCACACTTATATTCTGTCTATGCTGCTTTGTCTTAAATAGATATGATTCGAACTGTATCTACCTTGATTTGGCAACATAAACTAGAATGATATAGACCATACAGTGACCATACTACATAGATATATGTTTGTTCCATGCTGTTATCCTGCCACCTTACTACTGAACTGGTTTACCAAAATGAGTTGTATATACTACATTGTAAACCTGAGATGTGTTTGTTTGTTTCTCTTTTAGAACGCGGATAAAATATTGGAGAAGAGTACCCTGTTATGCAATGGTAAAGGAAGTGTAACATCCCAAAATTCTAAATTTTGGAATTATATATTAAATAAATATTTATGATTGTTTGTTTTATTGTTGTGTGACTGATTGTGTGAAATTGAGTGGCATTTGGAAATTTCAGAGGCATTTGAATTTTATTTGAATTTGGATTCAACTTGGCATTCGAAATTTATTTCATATACCCTGACAAATACTTGTTTAAAAGTATGAGAGGAGCTAACATGACACTCCAAAATGTCAGGAGAAATTAATGCCAAAAGTTTTTGAATTCAAATTGGAGTTTATTTGGAATTTATAAAAAAAATGTTTTTCCTTAAGTTTGGATTTTGCCTTTGGAAAAATGTACACGGTGTAGGATTTATTTTTCTGAGTTTTTTCGATATATATCTGTCCTATACAAAATTATTTTAGTTTTCTATCTGTATTTTTTGACTTTATTTCAAAAAAAAAACGCCTCAGCCGGGCGCCAGACCAGCGAGCCCAGCCACCTGGGCAAGAGCCCACCAGGCGCCAGCCCGGCCACAAGAAGCCGCCACCAGCGCCGCTCCCCACGCACGCTCGATCCCCTCGCTCGCTTGGATCTCTCTCCCTCACGTAACCCCCTCTCTCTCATTTTTTTCTTCTTTCTTTTTCCTTAACTCCCTCTGATCATTGGACCCCACTCCATCCCCAACCTACCGCAAGATACGCCAGACGTATCTCGTGACGTATCTCACGCACCGACGCCCGGCCGAGTCCGTGCCTCTCCCAAACCCTAGCTAAAACCTTCCCTCGCCCAAGCAACACGTCCTATATATACTCCGAGCCTCCTTCCTCGTTTCCCTTCGAAACTCAAGTCAAAACAGCAACGAATCCAACGCACTAGACAAAACTATCTCGCTCACAAGCTGACTGTTCACCGTCAAAACTCGCCACCGGTGAGTATCCCCAACCCCTCTAACCTCTGCTATCGGCCTAGCCCAACCCCACACATCTCTTTGACACGTTTTGGACGTCCAGGAAGCACTGGAGCCACCAGCTTGTTCTCCCGACGCCATCGGAGTTCACGGAGTTCACCTCGACGCTACCCTCGACCCCGACGTCCCTTCGCCTCACCATCCATAGAAAATCGGACGCCCTCAACCTTCCGCATCGCCTGGACATCCTCGCCAACGTCGCCGACAACCGGAGCCTCGCCACCCACCGGCCTCTTCTTCCCTGACACGCCCGTTCTTCTCTGTAAGCACGAGCGCATCTCCTCTGTTCGTTTTTCTTCTTCTTTAGATCGAACCGTTAAGTTAGATGAGATCGGTTTAGTAGATCGTTTTTCTTTATTAGATCGGTATACTCTGGTTAAGTTACGGTTTAGTCTAGACCGGACCGATCGGTTTTCTGTTAGTTATTCGCACGCGCAGGTTCCTGTTAAGTTGAGCCCGAGCTGCATAGCTTCAGATCGCACCACCCCAAGCCCAATAGCGCCCGTTGGTTATTATTATTATTTTCGTACGGTTTAAAAAAAACAGAAAAGTTTCAGTTTCGTAAATTCTATATCTCTTAGGTTATTTAATATTTTTAGTTGATTCTTTTTGCTCTAGTTTGCAAATTTCCTCTAGTTTCTGTATAAAATAATTTCGCCCATGTTTTAGTTTTTTTTAAAATAGTTTTATATTAGTTTTAGTCAGATTAGTATTTCTGCTATAATTTGAGTTAGGATTATTTTTTTTCACTACTTTGTTTTGACCTTGCCTAGCAGCAGGAATTAATTTGGGTATTTATAGTTTTTATTAAAAATGTTTTTACTCGAAAACAAGCTTTTCTAGTTTTGTTAGCTTGCTGCTGTTTTCTGCTTTTTTATTTATTTTAAATATTTATTTTCACCTCTGTTATATTTTAGTTCAGATTGGTTTCTGTAGTATTAGAGGGTGAACTTTTATTTATAGAAATATAAAATGTTTTATTTCTTTTTCTTACTAGTTTTGTTTTAAGCATAATTAGAGTTTTAATTTAGCTTTTTATGTGTTTCCTTTTGCAAGTAAAACTTTATGAAAAATACTTTCTGTTAACTTAGTTGATTTAAACTTTAATTTTTCTCTTAAAATTATTAGTTTAGTATTTTCTTTGTTAAGTTTTGCTTAGGACAAAAAAAATTGTAGTTAAGGCAAAAGGTGTTCCTAGTAGGTTCTCTATAGTTTTCCTCTATTAGTTCTTTCGATTTGTTTTGTATTGGGTTTTCTTATTGAGTTCTCTTTTGATTGTAGAGTTGCTTGCTAGAATGCTTGCTTATGTGAATGTCATGGTTGTTATTATAGATTTCATCGGAGAGTTGCGTATAGTCCTATCAAGTTATTTTCGAGAGCATTGTTATCTTCATCAACTTACCAGGCAAGTTCACTTTGACCATGCTTTCATACCTATGTTTTTATTGCATTTAGTGGCATCTTTGCAACAACTCTCCAGTAGTGATACTGAATTCTTGTAGTTGAGTAGTATGCATGAGGTAGGAACCCATCACCCTGTTACCAAGCCTGGGACGTTATTTATTTTAGTGCTACGCTATAGTAGACGAGGTTTGGTATGAGTGCTCGGGAGTGGTGTGAGAATGGACGACTCTCGCCAATGACGACAGCTCCATGATGGCATCTGCAAGGACTGCATCTTCAAGGCCTCAAGACTCGAGACAAGAATTCAATACACACTCTTGGGTGAAGGATGGTTGTGGGCACCTGGAGAAACCGGTGGATGGCCGGGATGCATGGAGAAGCGCCATGACATCTTGCGGAAAGCTTCACCTGCATCGAAAGAGACGGAAGAATACTTCATGCCCGAAGCTTACCTGTGCAACCGCAAGTCACTATGGGCTCTGGCTTGGTTGACCTTAGTGGTGACTACTGGCTGGGACGGTGCTAGCGGATGTAGAACTACGGTAGGATTGGATGAGCACCGGACGGTGGTCGGGGGAACTCTTGAGGAAGACCATGTTTCGGTCGTCTTGTCCTCAAACGCCCTGAAGTGCGAGAACGTAAAGAGAGGGATCGAATCTTGCGGGTAAAGTGTACAAACCTCTGCAGAGGGTTAAAACCTAATCGATTAGCCGTGTCCCCGGTTACG
The DNA here is from genome assembly GCA_021605145.1 of Aegilops bicornis. NCBI lineage: Eukaryota > Viridiplantae > Streptophyta > Magnoliopsida > Poales > Poaceae > Aegilops > Aegilops bicornis. The sequence goes on from CM038671.1 coordinate 123,884,769, forward strand.
GACAATTTGAGCATCTGGACTTGGATCTATCTCGGAACTCTCAACACCGGATTGATAACTTAATTGTGGTCAACTTATGATGATTTGGGCTATGAGACATCGGTTGGCGGAACCATGTCATGATAGAAAACTCCATAGTACAGACTCCAGTTATTCCTTTGATGTAGGGAAAATAAAACCAGCTTTTATGCAAAACAAAACTCGGAACCACGAGCCACAAAGCCATATTGCATATAGTATAGTTTTATCATCTGTTTTCTCATGTTGTGATCTTGCCGGTACATTCAATGTACTGACCTACACGGCTGCAATGTATCATGTTGCAGATACTTTCTTCGTACGAGTAAGAGTACGATACAGGGTTATGGTCTACACTCAACCTGCCGATGGCGTTGATGGGACTCCATACCCGACTATTTGTTTCCGCTCTGACTAATGAGGTATATATCAGTTTTACGTTATTTATACATGTGATTGCACTTTGATATATACATTGATGTACTGTCTGTGCCAGCATACTGATCCAGGGATGGCACAGAAACACAAAGGCTTGATCGTCTGAGGTCGGGTCGCTACAGATATGGTATCAGAGCACATGTTGACTGTAGAACGTGACCCTAGAAATCGGAAAGTCCCTAGGACAGGAAATTTCTAAAACCTTATTTTCAAAAACACTCTTACTTATCTTTTTTTTATTTTATCAAGTAGTCCCTCTCACCTCAAATAGTTAGAATATACCCCTTTTCCCTTTTGACCACATGAAGGATCATTGAAGCCGCTCCAAGAAAGATATCGGACGGTGATGACCTCTTCAAAGTAACAAGGGTTTCACCATGCATTAGAAGAGTTGAAGCTGCAACAATTGAAGACTCCGAAGACTTGAAGAATTTGAAGAATCTGAAGAATTATTTGACCTTTAGAAGACCAAACCCTTGTTACACACTTACGTTAGATGCGGCGATTTGTGAGTTGTCATTTGTTTGATGTTTTCTGACAGCCACAAAGTAAAACCCGTTTCTTCAAAAACTATTGTTTGTATTGTGTGTATATCCCTCCCCACCTCTCTCATATCTCATCCCAAAACTTTTGGACCCCATAGATGATGAATGAAGTTGGACTGATATTCTCTGGACCGAAAGCCCAGCCGGAGGCAGAGCTATGGATTCAGAACATGGAGAATCACTTCGGGAGCAATTTGGTTTCAAGGAAGAATGAAGTATCTTACGCTCTTCAGTACTTTGAAGGAAGTGCTGCAACATGGTGGCAGATGCATCAAGCTATCTGAGGATGGAATGGAGCAAATAATTGGGAAGAATTCAAGAAGACTCGACAAGATCTCGTCTTATCCGGAAGCACCATGATACACCAAGAAATAAACCTTGTGCCTGCAAGATTTGCGGAGAAATAGGACACACCGGGGAGGAACACAAGGATGGATGCCCTCATTGTGAGGAGAAACACCCAGTGAGGAATGCCCAACTAGTCGGGTGACTTGTTTCTTGTGTGAAGGAACCACCCACTACCCGACTCGGTGTCACATTTACCCCATGGTGCAACAAACTATTCAGGAGCAGGAAGAAGGAATGAAAGAAGCCCTCCGAGAAGTTATGAAAGAACCTGTGATGAAGGAATGTGTTGAAGACCACGATGGAGAAGGCCTCAACAGATTTTACTCCAATGCCTGCTATTCATGTGGAGAAGAAGGACATTTTTCACAGTATTGCACCAAGGAAAGAAAAGAGTGTCTGGGATACTTCCCGACGGAAGCAATAGAGTTTGATCCACAGGGAATAGAAGGTTTGATCAGAACGAAGAAACCCAGGAAGAGAAAACAAAGACACCCTCAGAACAACCCAATTTCTGCAAAGAGGGACAAGAGTCGTATTACCTGTTTTGAATGTAACGACGTCGTGCATTATGCCAATCATTGTCTCGAAAGGAAGCAAGGAACTCAAGGAGCAGGCACCATCTCCAAGAAGCCCAAAGACTTATCGAAAGTTATTTGTTTTCATTGCAAGGAAGCAGGACATTATGCTACTAAATGTCCCGGCAAGATGACAGCTGGAGTTGAGTAGTTGGAATTTTGATAACAAGAGTAGTAGAAAGCAGTTTTATTTTCATAAGCTCGATGAGTTGAATTATGTAATGAGTGCTCAGAGATTGTAATGAATTCGTGAAATCAATAAAGTTAATGTGTCATGATTTCATACGTGGATTTTTTTTGAGTTGTTACTCTGTGAACAAAGATTTTGACCATTTTCGAGGATATGAGAAATATGGTCTATGGATGGATTTGTGAATTTCATTTTAAGGGTGGTAGTACCCTGTGAAGAAGACTAGACTAATGGATAAGAAAATATATATTCCACGGACTGTAGTTCGAAGGGAAAAAAAAGTTGTAGTTTTGCTTTTGATATGATGGTATGAAGAAACAGAGTACTACTGGATTTAAAGGAGGTGTAATATGGAACAATTGTAACTCCCACAATGAGTTCAAGCTGTGCAAGTATTGAAGTGGGCCCATAACCCACAGGCCCAGGAAATTAATAAGGATCAAGAACTCCTGGGAAGAAAAAAATATTGGAACAAGCTATGATTTGATCAGCAGATGTTTCGTAGGAGGTTACGCAAAAACCCGAGAGTTGTGAAGAAACGATAGATGTTTTGTTTGGCTTGCAGAACCAAAGGATTTTCCCGATCCCTGTTCAATACAGGAGAAATTCTGCAATGCTTGTGAGAATGCCCGAGTGTTAGAAATGCGATATTCGCTAAACCTTATACAGGGTAATGATTTGGGTGCGGAATGGATTGATCACCATACCGACTTACTCGTATCATTCGCTCTTGCTATTTGGAATGGCAAATCTGAGTGACTTAACCATAGTAGAGAGACGACGATGTAAAACCTTGTTTAAACCATAGAATGGTAGGACGATTTATCCAGTCTGTGCAACCGCTGCCAAACGTAGGTTATACGCTGAGATCCAACCCCGACCATTTTCCTGCAACCATGAATTGTCGACCACAATGAGTTTTTCGATAGTTGTTTAGTATTGGCGACAGACCTGTCTGCTAAGAAGACCCAGTCTCAAAAGAACCTCACCAGGATGAAAGGACACGAGTTTGAGGAAAAGGTTATGCCCTACTAGAAGAGCCCGGTGTAGGAGTTACTCCAAAGATGTGAGAAGACCGATAGTGTTCACACTAAGGATAGAGTACATAAGATCTGTTGGAACCATAACCCTGTTTTTAAGTGTGGTAGCACACTAGACTATTCCGATTGATGGATTTGCTAGAAGACCCCCAAACCCTAACCTTTTCTTTCTAGCCTCTTCGAATCTCGAGGACGAGATTCATTTTAAGTGTGGTAGGTTTGTAACATCCCAAAATTCTAAATTTTGGAATGTTATATTAAATAAATATTTATGATTGCTTGTTTGATTGTTGTGTGACTGATTGTGTGAAATTGAGTGGCATTTGGAAATTTCAGAGGCATTTGAATTTTATTTGAATTTGGATTCAACTTGGCATTCGAAATTTATTTCATATACCCCTGACAAATACTTGTTTGAAAGTATGAGAGGAGCTAACATGACACTCCAAAATGTCAAGAGAAATTAATGCCAAAAGTTTTTGAATTCAAATTGGAGTTTATTTGGAATTTATAAAAAAATGTTTTTCCTTAAGTTTGGATTTTGCCTCTGGAAAAATGTACACGGTGTAGGATTTATTTTTTGAGTTTTTTCGATATATATATGTCCTATACAAAAGTATTTTTGTTTTCTCTCTGTATTTTTGACTTTATTTCAAAACGCCTCGGTAGGCGCTAGACCAGCGAGCCCAGCCACCCACGCAGCCCACCGGCGCCATGACCGCCCACATGAGCCGCCACCAGCGCCGCTCCCACGCACGCTCGATCCCCTCACTCGCTTGGATCTCTCTCCTCACGTAACCCCTCTCTCTCATTTTTTCTTCTTTCTTTTCCTTAACTCCCTCGATCATTGGACCCCACTCCATCCCCAACCTACCGCAAGATACGCCAGACGTATCTCGCACGTATCTCACGCACCGACGCCGGCCGAGTCCGTGCCTCTCCCAAACCCTAGCTAAAACCTTCCCCTCGCCCAAGCAACACGTCCTATATATACTCCGAGCCTCCTTCCTCGTTTCCCTTCGAAACTCAAGTCAAAACAGCAACGTAGCCCACGCACTAGACAAACCGATCTCGCTCTGCCGCTGCCTGTTCACCGTCAAAACTCGCCACCGGTGAGTATCCCTAACCCCTCTAACCTCTGCTATCGGCCTAGCCCAACCCCACACATCTCTTTGACACGTTTTGGACGTCCAGGAAGCACTGGAGCCACCAGCTTGTTCTCCCGACGCCATCGGAGTTCACGGAGTTCACCTCGACGCTACCCTTGACCCGGCGTCCCTTCGCCTCACCATCCACAGAAAATCGGACGCCCTCGACCTTCCGCATCGCTGGGCGTCCTCGCCAACGCCGCCGACAACCGGAGCCTCGCCACCCACCGGCCTCTTCTTCCTGCCACGCCCGTTCTTCTCTGTAAGCTGGCGCATCTCCTCTGTTCGTTTTTCTTCTTTAGATCGAACCGTTAAGTTAGATGGGATTGGTTTAGTAGATCGTTTTTCTTTATTAGATCGGTATACTCTGGTTAAGTTACGGTTTAGTCTAGACCGGACCGATCGGTTTTCTGTTAGTTATTCGCACGCGCAGGTTCCTGTTAAGTTGAGCCCGAGCGCTGCATAGCTTCAGATCGCACCACCCCAAGCCCAACAGCGCCCGTTAGTTATTATTATTATTTTCGTACGGTTTAAAAAAACAGAATAGTTTCAGTTTCGTAAATTCTATATCTCTTAGGTTATTTAATATTTTTAGTTGATTCTTTTTGCTCTAGTTTGCAAATTTCCTCTAGTTTCTGTATAAAATAATTTCGCCCATGTTTTAGTTTTTTTAAAAATAGTTTTATATTAGTTTTAGTCAGATTAGTATTTCTGCTATAATTTGAGTTAGGATTATTTTTTTGTGATTCTTTTTTTCACTACTTTGTTTTGACCTTGCCTAGCAGTAGGAATTAATTTGGGTATTTATAGTTTTTATTAAAAATGTTTTTACTCGAAAACAAGCTTTTCTAGTTTTGTTAGCTTCTTTGCTGTTTTATGCTTTTTTATTTATTTTATATATTTATTTTCAGCTCTGTTATTTTTTTGTTGAGTTTGGTTTCTGTTGTATTAGAGGGTGTACTTTTTTTTATTGAAATTTTAATTGTTTTATTTCTTTTTCTTACTAGTTTTGTTTTAAGCATAATTAGAGTTTTAATTTAGCTTTTTATGTGTTTCCTTTTGCAAGTAAAACTTTATGAAAAATACTTTACGTTAACTTAGTTGATTTAAATTTTAATTTTTCTCTTAAAATTATTAGTTTAGTATTTTCTTTGTTAAGTTTTGCTTAGGACAAAAAAATTGTAGTTAAGGCAAAAGGTTTTCCTAGTAGGTTCTCTATAGTTTTCCTCTATTAGTTCTTTCGATTTGTTTTGTATTGGGTTTTCTTATTGAGTTTTCTTTTGATTGTAGAGTTGCTTGCTAGAATGCTTGCTTATGCGAATGTCATGGTTGTTATTATAGATTTCATCGGAGAGTTGCGTATAGTCCTATCAAGTTATTTTCGAGAGCATTGTTATCTTCATCAACTTACCAGGCAAGTTCACTTTGACCATGCTTTCATACCTATGTTTTTATTGCATTTAGTGGCATCTTCGCAACAACTCTCCTGTAGTGATACTGAATTCTTGTAGTTGAGTAGTATGCATGAGGTAGGAACCCATCACCCTGTTACCAAGCCCGGGACGTTATTTATTTTAGTGCTACGCTATAGTAGATGAGGTTTGGTATGAGTGCTCGGGAGTGGTGTGAGAATGGACGACTCTATGTCAATGACGACAACTCCATGATGGCATCTGCAAGGACTGCATCTTCAAGGCCTCAAGACTCGAGACAAGAATTCAATACACACTACTGGGTGAAGGATGGTTGACGGGCACCCTGGAGAAACCAGTGGATGGCCGGGATGCATGGAGAAGCGCCATGACATCTTGCGGAAAGCTTTATCCAGACTCAAAGAGACGGAAGAATACTTCATGCCCGGAAGCTTACCTGTGCAACCGCAAGTCACTATGGGCTCTGGCTTGGTTGACCTTAGTGGTGACTCTGGCTGGGACGGTGCTAGCAGATGTAGAACTACGGTAGGATTGGATGAGCACCGGACAGTGGTCAGGGGAACTCTTCGGAAGACCATGTTTCGGTCGTCTTGTTCTCAAACACCAAAAGTGCGAGACCGTAAAGAGAGGGATCGAATCTTGCGGGTAAAGTGTACAAACCTCTGCAGAGGGTTAAAACCTAATCGATTAGCCGTGTCCCCGGTTACGGACAATTTGAGCATCTGGACTTGGATCTATCTCGGAACTCTCAACACCGGACTGATAACTTAATTGTGGTCAACTTATGATGATTTGGGCTATGAGATATCGGTTGGCGGAACCATGTCATGATAGAAAACTCCATAGTACAGACTCCAGTTATTCCTTTGATGTAGGGAAAATAAAACCAGCTTTTATGCAAAACAAAACTTCGAGACACGAGCCACAAAGCCATATTGCATATAGTATAGTTTTATCATCTGTTTTCTCATGTTGTGATCTTGCCGGTACATTCAATGTCTTGACCTACACGGCTGCAATGTATCATGTTGCGAGATACTTTCTTCGTCACGAGTAAGATGCAGTGCAGGTTACGGTCTACACTCAACCTGCCGATGGCGTTGATGGGACTCCATACCCGAATATTTGTTTCCGCTGTGACTAATGAGGTATATATCAGTTTTACGTTATTTATACATGTGATTGCACTTTGATATATACATGGATGTCTTTGTATGTGCGACATCTTGATCCGAGGATGGCACAGAAACACAGAGGCTTGACCGTCTGAGGTCGGGTCGCTACAGGAAGTAATGCAGATAAGGTTCAAGATAGCGAGACATCCATGTTGGTCTCCAAGAAAGCTGATAAAAACTATGTTGAGGACACTGAGATAACCCCAAAGTCCTGTCTTGATGTAGTGTTCGATTCTTGGCTACCTTCTTGGCACCAGCTCTCCGAACTCGTTGCCTGAATCAGTTCGGCTTCTTGAGTCTCAACTTCAAGTTGAAAGACATCAATCAGATGTTATGCGATAGGAAGCCGAAGGACTGAGGAAGTCCCTGCAGAATTCAGATGCATACTTTCTGGTGCAACAACAAGTGCTGGAGGATTTAAGCGCCAAACAAGAGAAAGTTAATAAGCTTGCTAAGCATCTTGCCAGCATTATGGGTACCCAGGATATTGTTTCTTGAGCTCTTGAAGTTGTTTGATTACGGACTTGTTTTGCTGTGGCGTTTATATGCTGCTGTGTTCCCTATATTTGCACTGGTGGTGAACTTTGATGCCCAGTGGATGTAATATGTGCAATAGACGTGATAGACTAGTGTAAGTTGCTTGCTTATTTATTTCCTTGTTGTCTTGTTTATTTGTTTTCTTATAGTCAGTGCAGTTCTTTTTCTGCGCTTTGCTAGTGGCTGCAATAACCTATTTTTTAAAAGTAGGCCACAATAACCATGGGCTAATATTTACTGTAGTGACACTGGACCTACAGGCCGTAGAAACAGTGGGCCTTCTACGGGCCGTATAAACAGTGGGCCTTCTACGGGCCGTAGGAACAATGGGCCTTCAATGGGCCGTATCATCAATGGGCCTTATACGGGCAGTATGATCGATTGGCCAAACATGGGCCAATAACAGGCCGCATTATGGCCGTAAACGGGCTAGAGTTGGAATGTCCATTTGTGGGCCGACCATAATGGGCCATCATTAATAGGTCGTATTTCATGACGCTATGAAAACGGCCCAACGTGTTAACAAACCACAAACGGGCCGACTGTAACCACGGGCTGAATTTGGCCCATAAGAAGAAAATGACAGTAACGGGCCGTAAGTCAACGAATCTTTGGAAATGAGCCCAAAAATAAATGGGCTCACGAGAAGGCCGAAAGATAACATGGGCTGGAACGCATTAGCGGAATAACGGGCCCTTAATGGGTATAAAGTGATACACTGTTCATTATGGGCCAGTTTCACAATGGGCCGTTAATGGGTGTAAAGTAATACACTGTTCATTACGAGCCAGTTTCACCATGGGCCGTTAATAGGCCAAGAGTTACATAGGGCCTCATATGGGTCGAAAGACGTCATGGGCCATACATGGGCCTGAAGTGGAAACGGGCTGGAATCATATTGGGTGGCCCAGATGACGCTACTGGGCCTAATTCGGATAGGGCGTAACGGGCCTTTGGTTAGCGGGCTGTAAATGGGCTATATGCAAACAGGCCATTAACATGCTTTACATGGGCCGGCCCGCCACCTTTTGACCAAGTCAAACGGGCCGGCCTTGTCACAGGAATGGGCCTCTGTTGGGTCGTGCCACGTGTCGACGTATCATAGGCGCCTTTTGTCCAATGAGTGGATGACATCTGTCCCAACGGTGAGCCGACACGTGTTTCCTCCAGCCAATGATGATTTTACACGTGGAAAATCCCCATTGGTCAGGGCTGTTAACGGGTTATCGGATCCAAAACCTGACCCGATAGCTTAACGGCGTTCCGTTACGGTGGATGCCACGTGTCGGTCACCCTTGACGAAAGCACTTCTGTGACGCTCGATTTATCGTCATGGAAGTGGACACTTCCGTGATGATAATTTTGGTAATGTCATGGAACACTTCTACGACAAAGACGGTATGACTATCTTGATTCTGTCATAAATTTGTCATGGATGTACATGCATGACAAAAAACACGACCTACTGTGACAAACACGTATCATCACGGAAGTGTATTTTTTTGTAGTGTAGAGCGTATCGTATCACAAGGTTTGGATGCACCGGCGAAATTTGCACCAACTCCCGAGGTGAGAAAGGGCAATGCACGGTACCGAAGAGGCTAGCAATGATGGAAGGGTGAGAGTGCGTATAATCCATGGAGTCAACATTAGTCATAAAGAACTCACATACTTATTGCAAAAATCTATTAGTCATCAAAACAAAGTACTACACACATGCTCCTAGGGGGATAGATTGGTAGGAAAAGACCATCGCTCGTCCCCGACCGCCACTCATAAGGAAGACAATCAATAAATACCTCATGCTCCAACTTTGTTACATAACGGTTCACCAAACGTGCATGCTACGAGAATCACAAACTTGAACACAAGTATTTCTACATTCCACAATTACCCACTAGCATGACTCTAATATCACTATCTTTATATCGCAAAACTATTGCAAGGAATCAAACATATCATATTCAGTGGATCTACAAGTTTTATGTAGGATTTTATGACTAACCATATGAATGACTAATTCCTGTTGACTCTCTAAATAGATATAAGTGAAGCAAGACAGTTTAATTCTTTCTACAAAAGTGTAACGCCCTCGATGCGGCTATATCTCCCACGTGTCGAAGCACGACTTAGAGGCATAACCACATTGAAAAGCAATGTCGCAAGTGAGGTAATCTTCACACAACCCATGTAATACATAAGGGAAAGAGATACATAGTTGGCTTACAGTCGCCACTTCACACAATACATAAATAAACATTCATCATCCAGAATACACTCAAGGTCCGACTACGGAACCAAAATAAAGAAGATACCCCAAATGCTACACAGATCCCCGATCGTCCCAAGCTGGCTCCACTCTGATCATCAGGGAAAAAGACACATAGTAACGACCACGTTCCTCATCGAACTCCCACTTGAGCTCGGTTGCGTCACCTGACCGGCATCGTCGGCACCTGCAACTGATTTGGTAGAATCTGTGAGTCACGGGGACTCAGCAATCTCACACCCGCGAGATCAAGACTATTTAAGCTTATAGGAAGGACAGAGTTGTGAGGTGGAGCTGCAGCAAGCGACTATCATATATGGTGGCTACACTCACAAAGAGAGCGAGAAGAGAAGCAAGGCACGGTCGTGAAGCTAGTAGCGATCAAGAAGTGATCCTGAAACTACTTACGTCAAACATAACTCCAACACCGTGTTCACTTCCCGGACTCCATGAGAAGAGACCATCACGGTTACACACGGATTGATGTGTATTAATTAAGGTCAACTTCGGGTTTTCTACAACCGGACATTAACAAATTCCCATACGCCTCATAGCTGCGGGCACGGCTTTGAAAGATAATACCCTGCAGGGGTGTCCCAACTTAGCCCATTATAAGCTCTCACGGTCAACGAAGGATATTCCTTCTACCGGGAAGGCCCGATCAGTCTCGGAATCCCGGACTACAAGACATTTCGACAACAATAAAACAAGACCAGCAAAGCCGCCCGATTGTGCCGACAAATCCCGATAGGAGCTGCACATATGTCGTTCTCAAGGCACATCCGGATAAGTCAAGCTACGAGTAAAACCAAGCCTCGAGTTTCCCCGTGGTGGCCCCGCAGGCTGCTCGGTTCGGGCCAGCACTCGAAGGAGCACTGGTCCGGGGGGGGTTAAAATAAAGATGACCCTCGGGCTCGCGAAAACCCGGGGGAAAAAGGCTTAGGTGGCAAATGGTAAAACCAATGTTGGGCCTTCTTTGGAGGAGTCTTATTCAAAGCGAACTGTCAAGGGGTCCCATAAATCACCCAACCGTGTAAGGAGCGAAATCAAGGAACATAACACGGTATGATGAAACTAGAGGCGGCAAGAGTGGAACAAAACACCAGGCATAAGGCCGAGTCTTCCACCCTTTACCAAGTATATAGATGCATTAATTATAGCAGATATATTGTGATATCCCCAACAAGTAAACATGTTCCAATAAGGAACAACATCTCCATGTTCCAACAAGGAACAAACTTCATCTTCACTGCAAATAGCAACGCTATAAGAGGGGCTGAGCAAAGCGGTAACATAGCCAATCAACGGTTTGCTAGGAAAGGATGGTTAGAGGTTTTACATGGCAATATGGGTGGCATGATATAGCAAGTGATAGGCATCGTAGCATAGGCATAGCAAAAGAGCGAGCATCTAGCATAGCAAAGATAGAAGTGATTTCGAGGGTATGGTCATCTTGCGCAAAGTTCTCGAGTTGTCGAAAGCTTGATCCTCGCAAGCGTTCTCAACAGGTTCCTCGTTCACATACTCGTCTCCCGGCTCTACCCAGAGCAAGAACACAAACAAAGGAACCACAGTAAATCACGGTGCAATGCACAAGCAACATGATGCAAAACATGACATGATATGCGAGATGTGATATGCAATGCGTATGCGTGCTCCGGAAGGAAAATGATGAACCAGGCATCAACTTGGCAAACCAAGTATGCCTCTGGAAGTATGAGATGATTTTGGTTGAAATCGATATAAAGATCACCGGAATCGGATGCACGGTTTGCAAATGACAAGCAAAACAAGAATGTCACAAATCTGCCATTAACAGCATGATACCACATAGCAAGCAACAAGAAATTAAGCTACTGCACCCAAACGTACCAGAAAGGCATATGTCAGTGATCTACTCAAGATGCTTGACAAAAGATGAACAATGAGCTACGGCTAAATCACATCATAACAGGTCCAAACAAGCATGGCAAAAGTGCAAAATATATCAGCTTTACAGACTTAGTGAAATTACTGAACATGGCAAAATCAGCATCAGGAAGCAATGTTCAGAGCAATGAAACAGTATGCTAGAAGAACTTATAATAGCAAAAAAAGGCATGGAATGAATCTACTCAAAGCATAGAACAAAATTCCCTTACTGACCATAAGCCAAAAAGGATCAGAAAATATAATAGCACCCATGTAAACATAGCAAGTTCCGTTAACAGATTCAGCAACAGGGCATGACAAAAACAGATAACAAGTAGGCATGTTTAGGAGCTCGATGCACTCACCACAGAGCATCTCATGATAAACTAAGCATACATATATGAAGAAGACATGGCATAGAAGCTACACATGGCAAGAAGAACATCATAAAATACATGGTTCAACTACAACAACCTTGGCAAAATTGAATAACATGTAAACAATCTGCCAGAAAACATTCTATAGCAAAAGTACAGCTCGATTGACTCAAGCTATGACACTCCATAATTGCAAAGAAGGGCATGGATGAATAGAGCATAACCATATGTTCAAAACATCCTTACTAAAGTATCTCAAAATATGCATGGCTCTCTCGGTAGCATCAAGTTAACATGGCATAAAAATATCAGGAAAACTGGGGCTGAAATCAGCAACATCATGAAGCCTAGTTTGCATGCTTGTGCTAGTCACCACAGACATCACAAAAATACATGGCATACACCCCTGTAAAGATGGCATGGCATATTACAAAACACATGTAGGACTCAAATTCATAGGATGCACACATCAATCATGGCAAAAATGACAAAAGTGCATGTTCTGTTAAGAAACAGAAACTAACATCACATAGCCCTATTCCAACAGCATTTCGGGCATCAAGATGAGCTAAAATGAAAATGATGCAATGAGATGAAATGATCTGCTCTTCGAGGCGAGCATTTTGAAATATTACACGCACGAAACGGAGCAATATGTAGAGAGTTATGGTATGACGAAAATGCAATAAAATAATCACAAGAATAAAAACTAGACGATTCGGGGGAGAGGGGGAAGGTCAACCCTTCGATTGGATCTGAGATCCGGCGCGGGACGAGGTGGCCGGACGGAGTGGAGGATGGAGAAGCCGGCGCTGGGCGGGCGGTGGCGACGGCCGAGGCGGGGCGGGCGAGGCGGCACGGAGGCGGGGCCGAGGCGGGCAGCGGGCGGCTGGCGGCGGCGCTGGCCGGGCGGCCGGGCCGAGGCGGTGGCGGCGTGGTGGCCGAAGGGGGCGCCGGCTCGGGCCGGGAGGGCCCGACGGGCCTCATGGGCCCTGGTCGGCGGCGATGTGGGGCGCGGGTGCCCACGTGGCAGCCCCTGGTTGGCTGCGGGCGCGGCGGCGGACGCGTCCGGTCCGATCCGGACGTGTCCGGCGGCGCGGAGGGGATTTCGTCTAGGGTTTCGGGGGAATTGATCCGGGATTTGGAGGGGGAGATGCATATTTATAGGTAGAAGGAGCTAGGAAGCTCCAAATGAGGTGTAGTTTTCGCCCACACGATCGTGATCGAACGACAGAGAGCATGGAAGTGACTTAGATGGGTTATTGGGCTGTTTTGAAGGGGTGTTGGGCTGACTTAAAAGAGGCCTTTGCGAGAGTGCGGTTAACCGTTGGAGTACCAAACGAGCTCCAAATGACAGGTGGTCTACCGGTGGTATACCAAGGCCACTTGACAAGGCTTGGTCCATTCCGAGAAAGTTTAGTACCCGCTCACGGAAAAACGTAAAAGGGGACGCCGGGGACCATAGGAGTGCCGTATTGCAAAACGGACAACGGGGAAAATGCTCGGAATCATGAGACGAACACGTATGCAAATGATGACATGATATGAAATGGATGACGCGGACAAAATGCAAAAATAAGAAAAACCCAACCACGGAGGGAATATCATATCACAATGCCGAAAATGGCAAGAGTTGGAGATACAAATATGGAAAGTTACATCCGGGGTGTTACAACACTCCACCACTACAAGAGGATCTCGTCCCGAGATCTAGGACTGAAAGAACTCGGATATTCGAACGGAGGTGATCCTCGCGCTCCCGGTGGCTTCTCGGTCGGAATGGTGTGACCACTTCACTTTCAGGAATTTGATTGACTTGTTGCGAGTCTTGCGCTCGGTTTCTTCAAGAATAGCAACGGGTGCTCATGATAAGAGAGATCTTCTTGAAGGTCAATTTCTTGAGGTTGATAGTGCGTTCAGAGTCTTGAAGCACTTGCGAAGGCTGTGACACGTGAAACACATCGTGCGTTCGCGAAGTTGGACGAGAGCTCAAGTTGATAGGCGAGATCGCCTATTTTACCAATGATCTTGAAAGGACCCACGTATCTAGGGGCAAGCTTCCCTTTGATACCGAGCTGACGAGTGCCTTTCATTGGAGAGACGCGGAGGTAGACATGGTCTCCGATTTCAAAAGCCACATCACGGTGCTTGTCATCATAATAGCTCTTCTGGCGCGATTGCGGCTTCGAGATTCTCACGAATGACTTTGCACATTTCTACGGCTTCTGTGATCAAGTTGTTGCCAAGAAGTTGGCGTTCACCTGTCTCGGACCAATTGAGAGGAGTACGGCACTTTCTGCCATAGAGAATTTCGAATGGGGCCTTGGAACTCGCTTGGAAGCTGTTGTTGTAGGAGAACTTCGGCATATGGAAGACAATCTTCCCACTTCATACCGAAGGAAATGACACAAGCCACGAGCATATCTTCAAGGATTTGATTGACTCGCTCGACTTGGCCACTTGTTTGAGGATGGAAAGCTGTCTTTGAAACGAATGTTGGTGCCCATGGCCTTGAAAAGAATCCCAAAACTTGGAGGTAAAGATGCTGCCACGGTGCGAACAGATCAATTGTGGAATGCCGTGCAAGGAGACAATCTGGAGGTGTAAAGCTCGCCAAGCGAGCTGCTGTGATAGATTCTTTGATAGGAAGAAAATGAGCCACTTTAGTAAGCTTGTCAATGACAACGAAGATAGCATCATTTCCACGCTTGGACTTAGGAAATCCAGTCACGAAGTCCATTTCGATATGATCAAACTTCCATTATGGAATAGCAAGAGGTTGGAGGAGACCAGCTGGTCTTTGGTGTTCTGCTTTCACTCTTCTGCAGACATCACACTCATTCACGAATTGAGCAATTTCTCGCTTCTTTCGAGTCCACCAATATGACTGCTTGAGGTCATGGTACATCTTCGTACTTCGGGATGAATGGATAGAAGCGAATTGTGTGCCTCGTTCATAATGACTTTACGTAGATCACCCTTAGGAACCACAATCCGGTCCTCGAAGAAAAGAGTATCTTTGTCATCAATGTGGAAGCACTTGTACTTGGAAATGCCCTTGTCGATACCACGTTTCACCTTTTTCACCATGGTATCCGGGAGTTGAGCCTCACGAATCTGATCTTCCAAAGTAGGAGAGACTATGAGGTTGGCAAGAAATCCTTGAGGAACAACTTGAAGATTCAGCTTGCGGAAAGCTTCACAGGAGATCCGGTTGGAAGGGCTTGAGGATTAAACTGTTGCAATAAGCCTTCCTGCTCAAAGCATCTGCAATGACATTGGCCTTGCGGAGTATATTCAATACTTGGGTTGTACTCTTGAATCATTTCGACCCATCGAGTTTGCTCGAGGTTGAGGTTGGGTTGAGTGAAGATATACTTGAGGCTCTTGTGATCGGTGAAAATGTCCACTTTCCTTCCCAATAAGAGATGTCTCCATGTTATCAATGCATGGACAATCGCCGCCAACTCAAGATCGTGAGTGGGGTAGTTCTTTTCGTTGGGCTTCGGTGACGAGAGGTATAGGCCACAACCCTCTTCTCTTGCATTAACACAAAGACCGAGACCTTGGAGAGAAGCATCACAGAAAACTTCAAATGACTTGGATTCATCAGGAGGAGTCAAGACAGGAGCTGTGACGAGTTTCTCTTTGAGAGTATTGAAAGCAACGTCACACTCAGGAGACCAGACATACTTCACGTGCTTCTGGAGAAGGTTGGAAAGAGCCTTTGCAATCTTGGAGAAATTCTCAACGAATCTTCGGCAATAGCTTGCAAGTCCAAGAAAACTTCGAAGCTGCTTGACATTCTAAGGAGGTTCCCAATTCACAACTGCGGACACCTTCTCGGGATTAATAGCGATGCCCTTGGCGGAGATGATGTGACCAAGATAAAGCACTTCATCAAGCCAAAATTCACATTTGGGGAACTTCGCATAGAATTGATGCTCTCTGAGCTTGTCGAGCACCAATCGCAAATGTTTGGCATGATCCTTCTTATTCTTGGAGAAGACCAAAATATCATCAAGATAGACCAAGACGAATTCATTGGTGTAGGGGTTGAAGATGAAGTTCATCATTCGAGAGAAAGTTGGAGGAGCATTGACAAGGCCGAAAGACATGACCGTATATTCATAAGAACCAAAGCTTGTTCTGAATGCTGTCTTGGGAATATCTTGTTCACGAATGCGAATCTGATGATAACCCATACGAAGGTCAAGCTTGGAGAACACTTTAGCACCTTTGAGTTGCTCGAAAAGCTCATTGATGTTGGGAAGTGGATACTTGTTCTTGATTGTCTTCTTATTCAATGGACGGTAATCGACGCAAAGTCGGTCCATGCCATCCTTCTTTTGGACAAAAAGAACACCACAACCCCAAGGAGATGAACTCGGTCTGATCAAACCCAGACGCTCTTGTTCATCGAGCTGCTTCTTCAATTCCTTCAGCTCATCAGGTCCAAGCTTGTATGGACGCTTGCAAACGGCTTCGGTGCCAGGCTCAAGATCGATAACAAATTCTACTGGCCGATGGGGAGGCATACCCGGAAGCTCTTCTGGAAAGACATCTTGGTACTCACAAACGACTGGAATCTGAGAGATAGCGTCCAATTCGCCCTTCTCATTGAGAGAAAACAACCGAATGGTTTCATCACGAGCGGCATAGATGATCACATCCTCAGAAGAGTGAGTCAATTGAATTTCCCTGGCAGCACAATCAAGCTGAGCTTTGTGCTGAGAAAGCCAGTCCATCCTGAGAATAAGATCAATATCCGAGTCACCAAGGACAATTGGTTTAGCCAGAAATCTATAGTCGCCCATCTTGATTGTGGTATCTGGAACCACCAAACTGGAGCTCAACCGTTTACGGAGAAACGACATCCATGGGTTTACCCAAATGTGAAGAAGTGAATTCATGCTTGGCAAAAACGGTCTTGACATGAAACAATGCGATGCACCAGTATCAAATAAAACTTTTGCAGGAATATCATTAACTGGAAGATTACCCATTATCACATCAATAGATTCCTCCGCTTGCGCTGCATTCATCATACTCACCTTGGCATGCTTTGGATTATGCTTGACCCTTTGCATTCTGGAAGATTTCACAGAGGAGGAGGCGGAAGGCGCCTTTGGTTGAAGCACTTGTTCGCATAGTGACCTTCTCACGACATTTGTTGCAAGTCACCTCACGAGAGCGGACGGTGATAAGGAGCATTTGACCTTGGAGCTTGAGAATTAGGCTTGTTACGATAGCTTTGGGTTGGGTGGGTGGGAAGATCCACGACCACCTGAGTTCTTCTGGCGATAAGGCCGACGAAAGCAGAGGAGGAGGAAGGTAGAACTTCCGCTTAGCTGCCACTTGAGAGGAAGAAGAAGACTGGACTGCATCCCTGATTCTTTTCTTAGAAACCTCACATTTAAGCTGGGCAGCTTCTTGCTTCAGTGCGATGTTGTAGAATTCATCATACTTTTCTGGCTCAAAAAGCACAAGAGCTAATTGCAGATCTTCTCTGAGACCACCTCTGAATTGATAGATCATACTCTTTTCATCAGGGACGTCTTGCTTAGCAAAGCGGCGATTTTCCGAACTGGATATTGTATTGATACACAGACATGTTGCCTTGCTTGAGATTGCGGAACTCCTCACGCTTGCTCTCAACAACACTTTTCGGAATGTGGTGAGCTCTGAAATCTCGGCGGAACTCATCCCAGGTAATGACATGACCTCCTCTGGAATCTTTGTATTGCTGGAACCACTCAGCAGCTTGGTCCTTGAGTTGAAATGAAGCAAACTTGACAAAGTCCTCAGGTGCGACATTGCTACATTCAAAATGTTTGCAGATGTCCACAAGCCAATCGTCGGCGTCTGTGGCCTCGACACAGAAACTGAAAGACTTTGGCTGATTAGCGAGGAACTGATTGAGGGTAGCAAAGTGCGGCTGGTTGTTGCCTTGACCTTGATTTCCTTGATTGCCTTGCCCTTGAGTATGCTCTTGCAAGAGTTGCAAAATCATCTGAGCATTGGCATTAGTGGCTGCCATGATAGCTTGCCATGCCTCCGGAGGCGGAGGTGGAGGTGGAGGGTTCGATTGACTCTCATCATTGCGATCCGGATTCAGACGTGTTGGCGGAGCCATCCTGAAGAGGGTGACATCCGTTAGCACTTGATAGACAGATAGACAAGTTGAATCAACGGATAGATGCAACACATAGTCTTCACAATAAACATTCGAACAAGGATGAACGAATGAATTCCAAAAGCTAACATCACACGTCCATTAAGGTGGGAAGCCACTTAGATAAAGGTATGGAATCATCATCTGCCTTTGAAACAACTCGAATAACACAACTGAAAACAAAACAAAAGATTGGCTTCTAGAATAAGCCGGAACAAACACATGATAGAGATTTCGCCCAAAGTGTTCGTGGTGGGGCCCACACGGGCACGACGTACAGCGGACGTCACGAATGACAAACAAGACGTCCCCGAATCAGCATAGCCAAGGATTCTTTAAGACGTCTCGCGACCATCAGAATCGACCGTGGATGGGCGGACCACTAAACGTTGGACCCCAATCTCAAATCATACATCCATCGGAAAGATATCCTATAAGCTACTAGAATTCCCACCTATAAACTCCCGAAACTTTACGGTTATGCAATCTGGTGTTGGGGATCTGAGGACACAAAATATATCACCCAAACTAACAATACCTAGATCCAAATTGTATCCATCCGTCAACACATAACCAAGAAACCTTCGGAAATCGTGGTACCTCGACCTTGAAAAGCATCCGTTATAATGAGTCATGGCAATACTCGAGCTCGCTTGATCTTTGGGTTATCGGGGTTATCTCACCAACAACTGTACAAAAGAGATTTCGATGTCGGCAAAACTCAGGTATTCCAGAAATGCAACTATAAAATTGTGACGACAACACCTCGGAGCTCAACTCCCCGGGACACTGCCACAACCCCTAAATGTCAGGAGGCACCAAGAACAATGTTCTCGTCACAAAACCATCGGAACGATCCCAAGATACCAGCGTGATCCTAAAAAAAATTTAGTGAAATTTGAGGAGAGGAGAGTCAAAACTTCTACGTCAGGAGACCTCACCAGAGAGACGAAGGGACTGGGGAGTAAAAAGAATCCTACTCTCATATATATATATACTCCTAAGACTCAAAACATTTTCTGTTCTAGACTCAACAACGCCAGCAAACAATCAAGCAGGCGGCTCTTAAGTCGGGGATGGCTCTGATTACCAACTTGAAACGCCCTCGATGCTGCTATATCTCCCACGTGTCGAAGCACGACTTAGAGGCATAACCGCATTGAAAAGCAATGTCGCAAGTGAGGTAATCATCACACAACCCATGTAATACATAAGGGAAAGAGATACATAGTTGGCTTACAGTCGCCACTTCACACAATACATAAATAAACATTCATCATCCAGAATACACTCAAGGTCCGACTACGGAACCAAAATAAAGAAGATACCCCAAATGCTACACAGATCCCCGATCGTCCCAACTGGGCTCCACTACCGATCATCAGGAAAAGACACATAGTAACGACCACGTTCCTCATCGAACTCCCACTTGAGCTCGGTTGCGTCACCTGCACTGGCATCGTCGGCACTGCAAGCTGTTTTGGAAGAATCTGTGAGTCACGGGGACTCAGCAATCTCACACCTGCGAGATCAAGACTATTTAAGCTTATAGGAAGGACAGAGTTGTGAGGTGGAGCTGCAGCAAGCGACTAGCATATATGGTGGCTACACTCGCAAAGAGAGCGAGAAGAGAAGCAAGGCACGGTCATGAAGCTAGTAGCGATCAAGAAGTGATCCTGAAACTACTTACGTCAAACATAACTCCAACACCGTGTTCACTTCCCGGACTCACGAGAAGAGACCATCACGGTTACACACGCCGTTGATGTGTATTAATTAAGGTCAACTTCGGGTTTTCTACAACCGGACATTAACAAATTCCCATCCGCCTCATAACTGCGGGCACGGCTTTGAAAGATAATACCTGCAGGGTGTCCCAACTTAGCCCATTATAAGCTCTCACGGTCAACGAAGGATATTCCTTCTACCGGAAGGCCCGATCGATCTCGAATCCCGGACTACAAGACATTTCGACGCAATAAAACAAGACCAAGAAAGCCGCCCGATTGTGCCGACAAATCCCGATAGGAGCTGCACATATCTCGTTCTCGAGGCACATCCGGATAAGTCAAGCTACGAGTAAAACCAAGCCTCGAAGTTTCCCGTGGTGGCCCTTGATCTGCTCGGTTCGGGCCAGACACTTTCGAAGGAGCACCTTTGGTCGGGGGGTTAAAATAAAGATAACCCTCGGGCTCGCGAAAACCCGGGGAAAAAGGCTTAGGTGGCAAATGGTAAAACCAATGTTGGGCCTTCTTTGGAGGAGTCTTATTCAAAGCGAACTGTCAAGGGGGTCCCATAAATCACCCAACCGTGTAAGGAACGAAATCAAGGAACATAACACCGGTATGACGGAAACTAGGGCGGCAAGAGTGGAACAAAACACCAGGCATAAGGCCGAGTCTTCCACCCTTTACCAAGTATATAGATGCATTAATTATAGCAGATATATTGTGATATCCCCAACAAGTAAACATGTTCCAATAAGGAACAACATCTCCATGTTCCAACAAGGAACAAACTTCATCTTCACCTGCAACTAGAACGCTATAAGAGGGGCTAAGCAAAGCGGTAACATAGCCAATCAACGGTTTGCTAGGAAAGGATGGTTAGAGGTTTGACATGGCAATATGGGTGGCATGATATAGCAAGTGATAGGCATCGTAGCATAGGCATAGCAAAAGAGCGAGCATCTAGCATAGCAAAGATAGAAGTGATTTCGAGGGTATGGTCATCTTGCTCGCAAAGTTCTCGAGTTGTCGAAAGCTTGATCCTCGTAAGCGTTCTCAACAGGTTCCTCGTTCACGTGCTCGTCTCCGGCTCTACCCAAAGCAAGAACACAAACAAAGGAACCACAATAAATCACGGTGCAATGCACAAGCAACATGATGCAAAACATGACATGATATGCGAGATGTGATATGCAATGCGTATGCGTGCTCCGGAAGGAAAATGATGAACCAGGCATCAACTTGGCAAACCAAGTATGCCGCTGGAAATATGAGATGATTTTGGTTGAGATCGATATAAAGATCACCGGAATCGGATGCACGGTTTGCAAATGACAAGCAAAACAAGAATGTCACAAATCTGCCCTTAACAGCATGATACCACCTAGCAAGCAACAAGAAATTAAGCTACTGCACCCAAACGTACCAGAAAGGCATATGTCAGTGATATACTCAAGATGCTTGACAAAAGATGAACAATGAGCTACGGCTAAATCACATCATAACAGGTCCAAACAAGCATGGCAAAAGTGCAAAATATACCAGCTTTACAGACTGTGAAATTACTGAACATGGCAAAATCAGCATCAGGAAGCAATGTACAGAGCAATGAAACAGCACGCTACAGGAACTTATAATAGCAAAACAAGGCAGGGCATGAATCTACTCAAAGCATAGAACAAAAATACCTTACTGACCATAAGCCAAAAAGGATCAGAAAATATAATAGCACCCATGTAAACATAGCAAGTTTCGTTAACAGATTCAGCAACAGGGCATGACAAAAACAGATAACAAGTAGGCATGTTTAAGAGCTCGATGCACTCACTACAGAGCATCTCGTGATAAACTAAGCATACATCCAGCAAGAAGACATGACATAGAAGCTACACATGGCAAAAAAAAACATCATAGCATTCACGGTTCAACTACAACAACCTTGGCAAAATTGAATAACATGTAAACAATCTGCCAGGAAACATTTTATAGCAAAAGTAGAGCTCGATTGACTCGAGCTATGGCACTCCATAATTGCAAACAAGGGCATGGATGGATAGATCATAACCATATGTTCAAAACATCCTTACTAAAGTATCTCAAAATATGCATGGATCTCTCGGTAGCATCAAGTGAACATGGCATAAAAATATCAAAGAAAACTGGGGCTGAAATCAGCAACATCATGAAGCCTAGTTTGCATGCTTGTGCTAGTCACCACAGAGATCAAAAAAATACATGTCATACACCCCTGTAAAGATGGCATGGCATATTACAAAACACATGTAGGACTCAAATTCATAGGATGCACACATCAATCATGGCAAAAATGACAAAAGTGCATGTTCTGTTAAGAAAACAGAAACTAACATCACATAGCCCTCTTCTAACAGCATTTCTGGCATCAAGATGAGCTCAAATGAAAACGATGAATGAGATGAAATGATCTGCTCTTCGAGGCGAACACTTTGAAATATTACACGCACGAAACGGAGCAATATGCAGAGAGTTATGGTATGACGAAAATGCAATAAAATAATCACAGGAATAAAAACTTAGACGATTCGGGGGAGAGGGAGAAGGTCAACCCTTCGATTGGATCTGAGATCCGGCGCGGGACGAGGTGGCCGGCTGGAGTGGAGGAAGGAGAAGCCGGCGCGGGCCGGGGCGGTGGCCGGCGACGGCGGCCGAGGCGGGGCCGCAGAGGCGGCGATCGAGGCGGCGGGGCCGGGGTCATGGCCGGGCGGCCGGCTGACGGCGGGCCGGGCCGAGGCGGCGGAGCGGGCGGCGTCGGGCGGCTGGCCGAGGCGGCGGCGGCGCTGGTGGCCGAAAGGGGCGCCGGCTCGGGCCGAGGGCCTCAGACGGGCCTCGCGGGCCTGGGTCGGCGGTAATGGGGCGCGGTGCCCACGTGGCAGCCCTGGTTATTGCGCGCGGCGGCGACGCGTCCGGTCCGATCCGGACGTGTCCGGCGGCGCGGAGGGGATTTCGTCTAGAGTTTCGGGGGAATTGATCCGGGGTTTGGAGGGGGAGATGCATATTTATAGGTAGAAGGAGCTAGGAAGGTTCAAATGAGGTGTAGTTTTCGCCCACACGATCGTGATCGAAGGACGGAGAGCATGGAAGTGACTTAGATGGGTTATTGGGCTGTTTGGAAGGGGTGTTGGGCTGCAACTTAAAAGAGGCCTTTGCGAGAGTGCGGTTAACCGTTGGAGTACCAAACGAGCTCCAAATGACCCGAAACTTGACAGGTGGTCTACCGGTGGTATACCAAGGCCACTTGACAAGGCTCGGTCCATTCCGAGAAAGTTTAGTACCCGCTCACGGAAAAACGTAAAAGGGGACGCCGGGGACCATAGGAGTGCCGGATTGCAAAACGGACAACGGGGAAAATGCTCGGAATCATGAGACGAACACGTATGCAAATGAGATGCACATGATGACATGATATGAAATGCATGACGCGGACAAAATGCAAAAAGAAGAAAAACCCAACCACGGAGGGAATATCATATCACAATGCCGAAAATGGCAAGAGTTGGAGATACAAATATGGAAAGTTACATCCGGGGTGTTACAAAAAGATATGCCCACGCTCTAACAAATATAAGTGAAGCAAAAGAGCATTCTACAAATGGCGGTTTTCTATGTGTAGGGAAACATGCAATCCAAACTTCAACTGATATAAGCGAAGCACATGAAGCATTCTATAAAGCCATACTCAAAAGATATAAGTGAAGTGCAAAGAGCATTCTATAAATCAACCAAGGACTATCTCATACCAGTATGGTGCATTATTAAAAGAAAATTAAAAAGCACACGACGCTCGGAGATTTACGCATATCATGTGACGAATAAAAATATAGCTCCAAGTAAAATTACCGGTGATCGTTAGAAGAAAGAGGGGATGCCTTTCGGGGCATCCCCAAGCTTAGTTGCTTGTGAGTCCTTGAATATTACCTTGGGGTGCCTTGGGCATCCCCAAGCTTGGGCTCTTGCCACTCCTTATTCCTTCATCCATCGTGATCTTACCCAAAACTTGAAAACTTCAATCACACAAAACTTAACAAAACCCTCGTGCGATCCGTTAGTATAATAAAGCAAATTACCACTTTAAGTATTGTTGCAAACTCATTCATATTTTATTTTTGCATTGTAGCTACTATAATATAACTTTTTTGTGGCTTATACCACCGATACAACCGATAGTTTCATCAAAATGAGCAAAACAATGCATAAAAAACAAAAGCTGTCTTAAACAGGACAGTCTGTAGTAATCTGAACACCAACCATACTTGTGTAACTCCAAAATTTCTGAACAATTAGGAAAAAATAAAAAAATTGTATAGAAGTATTGTGCAAAAAGTTTCAGAAGCGTTTGACTTTCCAGTGAAAATTGTAAAAGCACGCACTACAGCCAAAGTTTCTGTTTTTACACCGCACATACCAAACAAGCAATCTAATCATCATAAAAGAAAATCTTGGCACATTATTTTCATAATACAATGGATTTTTACAAGGGGATAATTATTTTGTGAGAATCTTCGTGAAAAATTCTACATTGTTTCCATGAGCATGAACACAAGTGTTCAAGGTCGACCCTCACTTCCCCAATGCATAACTTCCAATCGCTTCTCTTTTGTGAAAATGTTTTTTAAGTTCCCCTCTATATTTTTTGTTTTTAAACTTTATAAAAGCACTCAACAGAAAGAAACGACTTTCTAAAACTTCAGGGTTGTCTCCCTGGCAGTGCTTTCTTTAAAGCCATTAAGCTAGGCATATAGTGCTCAAGTAATGGATCCACCCGGATCCCAAGGTATATCAAAGCCAATTTTAATTAGAAATGATTTGTGAGTTAATAGTGAGCACAAAGTAATATATATCATGTAATGACGAAGTCTAACTCTCTTCCTATGCATCGGCATGTCATAAAAGAACAATTCATGCACACAAAGTAAAGGCCAATGCATAGTATAAACAGTTTCTTGCAATTTTATCGTATTGGAGACATTGAGAGGCAGGGATGTAGTTCCTCTCTCATAATAATTGCAAGTAGGAGCAGCAAGTACATGCATATTATATCTATCAAAATCATCATGTGCAATAGTAGAATGCAACCCATCAATATAGTCCTTAATAAGCGCAAACTTCTCCGATATAGTGTAGTTAGGAGAATTCAAAAAGATAATAGGACTATCATGCATGGGTGCAATAGCAACAATTCCATGTTTCAAATAAGGGACTGTAGAAAGTTCATATCCATAAGCATAATTCATATTGGCATCATGGCCACAAGCATTTCAAGCATCAATTTCATCAAAAAGGGATATTTCAAATGAATCCAAGGGATCATAGCAATCATCCTTCGATATGCATGAAGGGAAATTAAACAATGTATGAGTTGAAGATTTACTCCCATTAGAAGGTGGGAACGAGTAGCTAATCCGCTCTTCCTCCTTTTGTTCTCCGCTCTCCTCCTCATCTTTTTCATCTAATGAGCTCACACTTTCAGCAATTTCTTCTTCCATAGTTTCCTGCAAAATATTAGTCTTCTCTTGGACAGCGGAGGAGTCCTCAATATATGCATCAATATCGGCATTGTATTCATAATTCTCATAGCAATATTTAAGTATAGCAAAATTTTCAGGTCTGTAAACAACATCATAAAGATTTTCACACTTTTTAAACAAAGATTCAATTTCATAAGCACCCTTAAAAGCAATGAATTCTTCTATTCGTTCCACATCATAGTAATTATATATACCATTAGCATAAGAATCCAAGGTTTTATTATCATTAAATTTACATGAAAAGGGAAGGTGTGGAGCCTTCATCCTAGAGCAACAAGTACAAGCATATCTCAAGCATAGTTCCCGACCATACAAATGCAATATATGAATTTGATCCCATAATAGTTTCCCTTTTTGTGTCAAGCGATAATCCCTAAAGTATTCACGTTGGTCCAACGTGTCTCCCATTGTATAATTTACTGGGGTTTTCTCAGGATTATTAAAGTAGTGCATAATATCTTTCACATAATGAGCATCGAGGGTTTTAGGAGGTTCCCCATCTCCATGAGTAGCAAGTACACCTTATTTTTTGGTATTTCGTGTTCCATATCCATAACTAAAGATAGAAAACAACTTAGAACAGAAAATAAAAACTAGTTAGTGATAAAGCAAACAAGCACACGAGAATATTCACCCCACGCTATTGCTCCCTGGCAACGGCGCCAGAAAAAGGTCTTGATAACCCACGGGCATCAGTTGTAGCCTCTTTCAATAAGTAAGAGTGTCGAACCCAACGAGGAGCTAAAGGTAGAACAAATATTCCCTCAAGTTCTATCGACCGCCGATACAACTCTACGCACACTTTATGTTCGCTTTACCAAGAACAAGTATGAAACTAGAAGTACTTTGTAGGTGTTGTTGGATAGGTTTGCAAGATAATAAAGAGCATGTAAATAAAATCTGGGGTCTATTTAGATAAAGACAAAACTAAGTTAGTTTTAGTATAGAGCTTTTTGTCACAAGAACGTTATTTGTCCCTAGGCAATCGATAACTAGACCGATAATCATTATTGCATATTTATATGAGGGAGAGGCATAAGCTAACATACTTTCTCTTCTTGGATCATATGCACTTATGATTCAAACTCTAGCAAGCATCTGCAACTACTATAGATCATTAAGGTAAAACCCAACCATAGCTTTAGAGTATCAAGTCCTCTTTATTCCCATACGCCATGACCCACTTACCCGTGTTTGTGTTTCTATCACTCACGCAACGCAGACAATAAGAAAACCATGAACATATTGCAAACCCTACAGCGGGGATCCCTCACGCTTGCAAAAACGGAGAGCACCATAGGACAACACCAATAATAAAACATGCAACTCAAACCAATCACTATCATCAATCAACCCATAGGACAAAATGGATCTACTCAAACATCACAGGATAGTCATACATCATTGGGAAATAATATATAGCGTTGAGCACCATATTCAAGTAGAGATTACAACAGAGAGAACGGGTGTTACACCGTTGCATAGAGGGGGAGAGAGTTGGTGATGACGGTGGTGAAATTGTTGGTGTAGATTGCGGTCACGATGATGGCCCCGTCGGCGTTCCGGCGCCACCAGGAGAGAGGGGGGAGAGGCCCCCTTCTACTCCTTCTTCCTTGAACTTCCCCCTAGATGGGAGAAGGGTTTCCCCTCCCGCCCCTTGGCTTCCATTGCAGCGGAGGGGTGGGAGCCCCTCTGAGATTGGATATTTCTCTCTCTGTTTCCTTCTGTTTCTGCTTTCTCTTATTCTGGCCTTTCACCGTTTCTTAAATTCCCGGAGATCCATAACTCCGATTGGGCTGAAATTTTAACACGATTTTTATCCGGATATTAGCTTTCTTGCACTATAAGAAGGGCACCAACCTTCTTACGAAGTGGCCACAAGGACCAAGGGCACGCCTCCCGTCCTTGTGGGCCCCTCGAGCATCGTCCCACGTTGATTATTTTTCCCAAAAATCACGTATATTCCAAAAATAATCTCCGTAAGGTTTTATCCTGTTTGGACTCCATTTGATATGGATTTTCTATGAAACGAAAAACATGCAACAAACAGGAACTGGCACTGGGCATTGATCAATATGTTAGTCCCAAAAAATTGTATAAAAAGTTGCCAAAAGTATGTAAAAGTTGTAGAATATTGGCATGGAACAATTAAAAATTATAAATACGACGGAGACGTATCAACGACAGCTTAGGTTTCTTGGCAAACCATAATTCATACGGTGTCCTCTCAATGGATTTAGACGATGCCCTATTTAACGTGAATGGAACTGTCTCTAATGCATAACCCCAAAACGATAGTGGTAAATCGGTAAGAGACATCATAGATCGCACCATATCTAATAAAGTACGGTTACGACGGTCGGACACACCATTATGCTGTGGTGTTCCAGGTGGCGTGAGTTGTGAAACTATTCCACATTGTTTTAAATGAAGGCCAAACTCGTAACTCAAATATTCTCCCCCGTGATCAGATCATAGAAACTTCATTTTCTTGTTATGATGATTCTCCCCTTCACTCTGAAATTATTTGAACTTTTCAAATGTTTCAGACTTGTGTTTCATTAAGTAGATATACCCATATCTGCTCAAATCATCCGTGAAGTTCAGAAAATAATGATACCGCCGCGTGCCTCAACACTCATCGGACCGCATACATCGGTATGTATTATTTCCAGTAAGTCATGGGCTCGCTTCATTGTTCCGGAGAACGGAGTTTTAGTCATATTGCCCATGAGGCATGGTTCACAAGTATCAAATGATTCCAAAAGTCCATCTGCATGGAGTTTCTTCACGCACTTTACACCAATATGACCTAAACGGCAGTGCCACAAGTATGTTGCACTATCATTATTGACTTTGGATCTTTTGGCATCAATATTATGAATATGTGTATCACTACAATCGAGATTCAATAAACCCTTCACATTGGGTGTTTGACCATAGAAGGGTTTATTCATGTAAATAGAACAACAATTATTCTTTGACTTAAATGAATAATCGTATTGCAATAAACATGATCAAATCACATTCATGCTCAACGCAAACACCAAATAACATTTATTTAGGTTCAACACTAATCCCGAAGGTAGAGGGAGTGCGCGATGGTGATCATATCAACCTTGGAATCACTTCCAACACACATCGTCACCTCGCCCTTAACTAGTCTCTGTTTATTCTGTTTTGACTTACTAATCTTAGCAACTGATCCGGTATCAAATACCCAGGGGCTACTATTAATACTAGTAAGTTACACATCAATAACATGTATATCAAATATACATTTGTTCACTTTTCCATCCATCTTATCCGCCAAGTATTTTGGGCAGTTCCGTTTCTAGTGACCATTTCCTTTGCAGTAGAGGCACTCAGTTTCAGGCTTGGGTCCAGATTTGGGCTTCTTCATGGGAGCGACAACTTGCTTGTCATTCTTCTTGAAGTTCCCTCTCTTTCCCTTGCCTTTTTTCTTGAAACTAGTGTTCTTGTTAACCGTCAACACTTGATGCTCTTTCTTGATTTCTACCATCGCCGATTTTCATCATCCCTTGCATATTATAGGTCATCACGAAGTTCTAGTAGCTTGGTGATAGTGACTAGAGAACTTTGTCAATCACTATCTTATCTAGAAGATTAACTCCCACTTGATTCAAGCGATTGTAGTACCCAGACATTCTGAGCACATGCTCATTGGCTGAGCTATTCTCCTCAATCTTGTAGGCAAAGTACTTGGCAGAAGTCTCATACCTCTCGACACGGCATGAGTCTGAAATACCAATTTCAGCTCGTGGAACATCTCATATGCTCTGTGGCGTTCAAAATGTTTTTGAAGTCCCGGTTCTAAGCCGTAAAGCATGGCGCACTAAACTATCAAGTAGTCATCATATCGAGCTTGCCAAATGTTCATAACCTCTGCATCTGCTCCTGCAACAGGTCTGTCACTTAGCGGTGCATCAAGGACATAATTCTTCCGTGCAACAATGAGGATAATCCTCAGATCACGGACCCAGTACGCATCATTGTTACTATTATCTTTCAAGTTAGTTTTCTCTAGGAACATATCAAAAAATAAGGGAGCTACATCGCGAGCTATTGATCTACAACATAGATTTGCAAACACTATCAGGACTAAGTTCATGATAAATTAAGTTCACTCAATCAAATTACTTAAGAACTCCCACTTAGATAGACTCCCCTCAAGTCATCTAAATGATATGTGATCCAAATCAACTAATCCATGTCCGATCATCACGTGAGATGGAGTAGTCATCAATGGTGAACGTCTCTATGTTGATCATATCTAGTATATGATTCATGTTCGACCTTTCGGTCTCAAGTGTTCCGAGGCCATGTCTGTACATGCCAGGCTCGTCAAGTTTAACCCAAGTATTCGGCATGTGCAAAACTGTCTTGCACCCATTGTATGTGAACGTAGAGTCTATCACACCCGATCATCACATGGTGTCTCAACACGACGAACTGTAGCAATGGTGCATACTCGGGGAGAACACTTTTAGCTTGAAATTAGTTAAGGGATCATATTATAATGCTACGCCGTACTAAGAAAAATAGGATGCATAAAAGATAAACACATGCAATCAAAATATGTGACATGATATGGCCATCATCATCTTGTGCTTTTGATCTCCATCTCCAAAGCATCGTCATGATCTCCATCGTCACCGGCTTGACACCTTGATCTCCATCGTTCTGCCGTGGTTGTCTCTCCAACTGTTGCTTCTACAACTATCGCTAACGCATAGTGATAAAGTAAAGCAATTACATGATGTTTGCATTTCATACAATAAAGAGACAACCATAAGTCTCCTGCCGGTTGCCGATAACTTTTACAAAACACGATCATCTCATACAATAACGTATATCACATCATGTCTTGACCATATTACATCACAACATGCCCTGCAAAAACAAGTTAGACGTCCTCTACTTTGTTGTTGCAAGTTTTACGTGGCTGCTACGAGCTTCTAGCAAGGACCGTTCTTACCTACGCATCAAACCACAACGGTGTTTTGTCAAGTTCGCTGTTTAAACCTTCTTCAAGAACCAGTCGCAGTAAAATTCGACTCAACTAGTTGCATGTCTGTCGGTGGAACCGGTCTCATGTGAGGTTGGTCCGGGCCGCTTCATCCTACAATACCACCAAATCAAAATAATACGTTGGTGGTAAGCAGTATGACTATCACCGCCCACAACTCTTTCTGTTCTACTCGTGCATATCATCTATGCATAGACCTGGCTCATGATGCTACTGTTGGGAAACGTTGCATGGAAAACAAAAAATTTCTACACACACGCAATGATCTATCCATAGAGATGCATAGCAACGAGGGGGAGAGTATGTCTATGTACCCTCGTAGACCGTAAGCGGAAGCGTTTCTCAACTCTGTTGATGTAGTCGAACTTCTTCGCACTTTAACCGATCAAGTACCGAACGCACGACACCTCTGCGTTTTGCACACGTTCAGCTCGGTGACGTTCCTCGCCTTCTTAATCCAGTAAGTTGTCGAGGTAGTAGATGAGTTCCGTCAGCACGACGGCGTGGTGATGGTGATGGTGAAGTGATCCTTGCAGGGCTTCGCCTAAGCACTACGAAAATATGACCGAGGGTGTAAACGGTGGAGGGGGCGCCGCACACGGCTAGGCAATTGTCTGGTGTGTGCTAGGCACCCCCCTCCCACATATATATAGGTGGGAGGGAGGGACGAGCAGCCAAAGGAGGCGCCCAAGTAGGAGGAATCCTACTTGGAGTCCCTCCCAAGCCACACCCACTACTTTCCTTATTTGGAGTGCACGGAAAGGCAGGGGAGGGTGGCGCCCCTCCCTTTCCTTTCTCCCATGAGACGGAAAGGCAGGAGGTGCTAGCCCTCCCTCTTTTTCTCCCCTAAGGCTGTCCAAACAAGTGGAGGGGCGTACCAGCCCCCTAGTGGGCTGGTCTGTCCCTCCCTTTGGCCCATTAAGCCCATAACTTGCCGGGGGGGGGGGTGCCCGGAACCCCTTCCGGTGACTCGATTCCTTCCCGGTACGTCCCAAAACACTTCCGGTGTCCAAATACCATCATCCTATATATCGATCTTTACCTCTCGACCATTTCGAGACTGCTTGTCATGTCTGTGAACTCATCCAAGACTCCGAACAACATTCGATCACCAAATCATATAACTCATATAACACTATATCGTCAACGAACGTTAAGCGTGCGGACCCACGGATTCGAGAACTATGTAGACATGACCGAGACAAATCTCCGGTCAATAACCGATAGCGGAACCTGGATGCCCATATTGGCTTCTACATATTCTACGAAGATCTTGATCGGTCGAACCGTTATGACAACATACGTAATTCCCTTTGTCTATCGGTATGTTACTTGCCCGACATTCGATCGTTGGTATCTTCATACCTAGTTCAACGACAAGTCTCTTTACTCGTTCCGTAATACATCACCTCGCGACTAACTCCATAGTCATTTTCTTGCAAGCTTGTGATGTGTATTACCGAGAGGGCCCAGAGATACCTCTGCGATACTCGGAGTGACAAATCCTAATCTCGATCTATGCCAACTCAACAAACACCTTTGAAGATACCTGCAGAGATATTTATGATCACCCAGTTATGTTGTGATGTTTGATAGCACACAAGGTATTCCTCCGGTATCCAGGAGTTGCATAATCTCATAGTCGAAGGAATATGTATTTGACATGAAGAAAGCAATAGAAATAAAACTGTATGATCAATATGCTAAGCTAACGGATGGGTCTTGTCCATCACATCATTCTCCTAATGATGTGATCCCATTCATCAAATGACAACACATGTATATAGTTAGGAAACTTAACCATCCTTGATTAACGAGCTAGTCTAGTAGAGGCTTACTAGGGACACAACATTTTGTCTATGTATCGACACATGTATCAAGTTTTCGGTTAATACAATTCTAGCATGAATAATAAACATTCATAATGATATGAGGAAATATAAAATAACAACTTTCTTATTGCCTCTAGGGCATATTTCCTTCATCAAATTCAAGGACATAAAACTTTTTGCATTATTTTCAATTTCTTCCAACTTCCTGTAGTAAGGATCAAAGCTCTTGGGTTGAGCCATAAAGGCAAGCAAGCAATCTAGAACACAAGCAATAAAAATAAAATGAAAAGAAGAATGAAATAAGGGTGAATAAAAAGGAAAATATTTTTGTATTTTTCTAAAAAAAAATTAGAAGTGGTTGAGAGGAAAACGAGAGGCAAATGGAAAATAATGTAAGTGTAAGAGATGAGAGTTTATGATGGGTAGTTGGTTGGCTTGATGTAGAACCTCCCCGGCAACAGCACCAGAAATTCTTCCTGCTACTTCTTAAGCTTGCTTTGATTTTTCCCTTGAAGAAGAAAGGGTGATGCAGCAAAGTAGAGATAAGTATTTCCCTCAGTTAAGAACCAAGGTATCAATCTAGTAGGAGGCACAAGCGAGTCTCCAATCAATGCACCTGCACAAACTAACAAACACTTGCACACAACGCAAAAAGGGGGTTGTCAATCCCTTCACGACCACGAACAAGAGTGAGATCTAACAGAGAAAGGTATAAAAGATAAATAAAACAGCAAACTAAAGTACATATAAAAAAATTGCAGCAACGTATTTTTGGGTTTTTTGGTTTATAGATCTAAAAATATATGATGGAAAATAGACCCGGGGGCCATAGGTTTCACTAGAGGCTTCTCTCTTGAAAGAAAACATACAGTGTGTAAACAAATTATTTTCGAGCAATTGATAGAAAAGCGCAAAGTTATGACAATATCTAAGGCAATTTTCATGAATATAGGCATCACGTCCGTGTCAAGTGCATCAAACGATTATGCATCTACTACTATTACTCCACACATCGACCGCTTTCTAGCATGCATTTAGAGTATTAAGCTCATAAGAACGGAGTAACGCCTTAAGGAAGATAACATGATGTATAGGTATAAACTCAAGCAATATCATGAAAACCCCATCTTTTTATCCTTGATGGCAACAATACAATATGTGCCTCGCTAGCCCTACTTTGTCACTGGGTGAGGACATCGCAAGATTGAACCCAAAACTAAGCACCTCTCTCGTTGCAAGAAAAACCAATCTAGTTGCACAAACCAAACCGATAATTCGAAGAGAAATACAAAGATATTTAATCATGCATAAAAGAGTTCAGAGAAAACTCACATAATATTCATAGATAATCTGGTCATAAATCCACAATTCATTGGATCTCGACAAACACAACGCAAAAGAATATTACATGGGATAGAACTCCAAGAACATCGAGGAGAACATTGTATTGAAGATCAAAGAGAGAGAAGAAGCTTCCAGCTACTAGCTATGGACCCGTAGGTCTGTGGTAAACTACTCACGCTTCATCGGAAGGGCAGCAAGGTTGATGTAGATGCCCTTCATGATCGAATCCCCCTCCGACAGGGTGCCGGAAAAGGCCCCAAGATGGGATCTCACGTGAACATTGGCTTGCGGTGGCGTAAAAGTATTTTGGTCGATGCCTTTGATGTTTTGGGAATATTTGGGAATTTGTAGTGCAAAGATGAGGGTTAGGGGACTCCCGGGGTGTCCACAAGCCTGGGTGTTCCCCCCCTAGGGCACGCCCTGAGGGCTTATGGGCCCCTCGGGACTCTTCTGGTGGACTGGCCCTCTCCCCAAGATACGAGGGTGTCTTCTGGTCCAAGAAAAATCATCGTGAAATTTTTATTCCGTTTGGACTCCGTTTGATATTCCTTTTCTATAAAACTCGAAAACAAGGAAAAAAAGAAACTAGCAATTGTCTCTAGGTTAATAGGTTAGTCCCAAAAATAATGTAAAATAGCATATTAATGCATATAAAACATCCAAAACAGATAATATCATGGAACTATCAAAAATTATAGATACGCTGGAGTCGTATTAGCCACCCCCGAACAAGATTTGGAAGACAACACATGCATAGACACTCAGTGTAGTTGTTTTGATGATGATCACGTCTCCCCTAGTCCACCGCCACAGGTGCTCCCTCTAACTTGGCAATCATTATATGTGGTTGCATGTTATGTATGATGTCTAGCTTGTATTGCTTCTAATTTTGTTGAATTCTATCTGCTTACTTTACACAATATACTTGTGAATAAGACACGTGTTTGTGTTTCCAGAACATACAATATCTATCTATCACACGTTCTTACATCAAAGTACTACTATTGTGTAACCTGCAACAATCATTTATCATAAGACACATTTAACTTGGGAGTGTGATATAGGTTACATCTTGCATTCTTTTCTAGCTTGTACTACTTCTAATTTGTTGAAATGGCACTTATATGACGAGACATATTTAACTTGGTAGAGTGATATTTGTTGCATCTTTTATATGGTGTCTAGATTTCATTGCTTCTAATTTGTTGAAATGCCTTTTGCTTAATTTACACATCATAGTTGTGAATATGCAATGCTGTCCTTTTTTCTTATACATTCAATCGTCCTATCATGCGGTCGCCTTACATTAAAGTAGTGCTCGTCAGCATCCTGCATCACTAAGTTCTAGAAAGCGAATTTTTATTCATTTTTCTTGTGGGTTTGACTTGACAAGGCAATAAAATTAAGTAAGATGACTGAAAAAATTAAGGCAGAGATTGATGGCGGTCTTCTGGTGAAACTGGCATCCCATGTGCTTTCTCTAGCTTGGCAGTGTGATATTGTCTTGAATGTTGCATACGGTGTCTAGCTTGTATTGTTTATAATTTTATTAAATTACTTCTACTTCGTTTACACAAATAGTTGTGAATATGCCATGCCGTACTGTTTTTCGTACATATTCCATCCTCGTATCATGTGTTTGCCTTACATCAAAGTAGTGATTGTCAGTATCATGCATGAATGAGTTCTGAAGAGCGAATTTTATTGATTTTGCTTGTCGGTTTTACCTGACAATGCAAAGTCAATAAATTGGAAGGAAATTAGCAATGCAGTGTATAATGGTGCTCGTTGCAACCAACTGAAACGGAGGGCCTCTACAGATTCTACTCCGCCACCCCCAACAAGATTTGGAAGACAACACATGCACAAACACTCAACGTAGTTGTGTTGATGATGAGCACGTCTCCCCTAGTCCACCGTCACAGGTGCTCCCTCTAACTTGGCATTGTTATATGTGGTTGCATGTTATGTATGATGTCTTGCTTGTATTGCTTCTAATTTTGGTGAATTCCATCTACTTACTTTACACATTATACTTGTGAATAAGGCACGTGTTCGTGTTTCTAGAACATACAATATTTGTCTATCACACCATGTTCTTACATCAAAGTTGTGTAACCTGCAAGAATCACTTATCATAAGACACGTTTAACTTGGGAGTCTGATATAGGTTACATCTTGCAATATTTTCTAGCTTGTACTACTACTTTGTTTAAATGGTACTAATGATGAGGCAGTTTTAACTTGGTAGAGTGATATTCGTTGTATCTTACATATGGTTTCTAGCTTTCATTGCTTCTAATTTGTTGAAATGCCTTATGCTTAGTTTACACATCATAGTTGTTAATATGCAATGGCACTAATGATGAGAGACCTTTAACTTGGTACTGTGATGTTATTTGGATCTTGCATATGATTTATTTCTTGTACTGCTTCACATTTTATTAGATCTCAGTTATGACGGGACACTATTAACTTGGCAGAGCGATATTTGTAGCATCTTTCATATGGTGTCTACCTTCCATTGTCTTACTTCTAATTTATTTAAATGCCTTCTGCTTAGTTTACACATCATAGGTCTGATTATCTCATGCCGTCCTATTTTTCGTACATATTACATCCTCCTATTATGTGGTTGTCTAACATCAAAGATCAGGTCGTCTGTATCACGCCTCAATTTGTTCTGAAAAACTAAATTTTTATTCCTTTTTCTCATCGGCTTGACTTGACATGGCAAAGGGAAAGATGAAGGAACAAATAATAGTAGGGGATGGTGTTAGTACCCAGGACGCACGAAAAACGGAAGCGGAAGAATTATGTAGATTCTACTGGTAGTGATGGTGCAATAGAAGGTCGAAGTCCACCGGAAAATTGTACAAACACGGTATCCCTTGCTACACCAGCTGCAAAACAATCCAAACACAAACAAATAGCTGCCACCAAACAAGCAACAACAACCCTAGTTGTTGGAGCACATTCTTCCACAGTACCAACATCTGCACGAGTTACTCGATCGACAAGTCTGCTAGCGGCAAGTTCCCAAGCTCCCTTGCCACCTGACACTACTTCTGAAGCACTCTTGACACAAGACGAGTTGGCAAGACTAGATGAAGCTGGTGAGATTCAACAGCAAGAAGGTAGTTGCTCGAGTCAAGTTACAGTTGCATGCTTCTTTATATGTAGTCTCATAGTTTGATGTACACTAATACTTCCCATATTCGTTGTTGAACTAGCACCTAGGCGCAAGAGGAAACATGCATCAAGGATAATGCTCGATAAGTTAACTAAATCTAGAGGAGGAAGAATGGTGATCCGTTTTGAGGCATGTTTAAAAAGGCCACGTGATGCTATAGAGTCAGCCAAGTTAGTATCAGAGGCAGCCGTTGTCGTTAGGTGTCATGCACGTATCCTCCCAACATGGATTCAGTACAGGAATGACAAAGATGAAACCCAGTTTAACACCTTCCTCCACCATTTATCTGTAAGTATGGTTATTGATGTCTGCTAGACTACGTCGGTATTTCCCCAAAGAGGAAGGGATGATGCAGCACAACGACGGTAGGTATTTCCCTCAGTGATGAGACCAAGGTTATTGTACCAATAGGAGAACCAAGCAACACTACGTAAAAATCACCTGCACACAAATGACAAATACTCACAACCCACGTATTAAAGGGGTTGTCAATCCCTTTCGGGTAACGGCGCCAGAAATCGGCAAACAGACATGAGAAAGTTGTAATAATTTGATAGATGGACCTCGCGGGAACGCGAGATAAAATAAATTACAGCAAGGTATTTTTGTATTTTTGGTTTAATAGATCTGAAAATGTAAATAAAATAGATCGCAAAGGCAAATATAATAAGAAAGAGACCCGGGGCCGTAGATTTCACTAGTGGCTTCTCTCGAGAAAAATAGCAAACGGTGGGTAAACGAATTACTGTTGGGAAATTGATAAAACTTCAAATAATCATGACGATATCTAGGCAATGATCATTATATATGCATCACATCCATATTAGTAGACCAACTCCTGCCTGCATCTACTACTATTACTCCACACATCGACCGCTATCCAGCATGCATCTAGTGTATTAAGTTCATGGAGAAATGGAGTAATGCAATAAGAACGATGACATGATGTAGACAAGATCTATTTATGTATAAATAGACCCCATCTTGTTATCCTTAATAACAACGATACATACGTGTTGGTTCCCCTTCTTCCACTGGGATCAAGCACCATAAGATCGAACCCATCACAAAGCACCTCTTCCCATTGCAAGATAAATAGATCAATTTGGCCAAACAAGACCAAAACATCGGAGAAGAAATACGAGGATATAAGCAATGATGCATATAAGAGATCAAAGAAGACTCAAATAACTATCATGGATAAAAAGATAGATCTGATCATAAACTCAAAGTTCATCGGATCCCAACAAACATACCGCAAAAAGAGTTACATCATATGGATCTCCAAGAGACCATTTTATTGAGAATCAAAAGAGAGAGTGGAAGCAATCTAGCTACTAACTACGGACCCGTAAGTCTACAATGAACTACTCACGCATCATCGGAGAGGCACCAATTGACATGATGAACCCCTCCGTGATGGTGTCTAGATTGGATCTGGTGCTTCTCGAACTTGCCGCGACTGGAATTTATTTTCGTCGACTCCCCTAGGGTTTCTGGAATATTGGGGTATTTATAGAGTAAAGAGGCGGTTCGGGAGGCAACCGAGGTGGGCACAACCCACCAGGGCACGCCTGGACCTCCAGGCGCGCCCTGGTGGGTTGTGCTCCCCTCGGAGCACCCCCCAAGTGCTTCTTCGGCCCACTGGATGTCTTCTGGTCCATAAAAAATCCACAAAGCATTTCGCTGCCTTTGGACTCCGTTTGGTATTGATTTCCTGCGATGTAAAAAACATGCAAAAAACAGCAACTATCACTTGGCACTATGTCAATAGGTTAGTACAAAAAAAGATACAAAATGACTATAAAATGATTATAAAACATCCAAGATTTATAATATAACAACATGAAACAATAAAAAATTATAGATACGTTGGAGACGTATCAGTTATGCATGGAAATTAGTAATATCGTTCTTGCTCTCTCCCATACTTTCTAGGTTGCTGGTAATGTGTAACATCCCAAATTTTCAATTTGGAATGTTATACATAGGTCATCATATGCATATCATATTTTGTTGCATTTTGGTTGTGATCCTAAAAATCCTAAGCAACTCAACGACCCACGGAGAGAGTTGGAGATTTTATTATTCTCATATTTGACATTTTCTCAAATATTGAAAATTGGATCATTTAGGTTTTAATTATTTCTCTCTCCAAAAATATTTCATATTAAAAATATATGAGAGGAGATAATATGACTTCTCCAAAATAAATGAAATATTGGAGGAAAAATGTTAAAATCAAATAAATAATTTTATTTGGATTATATTGCTATTTTATTTGAATTAGAAAAAATATGCATTTTTCAAAATTGCATTCTTAGGCCAAGAAAGTGTTCACCTTGTCCTAAATATTTTATTTAGACGGTGAAAATTGTTTTTGGCATTTTTTAGAATTTTATTTATTTATTTAGAATTATTTTTATTTCGGCAAAATTATAAAAATCTTTACGACCGGTGAAAGCTCACCGGCCCACTCCCGCGCGCCGCCACCTTCCCTGCCGCCGTGTCGTGCATGGACGCCGAGGGGAGTCCGAGCCGGACTCCTCCCCGGGCCGGCCCCCTCTCCAAGCAACGTCGTCGCTCGCCCCCTTTATAAGCGCGATTGGGTCCCCTGGAGCCCCAAGCCACCCGACGCCGTGTCGCGCCCGCAGCCACCCACCACCGCCCCGCAGCCGCCCGACACCGTCGACTGCCGTCTCCGCCGTCGCGGATCTCGTTGTAGCCGCCGCCGTTGACTCCGTTTGACCGGTCTGTTTTCTCGGTTAAACCCCTTTTTTTAGTTTTTCGGTTTAATTTCTTAGATCGGTTTTCGTCGGTATATTTTATTTAGCGAACATTCGTTCGTTCGTTTTAATGAACGTTGTTCGCTAGTTAGGTTCAGACAGCGAACGTTCGTTCGTTAGTCTTTTCCTTTTATTTTATTTTCGGCTAGGGACCTATCCACG
The DNA here is from genome assembly GCA_021605145.1 of Aegilops bicornis. Classification (NCBI taxonomy): domain Eukaryota; kingdom Viridiplantae; phylum Streptophyta; class Magnoliopsida; order Poales; family Poaceae; genus Aegilops; species Aegilops bicornis. The sequence continues at coordinate 123,924,606 of CM038671.1, forward strand.
ATTGTTTTTATCGCAGATTAGCCCCTGAACTTCAAACCCTCGCCGTTTCTAAACCGTTTGTCTATATCCAGTGAAACCAATGCCAAAATCTTCGTCTCGAGCCCCTCTTTCTGTTTAATTAACTTGAACAAGATTTTGAAAATTTTAAATTTGGTTTCAATCAGATTTGATTTCGAAGTTCTTTTGACCGTTGTCTCAGTTCCGTAGCTCTGCTTCGATTGATTCTTTTTGCAGATAGAATCTCTTCAGTTGAACTTTCAGATTTGATCTTCTTATTTGAGTTTTTCCGTGCATATTTGCTTGAGTGCTTATGTATGCTATTGTTTGTTTGCGATAGAATTCCCGGAGTGCGAAGCGTGCTACTACGAGTCTCTAGGGTTTGCGGATCGTCAGCAAGGCAAGTAACACTTTGATCATACCCCTTTATCACCCAGTTTTATGCATTAGCTCAACCCCTCAAACATTGCATGAGTAGGACCTCTTAACATGTGGGATTTGGGAAGTAGATGATGAGGTAGAACCTATTGCCTTTTTAATATCAAACCCTTGGGAGTTACTTCTATGCTATGCTTATATTGCCATGCTATGCTCGTAGACGTGGTTTGGGTTTGAGTGTAATCCACGACAGATGTGAGATTGTTAATTTAATGGTTAACTTAAGGTGGCCACTTAAATACACATCTAGGTGGATTGGTTCCGGGCACCTGGAGAATCCAGTGTTGTCCTAGGATATCCCGGAGTACCCATGTGATCATCCTATGGTTTGCCACCCAGGCTCAAAGGGATCATAAGATATTTCATGCTAGAAACTTCCGTGTGTAGCCACAAGCTATTATGGGCTCTAGCATAGTTGAGTATGTTGCATGACCTCTTTCAGTGGTGGGCTAGCCGATGTAGGGGAAAGTAGGTGTAACTGTCCACCCAAAGTAAAGAGTTAATGCTTCTGAAAGACTCTGTCTCGGTCATCCGTTTCTCAAACACGGTGTAGTGCAAGCAATCCAATGGAGGAGATCGAGTATTGTGGGGAAAAGTGCGCAAACCTCTACGGAGTGTACAAACTAATCATGGTTAGCCATGACCCCAGTTATGGACATCTTGAGTATCTGGTTCTTGGGTTATCACGTTGATCTCATCACTCTAAATTAATTTGTTGGGTTATTAATACTGCTTAACTGGGATTGAGTTGGAGGAACCTTCTCATTGTTTAACAACTACCTGATAGTTAAACAAAATATATTCCTTTGTTGTAGGAAAAATTGGCTTTTCGCAAAACATTATAACCGTAGAGCCTCCACCAGCCATATATGCATGTAGTGATAGCATTTATTCTGTTCATTGCTCTACTATGTTACATTGTCAGCATATTCCATGTGCTGACCCGTTTCGGGCTGCAACATATCATGTTGCGGACTTTTCAGACAAAGGGTAAGGTGCGCTAGGTCGTTGTCGTGGACTCAGGTATGCCGTTGGAGTTGATGGACTCACTTTATCTTCCAAGCCTTCCGCCGTTATCTTATTTAGATGGCCTTAAGCCATATTTATTGTAATAAGTTCTCTCTTGAGACTATCGATGTAATAAGTGTGTGATTGCTACTCTGTTATAAATCCTTTAAGTACTGTGTGTGTCAGCATTACTGATCCAGGGATGACCCTTATGCACAGATATTTGACCGCCTGAGGTCGGATCGCTACATAATGAGACTCCCAGAATTTTCAACATATGAGGTTCAAGTTAGATAGCCAAGATGATGCAACTAGAAAAGCATGCACCCATATTTTCAAGTTTGCTCTGTGACAGTATCGATATAACTTGAGGAAAACTCACTTTGAAGGCAAGGCTAATAGTGAACTTGCCAAAACATCTCCAGTGGAAAATATATCAGATGAAGACTAGAGAGGCCTTGTTAAACACTGGTCTGATCCAAAGTATCAAGTACGTTATATATATGTGATAAGATCACCTGTTGAACTCCTATTTACACATGTACCTCACAAATCTATCTTCTTGTAGGTGAGCTGTTCAAAGAAAAGGCCAACCATACGAAAGTGAAGTTCCAACAGACGACATGATCTCATAGCTATATTGCGCAATGCGAGGCTCTTGTAACTAGCTGTTGTTTCACTCTTTTCGTTGTGCCATATTATCAGATCTATATTGACTTTTACCAAATGTAGAGGAAAGCCTGCAAGGGCCAAAAAGTACCTAAACCAAATGTTGTGGAAATCTTCAAGGACTGTCACAACAGCAAGACGAAGGGCATGACTACACTAGTCAAAGCCGTTATTGTATGTCCTTAATCCTCATGCCTTTTGACTACTACTTACTCTGACTTATGCATTGAACTACATGGTTTGCAGCCAATGTCTATTACTCTTTTCAATTTTATACACAATTGTCTTAGCGTATCATTTCACCTTATAAGGTTTAAAAGAGAGGAGTGATGTTCCTTTGATCTTGATCTGTAATCTATTTCCGTGCTGGACTTGCCCACACTACGTTACAATTGCCTGCTTGTCTGTTCTCAGTTGTTTTGTGATATGAATGATGCCATACTATGCTTACCATATTATAAATTGTCTCTTTATCCTTAGCTATCAATACATTGTGAAGAAATAGACAATACATTAGCCATGGTACATGGTCATATGTTTGGAACCTAGTTATATTATGTACTTTGTAGTAAAATACAACTAATATTTTACACGGGTTCACCAAAATAATTTCTGTATATAGACCAAAGCTATTCTGTTTGGTTTTGCTACCTCCTTAATATCTTCTGTTCTGTTACTACTAATGTACAAACTCAACTTTTCAGCAAGCTATGGAACATATGGTGGAACAGCCACCTTCTGAAGGTGACGAGGAAACTATAATCGCAATGTCACCTCTTGCTGAAGTGGGTCAGTACCTGTCCACTAACAGTGCCAAAAGCACGTTCCTACATAATACTGGGTCGGTTGTTAAGGCAATCTCGTCCAAACTGCCTCATAATCAAGATATGCAAGCTCAAAATAATTTTATATCTGCGCTCTAGACACAAGTCAAATCCCTTATGAAACAAGGACAACCATTGTTCGATGTCGTCAAGATATGCATGGTTTTGAAACCAGACAATCAGACATTTGTTATGTTGTTCCGGAGCCTAGGAGAAATGAAGGCGAAGGTTACGGTGCTCCATCAGACAGTACAACATGAAAAAGTAACAGTCAGGTCAAATGAACTGAGCTTCTGAACTTCTGGTGGTGCATCTATTTGCCGGAGTGTTAACTTTTATGCCAACTTTCCTTTTGTTTTATGGTTGTAATTTGTTTTGTTGCGATACAAAATTTGTTCTTAACATGCAATGACCGACTGAGGAAAATAGCAAGCCATTTTTGTATAGTGTAGGGTGTCGCTATATTTGCACTGGTGGCAAACTTTGATGCCGAGTGGAAGTAATCTATGCAATCGCCTTAATAGCCTAGCTTTAGTTTCTGGCTTATTTATTTCCCTAGTCTTCTTTTTCCTTGGTTTGCTAGTGGCCGCAACAAGCATGGGCCAGATACGGACCATGGTAACCTCGAGCCTGCTATGGGCCGTAGGATCAATGGGCATCCTACGGGCCGTAGGATCAATGGGCCTACTTCAGGCCGTCGGATAAATAGGCCTCCAACGGGTAGTAGAATCAATGGGCCTCCGACGGGCCGTCGAATAAATGGGCCGACATGAGCCATAAACGAGCGTAATTGGTATCGGGCCATCACGGTAATGGACCGTTAACTGGCCAGAAGACATCAAAGGCTTAATTATGTCACTAGCATAACGGGTCGTTAATGGGACAGAATACAATACGGGTTGGAAACGGTGCAACGGGTTAACATGCCACAAACGGGTCGATTTGAACTATGGTCTGAATTTGGCCCATTAAGCGAACATGCCAGTAGCGGGCTGGAAGTAATCAAGGGCCGGAAAGGAGCCCAAGAATGTATGCCCATGTGAATCATGGGCCTTAATGGGTATAATTTTTTTACTATTTATTATGGGCTAGAGTCACCGCTGGCCACTTAAGGGCCAGAAGATATGAAAGGCCTCATATGGGCCGAAAGATATCATGGGCCATACATGGGCCGAAAGTTAAACATGCTGGTATTATACTGGATGGCCCACATGGCGTTGTTGGGCTGAATTCGGGAATGCCATAAAGGGCCGTGAGTTATCGGGCCGTAAAATGGGCTATATGTGAACAGACCGTTCACAGGCTTTTCATGGGCCGACCCGCTAGCTTTTGACCAAGTCAGACGGGTCGGCCTTTGTATGCTAAATGGGCCATTGTTGGGTCGTGCCACGTGTCGACATATCATAGGGGCCTCTCTGCCCAATGACGAGCTGACACGTGGTTCATGTGGCCAAAGAGAATTTTACACGTGGAAAATCCCCATTGGTCTCGTCTATTAACAGGTTATCGGATCCAAACTAGCACCCGATAGCTTAACAACGACCCATAATGGTGGAAGCCACGTGTCAGTTACCCTTGACGAAAGCACTTCCATGACGCGCCATAATGGTGGACACTTATGTGATGATAATTTTAGTATTGTCATGGAACACTTCTACGATAGCACATGTATGACTATCTTGATTCTGTCATAAAATCGTCATGGATGTACATGCATGAAAGAAAACGTGACCTACTGTGACAAACATGTATCATCACTGAAGTGGTTTTTTTTGTAGTGTTCCATAGCACTTTCCTTACGAAGACTTCTGAAACCAGCAAACATGGCACGAAGCATTTCAGTGTGAGAATCTGTTCTAGTAATGAATTCTTCATGAGCATTTTTTATGGCATCCCAGAGTTGCTTAGCAGTGTCAAGCTTTCGGAACCGAAAGAAATGTCTTTCGAGATGCTGTCACTGATGATGTCTTTCGCTTGTGCATTTAACCGTAGTACAACTTTGTCATCAGAGGTGGGAGCATTCGGGTGCTGAATGGTGAATCCATTTTCCACAATCTTCCACAGTTCTATGTTGATGGCTTGAAGTCCGATTCTCATTCTCTCTTTCAAGTAGATATAGTCATTTCCATTAAAGATAGGAAATCTTTCAGAGTGCGAGGATCTAGCTGCATACGACATACTGAAAACTCCAAGGTTGTGAGACATTTAATAAATAGAGACAGGGAGTACCTGCTATGATACCAATTGTTAGGACCGAGAGTATGTCGACCAGTGGGGGTATGAATGGGAGATTCAAAAATTCTTGCGAATTGAACTGATCCCAAACACAACAGTGGACATAAGGTTCGGTAGAAAAGAACTTTAATCAAGCACGATATTGAAGAACATATCTATCGAAGTATGGAGCAATTATGCCACGAGCATAATATCTCACAGGCTTGACAATAATGATAGTAATGCAATATGCGAGCAGGTGCAGTAGCATGAGAGAAAACACGATATGAAGTACAAAAGAAAAGTACGAGCGATAACAACGAAGAGGTGAATGAAAGTGACACAGGGACAGATACTCCAGTCTTAATCAAGATAAGTACGAAGCAAAGTATATTCGACTGGGATGTCTAAATAGAATGATGAGAATGCAACAGGCAATGATTGATCAGATAAACTATCATCACAGAGCACGAAAGTAAACTGCTGAAAGTAATGCAGTAAAGTAAAGTGAACAAGTGGTGCTCGATGGCGACAGATGGATTTGGTAGACCAGTTCGCCCTTCTACCAAAGGACCACGTCTGGTTCGAGGGGTAGTGATTTAACATAAAAGATAAACTCTCTTCTCCCTATTTTCCTTCAACTTGGAGCTATCAGACTCCAGTTGATTTTACTCGTGGTACATACTTGTCGGCTCCAAACCTTTGACAGACCCTCTTCGTGAACCACAATGACTCTTGGTTGTTGAAGATCTTACTCGGTGAAGACAACAACTCTTCAATACTCAAGCCGACACCTATCCGTCTAGAGAGTGCGCAGCTCTCAAGAGTAATAGGTACAAGAACTCTAGACTCAGAACTACTGTGATGCTCAACCACTTTCTAAGTTTCGTGCTCTTGATTTTTCTCTCGGTGGATTTTAAACTGAAATTACTCGGAGAGGGGACGTTCAATCAATCTTCTCAGAAATCTTAAGCGCAACAGCCAACGGCAACATTGGAGTGGGGTGGCTATTTATAGCCGCAACCTTCCCTGAAGGGAAAAGACCAAATTGGACATGTGGAGCAGCCAATGTCCGAACAACACGAGTCCAACGGTCGGAACTTGAGCACAATGGTACAATTTCTTGCGGAGCAAGTAATGCTAACTCCTCAGTTCAAAAGATATCTCTTGCAAAGACGAAGAACAACGCTTCACTGGCAGGTAACCATTCAAAACATAAAGAGATTTCTCTCAATCTCGCATAGGTCTTGGTCTAAGCATCACAACGGATCTAAGCTTTGAGAACCTATACCCCTCTTAATAGTACAGAGGTCCTATTACTCAAATGAATGAAAGAAGAACAACGAAATGAATGCTACGTCTTCACTTTGTCTTTGACTTCCATTTGCTGCAGTCAAATTTCTTTGGACAGAATCTCCGAACCAATTGCTTCATGTCAGCAATACATTTTTGGGGGTCAAATCCTTCACATCAATCTTCTCGCCTACATGTGTTTAACAGATGTAGCTCATTCTTCTCGTTTAGTACAAGTGAAGGTTAGAAAATAGATTGAGGAGCGACCAACTAGAGAGCGACAATGGTCAAAACATGCATTGAGATTAATCAACATTGGGTACAAGCAGGAGTAGGATATAAAACACCATGAACATAAATATTGTGGAGGCTATGTTGGTTTTGATTCAACTGCATGCGTGAACATGTGCCAAGTCAAGCCACTGGAATCATTCATAAGATGATACCATCCTATCATACTACATCATAACCATTTTAAATGCATGTTGGCACACAAGACAAACCATTATCAACTCCTAGCTATTTAAGCATGGCATGAGTAACTATTATCTCTAATTGTCATTGCAAACATGTTTCATTCATAATGGGTTGAATCAAGAACGATGAGCTACTCATATTTAGAAAAACAAAATAGGTCAAGTTCATACCAGCTTTTCTCCATCTCAATCATTGCATCAAATTTCGTCATTATTTCCTTTCACTTGCACGACGAAACGATCCGAATAATAATGAGAGTGCATGTGTAGTGGACTAAGCTGGAATCTGTAAACATTTATTCAGAGGAGAAGACAAGGTAATATGGGCTCTTTGTTAGGTCAACAATGATGCATATGAGAGCCACCCAACATTTTCATCGTGGTATTCTAATACTACTACTTACATTCAGAAGAATCTCAAAGACACACACTGAAATATTTTTGAGATTTTATATTTTTTTCTGATGAAGAAAGTAAAACGAAGGAAAAACAAAAACAAGAAAAAATATTTATACGGGAAAGCTCCCAACAAGCAAAACAAGAACGAGAAATATTTTCGGGATTTATTTTAATACTACTACTAATTTAAATTAGAAAGAAAAAACTAAAAAGAAGCGAGAAATATTTTTGGATTTCATAAAAGTTTTTTTTTCAAACACACAAGAAGAAAGTAAGAAAAATAAACTAATATGGATTATCCAATGGAAAAGGATGAACACCAACAACTGTAATGAATGTGTGATGCATGAATGTAATGTTGGTGAGAAATGCGTACTCCCCCAAGCTTAGGCTTTTGTCCAAAGTTGGTCCATGGCCATGGCTGGCCAGGCGGATATCAAAAATCGTAGTTGGGGTTGTACAGGATTGCAGCCGCTACCACTTGGAGGGCTGCCTCGTTGAGGCAAGCGGTCTCCCTCGCCCTCTCGTACTCGTCTGCCTCCTCTCTAAGTATGAGATATCTCCCTTTTACCTGAAATTCAAAGAAGGGAGGAGCGGGAAGTGTAATATGGAAGACGCGGTTCCTGTCAAAGATTAGTCTATACTAAAAAGGCAGCTCGCCCCTCTCCAGAAATTGGAAACGTTTGATGACCCACAAGTATAGGGGATTAATCGTAGCTCTTTGTGATAAGTAAGAGCGTCGAACCCAATGAGGAGCAAGGTAATGTCTGCAAGTGCTGAAATTGTAAGTAGCAGAGTAGTTTGATAGCAAGATAATTTGTATGAGCAATTAACGATAATAGTAGAAAAAGGGCAGCCAGGTAGTCCAATCCTTTTGAGGTAAAGTACATGCCAAAATGGTCTCTTATAATAAGCAAAGCGTTCTTGAGGGTACATGGGAATTTCATCTAGTGACTTTCATCATGTTGATTCGATTCGTGTTCGCTACTTTGATAATTTGATATGTGGGTGGACCGGTGCTTAGGTGCTGTTCTTACTTGAGCAAACCTCCTACTTACGACTAACCCTCCCTCAAGCACCCCCAATTACGAGAAAAGTATTAAGAATAAATTCTAACCATAGCATTAAACTTTTGGATCCAATCGGTCCCTTATGGGATAGCGCATAAACCGGGGTTTAAGCTTCTGTCACTCTCGCAACCCATCATCTAATTGCTACTCCACAATGCATTCCCTTAGGCCCAAATATGGTGAAGTGTCATGTAGTCGACGTTCACATGACACCACTAAGGGAATCACAACAAACATACTATCAAAATATCGAACACATATCAATTTCACATGATTACTTGCAACATGATTTCTCCCGTGACCTCAAGAACAAAAGTAACTACTCACAAATGATAATCATGCTCAAGATCAGAGGGGTATTAAGTAGCATATTGGATCTGAACATATAATCTTCCACCAAATAAACCATATAGTAATCAACTACAAGATGTAATCAACACTACTAGTCACCCACAACCACTAATCTATAGTTCCGGTAACAAGTTTGAACATAAGAGATGAACTAGGGTTTGAGATGAGATGGTGCTGTTGAAGATGTTGATGGAGATAGCCCTCCCCAAGATGGGAGAGTTGTGGTGATGATTATGCCGATGATTTCCCCCTCCGAGAGGGAAGTTCCCAATGAATCGCTCACGGGAGGGCGAAAGTGCTTGTGCCCAAGTTCCGCCTCGAGACGGTGGCGCTCCATCCAGAAAGTCCTCTCCTTATTTTTTCTAGGTCAAAATGACTTATATACCAGAAGATGGGCACCGGAGGTGGGCCTGGGTGAGCACAACCCACCAGGGCGCGCCTGGGCTCCCTGGCGCGCCCAGGTGGGTTGTGCCCACCTGGTGGGCCCCCTCTGGTACTTATTTGCTCCAATATTCATCATATATTCCATAAAAATTCTCTGTGAAGTTTCAGCTTGTTTGGAGTTGTGCAGAATAGGTAGCCTGGCGTAGCTTTTCCAGGTCCAGATTTCCAGCAGCCGGAGTTCTCCCTCTTTGTGTGTACCTTGCAAATTATGAGAGAAAAAGGCATTAGAATTACTCCAAAAAGCATTATTATGTATAAAAACATCATAGATAACAGTATGAAAACATGATGGACGTATCGACTCCCCCAAGCTTAGACCTCGCTTGTCCTCAAGCGAAATCCAAAATCAAAAAACATGTCCACATGCTTTAGAGAGAGAGAGAGAGGTGTCGATAAAAACATAATACGGACATAGAAGCATCATGTTGATTATTATAACAGCAACAAACTTAAACATAAAACTTTTATCATAGAATCTTTATCATAGACTTCTCACGAATAAGTGACAATTCATCACACTATCGAATTATAAAGCGAAAACTCTATTAGAAACCAAAAAACTATGTTCCCAGTCAACTTTGCAACTACAATTCATCATCTTTTCAGGAAGGGTCATGTATCGGAGCCTTTAGGCAAGTCCACATACTCAACTATCATATAGTCTTCTATGATTGCTAACACTCACCGCATACCCATGAGCAAAATATTTCAACCGGACACATAGAAAGACAGGGGATTAAAGTTTGCCTCCCAACGTATTCACCTCGAGGGTGATGTCAACAATAATAACTCATGCTACCCATATTCAACTGGACATATGTTCCTAGATCTTTCCTCACCACATGATGCTTGCCAAAGGAGAAAATAACAAGGAATAGAGAGAAGACTTTGACTCTTTGCATAAAAGTAAATACATAAAAGTAAAAGACAGGCCCTTCGCAGAGGGAAGCAGAGGTTGCCATGCGCTTATTTCTTTGTATGATCAACCCCTTAGTGCAAAAGAATGTCACGTTGTATTGCCCCTTGTGATGGCAACCTTTATTACACGATCACGCTTTTATTCTTCACCATCACAAGTTCGTACAACACTCAATTTTCTCTTACACTAAATGATCTCACATGTTTTTAAGCAATTATTATTGCCTTATTGCACCGATGACAACTTACTTGAGGGATCAATCCTTAGGTAGGTATGTTGGACTCTTGAAAATACGATTTGGGTTTAACGGTTTTTGGATGCACAAGTAGTATATCTACTTAGTGCGGAGTTTTTGGCTAGCAAAGATAGGGGGAAAGCACCACATGGTGAATGATCTATTACAATATAACTTCTATGTGAATATGAAAAAACATAAATCATTAAGTTGTCTTCCTTGCCCAACGTCAACAATTTTGGCATATAATATTTTGATGGGGGCTCACAATCACAAAAGATTTCTAGGATAGTATATTTATATGTGAATCTTGTCTTCCCTTATTAATATTTTCATGAGTTGCATCATTGACTAATGCTATGTTTGTCAATCTCTAATAAAATTTTCTACTTATACTTTTCCTTATGTGGTGTCATCACCTACCATAAGATTAGCATATGATCTTCTTGATTTATTTCCTTTCTTTTTATTGCAACAAGAAAGTAAAGAAATCAAAAAATCAAACTAAACTTTGTTATATCTCGCACACGATTACAAAGATAGATCACTAAGCAAACTCTTGAAAAGAAAGGATCGAACTAAACTTTTATTCATCTAAAGCAAAAGATCGAACTAATATAAGTAAAGGCAAAAGATAGTGGGGATGATACGATACTGGGGCACCTCCCCCAAGCGTGGCGGAAGCCAAGGGGAGTGGCCATACCCGATACTCAATTTTCTCTTGGTGATGAAGAAGATGGTGGTGGTGTAGTAATGGTATTGTGCTTGGTGATGAAGAAGCTGAGGGGCATAGCTTTCACCCTCGGAGTCTTGGGATGACATGATTTAAAATCTGTCAGGAAAAAAACAAGGAAAGAAAATAGAAGATTTCTCTCCGATACGGTGGTCAATAGGTTCGGGGGGCAAACGGAAGAAAAACAGAGTCCGAAAGGTACCCCAGGTGGGCACAACCCACCTGGGCGCGCCTGGCAAGCCAAGCGCACCCTGGTGTCTTGTGCCCACCAGGGTACGTTTCCTGGAAGTTTCTTATTTTCCTAATTTTCTAAATATTCCAAAACTGACAAAAAATATTTTTGCGGATTTTTCGAAGTCCGTTTACTTACCGTATCAAAGGTTGGATAATATTACTTTCAACATTAATGGGCATACCAGTGATATAATACTTTATTCGTTGCCCATTAACAACCTTCGGGTTAGTACCTTCGGCATTATTTATTTCGATAGCTCCAGACCGATAAACCTCCTTGATAACATAGGGTCCTTCCCATTTTGAGAGGAGTTTTCCTGCAAAGAATCTGAAACGATAGTTGTACAGAAGAACATATTCTCCAACTTTAAACTCACGCTTTTGAATTCTTTTATCATGCCATCTTTTAACTTTTTCTTTAAACAACTTGGCATTTTCATAAGCTTGGGTTCTCCATTCATCTAATGAGCTAATATAAAATAACCTCTTTTCACCGGCAAGTTTGAAATGATAGTTGAGTTCTTTGATTGTCCAATATGCTTTATGTTCTAACTCAAGAGGCAAATGACAAGCTTTTCAATATACCATTTTATAGGGAGACATACCCATAGGATTTTTATATGCTGTTCTATAAGCCCAAAGTGCATCATCTAATTTCTTAGGCCTATTCTTCCGGGAGCTATTGACAGTCTTTTGCAAGATTAATTTTATTTTTCTATTGCTAAGTTCAACTTGACCACTAGACTGAGGATGATAAGGTGATGCAATTCTATGGTTAACATCATACTTGGCAAGCATTTTACGAAAATCACCATGAATAAAGTGTGAACCATCGTCAGTCATTAAATATCTAGGGACTCCAAACCTTGGGAAAATAAATACCTTAAGCATTTTAATAGAGGTGTTGTGATCAGCACTATTGGTTGGAATAGCTTCTACCCATTTAGTAACATAATCAACAGCAACCAAAATATGTGTATACCCATTAGAGGAAGAAACAGTCCCATGTAATCAAATCCCCAAACATCAAATGGTTCAACAGCAAGTTAATAATTCATAGGCATTTCTTGACGCTTACCGGTATTACCTATTCTTTGGCATTCATCACAAGATAATACGAACTTACAAGCATCCTTTAAGAGAGTAGGCCAATAAAACCCAGATTGCAATACCTTGTGAGCAGTTCTATCTCCAGCATGATGCCCCTCCATAAGCTTCAGAGTGACATTTCCATAGGATTTGTCGCTGTTCATGCTCAGGTACACAACGTCTAATAATACCATCTCCTCCTTCTTTATAAAGATGTGGGTCATCCCAAAAGTAGTGTCTTAAATCACATAAGAATTTTTTCTTTTGTTGGTATGTAAAGTGTCGGTGCAACAAACCCTGGGTCTGTTGCCCACCTGTGCACAGGCACAAGATCAAGATTGAGGCACCAGCTTGGGTCAGAAATTGGAGAACCAAGAGATTTGAAGAACCAACATGCAGCTCAGAGGGACGCAGGTCAAACCAGAGGAACAAGATATCGGCAGGAGAAGGGCCTCCATTCTCGGGCAGGCGAGCCCGGCAAGGGGCGAGGCCACCACCAGAAGCAGGCAACCAAGACTCCCCGACAGAGACTGCCGGGGCTCGCGGGGGCAGAAGCACCCCACCAACCACTCCAACACAACTCGCCTCGTCAATCCGTGCGGTGTCAAGCCGTGAGGTGATTAAGTGGCAGTCATGCGCCACATGGCAGCCATTTCCTACAGAAGAAACCCACAGACGCCACCCGTCCTACGACGTGTCAAGGGAATAGATGCGAAGCTGGAGAGATAGCCCGGAATGCCTTGCCGGGCGACCAGTGATGTGACACTGAGCGGTGCATTTAAAGCACCCCGTCAGCCCGCAGAGTTAGGTATGATAGCACTGTGTGCTATCATATAAGTGGATAATGACCACTTTGCCACTGTGGTGACCCCTTAATCTATAAAAGGAGGCCCATGGCACTCGTAGGAGGGGTTAGAGGGTTGGAAAGTTGACAAACCCAAGCCACCATACGCTCGTAGTAGCTGCGGCCCGAGGCAAACCTTGCCGGGGAGGTGTACTACGCACGGCCACACTTAGTCCACAATTAGTCCACCAAAGCAGGAGTAGGGTCTTACACCTCACGGTGGCCCAAACCTAGGTAAATTGCTTGTGTGATCTCTGTCGTGCTACCGTGCGCTGATCTGCTCTTTGTGCAATGTGACGTCCCCCCACCAAACAAGCAAGGGGCCACCCGGTCCCATAGGTGGCCGCGGATATCCCGCGACATCTTTGGCGTGCCAGGTAGGGGGTTCTCTTGCGTGAACCTTAAAGCGTGTGCAACACGTCATCGTCATCGCCATCCTCATCTTCGACGACGCCATTGACCATGGCACCTAAGAAGAAGAAGTCCGACCCTTCGGCCCATCCGTCCACTTCGAAGGCTCCGCTGCCCGCGGCCTCGAGTTCCTCGGAGGTTGCGGAGGCGAGCGAGGACGTGAACATCGCTGGGGGCATGATTGGGGCAGGTGGCGCCGTCACTGCTCCCCCCGCGGCCGACACGGGGGCTGGAGCTGTCAGAAGAGAACAACATCAGCAACGCCCTGGTGGTCACGCTCCACAAGGTGCGGGTGAGGGGCACTCCATATGCACCCTCTCCTCCCACTGACGGGCACAGCCGCAGCAACGACGCTCGTTCGGGGCGAACCATCGCCCTCCGGCCGCCCCCAACATGGGAGCGACCACGGCCCGTGTGTCTCCTCCGAGACGAGCCGACTAGACTGTTGCGCTCGACGGTCGTTCCACAGCTGCGTGGGCGTGACACTACCGCCGACTCAGCTGCTGACGCCGTTAGGAGCCAGGCGACGGTGCGGTCGACATCATCAATCGCTATGCCAAGCACAGCCACGGAGGCTATTGCACGAGCTCAGATCCTACTGAGGTTTCCACCGGTAGCCTAGCAGATGGATGAATGGCGTGCCACCATCCAGAGCCTGCTCAGTTTCACTGAGGATGGGGGCTCGCGACGAGCTGGCCCGCCACGACCTCGCCAAGCGACAACAACCGTCCACACTGCTGGCCTAATGGAGGGGGCTGTCCCCACGGTGCAGTCCATGTTGTGGTTCTAAATCTGACAGTAGAATGGGGGGGGGGGGGGTAGGTACGGAGAGGCAAGATCCTAGCTATGAGTAGTTGTATACGCAAGATGTTTACGAGTTCATGCCCTTCTCGGAGGAAGTAACAACCCTACGTCTCGGAGCCCGGAGGCGGTCGACTGTATTATGTGCGTATGAGTTACAGGGGTGCGAACCCTTTACACTGAGGAGGGGGGGTGGCTTATATAGAGTTCGCCAGACCCCTCCAGCCCTCAGTTATGTAGGGATTAAGGTACATTAAGATTGACTTTTGCCTTGTTTGTCGTCTTCCAGGCCACCACAAAGATGTACTCGATGCCCAGCGGGGCGCAAGAACCAGTCGAGGAGGAGGAAGGGAGCGGAGGTGAAAGCCAGGAGGAATGGCAATCTGATGGTGAGGAGGACGAAGACAACGACATCTCCGGCAAAGAGGAGGAGGAGGAAGAGGAGGAAGAAGTCGACCCTCCTCGCATGGAAAGGCGATCCAAGCTCACCCATGACCCCGCGGTCGAGCGTGGCAAGGCTATCGCACCTATCGGGAAGTCGACAAAACGCCCTCGGACGACCTCTCTGGCGCCGACTGAAAAAGCGCCGAAGCAACCCCGAGCGATGCCATCAAAGCCAACGAAGGCTTTGCCCAAGATGAAGATGGCCATTCCCACCATTTCCGGTGCATGAGAACTTGTGTTTTCTTGTTTAGCATGGACATACTTTTGGTCGACTTGTTGACTGATCAACTGATTTCTGAAATCTACAGCGCTGCTACCTCTGAGACCTCAGCCAGGAACGAAGACCAGGAAATGGAAGATGCTGCTACCTCTAACCTTGGTATGATCGCTGTAGTTTCGCTTTTGGTCGATTGGATTTTCGTTTTTAACTTTCAATCTTTCCTGTAGTCCCTCCTCATGTCATTGAGCTCCCTGATGATGACGATGAGGCGCCACTGAGGCGGAGGAGGAATAAAAAGGTGCCTGCTGGAAAGACTGCTCAGGTTGTATCAGTGCCTGAGACGCTGGTTCATGAGGGTGGCAACATCACTCGGACTTCTGTGTCTTCATTTGTGCCGACGAGCATCCGACCTTCATCGCCGATCGCTGATCCGCCTGCTTTAGCCACACACCACGTCCCAGAGGACCAAGTGGGTGCTGCTACGGAAGCTATACGCCAGGCGGGGATCATGATGGAGCAAGTGAAGGTGGTCCGGGAGGCTAGCCAGGCGGCCTATGATGCCAGCTCAGCTCTTCAGAGCAACGTCCAGGTTAGTTGGTCACCACTTGTTCTGTTAGGATATGCTACACAAAAACTCTTCTTTCTCGAAGATCTTCAGATCCGTACACCCACTGGGTGTGTCGATTGAATTTTTGGATTGGTGGGGGCACGCTGAGCGCACCCACTGGGTGTAGTCCCCGAGACTATGGTGGACTGCTGGCAGTTGACCGTAGTCTTTATACTTTGAATTTCTTTGCTAACTTCTTCACTCGGTCTGGTCGGACCATGTCGAATGGAATCTTGAAACCGGTGGGGGCACTCTGAGTGCACCCACTGGGTGTAGTCCCCGAGACTATGGTGGACTGCTGGCAGTCGACCGTAGTCTGAAGAACTTTTTTTTGTCTCTTTCGGTCGACTGATCGAACCGAGTCGGTAGAACCAGTGGGGGCACGCTGAGTGCACCCACTGGGTGTAGTCCCCGAGACTGCTGTCGAATATTTTGATTCGGCTGTAGTCTTAGAAACGCAACGATTTTTCTTAGTCACTCGGAAGTAACCTATCTTTGATGTCTGTCGTTTGACTCTTCGCAGAAATCCTGCGAGCTTGTGGCTCACTATACTGAATTGGGAAACAAACAGATCCAGCTCAACCTTGACTTGAAGATTGCTCGGGAGAACTTGCAGAAGGCAAGAGACGAAGCAAAAGGTATGGCTGGTGAGAACTTGATGACTGCCTTTGTCTTTCTGCCCATTCCTAATTCTGATATCACTGTCATTTTGCAGACAAAACGGAGGAGGCTCTAAGGAAGAAGGATCATGACCTTGCCGAGGCGCAGAAAGCGGCTTTGGACAAAACCAAGCTCGCGGAAGAAAAGCTTACTTCAGTCGGTAAACTTGAAGAAGAGAACTCCAATCTGAAAGCTGCTCTCGACGCGGCCAACAAGGAGGTTAGCCGACTGAAGAACGACAAGATAGCTCTGAGCGACAAGGCTGGCGAACTGGCGGGAAGAGGAACGATCTGGAGTCTTATCTGGGAGGGCTCGCCAAGAAGTTATTCCTCATGCTTGAAGGTAATTCCTCTTATCCGACTGACTTGTTATCACTGACTCATCATAGAAACATTAGCTAGAACTCGAGTTGCATTTACAGAATTCTGCCAGAACTTCGAGGAGGAGACTAGTCGAGTGGAGTCAAGCCTGGACCCCATTAACTCCCCTGTGAAGGATGAAGCCAGTATGAACGTGCTCCGACTGGAGTCTCGTGTTGCTGGTGTGGTGGACTACCTCGCTCGACTGAAGGTTGCGGTGTCGCGGATCGACTCGACACTCTGGCCAGGCGAGACGCTTCAAAATGACCTCGAGTCTTTAATGACTCGACTGAATGACGTTCCAAGTCGAGTGCAGGAATGGAAAAAGTCTTCTGCCAGGTGTGGTGCCGATGTTGCTCTGTCCCTGGTCCGGGTTCACTGCAAGGAGGCGCGAGAGGAAAAGCTGGCGTCCATCAAAGTTGCCAATACCAAGAAGTACGACTTCCAATCTTTCATGGATACTTTCATTGCTGCTGCCACCTGGATCGCTGACGGGATCGATCTGGACCAGTTTGTCGCACCTTCCAGTCCTCCACCTGAGGAATAAAAAACTTCTATAATTCGTCTTAAATTTGCCTCGGAATGCCGAGTGGTCTTGTAACTGATAAACTTTAACAGGCTTGATGCCTGAGTACTTCTGAATCCGTAGGATGTTATCTGAACTTGGCTTATCATCAAATATGCTTTCATTTGCCTTTGAGGAAACTTTGTTCTTCACTCGGAATATACTTCAGTGCTTGAGATGCAGCTCTGAGGTGAAAAATCCAGTCGACCTACACTTCATTGTTCTTGCAGGTAGGGATGGAGCACGGATTGTACTTGTGGCGCAGCTCGAAGGAGAAGGTAACAATCGACCTGCACCTCGTCAGTCCTTGCGGATCGGAATGGATTTCATACTTAGGTAGTCTTGGACTGCAGCTAAGCCTCTGAGTGGTAGGGTTGCTCTCCACTCGGTAGGATTTTCAGATACTTAGGCGAGTACTGGACTGCAGCTAAGCCCCCGAGTGGGAGGTTTGCTCTCCATTCGGTAGGATTTTCAGATACTTAGGCGAGTACTAGACTGCAGCTAAGCCCCCGAGTGGGAGGTTCGCTCTTCACTTGGTAGGATTTTTCAAACTGAGGCGAGTACTGGACTGCTGCTAAGCCCCCGAGTGGGAGGTTTGCTCTCCACTCAGTAGGATTTTTCAAACTTAGGCGAGTACTGGACTGCTGCTAAGCCCCCGAGTGGGAGGTTTGCTCTCCACTCGGTAGGATTTTCATATACTTAGGCGAGTACTGGACTGCTGCTAAGCCCCCGAGTGGGAGGTTTGCTCTCCACTTGGTAGGATTTTTCAAACTTAGGTAGGCACTGGACTGCGACTAAGCCTCCGAGTGGGAGGATTTTTTGTGTCGTAGCTCTGAAGGGGAAGGCAACAGTCGACCTGTACCTCGTCGTCCATGCAAAGCGCACATTGTATTAAATACTTAGGCCAAGACTTGGACTGCAGCTAAGCCCCGAGTGGGAGGCTGGCTCACCACTCGGTAGGATTTTAAACACTTAGGCGAGTACATGGACTGCAGCTAAGCCCCCGAGTGGGAGGCTGGCTCACCACTCGGTAGGATTTTAAACACTTAGGCGAGTACTTGGACTGCAGCTAAGCCCTCGAGTGGGAGGCTAGCTCACCACTCGGTAGGATTTTAAACACTTAGGAGAGTACTTGGACTGCAGCTAAGCCCCAGAGTGGGAGGTTGGCTCACCACTCGGTAGGATTTTCAAGTACTTAGGCGAAGCGGATTCGCAGCTGAGCCCCCGAGTGGGGGGCTGGCTCTCCACTCGGCAGGGATTTTTTTTACAAACTTAGGCGAATCGGGTTCGCAGCTAAGCCACCCACTGGGGGGGGGGATTTCTTATGTAAAGAAAAAGTAATAACAATCACTGGGAAAATTATAACATTCTTGTCTTCAATAAACAAACTACAGAGGTACTTTTATTACATCTCATCCGAGTGTGTACTTAAGTATAAAAGGGGCGGAGCAGCTCCGCATTCCAAGCTCGAGGCTCATCAATCTGGCGATCGACGTTGTAAAGATGGTATGCTCCATTGTGGAGAACTCTGGTGACAATGAAGGGACCTTCCCAAGTGGGAGAGAGCTTTTGTGGTTTTTGTTGATCCACACGGAGGACCAAGTCTCCTTCTTGGAAGGTTCGGCTCTTCACATTTCTAGCATGGAATCGACGCAAGTCCTGCTGATAGATGGTCGAGCGGATCAGGGCCATCTCTCTCTCCTCTTCTAGGAGGTCGATCGCATCTTGCCGGGCTTGCTCCGCTTCATCTTCAGAGTAGAGTTCGACTCGAGGTGCATTGTGAAGCAAGTCACTCGGCAGAACTGCTTCAGCTCCATAGACCAGAAAGAATGGAGTTTTCCGACTCGACCGATTAGGAGTGGTCCTCAATCCCCAAAGAACTGATGGAAATTCGTCGACCCACGCTCCTGCTGCATGCTTGAGATCGCGCATCAGCCGGGGTTTCATTCCTTTGAGAATTAGACCGTTTGCTCGTTCTGCTTGTCCATTCAACTGGGGGTGGGCAACTGAAGCATAGTCGACTCGCGTGCCTTGAGAGGCGCAAAAGGCTTTGAATTTTTCGGAGTCGAAGTTTGACCCATTGTCAGTGATGCTGCTATGTGGAACTCCATATCTGAATATCAACTCTCTGATGAAACTGATAGCAGTGCACGCATCGAGATTCCTGATAGGCTTAGCTTCGATCTGTCAGGACCCCGATTCCAAATCACATCGACCTAGCCGGTAACACCTCATATCACTTTGCGGCCTCACGCACGGTATTCCCACGGGTGTCGCCTTACCCTGGCCCGGGACCGCTTATGCGTCTTTTGGCTCACGATATGACAGTGTCGCTAGCATCCACATGACAAGAACCCGGGCCGACATGGCTAGTCGTGGAACCCAAAGCGGCGCTTAACCTATGGGGACAGGCATACATGAATCACATCGAGCATGTCGGTCATCAACGTATAAATTCGGCTGTAGCACTGGCTAACAGGACTCGTAACCCGGCTGTAGCAGGCTAGGCAGGACTCGAATAACACCGCGTGACATTTCCCCAAAGGGATGGACATAGGAACGAAGTGAAACACATGCCGGCCAGTCAAGTGTCCAAGCGGTAGTCTTTGGGCTAGCAGGACACCGGTGAACCGGGTCAGAAGCGGACTACTATCGCTCGTAAGCACGAGACTACATTTCCCCATATGAGAGGCTGCCAAGGATAAACAACTAGTTTGTCGGATCCCACACATACCAAGCATTTCAAACATACACACAATATGCTTAATATGTGTAGATACAACATGGCATCACAACATAACTCTACGACTCAAATATTTATTCATTAGGCCCCGAGGAGCGGGATATTACAAACATGGGTCTCATGACCCAACACTCGTGAGCATACAAGTCAAAGCACAAGCGGAAGCTAAACATGTCCGAGTACGCATAACTATAAATGAAATAAGGCTGAGAAGCCCGACTATCTACCAGATCTGCCGAGGGCACAAGATCGTAATGAGGTAACAAGCTAACCGTCAAGTCCAAGCGAAACTACTAGCGAGACCAAGTCTCTCGCAAAACATAAAATAAGCAAACGTGAGTACAAACGTACTCAAAGCAAGACTTACATCAGAACTAGCTACATATGCATCATTATCAAAAGGGGTGGTGGAGTTTGACCGCAGCAAGCCAGCTTTGACTCGGTGGCTATCCCGAACTACGATCGCAAGTAACTCTTTTGAGGTGGCACACGAGTCCACATATTCACCATATCAATACACCACTATGGACCCGCTCCTGTCTCCCTACGAGAACGCCATCCATAGCACTCACGCTTATCTTGCGCATTTTAGAGTATCCACTTTCACTTGTCTATGAACTGGTATAGGCAACCCAGAAGTCCTTCTCCGTGGACACGGCTATTCGAATAGATCATATTAACCTTGCAGGGGGTGTACTTCTTCACACACGCTCTCACCACTTACCGCCGTTTACACGACATGTACTCGGCAACCTTCAAGCGGAAGCCCAACGTGGGTGTCGGCCACGACCTATCTAAACACACAAGTCCCAAGTCCAGGTTTATCGCCTATTCAGGTTCCATCTGCAGGGAGTCCGGCCGAGGTTTCCCATACAGCCCCGAACGATGTGTACAGGGTTCCCGAGACACCAAACGGGCGAATCGGTACACCGGGCCACGGTGCCTACCGCAACATAACCCACCCCTACGGTCAGCGTGCTATGCGCCCCAAAGATACTACAAACACGAAACTACTTGCAACTCCTGACCGAGGACAAGGGTGGTTAAGAAGCCGAGAGGGTCCATTGGTTTGGGCCCAATGCGTGGTAGTAACTGTTTCATGGATCACAAACACGTAACTCAGTTCCCGAGGACGGCTGCAATGAGACAACCCACCATGTACTCCTACATGGCCTCTCACCGCTACCTTTACCAAATCGTGTTCACACACTTAGCTCACACACAGTAGGACATGTTCACACAACCATTCCAATTCATTCCCGATGAATCAGACCTGACTCAACTCTAAGCAGTAGCAGGCATGACAACAAGCATGAATGAGTAGGCACAGCATGTCTCAAACAACTCGTACTCATGCTAGTGGGTTTCATCTAATTACTGTGGAAGGACGGGTCATGCAGAGGATAAAGGGGTTCAGCTACCGCAGCAAGTAACACATGAGTCGTTGTTGTCCTAATGTAGTAAAATAGAGCAGGAGCGAGAGAGTGGGATTATATCGGAATGAACAAGGGGGGTTTGCTTGCTTGGCACTTCTGAAGATAATATAGTTCTTCATTGGTGTCATCGAATTCATCGCTTCAGACGTCTCATCGAGAGGGGACAATTACCGGCAAACAAGAGAGAACACAATCAATGCAATGCACATTCACATGAATGACATGTCATGTTAAGGTACTGAGTTCACCTAATGCAATGTCTAGCCAGGTTAATTGAAGTGGAATTCAAACAAATTTAAAATCCAACTCCAAATGCTAGTTCATAATTTACCCTAATCATGATTCATCCTATTCGGTGAGGTTAACTTGTTCAAACATGCATGATCATGGCATAAACAGATTCTTCATATTTTTCTGATCATTTTTCATATATAAATTACTTAATTTGGAGTTCTGATTAAAAGTTATGAATATTTGAAGTTTGGGGTATTTTCTGAAATTTCCTGAATTAAATTAAATCCAGAAAAGGGTATTACTGCATCAGCCTGACGTCAGTGTGACGTCAGTGGTCAACGGGACATGGTCCGGGTCAAACCTGACAGTGGGTCCCGCGTGTCAAAGATAATTAGCTTAACTAAAAATTAATTAAAACTAATCCTAAATAGTTAATGTATCGGGCCCCACATCATAGGGTCAACAGGTCAACTAGGGCCCACCGTGGTCAAAGTCAACGCTGCCGGCGTTTAGCCGGGCTAGCAGCGGCAGCCGGGCGGAAGTGGTTTAGCCACTCCGGCGACCAAATGGCCCGCGGAGGGCATCTAGGAGGAGCTGAGGACGAGCCGAAGCTCTTGGTGGAGTTAGCCGGGGTCGGGGTGGCCGGAATCGGCGCCGGCGACGACCTAGGCGGTCGCCGGAGTTCGGCCGAGGTCAAACACGGAGCTAGGGAGCACGGCGAGGCGCGTGGGGTGGCGTTTTGCGCTCCTGCGAGTGCGGTGAGGGCGGTGGTGTGCTCGGAAGCGAAGGCGGCCAGGCTACGGCTACGCCATGGCCGGTGGCGAGGAGCAATCGGCTCCGGTGGAATTTGGCGTTAGCGAGAGGAAAGGAGCCAGGGGAGAGAGGGGTTCGACAGAGGAGCTCACGGCGGGGTCGATGAGTAGCTCAGCGGGCTCGGGGGAGGCCCGAGCCGAATCGAGGCGGCAGCGACCGGCGGGTCCGAGGAGGAAAAGCGGCGGCTCCTCGGGGCTTCTTGTCACATCCAGTTAGACCATGCATTAGTGTGTGCATCATGTTTAAATTTCATTTGAATTTGAAATGGGAAGACAGAAACCCCTGTAACCCCTCTTAATTCAACTAGGGTTTACTAAAATTATTTCAATGAACCTGAAATGCCCTTCAAAATGTTCATCATCTTTGCTTTGGTTCAAAGCCTCTGCCAAAAGTGGTGCACCATTTTCTAGGTCATCCAAAGGTCTTTGAATTAAATCATAAGTATTTGAGTTTGAGCATTTCAAATTATATACAATATTTCAAATGCCCAAATATTGCCAAACTAAAATGTTTCATGTTGGAAATATTCCAACATTGGACCAGGAGCAGTTTGGTGATTTTTGAAACTGTTTTGGTATTTTTAAAAACTCCACAAAGGTACAGAAAAATAGAAAAGGAAAAATAGTTTAGAACACTTACCTGGCGCCCACCAACCGGCCCACCTGCCGGCCCAGCCCAGCAGCCGCGCCAGCGAGCTGCTTGGCTCGGCCAGTAGGCAGTGTGCTCGGCGAGCACCGCATGGGTGCCACGCACCTGGTCACCGCCTCGCCGCTCCCCTCGCCCAGCCGCGACGTGGACCGTCCTCCCTCTCTCCCCCGAACCCCTTGGACACCTCCTCTCCTCCCCGGCTCCTCTCTCTCGCGCTCCCCCGCCATGGCCGACGCCACCGCAGCCACGCCGTCGCTGTAGACGCGCTCCCCGCCGTCCGTGCTCCTCCCCACCATGTCCAGGAGCTCCGCCGCCCCCAACTACGTCGAGCTAGCTGAGCCCCGCATGCTCGGGTAGCTCGAGCCGACCGCACCGACCTCGCCGAGTCCACCGTCGCCGGAGATCCCCTTCAACACCGTCGCCCGGCCCGGTCCGTCCCGACCGCACCGAGTGCTCCTCCGAGTCGCCCGTGAGCCTAGCTACCTTCCTCTCTCTCTCTCGCTCTCGAGCCAGAGTAGCAACCGAACGGAGATCACCCGCTTTGCCGCCATGCGGAGCTCGTCGCCGACGCGTGCTCCCGTCACCCTCCGCCACCCCTTGGTGTCCATCACACTCACCACGCCGCTTAGAGTCTAACCATGCACTCCCGCACCTCACCGACCCCTCTAGCCTCGAGTTCGCCTTCGGCCGAACTCCGGCGGCCGCCTAGGTCGTCGCCGGCACCGATTCCGGCCGCCCCGACCCCAACCCACTCCACCAAGAGCTGCGGCTCAACCCCAGCTTCCCATAGCCACCCTCCGCGGCTCGTTTGGTCGCCGGAATGGCCAAACGCACTTCCGCCGCCGCGTCGGGCTCGCCGGCGGCTAGACGCCGGTGCAGCCGACGTGGACGTTGACCACGGTGGGCCCTGGTTGACTCTGATGAGTCAATGACAGGTGGGGCCCAGCCCTGCTAATTAACTAGGTTTAGTTTTAATTAAACTTTAACTAAACTAATCACCCTGACACCCTGGACCCACAGTCAGGTTTGACCTGGACGTCGCCGTTGACCCTGACGTCATGCTGACGCATGGCTGACGCAATAAATCAATTACTGGATTTATTCTAATATAGGAAATTCCAGAATATAGTTCAAACTTCAAATATTCATAACTTCTAATCTGTAACTCCAAATGCAAAGATTTATATATGAAAAATGATCAGAAAAATCCATTCTATCCATTGGTACAGGTTTCATGCATGTTAAAACAAGTTAACCTTGCTGTTTAAGCAGAATAAGATATTACACCTTTAGGACTATTTTAAATGAGCTAGCATTTGAATCTTTGATTCAAATGAGTTCATCCCTTTTGTTTCAGCTTGCATTAGGCCAATACACATCCATATTGCCATGTCATAGCATGCATCATATTGTTGCATATTGCCATGTGTGTTTATTTTTCGATATGTCTTTTGTGATAGGTTACGCCTCGAGGATAATCCCGACTATCCGTGCAAGGGCAAGATCCTACCACCACTCCATCGTGCAAGCAACCCATTGATCATTCCGATACAAACCCATGTTCTCGCTTACGCTCTTGTTTTATCGCATTAAGACAACGCGATTCAAACTGTTGTGTGCTGCGGTAGTTGAACCCACTTCCTTTGCATGACTGTCATTGCCACAAGAACTCAGATGAAACCCACTAGTATGTGTAGGAGTTGATTGAGCCATGTTTGTGTTTCCTACCAAACTATGCTTGCTATGCCTAGAGTTGTGTCGGTCCGCTCATCGGGATGATGAACTGGAGTGAAAGGTTGTGTCGGGTTCGAGAGTGAAAGTGTTGAACACGTTTTGGTAAAGGTATCGATGAGAGGCCATGTAGGAGTACATGGTGGGTTGTTTCATTGAAGCCGTCCCTAAGAACTGAGATCTGTGTTTGTGATCCATGAAAACTTTACTACCACGCATTGGGATCCTTAATTGACCCTCTCGGCATCTTAACCAGTCTTGTCCTTAGTCCGGGAGTTGCAAGTAGTTTCTGGTGTTTGTAGCATGCTGGGGGCCGCACGCAACGTTGACCGTAGGGGTGGGTTGTGTTGCGGTAGGCACCGTGGTCTGTACCGATTCGCCTGCTTGGTGTCTCGGGAACCCTGTACACATCGTTCGGGGCCGTATGGGAAACCTCGGCGGATTCCCTGCGGATGGAACCCGAATAGGCGATCAACCCGGACTTGGGACTTGTGTGTTTAGGTAGGTTGTGGCCGACACCCACGTTGGGCTTCCGCTTGAAGGTTGCCGAGTACATGTCGTGTAAACGGCGGTAAGTGGTGAGAGCGTGTGTGAAGAAGTACACCCTGCAGGTTAATATGATCTATTCGAATAGCCGTGTCCACGGAGAAGGACTTCTGGGTTACCTATATCGGTTCATAGACAAGTAAATGGATACTACTAAAAGCCTCAAGATAAGTGTGACTATCATGGATGGCCCTCTCGTGGGTGACGAGAGAGGATCCACGGTGGAGTATTGTGATGGTGATTAGTGGACTCGTAATGCGACAAATGCTTTTCAAGTGGTGTCACGAGGATAGCTTAGCCAAGAGTCAAAGTCGGGCTTGCTTGCAAATAACTCCGGCACCTTCTTGAGAATGTGCATGTATGATAGGATTACGTGGTAAGACTTGGCCGAGTACCTCCGCACTCATGTTTGCTTAATTAATGTTTTTCAGACGACAACACCGCCTTCCGATGGGTTCTATGTAGACCTTGACATCGACGAGTGAACTAGCCACCCGGTGGTGATCCAAGGCTTGTGAAGGGCCATCAGTAGATAGAAAGGCTTCAACAAGCCTTCTTTCTTTTAAAGTCCTGTACTCAGACTAGTTTGCATCCGCATGTGCTTGTATGTTGTATGACTTGAGTGTTGGGTCATGTGAACCCTACCTGTATGCATATGTTATGTATGGCTCCTCGGAGCCTTCTAAATAAAGTACTTTGAGTTGTAGAGTTTTGTTGTGATGCCTTGTTGTATTTACTCATATCGGGCATATTGCGTGTATGATTGAAATGCTTGGTATGAGTGGGATCCGACAAACTAGTTGTTTATCCTTGGCAGCCTATCATATGGGGAAATGTAGTCTCGTGCTTCCTAGCGATAGTAGTCTGCTACAGCCCGGTTCACCGGAGTCCTGCTAGCCCAGTGCTATAGCCTGAATCTATACGTTGATGACCGACATGCTCGATGTGATTCATGTATGCCTGTCCCCATAGGTTAGTGCCGCTTTGGGTTCACGACTAGCCATGTCGGCCCGGGTTCTTTATCATGTGGATGCTAGCGACACTGTCATATACGTGAGCCAAAAAGACGCAAACGGTCCCGGGCCATGGTAAGGCGACACTAAAGGGAATACCGTGCGTGAGGCCGCAAAGTGATATGAGGTGTTACCGGCTAGGTCAATGTGATTTGGAATCGGGGTCCTGACAGCGTTGGCATCAGAGCAGGGCTGCCTGTAGGTTCGCTAAGCCAAACTGGTCGATGTTGAGTCTAGAAATGCTTTAGTTATGTGTAGGGGAATTGATTGTGGGAGGGAACGTAAGGCTCTTTTTACTCCTTTACCTTATGCCTCTGATCTGAGTCATCCTCTTCTCATTCTCACGTGGGTATAGGACTAGGCTCTTTTCTCTCTATCAGTTCACGTGTTACTAATCTGTAGTAACTTATAGGATTGTTGGTTACATCCTCAGTTCAGTTTCTATTATTTTGGTATGCTACCAGTTGAACCAGAACCTTGATATGATGTTGTTGTGTGGCTTTGCAATCTGATTATGAATGTCTCAAATCTGTTTTTTTTTGAGCATTTACAGATGTTATGCTGCCTGATTTTCCCTAGAAATTCTAATGTCTTTGCATTGTGGCTGTGTTTTCAGATGGCCACCCGTCCCCAGAACCAAGTGGTTCGTCTGACCCGTTGCATTGATGTGTGTGGTCACACGGCAATGTTGGTTCGGGTGATGGTCGAGACCGGTTACCGATGGTATCCTGAATATACCGTCGAGGAGCAGTTTAGGGATTTTAATCAAAGCCAATATCTGTGCACGGTCAGGATTTATCCATCTTATCCTGGAGCTCTTGAACCGCTCCATCGTTCTTATGGACTTGGGATCACTATTGGGATGTCCGTGCAAGATGCAGCCTATTCCATGATGACTATTATTCGAGCCAGAACTGCCTTGCTGTGCAACACCGATTTCCGCTACATGCCAGCATCCCTCCCTGGGGCGGATGGTTACCTTCAGGGTATGTACAGCGATGCATCCCATGAGAACTCACTTCTTCGCACCACCACGGAGATCTTTGGAAGACAAGGACCGTGAAAACCGAGCCTTGCGTATGGAGCTCTTTAATGCCCGTCTTGATCATCGGGCTACTCGACTCGGTTTGCACTGCTTTGTGCAAGCCGGGTACATGGACATGAGGGACTTGTACCCAGTGCGGGCTGGTCTGCCAGACTTTATGGAGTGGCGTGAGGTAGGAGGCATCACTCCTCCTCGTGGGCCTCGTCTGCCGCCGTTTGTTGGACCACGTCCACATCCGAGCCCCTTTGGTCCGCAAGCCCCACAGGATCGTCTGTTTCCGGATGATCATGTTCCACTTCCAGGCTTGGGTGGTGACTTCTACGAAGACTACTACTGAGCTGTCTGAGTAGTAGTAGTATCCCTAGTATTGCAATAGTTGTATTTTCGCCGTCCTGCGTGACTTGTGGAATATGACTTAGTGTGTATCATTCCGGAAGTGTAGAAAAATAATGTATAGGAGTTGGAATGCTTCCAATGAGATGTAACGCCTTTCCTGATAGTTGTACTCCGTCGGGCTTGTGCTAAACTATGTATGGTGTGTATGACCGTTGGTATATATATGGCAGTTTTATATTACCATGTCATACTGATGAACATCTCTGCGTTCCGTGTTATCCATTACATTCCGCACTTCCTTGCTAAATTCTGCCATCCTGGTTTAAACCATTGTTTTGTTCCCAGAATGGTCAACACCGGCAACAATCCTGCCGCTCCGGGGCAGGCAGAAGCCAGCGCACCTGGAAATGCAAATCTGCCTCAACCGCCATCTTTGGCCGAGGTTATCTTTGAAGCGTAACGCATAATAAGCGTGAGACCAATACGCCTCTTTGGGCGGATTGAGCAAAACACCGACGCCAGCCAAGAAATGATTCGGTGTCACTCAATGACTTCGTCATTTGTATCCACCGAAGTTCAAATACTCCGTTGAGCCTCTCGACGCGGATGATTGGCTTCGCAGCATCAACCACAAGCTGCGTTACGCTAACGTGGCTGAAGGCGATAAGGTTACTTTTGCTGCCTATCACCTCGAAGGCCCCGCTAGCCTTTGGTGGGAGAATTATGAGGCTATGCGTCCGGTTGGACAAATTACTACTTGGGCTGAATTTAGTGCCGCTTTCCGTGAGCATCACATCCCGAGAAGGTCTCATGGATCGCAAAGGGAGGAATTCTGCAATTTCACCCAAGGTAGGCTGACGGTGGATACTTACGGCCGTGAGTTTGGGAAATTAGCACGTTATGCTCGAAGAAGTTTCTACCGCTGACAAGAAGGATGCAAGGTTCCGCAAGGGACTTAGCCCCGAGCTTCGTCGTGATCTCCGTCTGCATGAGTGCACCTCCTTTCCGAAGTTAGTCAATAAGGCTATCAGTGCCGAAACTGGGCAGTCTGATTTTGAAGCTTCACGCAAGCATGTCCGTGACTCTGGATCTTCATCCGGCTCTGGATCTCAGAAGCGCCGGGTTTGGATTCCAAATAATGCTCTGCCACCCAGTTCACCCCGAGGCCATCCTTTGAGGCGCCTCGCCCCAACCAACAATATGCTTCGCCCAAGACTTATGGAGGCCCGCTGCTAATGCTGCTCCACGTCCCAATATGATAACTTGCTTCAAATGTGGAGAGACGGGTCACTACATCCGCGAGTGTCCTCAGAACAACCCCAGTCAGATCGGAAAATCTGTTGGCCGTGGTAAGCCAGCAGGAAAGGTGCCCTATGCTAAACCAGCTGCCACTGCTCGTGGCCACGTCAACTATGTTTCAGCTGAGGAAACCTATGAGGATCCCAACGTCGTTCTCGGTACGCTCCTTGTTAATTGTCATCCGGCAACTGTTCTTTTTGATACTGGAGCATCTCATTCATTTATTTCGAGAGCTGTGCTCGATTGCACAACACCACATTCCGTGACATGCACACCTCCATGGAAATCCAGGACCCCTGGTTCTAGATGGCAAACCTCTAGAATAAGTCATGGGAATGAAATTCTTGTCGATGATTAGTCTTTCTTGCTTCCCTAATAGCTCTAAATTCCTCGGACATAAACATCATCTTGGGTATGGACTGGATATCAGCCCATTATGCTAAGATTGATTGCTCTACTAGAACTGTTCAACTCACTCATCCTTCAGGCAAGACGGTTAATGTTTTAACCCGAGTGTCCAAGCGCCAGCTTTACTCCTTAAATGCCAATCCCCTTCCAGACCTCGAAGATATTCCGGTAGTCCGTGATTTTCGGATGTCTTTCAGAAGAACTGCGGTGTTCCACGGCGGGGATGTCGAGTTCGTGATAGATCTTGTTCCGGAACCGTCCCAATTTCTAGAAGACCTTATAAGATGGCACCCCTAGAACTAGCCGAACTTAAGAAGCAACTCGATGAGTCCTTGCAAAAGGGTTTCATCCGTCCTAGTTCATCTCCATGGGCTTGCCCGTCCTCTTCGTCAAGAAGAAGGATGGTACAGATCGGATGGTTGTGGATTACCGACCTGTCAATTTGGTCACTATCAAGAACAAGTATCCGCTCCCGGGATCAACGACACTGTATGATCAGCTCGCTGGATCCTCGATCTTTTCAAGATGGATTTGAGGTTGGGCTACCATCAAATCAAAATCAAGAACGGGGACATTCCTAAAACGGCCTTTGTTACTCGTTATGGCCAATACGAGTACACCATCATGTCCTTCGGATTAACCAATGCTCCAGCCACCTTTTCTCGGTTAATGAACTCAATTTTCATGGAGTATTTGGATAAATTCGTCGTGGTATACCTCGATGATATACTCATCTACTCCAAGAATGATGAAGAACATGCCGAACATCTAAGGCTAGTGTTGATGAAACTTCGAGAGCACCGCCTTTATGCCAAATTCTCTAAGTGTGAATTCTGGTTACCATAAGTGACCTACCTAGGCCATGTAATCTCTGGCAAGGGCATTGCTGTCAATCCCGAGCGAGTTCAAGCCGTCCTTGACTGGACTCCACCTGAATCGGTCAAGCAAGTTCGGAGTTTTCTCGGTTTAGCGAGCTATTGCCGTCGCTTCGTTGAGAATTTCTCTAAAGTTGCCAAACCTCTAACCGAACTCCTCAAGAAAGATAAGAAGTTCGAATGGACACCACAAAGGCGAAGTTCAGCTTTCAGAACCGAAAAGACGCTGACATCCGCTCCCGCATTTGTTCCACCAGATTTTTCTAAGGACTTTATTATCTATCGCGACGCCTCACGACAAGGACTAGGTTGCATACTCATGCAAGATCGTCATGTGATTGCCTACGCTTCCCGGTTAGCGCCCACATGAGGATAACTATCCCACACACGATCTAGAGCTTGCAGCAGTGGTTCATGCACTCAAAACCTGGCGACATTACCTTCTTGGTAATCGTTGCGAAATTTACACTGATCACCAAAGTCTGAAATACATCTTCACCCAACCGGATTTGAATCTCAGGCAAAGACGTTGGGTCGAGTTGATTACAGATTACGACTTAGGAATATCCTACACCCCAGGCAAAGCCAATGTCATGGCTGACGACTAAGTCGCATAAATCTTATTGTAACAATCTGATGTTACAACAAAGTCAACCATTTCTCCACGAGGAATTTCGTAAGCTTAATCTTCACATTGTTCCTCGAGGGTTCCTTTCCACCCTGGTGGCGAAACCTACCCTTACGGATCAGATCATCAAGGCACAGAAGGTAGATCCGGGAATTTCCCGCATCAAGAGAAACATCAAGAAAGGAGTCGCAGATTGTTTCTCCATTGATGAACAAGGTGTCGTGTTCTTTGGAGACCGTCTAGTGGTTCCCAAGGTGCGTAACCTGAGGCGATTGATCCTTAAGGAAGTTCATGACTCTCCTCTCACCATTCATCCCGGTAGTACTAAAATGTATCAAGACCTACGCCAAAGGTTTTGGTGGACTAGGATGAAGAGAGAAATTGCTCAATACATTGCTAATTGTGACGTCTATCGTCGAGTTAAAGCAGAGCATCAACGGCCTGCTGGTACCCTTCAACCTTTGGAAATTCCTGAATGGAAATGGGATAAAATTGGTATGGATTTCATTACCAGGTTTCCCAGGACCAAGAGAGGGAATAATGCTATCTTCGTTGTCGTCGATCGTCTTTCCAAAGTAGCCCACTTCCTACCCGTTCGTGAGAGTATAACCGCTAGCCAGCTAGCAGATTTGTACATCTCTCGAATAGTGTCTCTTCATGGTGTTCCACTGGAGATTAACTCAGACCGTGGAAGTCTCTTTACCTCTCGATTTTGGGAAAGTTTCCAAAATGCTATGGGAACTCGTCTCTCTTTCAGCACCGCATTCCATCCCCAATCAAGTGGTCAAGTAGAACGAGTCAATCAAATCCTAGAGGATATGCTTCGAGCTTCTGTCATCTCTTTCGGCATGAATTGGGAGAAATGCCTTCCATTCGCCGAGTTCGCTTATAACAATAGCTATCAAGCCAGCTTAGGCAAAGCTCCTTTCGAAGTTCTTTATGGACGGAAATGTCGAACGCCTCTTAACTGGTCAGAAACCGGGGAGAGACAACTCTTTGGCCCGGATATGATTCAGGAAGCAGAAGAGCAGGTTCGCGTTATTCGTGAGAAATTGAAAACAGCCCAATCTCGTCAAAAGAGTCAATATGACCGCAAGCATAAGCCTATGGCTTATGAAATTGGCAAGAAGGCTTACCTTCGGGTTACTCCTTTGAAGGGAACCCATCGATTCGGTATCAAAGGCAAGTTGGCTCCTCGTTACATTGGACCCTTTCGCATTCTTGCCAAACGAGGAGAAGTTGCCTACCAGATGGAACTACCTCCAGATCTTTCCAGAGTCCATGATGTCTTCCACGTTTCCCAACTCAGGCGTTGCTTCTCAGATCCTATCCGTGGAGTGGACCACGAAACGCTTGATCTCCAAGATAGCCTCACCTATCGAGAATATCCCGTTCGTATTCTTGATCAAGCAGAGCGTACCACTCGACGTCAGAATATCAAGTTTCTAAAGGTTCAATGGTCAAAGGAGCCAGGGGGAGAGAGGGGTTCGACAGAGGAGCTCACGGCGGGGTCGATGAGTAGCTCAGCGGGCTCGGGGGAGGCCCGGAGCCGATGAATCGGGCGACGGCGACCAGCGGGTCCGAGGAGGGGAAAAGCGGCGGGGCGGCGCCTCGGGGCTTCTTGTCACATCCCAGTTAGACCATGCATTAGTGTGTGCATCATGTTTAAATTTCATTTGAATTTGAAATGGGGAAGACAGGAAACCCCCAGAACCCCTCTTAATTCAACTAGGGTTTACTAAAAATTATTTCAATGAACCTGAAATGCCCTTCAAAATGTTCATCATCTTTGCTTTGGTTCAAAGCCTCGCCAAAAGTGGTGCACCATTTTCTAGGTCATCCAAAGGTCTTTGAATTAAATCATAAGTATTTGAGTTTGAGCATTTCAAATTATATAAAATATTTCAAATGCCCAAATATTGCCAAACTAAAATGTTTCATGTTGGAAATATTCCAACATTGGACCAGAGCAGTTTGGTGATTTTTGAAACTGTTTTGGTATTTTTAAAAACTCCACAAAGTTACAGAAAAATAGAAAAGGAAAAATAGTCTAGAACACTTACCTGGCGCCCACCAACCGGCCCACCTGCCGCTGCCCAGCTCAAAGAGCTGGCCACGATCTGCTTTGGCTCGGCCAGTAGCAGCAGTGCATGGCGAGCACCTCATGGGTGCCACGCACCTGTCGCCGCCGCCGCTCCTCGCCCAGCCGCGACGTGGACCGTCCTCCTCTCTCCACCGAACCCCTGACACCTCCTCTCCTCCCGGCTCCTCTCTCGCGCTCCCCGCCATGGCCGACGCCACCGCAGCCACGCTTGCCGTCCAGACGCGCTCCCCGCCGTCCGTGCTCCTCCCCACCATGTCCAGGAGCTCACGCTTCTAACTACGCCGCCGAAGCTAGCTGAGCCCCGCATGCTCGGGTAGCTCGAGCCGACCGCACCGACCTCGCCGAGTCCACCGTCGCCGGAGATCCCCTTCAACACCGTCGCCGCTCCGGTCCGTCCCCGACCGCACCGAGTGCTCCTCCGAGTCGCCCGTGAGCCTAGCTACCTTCCCCTCCCTCTCTCTCTCTCTCGCTCTCGAGCCGTATAGCAACCGAACGGAGATCACCCGCACCGCCGCCGCGGAGCTCGTCGCCGACGTGCTCCCGGTCACCCTCCGCCACCCCTTGGTGTCCATCACACTCACCACGCCGCTTAGAGTCTAGATATGCACTCCCGCACCTCACCGAGCCCTCTAGCCTCGAGTTAGCCTTCGGCCGAACTCCTGACCGCCTAGGTAAATCGCCGGCGCCGATTCCGGCCGCCCGACCCCAACCCACTCCACCAAGAGCTGCGGCTCAACCCCAGCCTTCCATAGCCACCCTCCGGCTCGTTTGGTCGCCGGAATGGCCAAACGCACTTCCGCCGCCGCGTTGGGCTCGCCGGCGGCTAGACGCCGGTGCAGCCGACGTGGACGTTGACCACGGTGGGCCCTGGTTGACTCTGATGAGTAAATGACAGGTGGGGCCCAGCCCTGCTAATTAACTAGGTTTAGTTTTAATTAAACTTTAACTAAACTAATTACCACGACACCTGGACCCACAGTCAGGTTTGACCTGGACGTCGCCGTTGACCCTGACGTCATGCTGACGCATGGCTGACGCAATAAATCAATTACTGGATTTATTCTAATATAGGAAATTCCAGAATATAGTTCAAACTTCAAATATTCATAACTTCTAATCTGTAACTCCAAATGCAAAAATTTATATATGAAAAATGATCAGAAAAATCCATTCTATCCATTGGTACAGGTTTCATGCATGTTAAAACAAGTTAACCTTGCTATTTAAGCAGAATAAGATATTACACCTTTAGGACTATTTTAAATGAGCTAGCATTTGAATCTTTGATTCAAATGAGTTCATCCCTTTGTTTCAGCTTGCATTAGGCCAATACACATCCATATTGCCATGTCATAGCATGCATCATATTGTTGCATATTGCCATGTGTGTTTATTTTTCGATATGTCTTTCGTGATAGGTTCTGCCTCCGAGGATAATCCCGACTATCCGTGCGAAGGGCGATATCCTACCACCACTCCATCGAGCAAGCAACCCATTGATCATTCCGATACAAACCCATGTTCTCGCTTACGCTCTTGTTTCTTGCATTAAGACAATGCGATTCAAACTGTTGTGTGCTGCGGTAGTTGAACCCACTTCCTTTGCATGACCTGTCATTGCCACAATAACTAGATGAAACCCACTAGTATGTGTAGGAGTTGATTGAGCCATGTTTGTGTTTCCTACCATACTATGCTTGCTATGGCTAGAGTTGTGTCAGGTCTGGCTCATCGGGAAGATGAACTGGAGTGAAAGGTTGTGTCGGGTTCGAGAGTGAAAGTGTTGAACACGTTTTGGTAAAGGTATCGATGAGAGGCCATGTAGGAGTACATGGTGGGTTGTTTCATTGAAGCCGTCCCTAAGAACTGAGATCTGTGTTTGTGATCCATGAAACAGTTACTACCATGCATTGGGATCCTTAATTGACCCTCTCGGCTTCTTAACCACTCTTGTCCTCGGTCAAGAGTTGCAAGTAGTTTCCGGTGTTTGTAGCATCTTTGAGGGGCCGCATAGCGCTGACCGTAGGGGTGGGTTGTGTTGCGATAGGCACCGTGGCCGGTGTACCGATTCGCCCGTTTGGTGTGTCGGGAACCCTGTACACTTCGTTCGGGGCCGTTTGGGAAACCTCGTCCGGACTCCCTGCGGATGGAACCCGAATAGGCGATCTAACTGGACTTGGGACTTGTGTGTTTAGGTAGGCTGTGGCCGACACCCACGTTGGGCTTCCGCTTGAAGGTTGCCGAGTACATGTCGTGTAAACGGCGGTAAGTGGTGAGAGCGTGTGTGGAGAAGTACACCCCTGCAGGGTTAATATGATCTATTCGAATAGCCGTGTCCACGGAGAAGGACTTCTGGGTTACCTATATCAGTTCATAGACAAGTAAATGGATACTACTCAAAGCCTCAAGATAAGTGTGAGTACCGCGGATGGCCCTCTCGTGGGTGACGAGAGTGGATCCACGGTGGAGTATTGTGATGGTGATTAGTGGACTCGTGTGCGACAAATGCTTTTCACGTGGTGTCACGTAGGATAGCTTAGCCAAGAGTCAAAGCTGGCTTGCTGCAAATAACTCCACCACCTTCTTGAGGATGTGCATGTATGATAGGATTCTGTGGTAAGACTTGCTGAGTACCTCCGTACTCATGTTTGCTTAATTAATGTTTTTCAGACGACAACACTGCCCCTTCCGATGGGTTCTATGTAGACCTTGACATCGACGAGTGAACTAGCCACCTAGGTGGCGATCCAAGGCTTGTGAAGGGCCATTTGTAGATAGAAAGGCTTCAACAAGCCTTCTTTCTTTTTAAAGTCTGTACTCGAGACTAGTTTGCTTCCGCATGTGCTTGTATGTTGTATGACTTGAGTGTTGGGTCATGTGAACCCTACCTGTATGGATATGTTATGTATGGCTCCTCGAGCCTTCTAAATAAAAGTACTTTGAGTTGTAGAGTTTTGTTGTGATGCCTTGTTGTATTTACTCATATCGGGCATATGCGTGTATGATTGAAATGCTTAGTATGAGTGGGATCCGACAAACTAGTTGTTTATCCTTGGCAGCAGCCTCTCATATGGGGAAATGTAGTCTCGTGCTTCCGGCGATAGTAGTCCTTCTGACCGGTTCACGGAGTCCTGCTAACCAGCACTCTTGCTTGGACACTTGGCCGGCATGTGTTCACATCGTTCCTATGTACATCCCTTGAAATGTCGCGGTGTTATTGAGTCTGCCTGGCACCTCTGACCTAGTTCACGAGTCTGTTAGCCAGTGCTATAGCCCGAATCTATACGTTGATGACCGACATGCTCGATGTGATTCATGTATGCCTGTCCCCATAGTAACCAGAGATGTTGCGCTAACCTATGGGGACAGGCATACATGAATCACATCGAGCATGTCGGTCATCAACGTATAAATTCGGGCTGTAGCACTGGGCTAACAGGACTCCGGTAACCCGGGCTGTAGCAGGCTAGGCAGGACTCCGAATAACACCGCGTGACATTTCCCGAAGGACAGGACATAGGAACGAAGTGAAACACATGCCGGCCAGTCAAGTGTCCAAGCAGTAGTGCTGGGCTAGCAGGACTCCGGTGAACCGGGCTGTAGCGGAAAACTATCGCTCAGAAGCACGAGACTACATTTCGCCATATGAGAGGCTGCCAAGGATAAACAACTAGTTTGTCGGATCCCACACATACCAAGCATTTCAAACATACACACAATATGCTCAATATGTGTAGCTACAACATGGCATGACAACATAACTCTACGACTCAAATATTTATTCATTAGGCTCCGAGGAGCGGGATATTACAAACATGGGTCTCATGACCCAACACTCAGAGCATACAAGTCAAAGCACAAGCGGAAGCTAAACATGTCCGAGTACGCATAACTATAAATGAAATAAGGCTAAGAAGCTCGACTATCTACCGAGATCTGCCGAGGGCACAAGATCGTAGCTGAGGTAACAAGCTAACCGTCAAAGTCCAAGCGAAACTACTACTAGCGAGACCGAAGTCTCTCTCGCAAAACATAAAATAAGCAAACGTGAGTACAAACGTACTCAAAGAAGACTTACATCGTAACTAGCTACATATACATCATTATCAAAAGGGGTGGTGGAGTTTGACTGCAAGCCAGCTTTGACTTCGGTGGCTATCCCGAACTACATTTGCAAGTAACTCTTTTGAGGTGGCGCACACAGTACACATATTCACCATATCAATACACCACTATGGACCCGCTCCCGCCTCCCTACGGAACGCCATCCATAGCACTCACGCTTATCTTGCGCATTTTAGAGTATCCACTTTCACTTGTCTATGAACTGGTATAGGCAACCCAGAAGTCCTTCTCCGTGGACACGGCTATTCGAATAGATCATGTTAACCCTGCAGGGGTGTACTTCTTCACACACGCTCTCACCACTTACCGCCGTTTACACGACATGTACTCGGCAACCTTCAAGCGGAAGCCCAACGTGGGTGTCGGCCACGACCTACCAAAACACACAAGTCCCAAGTCCAGGTTTATCGCCTGTTCGGGTTCCATCCGCAGGGAGTCCGGCCGAGGTTTCCCATACAGCCCCGAACGATGTGTGCAGGGTTCCCGAGACACCAAACGGGCGAATCGGTACATCACACGGTGCCTACCGCAACACAACCCACCCCTAAGGTCAGCGTATGCGGCCCCCAAAGATACTACAAACACCGTAAACTACTTGCAACTCCCTTGACCGAGGACAAGGGTGGTTAAGAAGCCGAGAGGGTCCATTGGTTTCGGGCCCAATGCGTGGTAGTAACTGTTTCACGGATCACAAACACAGAACTCAGTTCCTGAGGACGGCTGCAATGAGACAACCCACCATGTACTCCTACATGGCCTCTCACCGCTACCTTTACCAAATTGTGTTCACACACTTAGCTCACACACGTAGGGACATGTTCACACAACCATTCCAATTCATTCCCGATGAATCAGACCTGACTCAACTCTAATCAGTAGCAGGCATGACAACAAGCATGAATGAGTAGGCACAGCATGGCTCAAACAACTCCTACTCATGCTAGTGGGTTTCATCTAATTATTGTGGAATGACGGGTCATGCAGAGGATAAAGGGGTTCAGCTACCGCAGCAAGTAACACATGAGTCGTTGTTGTCCTAATGCAGTAAAATAGAGCAGGAGCGAGAGAGTGGGATTATATCGGAATGAACAAGGGGGTTTTGCTTGCCTGGCACTTCTGAAGATAATATAGTTCTTCATTGGTGTCATCGAATTCATCGTCGGTACATCGCTCATCGAGAGGGACAATTACCGGCAAACAAGAGAGAACACAATCAATGCAATGCACATTCACATGAATGACATGTCATGTTAAGGTACTGAGTTCACCTAATGCAATGTCTAGCCAGGTTAATTGAAGTGGAATTCAAACAAGGTTAAAATCCAACTCCAAATGCTAGTTCATAATTCACCCTAATCATGATTCATCCTATTCGGTGAGGTTAACTTGTTCAAACATGCATTATCATGGCATAAACAGATTCTTCATATTTTTCTGATCATTTTTCATATATAAATTATTTAATTTGGAGTTACAGATTAAAAGTTATGAATATTTGCGCTTGGGGTATTTTCTGAAATTTCCTGAATTAAATTAAATCCAGAAAAGGGTATTATCGCGTCACCGACGTCGATGTGACATCGATGGTCAACGGAACATGGTCCGAGGTCAAACCTCGACAGTGGGTCCCAGCGTGTCAAAGCATAATTAGCTTAACTAAAATTAATTAAAACTAATCCTAAATAGTTAACTGTATGGGCCCCACCTCATAGGGTCAACAGGGTCAACTAGGGCCCACTGTGGTCAAAGTCAACGTCGGTTGTCGGCGTTTAGCCGCCAGCGAGCGACGGCGGGCGGAAGTGAGTTTAGCCACTCCGGCGACCAAATGGCCCATGGAGGGCATCTAGGAGGAGCTGAGGGCGAGCCAAGCTCTTGGTGGAGTTAGGCGGGTCGGGTGCCGGGAATCGGCGCCATGACGACCTAGGCGGCCGCCGAGTTCGGCCGAGGTCGAACATGGCGCTAGGGAGCACGGCGAGGCGTGGGGTGGCGTTTTGCGCTCCTGCATGAAAAGCGGTGAGGCGGTGGTGTGCTTTCCGGAAGCGGCAGGCAGTTGTGGCCACGGCTACGCCATGGCCGGCGGCGAGGAGCAATCGGCTCCGGTGGAATTTGGCGTTAGCGAGAGAAAAGGAGCCAGGGGGAGAGAGGGGTTCGACAGAGGAGCTCACGTCGGGGTCGATGAGTAGCTCAGCGGGCTCGGGGGAGGCCGGGAGCCGATGAATCGGGCGACGGCGACCGGCGGGTCCGAAGAGGGGAAAAGCGGCGGGCCGGCGCCTCGGGGCTTCTCCGGTCGCGTGTGACGGCGGGGAGGGCGAGGATGGAGTGGCGGACCTTGTGGGCTAGTCGGGGAAGGGAGGGAGGGCTTGTGGCCGCGGTGGTGGCGAGCGGCGGCGACCAGCTCCGCTCGGTGGGAGAGGGAGGGAGCCAGAGGAGGGGACGAGACCGCGGTGAGGGAGAGAGAGGTCAGGGGGTGCGTGGCGACGCATGGAGGCGTCCAGGGGGAGGAGGAGGCAGCCAGGCAGGGAGGAGGTGGCCGGCGTGTGGCCACGCGCGCCGGGCACGCGCCCCTGCCTACTGGCGCGAGGAGGAAGGCGACAGGGAGCCAGGCGGTGGTGGGCTGGGCCGCTGGAGCTGGGCCGGTTGGTGGGCGCCAGGTAGTCCAGGTAAGATTCTCTCTCTTTCTCTTTATTTCTGTTTTCTATTATTCTGAAA
Source organism: Aegilops bicornis (assembly GCA_021605145.1). Taxonomy (NCBI): domain Eukaryota; kingdom Viridiplantae; phylum Streptophyta; class Magnoliopsida; order Poales; family Poaceae; genus Aegilops; species Aegilops bicornis. The sequence continues at coordinate 123,964,603 of CM038671.1, forward strand.
ACTCTGCGGCTTTATTAAAAATATCCAGGCACTTTTAAAAATCACCAAACTGTGCATGCCCAATGTATAGAATATATCTAACATGGAACATTTCATTTTAGGAGTATTTGGACATTTAAAATATTTTATAGAATTTAAATGTCCAAATTCAAATACTTATGATTTAATTCAAAGATCCAAATGTCATGGAAAAATGTGCAACATCTCTAGTTACTGTTTCCAGCATTTTTCCAAAAATGGTGAACATTTTTGAAGGCCATTTGGGTTACTGAAAATATTTTGAAGTTGAACCTATTTGCATTATTTTGGTGCTAGGGGTTTAGGCAATCCCCATTTCAAATTTCATGAGAATTAAACATGATGCATGGATGCAATGCCACTAGTTACAAGCAAGCTCTATGGCTGTGACACGATCCACTTAGTAAACTTGTTGACTGGCACTAGCAAGTGAGTGAAGCCACTTCTGCCAGTTCTCAGTGGTCCAATCATATCCAATCCCCAAACAGCGAAGGGCCAGACGAGTGGAATGGTCTTCAAGGCTGAGGCGGGTTTGTGTGACATATTGGAATAGAACTGACATCCTTCACACTTGCCGACTATTTCCTTTGCCATTTCATTTGCTTTTGGCCAGTAAAATCCCGCTCGGTATGCTTTGGCCACAATGGTCTGAGAGGACGCATGATGACCACAGGTCCCCGAGTGGATATCATCAAGAATTATCTGACCTTCTTCTGGTGTTATGCATTTCTGGCCGACTCCAGTCGCGCTTTCTCTGTACAACTGTCCCTTGAGCACAGTAAAGGCCTTGGATCGACGGACAATCTGTCGAGCCTCTTCTTCGTTCTCCAGGAGCTCTTTCCTTAAGATATACGCGATGTACGGCACTGTCCAGTCGGGAGTTATGACCACGACTTCCATGATCAGGTCGACCACAGCTGGGACCTCAACTTCAGTTGGATCAGTGGCACTTTTTGGCTGCGGGGCTTCTTCGGTGAAAGGATCCTCTTGAATTGACGGTGTGTGGATGTGCTCCAAAAACACATCACTGGGAATGGCTTCCCTCTTGGACCCTATTTTCGCCAAATCATTAGCAGCTTGATTTTTCAGTCGAGGTACATGATGAAGCTCTAACACCTCGAACTTCTTCTCTAGCATCCTCACTGCATGGCAATAACCAGTCATGGTTGGACTTCTGACATCCCACTCCTTCATCACCTGATTAACCACTAGATCTGAGTCGCCATAGACCATGAGGCGACGGACGCCGAGTGAAATGGCCATATGCAACCCATACAACAATGCTTCGTATTCTGCTTCATTGTTGGAAGAATCAAACTGAATCTTGTTGGATTTGGGGTTCCGGCAGACTCTTAAGGTTCGAACTCTGGGGTGCGCGCGGAGATCCAACCCTCCACCGTCTCGTACCTCGCCGAATCGCAGGGACCTAGACTACTAAGAAGAACAGCACAAGAGACACGAGATTTATACTAGTTCGGGCCACCGTTGTGGTGTAACACCCTACTCTAGTTTGTGGTGCGGTGGATTGCCTCTTGGGTTGATGAGGAACATTACAGGGAAGAACAGCCTCACGAGGGTCTGTTCTTGGTGGGTGTGATGAACTGCTAGGTGGTGTCCCGTCGCTCTAGCTTGAGGATCGGGTCTCTATCTCTCTCTGATCTGGATGCGGATTGTCTTGATCTCTTCGATCCAATCTGATTGTCCTTATCTCCGTCCCTCTACCATGGTGGCTAGCTCTACTTATATAGACGAAGGCCCTGGGCCTCTTCCCAAATATTGAGCGGGAAGGGCGCCAACAATTGGCCATTTTGAAGGAGAAAAGCGGGTACACTTATCCTGACTAAAGTTGGTCCTCGCCTGCCAAAGGCTCTGGTGATGACGCCTGCTTGGGCTCCACGATGACTCCCTTCCAGCTGTCGGGGCTGGTCTTGGTCTTGTCGCACCGAAATGGATGCCTTTGCTTGATGCTCTCGCCTGCGCTTGCTCCCTTTGCACCAAAGAGGAAAGGAGGACGCTGCGCGGGCTGGCGCCCGACTGGCGCCCTTGGTCGTCATGGCTTGCGTCATGGGCACCTCGCGAGGTTCCCTGCCTTGAACTCTCCGCCTCCTCATGAGCCAGCCTGACGAGGCCGTGTCTGAGGAAGCTCCTGGTCATCCACCCCGCGAGGCTTGGCCCCTCGTGAGGGTCTTGAGCTTGCGTTGATGAAGATGGGCTGTCCTGGGCCTCCTTTGAGCCACGCCGCAGGCCGTAGGCAGGCAAGTCTGGGGACCCCCGTTCCCAGAACGCCGACAGTAGCCCCCGGGCCCACGGCGCGCCCGAACTTGGCCGAGCAGAGAGGCGAAAGGGCAAGTGCGAAGTGTCGCGGGCCCTAACAGCCTGCGGCCTTGGGCGACGCGTGGCGGGTGATTGGACGTGTGCGCACTACATCCCCGCGATGCCTCGGTAACCGCCCGGACTCGACAAGTCCCTGCATGCATGGTCAGTCATGATTAATGGTGATCGTGGAGGCCGGCGGTTGGCCTTCGCCTTCTATAAGTATGGTACGGCATGCGCCCTCCCAGTCTATCCTTCTTGTCTCTCCTTCTTCTCCATGGCTCCACCAAGGAAGTTCTCGGCCGCAGAGAAGGGGAAAGGCTGCCAGGTCGAATCTTCTTCTCCTCCGCCTAAGCGTGGCACAGGCTGCCCTTGCAAGCACCCCGTGGCCTCCACGGCGGTCCCCCGCGGTCGTCGGGGAGGCCCTCAGCGCGGCGACGAGCGGCTGGCCACGGTCGGAGGGCGTGTCCCGGCCGCGCGTCCCCCGAGGCCGCGCTTTCATGCTGCTGAAGCGCTGCCGGAGTTCATGGTGAGGGCGGAGGAGCCGTCCGGCGTCCGGCTTCAGCTCCCGTGCTTCCTCCTGGGTGAGCTCCCAGATGGCGCCCTGAGTGGCCTCTGGCTCCAGGCAGATGGCTGCTGCAGCCGGGCTTCGTGGGCTTCTTTGGAGGTCTCTGCTACAGGGAACCTATTCCTAGCCCGCTGCTGGCAGACGTTCGCTCGCGCACGTGGTCTTCGCCGCCGGTGCTCCTTGCACTTCAAGTATGACGGCGACGCCACCCTCCACGTGAGGGTGTTCGTTGAAGATGGCCGCCGCATGGGGTGCTGCCCTGAGGACGACGACCGCGGCCGAGTACTCAGCCCCGGCGCGGGCGTAGAGGGCAGCGCGCGGGCGGCTGGTGATGCCCGCGATTCCTCACGCTTCACCAGCTCTTCTTCAGGTGGCGATTCTTCCAGCAGCGGCCGCGGCCAGCCCCCACGCCGCCGCGCCTGCTTGGGGGGTGGCAGCGGGTCCGCTCGCCGCCACGCCCCGGTGAAGCGTGAGATGGAGTCCGACTGAGCGCCGGAGGTGGCTCGGGCCTTCCAAGAGAGCCGGCGAGGGGCGTGCTACACCCGCTTCTGTCCTTCTCCTTCCTTTTCTCCTGCGCAAAAAGGGAACAATGTGTGGCCCCGTGGGGGCGCGTTTAGGGCGGCGCCGTTAATTATTATATTGCTTTTGTTATCCTGATAATGTTCCCTTCTGCCGTGCGCCCATTCGCAAGTGAACCCCAGCCGTGGCCGCGGGGGCGACCGACCCTGGCCCCGTGTTCACGTCGTGCTGCCCGTGAGGCATGGTCAGGAGGGGTGCTCCAGCTGTGGACCGGGGCCGTGAAAACTTGAGCGATTGGGGTAGGAACGCTCGCGGGGGCTCCCGAGGCTTCCGCCTCGCGAGTCCCCGCGCAAGAGAAATCAAGGCAGGACGGTGAAAAAGATCGAAGAACCACGGACCAAAAAGGGGCGATAGTTTCGATAAAAACTTCAAATGGGAATAACCAATCCAACTGCAGAAAGCAAATGACAAAGCCGCGTCGGCACCTAGTCTAGTCTTCGACGTCTTCTCACCAGTAGGAGCTAAGTGCTGCCATCGGCGTGGGAGGGAGCCCTGTGGCCTAAGGCCGGCACTCCTGAGACTCCGGGGCGTGTACAGCCCCAACTCATTATTACGTGAGAGTGTCACGGGCGGTGAGCTTCACAGGCGTTCGCCTTCTTCACAGGCTCCGCGCCTTTCTTCTGGGAAGCAAGATTCACGGGCGTTTGCCCTCTTCACAGGCTCCGGGCCTTCTGTAACGCGACAGCTTCACAGCGTTCGCCTTCTTCATGTGCTCTGGGCCTTTTCCAAAAGATGAACTTCACAGCATTCGCCTTCTTCATGTGCTCTGGGCCTTTTACAAAAAGATGAACTTCACAGGCATTCGCCTTCTTCACAGGCTCAGGGCCTTTTCCAAAAAGATGAACTTCACATGCATACGCCTTCTTCACAGGCTCAGGGCCTTTTCCAAAAAGATGAACTTCACAGGCATTCGCCTTCTTCACAGGATCAGGGCCTTTTCCAAAAAGATGAACTTCACAGGCATTCGCCTTCTTCACAGTCTCAGGGCCTTTTAGGGGTAAAACCTCCGGAGGTGCTGGATGTTCCACGCGTTCTATATAGGTACTCCCTCTTGAGTCTCCAAGCGCACGGAGCCAGGCCTGGAAATATGAACAACCTTGAATGGGCCCTCCCACATGGGAGAGCTTATGCAGTCCCTCCCTGGAGAGGACCCGTCGGAGCACGAGGTCTCCTACCTCGAGAGTTCTGGGCGGATGTTGCGGCAGTGGTATCGCCGGAGTGCCTGCTGGTACCTTGCCGCTCGTAGTGCAGCATCTCGACGGCGCTCCTCCCCCAGCACAAGAGCCATCCCCCGCATGGCGTCCTGCAGCGTTTCATCAAACGCCAGGACCCGCACGGATCGACGCTTGACATCGTGAGGGAGGACCACTTCGGCTCCGTAGACCAGGAAGAAGGGGGTCTCTCCAGTTGGCTTGGTCGCGGTTGTGCGGATGGACCACAACACGGATGGAAGCTCGTCGTACCAGCCCCTGCCGCAGGCTTCCAGCTTCTTCTTGAACGTCCTGGTCTTAAGGCCTCTCAGGACCTCTGCATTGGCCCGCTCGGCCTGCCCATTGCTGCGGGGGTGCGCCACCGAAGCGTAGCATATCTGCATCCCAAGGTTAGCGCAGTACGTTTTAAAAAGGTTAGTGGTGAACTGCGAACCGTTGTCGGTGATGATGCGGTTCGGCACTCCGAACCGGCTCACGATGCCCTTGATGAACTTGACCGCAGAACCAGCGGGGATGGCACGGACGGCCTCGACTTCGGCCCACTTGGTGAATTTGTCCACGGCGACGTAGAGGTAGCGATAGCCCCCTGGCGCCCGAGGAAAAGGGCCCAGAATGTCCAGCCCCTGCATCGCGAACGGCCAAGTGAGGGGATGGTTTGCGAACCTCCCGCCGGCTGGTGGATCTTCTTGGCATGGAATTGGCAAGCCTCGCAAGCCTTCACGAGTTCGATGGCGTCATTGAGCGTGGTGGGCCAATAGAAACGCCATGAACGCCTTTGCCGATAAGGGTCCGTGGACGATGAATGGTGCCCACAATCTCCGCCATGTATATCTCGCCAGCAATTCCTTCCCTGTTCTTCCGGTGATGCAGCGAGGATACGTCATTCGGTCGTTTCCGGTAGAGTTCTCCATCCATGATGCTGTATGCTGTGGCTTGCCGCGCCACACGCTCTGCCTCCTCCTCCTTCTCCGGCAAAGTCCCACGCGTTAAGTAGCTCTTGAGCTCCGTGTTACAGCTCTCCTCTTGAGGTTCCATTGTCATGAGCAGGCGTGCTCCTGAGGCCGGGCCACAGGCTGGGGCTCCCGAGGCTGGTGGCTGAGGGAGCTCCTCCCGAGGCCGTGCTGTGCTTGATAACGGCTGCAGGGCTGAGGGCTTGAAGAGCCCTTCCTGAAAGACGCCCGGCTCCTGGGGTAACCTCCTGGAGGCTCGTTTGGCGATGTCGTCGGCCTCTTGATTGGTGCCGTGGGGCACGTGCTGCAGCTCCAACCCCCAGAACTGTTTCTCCATCCTGCGGACCTCCGCAAGGTAGGCTTCCATGTGTTCATCTCTTGGCTCATACACCTTGTTGGAGAAATTGACGAGGCGCTGCGAATCGCCCTTGATGGTAAGGCGCTTCACCCCCAGGGCAGCGGCAGCCTTCAGACCCGCTATCGGCCCCTCGTATTCTGCTATATTGTTGGAGACCTTCTCCCCATGCTGGAAACAGAGCTACACGACATAGTAGAGCTTGTCCTGAGCGGGAGATATGAGCACTGCCCCAGCCCCAGCGCCCTGTCTGGAGAACGCTCCGTCGAAGTACATGACCCAACCTTCGGCGCTTTCCGCCTCCCCGGGAGAGGGACCGATCCTCGCCGCCCCGAGGCCGGTGCTTCTGTCCATTGACCCACGAAATCTGCCATGTGGCCCCTTGATGACTCTGGTCGATCTTGAACTCGAGCTGGAATGCTTGCAGCTCAATGTTCCACTCGGCGACCCTTCCGGCCGAGTTGGAGCTCCTGAGCACCCTCTCCAGGGGGTATGCCGAGACAACCTTGATCGGATGACCCTGGAAGTAGTGTCGCAGCTTGCACGAAGCCACCAACAGTGCGAGGAGGAGCTTCTGCGGCATGGGGTACCGTGCCCTCGCATCCCGTAACACGGTGCTGACGAAGTACACCGGGTGCTCGACAAGGTTAGGGGCGTCGGTGCTGGTGGCGTCTTCCGGAAGCTGTGGTGCCTCCCGAGGCGACGGCGCCTAAGGGAAGCTGGGTGCCCAGATGGGAGGCCTCCTCCGCCCTTGGTGCGCTCTGCTGTGACGGCTGATTTTCTTCCATTGCGGTGCTGGTTTCTGCTAGTTCCTTCCGATTCGGTCTTGCCTTAGCTCGGGTGGCCGCCGTGGCCTTGGCCTGACGCTCCTCCCTAACTGCCACCAGAGCAGCGCTAGCAGAGTAGGGAGTGGCGGCGAGGTAGAGTATTAAGGGCTCCTGAGGGCGCGGGGCCACCATCACTGGAGGACTGGTCAGTTACCTCTTGAGGTCTTGAAACGCTTTGTCGGCCTCTTCAGTCCACTCGAAGGGCCCCTTTTTCTTCATCAGCTGGAAGAAAGGAAGCGCCCGCTCCCCCAATCGGGAGATGAAACAACCCAGCTTCGTTACGCGCCCCGTGAGCTTTTGCATTTCCCTGAGGGTCTTCGGTGGGCTCATGTCTTCCACCGCCTTGACCTCTTCTGGGTTGGCCTCGATGCCTCGGTGGGACACGAGGAAACCCAGGAGCTTGCCTGAGGGAACTCCAAACACACACTTCTCGGGGTTGAGTCGCAGGCTCACTGCGTTGAGGCTCGCGAAGGTTTCTTCCAGGTCTTGTATCAAGGTCTTGCCCTCGCGATACTTCACCACGATGTCGTCAACGTATGCCTCCACATTCTTCCCGATCTGTGGGCCCAAGGTGATGTGCATGAGCCGTTGGAAGGTTGCCCCTGCGTTGCGCAACCCAAACGGCATGCAGGTATAGCAGTACACTCCACACGGGGTTAGGAAGGCCGTCTTCTCCACGTCTTCCACCGCCATCTTGATTTGGTGATACCCGGAAAAGGCGTCCAAGAAGCACAACAGGTCACACTCGGCGGTGGAATCGACGATCTGGTCGATGAGAGGGAGCGAAAACGGATCCTGCGGGCATGCTTCGTTGAGGTTGGTGAAATCGACACACATGCGCTCCTTTCCTCCCTTCTTTGGCACCACCACGGGATTGGCCAGCCAATCTGGGTATCGGACCTCGCGAATAACCCCCGCGGCTTCTAGCTTGCGGGTCTCTTGGACGATGAAGGCCTGCTTTTCGGTGGACTACCTTCTTGCTTTCTGCTTCACCGGACGCACGTTGGGGCACACGTTGAGGTGGTGCTCGATCGCGCCCCATGGAATCCCCGCCAGCTGATCTGGCTCCCAGTCGAACACCTTCTTGTTCGCACGCAGGAACTTGACAAGGGCTTCCTCCTGTTCGGGCTCGAGGTTGGCGCCTATGGTGAAGGTGGCGTTTGTGGACCCATCCTCATCGACAGGTATCTGCTTGGTCTCCGCCTTGTCTTGAGTGAACAATTGCTTCTTCTTGGTCGGCGCAGCCCCCTTGGGCTTGGGGGCTTCCGCATCGGCGGGCTGTGCTGCGGCCGCCGTCTTGAGGGTGAGCCTGAGCGCTCGCAGCGCACCTTCGGTATCCCCGGGCACGGTGAGGACGCCGCTGCTCCCAGGCATCTTCATGAGGTTATACCCCGGGTGGGTTGCGGCCATGAATTTGGCCAACGCTGGGTAGCCAAGGATGGCATTGTAGGGGAGGCCGATGGGGGCGATGTCGAAGTCGACGAGTTCCGTGCGGAAGTTGTCCTAGGTGCCGAAGGTCACCGGAAGCCGGATTTGCCCCAAGGAGCTGGATGACCCTCCTCCTACGCCCGAAAAAGGCAGGCTGGGCAACAGCCGCTCCCTGGGTATGCAGAGGAGGTTGAAGGCCTCGGCCCGAGAAATGCGTTGAGGCGGCGCCGCCGTCGATGAGGTACTGGTGACGGCGACTGGCAGATGGTGGGTGTGCAGCAGGGGAGTGCACCCGAGCCGGCCGAGTTGGTGGGGTGGTCTTGAGAGTCGAAGGTCAGCCCGGCCGACGACTCTGTCTGCCCGAGAGCCCCTGCCGCGTGGAGGCGGCGCCGACCCGACGGACGAATGTCTTGACATGGCGGCTGGAAGGCGGCGCCTGCAAGCCGCCGAGGAGGGCCGCGACGAGTAGGGGAGCCGGCGCGAGGGGGCGGGTGACCAGGGAGCCACGCGGCCACTCCCATGAGGTCGCCGTGGAGCGCAGGGACGATGCTTGCTGCCCGTCCCTCGCCGGGCCGATGGTGGTGTTGACGGCAGGTGACGGGGAACAACGAGGGCGCCCGCCGACGGGAGCTGTCTGGGCGACATGGGAGGCGAGGGCGGCTCGGCGCTCGGCGCGGGCCCGACGGGCGTCAGACATGGTTGCGGTGGTCGGGAAGAACGAGGCGACGAAAAGCAGATTCCGGCGCACCCCTACCTGGCGCGCCAAATGTCGGATTTCGGGTTCCGGCAGACCCTTAAGGTTCGAACTCTGGGGTGCGCACGGAGATCCAACCCTCCACCGTCTCGTACCTCGCCGAATCGCAGGGACCTAGACTACTAAGAAGAACAGCACAAGAGACACGAGATTTATACTAGTTCGGGCCACCGTTGTGGTGTAACACCCTACTCTAGTTTGTGGTGCGGTGGATTGCCTCTTGGGCTGATGAGGAACAGTACAGGGAAGAACAGCCTCGCGAGGGTCTGTTCTTGGTGGGTGTGATGAACTGCTAGGTGGTGTCCCGTCGCTCTATCTTGAGGATCGGGTCTCTATCTCTCTCTGATCTGGATGCGGATCGTCTTGATCTCTACGATCCTATCTGATTGTCCTTATCTCCGTCCCTCTACCATGGTGGCTAGCTCTACTTATATAGACGAAGGCCCTGGGCCTCTTCCCAAATATTGAGCGGGAAGGGCGCCAACAATTGGCCATTCTGAAGGGGAAAAACGGGTACACTTATCCTGACTAAAGTTGGTCCTCGCCTGCCAAAGGCTCTGGTGATGACACCTGCTTGGGCTCCACGATGACTCCCTTCCAGCTGTCGGGGCTGGTCTTGGTCTTGTCGCACCGAAACAGATGCCTTTGCTTGATGCTCTCGCCTGCGCTTGCTCCCTTTGCACCAAAGAGGAAAGGAGGACGCTGCGCGGGCTGGCGCCCGACTGGCGCCCTTGGTCGTCATGGCTTGCATCATGGGCACGTCGCGAGGTACCTTGCCTTGAACTCTTCGCCTCCTCATGAGCCAGCCTGACGAGGCCGTGTCTGAGGAAGCTCCTGGTCGTCCGCCCCGTGAGGCTTGGCCCCTCGCGAGGGTCTTGAGCTTGCGTTGATAAAGATGGGCTGTCCTGGGCCTCCTTTGAGCCACGCCGCAGGCAGGCAAGTCTGGGGACCCCCGTTCCCAGAACGCCGACAAATCTGGAGCACATATCTGAGCTTATCTCCTCGGGGGGGAGACCAACACTACCCCAGCACCGGAACCATTCAGCATCTTGGAACCATCAAAGAACATGGTCCAGTGCTCCGAGTGAACTTGAGTCGGCAATTGCTGTTCAATCCACTCGGTGATGAAATCTGCTACTGCTTGGGACTTGATGGCTTTCTTTGCCTCAAACTTGATATCAAGGGGAAGGAGTTCAATCGCCCATTTCGCCACTCGACCAGTTGCATCTCTGTTGTGCAGAATCTCTGACAATGGGGCATCGCTGACGACTGTAATGGAATGGTCAGAGAAGTAATGAGCAACCTTCTTCGTGGTCATATAAATCCCATAAACAAGCTTCTGATAATGAGGGTATCTCTGCTTTGATGGGGTCAATACTTCAAAAAGATAATATACTGGGCGCTGAACTTTGAAGGCTTTTCCTTCTTCTTCCTGCTTGACCGTAAGTACTGTATTGACGACTTGTCCTGTGGCTGCAATGTAAAGCAGCAAAGGCTCTTTGCTGATTGGGTCAGCAAGCACCGGCTGGATGGAGAGTAGAGCTTTTAGCTCTGCAAACGCTGCATCAGCTTCGGGAGTCCACTCGAGCTTGTCTGACTTCTCCATCAGTCGGTAAAGAGGCAATGCCTTTTCACCGAGACGAGAGATGAATCGACTTAAAGCGGCCAAGCATCCAGTAAGCTTCTGGACATCGTGCACATGCACAGGGCGTTTCATTCGGAGTATAGTGCCAACTTTTTCTGGGTTGGCGTCGATTCCTCGTTCGGAAACGAGAAAACCGAGTAACTTTCTGCCAGGAACTCTGAATGTGCACTTTGAAGGATTAAGCTTGATATCATACCTCCTGAGATTGGCAAATGTTTCAGCAAGGTCAGTCAACAGGTCGGAACCCTTCTATGACTTGACCACAATATCATCCATGTATGCTTCCACATTGCGACTGATTTGGGTGAGCAAACACTTCTGAATCATCCTCATGAATGTGGCTCCGGCATTCTTGAGGCCGAATGGCATGGTGACATAACAGAAGCACCCGAATGGAGTGATGAAAGCTGTTTCGATCTCGTCGGGTCCATACCGACGGATCTGATGGTAACCGGAATAGGCGTCTAAGAAATACAACCGCTCACATCCCGCAGTCGAGTCGACTATTTGGTCGATGCGGGGGAGAGGAAAATGATCTTTCGGGCAGGCCCGATTGATATATTTGAAGTCGATGCACATGTGAAGTGATTTGTCCTTCTTAGGGACCATGACAACATTGGCAAGCCACTCGGAGTGGTAAATCTCTCGGATAAACTCTGCTGCTAAGAGCCGAGCCACCTCCTCGCTAATGGCCTTTCTCTTCTGGTCGGCGGACCGTCGAAGATGCTCTTTGACAGGTTTAACTTTTGATTCGACTCATAGACGATGCTAAGCCAGCCCCCTAGGAACACCCGGCATGTCAGCAGGCTTCCATGCGAAGATGTCCCAGTTCTCATGGAGGAACTGGATGAGCTCTTCTTCCTATTTGGAGTCGAGTGTTGTTGAGATATGAGTCGGAGCAGCATTGGGATCGGTCGGGTGAATGTGAATCGGTTTCGTCTCACCGGACGACTGAAATGCTGACTCCGTGGCGGGCTTCTTGGCTCACAACAAATCACTCGGGTCTGCAGTTTTCTGGTATTCTTGCAGCTCTACCACTGCCATCTGAGCATCAGCGATCTTAGAGCCTTTCTGAAAACACTCTTCTGCTTTTTTCCGATTGCCGGTGATAGTGATCACACCTTTGGGGCCTGGCATCTTACATTTGAGGTATACATAACATGGTCGAGACATAAAAGCGTGCATACGCCCGGCCTCCCGAATAGCACGATAAGCGCTCTGAAATCCACGACCTCAAGGTGAACTTTTCTTTAGGAAAATTCTTGGAATCACCAAAACCACATCGAGAGCAATTTGGCCGAGTGACTCAGCCTTCTTTCCAGAATGACTCCTGGAAGCTCATGTTCTTGGTCTTTGAGTGCGGACATCGGAATTCCCATCCCTTTCAACGTCTCTGCATACAATATGTTCAGGCCACTACCACCAACCATCAAAACTTTAGTTAGTCGAGTGCCTTCGACGACTGGGTCGACCACCAACGCTTGCCTCCCAGGGGTGGCTATGTGCGTCAGGTGATCAGACTGGTCGAACGTGATGGCGGTCTGTGACCATTTCAGATAACTGGGTGTCGCCGGAGCGACCATATTCACTTCTTGGTTGATTTTTTTCAATCGAATTTTGCTTTCAACGTCAGCAAAAATCATCAGGGTGGAATTGACCTGGGGGTATCCACCGTCACTATCTTCCTTGTCCTCAACTTTGTCCGACTCCTTCTCCTTATCCTTGGACTGCTTCCCCTGGAATTGCTGAATCAAGAGCCGACACTGTCGAGTGGTATGCTTTGGGTAAATGATTACCCTCTTCATCTTTCTTCGTGTGAATGTGACATGGCAAGTCCAATACATAATTTCCATGTTTGTCTTTCACCTTCTTGGGGTTCCAAGGCCCCTTGGATTTCCCCTTGAACTTTCCTGGAGTCGCAGCCAAGGCTTCTCCAGGAGCAGCTGGCTCGGCTTTCCGCTTCTGCTTCCGACTGGAGTTCCCTCCCCCGGTTTCATTAGCGACTGACTTGTACTTGCCACTCCGGAGCCAATCCTCTTCTTCACCATTGGCGTACTTGGTGGCAATCTCCATCATTCGACTCAGGGTCATGTCTCCGGTCCGACCGAATTTCAAACTTAACTCTCTATTCTTAACGCCTTCCTTGAAGGCACAGACTGCCTGATGATCAGATACATTCTCTACCGTGTGATGCAATGTGATCCATCTCTGGATGTAATCCCTCAGAGTTTCGTTCGACTTCTGCACACACGACTGCAACTCTGTCCACCCTGCTGGCCGCTTGCAAGTTCCTTCAAATGTCCTGACAAACACTCGGGCAAGATCTTCCCAAGTGTAAATGTTGCTGGGTGCTAACTGATTCAACCATGCTCTGGTTGAGCCCTCCAACATAAGAGGAAGGTGTTTCATGGCCACTTCATCGTTGCCGCCGCCAATCTGAACAGCCACTCGGTAGTCCTCAAGCCAAGTATCCATCTTGGACTCACCAGTGAAATTACTGACTCCAGTCGCCAACCTGAATTGGGAGGAATCACCGTGGCCCTGATGGCTCTGCTAAAACACTCTGGTCCTGAGAAATGTACTCTGCTACTGGTGGGCACATCTCTGTCATGGCCTTCTCGGTGAGCTCTGTTCCTGTCGACCAAACCTTGAACGATAATGGATCTCTCATCGAAGCCTGGTTCCCTGGGGTCGACTGGAATCCTTCACCCCACACTGTGATGGCGTCTGTCATCCTGCTGTCGAGGCGTGTATGACCCACCCCTTGGGGGAGGAGTGGGCACTCGACGTCGATCATCACGATCGAATCGATCCTCATACTGATCACGCCGGCCTCCACGTCCCTCATGCCTCGGGGGCGATCTTGGGCTATGAGCCGACTGGACTGTATTCGGCGATGGATCTGCTGTGAATCCTATTCCGCGACTGCGATACAGCTGAATTTTGATCTCCTGCTGCCCGGAGTAAATCTCTGATCTGTAGCAAGCCTCTGCCAGGCTCTAACTAGGAAGGCTGAATGGACTCTGCTATACGGGCTGCAGCTGCTAGATTCTGAATTGGAGTTCGGTATACCTGAGTCGGTTGTGGAAAGAGTTGACGTCGACTGCACGACGGGACCCGTTGTTGTGCTCGTTCGTCGAGCACTCGCTGGAGATTTTCCAGTCGAGTGTGCTCAGTCAAGTTGGCCAAACGCGCGTTTTCTAAGGCACGGGCCTTGGGGGTTTCTCCAACGATAGGAGTGTGAAGCGCATCCATGTTCCAGCGGCGAAGCTCCTCCCTCTGCAGCGAAGTGAGGGGCTCGGGTTGATACTCTTCGTGAACCTGCGCCTGATCGCCTCCGCCAACGCCACCGTCGGCGCGGGGGAAACCAGGAGGACTGCATGGTCCGTCGACCATCAGAACCTCTGCCGCCGGATCACTGCTGTCGCACTCGGATGCAGTCTCTGCGGAGCCAGTCGACAGATCGAACATGTCGTAGAGAGATTCGTCGGGCTCGATTGCCTCAACTTGGGGAGTGGCCGACTGGCGGGCCACCGCGTGCCTCACCCACCGCTGAAGCCTCGACCGACCGGAGCACTTGCACCGACGAGAGAATGGGAGGAAGGATGGCACGGGAGCCGACCGATATTGGGTCGACGGTTGCCGCAGGAGGATGCCGCGGACGCACGCGCGAAAGTGCGTTGCCCCGCGGACGGGGAGTGCGTCGACGTCGAGTGGAGCCTCCTGCAGCCAAGCGGAGTCGTCGGTGATGAACGTGAGAGCACCGATACGGATCTCGCGGCCCTCAACCAAAACTCCACCTGAAACCATAATGAAGGAGATCGGAAAAAACTGCAACTTCTCCAACAAGTCGCTAAGACAACTGCCCCACGGTGGGCGCCATCTGTCGTGGTTCTAAGTCTGACAGTAGAATGGGGGTAGGTATGGAGAGGGAAGATCCTTGCTATGGAGTAGTTGTATACGCAAGATGTTTACGAGTCCAGGCCCTTCTCGGAGGAAGTAACAGCCCTACGTCTCGGAGCCCGGAGGCGGTCGACTGTATTATGTGCGTATGAGTTACATGGGTGCTAGCCCTGTACCTTTGAGGAGGGGTGGCTTATATAGAGTTCGCGGACCCTCCAGCCCTCGATTATGCAGGGATTAAGGTACATTAAGATAGGGAGTTACTCGTAACGTCCTACATAAAGTGCTATGATGACCATAAAGCCACTTAATGACCGACCGCTTATGCGTCTTGACTGTTGTAGATCTCCTGGCGGTCGAGTGGTTGGCTTCACGATCGAGTGTCTTCGGGTCCGTCGAGTGGAATCCTTCCAGGTCAACTGAAAGGTGGTTTCTTCAAGAGATGTCCTTGGGGAGGGTACGTTGGACAGGTCCATGACCCTACCCTAGGTACATGGCTTCATCAGTCCCCACCATGGCAGCCGACGCGGGCGCAGCAGAGTCAAGACCCCAGCGACATCTCGATGGCCTCTTCTGACCCTCGAGCACGTCCAGGCCAATGTCGAGCCCCGTAGGATAGGCGGCGGGGAGACGCACGCGTCGCCTTGGATCGGCCCAGCAACGACCTCCGCCACACCGACGAGTGCGGCGGCCTCAACGTCGATGAGCCTGCGCTCGGTGTTGGCGGGTGCCTACATTTCGAGGCCGGCTGCCCTGCCTTTACACGAGAGTTGCGGAAAGTCTGTTGGCCGTCCGTTCGCACGTTCAAGCCAGAGATACCTGAGGAGTGTGATGGGAGACTGAACCCGGCAGAGTTCCTGAGCATTTACACCATCGCTATTCAGGCTGCTGGGGGAAGAGACGAGAAGGTGTTCGCCAACTACATCCCTTTGGCCCTCAAGTCCAATGTGAGGTCTTGGCTGATGCACCTCCCGGAGAACTCCATTTCGTCATGGGCATATATGTACCACGAGTTCATCGGTTCCTTCACCGGTGGCCACCAAGAGCCCGGCAGGCCCAACGACATGCAGCTTCTCCAGCAAAAGGAAGGAGAAACCCTCCGTAAGTATTTACAGAGATTCAGTAAATTTCATAGAAAGATTCCAAATATCCATCCGGCATCCGTCATAGCAGCCTTCCAATCTAATGTGCGCAACCATCTCATTTTTTCTAAGATGAATGTGTGGTTGCCCAAGACCATGAAGGAGCTATGCACACTGGTGGATAAGTATGCCCTGATGGAGGAAGGAAGGAAGTTGCCCGGAGAGGAGGATTGCAGCCATGTTGATTCAGAGGATGACGATGTATCAACCAGTCATAGAAAGGGCAAGAAGCGCAGTAAGAAGCCAAGAGATAAGGCAGTAATGACTGTAGAAGGTTCGGGCACACCTAGTACCGGCAAGAAGGCCAAGGCTGCGGCCCTCGGCAAGGAAGTTGCCACGTGCGCTGCCTGCCGGGAAGCCTCTGCCGTGGAAAAAGTCGGGAAAGGTGATGGGCCGTACTGCAAGATCCACCGGACCAAAGGCCACGACCTTCTAGAGTGTTATCAGGTTGAGCACCTCGTCAATAAACAGAGAGCAGAGTATGATAAGCGTGATAAGGAGAGAGGTTAGAATGCTGCTGGAGGTAACGGCCGAGGCGGTGAAGCAAATCGCCCCGGCAAGCCCTTTTGGAACCAAGGAAAACCCGTCAGGGGCCAAGAGAAGGAAATCTGTGATGATGTGAGTGATGGAGGGAATGAAGAGGAAACCAGTGAGCAGGAATTTCAGAAGGCCACTGACACCCTATGCATTGATGAAGGTGCATCTTTGCAGACCTCTCACCGCCAACTCAAGTGATGGGCACGAGAGGTCACTGCTGTGGAACCAGTGCTAGAGGCCCGAAAGCCGCTCAAGTGGTCCGGCACGCCCATCATCTTTGATGAGGAGGACCACCCTAGCCGCACCACAGCGGTAGGGTGTTTGCCATTGTTGGTCTCCCCAAGAATTCGCAACCTCAAGGTCACAAAGATGTTAGTGGATGGCGGGGCAGGGTTGAATATGATTTCCCCGGTAGTCATCAACAAGCTTCAGATGGGAAAAGAAGAGCTAGAGGTTACCGGCACGTTTCAAGAAGCCAACCCCGACAAGATCAAGGTCATTGAGCAGATCCAAGCGCCAAGGACAGTTAAGGATGTAAGGCGCTTGACGGGATGCGTTGCCATGCTAAGCAGATTTATTTCCAAATCTGCCAAGTATGCCCTGCCAATTTTCAAAATTTTGAGGGAAGCTGTCGGGGAAAACAACACCTATGGGACCACGAGGATCCCTTCTACGGTTGGCGGGCGTGGGGCCGTGGAAAGAGCGGGTCTGGCGAGTTAGTACGAGGAGATTTTACCCAGGTTCAGGCCGCAAACGATGCGTAATACCCTAGTCCTGCTTTGGTGTATATTTGGTGTTCTTGAGCTCTTGAACTAGCTACGGTGCGTGCGTCGTCCAAAAATTCCGGATCCCTCCTCAGTACACCTCGGGCCTCCTTTTATATGTCAAAGGTGCTACCACAGCGGCACACAGGAGGTGGAAAGTATCTACAGTGTTCAAGTCTATCTCCTGACATCATAGGACAAACGCATTTAATGTGCCGCCTACATGTCCTCTTGCTTCATCAGGGACGGCAGAGAAGCTCGTCTCATCCGTCTCCGCCTCGCCTTGATTCGACACGCGTCCAGGGTGATGAGGCATGTAGCGCCATGTAGGCTGGCAGGCTGCTGCGCTGGTGCGGTGGCAGGGTCTTCACGAAGATCTGCATGCCACCACACAGGTGCTTGATTAGTTGGTCTAGAAGCCACACACTGCCAGGTGGGTACTTGCTTAGTTGGTGGGTCGGCCGTTTGAGCCGGGTCGGTGACGGGGCGGCAAAGCCTTGCCGTGGTCTTGCTGATACTCTTGGCAAGGGTCTTGCCGTGGCCTTATGAGCGCCCTCGGCAAGGGTCTTGTCAGGGCTTCGTGGATATCTTCGGGCGGAGCCTTGCCGGCGCCTCGTGCGCATCCGTGGTAAAGGAGCCTCATCCGTGTCTTGCCTTCTGGTTCTCATTCAGGCCTCGAAGGCCTTTTGTCTTCACAAAGATCTGCATGCCACCAAGCAGGCGCCTCCCAAGCCTTGGTCCCAATGTTGTCGATGGCGTCAGAACTCTTAGGTTCAAGGGTGGTGGCCTTGCTGGTGTTGGGTAATTCGCCCCGGCAAGGCTCTTGCTGGGGCTACGTAGGCCGCTCAGACGAGGCTCTTGCCGGGGAAGCCCATCTTGTTGCTTTGTCCTTTGCGGCCCTGGTTTGAGCGCTGCTCTGGTAGTATCGTACTTACGCTTCCTTCTTTTGACCTGCTAAGCATGGCCACAGGTGCGGCTCTGACTGCCTGCGCACAAGTAAAGAGGTACAAAGAGGACCCCTACTTTTGTACACCGACAGGAGCCCCCCGGCCTGGGCCACACATAAGCGCGACACATTGTTGGGCTAGGCCCAGAACGGTGCGCGGGCACACGTGGTAGAGTTTTTTCTATGGTAATTCCTTCGCAAGTTGCGCTTCCACAAGACCCGCATTGAGTGCGTGACGTGGGGGTCGTGCGCGGAGTGACCGCAGCATGTTTGCGTCACCCCGCGGTTAATAGTAAAGAGGCGGTCCACGTCCTCCCCATAAAAACAGAGGAAGCCATAGGAGCGTGGCTCATTTACTAAGTGGAGTTGGGTCATGGCCATTATGGCGCCCGCACCCCACGATCACGGGAGTGAAATGGCCGTTCCACTTGCCACCTGAATCCTGGCTTGCCCGCCACGTGTCCCCCATGCCTCGGGGAGGGCAGGCGGTGGACACAGAGGGTATGTGCTTTAATACCAGGGCGGGGGGGGGGGGGTATGGAGCAGTTGGTCGGTCCGGTCTTCATACGCCGCCGGGGCTAGATTGGCTGATTGGGGCGGCCGCCCTTAGGCTCGCTTGGCCCCGTCCCCTATAAAAAGGGGGAGAGGGACAGCTTCTTCCTACATTCGTATTCTTTCAGTTCGATCCCTTCCCTTCCCTTGCCAAGGCGAGAGGGCACGGTCGTGGTCGTCCTTACGTGGAGGCGACCAGGTCTTCCTCCTGCCAGAGAGCCGCAATGATTTAGGAAGAGCCGGACGCCCAAGGTGAAGGCCACGCTCAGGGCCGCGATCGGCGAGGCGGTCGAGGCAGACGTGGGCACAGAAGGGCGGCACCCGCGTCGTCACCATCTCTGTCACCATCTCCTCCTGCTTCGTCAAGCGTCCATGTCAGGGACACGGCGCTGGAGTTTATCCTGCAGTTGCGCGAGCCACCGCATAGCTGCCTTCGTCTTCCCGAGGCGTTCGTGAGGGTGTTGGAGATTGACCAGCCACCGAGGTTGAGGCTTCACATGAAGGGGTGTTGCAACAGCAACATGTGGGTGAACACAAGGTTCCCCGTCCCTCATGTAATGCTCCTCCGTCGGGGTTGGAAAACCTTCGCACGCGCCCACTGCTTGATGAAGGGGCACATTCTCCACTTTAAATTAGTGGAGAGCGATCTGCTCTCTTTCAAGGTCTTCGGGCGCTCGGGAATCAGGTTAGGGTGCTGCAGGGAGAGCTCGACCGATGACGAAAGCTCCTCCTCGAGCGACAGTGACGAGGAGGACACCGGTGGGGAGGACAACGGGGACGGGTCCGACTAGGCATTGGACACACCGTCCTCGGGCGACGCCGGTAGCACCATCATCTGCACCTGGCCTTTCCCCCGGCAGAGCGATTTGCCGGGGGTGGGGCCAGCTCCTTGAACTTCTCGAGGTCACCTCCTTGGGTGGCTGGCGTGGTAAGGCCGAAGAAGACGAAGAAGGGGGGTGGCGGGCCGTCAAGTCGGAGTACGATGGCACCGACGCCTTCGTCTCGTGTTGCCGGCCCGCTGCCTCATCTTTCGGCTCTTCTCCCGGCACCATCATCACCAGCCCTATTCTGGATGGCTGTCGAGATGTTCTCTTGGTGTCTTCTACTGCTCGTACCTCGCCTAGGCACTCCTTTTGCCCCTCCGCTATCTTGGTCCGCTTCCTAGGGACAGGGACAAGAAAGGATTATGGGCATCTTATGTCTTTTTAGTTTTTAAGCCTACGGGCATTTGTCAGATTTAAACTTTGTAATCCCCTGCTCATGTTTACATCGTGTATGAATTGTACTTGTTAACAACGTATTATGAAGAAAAGGGCGCTTGCCGGGTTCTTCTGTGCGTGAGCAAGGCTCACACCAAGGAACAAGTCCTTGTTATTTTTTAGAATAAACATCATCACCCGGTAACAGACCTTGCCGTCCTCCTGCTCAATAGCTCAACTACACTCTCGCCCTTGGCGGAGGTAGGGGCAAAGTAGGATTAGGCCCTTCGTTTGTTCCCTTCCCATCGCACTACAACCAAGTTTCGGCCCGAAGAAAGGTTTTTGGGCACGGGAAAGAGGGAGCACGGTGGTATAGGAGTGAGCAAAGTTTCGTACGTTCAAGACCCATACGGAAGTGTAGAGTGGGGGATGAAAAGACTTATCTGATTCGGTAGCCCCCGGCAACCTGGCTTGCCGTGGGGGATGAAAAGTGGGGGATGAAATTCAAAATTCTGGGCGTCGTGGCTGGGTTGGAAACATTGAGAAACTTAGTTTTCTAATTCCTGTAAATCCAAAACACGCATGAAAATAATGAAAGTTGGCTTCATGCCATGACATGGCACCAACATGTTGTGGTAAATCTGCAGTCCGATTTGCGAAGGCGCACACATTAACAATCAACAAAGTCATTTTGGAACAACTGTTGTCGCGTTACAATCGGAAACACAAGTATATTGAAACCGTGGGCGTTCTACTTACTAGTACCATTTACGTGCCGCCACGCATCCCCATTTTTATTAGCTAGGAGGCGCCATGCAGGGTAGCTATTTGAGTACGAGAGGCGTGCGATCAGACCCCTGCGCGTGCTTATCGGGAGGAGAGCCCTTTGACCTCCATCTGCCGTCCACCTCTCTCCCAAGGTCTCCATTAATGGCGCTCGAGCCTCTGTTTAATGGCGTGGCTATGTCTCACTTTCATCGAGATTTAAGAGAGAAAAAAGAAAATCTAAAAGCACGGATCTTGATGTAAGATCCGACGGACCTATATAGCATCTACTACGACTTATAGCAAGACTGATGAATATATAAGGATGATTTTTATTTATTTTTGATCAAAGAAGGGCTTGCCCCTTTTGAGTTTCATTACTAAAAAACACCACAATTCACAAGAAGTTCAGCACAACTCTAGCCTAACACGAAGGACTACCAGATTGAAATCGCAACATCCCAAGAGGCCAACAAAGGCCAAACATCTGCGCTAGAACCCAACATTTCACAACCGACGACACAATCCAAATCCTAAACCGATTATTACATCAAAAGAAACCAGGAAACTGAAGGAAGCCCAGCAGCAACTAGAAGAACAATAACGCCAGGGTCGCCACAGCAAGAGTTTTCTTCATTCCAGCCTCGCAACATTGATCTTCCACAGAAAGATAAGGATGATTAATTGTCTTACATAATTATAAAGATAATTAAAAAAGCCGCATGCGGCTACGCCCGAAATACACAAGGGCAAAAGAAGAAGGAAGACAAGGATCTGGCTCGTTGATCTCTACTTTCTTGATGCGTTGCTTTGCAGGGCGGGCACTAGTCTCCAGCGGCGGCGATGAGCTCTTTCGTGTCCTCAAGACGCTGCTTGAGAACATCCACGGATTCCTCCACCAGCCTTTGGCGCTCGTTGCGGAGCATGTCATTCTCGTCCATAAGTTTCTTGATGATGACGCCGGTCCTCTTCAACAAGGCACTGGTCTCCTCTGCTGATACGCACTTGGACGATCTTCTCCCTCAGCAAGTTGCGCTCGGCCTGGAGCCTCTCATTGCCCTCCCTTAGTTGCCGGATGATGCTGGTAGCCTGTTCAAACGAGGCTTTCACGTCGTCCTGCAACCTCGCCAAGCCGGAGATCTGATCCATCTAGCTATGGACGATCACATGCATGCGCCTGTAACAGTGGTCCCCTGCCCGCGAGAAATTTTCCCAGGCCGCCACGGCGCGGCGGGACATCTCTGCTGCATTCGTGGCGCGGCGGGACATCTCTGCTGCTTTCGCGGTGCGGCCGGACCAGTCTGCTGCATCGACGGCACGGCGGGACCTCCGTCTTTGCCAGTGTGGCCGGGACCTCTGTGCTACTACTTCCGCATGGCGGGACATGTCGGCTGCTCTTGCAGCGAGGCGGGACATCTCTCGTGCTTCCGCTTCCATGCTCGCCTCTCCCTGGTGGCAATCTCTCGACCCAGAACTCATGCTGGCCATGGCAGACGCAAGGGAAGGATGATGAATGACTTGTTTGTTTTGTGGATGAGGAGTTGAGGAGGAATGTGCAGTCATCCTGGCATACTAGTATTTATAACCGAGTACTAATACACTCCTGAGTGGGAAACCGTTTAGGTTGTGATCGGTGTGAACAGGTTTGTAATTCAATATAGCGTGGTACTAATACGCTCCTAAGTGGGAAACCGTTTAGGTTGTGATCGGTGTGAACAGGTTTGCAATTCAATATAGCGTGGAGTAATTTGGAATGTGACGAGATGCAAGCTCAAAATTTATTGATGGTTCTAGTTTCGAAGTGCGGCACTATTCCCGGATGGAGTACTTCTTTTTCTACTCCATGCTTTCCGGTTTTATAGGGCTTATCTCAAAATTTTAGTTTTTCCATTTTATAAGGCTCAATTTGGTTGTTCCCCAACACATGTTCAGATTCCAAGGTGCATTAGATCATTGCATGCAAGTATTAAGAGAAATTTAACCAATGCATGTACTTTATGCATGCATGCATTGCAATTAATGCATTGATAAACATATTTTTTTGAGAAAAACAAGAGCATTAATTAGGTGCTTTTGCAAACTACAAAAAATATTCCACCACTCACCATAAACCGGGAAGGAGGGAGTACTGCTGCGTACGTGCAATAACTGGCATCGTCGTATACATATCTTACGGTTAATGGGGCGTTCGACAGGAATAGCCGCGTGGCGAGCTCTAGGCTAGTCCTTTTTTCAGACGCATTAAACCTATCTCTTGGGACTTCTCGCACGCACAATCGTGACACCCACAAAATCTTATACTCTGAGTTTAGTAGTACGTTATACAGGAAGAGAAGAGGTGCACGCACGCACTCGTCCTCTCACACACGCGTCTGTTTTTTCTCGAAAAGGAGGATGATGACCCCCGGCCTCTGCATCTGGGAGTCACACACGCATCTATAGCTACGAATTGTAGTGTTCTCAACCATCCGATTGGCTCTATCATGGATGTACCTATATACTAAAACATGTCTAGATACATCTATATTTTGACAAATGGAAGGCATGTATTGTGGAAGGGAGGGAGTGCTTGTCATCAAAATGGATAAAAGGGACGTATCTAGAACTAAAACACGTCTACATACATCTCCTTTTATCCATTTTGATGACAAGTAGTACTTCTTACCCAAAGGAACTTTATATCCAACAGATACAAAATATCCGTTCATTGTTGGAAATTACCGATCACGATGTCGAAGTAATTGCTGCATCGCCACCAAAACCCACCTTTTCTTAAGCTAAAGTAGACCAAGGTAATCCCTATATTAGCATATTACTAAGATAAACAGAAGGCACTGTCGAAACATTTAGGACGTGAGCTTGTCAATCTGAATGTGGTGGGACACAACCTTAGCCCCGGCCAGCAGCTTGGGCGGCACTATCAAGAAGTTCAGCTCCTGCACATCAACGTCGCCGGGATCCTTGTTGCTTGTCACCTCCATTTCCACCTTGACGGCGTCGGTCGTGCCTTTGGGCTCCCCCGGCGGGCCAATCGCCCACAGCTTGGCCAAGTAGTGCGGCAGTGGGGACGCCCCGCTTTGATGCAGACGACCTACACGGCGATAGGCGCGCCGATGTCGAGCACGCAGCTGACCATGAAAAATGCGGCAGCGGTCCTCCTCCGCGAACAGCAAGAGTCGTGGCTCCAACAGTGGCACTTGCAGCTGGAGCACATTGTCGTACTGGATCCTATGGACGGGCATGGGATGCGCGGTGCTGATGTGGTGGTAGAGCACCGGCGGCGGGCCTTCGTAGCTGCAGACGGGCACGGGGCATTTGCAGGGCACGAGCGGACACATGCTCTGGTGATCGGCGAGCTTGTGGTAAGTGACATAGAGCCCACAGCCTTCGTGCGAGCACTCAACCCTCACCGACTAAAGGACGGAGTCCACCGCCGTGTTCCGCACGTCGAAGCCACAACCGCGCTCGCACTTCTGGCACTGCCGCTAGTTCCTGGGGCGCTCGACGCGGCAGTCCGCGCAGGCCAGGTGCCCTCCCTTGCACTGCAGAAATCAATCCAACAACACATCAATCAAGAAACCTGCACCTTGCTCAATCAGCCGAACGGACGAGGTGTATTCGAACCTCATACACTGGAGGCGTCAAGGGGCGGAGGCACAAGGGGCAGTGGAGCACGGTGAGGTCTATCGAGAACTTAGAGAGCTCCATCGTCGGGTCCTGTTCCTGTTCGGTCTGCATGATCTCGCCCTCCTCGTGCACAACCATCTCTCGACTTGGGCCGGGGTATTACAAAGCTGCAAATCACGTATTTTATACTCCCTCCGTTCCTAAATGTACTCCCTCCATTCGGAATTACTTGTCTCGGAAATGGATGTATCTAGAACTAAAATACGTCTAGATACATCCATTTACGCGACAAGTAAGGCTTGCCTTAGTGGGAGTAACATAAGTAGTATCATGCACTTGGGACTCGCAAACATGCTAATGTGGCAGGCAATTAAAGAAGAGAGAGATGGTTATAGTAACATAGGTAGATACTGTAACATAATAAATATGGTGCTACTATGTGTCATGCATGGCAATAAATGGGACCATCCATGACACTACTACTAATCTATGATACTATGCACTATAGAGGTAGTACTAACATAGACTAGTAGCATTATGCACGTTACTAGTCTAAGTTACTCTAACTATGACCAGCCTAATTCGAGCAGGAGGAGTAAGTCTTTATAGAGATTTCACTAGGTGGACTACATACGGAGCAAAATGAATGAATCCACACTTAAAATGCATCTATATACATCCGTATGTAATTCATAATGGAATCCCTACAAAGACATATAATTTAGGAATGGAGGGAGTACTACTTCAAGGTGCATTAAATCAAGACATGCAAGTACTATCAAAAGAAGAGTCACGTCATGCATGCATGCGTTGTAATTAATGTCATCGGTGGCATAAATTATTGAAATATATCGAGTGTAGTGCTTTGATGTGTCGCGTCCTTTCGTACATCAACGAAGTTTGATTATCCTCTCCCTCGTGGACTTAATCGCACTTTTGCCTTTGGGTACATGTGACAGGTTGGCCACACACTGTCGGGCCCACCTGTCATACATGCAAAGACAGAGCGTCCCTCCTAAATCCATGAGCGTGGTGGCTGGCAAGAATAGGAGAAGCTTTCGCTACGCTCTCCCTCCCACACGCTGGTGGACATGCAGCAGTTCAATCGGTGTCGAGATGGCGAAGCATCTTGTAGTACTCCTCCGGTCGATAGTACACCATCATTCTTCGACTTCGAGAAGGCGAAGAGCCAAGCGCAGCCCGGACGCTCTTGTGGCAGTTTCATGTGTAGAGTAGTCTAGATAGCGTGTACCGTGCCTGTAAGCTTAAAATCGTTGGGGTCGGCTCCATCCTATGTGGCCGTCTCGAAGTTTTTTTAAATCAAAATAGTCTTCTGGCCCTACCTGTCACCCTGGTGATTGTAGTTTGCACGCTCATCTGGTCAAGACAGGAATACATATTTTAATTTGTTTTTTTCGAAAAGGGGGGACTCCCCGGCCTCTGCATTAGAACGATGCATACGGCCACGTATACTCCCTCCGTTCGGAATTACTTGTCTCAGAAATGGATGTATCTAGACATATTTTAGTTCTAGATACATCCATTTTCGAGACAAGTAATTCCAAACGGAGGGAGTATTTTAATTTGTGGTGGGTATATGTTAGAGGTTGCAGCAAATATATTGTACACTGCGGGTCTTTCAGCCAAGTTTAGAGGCAAGCATGTGGGGCCAGTGCTATGATGTGTCGCGTCAACTCGTAGAACGAGGAGAAGTTTGATTTTACTACACGCCTTCTCCCTCGCCCATGCTTGTTGTTGCTACATAAGCGAGGACATGCTTTTGCTTAGTAGTACTTCTACAACAAGCTATCCATCCCGCTTTCGCGGTGGACGGACATCTGGCAGCGGATTCGACCTTTGTAGAAGCGATAGTAGTAACATCATTGTTCGTCTTCTCGAAGAGGCGAAGAGCCAAGCGCAAACCGAACGTTGCAGTTGCGAACATTGGAGCACGCATATAGCCAGGCTCTTGCATGAGACAAAATTGCTATGTGAGCCCACTATTGTACTAGTAAGTCTTGCAACTACTTGCTAGTATAGCCCTGTAAACCAGAAAGGAGTATTTTCCCTTCTAGAGATTTCAACAAGTGACTAGACTACATCGGGACAGAGTACATATGGAGAAAAATGAGTGAATCTGCACCGTAATAAATACGTACTAGTTCTATCGTTTTCCTCTCCGAGGTGCACAATATTAAGTATACTGACTAGTCTCTTTTTGACACGCATTTACGTTGTTTTTTTTTGACACAAGATCTGCACGTTAGCGCTCATATACACGTGCATACACTCACCCCTATGAACGCACACGCATACGGCACTATCATCTTGAAACTTATAAAAAGCAGAGTTGGTGATGATGGTGTGCCTGCCATCCTGCAATATAGGCCGTCCGATCTATATCTAACGGATAGGAACGAAACTATGACAATTTACCCGCACTCCTCTCAACATTTGCAGATAAGGCCTTCCCTCGTTCATCCTTTTCTCCCCCAAGATAAACTAATCATACAAATGCATCTTCATGTTCCGTGCAATGCACGGGCATCTTGCTAGTCATCTTGAATTTTACGAAGTCACCATAGGCACCTCGTCGTCGACGGGACCATAGGTTCTTGAATGACAAGGAGGAAGAGGGTAGCGGTTCCCGAGACGTTGAACGGTCAATGATGCATCCTCAATTACATGCAGAGGGAATTAATTGGAGAAGCAGACTAGAGCCAAAGACGATGTGAATGCAACAGAGTTTGGACTCTCATATAATAAAGGCGCCCCACCACTCCAATCCATCTACTCCCAAGTCTCTCCAAAACACTTCTCACTCCAATCCAAGACCAAGTGACCAGAAGCCACAAGCACCTATGGAGGCGATGGACGCGAGCGGCAGTCGGCTGTGCCAAATCATCCAAGGCGCCGGCCCCGCACCGTGCAGCATTTCCAGATGGTTCTGGCGACTGCAGGCATCGTAGCCCTCGCCAACGCCAGCTTTGCCTCTCGCATGGACGACATGATTGTCAACTCCATCCGCAAGTTCACCGCCGTCAAGAAGCGCGCGGACGACCTTGCCGTACTACTCCAGCCCGCGTGCCCAGGCTCCTCATTGCCTACCACCCTCATCGGCCTACACGGTGATGAACTCTTTCAAGCCCTGGTGGCCCTGCAGGTGCCGGAGGTCGCGACGAAGAATGTGCACCTCGAGGTCACTTTTCGCCCGGCGCAGCCTCGCCATGCAAGAAACCGTCGACCGTCCCACGTCTACAAGGAAATCGTCTACATAGGCCACTACAAGGCAAGCGAGGATGAAAAGACGTTGTCCTTCTTCCAAATGATCGGAATCTTTGGGCGCCATTGTTTAGAAGCAAGTCGACCTGGCCGCATGGCCGCTGCTACTTAGGCACCGTTCGGTAGACCCAGCATACTGAGTCGAGGAGGTGGACGTCGTCGATGGATGCATCTCTTCTTCTTGCCTCCTGTAACCAGCACTGCATCGCCTCGTGGCCTTAATGTTTTATTAGTATAGTACTCCCTCTGTTCCCAAATACTACATACGGAGCAAAATGAGTGAATCTACACTCTAAACTATGTCTTCATACATCTGTATGATGTATTCCATTTGAACTAGTATCTAAAAAGGCTTATATTTATGAACGGAGGGAGTATATGGCATTTTTTATTCCAGTCGTAACGTTTTCACTGTGAGGTGGGGCCGCAGTTGAGCAAACCCACCCCACCCACCGGGCGTCGGCCGAGTTCAGAATTAGAAGAGAGAAACGAGGGAGGAGAGCTATCTATAGCACGGACGCTGTTGTCAGATGGGACTCGTGTTGATAGAATAGGAGTACTGAGAACTCGTGCCTCTTTTTTCTTTTTTTGAGGGAATAATTAGTCGTATGTCTAGTACCACTAGTTGGGTGCGAGCGACCTATAGCTGTCATCACTTTAGGTCTCCTTTTCGAACCGCGGCTACGCTTCACAGTACATATTTTTTCACGCATTTATCCTCCTATATGTACTCCTAGGCTATTTCCATGTGATCCCATTCACCGACATGTGGGACATAGTGCATTTGGGTCGTAGTGCATGCACGACTCGGAGCATATGCCGGGGTACTTTACATTTCAGACCTCACGAATTACATGCAAACCCCCGCAGAAGAATAAATTAATGAATGAATTACTACATAAAACCGGATTATTTTCATGGAAACCGGAGCACGTTCATTATATTTTGGACATAACACGTTTATAAAAAATGGCCGGACCTAAACCAGTCTAAGGGCCTCTTTGATTTTTCCCGGAAAAAAGGGCCTCTTTGATTCGCAGGATACTGAAAACACAGGAATGGGGAAAGTATGATGGCGATGAACCGAGACGAGGAGAACTCTAACTCAGTTAGAGGTTAGAGTTAGATTCTAACCCTGGACTAGCTCTAAACCAAATAGGTGTATGGATGGAAGGGTTAGATTGACAATAAATGCTATATCTCAATCATTTGACTACTTTGGACCCTATTTTTAGTCAGACTAAAATAAGTCCCTTGGATCCAAGCACCCTCTTGGTGTGGCCGGCTCTTCTGTGGCCTCCTCCCGCTCACAATTGACATAAATGAACCATCTATACAAATCAAGCATGCAAAACATGATAATTTTTACTTTGTCCATACAAATGAGATATCCCACTTAAACATATAAGTCATCAATCAAGCTTCACAAAATAAAACAACACTTCATGAAACAAAGAATGAGCTAACTCATCACGAAAGTCGTTCACGATAGGGAGGGAGCCCGGAGCCCCTCACCCACCGAGGGAGGAGCTCGCCATCGTTGCTCTGGAGGAAGGCTCTGTAGAGCCCAAGCCAGGAACCCCTCAGATGTGACCCTTGCGAGTTGAGGTCGACACCGGCATGGGTAGCAGGGCCGCTTGCCGGCCGAGAACTTAATCTTTGGGCCTCTAGAAATAATGCAAGCTCAGAACTAAAATACCTAGAAAGGTGAACTGAATCTTTGGGCCTCTAGAAATAATGCAAGCCTGAAATCAAATACCTAGAAAGGTGAACTGAATCTTTGGCCCTCTAGAAATAATGCAAGCTGAAACTGAAATACCTAGAAAGGTGAACTGAATCTTTGGGCCTTTAGAAATAATGCAAGCACAAACTGAAATACCTAGAAAGGTGAACTGAATCTTTGGGCCTCTAGAAATAATGCAAGCCTGAAACTGAAATACCTAGAAAGGTGAACTAAATCTTTGAGCCTCTAGAAATAATGCAAGCCTGAAACTAAAATACCTAGAAAGGTGAACTGAATCTTTCGGCCTCTAGAAATAATGCAAGCCTGAAACTAAAATACCTAGAAAGGTGAACTAAATCTTTGGGCCTCTAGAAATAATGCAAGCCTGAAACTCAAATACCTAGAAAGGTGAACTGAATCTTTGGGCCTCTAGAAACAATGCAAGCCTGCAATTGAAATACCTAGAAAGGTGAACTGAATCTTTGGGCCTCTACAAATAATGCAAGCCTGAAATTGAAATACCTAGAAAGGTGAACTGAATCTTTGGGCCTCTTGAAAGATTTATTACCTCCTCAAGCAGCATCAAACAATTCCATGCATGCACCACAAATCTATAGCAAGTTTGATCAGGATCTACTTTTCCAAATCAGAATTAGCGCTAGAGCAAGCAAGATCAATGATATGGCCATGAGACAGAGAAGGAACGAACAAACTCACCCCTCTCATGACCTCCTTGGTAGGGCCGCCCAGCCTGTAGGGAGAAAAAATGGTAGTGAAGGGGAGCGGGGCGACCTTTGAAGGTCGGAGGGAGAGGGCGGCCGGAGTAGGGCGGCGGAGGCCGAAAGGAGAGGGTGGTCGGAGGAGAGAGAGGGCGAGCGGCGCTTGGGCGGGCGGCCCTATGTGGAACAGAGAGGAGTCGTGCGAGAGGGAGGGGAGCAATCTGGTGCGGGCAGGTGAGATTTTTTTAGGGGGGCGATCTGGTGCGGGCAGGTGAGATTTTTTTAGTTCTCTTTTAGTGGGCCCGAGGATAACTAACCTAATTAGAACCTCTCCACCGGGCTAGTTTTTTTAGCTGGGTTAGAGCAAACTAGCTCGAACTAACCCCTCTTGTTTCGATAATTTGAGGCTATTTCAACCCAAACTAGCTCTAACTCAGGGATCCAAACAAAGAGGAGTGTTACTGTACATGCTACAGTGTGGACCGTAGCACATTGTTTTTTATGGCCATATCACCACATTGTTTTCATCTTTGCTGGTTCACTGGGCTACCGTGGTTCGCACGGCTGGTTCACTGGGCTGCCGTGGTTCGCACTCCTCCGACCTGAGTAGTACTCCCTTCGTTCCTAAATATAAGTCTTCGTAGATATTTCACGGTGGACCACATACAGATGTGTATAGATGCATTTTATGTGTAGATTCACTCATTTTTCTCCGTATGTGAAATCCCTCCAAAGACTTATACTTATTTAGGAACGGAGGGAGTAGTATAGTGTTCTAGTATATACCGCATCATTCTTTGCTCCTTCTTACTACTCCGACATGTGGGAGAGCCAGCATCTGGGTCGACGTGTCATGCACCAGATTAGAGCGAGGAACGGAAAGGGGGCATCACCCCTGTCGGAGCGCCAGTAATTCATGACTATAGTGAGTGGTCATATTACAAGTCTTTCTAGCAGTAACGCGCTGTCATATCGCACAGCCCCACTCGCTCACCCTCCTCGCCTCTCTGTCAAACCGCCTACCCGAAAACTGCAGCGTCTTGCCCGGGAAAAGCCCCGCCCTCAACTTTTAACTACGCGAAAATAGTTCGAGCTTGTTCGTTCTCAGTACTTACTGTATGTTTATTCACCCGTGGGGTTATTCGATGAATGGAGGGGCGGGGAGCACAAGTGAACAATACTACCTCTGTCCGGGTTTATTGGTCCCCATTGTATTTCGTGCCAAATTTTGACCATAGATTAAACTAAGAAAATGTTCACGCATGTCACCAAACATTATATTTTTCAAAACTATGCTCAAATCTGAATCCAATGAGATAATTTTTCTTGACATGCATTAACATTTTGTTAGTTAAATCTTTAGTCAAAATTTGGCACAAACTATAAAAGGGACCTATAAACCAGACGGAGGTAATCTTGTAGTAGTAAGTAGGAGTCGAGAGTAGTCACCTTAAATAGAGAGTTTCTTTTCTTTAATGCTACATACACAAATTGAAACGCTTGTTGTGGAGAGAAAAAAGATAATCACTCCACTATATATGGACGCAGGGGCCTGAGCGCTTGCTTTACTAGGGTTGCTCTCTTCATTCTCTCATCCTCTCCAGATATAAACAAGACAGCGATATCGACATTTTCTCTCTGCTCACCGCTGGTCACTGGATCCAGTCGGATCCCTTCGGCTGGTGTGTAGAGGACTAAAAGGTGCATCTTCACGCGGTCATCGCCGCCGAGGGAGGAAACCCACAGCTGCCGGAGGGGCCCGATCCTCTGCCCGTGCCATTCTCTCTGACGCAGCGCCGGCTCGGGAGGTCCTCCGACCCTTCTTCCTCCCTGCCGTATTGTCCGCAGATCCGACTTGCCGCCGCCGACATCCCGGCGACCCTCAGGTATAAGTTCTTCGAAAGCGGCCTTGCTTTCACTGCCCCAGCTCCCCATGTGTCTGCATGTGCATCTTTTTCTACTCCCATCAGCTCTTCCAAAGCCACCTAAATTTTTAGTATTATTAGAGGTAAAGCTACTTCATGAATTCGAATCTAGGGCTTTGTTCAAACAACAAAGAAAGGGGGGAAGTTGTAGCATGAATCTAGGACTTGATTCAAAGAGGAAATAATATGGTGAAAGTAGTAGAGACCGGATACCCAACCGGTCTCTTGGTTGAAAAGGTAAATAATGGGAAAACGCAGTACAAACTGGATAAGGAACAGATCTATTATTGGTTGAAAAAAGGATAGAAAGTGGCGGCTGGTGGACAAGTCAATAGAGTATGTCCAGGATTAGATTTGCTGCCATCACATAGTAAAAGGTCTCCAGGATTAGATTTGCTGCCCTCACATAGTAAAAGGTCTCAGGATTAGATTTGCTGCCCTCACATAGTAAAAGGTCTCGGGATTAGATTTGCTGCCCTCACATAGTAAAAGGTCTCAGGATTAGATTTGCTGCCCTCACATAGTAAAAGGTCTCCAGGATTAGGTTTGCTGCCCTCACATAGCGTGAATAAGCTCGGCATCACCACTTTATGCCTCCTTGTAGGTACATAGTGCTGATGCATCCACTGTCGCATGTCCTTATACCAACCTTTTGCCCTTGTTAATTTAAGGGCGCATGTAAAATGAAGCGATCACACTGTTACTTTAGGGACATGTCTAACCAGTGTTATTGTTAATCTAATGCCTCCAGTGATAAGATGCAATTAAACTGTGTTACAAATGGCACTCCTGCTGTTTTCCCCAGTATGATAAGTAAGTTGCTCCTTTACGCTGCTGAGTGTCCTGGTTTCCCCACAGTCCCATGCCCTTAAACCAACTCTTTAGCTGCTGTTGATTTATTGTGTCTGGTAAACAAGCAATGCCACCATTAAAGTAATCCCATATCTAAGGAATCTCATTGTTGATCATAATGCTTCTGGTAACATGAAGCATTGCTGACGTTTTAGAATTTCTACTGTCCTTGCGTGATTGCCATGAACATAATTAAGATGCTTCTTTTCATTTTGTATATGTTTCGTATATTCTTATTGACCGGCAACTGTGACCCAACATTCAGAGCATACAAGTCAAAGCACAAGCGGAAGCTTAACATGTCTGAGTACAAACATCTATAAATGAAAAGGCCGCTAAGCCTGACTATCTACCAGATCCTGCCGAGGGCACAAGATCGTAGCTGAGGTATCAAGCTAAACGTCGAAGTCCACACGGAACTACTAGCGAGACTGGCGTCTCTCTGCAAAACATAAAATAGACAAACGTGAGTACAAATGTACCCAGCAAGACTTACATCAGAACTATCTACATATGCATTGGTATCAACAAGGGGGGTGGTGGAGTTTAACTGCAGCAAGCCAGCTTTGACTCGGTGGCTATCCTGAAGTACGACTGCAAGTAACTCTTTTGAGATGGCACACATGAGTCCACATATTCACCGTATCAATACACCACTATGGATCCGCTCCCATCTCCCTACGAGAACGCCATCCATAGCACTCACACTTATCTTGCGTATTTTAGAGTATCCACTTTCACTTGTCTATGAACTATTATAGGCAACCTAGAAGTCCTTTACCGCGGACACGGCTATTCGAATAGATGATGTTAACCCTGCAGGGGTGTACTTCTTCATACATGTTTCCACCACTTAGCGTTTGCACAAGACATGTGCTCGGCAGATTTCAAGCGAAAGCCGACGTGGGTGTAGACCACGACCTACCTAAACACTCAAGTCTCTAGTCCAGGTTTATCGCCTATTCAGGTTCCATCCGTAGGAAGTCTGGCCGAAGTTTCCACATACGGCCCCGAACGATGTGTACAGGGTTCCGCGACACCAAACAGGCGCCCGGCATACCCGGCCACGTGCCTACCGCATCACAACCCACCCCTCCGGTCAGCACTGTGCACGGCCTCCAGCATACTACAAACACCAGAAACTACTTGCAACTCCTTCACAGAGGACAAGGGTGATTAAGAAGTCGAGCGGGGTCATATTTCAGGGCCAAATGCATGGTAGTAGCTGTTTCATGGATCACAAACACAGAACTCAGTTCCTGAGGAAGGCTTCAATGAGACAACCCACCATGTACTCCTACATGGCCTCTCACCGCTACCTTTACCAAATCGTGTTCAAACACTTAGCTCACACACAGTAGGACATGTTCACACA
Organism: Aegilops bicornis; assembly: GCA_021605145.1. Classification (NCBI taxonomy): domain Eukaryota; kingdom Viridiplantae; phylum Streptophyta; class Magnoliopsida; order Poales; family Poaceae; genus Aegilops; species Aegilops bicornis. The sequence continues at coordinate 123,998,562 of CM038671.1, forward strand.
CCTCTGATTCATCCCCGATGAATCAGACTTGACCCAACTCTAAGCAGTAGCAGGCATGACAAACAAGCATGAATGAGTAGGCACAACAGGGCTCAAACAACTCCTACTCATGCTAGTGGGTTTCATCTATTTACTGTGGCAATGACAGGTCATGCAGAGGATAAAGGGGTTTAACTACCGCAGCAAGTAACAGATGAATCGTTGTTGTCCTGATGCAATAAAAGAGAGCAGGAGCGAGAGAGTAGGATTGTATCAGAATGAACAAGGGGTTTTTGCTTGCCTGGCACTTCTGAAGATAGTATAGTTCTTCATCGGTGTCATCGAATAATCGTCAGAACCATGTTTACTGAGAGGGAACAACCACAGGCAAACACAGAAGGAACACAATCAATGCATGACGATATGCAACAATATGATGCATGCTATGACATGGCAATATGAATGTGTTTTGGGCTAATGCAAGCTAGAATAGATTGAGATGAGTCCATTTGAACCAAAGATTCAAATGCAAACCCATTTTAAGAGGTCATATTAGTGCATTAACTTGTTTCACCTAAACAGCAAGGTTAAAGTGTTCTAACATGCATGAAACAAGTACCGATTGAAAGACTGGATTTTTCTAATCAATTTTCATATATAAAACTTTGCATTTGGAGTTACGGGTTAATTTCTATGATTTTTAGAAGTTAGCACTATTTTTTGGAATTTCCTGAATAAAAATAAATCCAGAAAATAATTAACTGCGTCAGCATGACGTCGGGGTGACGTCAGCAGGTCAAAGGCGCCAGCCTAGGGTCAAACCTGACCAGGGGGCCCACTGGTCAGTGTCACGGTGCTAGTTAAGGTCGCTGACGTGTGGGTCCAGTCAAGGGCCACGTCGTGAGGTCAAACTCCCGCCGTCAGCGGTCAACCCGCCGTTGCTTAGCCCGGCGTCGACAACCGCGCGGAGGGGCTCGAACATCTTTGTGGTGCCCGTCAGCGTGGCTGGGTTTCGCTCGAGAGCCAGACCAGCAGCGTCGGGCGTTAAGCGCTGGGCGCCGGGCCTAGGGTAGCCAGAAGCGACGGCGAGGAGCTCGACCGCAGCGGCCGGAGCTCGGGCGTGAGAGCGGTTGGTGCTATGGTGCGCAAGCAAGCAAGCTGAGGCGCTAGAGGGGGCCTACGCGATGCGGGGAGCAGATTGGACTGGCCGGGGTGACCATTTGGTCATCGGAGCTGCGTCGGCGACGAAGCTTCAGCGGAGGCGTTGAGCGAGGGAAGTCCGGTGGCTACGGCGGCCTACGAGGAAGAAGAGAGGTACGTTCGGGGTCAGAGGCTCATGGCAAGTCGGACGAGCAGGTCGGCGAGCTCGGAGACGGTCCAGAGCGGGCGGTGCGGTGAAGGCGATCTCCGGCGGCCCGAGGTTGAAGAAGAGCTCAGGTCATCGCTTGGGGCGTTTGGCATCACGTGCGTCGACTGAGATGGCGAGGGCGATGAGGCGGAGCTCGGGGGTGCGTCGGATAGGCGAGGGGGTGGTTGTGGCTACGGCGACGAAGGCAGCGTTCGGTCACGGGAGAGAGAGGGCTGCAGAGGATAGGATGAGCGCAGGAGAGAGTGAGAGCGGTCCGGGGGATGCGTGGCGATGTCCAGCGCGTCCAGAGCGACGTCGGGGAGGCGGCGGGAAGCAGGAGGTGGCCGAGGCGCGCTGTCGACACGCCTCTGCCTACTGGCAGAGGTTGAAGACAACCGCTTCAAGCCAGTGGGCTGGGCCGCCAGCTGGAGTTGGGCCAGGTGGCCTGCCAGGTGAGCGCCAGGTAAGTCTCTCTCTCTCTTTTATTTTCTGTTTTCTATTATTTCTGCAAGTTTGGTGCTTTTCCAAAAATACCTAGGCACTTTCAAAAATCACCAAACTGCTCATGCTCAATGTATGGAATAAACCCAACATGGAACATTTCAGTTTAGGATTATTTGGAGATTATTTCTTATATAACAGAAATAATTCCAACCCAAATATATTATTGATTTAAATCAAAGGCCCAAATAAATTATTTCTGTGACTCCAAAAATATTAGTTTGAATTTCACCTCAAGCCAATATTTTCATAGAATAACAGGAACATTTTCTTGGACTCATTTCATGAGATTTAAATGTTGGTTATTTTTAGGGGTTTTCTGAGGCTTTGAAAAATTCCTCAATTCAAATTTCATTTGAATTTAAACATGATGCACACATGGAAGCTGGCATAGGTCAGACCAGAATTAGGGATGTGACAATGCGGTTGGGGACCCCAAACCGGCTCACGAGACATTTGATGAACTTGACCGCGGAGCCAGCCGGGATGGTGCGGACGACTTCTACCTCTGCCCACTTGGTGAACTTGTCGATGGCGACGTAGAGGTAGCGGTAGCCCCCAGGCGCTCGAGGGAACGGGCCCAAGATATCCAGCTCCCAGACCATGAATGGCCACGAGAGTGGGATGGTCTGGAGGCCCTTAGCCGGCTGATGGATCTGCTTGGCGTGGAACTGACAGGCCTCGTAGGACTTCACCAGCTCGGTCGCGTCGTTGAGTGCCGTGGGCCAGTAGAATCTGCTGCAAAACACCTTGCTGACGAGGGTCCACGACGACGAGTGGTTCCCGCAGTCCCTGCCGTGTATGTCGGCTAGCAGCTCCTTCCCCTTCTCCCTGGAAATGCAACGCAGGGAAACGACATTTGGCCGTTTCCTGTATAACTCACCATCCTGGATGCAGTATGACGTGGCCTGTCGGGCCACACGCTCCACATCCTCCTCCTTTTCTGGCAGCGTCCCTTGCGTCACGTATTCCTTGAATTCCCTAGTCTAGCACCCCTCTTGAGGCTTGAGCGCCAAGAGTAAGCGCGCTCCCGAGGTTGGGCCACAGGCTGGGGCTCCCGAGGCAGGTGGCGAGGGAAGCTCCTCCCGAGGTTGTGCAGGTTCAGCGGTTGGTGGGGCCACTAAGGGCTTGAAGAGACGCTCCTCGAAGACTCCTGGTTCCCGGGGCTGACGCTTTAACGCCCTCTGGGCGATCTAATCGGCTTGTTTGTTCCACAGATCTTTGTATTCGGCGGCTTTCCGGGAATTTCATCTAGTCACTTTCATCATGTTGATTCGTTTTGTGTTTGCTACTTCGATAATTTGATATGTGGGTGGACCGGTGCTTAGGTGTTGTTCTTACTTGAACAAACCTCCACTATTGCAGGATGCTGCTAACGCGACACTACGATCAGAGACCCTTCGACGAAACTATGTGCGATGCCATAATCGCAAACAGTGGTGTAAAAAACCCGTCAAAAAAGGTGCAAAATGTTTGTGTCGGTGGAAATGACACCTATGGAATCACTGGGATCCCTTCTACGGTTGCCAGGCGCGGGGTTGTACAAAGAGCGGGTCTTGTAGTCAGCACAAAGATCGTTTCCCCAGGTTCGGGCCGCAAGGATGCGTAATACCCTAGTCCTGCTTTGGTGTATATTTTAGTGTTCTTGAGTTCTTGAACTAGCTACGACGTGTGCCTTGTTCAATAGATCCGAATCCTTCTCCAGTACGCCTCGGGCCTCGTTTTATAGTCGAAAGGGGTCGTCATAGTGGCACACAGGAGGTGGAAAGGTATACATTGCACAAGCTTATCGCCTGTCATTACGGGACAAGGCACATTAAATGCGCTCCTTAGGTGTCCCGTTGCTTTATTCGGGACGGCAATGAGGCCCGTCCCATCTGTCACCGCCTCGCCTAGCTTCGACGCGCGTTTGAGCTGATGAGGCGTTGTAGCGCCACGTTGGCTGGCTGCTGGGCTGGCGCGGTGGCAGAGTCTTCACGAAGATCTGCATGCCACCACGTAGGTGCTTGCTAAGTTGGCATGGTGGCCGCGCGTCGCCACGCAGGTTCCTGCCCAGCTGGTTGGGCTGACAACTATATGGCAACGGCGATGGAGTCTTGGCAGACGTGGGCCTGGCTGTGGCCCTGCGGATGTCTTTGGCAAGGGTCTTGCCGGGGCCCCGACAAGGGTCTTGCCGTGGCATCATGGTCGTTCCTGGCAAGGATCTTGTCGGGGGTCTCGTGGGTTTCCTCGGCAAGGATCTTGCTGAGGATCCTCGTCTTCTGGTCCTCATCTGATCTTGTGTGCTTATGATCTTCATGAAGATCTGCATGCCACCATGGAGGTGCCTCCCGAGCCTTGGTTCCATTGTGGTTGATGGCGTTGGAACCCTTGGGCTCAAGGGTGGCGCGCTCTGCTGACGTTGGGCAAGTTCCCCCGGCAAAGCTCTTGCTGAGGCTGCAGAGGCCGCCCCAACAAGGGTCTTACCGGGGGAGTCCACCTTGCCCTCTTGCTTTTGTGTCTCCGTCTTGGTGTTGCTCTGGTTGTCTTGTGCTTCTTCTGCCCCGCCAAGGGTCGCCAGAGGCGTGGGGCTGTGACTGCCCGCGCACAAGTAAATGGGTGCAAAAAGGGACCCCTACTTTTGTACACCGACAGGAGCCCCCGGGCCTGGGCGACATATAAGCGCAGAGCATTATTGGGCCAGGTCCAGAACGGTGCGCGGGCGCGTGGGCGGCAGAGTATTTTACCGCAGTAACTCCCCCGCCTGCAGCGCTTCCCCATGACCCGCGTTGCACGCGCGACGTGGGGGTCGTGCGTGACTTGGGGGTCATGCGTGGGGCGGTTGCTGCTCTCATGCATCACATCGCAGTGAATGGTAAAGAGGCGGCCCGCGCCTTCCCCATAAAAAGGAAAAACTATAGGCGCGCTGCTCATTTACCCTCCGCGCCTCTTCAATCTTGGTGCTGCCCCCAGTGCTCTTGATTCTTCACGCCCCTCCAGCTGCCATGGCGCCCAAAACCAGTAGGGGCAAGGGAGTGGCCAAGGATGCTGGGGAGAGGGAGGCGCCGGAGAGCGAGTTGGCGGCGCTTCAGACGCGGCACGCCTACTTCCCCTCTACAGTCGGCGCCGTCCATCTCAAGGACTACTTCAAGCCTCTGTGGGGGGTGAAGACGATGGGCATCCGTCCACGTACATCATCCCCGCCGATTTTGCTAAGGCCGGCCCGAATTGGTATCCTTTCTTTGTCGACAACTTCTCCTGCGGTCTCTGCCCCCCTTTCTCTGATTTCTTGAATGACGTCATGCACAGCTACGGCTTCCACCTTCTGGATTTAACCCCGAATGCGTTGGCGTGCCTGGCCATTTTTTCCCATCTCTATGAGGGCTTTGCCGGAGTGCATCCCAGCACGGCGCTCTTTCGCCACTATTTTTACCCTCGTATCCGGAAAGGAGGCGCCATCTCTGGCTGTGTCGCCTGGATCCCAAGGAGCCAGGAGATTTGTACGTAGGAGGGCACCCAGAAGGAGAGGTGGGAAGAGTGGAGGGGCCGATGGTGCTGAGTTTAAAGATGAAGATCCACATGAGTTCTGTCGGGTCCGTCAGGCGCCGCCGGTCCGTAGAGATGACTGGGGCGACATTGATGCCAACGATAAGAAGCTCTCGATCGCCACCACCAGGATCCATCGCCTAACCGTGGCCGGGCTCACCATTGAAATGATTGGGGATGATTTCATCCGCCGCCGGATCGCCCCATTGCATAACAAGGGGAGGCTGGCCTGGGATTACAGGAACGCGACCGACATCATGAGGCTCCGCCCTGGCTTGAACCACAACTTCGCGGTGATGGGGCATGCCCACTTTTGCCAGAGGTTCTTCCAGCTCGACGTGGACCGCGATGGTAGGGCTGAGAGGACCGGCAAGGCCACGAAGGCCGGCAAGGCCACAAAGGCTGGCAAGGCCGTCAAGGGGCCCTTGTTTGGGTTACCGGTGGGAGTGGTCCCGCTGAGCAACAATTCTTGCCAGACTGACATCATTGCTCTGATGCCAGACTTCAAGGCACACAGCCTTGACCCAAGCTTGGTTGAGCTGAAAGCAGAGCAGATGCATGACTTTTTGTACAGCTTGTCGGGGAGGTACGTCCGTGACGAGCCAGTGCTTATCTAGGATACCACCAAGGAGGAGCTGGATTATATTGCTGCCAGGGCGGCGGAGGCGGAGCTTGCCCGGGAGGCCGGCAGCGCTGGCGCCATGGAGGACGAGGCGGGCGCGGCCGCGGAGGACAAGGAGCTCGCCGGATGGGTGGTGTCTGCCGTGAAGGCTAGCAGTGCCGGCACCGGGGCTCCTCTTGTTGAAGATGTGGTTGAAGAGTCGACCGAGGGGGAGGCTGTAGGATCGAAAGTATGTCTAGAGGGGGGGTGATTAGACTACTTGACCAAATAAAAACTTATCCTTTTCCCAATTTTTAGTCTTTGGCAGATTTTAGCTATCTAATCACAAGTCAAGCAATCTTAACACAATTCAAGAAGGCATGCAAAGAGTATATGAGCAGCGGAAAGTAAAGCATGCAACTTGCAAGAATGTAAAGGGAAGGGTTTGGAGAATTCAAACGCAATTGGAGACACTGATGTTTTTGTCGTGGTTCCGATAGGTGGTGCTATCGTACATCCACGTTGATAGAGACGTCAACCCATGAAGGGTAACGGTTGCGCGAGTCCACGGAGGGCTCCACCCACGAAGGGTCCACGAAGAAGCAACCTTGTCTATCCCACCATGGTCATAGCCCACAAAGGACTTGCCTCACTAGCGGTAGATCTTCACGAAGTAGGCGATCTCCTTGCCCTTACAAACTCCTTGGTTTAACTCCACAATCTTGTCGGAGGCTCCCAAGTGACACCTAGCCAATCTAGGAGACACCACTCTCCAAGAAGTAACAAATGGTGTGTTGATGATGAACTCCTTGCTCTTGTGCTTCAAATGATAGTCTCCCCAACACTCAACTCTCTCTCACAGGATTTGGATTTTGTGGAAAAAAGATTTGAGTGGAAAGCAACTTGGGAAGGCTAGAGATCAAGATTCATATGGTAGGAATGGAATATCTTGGCCTCAACACAAGGGTAGGTGGTTCTCTCTCAAAAAATGTGTATTGGAAGTGTAGGTTCATTCTGATGGCTCTCTCCACGAATGAAGAGTGGGTGGAGGGATATATATAGCCTTCACACAAAATCTAACCGTTACACACAATTTACCAATCTCGGTGGACCGAATTGAGAAACTCGGTCGGACCGATTCAGCAAATCTAGTGACCGTTAGGATTTTCGGTGGGACCGACATGCAACTCGGTAGGACCGATATGGTTAGGGTTAGGGCATAATGTAATCTCGGTGAGACCGATTACACAAACTCGGTGAGACCCACTTTCGTAATAAGCTAACCAGAGAGTTGGTCAGGTAAACTCGGTGGGACCGGTTCACTCATTTCGGTGGGACCGAAATGTTACGAAAGGGAAACAGAGAGTTTACATTGCAATCTCGGTGGGACCAATCGCTCATCTCGGTGGGACCGAAACGTTACGAAGGGAAACAGAGAGATTACAATGTTACGAGATCCCTATCGGTGAGACCTATTTGCCTAGGGTTTGTGGCAGTGGCTATGACATCTGAACTCGGTGGCGCCGGATGGAAAGAATCGGTGGGGCCGAGTTTTACTTTTGGTTTGGGTCATATGTGGATATGAGAAAGTAGTTGAGGGCTTTGGAGCATATCACTGAGCACTATGGAGCAAGAAACTCATTAAGCAACACCTCATCCCTCCTTGATAGTACTGGCTTTTCCTATAGACTCAATGTGATCTTGGATCACTAAAATATAAAATGTAGAGTCTTAGCTTTTGAGCTTGAGCCAATCCTTTTATCCTTAGTATTTTGAGGGGTCCACTTTCCTCATCCATGCCATGCCATTCATTGAGCTTTTTTCCTGAAATATTCATCTTGGAATAATGTCAGCTCAATGAGCTATATGTTGTTAGGAATTACCAAAACCACCCAGGGATAGTTCCACTTTCAATCTCCCCCTTTTTGGTAATTGATGACAACATATAGATCAAAGCTTCGACAAATTATAATAAGAGTGAAAAACATTGTCGCTTTGAGAAGTATGTGATAAGCAAGAGCTCCCCCTAATTTTTTTTGCATAGTTTAAGATTTGCTTTGGACTGTAAATGCACAAGAAGTTAGTCTCATGGGTTACTCTTCCATGTCACATACATCTTGGTGGAGCGCTCAAAATGATAATAATTGAACACATGCACTCATCACCAAGCAAAGTCAATGCTCATATAGAGATAAAAAGTATAATGTCATCCAACAAGCATAAATGTAGCATATGATCAAACACATGGTCATCCAAGTATCACACAGACATAATGTATCTCAAACAAGCAAATAAAGTTCAACCACCAAAGCAAGAGAGAATAAAAAGCAACACTCTCTCTCGAAGCCAATGATCTATACATTTTTCTCCCCGTTTGGCAACAAGTTACCAAAAATTTCATAGAAAATGCATGGTACTAAATCATCTCTCAGGCTTGATCTTCAGGTGGTGGTGTAGACAGAACGTCAAGGACGAAAGCATCAGTTGATGTAGATGGAGCTGGTGGAGTAGGTGCTGGAGCTGGTGGCACTGAAGTTGTAGCTGGTGCAGATGAAGTGGCTCTGGTGTCTGTCACTAGCACTGCAGCTGATCTCTGAGCTCTAGGCACTCTGGCAAATGCCTTAGTGGTTGACTTGCCCTTCCTCTCCTGCATATCATCCTGAAATTGCTCAACAACGGAGTGGATATCTGTGACCTTCACATCCATGTCATAGAACTTCTGCTCCATGATCATTTCCAAGCTCTCCTGGTTTCGAGTCAAGGTGGCCATCCCCATCTCAATCCTCAGAGTGGATGCAATCCAGTAGCCAAGTTGATCCTGTTTGCTCTTCAAAAAGTACTGAGATGCCTCTTCCATCGTTGGCATCTTGGCAGCCTTCTCAGTCCTTGCCTTCTCCTTCTTAGCTTGTGCTTGCATCCATAACTCATCTTCATCCATAACCAGTTGGTTGTCCTCAAAGTCTGGATAGATAGGCATGTGCTCCTTGTCCAACAGGTATGTGCCTGTGCCCATCTTCGAGTTAATCAGCTCCTGGATCTGTGGGGCATATCCACAACTCATCTTTTGGTCAGCAGCTATCCTCTTGATAGTCTCAACTATAAGGCTCATGACCTTGAACTTCTGTGGCACATGAAATGAGTGTAGCAGATTTATTGCATGGCCTCTGATCATGTTGTGATCACCTGACTTGGGAAAGAGAGTGTGCATGAGGATCCAATTAATGGTTGGCAGTCCTGACAGAAGGTAATGTACTGATCCAAACTTGTGTGATTCTATAGCAGCATCTGGGATCTCCTTGTACATATGTGCCATGGAGTTGTGATCCATCTTCTTCTTGGAATAGACATCCACGTCATCCTCTTCCTCTTTGGGTGCATTGATCAGATTGGCCCATTCTTCAATAGATGATTGGTACCTAGTACCTTCAGACATCCATACTATCCTGCCATCTGGATAAAAGTGTGCTGTGGAGTAGAATTGCATTATGAGCTCCTCATTCCACTTTGTGAGCTTCTACCCAACAAAGTTTGCCACTCCACAAGCACTGAAACTGTCATACACACCGGGATAGTGTTCTTCATTCTCCTTCATGTAGGTCCAGTCAACCCACCTCATGTCACACACTATTGGCTTCTTGTCCAACAACACTGTCTCATAGAAATCCTATTGTTTCTTTATGTGGAACCTATAGTCAACAGCAGTTCAACTTCTAGTGGCATATGGATATGACTCTCTCCATAGCCTCAATCCTGAGTCTCTCCTGATCTTCATGTTCTCAGCTACAGGATGAGCATCATTATGATCTGGAATTTTTGGCTTCGATTTTCTCAAGACATGTGTCTCTTCACCTTCTTCTTCAGCAACAGTTTCAGGCACTGGGGCCTTGTTCTTCTCAGTAGCTGGAATGTGCCTGGTACTCCTCTTAGGTACAGTCTTGGCTGGAGGTAGCTTTGGGTGTTTCTTTGGGCATTAATGATGCAGCTCCTGACCTGATAGCATCACTGATAAGTGCATTTCCTATTCATATTATGGCACACAAACACACCATTTATTGTGATCCGACAATCCATTCTAGCTATTAACTCTGATATATTTGAGTGAAAATCGTATAAAAGATCATTTACTCGTCATCTGATTATTTTGCAGAAAAGTGCGCAAAGGCACTATAAACTTCAAGATCCGGACTAAGTGGCTAAGAGAACTAGTCAAGTGAAAAGAAGAGAAGGAAGTGTGGACTTGTGTGAGAAGAAACGAAGTAACCAGAGGGGCAAGTTAAAGAAGAGAGGGACCTTCTTGTGAAGAGAGAAGGGAAGAAAGAGGGCCAAATCACAAAGTTACAGATCGGGATGGGGAATAAAATCCCTAGCAGCAGCCCTGATCCTTTTGGGCCTGGCAACACCTCTCCTTCCCCCGTATCCTTATCCCACCTCCGGCCGCCGCCGTGGCCAGGCCAGCGCGGCGGCGCGCCAAGCAACCACCGCCGCCATCCATACATCCATCTCCAGCACCACATCCATCCATCCATCTCCAGCACCACCTCTCTGTTGGAAATATGCCCTAGAGGCAATAATAAAATGGTTATTATTATATTTCTTTGTTCATGATAATAGTCTGTTATTCATGCTATAATTGTGTTATCCGGAAATCGTAATACACGTGTGAATACATAGACCACAACATGTCCCTAGTAAGCCTCTAGTTGACTAGCTCGTTGATCAACAGATAATCATGGTTTCACGACTATGGACATTGGATGTCATTGATAATGTGGATCACATCATTAGGAGAATGATGTGATGGACAAGACCCAATCCTAAGAATAGCTCAAAGATAGTGTAGTTCGTTTAGCTAGAGCTTTTCCAAGTGTCAAGTATCATTTCCTTAGACCATGAGATTGTGCAACTCCTAGATACCGTAGGAGTGCTTTGGGTGTGCCAAACGTCACAACGTAACTGGGTGACTATAAAGGTACACTACGGGTATCTCCGAAAGTGTCTGTTAGGTTGGCACGAATCGAGACTCCGATTTGTCACTCCGTATGACGGAGAGGTGTCTCTGGGCCCACTCGGTAATGCATCATCATAATGAGCTCAATGTGACCAAGTGTCTGGTCACGAGATCATGCATTACGGCACGAGTAAAGTGACTTGCCGGTAACGAGATTAAACGAGGTATTGGGATACCGACGATCGAGTCTCAGACAAGTAACGTACCAATTGACAAAGGGAATTGTATACGGGATTGATTGAATCCTTGACATCGTGGTTTATCCGATGAGATCATCGAGGAGCATGTGGGAGCCAACATGGGTATCCAGATCCCGCTGTTGGTTATTGACCGGAGAGGCGTCTCGGTCATGTCTACATGTCTCCCGAACCCGTAGGGTCTACACACTTAAGGTTCGGTGACGCTAGGGTTATTAGGAAGACTTGTATGTGATTATAGAATGTTGTTCGGAGTCCCGGATAAGATCCCGGACGTCACGAGGAGTTCGGAATGGTCCGGAGGTGAAGATTTATATATGGGAAGTTGTCATACGGTCACCGGAAAGGTTCGGGGCATATCGGTATTATCTTGGGGTCACCGGAGGGGTTCCGGGGTCCACCGGAGGGGCCACCTCTCGGAGGGCCTCATGGGCGTAGTGGGCAGGGAGCCAGCCTATGGAGGGCTGGGTGCATCCCCCTTGGGCCCATGCGCCTAGGGTTGGGAAAACCCTAGTGGGGCGCCCCCTTGCTTGGGGGCAAGCCTTGGCCGCCGCCCCCTCTAGATCTCATCTAGAGGGGTCGGCCCCCTTCCCTTCCCCTATAACTAGAGGGGCGAGGGGAGGGCTGCACACAACATCCAAGGCGCAGCCCCTCCCCTCCCCAGCACCTATCCTCCTCCATTAAGAACTTGGCGAAGCCCTGCCGGAGTACTGCCTCTCCACCACCACCACGCCGTCATGCTACTGCTGGAGCTCTCTTCCTCAACCTCTCCCTCCACCTTGCTGGATCAAGGCGCAGGAGACGTCTCCGCTCCGTACGTGTGTTGAACGCGGAGGTGCTGTCCGTTCAGCACAAGGATCATCGGTGATTTGGATCACGTCGAGTACGACTCCTCAACCTCGTTCTCTTGAACGCTTCGCTCATGATCTACAAGGGTATGTAGATGCACTCCTCTCTCTTTTGCTAGATGAACTCATAGATTGATCTTGGTGAAACCGTAGGAAATTTTTTATTTTCTGCAACGTTCCCCAACAGTGGCATCATGAGCTAGGTCTATGCGTAGTTCTCTTTGCACGAGTAGAACACAAATCTGGCGTGGGCGTAGATGTTGTCAACTTTCTTGCCACTACTAGTCTTGTTTTGCTTCAGCGGTATTGTGGGATGAAGCGGCCCAGACCGACCTTACACGTACGCTTACGTGAGACAGATTCCACCGACTGGCATGCACTAGTTGCATAAGGTGGCTAGCGGGTGTCTGTCTCTCCCACTTTAGTTGGAGCGGATATGATGAAAAGTGTCCTTATGAAGGGTAAATAGAAGTTGACAAATCACGTTGTGGCTTTTTCGTAGGTAAGAAAACATTCTTGCTAGAACCCTATTGCAGCCACGTAAAAGATGCTACAACAATTAGAGGACGTCTAACTTGTTTTTGCAGCAATTGCTTTGTGATGTGATATGGCCAAAAGTTGTGATGAATGATGAATGATATATGTGATGTATGAGATCATGTTCTTGTAATAGGAATCACGACTTGCATGTCGATGAGTATGACAACCGGCAGGAGCCATAGGAGTTGTCTTAATTATAATATGACATGCGTGTCATTGATTCAACGCCATGTAATTACTTTACTTTATTGCTAAACCGTTAGCTATAGTAGTAGAAGTAATAGTTGGCGAGCAACTTCATGGAGACACGATGATGGAGATCATGGTGTCATGTCGGTGACAAAGATGATCATGGAGCCCTGAAGATGGAGATCAAAGGAGCTATATGATATTGGCCATATCATGTCACTACTATTGGATTGCATGTGATGTTTATCATGTTTTTGCATCTTGTTTACTTAGAACGACGGTAGTAAATAAGATGATCCCTCACAATAATTTCAATAAAGTGTTCCCCCTAACTGTGCACCATTGCGAAGGTTCGTTGTTTCAAAGCACCACATGATGATCGGGTGTCATAGATCCTAACGTTCGAATACAACGGGTGTAAGCCAGATTTACACACGCAATACACTTAGGTTGACTTGACGAGCCTAGCATGTACAAAGATGGCCTCGGAACACGGAAGACCGAAAGGTCGAGCATGAGTCGTATAGAAGATACGATCAACATGGAGATGTTCACCGACGTCGACTAGTCCGTCTCACGTGATGATCGGACACGGCCTAGTTGACTCGAATCATGTTTTACTTAGATGACTAGAGGGATGGCTAATCTGAGTGGGAGTTCATTAAATAATTTGATTAGATGAACTTAATTATCATGAACTTAGTCTAAAATCTTTACAATATGTCTTGTAGATCAAATGGCCCACGTTACCCTCAACTTCAACGCTGCTCCTAGAGAAAACCAAGTTGAAAGATGATGGCAGCCACTATACGGACTGGGTCCTAACCCCGAGGATCATCCTCATAGCTGCCAAGAAAGATTATGTCCTAGAAGCACCACTAGGTGAAGCACCAATCCCGAGAGAACCAAGACGTTATGAACGCCTGCCGCCTCGGCCGATGATTACTCCCTCGTTAAAATGCGGCATGCTTTGACTTAGAACCGGGGCTCCAAAAGCGTTTTGAGCAACACGGAGCATATGAGATGTTCGAAGAGCTGAAAATGGTTTTCCAAGCTCATGCCCGGGTCGAGAGATATGAAGTCTCCGACAAGTTCTTCAGCTGTAAGATGGAGGAAAATAGTTCCGTCAATGAGCACATACTCAAGATGTCTTGGTTGCACAACCGCTTGACTCAGCTGGGAGTTAATCTCTCGGATGACGCAGTCATTGACAAAATCCTTCAGTCGCTTCCACCGAGCTACAAGAGCTTTGTGATGAACTTCAATATGCAGGGGATGGAAAAGACCATTCCTGATGTATATTCAATGCTGAAATCAGCGGAGGTAGAGATCAAAAAGGAACATCAAGTGTTGATGGTGAATAAAACCACTAAGTTCAAGAAAGGCAAGGGTAAGAAGAACTTCAAGAAGGACGGCAAGGGAGTTTCCACGCCCGGTACGCCGCCATCGAAGAAGTCAAACAATGGACCCAAGCACGAGACTGAGTGCTTTTATTGCAAGGGAAGTGGTCACCGAAGCGGAACTGCCCCAAGTACTTAGCGGACAAGAAGGCCAGCAAAACCAAAGGTATATTTGATATACATGTAATTGATGTGTACCTTACCAGTGCTCGTAGTAGCTCCTGGGTATTTGATACCGGTGCGGTTGATCATATTTGTAACTCAAAGCAGGAGCTGCGGAATAAGCGGAGACTGGCGAAGGAAGAGGTGACGATGCGCGTCGGGAATGGTTCCAAGGTCGATGTGATCGCCGTCGGCACGCTACCTCTACATTTACCTACAGGATTAGTTTTAAACCTCAATAATTGTTATTTAGTACCATCTTTGAGCATGAACATTGTATCTGGATCTCGTTTAATAGGAGATGGCTACTCATTTAAATCCGAGAATAATGGTTGTTCTATTTATATGAGTGATATGTTTTATGGTCATGCCCCGATGGTCAATGGTTTATTTTTAATGAATCTCGAACGTGATGTTACACATATTCATAGTGTGAATACCAAAAGATGTAAAGTTGATAACGATAGTCCCACATACTTGTGGCAATCGCCGCCTTTGGTCACATTGGTGTCAAGCGCATGAAGAAGCTCCATGCTGATGGACTTTAGAGTCTCTCGATTATGAATCATTTGACACATGCGAACCATGCCTCATGGGCAAAATGACCAAGACTCCGTTCTCGGGAACAATGGAGCGAGCAACCAACTTATTGGAAATCATACATACCGATGTGTGCGGTCCAATGAGCATTGAGGCTCATGGAGGATATCATTATGTTCTCACTCTCGCGGCGACTTGAGTAGATATGGGTATGTCTACTTGATGAAACACAAGTCTGAGACCTTTGAAAAGTTCAAGGAATTTCAGAATGAGGTAGAGAATCAACGTGACCGAAAGATAAAGTTCTTACGATCGGATCGTGGGGAGAATATCTAAGTCACGAATTTGGTATGCACTTAAGGAAATGTGGAATCGTTTCACAACTCACGCTACCGGAACACCTCAACAGAACGGTGTGTCCGAACGTCAGAATCGCACTTTATTGGATATGGTGCGATCTATGATGTCTCTTACCGATTTACCGCTATCATTTTGGGGATACGCTCTAGAGACAGCTACATTCACTTTAAATACGGCACCGTCTAAATCCGTTGAGACGACACTGTATGAATTATGGTTTGGCAAGAAACCTAAGCTGACGTTTCTAAAAGTTTCGGGATGCGATGCTTATGTCAAAAAACTCCAACCTGAAAAGCTCGAACCCAAGTCGGAAAAATGCGTCTTCATAGGATACCCTAAGGAAACCATTGGGTATACCTTCTACTTAAGATCCGAAGGCAAGATCTTTGTTGCCAAGAACGGGTCCTTTTTGGAGAAAGAGTTTCTCTCGAAAGAATTAAGTGGGAGGAAAGTAGAGCTTGATGAAGTATTGCCTCTTGAAACAGTAAGTAGTGCAACTCAGGAAGATGTTCCTGTGGTGCCTGCACCGACAAGAGAGGAGGTTAATGATGATGATCAAGATACTTCGGATCAAGCTCCTACTGAACTTCGAAGGTCCACAAGGACACGTTCCGCACCATAGTGGTACGGCAACCCTGTCTTGGAAATCATGTTGTTAGACAAGGTGAACCTTCGAACTATGAAGAAGCGATGGCAGGCCCAGATTCCAACAAATGGCTTGAAGCCATGCAATCTGGGATAGGATCCATGTATGAAAAACAAAGTATGGACTTTGACAGACTTGTCCGATGATCGGCGAGCAATAGAAAACAAATGGATCTTTAAGAAGAAGACGGACGCGGATGGTAATGTTACCATATATAAAGCTCGAGTTGTCGCTAAGGGTTATCGACAAGTTCAAGGGATTGACTACGATGAGACTTTCTCTCCCATAGCAAAGCTGAAGTCCGTCCGAATCATGTTAGCAATTGTTGCATACTATGATTATGAGATATGGCAAATGGACGTCAAAACGGCATTCCTTAACGGCCATATTAAGGAAGAACTGTATATGATGCAGCCGGAAGGTTTTGTCGACCCTGAGAATGCTAACAAGGTATGCAAGCTCCAACGATCCATTTATGGGCTGGTGCAAGCATCTCGGAGTTGGAACATTCGCTTTGATGAGATGATCAAAGCGTTTGGGTTTATGCAGACTTATGGAGAAGCCCGCGTTTACAAGAAAGTGAGTGGGAGCTCTGTAGCATTTCTCATATTATATGTAGATGACATACTTTTGATGGGAAATGATATAGAACTTTTGGACAGCATTAAGGCCTACTTGAATAAGTGTTTTTCAATGAAGGACCTTGGAGAAGCTGCTTACATATTAGGCATCAAGATCTATAGGGATAGATCGAGACGCCTCATAGGTCTTTCACAAAGCACATACCTTGATAAGATATTGAAGAAGTTCAATATGGATCTGTCCAAGAAAGGGCTCTTTTTGTATTGCAAGGTGTGAGATTGAGCTCGGCTCAATGCCCCACCACGCAGTAAGATAAAGGAGAGATGAGTGTCATCCCCTATGCCTCAGCCATAGGGTCTATTATGTATGCCATGTGTACTAGACCTGATGTAAACCTTGCCGTAAGTTTGGTAGGAAGGTACCAAAGTAATCCCGGCAAGGAACACTGGACAGCGGTCAAGAACATCCTAAAGTACCTGAAAAGGACTAAGGATATGTTTCTCGTTTATGAAGGTGACGAAGAGCTCGCCGTAAAGGGTTACGTCGACGCTAGCATCGACACAGATCTGGATGAATCTAAGTCACAGATCGGATACGTGTATATTTTGAATGGTGGGGCAGTAAGCTGGTGCAGTTGCAAGCAAAGCGTCGTGGCCGGATCTACATGTGAAGCAGAGTACATGGCAGCCTCGGAGGCAGCGCATGAAGCAATAAGGCTGAAGGAGTTCATCACCGACCTAGGAGTCATACCCAATGTGTCGGGGCCGATCGCACTCTTCTGTGACAACATTGGAGCTATTGCACTTGCCAAGGAGCCCAGGTTTCACAACAAGACTAGGCACATCAAGCGTTGCTTCAACTCCATACGTGAAAATGTTCAAGATGGAGACATAGATATTTGTAAAGTACATACAGATCTGAATGTAGCAGATCCGTTGACTAAACCTCTCCCTAGAGCAAAACATGATCAACACCAGAACGCTATGGGTGTTCGATTCATCACAATGTAACTAGAATATTGACTCTAGTGCAAGTGGTAGACTGTTGGAAATATGCCCTAGAGGCAATAATAAAATGGTTATTATTATATTTCTTTGTTCATGATAATAGTCTGTTATTCATGCTATAATTGTGTTATCCGGAAATCGTGATACACGTGTGAATACACAGACCACAACATGTCCCTAGTAAGCCTCTAGTTGACTAGCTCGTTGATCAACAGATAGTCATGGTTTCCTGACTATGGACATTGGATGTCATTGATAACGGGATCACATCATTAGGAGAATGATGTGATGGACAAGACCCAATCCAAAGCATAGCTCAAAGATCGTGTAGTTCGTTTAGCTAGAGCTTTTCCAAGTGTCAAGTATCATTTCCTTAGACCATGATGTTGTGCAACTCCCGGATACCGCAGGAGTGCTTTGGGTGTGCCAAACGTCACAACGTAACTGGGTGACTATAAAGGTACACTATGGGTATCTCCGAAAGTGTCATTGGGTTGGCACGAATCGAGACTGGATTTGTCACTCCGTATGACGGAGAGGTATCTCCGGGCCCACTCGGTAATGCATCATCATAATGAGCTCAATGTGACCAAGTGTCCGGTCACGAGATCATGCATTACGGCACGAGTAAAGTGACTTGCCGGTAACGAGATTAAACGAGGTATTGGGATACCGACGATCGAGTCTCAGACAAGTAACGTACCAATTGACAAAGGGAATTGTATACGGGATTGATTGAATCCTTGACATCGTGGTTCATCCGATGAGATCATCGAGGAGCATGTGGGAGCCAACATGGGTATCCAGATCCCGCTGTTGGTTATTGACCGGAGAGGCGTCTCGGTCATGTCTGCATGTCTCCCGAACACATAGGGTCTACACACTTAAGGTTCGGTGACGCTAGGGTTATTAGGAAGACTTGTATGTGATTACAGAATGTTGTTCGGAGTCCCGGATAAGATCCCGGATGTCACGAGGAGTTCCGGAATGGTCCGGAGGTGAAGATTTATATATGGGAAGTTGTCATACGGTCACCGGAAAGGTTCGGGGGCATATCGGTATTGTACTGGGGTCACCGGAGGGGTTCCGAGGGTCCACCGGGAGGGGCCACCTCTCTCGGAGGGCCTCATGGGCCGTAGTGGGCAGGGAACCAGCCTATGGAGGGCTGGGTGCATCCCCCCTTGGGCCCATGCGCCTAGGGTTGGGGGGAAAACCCTAGTGGGGGCGCCCCCCTTGCTTGGGGGGCAAGCCTTGGCCGCCGCCCCCCCCCCCCTCTAGATCTCATCTAGAGGGGGTCGGCCCCCTTCCCCTTCCCCTATAAATAGAGGGGCGAGGGGAGGGCTGCACACAACATCCAAGGCGCAGCCCCTCCCCTCCCCAGCACCTATCCTCCTCCATTAAGAACTTGGCGAAGCCCTGCCGGAGTACTGCCTCTCCACCACCACCACGCCGTCGTGCTACTGCTGGAGCTCTCTTCCTCAACCTCTCCCTCCACCTTGCTGGATCAAGGCGCGGGAGACGTCTCCGCCTGCACGTGTGTTGAACGCGGAGGTGCTGTCCGTTCAGCACAAGGATCATCGGTGATTTGGATCACGTCGAGTACGACTCCCTCAACCTCGTTCTCTTGAACGCTTCCGCTCGCGATCTACAAGGGTATGTAGATGCACTCCTCTCTCTCGTTGCTAGATGAACTCATAGATTGATCTTGGTGAAACCGTAGGAAAAATTTTATTTTCTGCAACGCGTTCCCCAACTGATGGCATCATGAGCTAGGTCTATGTGTAGTTCTCTTTGCACGAGTAGAACACAAATCTGGCGTGGGCGTAGATGTTGTCAACTTTCTTGCCACTACTAGTCTTGTTTTGCTTCAGCGTTATTGTGGGATGAAGCGGCCCAGACCGACCTTACACGTACGCTTACGTGAGACAGATTCCACCGACTGGCATGCACTAGTTCGGAGTCCCGAATAAGATCCCGGACGTCACGAGGAGTTCCGGAATGGTCCGGAGGTGAAGATTTATATATGGGAAGTTGTCATACGGTCACCGGAAAGGTTCGGGGGCATATCGGTATTGTACCGGGGCCACCGGAGGGGTTCCGGGTCCACCGGGAGGGGCCACCTCTCTCGGAGGGCCTCATGGGCGTAGTGGGCAGGGAACCAGCCTGGAGGGCTGGGCGCATCCCCCTTGGGCCCATGCGCCTAGGATTGGGGGAAACCCTAGTGGGGCGCCTTGCTTGGGGGGCAAGCCCTCCCTTGGCCGCCGCCCCCTCTAGATCTCATCTAGAGGGGGTCGGGCCCCTTCCCTTTCCCCTATAAATAGAGGGGCGAGGGGAGGGCTGCACACAACATCCAAGGCGCAACCCCTCCCCTCCCCAACACCTATCCTCCTCCGTTAAGAGCTTGGCGAAGCCTCGCCGAGTATCGCCTCTCCACCACCACCACGCCGTCAGGTTGCCATCGGAGCTCTCTTCCTCAACCTCTCCCTCCACCTTGCTGGATCAAGGCGCGGGAGACGTCTCCGCACGTCGGCGTTGAACGCGGAGGTGCTGTCCGTTCAGCACAAGGATCATCGGTGATTTGGATCACGTCGAGTACGACTCCCTCAACCCCGTTCTCTTGAACGCTTCCGCTCGCGGTCTACAAGGGTATGTAGATGCACTCATCTCTCTCGTTGCTAGATGAACTCATAGATTGATCTTGGTGAAACCGTAGGAAATTTTTTATTTTTTGCAACGTTCTCCAACACTCTCTCCTTGCTGCACCCTTGCTGCCGTTCTTCCCCAACCTCTGTTGCTTCTCTCCTCCAATCTGAACTCTTCTGCTATTCCCTGTGATCCTCGCTGCTCCTCCTCCTTCTCAATCTCTGCTGCTTCTTCTCCAAGACCCCAAGCCGCTACTCTCTTCTTCCCTCGCCTCAAATTGTTGCTGCTCTCTTCTTCCCTCGCCTCAAACTGCTGTTGCTCTCTTCTCCCCTGCGCCTCCACACTGCTGCTACTACTTTCCTTTGCTGCTGTCCCATCTCCCCTTGCGCCTCTGCTTCTTCTTCTTCCCAAACCTTGCTGCTGCCGCTCTCTTCTCCTACGTCACTGCTGCTGCTCTTCTTTTCTTTCCCCTACCGCTGCCCTTCTTCTCCCTCAACCTCCTGCTGTTGCCTTCTCTCTCTCTAAAATTTCTATAGTATTGCGAGATGTTTAAGACTTTGTAAGGTTCAGATTTGAAGAGTACTTGCAACCTGCTGTTAGCTCAATTTAGTATTTGTATAATATAGTGATTTGTTCAGTTTCAGACTTGTGTTTCTAGTGTTACATTGGTGATCTGTGAGCTGAACCATGGCATGTGTCACTCAGTTTGTATGCTTGATAATTAGCTATATATATCCCCTGTCCATTTCTTTCTTAAGAACCTTGTTACATTGTGTCGTCTTTGTGTTAGCGCAAGTACGTGTGATATATATACATTTGTGTGTGTCTGTGATGTGATGCATTTTATGTTCTATCCTACAACCTTGTTTCTTCTCCCTGTTAAATGTTAGATAGTTAGACATATGTTCTTGTCTTTCTAATTCCCTAGCCGTTTGATGTTTGCTTGTGTTAGCACTATATTCTTCGAGTAATATAGAAATTTCCAAAAAAGACTCCCTATGCTATTTTGCATTTTCTTTTGTGGCGATCATTGATAGTTTAGGTTTATTTTCTGTTTCCATCTCCCAATATAGTGTCACCTAGCTTTAGCCGAGTGTAGCCGCTGATTGCCTAGTCCCTGTGGAGAACACGACATCCGTAGTTTGGGGCGTAAAACCCCACTGTACTTACAATCGATCATTTTGGCGCCGTTGTCGGGGACTAGCGTCGAGTGACTGTGTTTGGCTGTAGACTAGGTTTTTCTTCTTTTGCTAGTTTGTGCCATATATGTGATATATCTCTAACTCCTAACCCTTGTTCCAGTTTATTTCCTCTTTGTTTTATTTTCATTTTTGCAGGTTAGAACCATCTTCTCGGTTATGGCTTACTATTCAGATCATCATGCTTATGCGAGCAACACTACAAACAGCACGGAAAGTATTCAAGAACTGATAAGTAAGATTTCCATCGATTAGATGATTTAGCTCGGCAGCGAGAGGTAGATTTTGAGGATAGGCCTAGCTCTTATGATCCTTATTCTAGAGGTCATCCTTATGTTGCTCCTACATGCCTGATTTGTGGATTTCAGGGCCATTCACCCGCTGAATGTCAGCGTGGTTAGTCTCACCCTCCCGATTGTTATGGCATGAGCTTCGCCCCACAGCCTAGCTCATACCAAAACAATTACACACATGGGTGGCCTGAAAACCAGAATATGTCATATAGGAGCAATAACCCTGAGATCTCATTGTTTGCCTCTAGTTATCCAATGCAGGGATTTAGGTATGAAGAGGAGAGCCACAACTATGCTCCACAACAGATTTATCAGCTCCTACTCATATACCTCAACACCAGGACATGTTGCCAATGGAGTTAAATGGTCCTCCATTTGGTCAACCAACATCTTCAACACAAGTGCCCACACAAGATGACTTTGATGATATAGACAAGCTCACATTGCTTAGTCTCGAGTTCACTTGGAGTGCCGAAGATGATCCAATTAGGCCGGTGATACTAGAGGAAATGAAGAAGATTAAGAGTGGAAAGGAGCTAGTGGAAGAAGTAAGGAAGATTGAGAAGAACATCAACACTGTCAGTACTATCTCTTCCCTCCTTGAGCTGAGTGTTGCCGGGATATCCCTTGAGGTGTGTGAGGTTCCAACACCTTCACATTCAGCTGAGCAAGATAGCGAGAGTCCAGAGGAAGAGATACTTTAGATCCAAGAAGAAATTCTCGAAGCCAAGGCACAAGATGATCCAGAGCTCGAACAGCAAAGTGATCAAGTTGAAGACTCATCATCTATTACTCTTGAAGAAGCAAAATAAGTTGATGTGATTGAAGATGAAGAACTAGAAACGCATTTGCCCACCGTCATCTGAGGCGTGATTTAGCAGGTGTTTATCCAATCCTCTTGATGACATGCTTCCTTATGAGATCTTTGCTACTACTTTCCATTGTGTTATACCATCAATTAAGGTAGACTTGAAAAATTATTTGCTTGGACATGATCATACATACATTGTTGGCGGCATTGCTCTCATTCCTGATGATGACACTTATTTTCCTTATGCTAGTCCTATGCTTAATGAAACATATTATTCCCCTGCTAGTCTTGAGCTTAATGATAAATTTCATCCTCATGTTAGTGTCGACCTTGCTGATTTCTACCATCCTAAACATGTGCTTTATAACTATGCTTATGTAATTGGATATTCGATTGATGACTTGGAGGGTATTATCCCTACCACTTGCATTGTCTCTTTTGTTGAGAGTTCTTTCAGGTTTTTGCTTGTGCACGATCCACTACATGCTGACCAGGTTCGAGGTGACATTCCTTGGGACCCTGGTGGACTCAGAGCATGGGGATGAGGAGAAGCAAGGGGGCACACACGAGGATAGAGAAGCAAAAGGAGAGGAGCTGCAGTTGGTGAGGTGATCGAGCGAGTGCTACATCATCAAAGCCCGGTGAGATGTTTCATGACCCATTTCGAAATCATCATCCATTGATGCTTGTTGAATTAAATTGCTATTTGGGTTGCTTATGCCATTTCTTAAATGTTGTCCCACAAATTTTCACCTTTGACATATGGTGCTTGATGAGAATATGCGAACTGATTGTTGAATGCCTTGTAAACTAGTAATCTACACCCTGTTTGCTTTGCTGAAAGTAGTGAAAGCTATTAGTTTTGAGTGCTCAAATCCCTAGTGCACTAGTAAACTTAATCGTTTTCTGCTTTTACCTCGATACACCTAGATCATTAAGTGTCAGATGTTGAGTTTGTGCCTAATGTGTTCCCATTCAGAGCAATCACTTCCCACTATGGATTAGCATGCTATGTTCTCTGGATCGGTAGCATGTGAACTAGACATTGATGAGTGATGATTCTTGCTTTTGTTCATTTGAAAAATGAAAAAAATATCTTATAATGAATAAGTCTGGTCTACCTACAGTAGCATGTCATGTTCCCTGGATCGGTGGCATGTGAAATCTGGTAGCTTGGACAGTAATAAATAAATAAAAATGTAATTGTCGAACCAGGTGTATACCATGTTCTCGGGATCGGTGGTATGTTCCTTTGGGGAGACAAACTAAAAAAACTAATAATTGGTCGAGCCAGTGTATACCATGTTCTCGGGATCGGTGGTATGTTCCTTTGGTGAGACTGATAAAATATTATCATTACTTCCTTCAAATTTAATAAGTGGTTCAACCACAATGTTATATTTTTGCAAATAAGTGATTTAATTCAAGCTCCTTTTGTTCTCAGGATCATGCTCTCTTTAGGAACCTTTTGGCACAGTCAGCATTTGAACTTGCTAATCTTCGTTTATCATTGCAAAAGTTTAAAATGGTCGAGTTTACTAGTGTCCTATTGATATGTAGCACTCTTAACCATTAATTTTCACTAGCCAAGTCCAAAGCATGCACTGTTTAGAGATCTACTTCACTTGACATTCTCTAGTCAGTTCACTGTTCATATTCTTCCTCTTGTCATATGCCTTTGCTTGAGGACAAGCAAAGATTTGAGTGTGGGGGAATTTGATAAGTGCATTTCCTATTCATATTATGGCACACCAACACACCATTTATGGTGATCCGACAATCCATTCTTGCTATTAACTATGATATATTTGAGTGAAAATCGTATAAAAGATCATTTACTCGTCATCTGATTATTTTGCAGAAAAGTGCGCAAAGGCACTATAAACTTTAAGATCCGGACTAAGTGGCTAAGAGAACTAGTCAAGTGAAAAGAAGAGAAGGAAGTGTGGACTTGTGTGAGAAAAAACAAAGTAACCAGAGGGGCGAGTTAAAGAAGAGAGGGGCCTTCTTGTGAAGAGAGAAGAGAAGAAAGAGGGCCAAATCACAATGTTACAGATCAGGATGGGGAATAAAATCCCTAGCAGCAGCCCGATCCCCTTTGGGCCTGGCAACACCTCTCCTTCCCCCGTCTCCTTCTCCCACCTCCGGCCACGCTTGCCTTGAAGGCCAGCGTGGCGGTGCGCCAAGCAGCCACCGCCGCCATCCATCCATCCATCTCCAACACCACATCCATCCATCCATCTCCAGCACCACCTCTCTCCTTGCTGCACCCTTGCTGCTGTTCTTCCCCAACCTCTGCTGCTTCTCTCGTCTGATCTGAACTCTTCTGCTATTCCCTGTGATCCTCGCTGCTCCTCCTCCTTCTCAATCTTTGCTGCTTCTTCTCCAAGACCACAAGCCGCTGCTCTCTTCTTCCCTCGCCTCAAACTGCTGCTGCTCTCTTCTTCCCTCGCCTCAATCTGCTGCTGCTCTCTTCTCCCCTGCGCCTCCACACTGCTGCTACTACTTTCCTTTGCTGCTGTCCCATCTCCCCTTGCGCCTCTGCTTCTTCTTCTTCCCAAACCTTGTTGCTGCCGCTCTTCTTTTCTTTCCCCTACTGCTGCCCTTCTTCTCCCTCAACCTCCTGTTGTTGCCTTCTCTCTCTCTAAAATTTCTGTAGTATTGCGAGATGTTTAAGACTTTGTAAGGTTCAGATTTCAAGAGTACTTGCAACCTGCTGTTTGCTCAATTTAGTATTTGTATAATATAGTGATTTGTTCAGTTTCAGACTTGTGTTTCTAGTGTTACATTGGTGATCTGTGAGCTTAACCGTGGCATGTGTCACTCAGTTTGTATGCTTGATAATTAGCTATATATATATATCCCCTGCCCATTTCTTTCTTAAGAACCTTGTTACGTTGTGTAGTCTTTGTGTTAGCGCAAGTAAGTGTGATATATATACATTTGTGTGTGTCTGTGATGTGATGCATTTTATGTTCTATCCTACAACCTTGTTTCTTCTCCCTGTTAAATGTTAGATAGTTAGATATATGTTCTTGTCATTTTAATTCCCTAGCCGTTTGATGTTTGCTTGTGTTAGCACTATATTCTTCGAGTAATATGGAAATTGCCAAAAAAGACTCCCTATGCTATTTTGCATTTTCTTTTGTGACGGTCATTGATAGTTTAGGTTTATTTTCTGTTTCCATCTCCCAAAATATTGCCACCTAGCTTTAGCCGAGCGTAGCCGCTGATTGCCTAGTCCCTGTGGAGAACATGACATCTGTAGTTTTGGGCGTAAACCCCATTGTACTTACAATCGATCAGTCACCCATAAGCTTCTGAGCCTTCGGTGCTGGTGCAGCAACCTCTTCTTCTTCCTCCTCTTCCATCATGGAAGGCTTTCCAATAAATCTGGCCATGGTCTTCTTGACCCTTTCCTTCCTCTTCTTCCCTTATGCAGCAGCCTCTTTGGGTTCAGATTCCAAAGATGATTGAGTGAAGACTCTGGCTTTAGACATGGGAATCCTTTTAGCAGGTACTTTGGTCTTCATACCAGGTTTGGTGGCAGCAGCTGTGCCATACTCCTTCTTGAGCACCTTTTTCTTGGAAATGGCCTCATCCACATAGTCTTCATCCTCAGATTCTGAGGTTCTCTTCTTTCTGGTCCTGGTGGCTGCTTTGGGTAAGTTGTTGGGTGTGCTACTGCTACCCTCATCAGAGCTGCTAGAGAGACTAGTGCCCTCACTCATTTGAATACGCTCCTCTGACTTGTTCTGGCTATCACTCTGATCGGACATATTGCAACCACTGACTGCAGACCCTGTGAATAGATATAGATGAGATAGAGTGGACGAGCATCATAAAATACAGAGGTTTTTGCAAAAGAATGAGTCAAAAACTTATTTTTAGTTTTCCACAGAAAGCATTTCGGATGTACCGATTTGTAAACTCGGTGATACCGAAGCAGCTTTTGGAAGCTAAAGCGGAGTCAGTTAAATTGTGGCACCGAGACTGCTAGGGTTTCACAAAGTCCTGAACTCGGTCACACCGATTTGCAATTCTTGGTCAGACCGAGAACCACATGTGGAATGGCCTTAGCCAAATCGGTGGAATCGAGTTCTACAACCTGGTGGGTCCAAGATGGTTTCGGCGGAAACCTAACCCTAAATTTTCAATTCATCTCTAATCTACGGAGTGTTTTGACTGGACAGAATAGTTTCAATCGTGGCAAGATTCATGTTGAACACAGTGTGCTAGGAATCATGCGGGGATAGCACAGTGATCGAGTCCATACCCTAGTTCGGCGATGAACTCGCTACATCGGCAACGGTGGGGATGATTTCCATTGACGGCGGCGGAGACCATTGACAGGAGGCGGTTGGCGACGAGGAGGACGATCCGGAGACCCTGGAGGCAGAGCGGGCTACGCGCGGGTGAAAGAGTTTGGAGAAAGTTTCCAAATTTTTGCCCGTGGGTATATATAGCCCGACCCTGTCGGTGTGACCGAGTGGAACAACTCGGTGGCACCGAGATGCATAACTGCAAGCAGTTACAGCAACTCGATGTGACCGAAAAGTTCAAATCGGTTGCACCGAGATTGAAAACCTAAATCGACTTAGTGATCTCGGTATGACCGAAATGGAAGAATCGGTCAGACCGAAACGCACAAAGAAGGTTTGGAAGTTTAAGTCTATGACGAATCGGGGACTCCGAGTGCTCCTCACACAGAGTGGTTCGAATCTGACTTGATCAAATTTAGTGATGCAGCATGAATAGAGTTTGAGACGAGAATAGCATAGATAGCTAGAGAAGGTTCTTAGGCATTCTTGTCCATCCACTTGGCAAAAGAAAAAGAAACCAATCAATCAAAACAACAAGTGGATGTCCTCGAATGAGTAAAATATGCAACCATCATGCTCACACAATAAAATGGCAAATGAAATCTGTGGCAAAGCATGCACAACCAATTCTAGTATCTATCAAGCAATTGGCGCTGACTAGGTCATCTATATATGAGTATATTGACTTAGGAGTCAAATGAGAACATTTGATCATAGGTCATACTCATCGTTTAAGCTCAAGTGGGGTTACCACTTTTACATAATGCATTGATGTGTTCACACCATTAGAGTTGCTTTAGCTCAATTCTCAGAGTAAAGCTCCCCCTAGATGTGAGATCCCCCTTTAGAGGGATGAACTAACCTTGGGTTTTGTCGATGATGAATTCATGTAGGTGTTGAAGATGTGGATGCTCAATGTTGATGAAGATCATTTGGAGCAATCCTTTTGGAGTGAGTTGCACTTTCAATACCTACACGGGTTAGTCCCACAAGGAACAAACAAGGATATCCATGGACATAGAGTGATGCACACATAAGATGATGCCTATGAAAGCATTAGGTTACCTTGTCCCTTGTCTTACCAACAAGAGGGTTTGTGACTCCTTGAACTAGTGCAAGATGTGAAAGTTGATTGCACTTGTAGTTGCCAAAATGATATGAGTGAAATATGTTGGCGGAGTCACTCTCAAGAACTCTCTAGTTCTTCTTCTTCGGGATCCACATCATCTTGATGGGAATCCTTAGAGTTGTAGTCGTACTTGATGAAGTAGAGCTTGATGTAGTCTTGGGAACCCACTTGACCAAGGCCTTTGGAGCTTCTTCAAATGCATCAATCTCCTCTTGAAGCTTATCCTTGCCTTTTTGCTTGTGGTCTTGTGGTGGAAGATCATCTTGAGCTTGCGTCCCCTTGAAAGAAGTAGTATCATACTTCTCTTGTTGAGGAAAAAACTTCATCTTGGGGTATTGATCTTCTTCCCACTCAACTCCATTGGCATTGAACTTTCGTTCAAAACCAACACCTTGGTTCTTCCGGTGCCTTCCTTGCTTCCGTACAATTTCCTCAAATTGCTTACTCCCGGCAAGGCTCTTGTAAACACCTTTCTCTATAGTTCCCTTCAATAAGCTATTTTCTTGCTCAAGAGAATCATTAGTGGAATCAAGAGAACTACTAGAAGCAACATCATTGGGTTTAGCATGATTATTGTTACTACTAGAGGAAGAATCCTTCTTGTTCTTGTTACTAGACTTGACTTGAGGCATGTAAGTAGATAGGAGTAAACGCTTGACAATGTAAGAAGAACTTATGTTACGGAGATCATCATTGATTGCCTTTAAGAACTCATGCTCTTGCTCAAGGTTGAGCTTTTCAAAGCGTAACTTCTCATGAGTCCTTAAAAGTTCTCGATGATCTTCTAAGATAGTTTCATGAGCTAACTTAAGAGTGGTTAGTTCTTTAGTTAGAAGCTCAATCTTATCCTTATTATTGTCATTCGTTTTATCTTGATTAGCATGATTAATTGACGTTTCATCATAGTATTCATCACTAGAGTTGTCAACAAGTAAATCATCATCACCTAACAAGTCATCTTCGTCACTATTGAAATCAACATACTCGGGATGTGTTACCTTTGGACCTTTGTCCATGAAGCATCTTCAATTCCTTCATTTGGTGAATCAAATATGTCAGAGGAGTTGGTTGACACAAGTGCTAGACCGGCGACACCTTCATCTTGAGTATATTCGTAGTCGGAGTGATAGCTTCTCTCGGAGTGATTGTCGGAGTCAGAGCCGGATACCCATTCACCAACATGAGCTTGATGTCTTAGTTTTGTGTAGCTCCTTGATGACTTGTCCTTCCTTTCCGAATCCTTGCTTCTCCGTGAGGGTCTTCGTTCATAACGATCATCTCTACTCCTCCTCTCTCTTGGTGGTGATTCTTCTCTTCTACTTCTTCTCTTGGGTGATTCTTCTCTTGTTTTGTAGGGTGCCGTACACTCATTGGAATAGTGTCTGGGTCTCCCACAATTGTAGTAATTGCGCTCTCGACTTGAAGATCTTTTGTCATTGTAGGACCTTGACTTGGAGCTTCTCTCTTTGCTTCTATTCTTGTAGAACTTGTTGAAGTTCTTCACCATTAAGCTCAATTCTTCATTGAAGGTTTGTTTCTCGCTTGATGATGTGGGGGCTTCACATGAGGCTTTGTAAGCACAGCTTGACTTGTTGTGAAGTTCCTCCTTATGAGCAACAATTCTTCCAGTGACTTCCATTGGCTCGAGATCTCTGTAATTTTGCATCATTTGGATCAATGTGCACACGGTATCATATTTTCCATCCAAAGCTCTTAGGATCTTCTTGATGATGAATTTGTCGGTCATCTCTTCACTTCCTTAGCCGGCAATCTCATTTGTGATAAGAGCAAGCCTAGAGTACATTTCAGCGACACCTTCACCATCCTTCATTTTGAACTTGTCAAGTTGACTTTGAAGCACGTCCAACTTGGATTCCTTGACGGAGTCGGTACCTTCATGCATATCAATCAAAGTATCCCAAATTTCCTTTGCATTCTCAAGACGGCTGATTTTGTTGAATTCTTGAGGCACAATCCATTGAAGAGGATATCACAAGCTTGAGCGTTGTATTGCAGCATCTTCAACTCTTCCGCGCTAGCTTCACGGTTCGGTTCTCTCCCATCAAAGAATTCACCTTGCAAGACAATACACACAATAGCCCAAACGGCGGGGTTATGTCCAAGAATATGCATCCAACTAGCAAAATTAGTACCATCAAAGTAAGGACCTCTACGGTGATAATTTCCCTCGCTAGACGCCATACTCTCCTAGGTTGTGAAACCAAGGCTATGACCACCAAAATCTATGGAAATCAAAGCAAATGGAGACCAAAGCTCTGATACCACTTGTAGGATCGAAAGTGTGTCTAGAGGGGGGGTGATTAGACTACTTGACCAAATAAAAACTTATCCTTTTCCCAATTTTAGTCTTTGGCAGATTTTAGCTATCTAAACACAAGTCAAGCAATCTGAACACAATTCAAGCAGGCATGCAAAGAGTATATGAGCAGCAGAAAGTAAAGCACGCAACTTGCAAGAATGTAAAGGGAAGGGTTTGGAGAATTCAAACGCAATTGGAGACACGGATGTTTTTGTCGTGGTTCCGATAGGTGGTGCTATCGTACATTCACGTTGATGGAGACTTCAACCCACGAAGGGTAACGGTTGCGCGAGTCCACGAAGGGCTCCACCCACGAAGGGTCCACGAAGAAGCAACCTTGTCTATCCCACCATGGCCGTCGCCCACGAAGGACTTGCCTCACTAGCGGTAGATCTTCACGGAGTAGGCAATCTCCTTGCCCTTACAAACTCTTTGGTTCAACTCCACAATCTTGTCGGAGGCTCCCATGTGACACCTAGCCAATCTAGGAGACACCACTCTCCAAGAAGTAACAAATGGTGTGTTGATGATGAACTCCTTGATCTTGTGCTTCAAATGATAGTCTCCCCAACACTCAACTCTCTCTCACAGGATTTGGATTTGGTGGAAAGAAGATTTGAGTGGAAAGCAACTTGGGAAGGCTAGAGATCAAGATTCATATGGTAGGAATGGAATATCTTGGCCTCAACACAAGGGTAGGTGGTTCTCTCTCCGAAAATGTGTATTGGAAGTGTAGGTTCGTTCTGATGGCTCTCTCCACGAATGAAGAGTGGGTGGAGGGGTATATATAGCCTTCACACAAAATTTAAACGTTACACACAATTTACCAATCTCGGTGGGACTGAATTGAGAAACTCGGTCGGACTGATTCAGCAAATCTAGTGACCGTTAGTATTTTTGGTGGGACCGACATGCAACTCGGTAGGACCGATATGGTTAGGGTTAAGGCATAACGTAATCTCGGTGAGACCGATTACACAAACTCGGAGAGACCGACTTTGGTAATAAGCTAACCAGAGAGTTGGTCAGGTAAACTCGGTTGTACCGGTTCGCTCATTTCGGTGGGACCGAAATGTTACGAAAGGGAAACAAAGAGTTTACATTGCAATCTCGGTGGGACCGGTCGCTCATCTCGGTGGGCCCGAAACGTTACGAAGGGAAACAGAGAGATTACAACCCCATCTCGGTGAGACCGAGATCCCTATCGATGAGACCGGTTTGCCTAGGGTTTGTGGCAGTGGCTATGACATCTGAACTCGGTGGCGCCGGATGGAAAGACGCGGTGGGGCCGAGTTTGACTTTTGGTTTGGGTCATATGTGGATGTGAGAAAGTAGTTGAGGGCTTTGGAGCATATCACCAAGCACTATGGAGCAAGAAACTCATTAAGCAACACCTCATCCCTCCTTGATAGTATTTGCTTTTCCTATAGACTCAATGTGATCTTGGATCACTAAAATATAAAATGTAGAGTCTTGAGATTTTGAGCTTGAGCTAATCCTTTTATCCTTAGTATTTTGAGGGGTCCACTTTCCTCATCCATGCCATGCCATTCATTGAGCTTCTTTCCTGAAATATTCATCTTGGAATAATGTTAGCTCAATGAGCTATATGTTGTTAGGAATTACCAAAACCACCCAGGGATAGTTGCACTTTCAGAGGCCGAGGCCGACGACCCTCCGGCCCCAGGGAGGAGACGCGTCATGTGTCGGGCTAGCTCCGGCGAACCAATTCGGCCCGGCAGGGCCGTGTCGCGGCAACAGGTTCAGGAGCAGTCCGTGCACCAGACGAGGGCTGCGGCAGCGAAGAAGGCGGTGAAGGCCGCGGTGGCGAAGAAGAAAGCGACTGCCTCTTCTTCATGCAAGCGTCACCGGACTCCATCCCCTTCTTCTCCTCCCGCGGATGTCGACACGGAGGTCGTCTTCGATTTTGGGTCTCTTAGCCCAAGGAGGAAGAGGAATCAAGTGGAGGAAGAGTAAGTATCTTGCCCCCCCCCCCCCACATTAACCCCTGACTTTACTCCTGTGTCATCTTTCCTTGACCTGATGTTGTCTTCACAGAGACACGGAGATGCTGGCGCAGAGGGTGGAGAAGAGGGCCAAGGCCTCGATGGGTGACAAGCCCCCGGCGGGTACTTTGAGTACGCCGCTGGTGGTAGAGAGCAGCCCTCGACGCAGCCCCCGCTTCAGCCCCCAGCGTGAGTCCATCACTCACTCCTTCGTTGTTGAACTTTGGGGTGTGAATCTTTGATGCTGATCTTGCCGGGTTTGCAGGAGAAGAACGGCAGCAGGAGGAGCCGCCGAGGGATACCCCCAACATGCCGCCCCTCTCAACTACGCCGCCCCGAGGGGCGTACCCGGCAAGGGCATCCACCACCTAGCCCACACCCATGGAGGAGGAGGAGGAGACGAACTTGGGTGCTGGTGGTTCCACCCCGGCAACGAACGTTGGCGGGGAGGGCGCCACTTCTTCCTAGCCCGGTGCAGGTAAGTTTGCTCACTTCCCGTCCCTATTCTTCCTTCTTCTTCTTGGGCCTTGACCGTGGCTCCGCCTTATTCCCTTTCTTGGTATCCAGGCCCTTCCTCGGCGGACCGGGAGGACATCGACACCGTCATCGAGGAAGTCGCCAGGGATGCCAAGGCCGAGGCCGACTAGATCGCCACCGAGGAGGCCGCCAAGACCGCTGCTGAGGATGCCGCCAAGGGGCCCGATGAGGAGGCCGGCAAGGCCGCTGCCGAGGAGGCCGGCAAGGGGCCTACCGGAGAGGCCGGCAAGGCCGCTGCCGAGGAGGGGACGGTTGATGACCAGCCTTCCTCCTCTGCTGCCTCCGGCTCGGGCAAGTACCTGAAGGTGAGTGACGATCTGTTCGTCCACCTCCCAGGGACGGCGAGCACCAGGGCGCCCACCGAGGGGGAGGTGATTGACGACGAGGTGCTCGCTGCCGCCGGGCTTGAGGTTGTTGACGAACCGAGCGCCGGTGGCGGCGGTTCCTAGGAGGAGGAGCTCCTTCGGGCCATGAGCGCCAACTGCCAGAAGCTCCGGGCGCTTCACCGTGCCTGCCTGGACAAGGCAAAGTCCAGGATGGCAGCGGTGGATAAGGCAGAGGTGGATCTCGTGGGGCGCATCGCCAAGACGCAGGCTTGGTTTCACCAAGCCCATGAGGAGCTGAAGGTTGCCCAGGACCTGCTGGCCAAGCGCAAGCTGGAGCATGTCATAAAGCAAGCCGACATCGAGAAGGCCCAGGAGGTGGCAAGGGAACAGGCCGCCAAGGACGAGGCCGCTCGGCAGCAGCACCAGGCCGAACTGAACTCCCAGGAGGAGGATCCTGCCGCTCGTGAGGGGGTGGTCGCCGCCACACTCCGTGGCAAGGATGAGGAGATTGGGAAGCTCGTCGCGCAGCGGACCCAGGAGCTGGAGCAGAAGCACAAGGAGGCGCTCAATGCCCAACACTACAAAAAAAGACACATCCGTGACATTTTGAGCCGAACGAAAATCTTTTCTGTCATACTTACGACACTTCTATGACGATAATTTTGACAAAACCCAGTATCATCATAGATGTGGTGGGGTCCTACTTCTATGAAAAAAATCATGACAGAAAATGGGCTTTTCGTCCTGGGCGGGCCAGAGACGCAGCTGCATGACATTCTTTGGGCCGTCCATGACGGAAAAAACCGTGGTAGAAGCGAGGGCGCGGAAAATATCGGGGAGTCCCCGGTTACGGTGGGTGGTCGGGGGCCGAGCGATGCGCATTTCTCTCGTACGTACGCGCGTGTGTGCGAGGCGTTGGGCTCTAACTGAACCCGAGCGAGGCGTTGGGCTCTAACTGAACCCGAGCGATTGCACTGCATGCTACGTGTTACTGAACCCGAGCGGTTGATCGATGGCTGTTAACTGAACCCGGTTGAGCGATTCCTTCGCTACTGCTGCTAACTGAAGCCGATCGATGCTACCTCTAGATGAACAGTGAGCGTTGCTGGGGGGGGGGGTTGGATGAACAGTTCCCGGTGGGGGTGGATGAACAGGACCCCGTGGGGTTGCCTCTGGATGAACATGACCCAGATCGTTCGAGCCGGTATGGGCTGGATGAACAGGACCCCGTGGAGGGCACGATGAAGAGGACCACCCCATGGAGGGCAGGATGAACAGTAGACGGTGGAGGGCAGGATGAACAGTAGCCCGTGGAGGGGTGGTTGAACAGGAGCCCGTGGAGAGGGCTGGTTGAACAGTAGCCGGTGGAGTAGCGCGGTGGAGGCTGGATGAATAGGAGCCTATGGATGAATAGTCGCAGGTGGAGGCTGGAGGAGGTCGACGGTGGATGAACAGTGGCCCATGGAGGCTGGAGGGGGTCGACGGTGGAGATGAACCGTATCCCGTGGAGTCCCGTTTTGCGGTACGCCACACCTCTCCCAATGAGCAGGACCCCCGTTTCGACCGTAGGAGATCTGTTTTCTCCATTTTGCGGTACGCCATACCCCTCCCGATCAACAGGACCCCTGTTTCGACCGTAGGAGGTCCGTTTCCTCCGTTTTGTGGTATGCCAGACCCCTCCCGATGAACAGGATCCCGTTTCGAACGTGGCCGGTCGAACACAAGGCCGTTTCCTCCGTTCTGCGGTACGCCAGGCCTCGTTCCCATCGGCTATTTCGTCCAAGCCCTCCCGATGAACACGACGACGCATTCCGTTCTGACCCAGCCGGTTGGCTCCGACGGGTCCTCTCCAGGGAGGGACTGCATAAGCTCTCTCCCATGTGGGAGGGTCCGTTCAAGGTTGTTCATGTTTCCAGGCCCGGCTCCGTGCGCTTGGAGACTCAAGAGGGCGTACCTATCTGTAACGCGTGGAACATCCAGCACCTCCGGAGGTTTTACCCCTAAAAGGCCAAAGTGCTCGTGAAGAAGGCGAATGCTGTGGAAGCTCATTCTTTTTGGAAAAGGCCCAAGGTGCATGTGAAGAAGGCGAATGCCCGTGAAGCTCATTCTTTTGGAAAAGGCCCAAGTGCTCGTGAAGAAGGCGAATGCCTGTGAAGCTCATTCTTTTTGGAAAAGGCCCAGTGCCTGTGAAGAAGGCGAATGCCTGTGAAGCTCATTCTTTTTGGAAAAGGCCCAGAGCCTGTGAAGAAGGCGAATGCCTGTGAAGCTGTCGCGTTTTGGAAAAGGCCCAGTGCCTGTAAAGAAGGCGAATGCCTGTGAAGCTTGCTTCCCAGAAGAAAGGCCCAGAGCCTGTGAAGAAGGCGAACGCCTGTGAAGCTGTCGCGTTCTGGAAAGGGCCCGGAGCCCGTGAAGAGGGCCAACGCCCGTGAAGCTTGCTTCCTAGAAGAAAGGCCCGGAGCCTGTGAAGAGGGCCAACGCCTGTGAAGCTCGCCGCCCGTGACACTCTCACGTAATAATGAGTTGGGGCTGTACACCCCCCGGAGTCTCAGGAGTGCCGGCCTCAGGCCATGGGGCTCCCTCCCACGCCCGATGGCAGCACTTAGCTCCGTCTTTGGTGAGAAGACGTCGAAGACTAGACTAGGTGCCGGACGCGGCTTTTTCATTTGCTTTCTGCAGTTGACTAGTTATTCCCATTTGGAGTTTTTATCGAAACTATCGCCATCTTTTGGTCCGTGGTTCTTCGATCTTTTTCGCTCTCCTGCCTCGATTTCTCTTGCGTGGGGACTCGCGAGGCAGAAGCCTCGGGAGCCCTCGCGATCGTTCCTACACCTATCGCTCAAGTTTTCACGGCCCTGGTCCACAGCTGGAGCACCCCTCCTGACCATGCCTCACGGGCAGCACAACGCGAACTCGGGGCCTGGATCGGTCGCCCCCGCGGCCACGGCTGGAGTTCACTTGCGAATGGGCGTACAACAGAAAAGAACGATGTCGAGGATAACAAAAGCATTACAATAATTAACGGCGTTAACCTAAACGCCTTTCACGGGCCACACATTGTTGTCTTTTGCGCAGGAGAAAAGAAAGGAAAAGGACAAGCAGGTGAAGCACGCCCGTGCGGCCCTCTTGGAAGGCTCGAGCCAGTCTCGAGCTCAGGCGGACTCCTCTCGTGCTTCAAGGGCGCGGCGGCCAGCGGACCCGCTGCCCCCAAGCAGGCGCAGGCGGCGTGGGGGGCTGGCATGACGCCGGAAGAATCACCACCAAGAAGAGCTGCTGAAGCTTGAGGAGTCACGGGCATCGCCACCGCCCATGCTGCCCTCTCCATCCACGCCGAGGCTGAGTCCTCGGCATGGCCGTCGTCTTCGTGGCAGCACCCCATGCGGTGACCGTCTTCCCGAACACCCTCACGTAGAGGGTGGCGTCGCCGTCGTACTTGAAGTGCGAGGGAGCACCGCGGCGAAGACCACGCGCGAAGCGAACGCCTGCCACCGCTGGTCGTGAACAGTGTTCCTCAGAGAGAACTCGGAGAAGCCCACGAATCCCGGCTGCAGCATCCATCCGCCTGGAGCCAGAGGCCCCCCAGGGCGCCAGCTGGGAGCTCACCCAGGAGGAAGCACGGGAGCTGAAGCCATGCCGGGCGGCTGCTCCGCCCACACCATGAACTTCGGCAGCGCTTCAACAGCATGGAGGCGCGGCCTCGGGGGACGTGCGGCCGGGGCACGCCCTCCGACCAAGGCCAGCCGCTCGTCGCCAAGCTGAGAGCCTCCCCCACGACCACGGGAGACCGCCGTGGAGGCCACGGGATGCTTGCGAGGGCGACCTCGACCACGCTTCGGCGGAGGAGAGGAAGACTCGACCTGACGGCCCTTCCCCTTCTCTGCGGCCGAGAACTTCCTTGGTGGAGCCATGGAGAAGAAGGAGAGACAAGAAAGGATAGACTGGAAGGGCACGCGCCGTTCCGTACTTATAGCCGGCGAAGGCCAACCGTCGGCCTCCACGATCACCGGTAATCATGACCGACTCTGCATGCAGGGACTTGTCGAATCCGGGTGGTTACCGAGGCATCATGGGGAAGCAGTGTGCACGCGTCCAATCAACCGCCACGCGGCGCCCAAAGCCGCGGGCTGTTAGGGCCCGCGGCGCTTTGCACTTGCCCTTTCGCCTCTGCTTTCGGCCAATTTGGGCGGCGCCATGGGCCCTGGGAGCTCTTGTCCGGCGTTAAGGAATGGGGTCCCCAGACTTGCCTGCCTGCGGCCTACGACGTGGCTCGAAGGAGGCCCAGCACGACCCACCTTCATCAACGCAAGCTCAAGACCCTCGCGGGGCGGACGACAAGGAGCTTCCTCAGGCATGGCCTCGTCAGGATGGCTCATGAGGAGGCGGAGAGTTCAAGGCAGGGTACCTCGCGAGGTGCCAATGACGCAAGCCATGACGACCAAGGGCGCTGGCCGGCGCCAGCCCGCTTGATGTCCTCCTTTCCTCTTTGGTGCAAAGGGAGCAAGCGCGGCGAGCATCAAGCAAAGGCATCCGCTTCGTGCAACAAGACCAAGACCAGCCCAACGGTGGAAGGGAGTCAATGGAGCCCAAGCAAAGGCGTCATCACCAGAGCCTTTGGCGGCGAGGACCAACTTTAGTCAGGATAAGTGTACCCGCTGTTCCCCTTCAAAATGGCCAATTGTTGGCGCCCTTCCCGCTCAATATTTGGGAAGAGGCCCAGGGCCTTCGCCTATAAATAGGAGTAGCCACCCCCAGGGCAGAGGGACCCGATCAGATCCGAATCCTCATCAAGAAACCAGTAGCTAGAGCGACTGAACACCACCTAGCAGTTCATCGCACCATCCAAGGACAGACCCTCACGAGGATGTTCTTCCCTGTATTGTTCCTCATCAGCCCAAGAGGCAATCCATCATACCACACACTGGAGTAGGGTATTACACCACAATGGTGGCCTGAACCAGTATAAATCTCGTGTCTCTTGTGCTGTTCCGTTTAGTAGTTTAGGTCCCAGCGATTCGGCGAGGTGCGAGACGGTGGAGGTTTGGATCTCCGCGCGCACCCCAGTGTTCGAACCTCAAGGGTCTGCCGGAACCCGAAATCCGACAGCCACCACTGTCGTGTTTAGATCTGGAGAGAACGAGACAGTGTGAAGAGAGCAACACTAGCAAGAAAGCGCAGAGGCTCCTGCCTATATAGTGGAGTACTAGTTTTCTTTTGTCTACCGACCAGAGCCGGCTTGACCTCGGCAATGACTGTCGAGAAGTCTTCATGCACGTGCCCCGGAGGCGCAGTTGTCGTCATTTTGATCTGAAGCACTGGATTATAACATATAACACGAAAAAATGCCACATGACAAGAAATCATAACCTCACTACCCAAAGGAGACAAGATGAATCCCGACGGACAAACTAGACGAGGATCAAAGCTCAAATTAAAGATAAACTCGTAGAAAAGGGGTCCGTCGATAGTAGTCTTCGTGCATGTGCCCCCAATGACTAGCCCAACTCAGTTGTCGCTGTTTAACCCTCGCAGTGATCCGAAGCACATGACACCTAATTTTGCGAGATGACAAGAAACCTTTTTTTAGATTTCTCACCAGAACTACAGCCTTGTACAACACAACCTGCACGATATGTAGACGATAGGCAATCCAGGCGTGTCTACTGGAGTCTGGTCACATGCATGGACGAACTGATCTTCCGTGTCTTGCAGGGATCATCCAGGTACCAATGTGGAGTATGTGCTTCTATTAACTCAACCGACTTGTGGGGCCGGGGAGTGTGCCTATGGTCGATTCTCAATTGCGGTCCCACATGTGTGTGCAAACGCAATATGACGCGCATTCCATTTGGAGAGCGGTGTGCCAGACCGACCGACCGTCTGTGGTGCGACGCGAATGCGACGGGCGTGTTGTATACTCCGTACATGTGTACCGCCGTTTTCTTAAGGCTTTGCTCCAGGTGCAATCCATGGATACAAAATTAGTATACTGTACTATTTAAAAGTCGAGGGCGGGGCTTTTCCCGCGCGGTAGGCAGGGCAGTTCCGCCTAGTCGGTTCGACAGAGACGCGAGAAGATGAGGGAGTAGGCTGCTGCAAACGTAGGGCTGTGTGATTTGACAATGAGTTACTGCTGGATAGGTGGGGCCCGATGATTTGACTTGCCATTATCATTTCAACTGCGGCGCTACGACCGGCTTGAGTCTCCCGATTCCTGACCACCTCCATACAAGTGCCTCTCCTGATGGTCCACCATGTAGAGGCTGGCTCTTGCTTGAGAGCCCACTCCTCCACTTTTTCCTTGCCTCTTTCCCCCACATATGCAAAATGTTATGTAAAGCGGGCTTATAGCCCACTATTGTACTTGATCCTACAGGTGCTAAGCCTGCCACATAGGCATAATGTCTGATGTGGCAAGTTAATTAAGAAGAGAGGGACTAGTTTGGTGACCCCAGGAAGAAACGGTGCTAAGCGCGTGTGCCTAGATGATAGACTAGTTTGGTGGTAGCCGCGACCATGATATGGGCTGCTGGCAGCCCTTGGATCTAAGATCGAACGGTCGCATGCTAAGTTGCTGAAAATTTGCAAAATAACCCTCTAGGATGGGATATTCACCCATAGGTCTAGAAACACGCCATGCAACCGTTTGATCTCAGATCCAAGGGCTGTCAGAAGCCCGTATCATGGGAGAATGGAAAGCTTCGTATCACCTGTAATTTTCCCGACGCTTGACATGACATCAAAAGCCATTTAATTGGGCGTTGAGTAGACATGACATCTAATTGGGCCCCCATAGTACTATGCATGAATCCATTTATCCACCAGGCAAGCCACTACCCTGCCATTTGCACGCGCCCCCACTCGACATTTTTACAATTGATAAACCGCTCGTAGTCGTCCCGTCCTTTCACATTACAGCAGTTCCACTAATACTAACCCTCCTCCCAAATCCATGGTGTCCCAAATCTCCATGATCGGCGGTGAGTACAAGGTTAGAACCATCACCGGCGATAAGTTCGATGTCATCTACACCCGTTCTTCCGCAACGGTGAAAGAATGCCTTGCTCGCTTCAAACGCATGTTCGAAAAATCAAATGATGAGTGGGTCGTTGGGCTAGATGTTGAGTACACCACAGTCCTGGGAAGCGAGAAGAAACTAAAGGAGGCAGAGAAGAAGAAGCCCGCCGTGATCCAGGTTTGCGTGCATGACTTATGCTTGGTCTACCACATATGCCATGCCGACGTTGAGTGCGAGGAATTTAAGAAGTTCCTCAAGGGAGGCCGAGTCAAATTTGTTACTGTAGACTTTATGAACGACAAGGAAATCTTGGGTCGGATAGGCCTTGTTGTAGGCGACCCTTTCGACGTCCAGAAGGAAGGGCTGGTGCCCTCCCTTGATCAGCCTCCAATGCTGACCCTGGCAGGAGCCATGGTTCATTCTTCGTACAGTAAACTATAGAAACCTCCATACACGTTTCATCGTCATGCATGGTAGTGGAATGTACTAGATATGGACCACATCCACTACGCTGCAATGGATGGCTACCTTTGTTTCAATATCTACAAGGGTTGGATGAAGAGCAAGAGCCAAGTGTGCGGTTCAAGCAAAGAAGTATCACCCAAGATGAGGAGGGACAAGGACGAAGTCGATGACGTGGACGAGGACTTCGAGTAAGGTTGCAGTGTCATTGCTTATGGTGGTTCTAATGCAGTGTCTATCGGATTAGTTGCTTAGTTTAATTTCTGGTGTGCTTAGTTTATTTGAGGGGTGTGTTGTGCTGAGCTCCCAGCAGAACTACGTTATGTTTCTTCTCGTTATATTTCGTACATTTCATCTTTTAGTTGGTATAGCACTACCACTCGTTTCTTGACATTATATACGTAGAATATATATGGCCAACATCATATAGCCAGCAGTTTAGTTATCAAAGAATTTCAGGGTGCATAGTTTTGTCAATGAATTCCAGGGTGCTTAGTTTTATTTGAGGGGTGTGTTATGCTGGACACCATTGTCGGCGTTCTGGGAACGGGGGTCCCCAGACTTGCCTGCCTGCGGCCTGCGGCGTGGCTCAAAGGAGGCCCAGGACTGCCCATCTTCATCAACACAAGCTCAAGACCCTCGCGAGGGGCCAAGCCTCGCGGGGCGGACGACCAAGGGCTTCCTCAGGCTCGGCCTCGTCAGGCTGGCTCTTGAGGAGGCGGAGAGTTCAAGGCGGTACCTCGCAAGGTGCCCATGACGCAAGCCATGACGACCAAGGGCGTCGATCGGGCGCCGACCAGCAGTAATCCTCCTTTCCTCTTTGGTGCAAAGGGAGCAAGAGCAAAGGCGAGAGCATGAAGCAAAGGCATCCGTTTCGGTGCAACAAGACCAAGACCAGCCCCAACGGCCGGAAGGGAGTCATCGTGGAGCCCAAGCAAAGGCGTCATCACCAGAGCCTTTGGCGGCGAGGACCAACTTTAGTCAGGATAAGTGTACCCGCTGTTCCCCTTCAAAATGGCCAATTGTTGGCGCCCTTCCGCTCAATATTTGGGAAGAGGCCCAGGGCCTTCGCCTATAAATAGGAGTAGCCACACACAGGGTAGGGGGATCGAAACGATCGGATCCGGAATCCAGAGAAAGACAGAGTCCCGATCCTCAAGCTAGAGCGACGGGACACCACCTAGCAGTTCATCACACCCACCAAGAACAGGCCCTCGCAAGGCTGTTCTTCCTTGTACTGTTCCTCATCAGCCCCAGTGGCAATCCACCACGCCACAAACTAGAGTAGGGTATTACACCACAACAGCGGCCCGAACTAGTATAAATCTTGTGTCTCTTGTGCTGTTCTGTTTAGTAGTTTAGGTCCCAGCGATTCGGCGAGGTGCGAGGCGGTGGAAGGTTGGATCTCCTTGCGCACCCCAGTGTTCGAACCTCAAGGGTCTGCCGGAACCCGAAATCCGACAACCATTAACTTATCATTGTGAGAATCGGCTTATTATTGTCATGTAACATGGTCAACGGGGTTTGACGTGAAAATAACAATGTTTAATGGCATTTCTGAGCAAACATCTAACTTAACAATGGCATTTTTTAGATATCTAATTGCATTTTGAGCAGGCATCTCACGGATCGATGGCATTTTTTGAGTAGTTGTAACTTCTAATGGCAGAACTGAGTAGTGATACCCAACTAGTGGCATAAATAATAAGAACCCAAGAATTAAATAGCGCTAATTTCTTTATTTCTTTATATCTTTATACCCTTGTGTGCGAAATAATATACGCTGCCTACCGCCAGATTTTCTTTACAGAGGCAACATAGAACTATATGAGTGCCCTGTTAAATTTTGGAATTATTCTGGGTTCGTTTGGCCTTTTTTATACATTAATTGAGTTTCTGGTCATTTAATGTGCATAATTCAAATTTGAACTACAAGAACATGCTCCCGTGCAAGAAAGTTGACTGAGAAATCACATGTGTGTCCTCGGGTGAATTTCTAGGTCCCATGCAAGAAATGGGAATGAAATTCAAACATCTGGGCATCGTGGTTCGGCCGAGAACATTGATAAGCTTGTTTTTAAAATTCTTGTAAATCCAAAACACACCTGAAAATCATGGAACTTGGCATGGTGTCATGTCATGGTAGTACCATCTGTGGTAAAAAAATGCAGAATAGGAACAAGTTTTGGTATAAGTTTCTTGCAAACCGGAGCTTCTCTCAAGAAGGCTCGTGGTTCTGAGAGGGAATGTGTCACCTTTGTGTGCGTAATTCAAATTTTAAATACAAACACATGCTCCAGTGCACCAAAGCTGGTTGAAAAATCACATGTGTGTCCTCGGGTAAATTTCTAGGTCCCATGCCAGAAATGGGAATGAAATTCAAACATCTGGGCGTCATGGCTCGGCTGGAAACATTGAGAAACTTGGTTTTTTAATTCCTGTAAATCCGAAACACACATGAAAATCATGAAACTTGGCTTGGTGCCATGACATGGCACCAACATGCTGTGGTAATTTTGCTGTCCGATTTGCGAAGGCGCACACATTAACAATCAACAAAGTCATTTTGGAACAAGTGCTGTCACGTTACAATCGGAAACACAAATATTATTCAAACCGTGGCCGTTCTATTTACCATTTACGTGCCGCCACGTGTCCCCTTTTTTATTAGCTAGGAGGCACCGTGTAGAGTAGCTATTTGAGTACGGGAGGCGTGCAATGAGACCCTGCGCGTGCTTATCAGGAGGAGAGCCCTTTAACCTCCATCTGCCGTCCACCTCTGTCCCAGGGTACCATTAATGGTGCCCGAGCCTTTTTTTAATGGCGTGGCAATGTCTCACTCGACTGAGATATAAGAGAGAAAAAAGAAAATCTGAAAAGAAAATTTTGCACGGATCTTGATGTAAGATCCGAAGGACCTATATAGCATCTACTGCGACTTATAGCAAAACCGATGAATTATAAGGACGACGAGAGTGGATAATAATTGTCTTACATAATTAGGAAGATAATTAAAAAAGCCCCATGCGGCTACGCCCGAAATACACAAGGGCAAAAGAAGAAGGAAGACACATAAACGATCTGGCTCGCTGATCTCTACTTTCTTTATGCGATGCAGGTCGCGGAGACTAGTTCTCGCGGCGGGCGATGATCTCTTTCATCAGTTTCATGTCCTTAATACGCTGCTTGGCAGCATCCATGGATTCCTCCACCAGCCTGCTGCGCTCGATGCGGAGCATGGCATTCTCGTCCATAAGTTTCTTGATGATGACACCCGTCCTCTGCAACACGACAGCGGTTTCCTCCTCCTGCTTCACCCTTCCGGCGATCTTCGCCCACAGCAGGTCGCGCTCGCCCCGGAGCTTCGCATTGCCCTCCCCGAGTTGCCGGATGACGCCGGTAGCCTTGTCTTGCATCCTCGCCCAGCCGGAGATCTGATCCATCTAGCTATGGACTATCGCATGCATGCGCATGTAAGAGTCCTCGCCTGCCAGCGAGAAATTTTCCCAGGCCGCCGCGGCGCGGCAGGACCTCCCTGCTGCTTCGGCGGTGCGGCGGGACATCTCTGCTGCTTCGGCGGTGCGGCGGGACCTCCGTGCTGCTACGGCGGCGCGGCAGGACCTCTGTGCTGCTACTGCTGCGCGGCTGAACAAGTCGGCTGCTTTCGCGGCGCGGCAGGACATCTCTTGTGCTTCCTCTTGCATGCTCACCTCTCCCTGGTGGAAATCTCTCGACCCAGAACTCACGCTGGCTATGGCTTGATTGTTTCCTGTGGATGAGGAGTTGAGGAGGAATGTGCAATCATCTTAGCATAGTAGTATTTATAACCGAGTACTACTTCTAATACGCTCCTAAGTGGGAAACCGTTTAGGTTGTGATCGGTGTGAACAGGTTTGCAATTAAATACAGCGTGGTAGTAGTAGTAATTTGGAATGTGACGAGATGCGCTCAAGATTTATTGACGGTTCTAGTTTTGTAGTGCGGCACTATTCCCGGATGGCGTAACGTCGGCATGTTTTCTCGGCCGTGGTGTAGCATATGCCATGGTACTATTAGTTCTTTTTCTACTGCTATGTACGTGCAAAAACTGGCACCGTCGGATACATATCTTACGCTTGGCGTTCGACAGGAATAGCCTCGTGGCGAGCTATAGACTAGTGTTTTTTTCGGACGCATTACACCTATCTCTCGGGACTTCTCGCATGCACCATC
Organism: Aegilops bicornis; assembly: GCA_021605145.1. Classification (NCBI taxonomy): domain Eukaryota; kingdom Viridiplantae; phylum Streptophyta; class Magnoliopsida; order Poales; family Poaceae; genus Aegilops; species Aegilops bicornis. Next base: position 124,043,267 of record CM038671.1, read on the forward strand.
ACTGCTCCCTAGGCCGATGCCACCCACATACAGTTGTACTATGAGAAGAGGTGCACACACGCACTCGTCCTCTCTCACACACGCATCTGTAGCTACGAATTGTAGTGTTCCCAACCATCTGATTGGCTCTATCATAGGTTTCACGTTGCTCCTTGGCCTTGAGATTGAGATGTTTTAAATGCGGAGGCTAAGATGGAGGCGCGAGGTTTTGGTTAATGTGTGGGCCGCACACGGCACCAACACGACACGAGCTTCGTCTGCCTGGTACGCATGGAGTCGGGTGAGTTGTCCAAGTATAGATACAACCAGGCCCTCGTTGGTATCTGCGCCTCGACTTTGGCTGGTCATAGTGGAGAGTAACATAGACTAGTTACTAGTCTATGAGACTAGTACCTTCATAGTGGGTAGTGTCATATACGTAGTAGTATATGCATAGTTTTGCTCCATGGCGCAATCCATCGATACTACTACTGTACAAATGTATACATTTTTCAAAAGGCTAGAGGGCGGGGTAGTCTAGCTTGGTCCTTTTCACGAGAGGCGAGGGCCTTTGTGATTTGACGGCTCATTACTGCTGGAAGGCGGGGCCTTGTGATTTCACTGCTCGTAAATGTGCCGACAACCTGAGGAGGAGCAAAGAACCGTGCGGTATACTCAAGTTTTCCACTGGAGTACGACGGAGGAGCACGAAACACGGCAGCCCAGTGCCATATCCTCTACCCTCTACTCTTATTATATATTACTAGCAAGAGGCATTGTTCTATTGGCGATAAAGAATGATCTAATTTGCTAGTCATCTCATTTTTAGCATTGTTCTATTCATGCCTCGCAGAGAAGGTGACACGTGCGGCGAAACACCTGAAGCAAAATAAGAAACACAGGAGCAAAAGACGAAGGAGGATTATCACCCCCAAAAAAGAAGGAAGACGCACACACAAGTCTAGGGCGATGTTCTCACTACATGAAGGGTTGCTGGCCGTGGAGTGGTAACTGTTTCTTCATCGTCTCCACGACCTCCATCTCCTTGCGCGTCTCCTCCGCCATCTTCATCATTGTGTCCATGACGCGGGATTTCTCGATGCGAGCCTTCATCATCTGTTCCACGGCCGCATTACGTACCTTGACAGCAGCCGGGTGCTCGGCGCGAATTTTGCCAACTCCTCCTTCGCTCCATGACGAGGGCCTGCAACATCTTCATCGAGGAACTACTATTTTCATGCAGCTTCTTCTAGCCGGGCGTTCTCCTCCTTCAGCAGGTCGAGCTCGTGGCGTAGCTTCGCGTTGTCCTCCTGAAGTTGCAGGATTTCGCCGTCGCCTTCTTCTCCGAGGCAATGCTCTTCTTCAAGAAAGCATCACCAAGTCGGCGGTCAACTCCCCTGCTCATTGAGCTCGGCGGGCATGTCGCCGAGGCTCTCCTTCAAGCAGCTCCACCAAGCCATGGATGAACTCATTACATTTTATTGAGGTGCTTATTGAGCTGATCGGGCATGCCGTCGAGGGATAACGACTCCAGCGCCGCCAACTCGGCATGTTCGCCTCGCGTCTAGGGCGCCTCGGGAGCCATCGCTGCCTGGTGAGAGTCTTTCGAGGTCTCTACGTGGCGGCGAGCCCTCTCTTTTTTTCCGCAGGCTTGGTTGCCACTCCCTTGTTACGAGAAGTTCTCGACCTAGAGCTCTGCACACCGGCCATGGCAAGGATGGACAAAGAAGCAGGACTTATGAGGAGGAAGGTAGAGTAATTTTCGGTTAGGTAGTTCCCCTTTTTATAGCCTAAGTACTAGCACTAGTACTAAAACCTGCATAGTGGGAACACGTTCAGGTTTGGTACGTACTAGTAGGTATGAGTAAGCTTGCACTTAATTGCAGCACTAGTACTTTCGGATGTGATGGGAACAAGGTAAAGATTAATTGATGGTTTTTGGTTTTGAGGCCCGAAACAGCTCCCGATGAGTTTAGTGGAACATAATTTTCAAGTAAACTGCGCTGCTCAGATGCGTAAATATTATGTTACTGTCAAAAATTGGCACAAAATACGAAGGAGACCAATGGAAGTACTACTAGCAACCCATGATTTAACTACTCGTGCGTGCAGTGGAGTAGTAATGTCTTTCTTCCGCTCTCACGTCCACTCAATTTGCATGCGCTGTATTAATTGACCATCAATGAAGTGAAGGACTTTACACGCATCATTATCACATGGGGTGGATCTTGGTACAAAATTGTTTCCGCCCGTGTACCCACGTGTGCGTGCGAGGGAATGAGTGCGTCCGTGGCGTGCGTGCACATCTTCGCTTCGTGCATGTACCACCAGTGCGGCTCAGGGAGGACGAGTACATTCTTCTGGAACCAGCAGCACGTCACAGTGATCAATCCACACAAGGATGTCGCGACAACGCCTCCACATGTGACACGTGCCCACGCTTCATGAACTGTAAGAGAGACACTGTGTAGCGTGCCATTGTGATTTGCACATACTCGATGTACTAGTAAGGTACACGTGCATTGCACGTGTCAGATTTTGCAACCAAATTACAAATAAATACCACACTGTAGCATGTAAGCTCTGAGTCATATATGCCTGATGTAGACCTTCGTTTAATTCTTATAGTTCATCTCATTCAAAATCAATTAGTTTTTATAAAAAAACCTAGGGCCTCTTTGATTTGTAGGATTTCCAAAACGCAGGAATAGGAAGAACATGGGATTAGAGTGGAATGTCGTCTTGAATCCTACAGGATGGTACAAGTGTTTGATTGTGCATAGAAAAAATGCAGAATTCTTTCAAAGGGGTTTGAGTGGATGGGATGTTTCCTATGAAATCTAGTGCAAATGAATCATATGGAAAAATTCCTATGATTTACAATCCTACGAATCAAACAACCAAGATAGGAAAAATTCCTAAGGTTTAGAATCCTCCAAAATTCCTTCGATAATCCTTTGAATCAAAGAAGCCCTTAATCTATTTTATGATTCATGGAATTGTGCGTTGTAAAGCATAAAGTACAAACAAAGAATGGCAATTCAACTAGAAAAAAAGTTTGGGCAGTTACGATACGGAAGATTCTAGAACAAAGGAAAACCACTTTTGCTTTGAGATTTGTGCATTATGCTTAAGTTCAACCATGGAGTCTGCTAGAGTGTACAAGTGGCAAAATCGGGTGCGGGCTAGAAGATGGTGTGAGGGGCCGAGTGGAGGGAGACTATGAAGGAGTGCACAACTGCGAGATCGATATTTAGAGAGAGGGGGCGAGAACTTGCGCTGTTGCACGCAGTGGCGGAGGTATTAAAAATTTCCCATGAGCTAGGGGGCCAAACATTGCTAATCCTTTACAAGGAGGGCCAATTCATCAACTTAAACCATTTTTACCAGCAATTGTCTACTGATCACATTCATATTAGCCTCGATATATAGTGATGTTAGGGGGGGCAAGGCCCTTGCTGCCCCCTGTCTTGGCCATTGTGTGCGCGTCTCAGAGATGAAGCAGAAGGCATGGATGATGAGAGGGGGGTGTTGGATATATAATTAATGTGTGTGTATTAGCTATATATGTAATCCTATATAGAGAGGTATAGATTGATCAACGTGGACGTGGGAAAGAGGGTGAGACCTCACTAGATATATAGATTGATCGGTTTATGTGGAAAACTATGAAAGACCTAGCTATACACACACACACACACACACACAGAGGAACATCGATCGTTGCGCATGCACGTCAGAGATAAAGAATGCCCGATATGATGGAGAGGGGGATGTGTGTGTGTACCTTCATGGGAGACCGACCTGAAGAAAAAGATTGCATGTGTGTGATGGATAATGCCGATTGGTAGTGTGTGTGCATGCATGCATGAGAGAAAGTTAGTGGTATAATTATAACGAGAAGACCAATGTGTGGGTGTAAAAGACTAGGTGAGGTCATAATCAATGTAAAGTTGAATTCAAATATTTGAATAAGAGATCATGATGTTTGAAACCCATGCATGCATGAATATAACGGAGATCTGCGCGGTGTGGTTTGGAAATGAGCATGTTGCAATGTATACATATTGAACAAGGCCAGATTGGTTTGAATTTGAGACCCCGATGGCAGACATCGTTTGGCCACATTGCATCCGTGCATGGACAAACTATTCTAATTGGAGATGATGGGTGGCTTTCGCATCACATATATATATATCTATACCCCTATATATATTGTATTTTATATTTTTTTATATAGTGTGCGGATAACTTTAACTTTGAAAGATGATCGTTGGATGAGGCCAATCCGGTGGTGTAGAGCTGGCAAATTTGAGCACTACTGGCTGTTCGATATCAACTAGATTCCACCAGATTTTACAACACGTACAATCTAGAAGACTCTATGGTTGAACTTAAGCGTAATGCACAGACCTCAAAACACAAGAACTTCTTCTTTGTTCTAGAATCTTCCGTATCAGAATTACCCAAATGTTTTTCTACATGATTTGTTTTTACTTTCTGCCTTACAATGCACAATTCCATGAATCTTAAAATAGATTAGTTTTCTTATAAAACCTAGATGATTTTGAACGAAATGAACTATAAGAATTAAATGAACATCTACATCACGCATATATGACTCAAATCTTACATGCTATAATGTGGTATTTATTCATAATTTGGTTGCCAAATCTCATGCGTGCAATGCACGTGTCCCTTACTACTCTAAATGGTCTCTCTCTGTGTGTTGTGCGTATTAAACACATTGTACGTAGTATATCATACTAGTCTAAATTGTCTTTTTTTTGTTTTTGGGTACACGTTAAGCTTGTTCTCCCGAAATTTCAAGCCGCGCCTTGTTATGCCGAAATTTCAAGCTAGCATCTCTGTCTATCATGCTGCGAAACTCCCGCCTCTTCAACCCGCGACTTGTTAGCCCGAAGTATTTAAGATATATCTTTGTCTCGTTGTGCTCCGACAACTCCCTCCATCTCAACCCATGCCTTGCTATTCCAAAATTATGCGAAAACTCCCACCTCCTGTGAAATCCCGACACGCGAAATGCCCGTGATACCCCTGAACCGAAAGAACCGCCTCAATTCGGTGGGGGTACTTTCGTAACTTACCCACATTTCGGACAAGCGCGTCCCTAAGCCATGGTTCCCCACTCCCATCCCATCTGCCCACCCATTCGTACACCGAGGCCGGGACAACCCGCGAAGCCCCACACCCTCCTCCATCCGCCACCCAGTCGGAGCCTCTTCCCCAACGATGTCGTCCACAGCAATACCTCGACATCCCTCATCCACCGTAACGGATGAGGATCCGTCGTCGATCTGGTCATCCCGCCGGTTCAGCCACCCCGTCCTCCACCTCCAAGGAGCTGCCCCGACATTCCCCTCGTCTTTCGCGCCACCTCCATTCCCACACCGCCTTCTTCACCTACACCACCGGAAGAGCATCAGCATCACCATTTCCTCGGATGAAGCTGCGGCCTAATCGGCGTCACCAAAGAGGTTGTACACTAATCGCCGCATTTTCTTCTTGATTCAATCTCACGGTGCTGCCAGCGCTCGGTCCCGAGCCGACACGGCGCGGCTCCATCCACCGCGGCGTCGCCGGCCACTTCCTCCACAGCGTCGCTCCCTCGGCAGCGACGTCCACATCAGTAGGAGCTGCTGCTGCTTTAGCTCTCGCTCGCTGTAGGATCGAAAGTATGTCTAGAGGGGGGTGATTAGACTACTTGACCAAATAAAAACTTATCATTTTCCCAATTTTAGTCTTTGGCAGATTTTAGCTATCTAAACACAAGTCAAGCAATCTTAACACAATTCAAGCAGGCATGCAAAGAGTATATGAGCAACGAAAAGTAAAGCATGCAACTTGCAAGAATGTAAAGGGAAGGGTTTGGAGAATTCAAACGCAATTGGAGACACGGATGTTTTTGTCGTGGTTCCGATAGGTGGTGCTATCGTACATCCACGTTGATGGAGACTTCAACACAAGAAAGGGTAACAGTTGCGCGAGTCCATGGAGGGCTCCACCCACAAAGGGTCCACGAAGAAGCAACCTTGTCTATCCCACCATGGCCGTCGCCCACGAAGGACTTGCCTCACTAGCGGTAGATCTTCACGAAGTAGGCGATCTCCTTGCCCTTACAAACTCCTTGGTTCAACTCCACAATCTTGTCAGAGGCTCCCAAGTCACACCTAGCAAATCTAGGAGACACCACTCTCCAAGAAGTAACAAATGGTTTTTTGATGATGAACTCCTTGCTCTTGTGCTTCAAATGATAGTCTTCCCAACACTCAACTCTCTCTCACAGGATTTGGATTTGGTGGAAAGAAGATTTGAGTGGAAAGAAATTTGGGGAAGGCTAGAGATCAAGATTCATATGGTAGGAATGGAATATCTTGGCCTCAACACAAGTGTAGGAGGTTCTCTCTCAGAAAATGTGTATTGGAAGTGTAGGTTCGTTCTGATGGCTCTCTCCACGAATGAAGAGGGGGTGGAGGGATATATATATAGCCTCCACACAAAATCTAACCGTTACACAAAACTTACCAATCTCTGTGGGACCGAATTGACAAACTCGGTCGGACCGATTCAGCAAATCTGGTGACCGTTAAGATTTACGGTGGGAACGGCATGCAACTCGGTAGGACCGATATGGTTAGGGTTAGGGCATAACGTAATCTCGGTGAGACCGATTACACAAACTCGGTGAGACCGATTTTGGTAATAAGCTAACCAGAGAGTTGGTCAGGTAAACTCGGTGGGACCGATTCGCTCATTTTGGTGAGACCGAAATGTTACAAAAGGGAAACAGAGAGTTTACATTGCAATCTCGGTGGGACCGATCGCTCATCTCGGTGGGACCAAAACGTTACGAAGGGAAACATAGAGATTACAATCCCATCTCAATGAGACCTAGATCCCTATCAGTGAGACCGATTTGCCTAGGGTTTGTGGCAGTGGCTATGACATCTGAACTCGGTGGCCCCGGATAGAAAGAATCGGTGGGGCCGAGTTTGACTTTTGGTTTAGGTCATATGTGGATGTGAGAAAGTAGCTGAGGGCTTTGGAGCATATCACTAAGCATTTTGAGCAAGCAAGCCATTAAGCAACACCTCATCCCTCCTTGATAGTATTGGCTTTTCCTATAGACTCAATGTGATCTTGGATCACTAAAATATAAAATGTAGAGTCTTGAGCTTGAGCCAATCCCTTTGTTCTTGGAATTTTGAGGGGTCCACTTTTCTCATCCATGCCATGCCAATCATTGAGCTTTCCTGAAATATTAGTCTTGACATGGTGTTAGCTCAATGAGCTATATGTTGTTAGGAATTACCAAAACCACCAAGGGATAGTTGCAGTTTCGATCTCCCCCTTTTTGGTAATTGATCACAACATATAGATCAAAGCTTTGACAAATGATAATACGAGTGAAAAACATTATCGCTTTGAGAAGTATGTGAAAAGCAAGAGCTCCCCCTAAATTTGTACATGGTTTAAGATTTGCTTTGGACTGCAAGTGCACAATGAGTTAGGATCATGGGTTACTCTTCCATGTCACATACATCTTGGTGGAGCGCTCAAAATGATAATAAATAAATACATGCACTCATCACCAAGCAAAGTGAATGATCATATGGGAGATAAAAAAGTATAATGTCATCAAACACATGATCATCCAAGTATCGCACAAATGCATAAAGTATCTCAAACAAGCAAATAAAGTTCAACCACCAAAACAAGACAGAACAAAAGTAAAACTCTCTCTCTCGAAGCCTATGATCTATACATTTTTCTCCCCCTTTGGCAACAAGTTACCAAAAAGTTCATAGAAAATGCATAGCACTAAATCGACTCTCAGGCTTGGTCTTCAGGTGGTGGTGTAGAAAGAACTTCAAGAATGAAGGCATCAACCGATGTAGATGGTGCTGGAGGAGTAGGTGCTGTAGCTGGTTGCACAGAAGCTGTAGGTAGTGCAGATGTAGTGGCTCTGGTGTCTGTAACAGGCACTGCAGCTGATCTCTGGCTCGTAGGCACTCTGGCAAAAGCATCAGTAGTAGTCTTGCCCTTCCTCTCCTGCATATCATCCCGAAGTTGCTCAAAAACTGACTGTATCTCAGTGACCTTCACATCCATGTCATAGAACTTCTTCTCCATGATCCTCTCCAAGCTCTCCTAGTTTCGAGTCAGGGTGGCCAGTCCCTTCTCAACCTCAGAGTGGAGGCAATCAAGTAGCCAAGTTGATCCTGCTTGCTCTTCAAGAAGTACTGAGATGCCTCACCCATGGTTGGCATCTTTGCAGCCTTTTCTGTCCTTGCCTTCTCCCTTTTTGCTTGTGCTTGCACAGAAGATGATTCATCTTCATCCATCACCATTGTGTTGTCCTCAAAATCTGGATAGATGGGCATGTGTTCCTTGTCCAAGAGGTATGTGCCTGTGCCCATCTTGGAGTTGATGACCTCCTCGGATCCGTGGGGCATACCCACAACTTCTCTTCTCGATCTGCAGCAGTCATCTTGATAGTTTCCACTATGAGGCTCATGACCTTGAACTTTTGAGGCACATCAAATATGTGAAGTAGATTGATGGCATGGCCTCTGATCATCTTGTGATCTCCAGATTTAGGCAAAAGAGTGTGCACGAGGATCCAGCTTGATTGTTGGCAGTCCCGACAGAAGATAATGTCTCGAGCCAAACTTGTGTGTCTCAATAGCGACATCCGGGATCTCTCGTACATGTGTGCCATGGAGTTGTGATCCTTCTTCTTCTTGGCATAGACATCCAAGTCATCCTCATTCTCCTCAGGAGTATTGATCAACTTTGCCCATTCTTCAACTGATGATTGGTACCTAGTACCTTCAGACATCCAGACAATCCTTCCATCTGGGTCAAAATGAGCTGTGGAGTAGAACTGCATAATAAGCTCATCATTCAACTTTGTAAGCTTCTGCCCAACAAAGTCATCCACTCCACAAGCATTGAAACTATCATAGACTCCTGGATAATGCTCTTCATTCTTCCTGATGTACTCCCAGTCTACCCATCTCATATCACAGAGAATTGGCTTCTTGTCAAGCAACACTGTCTCATAGAAGTCTTGTTGTTCCTTTGTATGGAACCTGTAGTCCACAGCAGTTCTTCTCCTGACTGCAAGGGATCAGTCAATCTCCACTGTTTGAGTCCTGCATCCCTCCCGAGCTTCATGTCCTCAATTACTGGATGAGTATCATTGTGATCTGGAATTTTGGGCTTCAACTTTCTCAAGACATGTTCCTCATCATCTTCTTCTTCAACAGCAGCTTCAGGCACTGGGGCCTTGTTCTTCTCTGCAGCTGGAATACTCCTGGTGTTCCTCTTGGGTGCAGATTTGGGTTTTGGAGCAGCTGCCTTAGGAGCTTCTTTGGGCTTTGATGAAGCAGCCCCTGACCTGATGGCATCACCCGTAAGCTTTTGAGCTTTGGGTGCTGGTGCAGCAACATCTTCCTCTTCTTCTTCTTCCATCATGGAAGGCCTTCCAACAACCCTGGCCATGGTCTTCTTGAACCTTTCCTTCCTCTTCTTCCCTTCTGCAGCAGCCTCTTTGGGTTCAGCTTCCAAAGATGCTTGAGTGGAGGCTCTGGCTTTAGACATGGGAATTCTTTTGGCAGGTGCTTTGGTCTTCATACTGTGCTTAGTGGCAGCAAGGCCCATACTCCTTCTTGAGCACCTTCTTCTTGGAAATGGCCTCATCCTCAACAGCCACTTAGTCTTCATCCTCAGAATCTGAAGTTCTCTTCTTTCTGGTCCTGGTGGCTGCCTTGGGTAAATTGTTGGGTGTGCTCCTGCTACCCTCATCTGAGCTGCTAGAGGGACTAGTGCCCTCACTCATGTGAACTTGCTCCTCTGACTTGTTCCGGATCACACTGATCGGACATATTGCAAACTCTGACAATGAGACCACTGTGAATAGTTTATAGATGAGGTAGAGTGGATGAGCATCACAAAATACAGAGGTTTTTGCAAAAGAACGACTCAAAAACTTAGTTTTAGTTTTCCACAAAAAACATTTCAGATCTACCGATTTGTAAACTCGGTGATACCGAAGCAGCTTTTGGAACCTAAACTGGTGAACACGGTCAGACCGAGTCACAGTTCGGTGGCACCGAGACTGGTAGGGTTTCGCAAAGTCCTGAACTCGGTCACACCGATTTGCAATTCTCGAACAGGCCTAGAATTACATGTGCAATGGCCTTAGCCGAATTGGTGGTACCGAGTTCTTCAACTCGGTTGGTCCGAGATGGTTTCGGCGGAAAGCTAACCCTAAATTTTCAATTCACATCTAATCTACGTAGTGTTTTTGGTGGATAAGTGATCTCAATCGTGGCAAGATTAATGGAAAAACAATGTGCTAGGGATTCGGAGTTAGGAATAGTACAATGATCAAGTCCATACCCTAGTTCGGCGATGGACTTGGTACGGCGGCAACGGCGGAGAAGATTCTTGTTGACAGCGGCGGAGACCAGTGGCAGGAGGCAGCTGGTGATGAGGAGGACGATCCAGAGACCACGGAGGCAGACCAGGCTGAGTGTGGGCGAAAGAGTTCGGAGAAATTTCCAAAATTTGACCCGTGGATATATATAACCTGACCCTATCGGTGTGACCGAGTGGAACAACTCGGTGGCACCGAGATGCATAACTGCAAGCAGTTACAGCAACTCGGTGTGACCAAAAAGTTCAAATCGGTTGCACCGAGATTGAAAACCTAGATCAACTTAGTGATCTCGGTCTGACCAAAATGGAGAATCAGTCAGACCGAAGCGCACAAAGAAGTTTTGGAAGTTTAAGTCTATGACAAATCGGGGACTCCGAGTGCTCCTCACACAGAGTGGTTCGAATCTGACTTGATCAAATTTTGTGATGTAGCATGAATAGAGTTTGAGACAAGAAAAGCATAGATAGCTACAGAATGTTCTTAGGCATTCTTGTCCATCCACTTGGCAAAAGAAAAGGAAACCAAACAATCAAAACAACAAGTGGATGTCCTCGAATGAGTAAATCATGCAACCAACATGTTCACACAATGAAATGGCAAATGAAATATGTGACAAAGCATGCACAACCAATTCTAGCATCTATCAAGCAATTTGCGATGACTAGGTCATCTATATATGAGTATATTGACTTAGGAGTCAAATGAGAACATTTGATCATAGGTCATACTCATCATTTAAGCACAAGTGGTGTTACCACTTTTACATAAAGCGTGGTTGTGTTCACACCATTAGAGTTGCTTTAGATCAATTCTTAGAGTAAAGCTCCCCCTAGATGTGAGATCCCCCCTTAGAGGGATGAACTAACCTTGGGTTTTGTCGACGATGACTTCATGTAGGTGTTGAAGATGTGGATGCTCAATGTTGATGTAGATCATTTCAAGCAATCCTTTGGAGTGAGTTGCACTTTCAATACCTACACGGGCTAGTCCCACAAGAAACAAACAAGGATACCCATAGACATAGAATGATGCACACACAAGATGATGCCTATGAAGGCATTAGGTTACCTTGTCCCTTGTCTTACCAACAAGAAGGTTTGTGACTCCTTGAACTAGTGCAAGATGTGGAAGTTGATTGTATTTGTTCTTGCCAAAATGATATGAGTGAAATATGTTGGCGGAGTCACCCTCAAGAACTCTCTAGTTCTTCTTCTTCGGGATCCACATCATCTTGATGGGAATCCTTGGAGTTGTAGTCGCATTTGATGAAGTAGAACTTGATGTAGTCTAGGGAACCCACTTGACCAAAGCCTTAGGAGCTTCTTCAAATGCATCAATCTCCTCTTGAAGCTTGTCCTTGCCTTTTTGCTTATGGTCTTGTGGTGGAAGATCATCTTGAGCTTGTGTCCCTTTGAAAGAAGTAGGATCATACTTCTCCTGTTGAGGAACAAACTTCGTCTTGGGGTATTGATCTTCTTCCCACTCAACTCCATTGGCATTGAACTTGCGTTCAAAACCAACACCTTGGTTCTTCCGGTGCCTTCCTTGCTTATGCATACAATTTCCTCGAATTGCTTACTCCCGGCAAGGCTCTTGTAAACACCTTTCTCTAAATTCCCTTCAATAAGCTATTTTCTTGCTCAAGTGTAACTTGGCTAAGAGAATCATTAGTGGAATCAAGAGAACTACTAGAAGCAACAACATTGGATTTAGCATGATTATTGTTACTACTAGAGGAAGAATCTTTCTTGTTACTAGACTTTACTTGAGGCATGTAAGTGGATAAGAGTAAACGCTTGGCAATGTAAGAAGAACTTTTCTTGCGAAGATCATCATTGATTGCCTTTAAGAACTCATGATCTTGCTCAAGGTTGAGCTTTTCAAAGCGTAACTTCTCATGAGTCCTTAAAAGTTCTCGATGATCTCCTAAGATACTTTCATGAGCTAACTTAAGAGTGTTTAGTTCTTTAGTTAGAGACTCAATCTTCTCCTTATAATTGTCATTCGTTTTATCTTGATTATCATGATTAATTGACGTTTCATCATAGTATTCATCACTAGAGTTGTCAACAAGTAAATCATCATCACCTAACAAGTCATCTTCATCACTATTGAAATCAACATACTCGGGGTGTGATACCTTTGGGCCTTTAGCCATGAAGCATATTCCAATTCCTTCATTTGGTTAATCAAATATGTCGTAGGAGTTGGTTGACACAAGTGCTAGACCGGTAACACCTTCATCTTGAGTATATTCGGAGTCGGAGTGATAGCTTCTCTCGGAGTGATTGTCCGAGTCGGAGCCGGATACCCATTCACCAACATGAGCTTGATGTCTTCGTTTTGTGTAGCTCCTTGATGACTTGTCCTTCCTTTCCGAATCCTTGCTTCTCCGTGAGAGTCTTCGTTCATAACGATCATCCCTACTCCTTCTCTCTCTTGATGGTGATTCTTTTCTTCTACTTCTTCTTTTGGGAGAATCTTCTCTTCTTTTGTAGGGGGGGGGGCGTACACTCATTTGAATAGTGTCCGGGTCTTCCACAATTGTAGCAATTATGCTCTCGACTAGAAGATCTTTTGTCATTGTAGGACCTTGACTTGGAGCTTCTCTCTTTGCTTCTACTCTTGTAGAATTTGTTCAAGTTCTTCACCATTAGGCTCAATTCTTCATTGAAGGTTTGTTTCTCACTTGATGATGTGGGGGCTTCACATGAGGCTTTGTAAGCACCACTTGACTTGTTGTGAAGTTCCTCCTTATCCTTGAGTGACATCCAATGAGCAACAATTCTTCCAATGACTTCCGTTGGCTTGAGATCTTTGTAATTGGGCATCATTTGGATCAATGTGCACACGGTATCATATTTTCCGTCCAAAGCTCTTAGGATCTTCTTGATGATGAATTTGTCGGTCATTTCTTCACTTCCTAAGATGGCAATCTCATTTGTTATAAGAGCAAGCCTAGAGTACATTTCAGCGACACCTTCACCATCCTTCATTTTGAACTTGTCAAGTTGACTTTGAAGCACATCCAACTTGGATTCTTTGACGGAGTTGGTACCTTCATGCATATCAATCAAAGTATCCCAAATTTCCTTTGCATTCTCAAGACGGCTGATTTTGTTGAATTCTTCGGGGCACAATCCATTGAAGAGGATATCACAAGTTTGAGCGTTGTATTGCAGCATCTTCAGCTCTTCCGCGGTAGCTTCACGGTTCGGTTCTCTCCCATCAAAGAATTCACCTTGCAAGCCAATACACACAATAGCCCAAACGGCGGGGTTATGTCCAAGAATATGCATTTTCATCTTATGCTGCCAACTGGCAAAATTAGTACCATCAAAGTAAGGACCTCTACGGTGATAATTTCCCTCGCTAGACGCCATACTCTCCTAGGTTGTGAAACCAAGGCTATGACCACCAAAAGCTATGGAAATCAAAGCAAATGGAGACCAAAGCTCTGATACCACTTGTGTCAGAGTAATGGGCCACGGGTAGGCAAACCCGAGCCCCTGGACCTTTCAAAACATCGGGGCAGACGGCGCCCCTCAAGACCCCAAGACGAAGAGCCGCCTTTTGAAAGTCGGCGGCAGAGCCGCCGACTGCCCTCCCAGCCGAGTCCCAGAGACGGCCTCGAGATAAGCCGACTCCCAGCCAGCGACCTCCGGAGAAGCCGGCTAGGGGGAGTCGGCCCGCGACTCCAACCACCTCCAGCCTATGCGACTACGGACGGGATGGGATGGGGCCGCCTCGCAACCAATCCCCGCCCCGTTCACAAAGGACAGGCATGGCACAGAGCGCCGTACTGACGAAGATCTCCGTCCGGCGCGGCACTGTTGCCACGCCGGCCCTGACATCAGCCCCGTGGGCAGATCCCTGTACCCACGACGGCCTGTCTGTACGACCCGAAGACGGCGGGACCCGCCTGTCAGCGGGAGTGCAGAAGACGACAAGAGCGCCCCTAGACGGACCCGCTGGGAGTCGGCCTCCAAGAGTCGGCCGGCCCCTCCCACGGGCTCCGCGCGCCATTAACCAGACAAGACAGGGAATGGCAACAGTGATCGCCCGTCAGGCGGCGGCACTGTTGCCATGACCCCATGACCAAGCTCGCTTCATTAGAAGCACGGCTACAGTAATCCGCAGCTGAGAGACTGACAGCTGGGACCTGCGCCCAGTCGGATTACCATTGTACCCCCGGGGGGTAGGAGTGGCGGCCGATTCTCCGGGTATTAATTCCCAGAAAAAAGGCCCTTGTGCTCATCAGCCCCAGGATTACTGTTAGCTGATGAGACACCAACTTGATACAGAAACTCCAAGCAAAACACAAAAATATGTGATACAAGACCATTCTGGTCTGTGAGTACAACAAATGGTTTCTAGCGGTTGATGGCGGAAGCGGGTTGTAAAACATCAGTGTCTATGGGACTCCATTTCCCACGGGAACGGCTGACCAGACTAACTCCTATCTTCACGAGGCTGCTATCACCGTTGCTTAGGTTCCGGGGCTGTCGACACGGTCGCTCCTTTCCGCGCAAGAAATCTGGCCAAGATAATAGCCAGGGACAAGCCAGTGAGTACTTTGAATGTACTCGCAAACATTATGAACACAGGAATAATATAACAACGATGTTCCGAAATATTTATACCCATGACGTCAGTCACAAAAGGTAAATGAATTTCTGATGCATGTAAGCAGGTTATTTATGAAAATGTAATAACATAATGATAATAAAAGGCACCGAGCGGGCGTCTGAAGCAACGCCACATAAAAGACTTATGAAAGAAATGCCACGGTCGGGCGTCTTAGCGACACCGCATAAAAGGCTTTAAAAGAAATGCCACAGTCGAGCGTCTTAGCGACACCGCATAAAGGGCTTTAAAAGAAATGCCACAGTCGGGCGTCTTAGCGACACCGCATAAAGGGCTTTAAAAGAAATGCCACAGTCGGGCGTCTTAGCGACACCGCATAAAGGGCTTTAAAAGAAATGCCACAGTCGGGCGTCTTAGCGACACCGCATAAAGGGCTTTAAAAGAAATGCCATAGTCGGGCGTCTTAGCGACACCACATAAAGGGCTTTAAAAGAAATGCCACAGTCGGGCGTCTTAGCGACACCACATAAAGGGCTTTAAAAGAAATGCCACAGTCGGGCGTCTGAGCGACACCACATAAAGGGCTTTAAAAGAAATGCCACAGTCGGGCGTCTAAGCGACACCACATAAAGGGCTTTAAAAGAAAAACCATCATAGTGAATATCCAGGAGGTAGAACCGTCCAAGGGATATTCGATAATACCAATAATATCACGGGTTAGTCCACAACAAAAAAAATAATCATCATTACCACATGTCGCAAGTCATAATATCAATTCTAATTTAACAGTTTCACCTCCGAAGACCGACACTAAGACCGACACTTGACCCATCCCAGACTGTAATCCTTAACCATGGACATGGCTATTCGAATAGGTTTAATCTCTGCAGAGGGTGTACTCTTTTCCCACGAGTAACGGATTCCTTTAGTCCATCGGGACTAATTCCGTCTAGGGTCTTTTTGTTGAAAACACATCTAACTTGCACACACCAGCTTAAATCACACGTGTCTGGAATCACCCACGACACCTGTCAAGCAAACTCTAAGTGGGGAGGCTGCAACCTCGCGTAGCATGGGATCAAATTTATATTAAGGCGCTCTAAGGGGTGGCCTCCCCTCTCGGTCTCAACCGGAAACACCCATGCCCCCGGACCAGGTGGCCTGCCTACCAGCTACAACCGGTATTTTCCACCCTAGCCTCTCTGTACGGTGTGTGCTAGAAAGAGGTTGACAACTTACTGAACCGTACTCTACTTGCTGTAGAGACGAAAGGTAGTACAAAACAAGTATGGGGGTTGCTGGCACAAGACTCGATATATGGTCGACTCATGAGGTTTGTAAATTTCCCTGCATGACATGTATAGAGAAAACAATTCAACCAACAGAATCACCGCTGACTATACCTTACTATGCCATACCGGACATAACCGTCCTGACGGAGACCGGTGACAAACTCATGCCTACCCAAGGCAGAGGTTTTTCCCGGACTTCTTCCGGCATGCATGCAAGGCACATGAGGATGATTATCATCACAAGTGTGTTCATTACCAACAGCATGGAAATCATTAATATGCATCCATGCACATGATCATATCACATGAAATAACGAGTCCTCCGAAATGAGGTGATGTTATAAACGTGTCAACGAACTCACAAAAATATTATGCAGGGGTTCAGAATGCTTGCCTTCAGGTCACGGGAAGGCAGGGTGCATTTCAAACTCTTGAAATAATTCTCCTCTCTTCAAAAATCCTATTTTGAAAATATAAAAGAATTAACACACAAAAATAAAAACAGCACAAAAGTTGTTTTTGAATTTTTTTCAAATAAATCTTAAAATAAACTAGACAATATTTGAAAGAGGTAGGAAAAGGAATCAATTTAATTGGAGTTGTATTTTAAAAGATACAGCAGCTCAAAGTTTGGTCAAAATCTGTTTTTTAAAATAACACAGAAAAGAAAACGTTTTAAAAGAAAAACACGTCGAAGGCGTATTCAGAAAAGGCGCTTCCACTTACTCCTGCGTGGACAGGCGCTGGGTCGCTGACGGTGGGCCCGCCTGGCCCACTGGTCAGGTTTGACCAGCCACGCGCGCGTCGTTCTCCCTCTGACCGAACGGAGGCGGAGCTCCGGCGAGGGTTTGCCGGCGAACGAGGGCGTCTCTTGGTGATCTGAGGACCTGGGTGTGCTCAGGGGGTCGAGACGAGTCTGTGGGTACCCGCCATGGTCGCCGACATGGACGGAGTCGCCGGCGACGAAGCCATGGGCGGAGCAAAGGCGTTCGGGTGGATAGTGGGTTTGTGGCTACGGTGGTCTCCGACCAAAATTGAGCACGGGGTTGCACTCAAGAGAGGGAGGGGGAGTTCTTGGTGGAGCGAATGAAGAGGGAGGGGCATTGGTGGCGACGAAATCGGCCGGAACGAGGCGGCGACCGAACCGGCCGGACTCGGGGAAGAAGGCCTTCCCCTCCTCGACTGCTGGCCGCGGTAGCTCTAGGGGGATCAGAACAGGTTGACCGAGAACTCGATTGGTCTCCGGGGCCCTTATATACGCGGTGGAGGTCGGTTCCGATGTGGTCGGCGATAAGGATGACGGTGAACCGTCTTTCTGTAGCAATAGCGACGTGGCGGCGACGCGCGCTAGGGGACGAAGCTGCGGCTGAGCTGGAGATGCTTCAGGGGGCAGCTGGCGAGCGGAGGAGGTTTGGGCGGCGCCGACTAAGGCAGGGGGCGCTGCAGATGCCGGCATCCCGCCAAGGCTCTGACGGCGGCGCTGTTGGTTGCCAGGGCGGCTTGGCGCGTTGCTGTGGGAAGGGGAGTGCGTGGCGTGGTGCTACAGAGCGGCCAAATACCAATGGCGCGACGTGTCGGCTCGGGCGCGGCTCGTGCTGTCTGGCAGCGCTCTAAGGCGTCCGATTACTGCCTGCGGAAGGTGTTCGATACAATGCCGTGGCATGCTACAGGTCACAGGTGAGGTTGGGAAGCAACAGAACTAGGTTAGAGATAGAGGGAAACTCGAGGGACAAGATGGTTTGGTCAGGTGGCCAAGTTCACAATGCCAAGAACAACTCATGTCAAATCAGTTCATGCCCTCCAGGTGTTTGACAAAATGCCACAGTCACCTAGGCATTTCTTGGAGTGGCCAATACTTCCAGATCAGTGTCTCTTTAGATGCACAAGAGGGTGGTGAGGTTAGTTTGTGAAAAGCACAAACTTGCTAGTGCAAGTTTTGCAGAACTTCAAATCTGGACAGGAGGTGGATGACATTATAACTTGAACCAAAAATGATCAAATGAGTGCATGCTCCTGGACTTAGGGGTTTTGCATGGAGGACTACAAGTAGGAGAAAGAATCTAGGGCCAAAGAGCAAGCAAGACTATGGTTGCTGTACAAATCATCATGTTGGACCAGAATGGAGATGAAGTTGATTCACTCAAAAATTTCAAATAACATCCTGGATTTTTGCATAAAGAGGAATAATATGCTCCTACTGACATCCCATAATTTTGGTGGAAGCTAGAAAGAAATATTTTAAAGGGTTGTAGTGTAAAATTCTCCCCTGGACCAGAGAAGAAAAACATGTGTAGCACTCAAAATATGCAGTGAATGAAATATATTATTGCACAAAAGTGATTTAGAGACATCACATGACATCTCCAAATTTTGGTTGGAATTTTAGTTAAGTTTATCAACTGGTTGCAGTACAAAAAGGAGCTCCAAAACTTAAAACAAGTCATTTTAATGAATAAAGCTCAAGGTGAAATAATTTAATAATTAAATCTACTGATTGAGAGATGTTTTTAAAGGGAGGGCATATAAGTCCAAAAATGTTTTGGAAGGACCCACTTGGGAAAAACTCCTTAATATTAAAAGAAAAGTTTTGAAATCCACAGAGATGTTCTTGCAGGCAAAAATTTTAAACTCTTGGCAAAATTTTAATAACTAAAACCTGGTTAAATTTTTGGGGTGTTACAGTAGGCCTATATAAACCCCCCGGGGCACCCATGCAAGAGGTTGGGCACTAATAGTTTTAGACACACAGAGAGGGAAGAGAAGAGCTAGCCGTGCCCTTCTCCTTCCTCACCCCGAACAGCTCAAGGAGCAATCTTGTACACACTTTGCCATAGTGATCATGCGGAGACCCCGCAGAGCAGCAGTAGGGGTGTTATCTCCACGGAGAGCCCTGAAGCTGGGTAAGATTCGCCGGTGTGCATGCCTTCGCCTCATCCCGTTTCCAGGCACCGGCGACGTTCTACTCGCCCCCACCATGATAAGCCATCCTTTGGCATATGTCGCACCCAACCCCCGACATTTGGTGCCCACCGTGGGGCTAGGTGCACCGTCGTCCGGAGACCTGCTCTGGACGGGATCCCTTTTCCTCCACGGCGAGCGCAGCCAGCCCGGCACGCCAGACGGAGTCTGCGCGACGCCCTGCACGGTGCTGAGGTCGCCTGCGCGGCGAGCTGCCTCGCCGAACTTGTTGGCGAGGTTCGCCTTTCCGACGAGCCTGCGTCCGACGCAGACACGGACGGCCCCAAGAGCCTCCTCGCGGGCCTCCTCGAGCAGCTCCACATCGCCGGCGAGCCTGCCGCCGACCTGGAGTCCGTAGGCTCCACCGACCCGATGCTGGTCGACCCCGACACCATGTCGCTTGACGCGTTCCCCACCATCGTGGTGGTCTACGATGAGCCACTCCCTCGCGCAGAGAGCGGCGGAAGCACCGTTATGGAAGTACTCGTCATCGGTCATAGCGAGCCTTCCGGTGAGAGAGCTCATGACCCTCTCGACGCGATCCTGCAAGACCTGACCGCGCCCATTCCGGAAGACGCTGACGCTGGGACGCTGGAGGCACGCCGCCTTCAGCTCCTCGTAGGCGCGAAGAAGCTGGTAAGCATGAGGCGCTTGTTAGAAGCCTACCAGCGTGAGATGGATCGCGCCGTGGGCGGCTCGCCGGCTCCGACTGGGCCTAGCCGCCTAGGCGCGATCCAGCAGCGCGGCGTAGCCATCGCCAACCTGTTCGGGGCCAATCGCCTGTATGCATACGCCACGCATGAGAACATCCGCGCCGCCCAGGCGGCGGCGGATGAGATGGATAACTTCGAGGGCGAGGAGCGCCGCCTGATGACGGAGCGAGTCCAACAGCTCCTCGACGCGGCTGCCGCACAAGACGAAGCCGGCTGCCGCACGGAGGCGCCGCGACGACAACACGACGACTTGCCTTCACGCCGAGATCAGGGCGCGACGTCTCGGACGCCGACTGGCGGTGTCCGTGGAAGAAAAACAAGGATCCGGCTGTCAGCCACAGTCGGACTCACATCTCCATCGAGCGCGACCAAGACGGCCGCCCAAGAGCAGTGGAGCGGCGGGACGACTATCTGCCTCCTCCTCCCCGCAGAGAAAGGCGAGTCTCCCCGCCACCCGTCGAGCATCCGACTCTCGGCGACCGCCTTGGCCGCCGAGAGGGAGTCGGAGAAAACGACGCCCGCCACCGGATCGACCGACTCCACCGATCCCTGGCGCTCGAAGAGGAAGACGAGTTGGGTCCGCCCTGTTTCGGACCTCGAATCCGAGACGAGCCCTTCCCCAGAGGGTTCACACTCCCCCGAGATACACCCAAATACACCGGCTCCGTGAAGCCGGAAGACTGGCTAGTTGACTACTCTACAGCCGTCAGCATAGCGAACGGCAACAAGCGCGTTGCCGTAAAGTATGTTCCCCTCATGCTCCAGGGCACGGCCCGGACATGGTTGAACAGCTTGAAGCCCCGCAGCATCAACAGCTGGGTCGACTTCACCGAGGCCTTCGTCCGCAACTTCACGAGCACATACAAGCGACCTCCCAAGCCTCGCCAGCTTTTCTTGTGCGTGCAAGGCCCCAACGAGTCAACTCGCGACTATCTCACGCGCTGGGCCGAGCTCCGGAACTCCTGCGAGGGAGTGCACGAGGTGCAGGCTATCGAGTACTTCACCGCCGGGTGCAGAGAAGGCACCCTCCTCAAGCACAAGCTCCTGCGACGAGCCGGAGACCCTCGACGAGCTCGATCATAGCGCATAAGTACGCCACAACCGACTCCTCCATGAAGACGCAGATTGAAGTCGGTCATGCGGCAAGGTGGCTCCTCGAGCTTCGAGAACTCCGGTGGCGACATGGTCGGCGACAGCAGAATGATCCTGGCGCAAGGCCCCGCAGCCGGCTTCCAACAGCCGGCAGGTGGCGATAGTTGAAGACCAACAGCCAGAGGGGCAGCCTCCGTCCAAGCGACAGAAAGGCGGCAAATCCAACTGGTTGTCGACCTTCTCTTACGAGAAGACTCTAGATGGTCCCTGCAAGTTCTGTAGCGGCGCGAAGCCGTCGAACCACACCACCCGGAAATGCCACTGGCTCACCAGGATCGCCAAGGGAGACGGCCTTCTGCGTCCCCCGCCTGCTGGGCCGCCGCCTCCACCGCCGCCCAAAGGCCGGGGCCGACAGCCGGTCGCACAAGACAAGACGAGTACCGGAAGAGCATGGAGCTTATGTAGTGTTCACGGTGTGGCCGACGACCGGCAAAGCGGCTGCAGAGGGAAGAAGTGAATGCAGTAGCATCGATACCCGAGTTCATGCCTTTGGTCCGAGATACCTATCGGTTGAGTCGAGCTGATCACCCAGAGGTGATGCGAATCCGGGCTCCTACGCCTGGTCTTGGGAGCCACCCTTGTCGCGGATAGGCGGGCGCTCGCTTCTCGCGAAGTGCCGATAGACGAGGCAACAGCATCAACATCCTGTACAAGGACACAATGGAGAAGTTAGGAATCAAGCAAAGACAGCTTCAGAACAGCCGGACTGTGTTCCACGGCATTGTACCTGGCCTTTCCTGCTCACCGATCGGCAATATCCTGATAGACGTCCTCTTTGGGGACAAAGATCACTTTCGCCGACAGCCAGTCTGGTTCGAAGTGGTGGACCTCGAAAGCCCGTACCACGCTCTGCTTGGCCGACCTACTCTGGCCAAGTTCATGGCGGTCCCCCACTATGCCTACCTCAAGATGAAGATGCCAAGTTCCAAGGGGATTCTGACCGTAGCCGGTGACTACAGGAAGTCGTCCGCTTGCGCGGCCAAAAGCAGTCGGCTGGCCGAGTCCCTGGTGATTGCAGCTGAGAAGCGACCTCTTGATCGGGTTGTGGCAATGGCTGGCAAGCAGCTAGAGATGTCGCCCAACCCCAAGGAGTCGGAAGCTGAGGGCTCGTTCAAGCCGGCCAAAGAAACGAAGAAGATACCCTTGGACCCGGAGCACCCGGAGAGGTACGCTGTCGTAGGTGCACACCTTGACAGCAAATAGGAAGGCGAGCTCGTCGATTTCCTCCGTGAGAATCAAGACATTTTTGCATGGTCTCCTAAAGACATGCCAGGTGTACCGACGGAATTCGCCGAGCACAAGTTACATGTCCGATCTGATGTGAAGTGCGTCAGGCAGCCCTTGCGCCGCCTATCAGAAGAGAAGAGAAGAGTTGTTGGAGAAGAGATAGCCCGGCTCCTAGCAGCCAGTTTCATTATGGAAGTGTTCTTTCCAGAATCGTTAGCAAACCCGGTCCTGGCGCTGAAGAAGAACAAGCAGTGGCG
The DNA here is from genome assembly GCA_021605145.1 of Aegilops bicornis. Classification (NCBI taxonomy): domain Eukaryota; kingdom Viridiplantae; phylum Streptophyta; class Magnoliopsida; order Poales; family Poaceae; genus Aegilops; species Aegilops bicornis. The sequence goes on from CM038671.1 coordinate 124,065,900, forward strand.
GATGTGTATCGACTACACAAGCCTCAACAAAGCTTGCCCCAAGGACCCGTTCACTCTGCCTAGAATTGACCAGGTGATAGACTCCACAGCCGGATGCGAGCTGTTGAGCTTCTTAGATGCATACTCAGGATACCACCAGATCAAGCTGAACCCGGCCAACAGATTGAAGACCGCTTTCATCACGCCGTTTGGAGCCTTCTCCTACCTGACCATGACGTTCGGCTTAAGGAATGCCGGCGCCACCTTTCAGCGTTGCATGCAGAAGTGCCTCCTCAAGCAGCTTGGCAGAAACACCCACGTCTACGTGGACGATGTGGTGGTGAAGACGGAAAAGCGAGGAACACTGTTGGAAGACCTCAAGGAGACCTTTGAGAATCTGCACCGATTCCAGATCAAGCTCAACCCAGAGAAGTGTGTCTTCGGAGTACCAGCCGGCCAGCTTCTTGGGTTCCTGGTCTCCGTACGTGGCATAGAGTGCAACCCCGTGAAGATCAAGGCAATCGAGAGGATGGAAGTACCCCGCCGACTGCTAGATGTGCAAAAGTTCACCGGCTGTTTGGCGTCCATCAGCCGATTCATCAGCCGGCTAGGCGAGAAAGCTCTTCCTTTGTACCAGCTCATGAAGAAGACCACCTTCTTCGAATGGAACCACAAGGCGAATGAAGCTTTTCTCCAGTTGAAGAAAATGTCGACTACTCCCCGTCTTTGGCGGCCCGACTCCCAAAGGAGCCCATGCTCCTGTATATTACCGCCACCAGCAGGGTAGTGAAACCTGATCATTGTAGCTGAACGCAAGGAGGAAGGCAAGGCACTACCTGTCCGAGACGATATATTACCCGAGCGGCATCGCCGACCACCAAGCGTAACTACCCCACTACCAGAAGATGTGTTACGGCATGCACTTTGCCGCCAAGAAGTTGAAGCCTTACTTTCAAGAGCATCAGATCACTGTGGTTTGCACAGCCCCACTAGCCGAGATCATCGGAAGCCGAGATGCTTCTGGCCGAGTGGCCAAATGGGCCATAGAGCTAGCCCCCTACACCATATATTACCACCCCCGCACCGCCATCAAGTCGCAAGCACTTGCTGACTTCCTCGTCGACTGGGTCGAGACCTAGTACCTGCCACCAGCGCTCGACTCCACCCATTGGCGGATGCACTTCGATGGCTCCAAGATGCGCACCAGCTTGGGAGCCGGAGTTGTCCTAACTTCCCCCAAGGGCGACAAGCTCAAGTACGCGCTGTAGATCCATTTCACCGCCTCCAACAACGTCGCCGAATACAAGCTCAAGTACGCGCTGTAGAGCTTGGCATTCGCTGGATCCTGTGTTATGGCGACTCCGACTTGGTGGTCCAACAGTCATCCGGCGACTGGGACGCCAAAGACGCAAACATGGCGAGCTACCGTTTCCTGGTACAGCAATTGAGTGGATATTTTGAGGGATGCGAGTTCCTCCATGTGCCAAGAACCAACAACGACCAAGCGGATACCCTGGCAAGAATCGGCTCCACCCGCCAGGCAATACCATCCGGCGTTGCCCTTGAGCGCCTCCTCAAGCCATCTGTCAAGCCGTCACCAGAATCAGGCTCCATTTTTGTGCCGACTCCCCCTGAAGAAGTCGGATCCGACTCCAAAGCCTCAGCAGACTGCAAGAGAATTCTTGCAGACGGCCCCAAGAACACTGCAGTCGAAGCCGGCCCGGGGACTTCAGAACCCGGCCCGGGGACTGCGGCGACCATTGCGAAAACTCCAGTACTCGGCCCGGGGACTGCGCCAGTCGGTCCGGGGACTTCTTCAACCCGCCAAGCTGCTGCGGACTCCAACCCGCCGCCTCCGAGCCCAGCCGCCCTCGTTCAAGTAGCAGTACTGGCAGTCGACGAAATAGCAGCACCCTCATGGGCCCAACCCATCCTGAAGTACCTAGTAAGCGGAGAGCTACCAACCGATGAGACCTTAGCTCGGCAAGTACAACGCCGAGCGGCAGCCTACACTATAGTCATAAGAGAGCTGGTCAGGCGCAGCGTCACTGGTGTCTACCAACGTTGCGTCGAACCAGAGCAAGGCCAAGTGATTCTCGAAGACATTCATCAAGGCGAGTGCGGCCATCATGCGGCCTCAAGAGCACTCATCGCCAAAGCCTTCCGACACGGTTTCTTCTGGCCAACCTCCCTAGAAGAGGCCAAGGAATTAGTTCAGAAATGCAAGGGGTGCCAGGTGTTTCGCTCCAAGCCGTTTCAGCCGGCTTCTACACTCAAGACTATCCCCATCGCCTGGGCCTTTGCTGTTTGGGGCCTGGACATGGTGGGACCATTCAAAACGGCACGAGGCGGCCTAACTCACTTACTTGTCGCGGTGGACAAGTTCACCAAGTGGATAGAAGTAAAACCCATCAAGAAGTTGAATGGTCCTACTGCAGTGACTTTCATCGCCGACATCACGACTCGGTATGGCGTACCACACAGCATCATCACCGACAAAGGCACAAATTTTGCCAAAGGCGCCCTGGCCCGTTTCTGCGCGACACAAGGCATCCGACTGGACTTAGCGTCCGTTGCCCATCCACAGTCAAACGGCCAGGTGGAGCCAGCGAACGGCCTCATCCTGTCTGGGATCAAGCCTCGACTGGTCGAACCACTGGAGCGTTCGGCCGGCTGCTGGCTCGAGGAGTTGCCAGCCGTCCTCTGGAGTTTGCGCACGACTCCAAACAAGTCAACTGGCTTCACACCCTTTTTCCTCGTCTACGGTGCCAAAGCCATCATCCCAACGGATATAGAGTTCGACTCCCCGCGAGTCACCATGTACACCAAAGAGGAAGCAGAAGAAGCACGTCAAGACGGTGTCGATCTGCTAGAAGAGGGTCATTGTTGGCACTCAGCCGGGTCCAAAGATCTACCAGCAGAGCGTACGCCGCTACTACAACAAGAAGGTCAAGCCAAGATCATTCCTAGAGGGCGACCTTGTGCTCCGGCTGATCCAGCGAGCAGCCGGCCAGCACAAGCTATCAGCGCCTTGGGAAGGCCCATTCATTGTAAGCAAAGTGCTGGGCAACGACTCCTACTACCTGATCGACGCTCAGAAGCCCCGAGCAGGCAAGAGGGACGACTCCGGCAAAGAGACTGAACGGCCATGGAATGCGAATCTCCTCCGAAGATTTTACAGTTGATACAGTATGTACCACGCTACCTTTTGTGTTTAAAGTACCAAGACTTCGGGCCCCCCGAGACGAGCTTGGGGACTGCCCTCTTTTGCTATCTGTATGATAAGAATTATACCTTTGAGTATGTTACTCTTTGTTATGCTGTTCGGCACCGGGCTCGACTAGTCGGCCCAGGGACTCGCCGCCTTGGGCTATGAAATGCTTCCTGCAGTCAGACAAGTAACGTGCGGTGCCTAAGCCGTCTCCTGTCAGAAGCTGCAGCTCACAGAGCGACTGTTTGTTGGGCAGGAGTAAGGTAGAACAGGCGCCCACACGAAAAAATGGCTAAGGACCCAAAGCATAAGAATTGTTTAAGCCCGCTTCCAGCCCCGTTTTGCAAAAACCGACTCTTAAGTAGTCGGCTGGCTGCTTTCTATTCAACTTGTTTAAAAGACTCTAAAAAATGGCCAAGTACTTGCCTTCTCAAAGGTAGCCAAGCACTTGACCCAAACGGCAGTCCGCAGAGCGGTTTCCCGATGGGCAAGGCGGCGACTAAGGGAAGGCGGTAAAGGAAAAGCCATAAGAGCAATAAGCAACCAAAGATGAAATTAGGATAATATTTACACAGCTTAGGCCCATGGCCAGATCTTCAGACAGAGGTTCAGAATACACCCCGCGGGTGGAATTGTGCGAATTAACAAGTTTTTTCAAAGACTATCAAAGCAAATAAAATAAAGGCAAGACAGCAGCCTAGGAAGTGGCAGACGGGTTCGGGGGGCCGGAGGAGACGGCGGCGTCAGGCGCAGGGGCGGCCGGCTGGGCAGTCTCGGCTTGATCATCTCCAGCGGCAATCGGCCCAGACGGGCGCGGCTCGTTGCTGGAGGCACGGTCGAGCTGAGGCTGGTCGCCTGCTCCGTCTTCTGGCGCCTCTATCTCATCTCCGTCCTCCACCTCGCCTTCCTCCTCGGCGCTGGAGCCGATCACCTCCGCCGAGTCCTCGTTGTAATCCGGGTTCATCTCGAACCACTCTAGCGGCGCCTCCCCGCCGTCCTCAGCCCATTCAGGGACAAAGACGCCGGTGTCCGTGTAGTCGGCGATCGCCACCGCACGCTCGACAAGGGCGTCTTCCACAGCCAGCAGCTCCGCCTGGGCCTCTGATCGGAACGCGGCCAGCTGGTCCAGGTCCAGCCCTGGATACCATGCCTTGACGAATTCCAAGGCCCGGCGCGCTCCAGCCCGGGCCGCGGAACACTTCCATGCCTCAAGACGGCCACCCGCGACCTCCAGCCAGTTAGCAGTCCGGCTGGGAGTGCGCAGAACCGGCATGTCCGGCCACAGGGCGGCGATCGCCTGGGCGCCGACACGCTGAAGCCGGCGCAGCAACCGATGGGCCGGCTGCAGACGAGCCTCAATGCTCAGGTGCTGCTCGTCAAGGGTCCGGGGGGGGGGGGGGCGTTGGCAGCGATCTCAGCACCACTCGCCCTTCGTGCCTCGCGATCAGCCTCGATGGCTTGATTGGCCGCTTGCGTGTGGCCGGGGAAGAAGTCTGCCAAGACGAAGAAGAAGCAAGTCAAAAAACTAGGAGTCGGCCCGACCTATAGTCGGCGGCCCAAAGGAAGAAGTAAAAACAAACTCACCATCGACGATGTCCTCGATTTCATGGAAGCCGGAGGTCAGCAGCGCTTCCTTGTCGGTCCAGGAGGAGCGCTCGCTCTCGAACTCGGCCAGGAGAGCAGCCTCTCTCTTCTCCGCCTCGTCCTACGCCGCCTTAAGCAGCTCCATCTCCTCCGCCAGCTACGTAGCGAGCAGGTCGCGCTCTGTGGCGAGCTTGCTGCATTCCTCCTCCTTGGCACGCAAGGCGGTGTTGGCTGTACCCAACTGTCGTCGAAGAGTGGCGTTGGCCTCTGAAGAATAAAAAGAAGAAGGACGTGAAGCCGTCAGCTAAGAAGGTCGCCAGGAAGATCCGGCCCGACTGCTCAGCAGTCGGCCCGAATCTCGGGGACTACAGCCCGCGGGTGCGCCAGCGCGCCCCCGCGAAGAAGAAAGAAGACTCACCTCGATTCCTCGACAAGTCTGCAGTCCGCTTGCCCAGCTCCTCAACGTTGCGGTTGAAGGCAGTGGCGCAGAGGTTGTGATACTCCGGCGATAAGAATTTCAGACAAAGGTAAAAATTTGGAAATCGACAGATGGAGTTCCGAGCCGCCTGCTCAGCAGCCGGCCGATACTCGGGGACTACACCTAGTGGGTGCGCTGGCGCGCCCCCACGGAGAAGAACAAGAAAAAACTCAAAGAGGAAACATACCCGCACGGCGGCCCGTGACGCCAGGTGTGCCTTGGTGCAGTTTTGGATGGCGTCGCCCTCAGCCCGCAGCTTCGCCTGGATGTCCAGAAGCGTCGTGTTCAGCGGGCCTGTGCCGCCTCCTCGCACCCACCCAACGGGCGCGGCGCTTGTCGCCTCGGCGTCTGGAACGGCCGAGCTGGCGGCGCCTGTCTCCAAAGGGCGCGGCGCCGAAGTCGCCTTCTCAAGACGGCGGCGCTACCGGGCGAAGCGACTTGAAGGAGCAGCCTGCCACAACCTACGTCGTCGGTCGGGCGGCACCGGGTCCGCCGCATTATTTGCCTCGCGCCTTCCGACCGCGGTGGAGGCGGCGGGGCGCACGGCTGCCCGTGCTGCGGGGAGGCCTCGCCGCCTTCCCTCTCCGTGACGGGGACCTCGCCGCCGGCTCCCTACGTCTTCCCCGTGAACTCCGGTGGCGGCGGCGCGGAGCTCAGCGGGGTGACAAGCAGCGCCGACTGGAGGTACGCGGCCTCCTCGGCTCGCCTCTTGGCTGCAACGGCGGCTTCGGCCTCCTACAGCTTCTTCTGGGCGGAAGCTGCCGCCTTCTCCAGGCGGGCGGCCTCCTCCTCGTCGCGCTTCTCCTGCGCGTTCTGCTCCATCGCCTCCCGGAGGTCGGCGGCAGGGTCAATCCGCCGAGTATTGGCGGACGTCTCTGCCGACCCCATGACTTCATACGGTAGGAATGGAATATCTTGGCCTCAACACAAGTGTAGGTGGTTCTCTCTCAGAAAATGTGTATTGGAAGTGTAGGTTCGTTTGGATGGCTCTCTCCACGAATGAAAAGGGGGTGGAGGGATATATATAGCCTTCACACAAAATCTAACCGTTACACACAACTTACGAATCTTGGTGGGACCGAATTGAGAAACTCGATCGGACCTATTCAGCAAATCTAGTGACCGTTAGGATTTTCGATGGGACCGACATGCAACTCGGTAGGACCGATATGGTTAGGGTTAGGGCATAACGTAATCTCGGTGAGACCGATTACACAAACTCGGTCAGACTGATTTTGGTAATAAGCTAACCAGAGATTTGGTCAGGTAAACTCGGTGGGAACGATTCGCTCATTTCGGTGAGACCAAAATGTTACAAAAGGGAAACAGAGAGTTTACATTGCAATCTCGGTGGGACCGATCGCTCATCTCGGTAGGACCGAAACGTTATGAAGGGAAACATAGAGATTACAATTGTAGCGACCCGACCCGAATGGATCAAGTCTCTGTGCTTTCGTGTCATCCCTGGATCGGTATGCTGACACACACAGTACTCGAAGGATTTATAACAGAGGTAAATCACATGTATAAAGTAACGTAAATACTATTACCTCGATCCAAACATATAGCGGAAGCAACAAGGTTGTGGATTCCCATCAACACCAACGGCAAGGTTGAGTATAGGAAATCGTAACCCTAACGTATCACTTACTCGTCGTTGCGAAAAGTGCGCAACATGAAAAGTTGCAGCCCGAAACGGGTCAAGACATGGAATATGCTTTGGCAATGTAACACATAGAGAGCAATGAAGGAATAAGCCTATACTACATGCATATATGGCTGGTGGAAAGCTCTATGGTTACGATTTTATGAAAAGCCAATTTTTCCCTACTTCAAAGGAATAAAATTTATTTAACTATCATGGTGGTTGTTGAACATTGAGAATGGTTGACGCATCCTCAATCCCAATTAAAAGTACTCATTAAAACCCAACAATATTATATTAAGTAACGTGATGAGATCAACAGGATAATCCAAGAACTAGATACTCAAGATGTCCATAACCGTGGACACGGCTAATCATGATTAGTTTATACACTCTGCAAGGTTTGCGCACTTTTCCCCACAAGACTCGATCGCCTCCGTTTGGTTCTCGCACTACATGGTGTTTGAGAAGCGGATGACCGAGACATAGTCTTTCGAAGTGCTAGCACCTTACATGTGGGTAGACCGTACCAACCTACATCCCCTACATCCGCTAGTCTGCCCGTAAGAGTTCGCACAACTTAGTCAACTACGCCAGAGCCCATAATTGGCTTGTGGCTGCACACGGAAGTTTCTAGTTTGAATAATCTTATGATCCCTTTGAGCACAGGTGGCGGTCAGAAGAAATACAGAAAATCCTGTCTACCTGTGTGCCTTGACAGCAAGTCCTGGAATAGCCAGGTGCCTCAATCCACCCAGATGTGTGTTTAAGTTGCCACCTTAGATAAACCATTAATTATCAATCTCACATCTGTCATGGATATTCACTCAAACCCAATCCACGTCTATGAGCATAGCATGGCGTAATAAGCAAACGAGAAGTAACTCCCAAAGGTTCATAAGTAAAACAGGTAATAGGTACTACCTCAATCTACTTCCCATCCCACAATTTAATTAGATCCTAACCATGCAAGTGTTTGAGGATTTGATCTAATGCAATAAAAAGCTGGGTAGTAGAAAAGGTATGATCAAAGTGTTACTTGCCTGCAAAGTTGATGAACATGATTCGCACTCAAAACTCTTGATAGATCTACTCGTCACACTCCGGTCAATCTATCGTAATCAAGCAATAATAACCACACATAAGCAATCACTCAAAAGGAGCGGAAAGATCGAAGAAATCGATTCGGAAAACATCAAAACCAAGCGAATAACTCTTGCAACATAAAACAATTTCTAACAGTACCAAAATTATATGGATTTGGCCTTATCAGAAAGTTTAGGTCAAGAGCTTCGATTTGCAAAAAGAATCAACTAAATCGGAGATTCTGAAACTCAAGTTATGATCGAACGAAGTTTGTATACAAATCTGTTTGAATTCAAATTTTAAAACTTTCAAAAACATGTTTGAGTTGTATTACTTTGGATAGAGGAGATCGTAACGAAGAAGTGGGCGTTGGTTTCGTTCAATTTGGATAAACGAGTAAAAAGTTATGAACGTTTGAAAATCAAGGGCTAATCTGTAAAGAAAAATATTCACGGATGGGTCCCTGGCCGGAAATCTAAAATAAAAGGAAAAAACTAAATAGCGAACGTTCGCTACTGAACGCTAAACAATGAAAATCGTTCGCTACCGAATACTAACGGACGAACGTCCACTAATTAATCTAACTAAAAAAAAAACCGATCTTAACAGAAAACCGTACTAAAGAAAAAAAAACCGGGGAGGGTTTTTTTGCGCGGTTTTTACCGGCTCGGTGAGATGAACCGGCGGCGGCTCGGACCGGCTCCGGCAGATCGGGCGGCGGCGGAGGTTTTCTCCAAGAAGGCGGGCGGCTGCTCGTGATCGCCGAGGCCGTGAAGGGCACGGGAGGGCGGCAAGGCGGCAAGGGCGCGATGGGGGCGACGGCGGGTGCTCGGCGACGACGGGAGACGGCGGCGGCCTCGAGGCGGCGGCTCGGCTTGGGGTCGGCGGAAGGGAGGGGCGGGTTGAGGGGAGAGAGGGGGTCCGGGGTTAAATAGGAGGGGGCTCCGGTTGCCTTGGGGAGGGGGCACGGCGGGCGGGTGGAGGCGGACTCCGGCGGGCGGTGGGTGGCGGCGGCGGCGGACACCGCTGGGAGGGAGAGGGAGGCGGGCAGGCTACTGGTGGGCCGGGCCCTGGCCGGTGGGCTTACTGGGCCTTGGGCCTGTGGGCGATTTTTTCCAGAAAACAAAATAAGAAAAAGCTAAATAAATAAAATAATATATAGGCATATAATTTATCAAAATTTTCAGAAAAACATTTTCTACAACATGAACATTATTTTAGCTTCAAATAAAATACACACAATTCCAAATAAAACAAAGAGTGTTTCAGCTCTAATAAAATCCAATAAAATTATTTTTAAAAATACCAAAATGACTTCAAATTAATTTCTCTCCAATTTTACGATGTAGGGAATCATGTTACCCTATTTTACATATATTTTATTTTTGGAGAAAAATAATTTGAATAAAACTCAAATAACTCCAAATTGAAAAATAATTCAAAGGAACCTTGAATTTAATTCTTTGAAAACTCCCAACTCATATTTCGGATAATTTGAAGAAGTCATTTTATCTTATTCGTGAAAATCATTGAGTTGCATAAAGTTTCAGAATTGGAAAATATTTTCCAAATGAAATTCAAATATTTTCATCACCCCTTGCCATTTAAATAAATGGAAGAAGTCATGTCATCTTCTCTCCAGGGTTTTGTGATGAAAAGAATTTGAATTCCAGAAGATCATAAAAGAAAAATGAAAGTTTGGGAAAGTCCTTTTATTCCCTCTCATTTAACTTTCAAAAAGTTTCAATTCACTCACTTCGGTCAATCAATCAAGCAATCAATCAAATCTATCTATTTGTTTATAACATTCCAAAATTTAGAATTTTGGGATGTTACAAACTACCACCCTTAAAATGAATCTAGATCCTCGAGATTCGGAGAGGCTAGCAAGAAATAGGTTAGGGTTTGGGGTCTTCTCAAAGTCCATCGATCATCTCCGGGGTCTCGGGTGCTACCACCCTTAAAAGCATGGTTACGGTTCCATCAAAACTCATATACTCCATCCTTATTGTTGACAGTGTCGGTCTTCTCAGATTGTAAGGAAAATTCCTTCTCTGGGCTCTTCCGGTAGTGGCATAACCTTTTCCTCAATTCCTTTGTCCTTTCATCTTGGTAAGGTTATCCCGAAACTGGGTCTTCATAGCTGACGGGTCTGGCGCCAATTCTAAACAACTATCGATTTCTCATGGTGGTCAACAATTTATGGTTTCTCCTGCAGAAAACGGGTCTGGGTTGAACCTCGCCGTATATCCTACGGTTGGCAACAACTGCCTTGTACAAGGGAAAAAGAAATACCTATACCGTTCTAAGGTTTAAACAAGGTTTTGATCGTCGTCTCTCTACTATAGGTAAGTCACTCAGATTTACCATCCCATATAGCACATCGAATAATAAGAGTAAGTCGGTATGGTGATCAATCCATCCCGCACCCAAATCATTACCTTGTACATGGTTTGGCGAATCTCGCATTCTAACACTCGGTCATCCTCACAAGCATTGCAGAATTTCTCTTGTCGACGAACCAAGTTCGGAAAATCCATTGATTCTGCAGGCCAAACAAACAACTATCGATCCTTCACAACTCTCAGGTTTTGCGTAAACTCCTATAGAATCGTCGGTTGATACAAGTCGTAACTTCTTCCAGGGTTTTTCCTTCAGCAAGAGTGTGCTTGCTTCTTGGCAGATCCTGGGGCCTATGGGTTATGGCCCATCTCATCACTTGCAATCCTTGAACACATCCTCGGGGCAACTGATCGTTATCCCAACATCCAACTCCCTGGCATACTTAAATCCATCCAATTGTACTGTCTCTTTTCCTTATGTTTGCACCAAACTAAGACGTGATTACTCAGACTCATCATGGAATTTCCATTGATCCATATTTCCAACATCATACCTCCTTTATATCCAATAGTAATTCATCTCTTCATCCTCGTGGGATGTCCCACATACCAAGATAAAAACTTATACTTATGAAGTCCGTACTCCACTTCGCGGAACATCATTATCCTTCCCAGGGTCAAGCGTCCTTACAAGGAAATATTGGCCATCTCTGCATGGCACTTCTTCAACTGGAAAACGTGAAACACATCATGAACTCCTGACAGTCCTTCGGGTGACTTCAACTTGTTGGTAACTTCTCCCATACGCTCCAATACTTGGTATGGTCCTACAAATCTCGGGGCTAACTTTCCCTTAACTCCAAATCGTTTAACTCCTCGCAGAGCTGGCACACAAAGATATGCTCTGTCTCCGATTTCATAGACTATCTCCTTGCGTTTTTGAGTCTGCATAACTCTTCTGCCTGGACTGAGCTACCTTCAGTCTATCTCGAATCAACTTAACATTCTTTTCTGAATCCTTGATCACATTTGACCCAAACAACTGACGGTCTCCAACTTCATCCCACATCAACGGTGTCTGGCTCTTTCTCCCATACAAAGCTTCAAAAGGGGCCATCTTTAAACTGACTTGGTAGCTGTTGTTGTATGAGAACTCCCCGTAGGGTAGATTATCATCACTACTAGACCCATAATCTAGCGCACACGCTCTCAACATGTCCTCCAAAATCTGATTGACTCTCTTGATTTGTCCATCTGTCTGCGGATGAAAGGCTCTACTGAACTCTAGCCTAGTACCCAAAGTCTGGTGCAGCTGTTTCCAAAACTTTGAGGTAAACTGTGTTCCTCTACGATGGTCCTCGAAACTCCATGCAGACATACGATCCTTTCTCAAATATATATCTTGGCCAACTTCGCACTCGTATTTCACTGGGATAAGGTGAGCCACTTTGGTCAAGCGAGTCAACTACTATCCAGATAGAATCCTATCCCAATCGGGTTCTGGGAAATCCGGAAATGAAATCCTTGCCAAGCTTATCCTACTTCCATTCGGGTATCGGCATAGGCTGCAATAATCCTGCTGGCTTCTGATGCCCTTCTTTTACTTTCTCTGGCATACATCACTTACGACTACATACTCCGCAATATCCTTCTTCATACCAGTCCACCAGAAACACTCCTTCAAAATTCGAATACATCTTGGTGTTTCCAGGGCGAATCAAGTATGGTGAGTCATGAGCCTCCTGAAGTTTTAACTTGCTGATCTTTGCATTATTGGGTATATGTACACTGTCCTCAAACCATAAGGTGTCGTGCTCATCCTTACGAAAACCTTTGGCCTTTCCTTTACTCATCCTCTCTTTTACCTCAGAAATCTCTTTGTCATCCTTCTGAGCTTCACGGATCTTTCTCAACAATGTAGACTGAACTACCATTGTTGCAACAAAAACTTCTCCAATCGAAGTTCCCTGAAAATCCTCGTCTAACTCCTTTGATAATCCTCCGATTATGAGGGTATTCGTCCTTGTGTTCCTGATGGGTGTGTCCTATTTCTCCACAAATCTTGCATGCGCATGGTTTCTTCATATCACTTCCATCAGGCTTCAATTTCTAGGACACAAGACGAGACTTTGGCAAAGTCAACTTAAATTCTTCCCAAGTGGTTACTCCTGGCCACATTGATGGTTTGGTACATCCTCCACTAGATAGCAGCACCTCTTTCAAAGCACTGAAGAGCATGCTGGGTCATATACTTTCCGGCTATAGGGTTATTCCCCATGTGATCCTCCATGTTTTGAATCCATTGGTCTGTCTCCAATTGACTCATTGGTCTAGAAAATATAAGCTCATCTCCATTCATCCTCTATTGGTTCCATGGGTTTGGGGTGGGATAGGAGAGATAGATAGGGATGCACACAATACAAAAAATGGTTTTGAAAAGACAGATTTTATTGTGGTACATCGGAAAAACATCAAACAAATGACATGACTCACAATCGTCAGATCTAACGTAGGTATGTAACAGGGTTTGGTCTTCTAACGGTCAATAAATCTTCAAAGTCATCAAACTCTTCCAATCTTGATCATGTCTCTGATGGCTCCTTCGATCATGCTTGTCCTTCTCAAGTTCTTTTGTCGGATCATCTCTGTTGGCCTTGAAGTCTCTTGTGACATCCTTTAATATTTATGGAGTTTCGTTCCAACTGCCTGTTTCAACTTACTTGACATGATCCATGATTCTTCTGTCCTTCAGTTACTGTCAATTCTCCGGTATCTCGATGTTTTGCTCCTTCATCTTGTCTACTTTCAACCACGGGTCCCGAGTTCTTCACGAACCGCTTCCTTATCAAATCTTGTTTCCTGCAGATCCACCTTAAACTTCTTCATGTAATACTCCAGATCCTGGTGATACACCAGCTAAGGTTAAACTCCAATGTTTGCAGATAGATGCTCCATCAGCTTTCTACCATCCAATCCTTCCATGCATCTACATGCTTAACCCTGACGGTGACAATGGCATAAGTGGCAATAACACCATGGCCACCGTGTCTATTCCCATATTCTTGCCATGAGCTTTTATTCCATAGTTGATCTCTCATGTCTTAGGGTTTTCCTGACAAAGCTTTGAATTCTAATGTTCCATGTTCCAGTCTTTCTCCGATACACCTTGATCTCGGTTATTGATAACTTCCATAGTCTGCCAAGTTCCATAAGCGTAATCTTCCTAGGTCATACAAATCCGGAATTTATTTGGAGCCTTCAATTCTCCTAGTCTTCGGAGTCTTCACCGTTGTAGTTTCCATTTACACGGTAAAATCTCTTCATTCCAAATGGTCTTAGTTGTCCGATATCTTTTCTCCTTGGAGTGGTCTCATCAGTCAAATCTTCGAGTGGTCAAAGGGAAAAGGGGTATGGTCTCACTAAAAAGGAATATTTGAATAAGCTCAGAAGAGAAGAGAGGTAAAAGATCTTTTTGAAAATGAAGTTGTAGAGAAAAATCTTTCCTATGGGCTTATCAGTTTCTAGGGTCACGTCCTCTGATCAACATGTGCTCGATACCATCTTGTAGCGACCCGACCGAATGGATCAAGTCTACGTGCTTTCGTGTCTCCACGGATCGGTATCTTTGACACACACAAGATTACTCGAAGGATTTGTAACAGAGGTAAATCACATGTATAAAGTAACGTAAATACTATTACCTCGATCCAAACATATAGCGGAAGCTTAACAAGGTTGTGGATTCCCATCAACACCAACGGCAAGGTTGAGTATAGGAAATCGTAACCCTAACGTATCACTTACTGTCGTAAATGCGAAAAGTGCGCAACATGAAAAGTTGCAGCCCGAAAACGGGTCAGCACATGGAATATGCTGGCAATGTAACACATAGAGAGCAATGAAGGAATAAGCCTATACTACATGCATATATGGCTGGTGGAAAGCTCTATGGTTACAGTTTTTGCGAAAAGCCAATTTTTCCCTACTTCTAAGGAATAAAATTTATTTAACTATCATGGTGGTTGTTGAACATTGAGAATGGTTGACAGCATCCTCAATCCCAATTAAAAGTACTCATTAAAACCCAACAATATTATATTAAGTAACGTGATGAGATCAACAGGATAATCCAAGAACTAGATACTCAAGATGTCCATAACCGGGGACACGGCTAATCATGATTAGTTTATACACTCTGCAGAGGTTTGCGCACTTTTCCCCACAAGACTCGATCGCCTCCGCTTGGTTCTCGCACTACATGGTGTTTGAGAAGCGGATGACCGAGACATAGTCTTTCGAAGTGCTAGCACCTTACATGTGGGTAGACCGTACCAACCTACATCCCCTACATCCGCTAGTGCGCCCGTAAGAGTTCGCACAACTTAGTCAACTACGCCAGAGCCCATAATTGGCTTGTGGCTGCACACGGAAGTTTCTAGTTTGAATAATCTTATGATCCCTTTGAGCACAGGTGGCGGTCCAGAAGAAATACAGGCAAATCCTGTCTACCTGTGCCTTGACAGGCAAGTCTGGAATAGCCAGTGCCTCAATCCACCCAGATGTGTGTTTAAGTTGCCACCTTAGATAAACCATTAATTATCAATCTCACATACATCATGGATATTCACTCAAACTCAATCCACGTCTCTGAGCATAGCATGGCGTAATAAGCAAACGTAGAAGTAACTCCCAAAGGTTCATAAGTAAAACAGGTAATAGGTACTACCTCAATCTACTTCCCATCCCACAATTTAATTAGATCCTAACCATGCAAGTGTTTGAGGATTTGATCTAATGCAATAAAAACTGGGTAGTAGAAAAGGTATGATCAAAGTGTTACTTGCCTGCAAAGTTGATGAAGATGATTCGCACTCAAAACTCTTGATAGATCTACTCGTCACACTCCGGTCAATCTATCGTAATCAAGCAATAGTAACCACACATAAGCAATCACTCAAAAGATCGGAAAGATCGAAGAAACAGTTCGGAAAACATCAAAACCAAGCGAATAACTCTTGCAACATAAAACAATTTCTAACAGTACCAAAATTATAGGGATTTGGCCTTATCAGAAAGTTTAGGTCAAGAGCTTCGATTAGCAAAAAGAATCAACTAAATCGGAGTTCTGAAACTCAAGTTATGATCGAACGAAGTTTGTATACAAATCTGTTTGAATTCAAATTTTAAAACTTTCAAAAACATGTTTGAGTTGTATTCTTTGGATAGAGGAGATCGTAACGAAGAAGTGGGCGTTGGTTTCGTTGAATTTGGATAAACGAGTAAAAAGTTATGAACGTTTGAAAATCAAGGGCTAATCAGAAAGAAAAATATTCACGGATGGGTCCTGGCGGAAATCTAAAATAAAAGGAAAAATCTAAATAGCGAACGTTCGCTCTTGAACGCTAAACAATGAAAATCGTTCGCTACGAATACTAACAGATAACGTCCACTAATTAATCTAACTAAAAAATAAAACCGATCTTAACGAAAAGTACTAAAGAAAAAAAACCGGGAGGGTTTTTTTGCAGTTTTTACCGGCTCAGTGAGATGAACAGCGGCGGCTCGGACCCGGCTCCGGCAGATCGGGCGGCGGGCGGAGGTTTTCTCCCATGAGGCGGGCGGTTCGGTCGCCGAGGCCAAGGGCACGGGAGGGGCGGCGCGCATGGCAAGCGATGGGGGCGACAAGGAGGTGCTCCCATGACGACGGGAGACGGCGGCAAGGCGTCCTCGACACGGCGGCGGCTCGGCTTGGGGTCGGCATGAGGGGCGGGTTGAGGGGAGAGGGGGTCCCATGGGTTAAATAGGAGGGGGGGCTCGGTTGCCTTTGGGGAGGGGGTACGGGCGGCGGGTGGAGGCGGACTCGGGCGGCGGGTGGCGGCGGCGGGCGGACACCGCTGGGAGGGAGAGGGAGGCGGGCCGGGCGGCTGGCCGGGCTGGGCACTGGTTGGGCCGGCCTGGCCTGGGGGCGCGCGATTTTTTTTTTTCCAAAAACAAAATAAGAAAAGCGAAATAAATAAAAATAATATATAGGCATATAATATATCAAAATTTTCAGAAAACATTTTCTACAACATGAACATTATTTTAGCTTCAAATAAAATACACACAATTCCAAATAAAACAAAGAGTGTTTCAGCTCTAATAAAATCCAATAAAATTATTTTTAAAAATACCAAAATGACTTCAAATTAATTTCTCTCCAATTTTACGATGTAGGGAATCATGTTACCCTATTTTCCATATATTTTATTTTGGAGAAAAATAATTTGAATAAAACTCAAATAACTCCAAATTGAAAAATAATTCAAAGGAACCTTGAATTTAATTCTTTGAAAACTCCCAACTCATATTTCATTATAATTTGAAGAAGTCATTTTATCTTCGCTCGTGAAAATCATTGAGTTGCATAAAGTTTCAGAATTGGAAAATATTTTCCAAATGAAATTCAAATATTTTCAACACCCTTGTCATTTAAATAAATGGAAGTAGTCATGTCATCTTCTCTCCAGGTTTTGTGATGAAAAGAATTTGAATTCGAAGATCATAAAAGAAAAATGAAAGTTTGGGAAAGTCCTTTTATTCCCTCTCATCTAACTTTCAAAAAGTTTCGAATTCACTCACTTTAAGTCAATCAATCAAGCAATCAATCAAATCTATCTATTTGTTTATAACATTCCAAAATTTAGAATTTTGGGATGTTACAACAATCCCATCTCGGTGAGACCGAGATCCCTATCAGTGAGACCGATTTGCCTAGGGTTTGTGGCAGTGGCTATGACATCTGAACTTGGTGGCGCCGGATAGAAAGAATCGGTGAGTCCGAGCTTGACTTTTTGTTTAGGTCATATGTGTATGTGAGAAAGTAGTTGAGGGCTTTGGAGCATATCACTAAGCATTTTGAGCAAGCAAGCCATTAAGCAACACCTCATCCCTCCTTGATAGTATTGACTTTTTCTAACACTCAATGTGATCTTGGATTACTAAAATATAAAATATAGAGTCTTGAGCTTGAGCCAATCCCTTTGTCCTTAGCATTTTGAGGGGTCCACTTTTCTCATCCATGCCATGCCAATCATTGAGATTTCTTGAAATATTAGTCTTGAAATAGTGTTAGCTCAATGAGCTATATGTTGTTAGGAATTACCAAAACCACCTAGGGATAGTTGCACTTTCACTCTCGCTGCTGCTCTGCTCTTGCTCTTGCTCTTGCTCGCGCTGCTACTCTCGCTCTTGCTCTTGCTTGTGATGCTGCTCCAATTTAGCTATACTTCAGTCGACTGAATCGACTTTTGGGTTAGTCGATTTTTAGGGGGTGGGGGGCTCGCCGGAGTTAAGAAAGAACCAGCCCTTGTGAGGAGGGGCTCACGGAGAGGTACCCCACTATCTATCTTAGGGTTCAGGGTGGGGGCGGTGGTCGCCGGCAGTGGTGGGGTGGTGGCGGGGGGATCGCCGGAGAAAAATCTCGGCACGGGGGGGCCTAGAGGGATGGCCGGGGAGGCGGCAGAACGGCGGTGGGAGTGTTTTCGGGGCGGGCGGGGCGGCTGTTTGGCCGATGGTGGCTGGCGGCTCAGGGGGGTGGAGGTTGAAGATGAACTGCAGGTCCTTGATTTCTTATCCAACGGCTGCAAAATCGACTGACCAGAGATGAAAAAGTCAGTCGACTGACATGTAGCCTCACCTCTAGTGCTTTCAATTTCGATAGTAAAATTCAGTTTGGACAACAAAATTCAGTTTGGACGGTTAAGTTCAGTTTGGAAAGTTAAATTTTGTTTCGATAGTTAAGTTCAGAGATGAGCGGCTGATGTATATCACTAACACTTTGCGGTTATGTATTTTACGTCATCTATTGGAGATGCTATTAGAATTCCACTTAGGTTAACGTTGTATCTGTTGTCCTGCTTTAGCCTCGGCGTCGTACAACTCACCGGAGCTGCTCCAACGACGAAACCGTCCATCACAGCGGAGCAGTACCTCGGGCTCCATCTCTAGACGCGTAAGATCTTCTTCCCCTCCTCCGACAGCCAAGTCAGCCGGATCATCCTCTCGGGCCAACCCAATCACGCTGAGATCGACATGGCTTCGCCAAAGAGGTTGTACACTTGTTGCATATCTTTTTTGCTCTACATGTTATATATATTGTCCACTGAGCACACGGAGTAACGGGAAATACGATTATTTTATCCTACTATATGACAAGCAGTGAGTTACCAGGCAACTTAGCAATCCGTCATGGGCTCTCTTGAACGCCATCATTATTTATCTCTGCGTGTTTGAGCTGTGCATTTGTTGATGGCCCTGGGAGTTGAGCTAGTAGGGCAGTGGCTTGGGTCCAAAGTAATAGAAGTAGCACAAAAACATTTTTTTAGTGTAGGCTTTTCCTTGCTCAAGCCTGCCTACTGGAATCGCCTGTGCTTGATAGGAAGAGTGAATGAAAAACATAGGAATTGGAAAGTTTAGTATGGTACTACTTTTCATGAATTTGGTGCAAAGGAATGGAGCAAAGGAAAACTGTAGGATTTGTTCCTTTTGTGTCTCCTTGAAAGAAAAACCGTAGGAATTTTAATTTCCACCTGTCCTCCTTTTCAAATTCCTATTCATCAAGCACAAGACTAAGAGATAGTAGCATAATAGCATTATAACCGTACATTTTCTTGTGGTTTGACTTAATCTCACCATGCTTCTTTGCATTATGCGATCTTCCAATTCTTGTGAACCAAATACCGAGATTGGCAGAAATCCCGTGTTTTAAAATTCTCTGTTTTGCACGGGCATTCCTATCCTGTTCCTGTCTACTTGCTATCCCTGCATTGTTAGAATCCTCAAATTCAAACAAGCCCTTACACAATTACTTCTATTACAGATATGTGTCAAAGAAAGACTTATGTGGTTTGTCCTGCTCCTGCGGTGCTGTGTTCCACCCCAGCTCAGCTGCTCCAACGATGGAAGGGTTCACCACAGCAGGGATCCGCTCTCCAGACTGTCTTTCGCCGCCTCAGATCTTCTTCCCCGCGGCCGGCAGCCACAACAACTTCATTACCATCATCAACTGAGCAGATGACCTTGAGGACTTCATGCAAGAGAGGTCGCACTCTTCTGTGTCTGCTTACGTTATGCATTGCTTAATATGATGACATGCTACTTTATCATCGTGTTCACCTATTAGACTCCGAGTCAGGTCCAAACTTATGCTGAAACTTGAGTTTTTAAATGGTTGTGGGGTACATATTGGGGCAGCAATCAGTACTATCTGTCTACTATCTGGTTAATCTCGGGTGTCTACTATGAGTTTCATGTTGGGTGCAACCAAACATTAAAGGAGCCATTATGTGTATTTTTTAACAAAAGCTATTATCTACCTGCTATCATTGGTTTTGGGTCTATCCACAGTTTGCTACCATCACTCTGGATATGTGCATGCACTCCTTACATAATCTCACTATGTTTTATTCCTATGCATGTCAGTTATTATACACAATGGAACTGAACATGTAGAGCAAAAGAGACGAGCCTTGCATTGCAATAAAATTTCATGCAGACGCGCTCCATGGTGGGCGCAAAGGCAGCCCCCTCCACCCATTTCGGATCGTAATCAAGAGGAAGATAACTGTACGAGGGGATTCAGAAGCAGAAGACCACTCCTATTTACCCCATGAGGTCTTCGCTCTAACTTGGCATGCTGATGTTGGTTATATCATGCATATGGTGCCCTGCATTGCCTACTTTATACATCAAATGTGTCAACTGCTTAGTTTAGACATGCTTTGTGTGAATGCCATCTGTTTAGTTTATTCATCGTTTATGTGAATTATGCAATGCCATCTTGTTTAGCCAGGCATCATATATGTGAATTTTGCAATGCCATCCTGCTTAGCCAGTCATCTTATATGTGAATTATATCAGGCCATCCTTTTTTCCGTTACGTATTACATTTGTCAACAATTTTAGTACATTCAACTACTCTTCGTGTGCATCAGCCATTTGACACGGTGATGGAAAATTCTGGAGTGAAAACAAGGTCTTCAGAGCAGACAATGCTATCTGACGAAGCGCATATCTCGCTGGTTACGGATAGATCCTCAGAGGAGGATTCAGAGACAGATGACCAGTCCTATTTCCCCCCGAGGTGTATGCTCTAATTAACTTGGCAGGGTTATGTTGCTCATACCGTGTGTATAGTGTATTGCATTGCGATGTCATTTGACTACTTTAGACATGCTTTGTGTGAATGCCACCTGTTTAGTGTCTAATTACCATATATGTGAATTATGCATTGCCATCTTGTTGCAAGACATTATATATGTGAATTATGCAATGCTATCTTGTTGCAAAGGCATTATATATGTGAATTATGCAATGCCATGTTGTTGAGCCAATCATCATGTATGTGAATTATATCATGCTATCATTTTTGTATTACGTGTTCCATTTGTCGACAACGTTTGTATATTCAGCTACTCTTCCTGTGCATCAGCCATTTGAAGCGGTGATGGAAGTATCTGGAGTGAAAACAAGGTATTCAGAGCAGACAATGCTACCTGCTGAAGTAGACATCTTGCTGGATACAGAGAGCTCCTCATAGGAGGATTCAGAGACTGATGACCAGTCCTATTTCCCCCCTGAGGTCTACGCTCAAACTTGGCAGGGTCATATTACCCATGTCATGGATGTTGTCCTGCATTGATTAGTTTTTACATCATATATGGATTGCCATCTGCTTACTTGCTTAGTATATAAATCATATATTTGAAATATATTATGCCATCAGGTTACATACACAACATCTATCTGAATTATGGCATGGCAACCCATTTAATAAAGACATCATATAGTTATATCATCTCATCCTGTTTAGTGTTTACAGTCATCATATTTTGGATTATTCTATTCTATCCGGGAATTATATCATGCTATCATGTTTTCGTAGGCGACATGTATGTGAATTATGCCATGCCAACCTATTTAATAAACACATTATATAGTTATATCATGTCATCCTGTTTACTTAGTCATCATATTTTGAACTATGTCTTTCCATCTTTTTTAGTTAGCCATCATGATGTGAAATTGTATCATGCTATCCTATTAAGTTAGCCATCGTATATGTGAAATTGTGTCATGCTATCATGTTTGGTTAGACAACATAAATGTGAATTATTTCATGCCCTATTTTATTCGCCACTATCCATTGCACCTGTCTATCATACAATGTCTGTACATTCAATTACTTTTCTTGTTTATCAGCCATTTGAATTGGAGAGGGTGATGGTAGTATCTAAGGGAGTAACAACACGGTGTTCAGAAAAGATAGTGCTACCAGTTGATGTAGATAGAACCACGCTTGTACTTGCCCAAGAACCAGCCCCACCACACATAACCCAGACTCTCGTAGATTGTACCCCTACCCTGTTGGACAGAGAACCAGCTACACCCCTTCTAACCCCAACCCTAGCAGATAGTAACCCAGTTCCAGTTGACACAACACCGTCTCCACCACAGAGCACCCAAACACGAGCAGTTCGTAAGGGAACTGCAGTGCCCAAAGCAGGAGGACCACCACTCCGAATCCCAACTCAACACTTAGAGGAGAAGAAGAATTGTTCTACGGTCAGGTTCTGTAGCTATGGTTCATACTCCTTTGCTCTTGCATCACTGTATTTACTCAGACCAACTATTTTCAAATTTTCAGGATGGAATTGAAACTCCAATGGCGCAACAGGTATGTTTTAAACTTGTTTCTTTAACTGGTTTGCTGTTGTAACTTGCTCTATATTGATTTCAGTTTCAATTGAATAAACAGTTATGTTCTCATGTCATGCACATTACAAGTGTCTCTATAGTTTCCCACACTTACATTCTGTCTATTCTGCTTTATCTTGAACAAATATTATTTGAACTATGTCTTTATCTTGATTTGGCAACAAAAACTAGAATGATGTAAACCAAAGAGTGACCATGGTACATACATATATGTTTGTTTCATGTTGTTATCCTATGCACTTTACTACTGAACTGATTTACCAAAATGAGTTTCATATACAACATGGTAAACCTGTGATGTGTCTGCTTGTTTCTCTTTTAGAATGCGGACAAAATATTGGAGAACAGTACCCCGTTATGCAATGGTGAAGGAAGTAATGCAAATAAGGTTCAAGATAGTGAGACATCCCTGTTGGTCTCCAAGAAAGATGATAAAAACTACCTTGACGACAATGAGAGAACCTAGAAGTCATGTCTTGATGTAGTGTTCGAGATTCTTGGCCACTATCATTTGGCACAAGCTCTTGAACTTCTTTGCTGAATCAGTTCGTCTTCTTGAGTCTCAGCTTCAAGTTGAAAGACATCGATCAGATGTGTTGCGACAGGAAGTACAAGGACCGAGGAAGTCCCTGCAACATTCAGATGCATACTTTCTGGTGCAACAGCAAGCGCTGGAGGATTTAAGCGCCAAACAAGAGAAAGTTAATAAGCTTGCTAAGCATCTTGCGACATTATGGGTACCAGGATATTGTTTCTTGAGATCTTTGAAGTGGTTTCGATTACGGACATGTTTTCTTTGCGGCGTTTATTTGCACTGGTCGCCAACATTGACAACTAGTGTATATGATATACTGCTTTGTTCCCTATATTTGCACTGGTGGCGAACTTTGATGCCCAGTGGATGTAATATGTGTAATAGCTGTGATAGCCTAGCGTAAGTTGCTTGCTTATTTATTTCCTTGTTGTCTTGTTTATTTGTTTGCTTGTAGTCAGTGCTCTTCTTTTTCCGCGGTTTGCTAGTGGCCGCAATAACCTTTTTTTAACTAGGCCACAATAACCATGGGCTACATATTTACAGTAGTGACACTGGGCCTTCTACGGGGCATAGAAACAATGGGCCTTCTACGGGCCGTATCATCAATGGGCCTTCTACGGGCCATATCATCAATGGGCCTTCTACGGGCCGTATTATCAATGGGCCTTCTACGGGTTGTATGATCGATTGCCCAAACATGGGCCAATATCATACCGCTTTATGGCCGCAAATGAGCTAGAGTTGGAATCGTCCGTTCATGGACCGACCATAATGGGCCGTCGTTAATTGGCCGTATTTGATGACGCTATGAAAACGGCCCAACGTATTAACGGGCCACAAACGGGCCGACTGTAAGCACGGGCTGAATTTGGCCCACAAGCAGAAAATGATAGTAACGGGTCGTAAGTAACTGAATGCTGGAAATGAGCCCAAGAATAAATGGGCCATGAGAAGGCTGAAATATAACATGGGCTGGAAACGGCCCAACGGAATAATGGGTCGTTGATGGGTATAAAGTGATACAGTGTTCATTACGGGCCAGTTTTACCACGGGCCGTTAACGGGCCGAGGGTTACTAAGGGCCTCAGATGGGCCAAAAGACGCCATGGGCCATACATGGGCCGGAAGTTAAAACCAGTTGGAATTATATTGGACGGCCCAGATGACGCTACTGGGCCTAATTCGGATAGGCCGTAAACGGGCCCTGGGTTAGCGTGCTGTAAATGGGCTATATGTGAACAGGCCATTAACAGGCTTGCCGTGGGCCGGCCCGCCACCTTTTGACCAAGTAAAACGGGTCGGCCATTTCATAAGAATGGGCCTCTGTTGGGTCGTGCCACGTGTCGACGTATCATAAGCGCCTCCTGTCCAATGAGTGGATGACATCTGTCCCAATGGTGAGCCGACACGTGTTTCCTCCAGCCAATGATGATTTTACACGTGGAAAATACCTATTGGTCAGGGCTGTTAACGGGTTATCGGATCCAAAACCGGACCCGATAGCTTAACGGCGTTCCGTTACGGTGGATGCCACATGTCGGTCACCCTTGACGAAAGCACTTTTGTGACGCGTGATTTATCGTCATGGAAGTGGACACTTCCGTGATGATAATTTTGGTAATGTCATGGAACACTTCTACGACAGCATAGGTATGACTATCTTGATTCTGCCATAAATTTTTCATGGATTTACATGCATGAAAGAAAATGTGACCTACTGTGACAAACACGTATCATCACAGAAGTGTCTTTTTGTTGTAGTGCAAGCTCTGGTCCATGCCGGCAAGGTGAAAGAGCTGGAGGTGGAGCGACATGGGCTGAAGGAACGGGCCCTGAAGCTGACGAAAGAGAAGGACACACTCAACAGTGCTCTAGTTGAGGCGCAGGCCATAGTCCTCGGCAAGGCTGAGCTGCTCTCCAAGGCCAATCAAAGAGCTTCTAGTGGCGGGTAGGCCACCTTGCCGTTTTCAGTGCGGCCGCATGAACTGTCGAGCGGACTCGAGATAGAGACAAGGGCATTGCCGATAGCGGAAGGGTCCCATTGCGTGCAAGTTTTCCATACACAGGGCAAGATCTTCGAGGAGGATAACCATATATATAAAAGGGAATTGCTCAAAATTTTGCATGACTTAGCTTTTCTGCCGCTGCGTGAGCGTTCACTGCATCCGCCGATGATGTCGCTCGTTTGGTCGTCTTCTTCCTTGGACTGACGACCACGATGAAGCCGCTGCTCCAACTAGACCAGATTTCCACAACTGCGCACCACTACCTGGCGCGCCTAAGATGTCGGTGGAAACAACACCTATGGAATCACTGGGATCCCTTCTACGGTTGGCGGGCGCGGGGTTGTACAAAGAGCGGGTCTGGTAGTCACCACAAAGATCGTTTACCCAGGTTCGGGCCGCAAGGATGCGTAATACCCTAGTCCTGCTTTGGTGTATATTTGAGTGTTCTTGAGTTCTTGAACTAGCTACGTCGTGTGCCTTGTTCAAAAGATCCGAATCCTTCTCCAGTACGCCTCAGGCCTCCTTTTATAGTCAAAAGGGGTCGCCACAGTGGCACACAGGAGGTGGAAAAGTATACAGCGCACAAGCTTATCGCCTGTCATTATGGGACAAGGCGCATTAAATGCGCTCCTTAGGTGTCCCGTTGCTTTATTGGGGACGACAATGAGGCCCGTCCCGTCTGTCGCCGCCTCACCTTGCTCCGACGTGCGTCCGAGCTGATGAGGCGTTGTAGCGCCATGTTGGCTGGTTGCTGGGCTGGCGCGGTGGCAGAGTCATCACGAAGATCTGCATGCCACCATGTAGGTGCTTGCTGAGTTCACTTGGTGGCCGCGCGTCTCCACGCAGGTGCCTGCCCAGCTGGTTGGGCTGGCAGCTGTATGGGAACGGCGGTGGAGTCTTGGCAGACGTGGGCCTGGCTGTGGCCCCGCGAATGTCTTTGGCAAGGGTCTTGTCGTGGCATCGCAGTCGTTCCTGGCAAGGATCTTGCCGGGGTCTCGTGGATTTCCTCGGCAAGGATCGTGCCGAGGATCGTCGTCTTCTGGTCCTCAACTGATCTTGTGTGCTTATGATCTTCACAAAGATCTGCATGCCATCATGGAGGTGCCTCCCGAGCCTTGGTTCCAATGTGGTTAATGGTGTTGGAACCCTTGGGCTCAAGGGTGGTGCGCTCCGCTGGCGTTGGGTAAGTTGCCCCAGCAAGGCTCTTGCCGAGGGTACGGAGGCCGCCCCGGCAAGGGTCTTGTCGGGGGAGTCCACCTCACCCTCTTGCTCTTTGTGTCTCTGTCTTGGCGTTACTCTGGTTGTCTTGTGCTTCTTCTGCCCCGCCAAGGGTGGCCAGGGGCATGGGGCTGCGACTGCCCGCGCACAAGTAAAGGGGTGCAAAAAGGGACCCCCACTTTTGTACACTGACAGTTTGCGATGGCGGAGCCATCATACACGGTTCACATTTTAGTTGCGTGTGCGATGAAGGGCATACGGTTCAGTTCAATTAACTGTTTGCGATGAGGAAGAACAAAAGAAACGGGCAGCCAGATGGAGGTGTGTGCGATATACAACATACGGTTCACTAGGATGACTTGTTTGTGATTAGGCAACACAAAAGAAACGGTCAGCCAGATGAAGCTGTGTCCTTGGATGAACTGTTTGCGTTGAGACATGAGAATAGAAACGTTTCAACTTAACAAGATGTGTGTGATACGCGGCAAACAGGTCTGTAATCAGAATTGTGTGTGAAGACCGATAATAAGACAGACGGTTGCGGCTAATAAGACGTGTATGTTGTGTGATGGGATTGCATACCGAACAACAACATATATATATACACACACTTATAAGGACATGCTTGCATAACCAAATTAAACATCCACTTACATAGGTGGCTACTACAACCATGGCATTTGCACACACCAAAGTAAACTGTTTGTGATCGAATAAGCCGTGTGTTTTGCGGGCAAACGCTTGCTGGTATATAACCTTAAATTTAACCAAAAAAGTGTTAATGCATGTTACAAAAATTGTATAGCTGGAAACTATGTTCAAATATGACTCCAACGATATAATCTTTCGCGACATGCATTCATATTTTATTAGTTATATCCTACTTATAAACCAGGACGGGGGAATAGTAGGTAATTAAATCGCAAACGTTTTTTATTAACCATACGTGTACGTGTCCTTTCGTCCTCCTCTCGCACATCTTGTCACCCAAATGCCGCAGACGGCTAATAGCGTAAGCTTGCGCAGCGCGCGGGGCGTTCTTTTGGCCAAACGGTGTCGCCAATGAATCGTCGGTGAGCCTGTTCCCGCGCAACCTCGCAGGTTCCCACGCAAGCTTCCTGCCCAACTCGGTGAAATCCCCAAAAATCCTAATGCTTACCGGCCTGCTATAAAAACCCTCACGGCCGGCGAGTCCTGCGTCGCATTTTGCCCTCCCTCCCTGTAGCTTATCTCGTTACTTCTCCCACAATCACCAATGGCACCGGTCCGTCGTTGTCGCTCAGCTACTCCGCCATCATTAGAGAATAGCTCCAGCTGGGAGGCTACACTGCGGCGTCGGTGTAGTCCATGGCATAGTGTAGTGCCCGTGGCGTCCCTGTTGGGTGTGCACAGAACACCCACCACACAGTCCGCCGCTGGTGCCCGTCGGCAGCTGTTGCCAGCCGCCATTGCCGCCACACCACTATCAAAAGCCAGGGCCATCTCCCGCTCCACCGCCGCGGCCCGAAGGCGGGAGGTGGCCATCGTGGCCGCCACCCCACTGCCGGCCACCGTGGCCATCACCTCCTCCACCACCGCGGCCCGAAGGCGGGAGGTGGTGGTCGTGGCTGCCACCCCATCGTCGGCCGCTGTTGCTGCTAGCCCATCGTCGACCGTCGGGATCATCACCCGCTCCGCCACCACCGCCCGAAGGAGGGAGGCAGAGGTGGAGGCCCGCACATGCATGCATCAGCGACCTTGCGCGCAACATCGACTTCCTGCGGGAGGAGGAGGAGCGCCTCGTCGAGCATGCAAATAGCCTTACCGCAGCCGTGGCCGCAGCACAGCCGATGCAGAGGCAAGGAATCAGGAGATCTACGAGCAGTCCGGCCGCTTCGAGAGGGATCGTCTGGAGCGGCAGTGGGCGTTCGAGCTGGCGAGCGTCGCTGAACGTGCAGCAGCGGCAGGCACCATATTGCATTTCTCCAGCTCGTCGGTAGGCTCCTCCTCCTCCTCTGCCTCTTACTGAGTGCGCTCGGCAGAGGAGAGGCTGTCGGAAGTAGCTCAAAGCCCCTCCGTGGTAGTAGTAGTATTTAGGGGCTATTTTGTTCAGTTCATCTGACTATACATGTGTGGTCGAACTATACAACGTACTTAAAATTAGCTAGTATATATAGTTGAACTAGCTATTTCGGTACGTGGCTGGCAACAATTGGGGAAAAGTTTGGTCGGTTCAACTGTTGAGTTGAACTGTTTGTATAAATTAAGAACGACTGCTTAATCTATGCATGAAATCTATGCTTAATTACTGAATTTTAGTTGCAAAAATTAGATAGTGCTAGTGATTTCTAGCTGCATATTTTGACAAATCGCAGTGTTACAAGGATTGACAAATGGCAACTTTACTAGATCAACAAATGTAAATCTTTCCAGTTTGACAAATGGCAATATACCCAATATGACATATGCAAATCTTACCAAAATGTTTGTACGTGGTTGCACACGGGTCATCCAAAACAACCGTTTGTGTTGAAGGGATGCACAAATCCTGCACTACTGATTTTCCCTCAACTTAAGGGGGAAGACCATAGCTCTCACTTTGCATACAGGTGTTCTATCTAAAACGTTTGCGATCAAGAGCTGCACAAATCCTGCTCGGCACATTTTCTCTTGGCTTCCTGGGGAAGCTGTCGGTTTGCATACGGGTGTTCTAACTAAAATGTTTGCGATGAGTGATTTATATTTAAAATAGTTAAACTACGGCTTGGGCGCCATTAATGGAGAGGATGCGAGCAAGGAGGGCGGCCATGGAAGTCAAAGGGCTCGCTTCCCGGTGAGTCTGCATGGCATACAACTCGCACGCTTACTGTTGAGCCTCCGCATTGGAGTACATCTCACACGCGTTCTGTTTAGTCAAGAACTCAAGCACCTGTCCGCATGGCCCCACCTAGCCATTAAAATAGTGAGGTATGGCGTCACGTGAATAGTTAACAGAGGCACACAATTTAAATTATACAAAACATTTGAGATGTTACAGTGGCAGCTATTTGTTTCAAAATGCCTTTGTTGGCTGTTATTCAAGTGCGCCTTCTCTCAAAATGGACACGAAAAATACCATAGCATGTTGGGTGCCATTCCATTACAGCATGCCAAGTTTCATGAATTTCAGATGAGTTTTGGATTTACTAGAATTTATAAACAAAGTATCTCAACATTGTGCCGGCAATCAACACTGCCCTGGTGTTTGAAATTCATTCCCATTTCTTGCATGGGACCTAAGCATGCCCCGAAGGGCACAAATTTGATTTCTCAACCAATTTATATGCACTGGAGCTTGTGCATGTAGTTCAAATTTGAATTATGCAAATGAAATGCCTAGAAAACCCAGTTAATGTATAAAAATGTCCAAACGAACCCCGAAAAATTCCAAAATTAAACACAACACTCCTGTTGTTCTATGTTGACACTAGAAATTTTTTGAAAGCAATAAGAGGCAACGGATATCGTTTCGTCCCCAAAGGTGGCACGTTCCCTACCGAAACCATCACGCTTGTTGTGAGAAGCTAAGGTTTGTGAGAAGCTTATAACCAAACCTGCCCCAAATGGGACAAAAAGTTTACCACGACATGTTGATGTTGCTCCATGATAGCATGCCAAGTTTCATGAATTTCAGACATGTTTTGGATTTACTAGAATTTAAAAGCCATGTATCTCAATGTTCGCGGCCGAGTGGCGGTGGTTGGGTGTTTGAAATTCATTCCCATTTCTTGCATGGGACCTAAGCATGCCCCGAAGGACACATATTTGATTTTTCAACCAATTTATATGCACGGGAGCTTGTGCATGTAGTTCAAATTTGAATTATGTACATGAAATGCCTAGAAAACCAGTTAATGTATAAAAATGTCCAAAGAACCCCGAAAAATTCCAAAAGTAAACACAACACTCATGTTGTTCTATGTTGACACTAGAATATTTTTGAAAGCAATAAGAGGCAATGGATATAGTTTCGTCCCCAAAGGTGGCACGTTCCCTACCGAAACCATCACACTGGTTGTGAGAAGCTCTGGTTTGTGAGAAGCTTATACCCAAACCTGCCCCAAATGGCACAAAAAAATTACCACGACATGTTGATGCCGCTCCATCATAGCATGCCAAGTTTCATGAATTTCAAAAAAGTTTTGGATTTACTAGAATTTAAAAACTAGGTATCTCAATGCTTGCGGCCGAGTGGCGGTGGCAGGGTGTTTGAAATTCATTCCCATTTCTTGCATGGGACCTAAGCATGCAACCAAGGACACATATTTGATTTTTCAACCAGTTTATATGCACTGGAGAATGTGCATGTAGTTCAAATTTTAATTATGCGCATAAAATGCGTGGGAAACCCAGTTAATGTATAAAAATGTCCAAACGAACCCCAAAAAATTCCAAAATTGAACACAACACTCCTGTTGTTCTATGTTGGCACTCAATTTTTTTGAAAGAAATAAGAGGCAACGAATATCGTTTCGTCCCCAAAGGTGGCACGTTCCCTACCGAAACCATCACACTTGCTGTGAGAAGCTCTGGTTTATGAGAAGCTTATACCCAAACCTACCCCAAATGGGACAAAAAAATTTCCACGGCATGTTGATGCCACTCCATGATAGCATGCCAAGTTTCATGAATTTAATATGAGTTTTGGATTTACTAGAATTTAAAAACTAGGTATCTCAATGTTTGTGGCCGAGTGGCGGTGGCAGGGTGTTTGAAATTCATTCCCATTTCTTGCATGGGACCTAAGCATGCAACCAAGGACACATATTTGATTTTCCAACCAGTTTATATGCACTGGAGAATGTGCATGTAGTTCAAATTTGAATTATGCGCATAAAATGCGTGGGAAACCCAGTTAATGTATAAAAATGTCCAAACGAACCCCGAAACATTCCAAAATTGAACACAACACTCATGTTGTTCTATGTTGACACTCGAATTTTTTTGAAAGCAATAAGAGGCAACAAAGATCGTTTCGTCCCCAAAGGTGGCACGTTCCCTACCGAAACAATCAAGCTTGTTGTAGAAGCTAAGCTTTGTGAGAAGCTTATACGCAAATCTGCCCCAAATGGGACAAAAAAATTTACCACGGCATGTTGATGTTGCTCCATGATAGCTTGCAAGCTTCATGAATTTCAGACGACTTTTGGATTTACTAGAATTTATAAACTAGGTATCTCAATGTTTGCTGCCGAGTGACGGTGGAAGGGTGTTGAAATTCATTCCCATTTCTTGCATGGGACCTAAGCATGCAACCAAGGACACATATTTGATTTTTCAACCAGTTTATATGCACTGGAGAATGTGCATGTGGTTCAAATTTGAATTATGCACCTGCAATGCCTACAAAACAAAGTTAATGTATCAAAACGTCCAAACGAACCCTAGATAATTCCAATTTTTTTGACGACACACCTATAGTTGCATGTTCACTGCAGATAAAAGTTCTAACAATTCAAACACCATCCTTTGTAGCTGTGGCCACATTACATAATTCGAATCAAGACGATAAATCAAGTAGATCGCATACAGTTTATTATCACCAACCTTGTGAGATGCAGCACAAAATATCTTGGAGCACCGTCGGTGTATAGTACGCCTATGGCTTACGCGAGAAGGTGCGTCGGCTATAGTCCACAGCCGGTGTGTCAAGCACACTAGCTCACTCCCCAAATATCATTTCACTGTTCATTCGTCGCTAGTGAAAGATGAGGACGTGGACCCACGTCGTGAGGGAAACTTCGGCAGCCCACTCCGGTGAGAGCGCGGCCGCAGCCGCCAGGCGCGTGCTAACAAGCTTCGCGAGGGCGACCGCAGCTTGCGTCTGGGCGGCCAAGGGAGCCCAAATGGCCGTTGTTCCTTCTCAAGCGGCGGCAGCAGCATCTGCCTCGGGGATAGCCACTGGCGAGAGCGGCACAACAGCTGTCCGTTCCGCAGCGGCGGCCTTAGCCCTAATGGAGGCCGCCCACTACCATGTCGAGCCCGTCCACGCCCATCTCCTGGCGTTCATCGCACAAATCGAACAAAGCTTTTCCGACAATGGTCGGCAACCCACGATCGAAGAGCTGGCAATCACCGAGAGAGTTTGAGCAGCCGTTCGTTCCTACACGGCATACCTTGCCACGATGGAGCCCGCCAGAGCCCAGATCTCGGCCGCCCACGCCCAGCTCATGGCGGCCTATGCCAAAGCTATGGCGCACGGGGATAGCGAGATGCTTGCCGAGTATGGTGCAATTGATACCATGGAGCCCCTTCCCCAGGAGACCGTCGGGCGCGAGCTGGACATGGAGGCGGCGGCGGAGATCGACGAGCACCAGCCGCAGTAGTACTCTTTGTTTTGTTTAATTAAGAGCGCCGGTCTTTAATTTGTTAGAGTAATGTTTAGGTCAACTAGCTCTATTTAATTGTTGAACTTGCTCGATTAAGAAGTTAGTCTCCTTTGTGTACCCAAATTATGCGATGACATAGATGACCACTGTAACCAGGGAAATTCGAACCAAAATTTTTGACGTTCAAACTCAACACACATGGGTTAAGCTATCTGAATCGTTTGTTATGTTCACATATCGTACACAGTTCTGAATAAGGTACCGTGTCTGATGACACTTTGCGCGCCAGTTATTTTGCTGAAGTGATTCCAAATTTTTGGCTTCCGCGGAAATATCTACCTCCCCACCCCCACGCCCTTACCAAAAGCCACATTTCCCCTCTTTCCGCCTTCCTTTCCAAGTTGAAACCTTCACTCCTTGCCTGTAGCACAGCCGCCTCCTCATCGGGGACCCTCCATCACGCTGCTCGGCCTCGCCTATCCACGCAGGTAATCCACACCCGACCCCCATCCTCCTCCTCCTTCCACATCCCACGTGCCCCGACCGTCGGCGCGAGTGCGACACCTTCCACCCAAATCACCGACCCCTCCATCAAATAAGCACCGCCCTAAGCCATGGTGCACGCAGTATTGCAAGGATCTCAAGGAGCATTTGGCAGCGGAGAAGCAAATTGCGGACGCACGCGCGGATGAGGTCGTGATGGCTGCCATTCATGCCGACCCCCAGATCTTGGAGGAGCACCTTGCCATTTGCTAGCTACGCTAGTTAAGCATGCTCAGTTTACCCGTTGCCTGTGCTGCTCCTGCCTTTCCTTCACAAATTCTACTGAATTTTGCTATCTAATTTTACCATGCAATCTGTTGCTCTAGTGTATATGTTCTATATGCCGTGCAGTGTGGTGCTCACTTATTAACTATTTTTTTAATTAGTTGTCGTCTTCAGTTAACTATGTGGATCATTTCTGCAAATGTGATGTTCAATTCTTCAGGCTGCAATTTTGGAATGTCTTCCATGTGAGAAATAAATCAAATATATCTTTACAAAATACATGAGAAACGAATACAATTGCTATATTTCCAAGTTGTCAAGCATGCTTGGTTTGGTTGTACATTGTGCAATGTGGTGCTCAGTTAACGTTTGGATCATTTGTGTTGTTGTGGTGTTTAGTTAACTGTTTGGTTCAATTCTGCAATGCGATTTCCAATAGTTGCAGGTGCATTCTGTTATTGTATACCATGTGAGGTATAAATTGAATTTAGCTGTAGTAAATACATGAGAAACAAATACAATTGCTACAATTGGTTGTAGTTAACTTTTTGGTTAACTGTCTGATCTTCTATTACGAGTATGTTATATTGTGGAATGTGGTGCTCAATTAATGTTGGTTCATTTGTTGTGGTGTTTAGTTAACTGCTTGGTTTAATTGTGCAATGCGATGTCCAATTCTCGTGGGTAGAATTTTGTATTGTTGTGCATGTGAGGAATAAATCGAATTTGGCTGCACTTAATACATGAGAAACATATACAAGTGATATACTTCCTAGTTCTTAATCATGCTTGGTTTGGATAAATGGGTTTTCCATGTGGCTTGAATTAATTTGATGAATTTACAATGTGCTTATTTTTCATCAACATATTTTACCGATAGCATGCGAACCCTTACTTAACCTGATGACTAACTACCTTATATGTGTTGCAGGGAAACAATGGGCAGCACTGAGATTTACAATCGAGGTTAGCACGTGCATGCTCCGTTGTCTAATAGCACATTATTGTGCAATTGCAGGAACCATTCTAATATTTAGGTTTTTAACAATTTGTTCTTGCACATGTAGGTCCTGCTTTGTCGATGGTTACGACCCTTTATTCGACCCTTTTTGCATATGGGGAAATGAATTGTCCATGAATATCAGTCAAGTCAAGAAACTCAGAAAGATTGTGAGGATAAAGAAATTAGCGACAAAAAAACAACAAGATCTTTGTCTGCACAATGAAGAAGACATCAGTTCACTACAGGATGGTACTAACTATTATACCTTGCCTTTTTTATTACTTTGCCCCATTTCCAATATAGAGAAGATATTTATGCACACCCTTATTTTCGGGCCTTTCCAAAGCAGTTCACTGATGATTACCTTTCAAAACAAATGTATGGTCCGGAGGCGAGGAAGGTATTCATACAACACCCATGGTTCTATATTGAAGTGTTCCTGAAGAGGACGAAGGATGGACGGTCAATCATCCATAGGCACTGGCCTAAAGTTACAAAGACCTTCAACATCAATGAAGGCTCAATATTCGCCTTCTGCTTCAGCAGTTTTCCAGATGAGATACCGTCTATGATGCTAATTTCGAAAAGTTATCGATGTTGCATGTGAAACTTGGTCCTGGTGTAGTTGTGTAATGGGGTAGCTGAGCGCTGAAGCTATATGATGTTGTACTCTGATGTATTTCAATTATGAAAATGAAATATATTGTGTGCTTAATATGAAATGACAATTGGATTAATAAATTGATTATGAATAATCGGATAATTAGCCTGCTAATTGGATTTCGCTATTGCAAACGGTTGTTGAAAAAATACCGTGGGCGATGACCTCAGGCAACGCACACATTTTCTAGGAATAAACCGTGTTGGATCAATGGACAGTCACACACGACTTTCTCTTGAAAACTGTTTGCGTTAGGCCACCTTGCGCAAACGTTTACCACATAAAAACTGTGTGTGATGGACATCCTTTGCCACACAGTTTCTTCTATGGACCGTGTGTGATACATCCAATAACGCAAACGATATAGCGGGAAAAATTGTGTGTGATGTACCTGTGAACGGAAACATTTTTTTGGAGTGACTGTGTGGGATGTACATATGAACGGAAACGTTTAGCGGGGACTGACTGTGTGGGATGTACTTGCGACCGGAAACAATTTCGCCATATAATTGTATTGTTTTTAGCTCTACTGTACGTATTTCTTTATTTGAGCGCTCGCCGGTCGCACATGACCTCATTTTGCCGAGCGTGTGTGCTAGGAGGGCATATCCACGACGGTTTCTGGGTCGTGTGGGAAGGACCCCCTATCGCGCACACTCACTTGGTGACGGTTCCAAAGGCCATCACGGGAAGGGGTTAAAAACCATTTGTTTAGCAGCTCGCTGTACTAGTGCTCCTACTTATGATTAACCCTCCCACAAGCATCCGCAACTACGAGAAAAGTATTAAGAATAAATTCTAACCATAGCATTAAACTTTTGGATCCAATCGGTCCCTTACGGAATAACGCATAAACTGGGGTTTAAGCTTCTGTCACTCTCGCAACCCATCATCTAATTGCTACTCCACAATGCATTCCCTTAGGCCCAAATATGGTGAAGTGTCATGTAGTCGACGTTCACATGACACCACGAAGGGAATCACAACATACATACTATCAAAATATCGAACACATATCAATTTCACATGATTACTTGCAACATGATTTCTCCCGTGACCTCAAGAACAAAACTAACTACTCACAAATGATAATCATGCTCAATATCAGAGGGGTATTAAATAGCATATTGGATCTGAACATATAATCTTCCACCAAATAAACCATATAGTAATCAACTACAAGATGTAATCAACACTACTAGTCACCTACAAGCACCAATCTATAGTTCCGGTAACAAGTTTGAACACAAGAGATGAACTAGGGTTTAAGATGAGATGTTGTTGTTGAAGATGTTGATGGAGATAGCCCTCCCCAAGATGGGAGAGTTGTTGGTGATGATGATGATGTTGATGATTTCCCCCTCTGGAGGGAAGTTCCCTCGGCGGAATCGCTCCACCGGAGGGCAAAAGTGCTCCTGCCCATGTTCCGCCTCGAGACGGTGGTGCTCCGTCCCAAAAGTCCGCTCCTAATTTTTTTTCTAGGTCAAAATCACTTATATACCAGAAAATGGGCACCGGAGGTGGGCCTGGGTGAGCACAACCCACCAGGGTGCACCTGGGCTCCCTGGAGCGCCCAGGTGGGTTGTGCTCACCTGGTGCGCCTCCTCTGGTACTTATTTGCTCCAATATTCATCATATAATCCATAAAAATTCTCCGTGAAGTTTCAGCTTATTTGGAGTTGTGCAGAATAGGTAGCCTGATGTAGCTTTTCCAGCTCCAGATTTCCAGCTGCCGGAATTCTCGCTCTTTGTGTGTACCTTGCAAATTATGAGAGAAAAGGCATTATAATTACTCCAAAAATCATTATTATGTGTAAAAACATCATAAATAACAATAGAAAAACATGATGCAAAATGGACATATTAACGTTCCATAGCGTCATAATCGAGAAAAGTAGTTTGTAACTGAGCATCATTTTCTCTTATAGGTACCCCAAGATAATTAGCTAAACGAGTGCCATAAATTCCATATGTAACGGCCTTGCAACAATAGCCCCCAAGTTATATCGTTTATCATCCATTACTGCGCTCTTGAGGACACTTAAATCAGGAGAGGAAAGGTGGCTATGGTCATGTTTACCATTAATGCATCTACCTATAAAGAGAGCAAAATAATGTAATGCAAGAAAGTGAATGCTCCCTATAGTAGCTTGTGTTATGGTTCTGGTTTCACCCAAAGTGATTCTAGCAAGCAACTCAACGCAATCAAATTTACAAGGTTCAGTATAAATGCCCCATTGCAGAATTTTGCATGCTTCATTAAATTCTTCAAGGTCCATGCGAAATGATTTATCATAGAGATCAAATAAAACAGAATGTGTATTGCGATGGACCGAATACTCAAATCTCCACACGAAAGAAGCAGTAAGATTATAATATTGCAAGCAATTATCTGACAAGAAGTCCGTCAGGCCGGCTTTGTGCACATACATATCAAATTCTTCCTTGAAACCTGCGTGAGTCATGAAATGATCCGACGGACATTTGCAAGTTCGCACTAGAGCTTCCCGCGGTGGTTCAAGGGCCAGCTCACGTATCACGAGCCTTGGGGATTTCTTCTTCGAGGAACCACCTTGGGATATCTTCCTAAACATTCTCTTCCACTAAATTTTTGAAATTTTTAGTGACTCAAAATAAAAACAAACAAAACTCAATAAGATTGATAGCAACCACTCCTACAAGTGTCTAGAGGCTATATCAAGTACCAAAACTACTTTGAACCATATAAATTTGACATGCAAGCTCAAGAACATGGTCACCACAACAACAAAAATTTGCAATGTATAAAGCACTAGAGCAAATATTAATTGGACCATTGGAGGTGGCACATACCAATGAACAATCCCCCAAAACAGTTTCAAAAATGGAGCTCCGATCAAGGAGATCGAAAATGGAAGCAAGATGAGCAAGAACACGGGTTTGAACAAAGGAGTGATTTTTTCTGGAGGAAGACGAAGTGCATGGATGGCCGGAATAATTGAGGGGGCCTACATGGGCCCCACAAGCTTGCATGGCACGCCCAGGGGAGTGGGCGCGCCCTGTGAGCTTGTGGCTCACAGGTGCACCCCTCGGGGTGTGTTCAGTGCCAAAAAATTCAAATATTACAGAAAAAATCATATTAAAATTTCAGGGCATTTGGAGAAGTTTTATTTTCTGCTCATTTTTTATTGCAGGGATAATTCAGAAAACAGTAAAATAATAGCATTTCTACTTTATTAATTCTAAATAACAAAAAGTAAAAGGTGGGTACATAAGGTTTTGTTTACTAAATCCATCCATCTCATGCTCGTCAAAAGGAATCCATTAATAAGGTTGATCAAGTCTTATTAACGAACCTCTTCCGAATGACATGAAACCTGTCAGGATCCCGATCCTAAGCTACATCGATCTAGCATGTAACACATCATATCACTTTGCGGCCTCACGCACGGTACGGTATTCCCACGGGTGCCTCCTTACTTGGCCCGGGACCGTTTGCGCCTTTTGGCTCACGTATATCATAGTGTCGCTACCATCCAGATGACAGAGAACCCGGGCCGACATGACTAGTCGTGAAACCAAAGTGGCAATAGCTTATGGGGACAGGCATACATGACCCAGCATCGAACGTGTCGGTCATCAGCGTGTGAATCCGGGCTCTAGCAACTGGGCTAACAGGACTACGGGAACCCGGGCTATAGCAGGCTAGCGGGACTCCGAAAGTCATCGTGTGACATTTCCCCGAAGGGACAGACACAGGAACTAAGTGAGACACATGCCGGCAGTCTAAGTTTCCGGAGCAGTAGTAACTGGGCAAGCAGGACTCCAGTAAACCGGCTGTAGCAGACTACCATGGCTCAGTGGAAGCACTAGACTACATTTCCCCATAAGAGAGGCTACCAAGGATAGACAGCTAGGTTGTCGGATCCCACACATACCAAGCATTTCAAAATCATACACACAATATGCTCGATATGTGCAAATACAACATGGCATCACAACAAGACTCTCCGACTTAGAGTATTTATTCATTAGGCTCCGAGGAGCCAAGTATTACAAACATGGGTCTCATGACCCAACATACAGAGCATACAAGCATCAAGCGGAAGCATGAACATGTCTGAGTACAGACAACTACAAATGAAAAAGGCTGAGAAGCCTGACTATCCACAAGACCCTCCCAAGGGTACAAGATCGTAGCTGAGGTAACAAGATAAACATCAAAGTCCACGCGGAACTACTAGCGAGACTAAAGTCTCTCTGCAAAACATAAAATAAGAAAACGTGAGTACAAATGTACCCAGCAAGACTTACATCAGAACTTTCTACATATGCATCGGTAACAACAAAGGGGTGGTGGAGTTTAACAGCAGCAAGCCAGCTTTGACTCAGTGGCTAACCTGAACTACGACTGCAAGTAACTCTTTGAGGTGGCGCACACGAGTCCTCATATTCACCATATCAATACACCTCTATGGATCCGCTCCCGTGTCCCTACGAGATGGCCATCCATAGCACTCATGCTTATCTTGCGGGTTTAAGAGTATCCACTTTCACTTGTCTATGAACTGTAGAGGCAACCCAGAAGTCCTTTACCATGGACACGGCTATTCGAATAGATGATGTTAACCCTGCAAGGGTGTACTTCTTCACACACGCTCTCGTCACTTACCACCATGTACACGTCGTGTATCTCGGCAACCTTCAAGCGGTAGCCTGGCGAGGGAGTTGGCCACGACCTGACTAACCACACAAGTCTCTAGTCCAGGTTTATCGCCTATTCGGGATCCATCCGCAATGAGATCCGGCCGGGGTGTCGCTCACGTCCCCAAACGATGTGTACAGGGTTCCAAGCCCACCAAACGGGCGACGCTTGGCATGCCAGGCCACTGTGCCTAGTCTGTCCCAAGCCCACCTGTACCGGGTGCCACTTGGTAGACTACTAACACTACCTACAAACACCAGAAACTAGTTGCAACTCCTGGACAGAGATCAGGTTGATTAATAAGCCGAGAGGGGTCGAGTTACCACAACCCAATGTGTGGTAGTAACTGTTCATGGATCACAAACACAGAACTCAGTTCCTGAGGATGGCTTCAATGAGACAACCCACCATATACTCCTACATGGCCTCTCATCGATACCTTTACCAAATCGTCTTCACACACTTAGCTCTCAACAGTAGGACATGTTCACACACCTCTAATTCATCCCCGATGAATCAGACCTGACACAACTCTAAGCAATAGCAGGCATGACAAACAAGCAGGAATGAGTAGGCACATCAAGGCTCAAACAACTCCTACTCATTCTAGTGGGTTTCATCTATTTACTGTGGCAATGACAGGTCACGCAGAGGAAAGGGGTTCAGCTACCGCAACATGTAACAGTTGAAACATTGTTGTCCTAATGCAACAAAAGAGAGCAGGTGTGACACCCCAAAATTTTAATCTTGTTTATTTAATTAAAATTTTGCCAGGAATTTAATTTTTTTTATTCTTCTGGGTTTATTCTTGATTTCAGAGCCTCTCTTTTCCCCTAAGTTGTGGAGTTTTCCCTCCTAGTAAAAACTTTTCAAAATGTGTTATTGGACTTGTTTATCCTCTCAAGAAAAATCCTTTCTTTTCATCAGAGGAATTAATTATATAATAATCTCCATGACCTTTATTTTCTTGAAAAATGGTTTCCCATGGTTTTATGGTCCTTTTTGAACTACAGCCCTTTTATAATTTCTTTCAAAAATTCCACCAAAATTTGGGGATGTCCTATGATGTCACCAAACCACTTTTATGCAAAAAGATATTTCATTCCCTAGATATTTTGAGCTCTGCACCCAATTTTCTTCTCTAGTCCAGTGGGAAATTTTGCACTACAACCTATTTAAATACTTCTTTCTAGCCTCCACCAAAATTATGGGATGTTAGTAGAAGCCTATGATTCAACTTTATGCAAAAACCTAGTGTTGTTATTTGAAGATTTTGAGTGAATCAACCTCATCTTCATTCTGGTCCAACATGATGGTTTGTACAGCATCCATAGTATTGCTTGCTCTTTGGCCCTTGATTCTTTCCCCTGCTTGTAGACCAACCTACTAAACCCCT
The DNA here is from genome assembly GCA_021605145.1 of Aegilops bicornis. NCBI lineage: Eukaryota > Viridiplantae > Streptophyta > Magnoliopsida > Poales > Poaceae > Aegilops > Aegilops bicornis. The sequence goes on from CM038671.1 coordinate 124,106,600, forward strand.
AAGTCCAGGAGCATGCACCCATTGGATCATTTTGGTTCAAGAAGTGATGCCATTTGTCTCCTGTCCAGAATTGAGTTTTTGCAAAACTTGCACTAACTAGTTTCTGTATTTGGCCACCTAACCTCACCACCCTTTTATTCACCTAATGAGACCACCATCTGGAGTTTTTGACCACTCCAAGACCTGCCTAGATGCCTCTGGCATTTTGTCAAACACCCTGTGAGCATGAACAGATTTGGCATGATTATAAGTTTGTGTTGTGAACTTGAGCCCCTGGCCCATCCACCATGTCCCTTGATCCCCTTGCTAACCCTAAACTAGCCCTGTTACTTGACAGCCTCGCTCAAGCACGCTAGGCTACCCTGGCTTTTCATCGAACACGTCCCGGGCGTGCTCTGAGCGCGCCCAGAGCGTGCGTTTGGCCCGCACGTGCGCCCGAGCCGCCGCGTCTCGCCCAACACCCGTTCCAGCCCTTGGCCACCAGCAGCTAGCACGCCACGTACCCTCTTGCACCGCCACGCCACCCCGACCGCCCTGGCACACTACAGCGCCCCCGTCAGGGCACTCTTGGCAGCACGCTGGCGTCCGCAGTGGCTCCTGCCCCGATCGGCGCCGCCCGAGCCACACCGGCTGGCCACCTGCCCCTGGGTGCCGCGCAAGCTTATCCCCTCGCTCGTCGGCTAGCTCTCGTCGCCTCCACGCCGACCTGCAAACTACAGAGAGGCGGTTCGCCGGCATCCTCATCCACCGCCATGAACCGACCTCGCCAGCGCTATAACAGAGGCCCCGAACCCATCCGGCGACAGGCGACCTCAGGCCACCCTTGGCACCCCCACAGCCCGCAATCGTCGGGGGAAAGCCGTCTTCCCCGACTCCGGCCAGTTCGGCCACCGCCGCCTCCCGGCTCCGTTCAGCGCAACCAGTGCCTCCCCTTCTCCACTCTCTCCACCAGAAGCTCCCTCTTCCTCCCGTGGACCCGTCCCCCTGCTCAATTTTTGTCGGGAACCACCGCCGCCCCAAAACCACATTGCTCCTGAAACCTCCTCCGCCGCCAAGCTCATCGCCGACAACTCCTTCCACCTCCGTCGACCCAACGACCACCGGGAGGACCGCCCCGGTCTTGCGGATCCATCCCGACCCTATGTCTCCGCGGGGAGCCGCCGTTTGCCGGCGTTGATCGCCGTTGCCTCGTCTCCGTTCGGGCAGAGAAAGAGGAGGGAGATATGGACCGGTCAAACCTGACCAGTGGGGCCTTGGACCCACTGTCAGTGACCCCGCTTCTGTCCACGTGGGTTAAGTGAAAGCGTATTTCCGGAGTACGTCTTCGACGTGTTCTTATTCGAATCGTTTTTCTTTTTTCTGTTTTATTCTAAAAATCAGAATGTTGACTAAACTTTGACCGGCTATAACTTTTTAAATATAACTCCAAATGAATTGATTCTTTTTCCTACATCTCTCAAATTCTGTCTAGTTTATTTTAAGATTTATTTGAAAAAAAATCAGCCTACTTTTTTGTGCTGTTTTGGAAATGTGTGTTGATTCAAAAATATTTTCAAATAGGATTTTGAAGAGAGAGGAGCAAACTTTCAAAGTATTGGAATGCACACTGACTTTCCACACCTTGAAGGCAAGCATTCCGAACCCGGCATAATATTTTTGGTGTGTTCTTCGACACGTTTATAACGCCACCTCATTTCGGAATACTTGTTATTTCATGTGATATGATCATTTGCATGGATGCATGTTAGTGATTTCCTTCTTTGTGGAAATAGACATGCTTGTGATAATGATCATCCTCGTATGCCTTTCGTGCCTACGGAAGGAAGACGGAAAGTCTCTGTCTTGGGTAGACCCGAGCTTGTCCCTAGCTCCTCGTCGAGACGAGTGTGTCCGGCATGGCACGAGAGGTAGGATGAGTGGTGATCCTATCGGTTGGATGTAATATTTTCGTTATGCTAATCATGCAGGGAATACTTAAACCTCCTGAGTCAACCATAAATCGAGTCTTGTTCCAGTAACCCCCATACTTGTTTCGTACTACCACTTGTCCCTACCATACGTGGGGTACGGTTCAGTAAGTTGTCAACCCCTTTCCTAGCACACACCGTCTGAGAGAGGCCATGATGGAAGATACCGGGGCATCCTGTAGGCATGCCATCGACCCGGGGCATGGGTGTTTCGGCTGTAGCTGAAGGGGTAGCTCCCCTAGTTTGCGCGCGGTATAAATTTTGTGATCCCATGCTACGTCGAGGTTGTAGCCTCCCCACTTAGAGTTTTGCTTAACAGGTGTCGTGGGTGATTTCCAGACACCGGTGAGTTAAACTGGTGTGTGCAAGTTAGGTGTGTTTTCAACAAAAAGGCCGTAGACGGAATTAGCCCCGATGGACTAAAGGAATCCGTTGCTCGTGGGTAAAGAGTACATCCTCTGCAGAGATTAAACCTATTCGAATAGCCGTGTCCATGGTTAAGGATTACTGATGCAGGATGGGTCAAGTGTTGGTCTTAGTGTCGGTCTTGGAGGAGAAACCGCTAAACCAGAACATAGATCATGATTTGTCACTTGTGTTGATTACGATGATTATGATTATTTTTATCATGGACTAACTATTGCCATTACTTGATTTATTGAGTATCCCTGGGACGGTTCTACCTCCTGGATATTCACTATGAACGTATTTCCTTTATAAGCCCTTTATGTGGTGTCGCTCAGACGCCCGACTGTGGCATTACTTGTTATGTATTTCCTTTATAAGCCCTTTATGTGGTGTCGCTCAGACGCCCGACTGTGGCATTACTCGTTATTTATTTCCCTTATAAGCCCTTTATATGGTGTCGCTCAGACGCCCGACTGTGGCATTACTCATTATTTATTTCCCTTATAAGCCCTTTATGTGGTGTCGCTCAGACGCCCGACTGAGGCATGCTTGTTATTTACCACCATTTCGAGACGTCGCTTCAGACATCCGAATGGTGCATTGTATTTCTTCCTCTGTCATTTCATATTCTTGTTACATATAAATAACCTGTTTGCATGCATCAGAGCTTTTATTTTATGACTGACAATGCGATCATAGAATATTTCCGTGCACGATTATCATTTATATTATTCCCGTGTTCATAATATTTGCGAGTACATTCAAAGTACCCATTGGCTTGCCCCTCGCTATTGTCTTGGCCAGATATCTTGCATGGAGAGGAGCATTGCGATGACCGCCCCGGAACCTAAGCAATAGAGACCGCAGCCTCGCGAAGATAGGTGTTATCCTGGCCAGCTGTTCCCGTGGGAAATGGAGTCCCATAGACACTGATGATCCACAAACCGCTTCCGCCATCAACCTCTAGAAACCAATTGTTGTACTCACAAACCAGAATGGTCTTGTACCACATATTTTCTGTATATTGCTTGGAATTTCTGTATCAAGTTGGTGCCTCATCAGCTAACAGTAATACTGGGGCTGGTGAGCACGACGACCATTTTCTGGAATATATTAACCGGAACACCGGTCGCCACAGACTTGGTATCAGAGCCAGGCTGACCATTGGCTAATCATATCTTAGCCAGGTCGAAAAACCTAGGAAAAGCCAACCCACCAGACCATATCCGAACCCCAGCCAAGCTTCTCGTGCAAGATAGCCACACAGTGACCCCGGCACTTTTGGCAGTCGGTGCCCAACCTATCAACCTAGCCTGTCGATCACGCGCCAGTGACCGACGCCTAAAATGTCTCATTCGCAAGTGTGCGAAGTAAGACTCCGTTCGCTTTTTCTATAAAAGGGGCACACTCGCCTCAACCCAGCCCAGCACAACCTCTACCCCAAACCGAGCCACAATGCCTGGTCCCGTAGTGCACCATAAGACCACAGCAACCAACCTTGGAGGTTTTGTGACCATACTCGCAAACCTCACCCATCGTGCATATGCGTTAGAAGAGCCCCCAGAATATGTTGTGTACCAAGGGTCCATGAGCGGCGAGAGCCGTCAATTCTGGGCCACTGTGCACATCTACGGTAGGAGTCATGCCGCCGTAACGCCCCTACTGAGTTCACCGGAAGGACAACTTCCTTTGAGCCACAAGCCATCCAACTAGCTGCTCGAGAAGCTATAGTTCAACTCCGGCATTTGTCGCCCAGAGTTAACTGTCGCTCGTTCTACTACTACCCCAGCCGTGACGGATATGGTAGACCACCCCAAGTTGCCAACGGAGATCACGAGACGGATCCTGCATTGCTGCACCTAGTGCGCTATGTAGGTGCACTGGAGGAACTGTTCGATCAAATCACCATTGATCTGATCGCAGCTCGTGGAGAGCTGGTTCCTCGGGCCCCGGCGAGAGAAGAGAACGAGCCCAACGCCGACAACCCAGTCGTACTGTTCGGACAACCAATCGAGACCCTGAGGTCAGCCCCAGCCGTCAGCCAAGGTGCTTTGATGACCCCAGAAGTGCTTGTGCGCCTTTTTGGGAGCACACTCCAACGGGGTTGTGGTCAACAATCCCCGTGATGGTCATCATCACTACCCCGAGCCTGCAGCCCCTCAACCCTCTCCAGCTAATTCCGATGGTGAGAACCGTGGAGAAGCCTCGACATCCACGAGGCAAGCCCGCTTAGATATTAACGAGGTAGACTGAGTCACCCGAGCAGTACCGAGTCTTAGTAGGTCCTCGCCTTGTAACTGTGTGATCCTTTATCGCCGTAATTAAATATTGTTTGCCTGTGCACCCCTTTTTTTTGTTAGAGCCATGCATGAGTTTGTACGTGCGTGATTACTTTTTTTTATCCCAAGCATAGCTGCCAAAGACCAACCTCGACAACGCGAAGTTTGTGCTATGAATAAGCTTTTTGGTTTCAGCTAACAGGAATGATATTTTCAGAACAACCCTTAACAAATCTCGAGGACGAGATTTTTTCTTAAGGGGGGTAGTGTTGTGACACCCCAAAATTTTAATCTTGTTTATTTAATTAAAATTTTGCCAGGAATTTAATTTTTTTTATTCTTCTGGGTTTATTATTGATTTCAGAGCCTCTATTTTCCCCTAAATTGTGGAGTTTTCCCTCCTAGTAAAAACTTTTCAAAATGTGTTGTTGGACTTGTTTATCCTCTCAAGAAAAATCCTTTCTTTTCATCAGAGGAATTAATTATATAATAATCTCCATGACCTTTATTTTCTTGAAAAATGGTTTCCCATGGTTTTATGGTCCTTTTTGAACTACAACCCTTTTATAATTTCTTTCAAAAATTCCACCAAAAATTGGGGATGCCCTATGATGTCACAAAACCACTTTTATGCAAAAAGATATTTCATTCCCTAGATATTTTGAGCTCTGCACCCAATTTTCTTCTCTGGTCCAGTGGGCAATTTTGCACTGCAACCTATTTAAATACTTCTTTCTAGCCTCCACCAAAATTATGGGATGTTAGTAGAAGCCTATGATTCAACTTTATGCAAAAACCTAGTGTTGTTATTTGAAGATTTTGAGTGAATCAACCTCATCTTCATTCTGGTCCAACATGATGGTTTGTACAACATCCATAGTATTGCTTGCTCTTTGGCCCTTGATTCTTTCCCCTGCTTGTAGACCACCCTACTAAACCCCTAAGTCCAGGAGCATGCACCCATTGGATCATTTTTGGTTCAAGAAGTGATGCCATTTCTCTCCTGTCCAGAATTGAGTTTTTGCAAAACTTGCACTAACTAGTTTCTGTATTTGGCCACCTAACCTCACCACCCTTTTATTCACCTAATGAGACCACCATCTGGAGTTTTTGACCGCTCCAAGACCTGCCTAGATGCCTCTCGGCATTTTGTCAAACACCCTGTGAGCATGAACAGATTTGGCATGATTATAAGTTTGTGTTGTGAACTTGAGCCCCTGGCCTATCCACCATGTCCCTTGATCCCCTTGCTAACCCTAAACTAGCCCTGTTACTTGCCAGCCCCGCTCAAGCACGCTAGGCTACCCTGGCTTTTCATCGAACATGTCCCGGGCGTGCTCTGGGTGCGCCCAGAGCGTGCGTTTGGCCCGCACGTGCGCCCGAGCCGCCGTGTCTCGCCCTGCACCCGTTCTAGCCCTTGGCCAACATCAGCTAGCACACCACGTACCCTCTTGCACCGCCACGCAACCCCGACCGCCCTGGCACACTACAGCGCTGCCGTCAGGGCACTCTTGGCGGCACGATGGCGTCCGCAGTGGCTCCTGCCCCGGTCGGCGCCGCCCGAGCCACCCCGGCTCGCCACCTGCCCCTGGGTGCCACACAAGCTTATCCCCTCGCTCGTCGGCTAGCACTCGTCGCCTCCACGTCGACCTGCAAACTACAAAGAGGCGGTTCGCCGGCATCCTCATCCACCGCCGCGGAACCAACCTCGTCGCGCTACAACAGGAGGCTCCGAACCCATCCGAGCGCACAGGCGACCTCAGGCCACCCCTTGGCACCCCCCACAGCCCGCAATCGTCGGGGGAAAGCTGTCTTCCCCGACTCCGGCCAGTTCGGCCACCGCCACCTCCCGGCTCCGTTCAGCGCAACCAGTGCCTCCCCTTCTCCACTCTCTCCACCAGAAGCTCCCTCTTCCTCCCGTGGACCCGTCCCCCTGCTCAATTTTGGTCGGGAACCACCGCCGCCCCAAAACCACTTTGCTCCCAAAACCTCCTCCGCCGCGAAGCTCACCGCCGACAACTCCTTCCACCTCCGTCGACCCAACGACCACCGGGAGGACCGCCCTGGTCTTGCGGATCCATCCCGACCCTCTGGCGCCCGCGGGGAGCTGCCGTTTGCCGGCGTTGATCACCGTTGCCTCACCGCCGTTCGGGCAGAGAAAGAGGAGGGAGATATGGACCGGTCAAACCTGACCAGTGGGCCCTTGGACCCACTGTCAGTGACCCCGCTTCTGTCCACGTGGGTTAAGTGAAAGCGTATTTCCGGAGTACGTCTTCGACGTGGTCTTATTCGAATCGTTTTCTTTTTCTTTTTTCTAAAAATCGAATCTTGACTAAACTTTGACCGGCTATAACTTTTTAAATATAACTCCAAATGAATTGATTCTTTTTCCTACATCTCTCAAATTTTGTCTAGTTTATTTTAAGATTTATTTGAAAAAATTTCAGACTACGTTTTTGTGCTGTTTTGGAAATGCGTGTTGATTCAAAAATATTTTCAAATAGGATTTTGAAGAGAGAGGAGCAAACTTTCAAAGTATTGGAATGCACACTGACTTTCCACACCTTGAAGGCAAGCATTCCGAACCCGGCATAATATTTTTGGTGTGTTCGTCGACACGTTTATAACACCACCTCATTTCGGAATACTTGTTATTTCATGTGATATGATCATTTGCATGGATGCATGTTAGTGATTTCCTTGCTGTGGGAAATAGACATGCTTGTGATAATGATCATCCTCGTATGCCTTTCGTGCCTACCATAAGGAAGACGGGAAAGTCTCTGTCTTGGGTAGACCCGAGCTTGTCCCTACCTCCTCGTCGAGACGAGTGTGTCCGGCATGGCACGAGAGGTAGGATGAGTGGTGATCCTATCGGTTGGATGTAATATTTTCATTATGCAAATCATGCAGGGAATACTTAAACCTCCTGAGTCGACCATAGATCGAGTCTTGTTCCAGTAACCCCCATACTTGTTTCATACTACCACTTGTCCCTACCATACGTGGGGTACGGTTCAGTAAGTTGTCAACCCCTTTACTAGCACACACGCATGTGAGAGGCCATGATGGAAGATACCGGAGGCATCCGGTAGGCATGCCATCGACCGAGGGCATGGGTGTTTCGGTTGTAGCCGAAGGGTAGCTCCCATAGTTCTTGTGGCGGTATAAATTTTGTGATCCCATGCTACGTCGAGGTTGTAGCCTCCCACTTAGAGTTTTGCTTAACAGGTGTCGTGGGTGATTTCCGGACACCGTGAGTTAAACTGGTGTGTGCAAGTTAGGTGTGTTTTCAACAAAAGGTCAGAGACGGAATTAGCCCCGATGGACTAAAGGAATCCGTTGCTCGTGGGTAAAGAGTACACCCTCTGCAGAGATTAAACCTATTCGAATAGCCGTTTCCATGGTTAAGGATTACAGTCTAGGATGGGTCAAGTGTTGGTCTTAGTGTCGGTCTTCGGAGGAGAAACTGCTAAACCAGAACATAGATCATGATTTGTGACTTGTGTTGATTACGATGATTATGATTATTTTTATCATGGACTAACTATTGCCATTACTTGATTTATTGAGTATCCCTGGGACGGTTCTACCTCCTGGATATTCACTATGAACGTATTTCCTTTATAAGCCCTTTATGTGGTGTCGCTCAGACGCCCGACTGTGGCATTAGTTGTTATGTATTTCCTTTATAAGCCCTTTACGTGGTGTCGCCAAGACGCCCGACTGTGGAATTACTCGTTATTTATTTCCCTTATAAGCCCTTTATGTGGTGTCGCTCAGACGCCCGACTGTGGCATTACTCGTTATTTATTTCCCTTATAAGCCCTTTATGTGGTGTCGCTCAGACGCCCTACTGAGGCATGCTTGTTATTTACCACCATTTCGAGACATCCCTTCAGACATCCGAATGGTGCATTGTATTTCTTCCTCTGTCATTTCATATTCTTGTTACATATAAATAACCTGTTTGCATGCATCAGAGCTTTTATTTTATGACTGACAATGCGATCATAGAATATTTCCGTGCACGATTATCATTTATATTATTCCCGTGTTCATAATGTTTGCGAGTACATTCAAAGTACCCATTGGCTTGTCCCTCGCTATTGTCTTGGCCAGATATCTTGCATGGAGAGGAGCATTGCGATGACCGCCCCGGAACCTAAGCAACAGAGACCGCAGCCTCGCGAAGATAGGAGTTATCCTGGTCAGCTGTTCCCGTGGGAAATGGAGTCCCATAGACACTGATGATCCACAAACCGCTTCCGCCATCAACCTCTAGAAACCAATTGTTGTACTCACAGACCAGAATGGTCTTGTACCACATATTTTCTGTATATTGCTTGGAATTTCTGTATCAAGTTGGTGCCTCATCAGCTAACAGTAATCCTGGGGCTGGTGAGCACGACGGCCATTTTCTGGAATATATTAACCGAAAAACCGGTCGCCACAGCAGGAGCGAGAGAGTGGGATTGTATAAGAATGAACAAGGGGTTTTTGCCGGCCTGACACTTCCGAAGATAGTATAGCTCTTCATCGGTGTCATCGAACTCATCGTTGGTACCACGTCTACTGAGAGGGAACAACCACCGACAAACAAAGAAGAAACACAATCAATGCAATGCAACTGTATGATACATGATCATGACATGTCAATATGATGTTCATTGAGCTAATGCAACTAGCAACAGGTTAAATGGAGTTGGTTTGAATCCAAGATTCAAATTCAAACTCCATATGTGGATATTCAAATGACATTCATTTGATTTGTCCTAAACAGTAGCCAAAAGTTGTTCTAACATGCATGAAAATGGTACAGATGGATAGATTGGATTTTTCTGATCATTGTTCATATATAAATTATTTCAATCTGAGCTATAGATTATTTTCTATAAATTTTACAAGTTTGTAACATTTTCTGGATTTTCCTGGCTATTTAAATTTAAACTATTTCTAGAAAATGTAATACTGCGTCAGCAAGGCGTCAGGCTGACGTCACCAGGTTAACAGGGGCCGGTCCAGGTCAAACCTAACACTGGGGGCCACATGTCAGTCACACAGTGGCTAACAGGGTTTAATTAAACCTAACTAAATTAATTATCAGGCACTAGGGCCCACTCTCAGTGACTCTAGGGGGTTAGTTAGGGCGTCATTAGCTACTAATGATTGTGCCACATCAGCACTGCCGGAGATTAGTCGCCGGCGACCTCAAGTCACGGCGGAACCCGCACGGCAGGCCACGGGGATGACGAGCGAGGGCACCAGGAGGAAGCCCAAGCCCGCGTGCGTCTAGGGGAGGCCCCGGGGCCACCGGGGATGGCCTGTGGCAGCAATGGCAGCGAGCTGGGCGGCGGCCGGAGCTCGGCTAGGTGCGGGTGCGGGGCTGCAAGGTGTTAGTGAACGATCTAGGCACCACAGAGGAACCAGGGGGTTCTCCAGGAGCACGCTTCTGTAGCAAGGCCAAGCAGAGGTGCTCGGGAGCGAGCAGCTAGGCGGCCATGGCGGACGGCGGCGCGGGGGCTTGCGGGGAAAGTGCTACTGCTCAAAATTGAGCAAGAGGACAGAGGGGAAACGAAGGAAGGCTCACATGGGTGCGACACAGCAGGTCAGTGGGCTCGGGGACGAACGGACGACAATGAATTGACGGCGGCGATCCACGGGTCAGAGGAGGAAGAAGATGACGTCGCCGGCGATGTAGAGCTCCCTCAGTTGCTTGGCTTGGTGATGACGACGAGTACGGTGAGGCGATTCTCTTGGACGAATCCACAAGGCTAGGGAGGCGTTGTGGCGACGAGCTTCACAGAGGTGTGGCCATGGCCGCTTCGGCCATGAGAGAGAGAGAGCGAGGGATCGAGAGGAAGAGTCAGTGAGGGGGTCAGCAGGATCCAGGAGGCCACGTGGAGTGCGTCTGCGTCGTTGCGCTCACGAGGGAGGTGCCGGCACGCGCGAGTACCATGCGTTGCTTCCCCTCTGCCTTCTGGCGAGAGGAGGAAGACAACTGGCAGGGAAGGTGGGCTGCTGGGCTGCACAGTAACGGCCGTCTAGGTGGGATGCAGGTAAGTTCTTACTCTCTCTCCCTGCTTATCTAATTTTGTTTATGTTTTCCATTTTCTGCTACTGTGTTGGCTTTAGTTAAAGTACTAAAGCATTTTGTAAAATCCTGAAATAATTTGTGGGCACTGTTTGAATTATTTCCAACAGCCCCCAAATACGTTCAGAATTATTTGGACATTTGAATATATTTATAGCATTTAAATGTCCATATGCAAATACTTATGATTTAATTCAGTAACCCCAAATGACCTAGAAAAATGTGCACTAATTTTGGCAGAGGTTCAAGACCAATCCAAAGATGATGAACATTTATGAAGGGCATTTCAGGCTCATTGCAAATTATTTTAGTAAACCCTAGTTGAGTTAAGTGGTGCAAGGGGTTTATGCCATCCCCATTTCAACTTTATTTGAAATTTATACATGATGCACACATGAAGGGCTAGCCTGGTGCATACCAGAACTAGGGGTGTGACAAAACCGGAGAATTTGCCTCAATGGGGATATGCATGTGCCCAACAATACTAATTTCATATTTCTTTTTAACATTAGTAATAGGGAATTCAAAATCTTCAATTGTAATTGTTGAAGTTTTCCAATATAATTGATACTATACACTTGAGGTTGTTTCTTCGGTAAGTGTACCGTATGCTCATTACCATTGATATGAAAAGTTACATTGCCCTTATTGCAATCAATAACAGCCCCCGGAGTATTCAAAAAAGGTCTACCAAGGATAATCAACATACTGTCGTCCTCGGGTATATCAAGAACAACAAAGTCCGTTAAGATAGTAACATCTGCAACTACGCCATGCACATCATCACAAATACTAATGGGTATAGCACTTGATTTCTCAGTCATTTGCAAAGAGATTTCTGTTGGTGTCAGCTTATTCAAATCATGTCTTTTATATAAAGAGAAAGACATAACACTAACACCGGCTCCCAAATCACATAAAGTAGTTTTAACATAGTTTCTTTTAGTGGAGCAAGGAATAGTTGGTATTCTTGGGTCTCCTAGTTTCTTTGGTATTCCACCCTTAAATGAATAATTAGCAAGCATAGTGGAAATTTTAGCTTCCAGTATCTTTCTTTTATTTGTAACAGTATCTTTCATATACTTAGCATAAGGAGACATTTTCAAAATATCAGTCAATCGTAAGCGCAAAAAGACAGGTCTAAGTATTTCAACAAAGCACTCAAATTCTTCATCATCTTTTTCCTTTGAAGCTTTAGGAGGAAAAGGCATGGGTTTCTGAACCCATGGTTCTCTTTCTTTACCATGTTTCCTAGCAATGAAGTCTCTCTTATCATATCTTTTATTCTTAGGTTGTGGGTTATCAAGATCAACAATAGTTTCTATCTCCACATCATTATCATTACTAGGTTGAGCATCTACATGACCATCGTCATTAACATTATTACTAGGTTCATGTTCATCACCAGATTCTGTTTCAGCATTAGAAATAGAAATATCATTTGGATTCTCAGGTAGGTCTACAGTAGGTTCACTAGAAGCATGCAAAGTCCTACCATCTTTCTTATTCTTTTTAGGTGTACTAGGTGCATAAATATTAATTCTTTGAGATTCTTGTTCAATTCTTTTAGGATGGCCTTCAGGATGCATAGGTTCCTGAGTCATTTTACTACCCCTAGTCATAACTCTAACAGCATGATCATTAATCTTATTGTTCATCTCATTAAGAAAATCATTTTGTGCTTTAAGAACTGGTTCTACTTGAGTTTTTATCACAGAAGCATGCTTACTAACAACCTTGAGATCATTAAAAGTTCTAAACATATAGTCACTCAAGCTTTCAATTATATAAGCATTTCATTTCAATTGTCTACTAACATATGCATTGAAGTTTTCTTGTTTAACAATAAAGTTGTCCAATTCATCCAAGAATTGACTAGCAGGTTTAGTATAAGGAATATCACCTTCAACAAATCTATAGAGAGAATTTACCTCTACTACCTATGTCAGGGTATTAAGACCATGTATTTCTTCAATAGGTGGTAAATTCTTAACATCTTCAGCTTTCATACCTTTTTCTTTCATAGATTTCTTTGCCTCTTGCATATCTTCAGGACTAAGAAATAGAATACCTCTCTTCTTCGGAGTTGGCTTAGGTGGTGGTTTAGGAAGAGTCCAATCATTATCATTACTCAATATATTATTCAATAGTTCTTCATCTTGTTCAACAGTTCGTTCCCTGAAAATACAACCAGCACAATGATACGTCCATTTTGCATCATGTTTACCTACTGTTATTTATGTTGTTTTTATGCATAATAATGCTTGTTGGAGTAATTATAATGCATTTTTCTCTCATAATATGCAAGGTACACACAAAGAGGGAGAATTCCGTGAGCTAGAAATCTGGACCTGGAAAAGCTACGTCAGGCCACCTATTCTGCACAACTCCAAACAAGCTGAAACTTCACGAGGAATTTTTATGGAATATATATGATATATTGGAGCCAATAAGTACCAGAGGGGCCCACCATGTGGGCACAACCCACTGGCGCGCCAGGAGCCTGTGCACGCATACAGTGGATTGTACTCCCCTCGGCCCACCTCCGGTGCCCATCTTCTGGTATATGAGTCATTTTGATCTAGAAAAATAAGGAGATGACTTTCGGGATGGAGCGCTGCCGTCTCGAGGGGGAACTTGGGTAGGTGCACTTTTGCCCTCCGGTGGAGCGATTCCGCCGGAGGAACTTCCCTCCAGGAGGGGGAAATCAACGTCACTAGCGTCACCAACAACTCTCCCATCTTGGGGAGGGCAATCTCCATCAACATCTTCAACAGCACCATCTCATCTCAAACCCTAGTTCATCTCTTGTGCTCAATCTTTGTACCGAAACTATAGATTGGTGCTTGTGGGTGACTAGTAGTGTTGATTACATCTTGTAGTTGATTACTATATGGTTTATTTGGTGGAAGATTATATGTTCAGATCCAATATGCTATTTAATACCCCTCTGATCTTGAGCATGATTATCATTTGTGAGTAGTTACTTTTGTTCTTGAGGTCACGAGAGAAATCATGTTGCAAGTAATCATGTGAACTTGATGTGTGTTTGATATTTTGATAGTATGTATGTTATGATTCCCTTAGTGGTGTCATGTGAACGTCGACTATATGGCACTTCACCATATTTGGGCCTAAGGGAATGCATTGTGGAGTAGTTATTAGATGATGGATTGCGAGAGTGACAGAAGCTTAAACCCTAGTTTATGCGCTATTCTGTAAGGGACCGATTGGATCCAAAAGTTTAATGTTATGGTTAGAATTTATTCTTAATACTTTTCTCGTAGTTGCTATATGACGAAAGTGACTAGATGAAATTCCCGTGTACCCTTAAGAATGCGTTGCTTATTATAAGAGACCATTTTGGCCTGTACTTTGCCTCAAAAGGATTGAACTACCTTGCTGCACTTTTGTTACTATTATCGTATTATCTTGCTATCAAACTACTCTGTTACTTATAATTTCAGCACTTGCGGAAATTACCTTGCTGAAAACCACTTGTCATTTCCTTCTGCTCCTCATTGGGTTTGACGCTCTTACTTATTGAAAAGGCTATAATTGATCCCATATACTTGTGGGTCATCACACTGTTGGGGAACGTAGTAATTCAAAAAATTTACCTACGATCACACAAGATCTATCTAGGAGATGCATAGCAACGAGGCAGGAGAGTGTGTCCACGTACCCTCGTAGACAGAAAGAGGAAGCGTATAGTAACGCGATTGATGTAGTCGAACGTCTTCATGATCCAACCGATCCATGTACCGAACGTACGACACCTCCGTGTTCAGCACACGTTCAGCACGATGATGTACCTCGAGATCTTGATCCAGTTCATGACGAGGGAGAGTTCCGTCAGCACAACGGCGTGGCGATGGTGATGATGAAGTTAATGGCACGGGGCTTTTCCTAATTAAGAACTATGACGATATGACCGAGGTGTTAAACTGTGGAGGGGGGCACTGCACACGGCTAAGAGATTGTCTGTTGTGCTATTGGGGTCCCCCTGGCCACGTATATAAAGGACGGAGGGAGAGAGGCCGTTGGCTAGGAGGGGCGCGCCAAGGGGGGGAGTCCTACTTGGACTCCTAGTCCAAGTAGGTTTCGGCCCCCCTTTCCTTTCTTCCACTGGAGGGAAAGGAAGGAGGGGAGAAGGAAAAGGAAGGAGGGGGCCGCACTGTCAGGACCGGATTTTCGGGATATTAATTTCCCAGAAAATGGTCCTTGTGCTCACCAGCCCCAGGATTACTGTTACCTGATGAGGCACCAACTTGATACAGACATTCCAAGCAAAATACAACATATGTAGTACAACGCCATTCTGGCCTATGAGTATAACACAAGGTTTCTAGTGGTTGATGGCGGAAGCGGTTTGTGGTTCATCAGTGTCTATGGGACACCATTTCCCACAGGAACAGCTGACCTGGATAACTCCTATCTTCGCGAGGCTGCTATCACCGTTGCGTAGGTTCCTAGGTTGTCATCGCAACGCTCCTCTCCATGCAAGAAATCTGGCGAAGACAATAGCCAGGGACAAGCCAGTGAGTACTTTGAATGTACTCGCAAACATTATGAACACGGGTATAACATAACCAAAAGATAATCATGCACTGAAATATTCTATGATCACAACGTCAGTCATTAAATAAATTCCAAGATGCACGTAAGCAAGTTATTCATATAAAATATGGTTATGCCATCAGAGAGTAGAAATAGAATGCACCAATCGGGTGTCTGAAGCGACGCCTCGAAGGGACAATAACATAGAGCATGCCTCAGTCGGGCTTCTGAGCGACACCACATAAAGGGCTTATAAATTAAATAAATAACAAGCATGCCACAATCGGGCGTCTGTGCGACACCACATAAAGGGCTTATAAATTAAATAAATAACAAGCGAGGTACGATCGAGGCGTGCATGCGACACCACATAAAGGGCTTATAATGTAAATAAATAACAAGCATGCCACAGTCGGGCGTCTGAGCGACACCACATAAAGGGATTATAAAGTAAATAAATAACAAGCATGCCACAGTCGGGTGTCTGAGCGACACCACATAAAGGGCATATAAGAAAATAATCATAGTGAATATCCAGGAGGTAGAACCGTCCCAGAGTTACTCAATAATTCAAATAATATAATGGGTTAGTCCATGATAATAATAATCATCACAAGTCACAAGTCATGATCCAGGTTCTGGTTTAACAGTTTCTCCTCCGAAGACTGACACTAAGACCGACACTTGACCCATCCTGCATCGTAGTCCTTAACCATGGGCACGGCTATTCGAATAGATTTAACCTCTGCAGAGGGTGTACTCTTTACCCATGAGTAACGGATTCCTTTAGTCGATCGGGACTAATTCCATTTACGGTCTTTTAATTGAAAACACACCTGACTTGCACACACCAGCTTAACTTACCGGTGTCTGGAATCACCCACGACACCTGTCAAGCAAAACTCTAAGTGGGGAGGCTACAACCCCGATTAGCATGAGATCAAATTTATACCATGCGCTACTAAGGGGTGCCCCCCTCTCGGTCCCAACCGGAAACACCCATGACCCCGGACCAGGTGGCCTACCTACCGGATGCAGCCGGTATCTTCCAGCGTGGCCTCTCTGTACGGTGTGTGCCAAGAAAGGGGTTGACAATTTACTGAACTGTACCCTACCTGCGGCAGGGACAAGTGGTAGTACGAAACAAGTATGGGGGTTACTGGAACAAGACTCGATCTATGGTCGACTCGGGAGGTTTAAGTATTCCCTGCATGATTAGCATAACAAGTATATTCCTACCAACGGACAGAATCACCACACATCATACCTCATCATGCCATACCTGATGCTACCGTCTCGACGAGGAACTAGGGACAAGCTCGTGTCTACCCAAGACAGAGACTTTCCCGGCTTCCTTCCGATAGGCATGAAAGGCATACGAGGGTGATTACTATCGCGAGTCTATCAAATTCCAACAACAAGGAACATTCATTATGCACTGATGAGTATGATCCTATCATCACATGAAATGACGAATTCTTCGAGACAAGGGGTGTTGTAATCGTATCGAACGACACAGAAAAGTATTATGCCAGGGTTCAGAATGCTTGCCTTCAAGTTGTGGAGAGGCAGGGTGCATTCCAAAACTTTCGAAAGTTTTCTTCTCTCTCCAACAAATCCTAATTTTGAATATATTCAAATTAACACATAGATTCAAAATAGTGCAAAAAAGTTGTTTGAAATTTTTTCAAATAAATATGAAAATAAACCAGACAGAATTTGAGAAACAACAGAAAAAGAATCAAGTCATTTGGACTTATATTTAAAAAGTTATAGCCAGTCAAAGTTTAGTCAAAAATCTGTTTTTATTAAAAACAGAAAAAGAAAACGTTTCGAATGAGAATACGCTTTCGGGCAGAGGAGGCGTACTCTGGGTTTACGCCTCCACTTACACCAGCGTGGACCAGCGCTGGGTCACTAACAGTGGGTCCAGGGGCCCACTGGTCAGGTTTGACCAGTTACCCCCGCCTCCCTCCTCCTCTGTCCTAGCAGAGGCGGGACTCCGGTGATCGATGCCGGCGAAAAACGGCTCCTCGCGGGCTCCGGAGGGCAGGAATGGATCCGCCAGTCCAGGGCGGTTCTCCCAGTGGTAGAGGGGTTGGTGGGGGTGGAGGGAGTCGCGGTGGCGAGCTCTGCGGCGGACAGCGGCCTCGGGAGGATTGGGGCTTTGGGCTACGGTGTTTTTCGAGCGAGTTTGATATGTTGGGTGGCTCCGCAAGATCGAGGGGAAGGGAAAGGTGGCACTGGTTGGACGGGGGCGTCTCTGGTTGCGACAAGCGTAGCCGGAGAGTGGCAGCGGATGAACCTGCCGGAGATGGGGAAGAAGGCCCCCCGCCGTCGCTGGCTGGCCGTGGGGGCTCTAGTGGGGTGGTAGGAGGTTGCCTGAGTGCCTGGACGGGCTCGGGGACTCCTATTTATAGGTGGACGAGGTTAGTTCCGACGGCAGCTGCGGATAAGAACGGCGAACCGCCATTCTGTTGCTTCAGGGGGACGTGGCGGCGACGAGCGCTTGCAGACGAGCTTGTGGATGAGCTCGGACTGCTCCAGAGGGCAGCTGGCGCACGCGTGTGGCTCGGGCGGCGCCGTCCATGGCAGGGGCTGCTGCGGCCGCCCGCTTGCTGCCATGCCCGACCTGACGGCGGTGTTGTAGGGCGCCAGGAGGGGGTCAGGGCGGCTCTACGATGAGGGAGGGGTCGGGCGTGCTTGCTGGGAGCGGGACGGGGCCAGAACGGGCGCGGGGCGACGACAGTGGGACGCGGCGACTCGGTGCGCGCGTGTGCAAAACATGCGCTCTGGGCGCGCCCAGCACACGCACGCGAGGTGTTCGGCAAAATGCCAGGGCATGTCAGGAGGCTTGGGTGGGGCTGGGGATTACCAGGTCTAGGCTAGGGTGTGCAAGGAGATCAGTGGACAAGCTAGTTGGGTCAGAGGATCAAGTTGACAATGCAAGCTAAAAATCATGCCAAATCTATTCATGCACCCAAGGTGTTTGACTAAATGCCCAGTGCATCTAGGCAACTCTTGGGATGGCCAAAAACTCTAGACCAGTGTCTCATTAGATGTTAAAGAGGGTGGCAAGGTTAGTTTGGCAAAACTAGAAACTAGTTACTGCATGTTTTTGGGAAAACCAATTTTGAACAGAAAGTAAAGGGTATAGTTTCATAGACCAAAAATGCTCCAAAGGCTCCATTCTCCTGGACTTAAGGGTTGGCAGGGAGGACTATAAGCAGGAAAAAGAATCATGGGCAAGAGAGCAAAATAAAATGGGGTTGCAGTAAAAAATGCCAAACTGGACCAGAGAGCAAAAGAGGATGGTTTGCTCAAATTTTTCAAAGAACATTAGTGGGTTTTTGCACAAAGATGAATAATATACTCCTACTAACATCCCCTAATTTTGGTGGAAGTTTTAAAGAAATATTTAAATAGGTTGTAGTGCAAAAGAGCAACTGGACCAGATTTGAAAACTTGGGGTAAAGCTCAAAATCTCCAAAAGACTAAAGGATATTTTTGCATAAAAGTGATTTAGGGACATCATATGTCATCCTCAAATTTTAGTGGGATTTTTAAATAAATTTATCAAAGGGTTGCAGTGCAAATGGGGCCCTAAAACTCATGAAAAATCAATTTTAAGGAAACAGAGCTCAGGGGAAATCATTATGCAAATAAATCCACTGTTAAAAGAATTGTTTTATTGAGAGAGTATACAAGTCCAACATCATTTGAAAAGTTTTTACTTGGGGTGAAAAATCCACAACTCAGAAGAAAGGAGTGGTTTTAAATCAAGAAAATTCCAGCAAATAAAAATTAAATTTACCAAGGCAAAAAATTTAATCAATAAATCATGGTTAAATTTTTGGGGTGTTACAACACTACCCCCCTAAAAATCTCGTCCTCGAGGTTTGCTAAGAGTTGTTTAAAAAAAATATTATTCCTATTAGCTGAAACCAAATAGTTTGCTCATAGAACAAATTTTGTGTCGTTGGGGTAGCTACGCCCGGGATTAAAAATACAACCGTACACCAACATACTTATGCATGGCTACTATTTAAAATAGGGGCACACAAGCAAACATCATATAATTATTGTGATACAGGATCACACAATTACAGGGCGTGGACATACTAATACTCGGCACTACTCGAGTGACTTAGTCTACCTCGTTCATATCTAGGCGGGCGGGCCTTGTGGACGTCGAGGCTTCTCCACGGGTTTCACCGTCGGGATTAGCTGGAGGGGGTTGAGGGGCTGCAGGGTCAGGGTAGCGATGATGACCATCCCGGGGATTGTTGGCCACAATCCCGTTGGAGCGTGTTCCCAAAAGGCGACGAAGCACTTCTGGGGACATCAAGGTATTCTGGTCGATGGCTGGGGCAGACCTCAAGGACTCGATCGGTTGTCCGAACAGCATGACTAGATTGTCGGTGTTAGGCTCATCTTCTCCTCTCACCGGGGCTCGGCGAATCAGTTCTCCGCGAGCTGCGATCAGATCAAGGGTGATTTGATCGAACAGTCCCTCTAGTGCACTTACATAGCGCACCAGATGCAACAATGCAGGATCCGTCTCGTGATCTCCGTTGGCAACCTGGGGTGGTCTACTGTACCCATCACGGCTGGGGTAGTAGTAGAACGAGCGACAGTTAACTCTGGGCGACAAGTGCCAGAGTTGAACTACAACCTCTTGGGCAGCTAGTTGGATGGCTTGTGGCTCAAAGGAAGTTGTCCTTCCGGTGAACCTGTAAGGGCGTTCTGGCAATAGACCCATACCATAGACGTGTACTGTGGCCCAGTAATGGCGGCTCTCACCGCTCATGGGCCCTTGGTACACAACATATTCTGGGGGCTCCTCTAATGCAAAGGCACGACGGGTGAGGTTTGCTAGCACGGTCACAAAACCTCCAAGGTTGGTTGCTGTGGTCTCATTGTGCACGATGGGGCCAGGCATTATAGCTTGGTTTGGGGAAGAGGCTGTGTTGTGCTGTATTGAGCCTAGCGTGCCCTTTTTATAGAAAAAGGGGACGGAGTCTTCCTTCGCACGCTTGCAAATGAGAAAATTTAGGTGTCAGTCACAGGCGCGTGATCGACAGGCTAGGCTGATAGGTTGGACACCGACTGCCAAAAGTGTCGGGGTCACTGTGTGGCTATTTACACAAGAAGCTTGGTTGGGGTTAGGTTAAGGTCTGGTGGTTTGGTTAACCTAGGTTTATCGACCTGGCTAAGATAGGGTTAGCCAATGGTCAGCCTGGATCTGATACCAAGTTTGTCAGGACCGGATTTTCGGGATATTAATTTCCTAGAAAATGGTCCTTGTGCTCACCAGACCCAGGATTACTGTTAGCTGATGAGGCACCAACTTGATACAGACATTCCAAGCAAAATACAAAATATGTAGTACAAGGCCATTCTGGCCTATGAGTACAACACAAGGTTTGTAGTGGTTGATGGCGGAAGCGGTTCGTGGTTCATCAGCGTCTATGGGACTCCATTTCCCACAGGAACAGCTGACCTGGATAATTCCTATCTTCGCGAGGCTGCTATCACCGTTGCGTAGGTTTCGGGATTGTCATCGCAACGCTCCTGTCCATGCAAGAAATTTGGCCAAGACAATAGCCAGGGACAAGCCAGTGAGTACTTTGAATGTACTCGCAAACATTATGAACACGGGTATAACATAACCAAAAGATAATCATGCATTGAAATATTCTATGATCACAACGCCAGTCATAAAATAAAATCCAAGATGCACGTAAGCAAGTTATTCATATAAAATATGGTTATGCCATCAGAGAGTAGAAATAGAATGCACCGATAGGGTGTCTGAAGCGACGCCTCGACGGGACAACAACATAGAGCATGCCTTAGTTGGGCGCCTGAGCGACACCACATAAAGGGCTTATAAATTAAATAAATAACAAGCATGCCACAGTCGGGCGTCTGTGCGACACCACATAAAGGGATTATAAATAAAAAAAATAACAAGCGAGGCCACGATCAAGGCGTGCATGCGACACCACATAAAGGGCTTATAATGTAAATAAATAACAAGCATGCCACAGTCGGGCGTCTGAGCGACACCACATAAAGGGCTTATAAAGTAAATAAATAACAAGCATGCCACAGTCGGGTGTCTGAGTGACACCACATAAAGGGCTTATAAGAAAATAATCACTGTGAATATCCAGGAGGTAGAACCGTCCCAGGGATACTCAATAATTCAAATAATATAATGGGTTAGTCCATAATAATAATAATCATCACAAGTCACAAGTCATGATCCAGGTTCTGGTTTAACAGTTTCTCCTCCGAAGACCGACACTAAGACCGACACTGGACCCATCCCATACTGTAGTCCTTAACCATGGGCATGGCTATTCGAATAGATTTAACCTCTGCAGAGGGTGTACTCTTTACCCATGAGTAACGGATTCCTTTAGTCCATCGGGACTAATTCCATTTACGGTCTTTTAATTGAAAACACACCTGACTTGCACACACCAGCTTAACTTACCGGTGTCTGAAATCACCCACGACACCTGTCAAGCAAAACTCTAAGTGGGGAGGCTACAACCTCGATTAGCATGGGATCAAATTTATACCGCGCGCTACTAAGGGGTGCCCCCCTCTCGGTCCCAATCGGAAACACCCATGCCCCCGGACCAGGTGGCCTGCCTACCGGATGCAGCCGGTATCTTCCACCATGGCCTCTCTGTATGGTGTGTGCCAAGAAAGGGGTTGACAATTTACTGAACTGTACCCTACCTGCGGCAGGGACAAGTGGTAGTACGAAACAAGTATGGGGGTGACTGGAACAAGACTCGATCTATGGTCGAATCAGGAGGTTTATGTATTCCCTGCATGATTAGCATAACAAGTATATTCCTACCAACGGACAGAATCACCACACATCATACCTCATCATGCCATACCGGACGCAACTGTCTCGACGAGGAACTAGGGACAAGCTCGTGTCTACCCAAGACAGAGAATTTCCCGACTTCCTTCCAATAGGCGTGAAAGGCATACGAGGGTGATTACTATCGCGAGTCTATCAAATTCCAACAGCAAGGAACATTCATTATGCACTCATGAGTATGATCCTATCATCACATGAAATAACGAATTCTTCGATACAAGGGGTGTTGTAATCATATCAAACGACACACAAAAGTATTTTGCCAGGGTTCAGAATGCTTGCCTTCAAGTTGTGGAGAGGCAGGGTGCATTCCAAAACTTTTGAAAGTTTTCTTCTCTCTCCAACAAATCCTATTTTTGAAAATATTCAAATTAACACATAGATTCAAAATAGTGCAAAACGGTTGTTTGAATTTTTTTGAAATAAATATGAAAATAAACTAGACAGAATTTGAGAAACAACAGAAAAAGAATCAAGTCATTTGGACTTATATTTAAAAAGTTATAGCCAGACAAAGTTTAGTCAAAATGTGTTTTTATTAAAAACAGAAAAAGAAAATGTTTCGAATGAGAATACGCTTTCGGGCAGAGGAGGCGTACTCTGGGTTTACGCCTCCACTTACGCCAGCGTGGACCGGCGCTGGGTTACTGACAGTGGGTCCAGGGGCCCACTGGTCAGGTTTGAACAGTCGCCCCCGACTCCCTCCTCCTCTGTCCGAGCAGAGGCGGGACTCCGGCGATCGATGCCGGTGAACGGCGGCTCCTCGCGGGCTCTGGATGGCAGGGATGGATCCGCCAGTCCAGGGCGGTCCTCCGGGTGGTTGAGGGGTTGGTGGGGGTGGAGGGAGTCCCCGGCGGCGAGCTCTGCGGCGGACGACAGCAGCGGGAGGATAGGGTCTTTGGGCTACGGTGGTTTTCGAGCGAGTTTGAGGTGTTGGGTGGCTCCGCAAGATCGAGGGGAAGGGAAATGTGGCACTGGTTGGACGGGGGCGGCTCTGGTTGCGACGAGCGGGGCCGGAGAGTGGCGGTGGCCGAACCTGCCAGAGATGGGGAAGAAGGCCTCCCGCCGTTGCTGGCTGGTCGTGGGGGCTCTAGTGGGGTGGTAGGAGGTTGCCTGAGTGCCTGGACGGACTTGGGGACTCCTATTTATAGGTGGACGAGGTCGGTACCGACGGCGGCCGCGGATAAGAACGGCGAACCGCCGTTCTGTTGCTTCAGGGGGACGTGGCGGCGACAAGCGCTTGCAGACGAGCTTGTGGATGAGCTCGGACTGCTCCAGAGGGCAGCTGGCGCACGCGTGTGGCTCGGGCGGCGCCGTCCATGGCAGGGGCTGCTGCGGCCGCCCGCTTGCTGCCATGGCCGACCTGACGGCGGCGCTGTAGGGCGCCAGGAGGGGGTCAGTGTCAGGACCCCGATTCCAAGTCACATCGATCCAGCCGGTAACACCTCATATCACTTTGCGGCCTCACGCACGGTATTCCCACGGGTGTCGCCTTACCATAGCCCGTGACCGTTTGCTCCTTTTGGCTCACGTATATGACAAGTGTCGCTAGCATCCATATGATAGAGAACCGGGCCGACACGACTAGTCGTGGAACCCAAAGTGGCACTAACTTATAGGGACAGGCATACATGAATCAACATCGAGCATGTCGGTCACCAGCGTGTGAATCCGGGTAGTAGCACTTTGGGCTAACAGGACTCGGGAACCCGGGCTGTAGCAGGCTAGGCAGGACTCGGATGCAACGCGTGATATTTCAAGGACGTACACGTGAACGAAGGGAAACACATGCCGCTACCAAGTGTTCCGGAGCAAAGAGTGTTGGGCTAGCAGGACTCCGGTGAACTGGTCAGAAGCGGACTACTATGGCTCATGGAAGCACAAGACTACATTTCCCCATAAGAGAGGCTACCAAGGATAAACAACTAGGTTGTCGGATCCCACACATACCAAGCATTTCAATCATACACACAATATGCTCGATATGTGTAAATACAACATGGCATCACAACATAACTCTACGACTCAAGTATTTATTCATTAGGCTCCGAGGAGCGAGATATTACAAACATGGGTCTCATGACCCAACATTCAGAGCATACAAGTCAAAGCACATGCGGAAGCTTAAGATGTCTGAGTACAGACAACTATAAATGAAAAAGGGATGAGAAGCCCGACTATCTACACGACCCTCCCAAGGGTACAAGATCGTAGCTGAGGTAACAAGCTAAACGTCGAAGTCCACGCGGAACTACTAGCGAGACTGACGTCTCTCTGCAAAAACATAAAATAGGCAAATGTGAGTACAAATGTACCCAACAAGACTTACATCAGAACTAACTACATATGCATCATTATCAACAAAGGGGGTGGTGGAGTTTAACAGCAGCAAGACAGCTTTGACTCGGTGGCTATCCTGAACTACGACTGCAAGTAGCTCTTTTGAGGTGGCGCACACGAGTCCACATATTCACCAATCAATACACCACTATGGATCCGCTCCCGTCTACCTACGAGAACGCCATCCATAGCACTCACGCTTATCTTGCGCATTTTAGAGTATCCACTTTCACTTGTCTATGAACTGATATAGGCAACCCAGAAGTCCTTTACCACGGGCACGGCTATTCGAATAGATGATGTAAACCCTGCAGGGGTGTACTTCTTCACACATGCTCTCGCCACTTACCGCCATGTACACGTCATGTATCTCGACAACCTTCAAGTGGAAGCCTGGCGAGGGTGTCGGCCACGGCCTACCAAAACACTCAAGTCTCTAGTCCAGGTTTATCGCCTATTCAGGTTCCATCCACAGGGAGTCCGGCCGAGGTTTCCACAGAAGGCCCCGAACGATGTGAGCAGGGTTCCCGAGACACCAAACGGGCGCTCGGTACACCGGGCCACGGTGTATCTACCGCATCATATCCCACCCCTAGGGTCAGCGCTACGCACGCCCTCCAACACATATCCTACAAACACCAGAAACTAGTTGCAACTCCTGGACAGAGAACAAGGGTGGTTAAGAAGTCGAGAGACTCAATTAAGGATCCCAATGTGTGGTAGTAACTTTTCATGGATCACAAACACAGAACTCATTTCCTGAGGACGGCTTCAATGAGACAACCCACCATGTACTCCTACATGGCCTCTCACCGCTACCTTTACCAAATTGTGTTCACACACTTAGCTCACACACAAGAGGACATGTTCACACACCTCCGATTCATCCTCGATGGATCAGACCTGACTCAACTCTAAGCAGAGCAGCATGACAAACAAGCATGAATGAGTAGGCACAACAGGCTCAAACAACTCCTACTCATGCTAGTGGGTTTCATCTAATGACTGTGGAATGACATGTCATGCAGAGGATAAAGGGTTTCAGCTACCGCAACAAGTAATTAATGATTCGTTGTTGTCCTAATGCAGTAAAAAAGAGCAGGAGCGAGAGAGTGGGATTGTATCGAAATGAATAAGGGGGTTTTGCTTGCCAGGCACTTCTGAAGATAGCATTGTGTCTTCATCAGTGTCAACGATCACAGCGTCGGACAACGTCTACCGAGGGGGAACAACACCGGCAAACAGAGAAGAAACACGATCAATGCAATGCAAAATATGATGCATGCTATGACATGGCAATATGAATGTGTTTTGGCTAATGCAAGCTAGAACAGATTAAGATGGGTCCATTTGAACCAAAGATTCAAATGCAAACCCATTTTAAGAGGTCATAATAGTGCATCAATTTGTTTCACCTAAACAGCAAGGTTAATGTGTTCTAACATGCATGGAACCAGTGCAGATGGATAGATTGGATTTTTCTGATCATTTTTCATATATAATTTGTTTGATTTTGAGCTACGGTTGATTTTCTATGATTTTTAGAAGTTTTGGTTATTTTCTGGAATTTCTTGCAAAAGAATAAATCCAGAAAATGATTTACTACATCAGCATGACATCACTGTGATGTCAGCAGGTCAACAGCTGCGGTCTAGGTCAAACCTGACCAGTGGGGTCCACTGGTCAGTGACACAGTGTTGTTCAGTGTCAATGACAGGTGAGGCCTGGTCAACGGCCACGTCAGCACAGTCAACTCTGACTGGTGGGTCCCGTGTGATTATAAACTAATCTAAACAGAAATAAAACCTAGATTATTTAGGGCGTGGGGCCCAGGTGTCAGTGAGCTAGGTGGGTTGGTTAGTGGGGTGTTTAACCGCTAATGACGGCCACGTCAGTTACCGGCGTTTAGCCGCCGGCGACCAAATCCGCGGCGGAGGGAGTCGGGATTTCGCTGCAGCGCCCTATTTGGCGCGCGGGGAGCATCTACGTGAAGCTGGGGGGCTGCCGCGTCGAGTGGTGGCGGTGTTTGAGCTCGGGGTGGTCGGAAAAGACACCGGCGACGACGTTGGCGGCTGCCGGAGCTCGGGCGAGCTCGGGGTCGTCGCTAGGAGGCACGGCAGGAGGTGCGGAGCGGTGCTGCGGCTCGGGGACACGGGCGAAGCGGTGAAGCGCTCGGTTGCGAGCTTGCGCGGCTGTGGCAACGGCTATGCCATGGCCGGCGGCGAGATGCTTCGGTCACGGTTCGGGATCAGGGCTAGAGGACGAACGCGTCGACGGGGAGAGGGGCGAGAGGCGTAGGAGCTCACAGCGGTTCCGCAGGGTTGGTCAGTGGGCTCGGGGAGAGGCCGGAGCAAGCGGGGCGGCGATGGAGATCTCTGGCGTCGGGAGGTTGGAGACGACGGCGTGGAGGCGCTCGGGGGCGTCCGGCGTTGCACAGCTCGACGAGGAGGTAGAGGGGTACTAGGCGGAGCTCTGGGGCATCTCAGGGCGTTGCCGGGATGGCGTGTCCGCGGTGGTGGCGAGCGGCTACGACGAGCGTGCTCGGGTGTGCTACGGGGAGAGGAACAGAGGAGGGGAGAGAGAGCAACGAGTGAGGGGGAGGGGAGAGAGGTCTTAGGGCGGATCGGGACGGCGCCAGGGCGTTCACCCACGCGTCCGGAGGCTCGATGGCCAGCAGGAGGAGGAGGCGTGGGCGCCTGCCGCAGCCGTGTTGTCCCTCCTCCGCCCTCTTGGCAGAGGTTGGGGATGACTGGCACCAGGCCAGGTGGGCTGGGCCAGCACAGGTGAGGCCCAGGTGGGCTTGGTGGCGCCAGGTAAGTGCCCAGGTGAGTCTCTCTCTCTCTCTCTCTCTCTCTCTCTCTTATTTTAGTTTTTTTCTATTTCTGTTATTTTGTTTTGATTTGATTTAGAACATCAAATCATTTTATAAACTTCCTGTAAATTGTTATGTGATCTCAGGACTAGCCCAAGGTCACATGCAACTTACAAAAAATGTTTGAGCTTTATTTCTTATATAATAGAAATAAATCCAACTCAAATATGTCATTGATTTAATTCAAAAGGCCCAAAATAAATATTTCAGTCACTCCAAAAATATTGGTTTGCATTTTACCTCATGCCAATATTTTTACAGAATAACAGGAACATTTTCTTGGACTCATTTGAGAAGATTTATATGTTGGTTATTTTTAGAGGTTTTCTGAGGCTTTTGAAAATTCCTCAATTCAAGTTTCATTTGAATTTAAACATGATGCTCACATGGAAGCTAGCATAGGTCAGACCAGATTTAGGGATGTGACAGTCAGGGCGGCTCTGCGGCGAGGGAGGGGTCGGGCGTGCTGGCTGGGAGCGGGACGGGGCCAGAATGGGCGTGGGGAGGCACGAGTGGGGCCTTGGCGACTCGGTCTTGGCGATGTGCAAAAAGTGCGCTCTGGGCGCGCCCAGCGCATGCACGCGAGGTATTCGGGAAAATGCCAGGGCATGCCAGGAGGCTTGGGTGGGGCTGGGGATTACCAGGTCTAGGCTAGGGTGTGCAACGAGATCAGTGGACAAGCTAGTTGGGTCAGAGGATCAAGTTCACAATGCAAGCTAAAAATCATGCCAAATCTGTTCATGCACCCAAGGTGTTTGACTAAATGCCCAGTGCATCTAGGCAACTCTTGGGATGGCCAAAAACTCCAGACCAGTGTCTCTTTAGATGTTAAAGAGGGTGGCAAGGTTAGTTTGGCAAAACTAGAAACTAGTTAGTTCAAGTTTTTGGGAAAACCAATTCTGAACAGAAAGTAAAGGGTATAGTTTCATAGACCAAAAATGCTCCAAAGGGTCCATTCTCCTGGACTTAAGGGTTTGGCAGGGAGGACTATAAGCAGGAAAAAGAATCATGGGCAACAGAGCAAAATAAAATCGGGTTGCAGTAGAAAATGCCAAACTGGACCAGAGAGCAAAAGAGGATGGTTTGCTCAAATTTTTCAAAGAACATTAGTGGGTTTTTGCACAAAGATGAATAATATACTCCTACTAACATCCCCTAATTTTGGTGGAAGTTTTAAAGAAATATTTAAATAGGTTGTTGTGCAAAAGAGCAATTGGACCAGATTTGAAAACTTGGGGTAAAGCTCAAAATCTCCAAAAGACTAAAGGATATTTTTGCATAAAAGTGATTTAGGGACATCATATGTCATCCTCAAATTTTAGTGGGATTTTTAAATAAATTTATCCAAGGGTTGCAGTGCAAATGGGGCCCTAAAATTCATGAAAAATCATTTTTAAGGAAATAGAGCTCACGGGAAAATCATTATGCAAATAAATCCACTGTTAAAAGAATTGTTTTATTGAGAGAGTATACAAGTCCAACATCATTTGAAAAGTTTTTACTTGGGGTGAAAACTCCACAACTCAGAAGAAAGCAGTGGTTTTAAATCAAGAAAATTCCAGCAAATAAAAATTAAATTTACCAAGGCAAAAAAATTAATCAATAAAACATGGTTAAATTTTTGGGGTGTTACACGCGCCCCCACCCCTTGTCCAATTCGGTTTGGGAAGGACGGAGGCGCGCGCCAACTCGTGGCCGTTCGTCTCTCTCTCCACTAAAGCCCACTAAGGCCCATTAACTTCCCCGGGGGTTCCGGTAACCCCTCGGTACTTCGGAAAAATACCCGGATCACTTGGAACCATTCCGATGTTCGAATATAACCTTCCAATATATGAATCTTTACCAATCGACCATTTCGAGACTCCTCGTCATATCTGTGATCTCATCCGGGACCCCAAACAAACTTTGGTCATCAAATCACATAACTCATAATACAAATCGTCATCGAACATTAAGCGTGCGGACCCTACAGGTTTGAGAACTACGTAGACATGACCGATACACATCTCCGGTCAATAACCAATAGCGGAACCTAGATGCTCATATTGGCTCCTACATATTCTATGAAGATATTTATCAGTCAAACCGCATAACAACAACGTTGTTCCCTTTGTCATCGGTATGTTACTTGCTTGAGATTCGATCATCGGTATCATCATACCTAGTTCAATCTTGTTACCGGCAAGTCTCTTTACTCGTTTCGTAATGCATCATCCCGTAACTAACTCATTAGTCACATTGCTTGCAAGGCTTATAGTGATGTGCATTACCGAGAGGGCCCAGCGATACCTCTCCGATACACGGAGTGACAAATCCTAATATCAATCTATGCCAACCCAACAAACACCTTTAGAGACACTTGTAGAGCATCTATATAATCACCCAGTTACGTTGTGATGTTTGATAGCACACAAGGTGTTCCTACGGTATTCGGGAGTTGCATAATCTCATAGTCAGAGGAACATGTATAAGTCATGAAGAAAGCAACAGCAATAAAACTAAACGATCATAATGCTAAGCTAACGCATGGGTCTTGTCCATCACAACATTTTCTAATGATGTGATCCCGTTCATCAAATGACAACACATGTCTATGGTTAGGAAACTTAACCATCTTTGATTAACGAGCTAGTCAAGTAGAGACATACTAGGGACACTCTGTTTTGTCTATGTATTCACACATGTACTAAGTTTCCGACTAATTAAATTCTAGCATGCATAATAAACATTTATCATGATATAAAGAAATATAAATAACAACTTTATTATTGCCTCTAGGGCATATTTCCTTCAGTCTCCCACTTGCACTAGAGTCAATAAGCTAGATTACATAGTAATGATTCTAACACCCATGGAGTCTTGGTGTTGATCATGTTTTGCTCGTGGAAGAGGCTTAGTCAACGGGTCTGCAACATTCAGATTGGTATGTATCTTGCAAATCTCTATGTCTCCCTCCTTGACTAGACCGCGGATGGAATTGAAGCGTCTCTTGATGTGTTTGGTTCTCTTGTGAAATCTGGATTCCTTTGCCAAGGCAATTGCTCCAGTATTGTCACAAAAGATTTTCATTGGACCTGATGCACTAGGTATTACACCTAGACCGGATATGAACTCCTTCATCCAGACTCCTTCATTTGCTGCTTCCAAAGCAGCTATGTACTCCGCTTCACACGTAGATCCCATCACAACATTCTGCTTGGTACTGCACCAACTAGCAGCTCCACCATTCAATATAAATATGTATCCGGTTTGCGACTTAGAATCATATGGATCAGAATCAAAGCTTGCATCGACGTAACCATTTAGGACGAGCTCTTTGTCACCTCCATAAACGAGAAACATATCCTTAGTCCTTTTCAGGTATTTCAGGATGTTCTTGACCGTTGTCCAGTGATCCACTCCTGGATTACTTTGGTACCTCCCTTCTATACTTATAGCAACACACACATCAGGTCTGGTACACAGCATTGCATACATGATAGAACCTATGGCTGAGGCATAGGGAATGACCTTCATTTTCTCTCTATCTTCTGCAGTGGTCGGGCATTGAGTCTGACTCAACTTCACACCTTGTAACACAGGAAAGAACCCTTTCTTTGACTGATCCATTTTGAACTTCTTCAAAACCTTATCAAGGTATGTGCTTTGTGAAGGTCCAATTAAGTGTCTTGAACTATCTCTATAGATCTTGATGCCCAATATATAAGCAGATTCACTGAGGTCTTTCATTGAAAAATTCTTATTCAAGTATCCTTTTATGATATCCAGAAATTCTGTATGATCTCCAATCAACAATATGTCATCTACATATAATATTAGAAATGCTACACAGCTCCCACTCACCTTCTTGTAAATACAGGCTTCTCCAAAAGTCTGTATAAAACCATATGCTTTGATCACACTATCAAAGCATATATTCCAACTCCGAGTGGCTTGCACCAGTCCATAAATGGATTGCTAGAGCTTTCGCACTTTGTTAGCACCTTTAGGATCGAAAAAACCTTCTGGTTGCATCATATAGAACTCTTCTTTAAGATATCCATTACGGAATGCAGTTTTGACATCCATTTGCCAAATTTCATAATCATAAAAGCAGCAATTGCTAACATGATTCGGACAGACTTAAGCATCGCTACGGGTGAGAAGGTCTCATCATAGTCAACTCCTTGAACTTGTCAAAAACCTTTCGCAACAAGTCGAGCTTTGTAGACAGTAACATTACCTTCAGTGTCAGTCTTCTTCTTGAAGATCCATTTATTCTCGATGGCTTGTTGATCATCGGGCAAGTCAATCAAAGTCCGTACTTTGTTCTCATACATGGATCCTATCTCAGATTTCATGGCCTCAAGCCATTTCGCGGAATCTGGGCTCATCATCGCTTCCTCATAGTTCGTAGGTTCGTCATGGTCAAGTAACATGACCTCCAGAACAGGACTACCATACCACTCTGGTGCGGATCGTACTCTGGCTGACCTACGAGGTTTGGTAGTAACTTGATCTGAAGTTTCATGATCATCATCATTAGCTTCCTCACTGATTGGTGTAGGTATCACTGGAACTGATTTCTTTGATGAACTACTTTCCAATTCGGGAGAAGGTACAATTACCTCATCAAGTTCTAGTTTCCTCCCTCATCAAGTTCTACTTTCCTCCCACTCACTTCTTTCGAGAGAAACTCCTTCTCTAGAAAGGATCCATTCTTAGCAACGAATATCTTGCCTTCGGATCTGTGATAGAAGGTGTACCCAACAGTTTCCTTTGGGTATCCTATGAAGACACATTTCTTCGATTTGGGTTCGAGCTTATCAGGTTGAAGCGTTTTCACATAAGCATCACAGCCCCAAACTTTAAGAAACGACATCTTAGGTGTCTTGCTAAACCACACTTCATATGGTGTCGTTGTCGGTGTCCTGGGAACGGGGGTGCCCAGACTTGCCTGCCTGCGGCCGATGGCGTGGCTCCAATGACGGCCCAGTACAGCCCAGCTTCAGTAGCAGCAACTCAAGACCCTCGCGATGGGCCAAGCCTCGTGAGGCGGGCGACACCAAGACCCCCTGGGGGCAGCCTCACTAGACTGGCTCCCGAGGAGCGGAGATATCTATAGAAGGTGCACCTCGCCAGGTTCACATGACGTGAGCCATGACGACCAAGGCCAGGCGGGCGCCAGCGGGTGCAGTGTACAAGTTTCCCCTTTGGTGCTAAGGAGGCAAGCGCAGGCACGGAGTCCCGAGGAATCAAGCAAAGGTTTACATTCCGATGCAACAAGACCAAGACCGCCAGGACGGCAGGACAGAGGTCATCGCGGAGCCCACTGCAGCGTCACCACTAGAGTCTTCGGCAGGCGAAGACTACTTTTGTCAGGATAGCTTGTACTAGTTGTCTCCCTTCAAATTTGGCCGTTGTGGGATCCCTTCCCGCCTACATTTGGGGAGAGGACCAAGGCCACTATAAATAAGACTAGCCACCACCATAGAGGGGACGGACCAATTCCACCCGAATCACATCACCAGCTCATCGAGCTCAAGAACACCTCACCTCCCGAGGCTGTTCCACCATTGTACTAGTTCATCCTCAGCCCCTCGAGGTAATCCACCACAAATATGGAGTAGGGTATTACACCGCAAGGTGGCCTGAACGAGGATAAATCTCTGTGTCTCTCATTCTTTGGGTTCGTCGGGCTAGGCCGTGGGATCGTTGACCAGGCAGACTGGGGAGGGAGTGTTCTTCATGCGCACTCCAGAGTTCGAACCTTTCAAGGGTCTGCGGAACCCGTAATCGAACATTTGGCGCGCCAGGTAGGAGTGCATTGAAGCTCTGCCTCTTCGTCCGCCTCGCTTCTTCGGCTGCTCCACCTCGCTGCTCAGCTCTCATGGTGAGCACCGCTCCCTCGACTGGGCCGACGGGCACACACGTGGTCGCTGTGGGGCTCCGGGCCTTCGCCCCTGCCTTGCGGCAGGTGCGGTGGCCGCACAAGTTCAAGCCGGAGATGCCACCACGCTATGCTGGCGCGGCGGATCCAACAGCCTTCCTCCAGGTGTATGAGGAGGCCATTCGGGTAGCCGGAGGCGATGACAAGGTCATGGCCAACTGGTTTCCAATGGCCCTCACCGGCGTGCCGCGCGCCTGGCTGCTCAACCTGCAGGGATCCTCCGTGGCCTCCTAGGAGGAGCTGCGCGACCTCTTCATCATGCGTTTCGCGGCACCGGCGCCCCTCGCTGTTGCAGCCATCCTCGGTGGTTCGTAGGCGCCGCCCATGGATCGCCACGTCAAGCAGTTCTTCCGCCAAATGGGTGCCGCCAGTGCCCAGCAGGGGCCTCCTCAAGGATGGGCGGCACCCAAGGCCGACCTCACCTTCAACTCAGGGAACCATCCGGCGACCATCGTGGGCTCGGGAGCGCTTCCGATGCTCTGCACGCCCACCATCTGCAATGTGGTGGTTACCAAGACCCTCATCGACGGTGGAGCTGGCCTCAATGTGCTCTCTGTGGAAGCTTTTGGCTTGCTCCATGTGCCGCACGGCCTGCTCCGTCCCACCAAGCCCTTCTCTGGGGTTTGCGACGGCTCCACCAGCCCCCTAGGGCAGATCCGCCTCCCTGTCACCTTCGGCACCCGCAACAACTACCACACCGAGCTTATCAACTTCGACATCGCTCGCATCGGCCTTCCGTACAATGCCATCCTCGGGTACCCGGCCCTGGCCAAATTCATGGCGGCAACCCATCCTGCCTACAACCTCATGAAAATGCCAGGGAGCAGCGGCGTCCTCACTATGGCTGGAGACACCAAGGAGGCCCTAACGGCCCTCGAGTTCACCTTCTGGGCCACGGCGGCAGCACGCCCCGCAGACGAAACAACACCTGGGGCCCGGGGGGCTGCGCCGGTGAAGAAGAAGTAGTTATTCTCTCAAGATCGGGCCAAGATGAAGCAGGTACCGGTCGATGAGGACGGGGCCTCAGGAGCCACCTTCACCATTGGTGCCGACCTCGCCCCGGACCAAGAGGAGGCATTGGTGAATTTCCTGTGCACGAATAAGGAGGTGTTCGCCTGGGAGCCCAAGCAGCTGGTTGGGGTCCCGAGGGGGATACTCGAGCATCACCTGAGGGTGTGCCCTAACATGCGCCTAGTGAAGCAAAAGGCTTGACGACAATCCACAGAGAAGCAGTCCTTCATCATCCAGGAGACCCGCAAGCTACAAGAAGCAGGTGTCATCCGCGAGGTTCAGTACCTGGAGTGGCTGGCGAACCCGGTCATCGTGCCCAAGAAGGGCGGGAAGGAACGCATGTGCGTTAACTTCACCAACCTCAACAAAGCCTGCCCTCAAGACCCGTTCTCGCTTCCGTGCATTGATCAAATCGTCGATTCCACCGCCGAGTGTGACCTGTTGTGTTTCCTCGATGCCTTCTCAGGCTACCACCAGATCAAGATGGCGGTGCAGGACGTAGAGAAGACGGCTTTCTAAACACCGTGTGGGGTGTACTCCTACACATGCATGTCGTTAGGGCTGCGTAACGCGGGGGCGACCTTCCAGCGGCTGATGCACATCGCTCTAGGACGACAGCTATAGGATCGAAAGTATGTCTAGAGGGGGGTGATTAGACTACATGACCAAATAAAAATCTAGCCTTTTCCCAATTTTAGTTCTTGGCAGATTTTAGCAACTTATCACAAGTCAAGCAATCAACCTACACATGCAATTCTAAGAGCATAGCAGCGGAATGTAAAACAATTGCACATGAAGGTAAAGGGATGAGATTGAGGGAGCAAACACAATGTTGACACGGAGATTTTTTATCCGTGGCTCCGATAGGTGGTGCTATCGTACATCCACGTTGATGGAGACTTCAACCCACGAAGGGTAACGGTTGCGCGAGTCCACGGAGGGCTCCACCCACGAAGGGTCCACGAAGAAGCAACCTTGTCTATCCCACCATGGCCGTCTCCCACGAAGGACTTGCCTCACTAGGGTAGATGTTCACGAAGTAGGCGATCTCCTTGCCTTTACAAACTCCTTGGTTCAACTCCACAATCTTGTCGGAGGCTCCCAAGTGACACGTAGCCAATCTAGGAGACGCCACTCTCCAAGAAGTAACAAATGGTGTGTTGATGATGATCTCCTTGCTCTTTTGCTTCAAATGATAGTCTCCCCAACACTCAACTCTCTCTCATAGGATTGGATTTGGTAGAAAGAAGATTTGAGTGGAAAGCAACTTGGGGAAGGCTAGAGATCAAGATTTATGTGGTTGGAATGGAATATCTTGACCTCAACACAAGTGTAGGTGGTTCTCTCTCAGAAAATATGTATTGGAAGTGTAGGCATGTTCCCATGGCTCTCTCCACGAATGAAGAGTGGGTGGAGGGGTATATATAGCCTCCACACAAAATCTAACCGTTACACACAAATCACCAAACTCGGTGGGACCGATTCAGAGAACTCGGTCGGACCGATTTAGCTCAAAATGTGAACGTTAGGATTCTCGATGGGACCGACATGTCAACTCGGTGGGACCGATGTCATTAGGGTTAGGGCATAACGTAATCTCGGTGAGACCGATTACACAAACTCGGTGAGACCGATTTTGGTAATAGCCAAACAGAGAGTTGGTCAGGCAAACTCGGTGGGACCGATTCACTCATATCGGTTGGACTGAAACGTTCGAAGGGGAAACAGAGAGTTTGCATTGCAATCTCGGTGGGACCGATCGCTCATCTCAGTTTGACCGAAACGTTACGAAGGCAAACAGAGAGTTTGCAATCCCATCTCGGTCAGAACGAGATCCCTATCGGTGAGACCGAATTGATTAGGGTTTCTGGCAATGGCTATGTCAACTGAACTCGGTGGCTCCGGATGAACAGAATCCGTGGGGCCAAGTTGGAATTTTTGGTTATGGACATATGTGGATATGAGAAAGTAGTGGAGGGTTTTGGAGCATATCACTAAGCATTTTTAGCAAGATCCTCATTAAGCAACACCTCATCCCTTCTTAATAGTATTGGCTTTTCCAATAGACTCAATGTGATCTTGGATCACTAAAATAGAGAATGTAGAGTCTTGTGCTTTGAGCTTGAGCCAAACCTTTGTCCTTAGCATTTTGAAGGGTCCACTTTCTAATCCATGCCATGCTAAAACATTGAGCTTTCCTAAAATATTTATCTTGGAATAGCACTAGCTGAATGAGCTATATGTTGTTAGGAATTACCAAAACCACCCAGGGATAGTTGCACTTTCAATCTCCCCCTTTTTGGTAATTGATGACAACATATAGATCAAAGCTTCGACAAATGATAAATAAGATTGAAAAACATCGTCGCTTTGAGAAGTATGTGATAAGCAAGAGCTCCCCCTAAATTTGTGCATTATTTAAGATTTGCTTTTGAATGCAAATGCACGGATCATGGGTTACTCTTCCATACCACATACATCTTGGTGGAGCGCTCAAAATGATAGAGATTAAAAGCATGCACTCATCACCAAGCAAAGTGAATGATCATAATAGGATATGAAAGATAGCATTAACCAACAAGCATTAAGGGTAGCATAAGATCAAACACTTGACCAAATAAGTATCTCACAAGGACATAAAGTAGTATCACACAAGCACACATTAAAGTTTCAAACCAACCAAAAAGAGTGCAAAGAGAGATAAAAACCAACTCTCTCGAAGCCTATGATCTATACATTTTTCTCCCCCTTTGGCAACAAGTTACCAAAAAGTTTGAAGATGCATAGTGCTAAACGACTCTCAGGCTTGATCTTCGGGAGGTGGTGTTGAGAGAACGCCAAGGACGAAAGCCTCTGATGAAGTGGCTGGAGCTGGTGGAGTAGCTGCAAGAGTTGGGACTGGAGCTGTAGTTGCTGGTGCTGATGTTGTAGCTCTAGTGTCTGTCACTGGCACTGCAGCAGATCTCTGTCCTCTGGGCACTCTAGCAAATGCATCTGTGGTAGACTTGCCCTTCTTCTCCTCTGATTCCTCCTGAAGTTGCTCAACTGCAGTTTGGATCTCTGTGATCTTGACATCAAGGTCATAGAATTTTGTCTCAACAATCCTTTCCAAGCTCTCCTGGTTCTTGGTCGTGGTGGCTGTGCCTGCTCAATCCTCAGAGTGGATTGGATCAGATATCCAGGCTGGTCTTGCTTACTCTCCAAGAAGACCTGAGATGCCTCTTCCATAGTTGGCATCTTTGCTGCCTTCTCAGCTTTAGCTTTGGCTTTCTTCTCTTGTGCTTGCACAGATGATTGTTCATTCTCAGTCATGACTACTATGTTGTCCTCAAATTCAGGATATATGGGAAGATGCTCTTTGTCCAAGATGTACTTGCCCTTTCCCATCTTTGAGTTAATGAGCTCATGGATGTGTGGGGCATATCCACAACTTCTCTTCTGCTCAGGTGCAGTCCTCTTGATTGTTTCCACAACCAGGCTCATAACCTTGAACTTCTGTGGGACATCAAATATGTGCAGCAAGTTGATAGCATGTCTTCTGATCATCTTGTGATCACCTGACTTGGGAAGAAGTGTGTGCCTCGGAATCCAATTGATTGTAGGAAGACCAGACAACAAATAGTGTATAGATCGAAACTTATGTGTGTCCAAAGCATCATCAAGGATCTCTTTGTACATATTTGCCATAGAGTTGTGGTCTTTCTTCTTCTTGGCGTAGACATCCAAGTCATCCTCATGTTTTTTTTGACAGAAAGACTGTAAGGGAACCCCCTACAGTATAATTGGTGCAACAACCCCAAATTGCAAGTACCATGCCTTGAACCTGGGTGGGTGGGAAGGCATCAGCCCCTTCCCACCACTAGGTTATGCCTTAGTCTGCAAGTCACCCTCATGTTCCTCAGGAGCATTTATGAGTTTTGCCCATTCTTCAACAGTAGACTGGTACTTAGTACCCTCAGACATCCACACAATCCTTCCATCTGGATAGAAGTGCGCAGTGGAGTAGAATTGCATAATTAGCTCATCGTTCCACTTGGTGAACTTCTGAGCCACAAACTCATCAACTCCACATGCCTCGAAGCTGTCATATACACCAGGGAAGTGATCCTCATTATCCTTGGTGAATTTCCAATCAACCCATCTTATGTCACACACTATGGGCTTCTTGTCAAGTAAAACAGTCTCATAGAAGTCCTGCTGTTCCTTAGTGTGGAATCTGTAGTCCACAGCAGTCCTTCTCCTAGTGGCATATGGATCATACTCTCTCCATAGCCTTAATCCTGAATCCTTCCTAATTTTCATGTTCTCTGCAACTGGGTGTGCATCATTGTGATCAGGGATCTTTGGCTTCAGCTTCCTCAAAATAACATAATCATCTTCTTATTCTTCTTCAGCAACCTGAGGCACTGGGGCCTTGTTTTTCTCCTCAACAGGGATGTTCGTGGTGCTCCTCTTGGGTTTTGGCTTTGGAGCTGGAGCAGCAGTCTTAGGAGCAGTTTTGGGCTTAGATGGAGCAGCCATTGATCTGATTGCATCTCCCATAAGCTTATGAGCTTTGGGTGCTGGTGTTGCATCCTCTTCCTCTTCCTCTTCTTCAGAATCTCTCATCATTGATGGCTTCCCAATAACTCTAGCAATGGTCTTCTTGACCCTTTCTTTTCTCTTCTTTCCATCTCCAGTTTCCTTGGGTTCAAGAATGAACTCCATTGTTTCTCCTGTGGCAACTTTCCTTGGCTTAGACATGGGCTGTCTTCTTGCTGGCATCTTAGTCTTCAGACCTGGCTTAGTTGCAGCAGCTGAGCCATACTCTTTCTTCAGCACTTTCTTCTTGGAAGTGGCTTCATCTTCAACAGCCACATAATCTTCATCTTCAGAGTCAGAAGTTCTCTTCTTCCTTGTTCTGGTAGCAGCCTTTGGCAAGTTGCTTGGGGTGCTCCTGCTGCCATCATCATAGCTGCTAGAGGGACTAGTGCCCTCACTCAATTGAACCTGTTCCTCTTACTTGTTCTGGCTGTCACTTTGGTCAGACATCTTGCAAGCAAACTGTCAGCAGACCCTGTGAATAGGTTATAGATGAGGTAGAGTAGATGAGCATCACAAAGCATAGGAGTTTTTGCAAAACAGATGACTTAAAAACTTAGTTTTAGTTCTTCACAGAAAGCATTTCGGATCTACCAATTTGTAAACTCGGTGATACCGAAGCAGCTTTTGGAATCTGAACTAGTGAACTCGGTCAGACCGAGTCACAGTTTGGTGGTACCGAGACTGCTAGTGTTTCACAGAGAATCGAATTCGGTCACACCGATTTGCAGTTTTCGGTAGGACCGAAAATGCGTGTGCTCTGGCCTTAGTCGAAATCGGTGAGACCGATTTCTACAACTTGGTCGGTCCGAGATGAATTCGGCGGAGACCTTACCCTAAATTTTCAAATCAAAACTAATCTACAGGATGTTTTCGCTAGACAGGATGATTTCAATTATGGCAAGAAACATGGCAAAGTAATGTTCTAGGAATCGGAGTTATAGATTAGCACAATGATCAAGTTCGTACCCTAGAGCGGCGACGAACTTGCTACGGCGTCAACGGCGGAGAAGATTTCCATTGACGGCGGCGGAGACTAGCGACGGGAGGTCGCTAGTGATGAGAGGACGATCCGGATACCAGAGGAGGCAGAGTAGGTTACGCGCGGGCGAAGGGGTTCGGAGAAATTTCGAAATTTTGACCCTGCGGTATATATAACCTGACCCTGTCGGTGGGACCGAGTGGAACGACTCGGTGGCACCGAGATGCAAACCGCAAGCGATTCATCGCAACTCGGTGTGACCGAAACGTTCTAATCGGTTGCACCGAGATTGAAAACCCTAGATCAACTTGGTGACTCGGTAGGACCGAAAAGGATGAATCGGTCAGACCGAGATGCACAAACAGGTTTTGGAGGTTTAAGTCTATGACGAATCGGGATCTCCGAGTGCTCCTCACACAGAGTGGTTCGAATCTGACTTGATCAAACTTTGTGATGTAGCATGAATAGAGTCTGAGACGAGAAAGGCATAGATAGCTAGAGGGTTTTCTTAGGCATTCTTGTCCATCCATTTGGCAAAAGAGAAAGAGCCAAACAATCATAGCAACAAATGGATGTCCTCGAATGATTAAAATATGCATCAAACATGCTCACACAATAAAATGGCAAATGAAATATGTGTCAAAGCATGCACAAACATTCTAGCATCTATCAAGCAATTGGTGATGACTAGGTCATCTATATAGGAGTATATTGACTTAGGAGTCAAATGAGAACATTTGATCATAGGTCATACTCATCGTTTAAGCACACATGGGGTTACCACATTTACATAAAGCATTGTTGTGTTCACACCATTAGAGTTGCTCTAGCTCATTGATTTGACTAAGCTCCCCCTAGATGTGATATTCCCCCTAAAGGGAATGAACTAACCTTGGGTTTTGTCGATAATGACTTCATGTAGGTTGAGGAGTCCAGGACCAGGGGGTGTCCGGATAGCCGAACTATCATCGCGACCGGACTCCAAGACTATGAAGATACAAGATTGAAGACTTCATCCAGTGTCCGGATGAGACTTTCCTTGGCGTGGAAGGCAAGCTTGGCGATACGGATATGTAGATCTCCTACCTTTGTAACCGACTCTGTGTAACCCTAACCTATCCGGTATCTATATAAACCGGAGGGTTTTAGTCTGTATGACGAACAACAATCATACCATAGGCTAGCTTCTAGGGTTTAGCCTCCTTGATCTCGTGGTAGATCTACTCTTGTACTACCCATATCATCAATATTAATCAAGAAGGAGTAGGGTATTACCTCCATCGAGAGGGCCCGAACCTGGGTAAAAACATCGTGTCCCTTGTCTCATGTTACCATCCGCCTAGACGCACAGTTCGGGACCCCCTACCCGAGATCCGCTGGTTTTGACAACGACATTGGTGCTTTCATTGAGAGTTCCTATGTGTCGTCACCGATAGGCC
The DNA here is from genome assembly GCA_021605145.1 of Aegilops bicornis. Lineage (NCBI taxonomy): Eukaryota > Viridiplantae > Streptophyta > Magnoliopsida > Poales > Poaceae > Aegilops > Aegilops bicornis. Next base: position 124,147,972 of record CM038671.1, read on the forward strand.
CGATGGCTCCTTCGATCATCAACAACGACGCGGTCCAGGGTGAGACTTTTCTCCCCGGACAGATCTTTGTATTCGGCGGCTTTGCACTGCGGGCCAATTCGCTTGGCCATCTGGAGCAGATCGAAAGCTATGCCCCTGGCCATCAGGTCAGATTTGGAAGTTTGAACTATACGGCCGATGTCCGCGGAGACTTGATCTTCGACGGATTCGAGCCACAGCCGAGCGTGCCGCACTGTCTCGATGGGTATGATCTAGCTCTGCCGCCAAACAGTGCCCTGGAGGCCACACCAGCATCCGCTCCGACCCTTAATCCGGAGCCGGATTCCCCGATCGAGGACGAGTGGTTGGACGCCGCCTCGGGGGCTATGATCTCTACGGCGATCGAGCCGAACTCCATCCCTGTCCTTTGCGAAGACCTTGACTCCAGGGTGCCGGACTCCTCTCCGGACTCCGAACCCTCCGCGCCCCTGCCAATCGAATCCGATTGGGCGCCGGTCATGGAGTTCATTGCCACGGACATCTTTCAGCACTCGCCCTTTGGCGACATCCTGAATTCACTAAAGTCTCTCTCTTTATCCGGAGAGCCCTATCCGGACTACGGACAGGAAGGTTGGGATACGGACGACGAAATTCAACGCCCACCCACCACCCACTTTGAAGCCACTGTCGATGATTTAACCGACATGCTCGACTTCGACTCCGAAGACATCGATGGTATGGACGACGATGCCGGAGACGACCAAGACCCAGCGCCTACAGGGCACTGGAAGGCCACCTCGTCATACGACATATACATGGTGGACATCCCAAAAGATGGGAACGGCGATGGAACAACGGAGGATGACCCCTCCAAGAAGCAAATCAAACGCCGACGCCGTGGCCCCGCTCCAAATCCCGCCACAAAGAAAACGTTGATTCCGCACGGGAGATAATAACACCCCTGACGATGCGAAGACAACCCCTCCGGCAGGACTCGGCGGAGGAGGAGGGAGAAGCAAGTCCGCACGACAAAGGCGGCAGAAAGAGAGGTCGAGGACAATAATTATGCGCCTCCCTCCGAAGATGAGGCAAGCCTCGACGATTTATGAATTTGTCGTGCCCGAGGAACCCGCCAACAGGAGCTGCTTTCAAACGCAGGCTTATAGCCACGGCAAGCAGCCTCAAGAAAAGCAAAGAACAGCTTAGAGTCGACCAAGACCTGCTAGGCGATGATGGATCAAGTCCTTGCAGCCAAGAGTATGAACTTCGAACGCCTCCAAAAGCTACCCCAAACGCAGGCCGTTGCCTCGATCAGAGGAGGAAGCACCCAAGTCACCAACGACGACATGGCAGATCGGCCACCCTGCGGCCGCGATGTAGAAGCCTCTCGGCCCTCCGCTCAAGCCACACCCCGACGCCGCTCAAAAGTACCAAGGCACGGAAAACGCGCCGACTTGCGTAGATATATTGGAGGATAAGGCAAAACATAGAAGATCGATCTACGGATCGCGTGGGCACCCAACGACTCGGGATGATTACCGTCCACGCGGATACAGCAAACCCGGCCGGGCGAACACGATGAGACAAAGCTCATATGAGCTACGCCGTGATATAGCCCAACATGTAGGCGCCAAGACACCCACTATGCTTCATGCATTTAAGTAATGGATCATCAAATCCTCGAGGGTTTCAAACCCGTAAACATCGAATCATACGATGGTACCACAGATCCTGCGATCCGGATCGAGGACTATCTCCTCCATATCCACATGGCCCGCGGTGATGATCTACATGCCATCAAATACCTCCCACTCAAGCTTAAAGGACCAGCTCGGCATTGGCTCAACAGCTTGCCGCCAGAATCAATTGGTTGTTGGGAGGACCCGAAGCCGCATTCCTTGATAACTTCCAGGCACATATGTGCGACCACCAGACGCCGATGACCTTAGCCACATAATTCAGCAGCGGAAGAATCGGCCAGACAATTCTGGACACGGTTCCTAACAAAGAAAAATCAAATCGTTGACTGTCCGGATGTAGAGGCCCTTGCAGCCTTCAAACATAAAATCCGCGACGAATGGCTTGCCTGGCACCTAGGACAGGAAAAGCCGAAATCCATGGCAGCCCTCACAACACTCATGACCCACTTTTGTGCGGGAGAGGACAGCTGGCTAGCTCGAAGCAACAACTTGGCCAAACACCCTGATAGTTCGGATACCAAGGACAGCAATGGCAGGTCGCGTCGCAACAAGAACAAGCGCCGCATTAACGGTGATAATGCTGAAGATACGGCCGTCAATGCCGGATTCAGAGGCTCTAAACCCGGTCAGCGGAAGAAGCCATTCAAAAGAAATACCTAGGGCCCGTCCAACTTGGACCGAATACTCGATCGCCAGCGGATACATGGCACCCCGAAAAACCAGCCAACCACACCAACAGGGATTGTTGGGTGTTCAAGCAAGCAGCAACTTAAGTGCCGAACTCAATGACAAGGGGCTGCATAGCGATGACGAGGAAGAGCCCCGCCACGAAAAATAGAGGATGAGGGCTTTCCCACAAGTGTGGACGGTGAACATGATATACGCAACCCACATACCCAAAGGGGAGCTAAGCGTGCACTAAGGGACATATATGCGATGGAGCCACGCCCAAAATTCAACCCATGGTCTTCCTGCCCGATCACCTTTGATCAAGGGACCACCCCACTAGCATTCGTCATGGCGGTTTCGCCGCATTGGTTCTTGACCCAATTATTACGGATTTCACCTCACCGTAGTCCCGATGGACGGCGGCAAGCCTGAACTCGCTTTATCAGGATATAGTGCGCAAAATGGGCATAGACCCCTCAAGGATTAAACCTCAAAGATAACCATTAAAGGCGTCATACCAGGTGTAGAGGCCAATTGTACAGAGCTTCGATTACACTTTCGAAGTGGTCTTGATCCCGGATAATTTCGAAGCAAAGAGTTAATCTTTGACATCGTCCCCTGCTCATGGCGGCTATCATGCATCGCCGGACGAACCGCATTTGCAAAGTTCAATGCGGTGCCGCACCACGCATACCTTAAGCTCAAGATGCCAGCCCTCGAGGAGTAATCACCGTCAATGGAAACACCGAACGCCTTCTCCGAACGGAGGAGCACACTGACCCCTCGCGGCGGAGGTGCAAAGCAGCCTCACAGCATTATCGAGTCCGGCCGCTAAGCGTCCGGACACATCAAGCGCGCCCGGAGTAACCTACAACAAGGCCGCTGGCACGATTCAAGCATCGCCAGAGTAATCCGCCCCAACCCCAGCCCTCGCGAAATTGCGAAGCGATTATGCGTACATAACTACGCTCTGGAGATACCATGGGCATAAGGGGAGGGGCACGACCATGGCACGCCCAGAATGCGGCTCAACCGCACCAGGGGCTCCCGATTGTGTCATTCTTTTTCTTTTTTCTTTTTTTTCTTTTTTCTTACTTTCAGGACTCCGTTTTCAGAAGTCCTATCCGGCACTAGAATCGTTGAACTCACGATGCAACAGCCAGGGAAGCAGAGAGCTACGTCGAGTGTTCAGGTGGTCTGTATTACAAGCATTATACCTGTTTTACATACCATCCCGCAGCTTACCGCTGGAGGGGGACATGTTAGATAGTCCCATCCCTTGCTTATCGCACTATTTGTATCATTCTGCCTTCATTGCAGTACCTTTTCGAATAAACAATACATAGCTCTTGCCTATTATTGCACTCCTTTCTTTATCTATATATATGTTCATTTCATGACATGTTGCACCCGTACACTTTGGTACGGCCAATACACCAGGGGCTTAAGTACCCCAAAATTATGGTGTGACAAGTCGAACACTTTCACAAGTGCGGCACCCGAACTTATAGCATTATATGCATCGGCTCCGAATCATGTCTTGGGTCAATAGTTGGGTTTGCCCGGCTCTCGTGTTTTGGTACCTTATGTTCCGTTATATCGGCTAAGGTAGCACCGGGAGAACCACTGCGATTGTGCCCCAGTTGAGCTGGGTCGAGCACCTCAGTGGATAAAGCTAAAACTGGCCGTCATGATAGGGCGAGAGCCGGTCGCTGTTCAGAAGTTTTTTCGGGTCCCTAAAGACTTACGCCGCTTAGAGCGAGGAACCGGAATTGTCCGGCCAAGGCGTGGATAAGCGCCTAACTCGGTCTTCGAATACTAGGGGCTTCGCCGAAATTTAAAATTATAGAATTCTATGGCTAAGTGAGAGTGTTCAAGCATTATAAGTCATGTTGCCTTGTTCGTTGCTTTGAGCGCCTCCTAGATGGACCCAAGAATGGGAACAAGAGTGCTCAAGTTTATCCCGAACACCCCAAAGACTCGTGGCATGGGGGCTGAAGCCAACGACTTGCCATCTCTCAAATTTGATAAACGGCCGCACAGAAGGTAACATTTTAAATTAACAAGCGTTGCTTATCGCATATGAACAAGTTTTCAGCGTACAGGAAAACAAATGCGAGTCTATTCAAAAATTACATCTTTGGAGCACTCATCCGCTATTCGGCGGGCACCCTTCAAGAGGCCCTCATAGTACATTTCGTGATGCGATGCTCCTTGCCCTTCGGTGGCCCGTCTGTCACAAGCTTCTCCGCATCCAGCTTGCCCCTGCACTTTAGCATGGGCAAGGGCCCGACGGACACCTTCAATGCAGACGGAGCGCTGATGACTTCAATCCGTGGACAAAGGCCCACCACCGCTGCACTAAGTCAAGTAGCTCCTGTGCATGGCTTCTAATGGCCACAGTCGAACTATAAGGCCCTTCATGGCCTGTTCGGCGACCTTGTGGAGCTCGACCAGCTGCTTCAGCTGGTCGCTCAGGGGCACCGGACGTTCGGCCTCAGCATACTAAGACCAGAACACCTTCTCCGTCGAGCTCCCCTCCTTGGCGTGGTAGAATGCGGCAGCATCAGACACACTACGGGGCAGATCTGCGAATACTCCTGGAGAGCTCTGAATCCGGGTAAGTAATAGGTAATTCACTTTCACATGCTTGCTTCGCATAAAGAATGCCTTACCCGCTGCTATCTTCTTTAATGGTTCAATTTCTTGGAGGGCTTTTTGGGCCTCGGCCTTAGCAGCTTTGGCACTCTCAAGAGCCGAGGCAAGCTCGGACTCTCGGGTCTTTGAGTCACGCTCCAAACCCTCGTGTTTTTCACGAGAGCCTGGAGCTCTTGCCGCACCTCCGCCACCGCGCCTCCCCTTCTCTCGCTCGGCAGCCTCCGCTTTGCTTGAGCTGCCACGGATACCGCTTCCTTCGTGGTCGCCACCTCGCTCGTGGGCCCCTGCAGCATCCATGTTATTCCTGTTATTTTTTCGAACCGAAACCTTTCAATAAGTTATTTCTTTAATAAGGTATTACGTACCTTCCTTGTCCTCGAGCTGCTTCTTGGCAAGGCCGAGCTCGTTCTCGGACCGCTCGAGGCTTTGCTTCAATGCATCGACCTCCTCAGTCAGTGCGGCAGAGGTCAGCAGCGTAGCCTGCGTTCCCATATTGACATACTTATGTTAGACTCTCACAGATATATCTTTCAAGATCCTTAGTACGGCTTTTCTTTCCAACACCAAACTAAGCATCAGGGGCTACTGTCTATGCGGTAATATTTTTACATATTCTAAACTTACCTCAAAGCCCGTTAGAAGGCTGGTATGGGCTTCAGTCAGCCCGCTCTTGGCGGATCGAATTGTCGGGATCACCGCACTCATAACAAAGGCGGTGCTCCTCGATGGAGGCGCTTAAGCGCCCAAAGAAGTTATCCGATGCCTCTGGTTGGACGGAGGACACCGGCATCTTACCCTTCTTACGAAGGGACCGCTTGCCGGACTCTGGAACTGCTAAAGGTTCCGGCATGGAGTCCGGACGAGGGTCGGGCTTAGAGCCCCTGTGGGTCTCGCCCCCCACGCGCCTGGAGTCCGGGAGGTTGCCTTGCGGCGCCTCCTGCGCCACCTCCTCTTGACCAGGCCCCCCTTGGGGCCCCACCTCGGCGTCGTCCGTAGCGTGAGGTGAGGAGGCGGCCGGAAGTGAAGTACTCTCCATTTCCGACGAACTCAGGGACCCGCTCGTCGAAGCGGCGAGCTTGCCCTGGGGGCGGGCTGCATGATTTTTCGGCATTAGAGAACACTATGCAATGATAAAAATGCCATGGGTATCCGGACACTTATGATCTCGCCAGGGGCTTGGCCCTCGTTGGCCACTCCTCCTCGTCGTCGTCGACATTGGTGGAGAAGTCCGGAGGAAGGGTCCTTCCCTTCTTAGACCCTCCTGCCTCCCCAGTTGGGGCGGCCTTCCTTTTCCTTTCCTCCCCCGCTGGGGGGAGATGCTTCTTTTTCCTCCTCCTCGTTCTCAGGAGAAGATTCTGCTTCATAATCTGACAGCACCTGGCGTCGGGAGCTCCTTCGAGTTCCCGTGGCCTCCTTCTTGGCCTTCTTCTCCGGCACCACGTGGGGTACCGGAGCCAGCAGCCCCGTCAATCGGGCGTCCGCTAGGTCTTCCGGCAAAGGAGCCGGATAGTTAATCTGTCCGGACGTCTTCAGCCAGGCCTATCAAAGGTTAGGGAGTTTTAGATCCCACATAGAGTCAATCTATGAAAAAAGAGTCCCGTAAAGGGTAAATTAACTTACCTCGCCGGCTTGACGCTGCGAGCTGTATCCGCGATCTTTGTTAGCGGATGCGGGGGCTTCGGCGCCCTTGAACAGCACCTTCCAGGCATCTTCGTACGTAGTGTCGAAGAGCCGGCTCAAGGTTCGGTGTTGTGCCGGATCAAACTCCCACAAATTGAAGGCCTGTTCCTGGCATGGGAGAATCCGGCGGATGAGCATGACCTGGACTACGTGGACAAGCTTGAGCTTCTTGTCCACCAGGTTTCGGACACAGGTTTGGAGTCCGGTCAGCTCTTCCGAATCACCCCACTTCAGGCCCGTCTCTTTCCATTATGTGAGCCGTGTGGGAGCCAGATCTGAATTGGGGCCGCCGCCCAGCTTGAGTCGCGCGGCTCGGTGATGTAGAACCACCCCGATTGCCACCCCTTTATTGTCTCCACGAAGGAGCCCTCGAGCCAGAGGACATTGGGCATCCTGCCCACCATAGCGCCTCAGCACTCCGCCTGTCGGCCGCCCACTATCTTCGGCTTGACGCTAAAGGTCTTCAACCATAAACCGAAGTGGGGTTGGATGCAGAGGAAGGTTTCGCATACCCATTTATAAACGTCGAGATATTGAGGATGAAGTTTGGGGCCAGATCGTGGAAATCCAGGCCATAGTAGAACATGAGCCCCCGGACAACTGGGTGAAGTGGAAAACCTAGTCCGCGGAGGAAGTAAGTGAGGAACACCACACTCTCATGGGGTCTGGGAGTGGAGATGAGCTGCCCCTCGTCGGGTAGCCGACACGCGATGTCGCCAGACAAGTATCCGGCGTCCCGCGATCTTGTGATGTGCCCCTCCGTGACGGAGGAGGCCATCCACCTGCCTCCCGCTTCGGACATAGTTGGAGAAGGTTGAGGTGGGGTGTGCGAACTTGGGCGCTGGAGCTCGAGTGCGCGGAAAAGGATGAGCAAAGGAGGAAGAAGGCGTAGGTGAAAAGGTGGATCCTTATCCCCTTATATGGACGGATGGAGTTATGCGTCCCCCACCAGCCTGGTAAAACTCGCTTATCTCCCAAGCGCCATAATCAATGGCACGGATGGGTTACCCACGTCCGTATTGATGGGAATCCCGGAATAAGGAGGCATGATCTATGCTTTGATAAGACGTGCCAGGGAAACCGCCTCGCTAAACGCGCTGAGGTGGAACAGTAAAAAACGATTCATATAAAGGCCTGGCCGTGGTGTGATGTCACGCCACGGAATACGTCAGCAGATCTGTGCAAAAGTTACTCTCTCTACGGTGGTATGTGGAACTTGTTTTGCAGAGCCGGACACTATTCTTGTGTTCAAAACCTTCTATGAAGTATTCGGAGGAAGAACCCGCCTTGCAATGCCGAAGACAATATGCGCGCCGGACTCGTCGTCATTGAAGCCTGGTTCAGGGGCCACTGAGGGAGTCCAGGACTAGGGGGTGTCCGGATAGCCGAACTATCATCGCGGCCGGACTCCAAGACTATGATGATACAGGATTGAAGACTTCGTCCCGTCTCCGGATGGGACTTTCCTTGGCGTGGAAGGCAAGCTTGGCGATACGGATATGTAGATCTCCTACCTTTGTAACCAACTCTGTGTAACCCTAATCTATCCGGTATCTATATAAACCGGAGGGTTTTAGTCCCAGAGGATCTAACAACAATCATACCATAGGCTAGCTTCTAGGGTTTAGCCTCCTTGATCTCGTGGTAGATCTACTCTTGTACTACCCATATCATCAATATTAATCAAGCAGGAGTAGGGTATTACCTCCATCGAGAGGGCCCGAACCTGGGTAAAAACATCGTGTCCCTTGTCTCCTGTTACCATCCGCCTAGACGCACAGTTCGGGACCCCCTACCCGAGATGCGCCGGTTTTGACACAGACATAGGTGTTGAAGATGTAGATGCTCAATGTTGATGTAGATCATTTGGAGCAATCCTTTGGAGTGAGTTGCACTTTCAATACCTACACGGGTTAGTCCCACAAGGAACAAACAAGGATATCCATAGACATAGAGTGATGCATACAGTGATGATGTCCATCAAAGCATTAGGTTACCTTGTCCCTTGTCTTACCAACAAGAGGGTTTGTGACTCCTTGAACTAGTGCAAGATATGGAAGTTGTTTGCACTTGTCCTTGCCAAAATGATAGGAGTGAAGTATGTTGGCAGAGTCACCCTCAAGAACTCTCTAGTTCTTCTTCTTCTGGATCCACACCATCTTGATGGGAATCCTCGGAGTCGTAGTTGGACTTGATGAAGTGGAACTTGATGTAGTCTTGGGAACCCACCTGACCAAGGCCTTAGGTGCTTCTTCAAATGCATCAATTTCCTCTTGAAGCTTATCCTTGCCTTTTTATTTGTGGTCTTGTGGTGGAAGATCATCTTGAGCTTGTGTCCCTTTGAAAGAAGTAGGATCATACTTCTCTTGTTGAGGAACAAACTTCGTCTTGGGGTATTGATCGTCTTCCCACTCAACTCCATTGGCATTGAACTTTCGTTCAAAACCAACACATTGATTCTTCCGGTGTCTTCCTTGCTTGCGCACAATTTCCTCAAATTGCTTACTTCCGGCAAGACTCTTGTAAACACCTTTCTCTATGATTCCCTTCAATAAGCTATTTTCTTGCTCAAGTAACTTGGCTAAGATAATCATTAGTGGAATCAAGAGAACTACTAGAAGCATCAACATTGGATTTAGCATCATTGTTGTTACCACTAGATGAAGAATCTTTCCTGTTCTTGTTGCTAGATTTAACTTGTGGCATGTAATTAAGTAGAAAAGAGTAAATGCTTGGCAATGTAAAAAGAACTTTTCTTGCGAAGATCATCATTGATTGCCTTTAAAAACTAATGCTCTTGCTCAAGGTTGAGCTTTTCAAAGCATAGCTTATCATGAGTCTTTAAAAGTTCTCGATGATTTTCCAAGGTAGTTTCATGAGCTAACTTAAGAGTGTCTAGTTCTTTGGTTAGACGCTCAATCTCCTTCTTACCATCAACATTCGTTTTATCTTGATTAGCATGATTAATTAACGTTTCATCATAGTTTTCATCAATAGAGTTGTCAACAAGTAAATCATCATCACCTAGCAAATCATCTTCATCACTATTGAAATCAACATACTCGGGATGTGTTACCTTTGGACCTTTGGCCATGAAGCATCTTCCAATTCCTTCATTTGGTGAGTCAAATATGTCATAGGAGTTGGTTGACACAAGTGCTAGATAGGCAACACCTTCATCTTGAGTATATTCGGAGTCGGAGTGATAACTTCTTTCGGAGTGATTGTCGGAGTCGGAGCTGGATACCCACTCACCAACATGAGTTTGATGTCTTCTTTTTGTGTAGCTCCTTGATGACTTTTCTTTTCTTTCCGAATCCTTGCTTCTCCGAGAGGGTCTTCGTTCATAACGATCATCTCTACTCCTCCTTTCTCTTGGTGGTGATTCTTCTCTTCTCCTTCTTTTGGGAGAATATTCTCGTCTTTTGTAGGGGGTCGTACACTCATTGGAGTAGTGTCCGGGTCTTCCACAATTGTAGCAATTTCTCTCACGACTAGAAGATCTTTTGTCATTGTAGGACCTTGACTTGGAACTTCTTTCTTTGCTTCTACTCTTGTAGAACTTGTTGAAGTTCTGTACCATTAGCCTCAATTCTTCATTGAAGTTTTGTTTCTCACTTGAAGATGTGGGAGTGTCACATGAGGCTTTGTATGCACCACTTGACTTGTTGTGAAGCTCTTTCTTATCCTTGAGAGACATCTCATGAGCAACAATTCTTCCAATGACTTCCGTAGGCTTGAGATCTTTGTAATTGGGCATCATTTGGATCAATGTGCACACAATATCACATTTTCCATCCAAGGCTCTTAGGATCTTCTTGATGATGAATTTGTCAGTCATCTCTTCACTTCCTAAGCCGGCAATCTCATTTGTGATGAGAGCAAGCCTAGAGTACATTTCAAATGACACCTTCAACATCCTTCATTTTGAACTTGTCAAGTTGACTTTGAAGCACATCCAATTTGGATTCCTTGACGGAGTCGGTACCTTCGTGCATATCAATCAAAGTATCCCAAATTTCCTTTGCATTCTCAAGACGGCTGATTTTGTTGAATTCTTCGGGGCACAATCCGTTGAAGAGAATGTCACAAGCTTCAACATTGTATTGTAGCATCTTTCACTCTTCCACGGTAGCTTCACGGTTCGGTTCTCTCCCATCAAAGAATTCACCTTGCAAGCCAATACACACAATAGCCCAAACGGCAGGGTTATGTCCAAGAATATGCATTTTCATCTTATGCTTCCAACTAGCAAAATTAGTGCCATCAAAGTAAGGACCTCTATGGCGGTAATTTCCCTCGATAGACGCCATACTCTCCTAGGTTGTGAAACCAAGGCTATGACCACCAAAAGCTATGGAAATCAAAGCAAATGGAGACCAAAGCTTCGATACCACTTGTAGGATTGAAAGTATGTCTAGAGGGGGGTGATTAGACTACGTGACCAAATAAAAATCTAGCCTTTTCCCAATTTTAGTTCTTGGCAGATATTAGCAACTTATCACAAGTCAAGCAATCAACCTACACATGCAATTCTAAGAGCATAGCAGCGGGATGTAAAACAATTGCACATGAAGGTAAAGGGATGAGATTGAGGGAGCAAACACAATGTTGACACGGAGATTTTTTATCCATGGTTCCGATAGGTGGTGCTATCGTACATCCACGTTGTTCAACCCACGAAGGGTAACGTTTGCGCGAGTACACGAAGGGCTCCACCCATGACGGGTCCACGTAGAAGCAACCTTGTCTATCCCACCATGGCCATCGCCCACGAAGGACTTGCCTCACTAGGGTAGATCTTCACGAAGTAGGCGATCTCCTTGCCCTTACAAACTCCTTTGTTGAACTCCACAATCTTGTCGGAGGCTCCCAAGTGACACCTAGCCAATCTAGGAGACACCACTCTCCAAGAAGTAACAAATGGTGTGTTGATGATGAACTCCTTGCTCTTGTGCTTCAAATGATAGTCTCCCCAACACTCAACTCTCTCTCATAGGATTGGATTTGGTAGAAAGAAGATTTCAGTGGAAAGAAACTTGGGGAAGGCTAGAGATCAAGATTTATGTGGTTGGAATGGAATATCTTGACCTCAACAAAAGTGTAGGTGGTTCTCTCTCAGAAAATATGTATTGGAAGTGTAGGCATGTTCTGATGGCTCTCTCCATGAATGAAGAGTGGGTGGAGGGTTATATGTAGCCTCCACACAAATCATCAAACTCGGTGGGACCGATTCCGAGAACTCGGTCGGACCGATTTAGTTCAAAATATGAACGTTAGGATTTTCGGTGGGACCGACATGTCAACTCGGTGGGACCGATGTCATTAGGGTTAGGGCATAACGTAATCTCGGTGAGACCAATTACACAAACTCGGTTAGACCGATTTTGGTAATAGCCAAACAGAGAGTTGGTCAGGCAAACTCGGTGGGACCGATTCGCTCATCTCGGTTGGACTGAAATGTTACGAAGGGGAAACAGAGAGTTTGCATTGCAATCTCGGTGGGACCGATCGCTCATCTCGGTTTGACCGAAACGTTACGAAGGCAAACAGAGAGTTTGCAGTCCCATCTCGGTGAGACCGAGATCCCTATCGGTGAGACCGAATTGATTAGGTTTTCTGGCAATGGCTATGTCAACTGAACTCGGTGGCTCCGGATGAACAGAATCAGTGGGGCCGAGTTGGACTTTTTGGTTAAGGACATATGTGGATATGAGAAAGTAGTGGAGGGTTTTGGAGCATATCACTAAGCATTTTGAGCAAGATCCTCATTAAGCAACACCTCATCCCTTCTTAATAGTATTGGCTTTTCCTATAGACCCAATGTGATCTTGGGACACTAAAATAGAGAATGTAGAGTCTTGTGCTTTGAGCATGAGCCAATCCTTTGTCCTTAGCATTTTGAAGGGTCCACTTTCTAATCCATACCATGCCAAAACATTGAGCTTTCCTGAAATATTTATCTTGGAATAGCATTAGCTCAATGAGCTATATGTTGTTAGGAATTACCAAAACCACCCAGGGATAGTTGCACTTTCAGCAGCTCAGGAGGAACGCTGAGGCCTACATCGACGACATTGTGGTGAAATCTCGGGAGGCAAGGAACCTCATCCAGGATCTGGAGGAGACCTTCGCCAGCCTACGCAAGGTGGACCTGTGGCTCAATCCGGAGAAATGCGTGTTTGGCATCCCCTCAGGTAAGTTGCTGGGCTTCCTCGTGTCGCACAGGGAATCAAGGCGAACCTAGAGAAGGTCAAGGCGATAGAAGAGATGAGCCCATCACAAACTCTCAAGGAAATACAAAATCTTGCAGGCTGTGTGACCTCGCTGGGGCAGTTCATCTCCAAGCTGGGGGAGCGCGCCCACCCGTTCTTCAAGTTGATGAAGAGGAAGTGCCCGTTCGAGTGGACACCGGAGGCCGACGCGGCATTTCAAAACCTCAAGAGGTACCTCACTAGCCCGCCGGTGATGGTAGCGCCACGTCCCCTCGAGCCCCTGGTGCTCTACTTGGCCGCCACGCCACACTCAGCCATCGCAGCGCTGGTGGCGGTCCGGGAGGAGCGCCAGGCCAAGGGCCTGCCGCGCGGCGCCGTGCAGCCAACCGAGATGACGCGGCACCAAGACGGCGCCCCTGAAGCCACCGCGGGACCAGCAGACGGCCGGGTTCCACTAGGGGGCGCTCCTGAGGCCGTGGTTGCCCAAGCAGGCGGCCCAGCTCCTGAGGTATCATAACCTCAGGAGGTGCCCCAGTCCCAGGAGGCCTCGGACTCCACCGATACCCCGCCCTCGTCATGCACCCGATGTACATCGTCAGCACAGTACTATGCGACGCGCGGGCGCGCTACCCCATGCCACATAATCTCCTGCTCGCGATTCTCGTTGCCTCGCGCAAGCTGCGCTACTACTTCCAAGGCCACCCCATTAAGGTTGTCTCAGCTTACCCACTGGAGAGGGTGCTCCGAAGCCCCAATGCTGCAGGGAGGGTCGCGGAGTGGAACATCGAATTGCAGGTATTCCAGATGGAGTTCAGCACCATCAGGGTCATCAAGGGTGCTGCGCTCGCCGACTTAGTGGCAGAGTGGACTGACACTCTAGGGCCCGAGGCAGGCAAGTACCGGTCCCTCTCGCCTGGAAGCGAAGCACCAAATGGCTGGGTCATGCACTTTGACGACGCCTTCACACGACAGGGCGCGGGGGCTGGAGCCGTGCTCATCTCGCCCACCCAGGACAAGCTCTACTACGCCGTGCAGCTCTGCTTCCAGCGGGGCGAGAAGGTCTCCAACAACATCGCGGAGTATGAAGGTTTGATCGCTGGTCTCAAGGCTGCAGCGGCCCTGGGAGTGAAGCGCCTCACCATCAGGGGCGACTCTCAGCTCCTCGTCAACTTCTCCAACAAAGTATATGAGCCGAAGGGTGAGCATATGGAGGCATACCTCGCGGAGGTACGCAAAATAGAGAAGCAATTCTTGGGCCTGGAGCTGCAGCATGTGCCCCGCGCCACGAACAAGGAAGCCGACGATATTGCCAAGAGGGCGTCCAGGCGCCGACCCCAGGAGCCCGGCGTCTTCGAGGAGCGACTCTTCAAGCCTTCAGCAGCCCCTCCGTATGCGGAGCCGGCATCGCCTCAGGAGGAGCTCCCACGCCACCAACCTCGGGAGCCCCACCTGCGGCCTGTCCTCAGGAGCACGCCTACTCCTCACGCTCGAGCCTCAGAAGGGGTGCTGGACGAAGAATTCAAGGCATACCTGCTGCGGGGAGCCCTGCCGGAGAAGGAGGAAGACGCGGAGTGATACGTCTCCAACGTATCTATAATTTTTGATTGTTCGATGCTATTATATTATCCATCTTGGATGTTTATGGGCTTTATTATACACTTTTATATTACTTTTGGGACAAACCTATTGACTCAGAGCCCAGTGCCAGTTCCTATTTTTTCCCTTGTTTCAGTGTTTCGAAGAAAAGGAATATCAAACAGAGTCGAAACGGAATGAAATCAACTGGAGAAGTTATTTTTGGAAGGAAAGCTACCGGATAAACTTGGAGTGCACGTCAGGAAAGAAACAAGGGAGCCATGAGGTCGGGGGGCGCGCCCACCCCCTAGGGCGCGCCCTCCACCCTCGTGGGTCCCTCGTGACTCCCCTGGCGTACTTCTTCCGCCTATATATATCCATATACCCTAAAAACTTCGGGGAACAAGATAGATCGGGAGTTCCGCTGCCACAAGCCTCTGTAGCCACCAAAAACCTCTCGGGAGCCTGCTCAAGCACCACGGAGGGGGGAACCTCACCGTGGCCATCTTCATCATCCCGGCGCTCTCCATGACGAGGAGGGAGTAGTTCACCCTCGGGGCTGAGGGTATGTACCAGTAGCTATGTGTTTGATCTCTCTCTCTCTCTCTCTCTCTCTCTCTCTCTCGTGTTCTTGATTTGGCATGATCTTGATGTATCGCGAGCTTTGCTATTAGAGTTGGATCTTATGTTGCTTCTCCCCTCTCTACTCTCTTGTAATGGATTGAGTTTTCCCTTTGAAGTAATCTTATCGGATTGAGTCTTTAATGACTTGAGAACACTTGATGTATGTCTTGTCGTGCGTTGGTGACAATGGGATATCACGTGATTCACTTGATGTATGTTTTGGTGATCAACTTGCGGGTTCCGCCCATGAACCTATGCATAGGGGTTGGCACACGTTTTCGTATTGATTCTCCGATAGAAACTTTAGGGCACTCTTTGAGATTCTATGTGTTGGTTGAATAGATGAATCTGAGATTGTGTGATGCATATCGTATAATCATACCCACAGATACTTGAGGTGACATTGGAGTATCTAGGTGACATTAGCGTTTTGGTTGATTTGTGTCTTAAAGTGTTATTCTAGTACAAACTCTAGGGCTGTTTGTGACACTTATAGGAATAGCCCAACGGATTGATTGGAAAGAATAACTTCGAGGTGGTTTCGTACCCTACCATAATCTCTTCGTTTGTTCTCCACTATTAGTGGCTTTGGAGTGACTCTTTGTTGCATGTTGAGGGATAGTGATATGATCCAATTATGTTATCATTGTTGAGAGAACTTGCACTGGTGAAAGTATGAACCCTAGGCCTTGTTTCCTAGCATTGCAATACCGTTTACGCTCACTTTTATCACTTGCTACCTTGCTGTTTTTATATTTCAGATTACAAAAACCTATATCTACCATCCATATTGCACTTGTATCACCATCTCTTCGCCAAACTAGTGTACCTATACAATTTACCATTGTATTGGGTGTGTTGGGGACACAAGAGACTCTTTGTTATTTGGTTGCAGGGTTGCTTGAGAGAGACCATCTTCATCCTACGCCTCCCACGGATTGATAAACCTTAGGTCATCCACTTGAGGGAAATTTGCTACTGTCCTACAAACCTCTGCACTTGGAGGCCCAACAACGTCTACAAGAAGAAGGTTGTGTAGTAGACATCACGGAGCGCGTGGCTCAGCAGGCCATAGCCTACTCCATTCAGAATGGTGAGCTATACTGAAAACGACCAAACGATGTTTCCTTACGATGCATCTCTAGGGAGCAGGGGCGCAAGCTGCTAGCCAACATACACGGAGGGGATTGCAGAAATCACTCGTCATCGCGCACCTTGCTGGGAAAGGCATTTCGTAGCAGATTCTACTGGCCCACGGCACTCAATGACGCAACCGAGCTGGTGAGATCTTGTGAAGCCTACCAATTCCATGCCAAGAAAATCCACCAGCCCGCTCAGGGCCTCCATACTATCCCACTCTCGTGGCCATTTGCGATCTGGGGGCTGGACATCTTGGGAACATTCCCTCGGGCGCCCGTGGGCTACCGCTACCTCTATGTCACCATCGACAAATTCACCAAGTGGGCTGAGGTGGAGCCAGTCCGTACCATCCCAGCCGGCTCGGCGGTCAGGTTTATCAAGGGCCTCATGAGCCGGTTCGGGGTCCCTAATCGCATCATCATCGACCATGGCTCGTACTTCACCAGCAACCTTTTCAAAACGTATTGCGCTAATCTTGGAACACATATATGCTACGCCTCGGTGGCACACCCCAGGAGCAACGGACAAGCCGAGCGTGCAAACATAGAGGTCCTAAGGGGCCTAAAACAACGACTTTCAAGAAGAACCTCGAAGCCCGCGGCAGGGGCTAGCTGGACGAGCTCCAGTCCGTGCTATGGTCCATCCTCACCACCGCGACCAAGCCAACCAGCAAAATTCCATTCTTCCTCATCTACGGAGTGGAAGCGGTTCTCCCACATGAGGTCAGGCATCGCTCCGCGCGGGTCTTGGTCTTTAACGAGGCACGCCAAGACGCCACGCGGGGGATGGATCTCGTGCTGGGGGAGGAACACTGCTGTCAAGCCTCGCTCCGGGCGGCAAGGTACCAACAGGCTCTGCGGCGGTACCATTGCTGCAGCATCTGCTCCAGGACGCTCGTGGTGGGTGATCTCGTCCTACGGTGGGTGCTCTCCAGGGAAGGGCTGCATAAGCTTTCACCTATGTGGGAGGGCCCGTTTAGGGTCGCCCCCGTCTCCAGGCCTGGTGCCGCGCGCCTTGAGACATAGGACGGGATCCCCATCCAGAACGCCTAGAACATCCAGCACCTCTGAAAGTTCTACCCATAAAGCAAGGCCCAGTGCCTGTGAAGGTACCCGCTCGTGACACTCTCACGTAATAATGAGTGGGGCTGCACACTGATGACCCAAAAGTATAGGGGATCTATAGTAGTCCTTTTGATAAGTAAGAGTGTCGGACCAAACGAGGAGCAGAAGGACATGATAAGAGGTTTTTAGCAAGGTATTCTCTGCAAGCACTGAAATTATAGGTAACAGATAGTTTTGTGATAAGATAATTGGTAACGAGCAACAAGTAACAAAAGTAAATAAAGTGCAGCAAGGTGGCCCAGTCCTTTTTGTAGCAAAGGACAAGCCAGGACAAACTCTTATATAAAGAAAAGCGCTCCCGGGGACACATGGGAATTATCGTCAAGCTAGTTTACATCACGTTCGGTACTTTGATAATTTGATATGTGGGTGGACCGGTGCTTGGGTGATGTTATTACTTGAACAAGCATCCCACTTATGATTAACCTCTATTGCAAGCATCCGCAACTACAACAAAAGTATTAAGGTAAACCTAACCATAGCATCAAACATATGGATCCAAATCAGCCCCTTATGAAGCAACGCATAAACTAGGGTTTAAGCTTCTGTCACTCTAGCAACCCATCTTCTACTTATTACTTCCCAATGCCTTCCTCTAGGCCAAAATAATGGTGAAGTGTTATGTAGTCGACGTTCACATAACACCACTAGAGGATAGACAACATACATCTCATCAAAATATCGAACAAATACCAAATTCACATGACTACTAATAGCAAGACTTCTCCCATGTCCTCAGGAACAAATGTAAATACTCACAAAGCATATTCATGTTCATAATCAGAGGGATATTAATATGCATATAGGATCTGAACATATGATCTTCCACCAAATAAACCAACTAGCATCAACTACAAGGAGTAATCAACACTACTAGCAACCTACGAGTACCAATCCCGGACTTGGAGACAAGAATTGGACACAAGAGATGAACTAGGGTTTTGAGAGGAGATGGTGCTGGTGAAGATGTTGATGGAGATTTCCCTCTCCCGATGAGATCAACGTTGGTGATGACGATGGCGATGATTTCGCCCTCCCGGAGGGAAGTGTCCCCGGCGGAACAGCTCTGTCGGAGCCCTAGATTGGTTCCGCCTCGTGGCGGTGGAGTCTCGTCCCGAAAGGTTGCTTATGATTTTTTCCTCAACGAAAGACTTCATATAGCAGAAGATGGCCACCGGAGAGCCAACAGGGGGCCCACGAGGCGGGGGGCGCGCCCAGGGGGTAGGGTGCGCCCCCACCCTCGTGGACAGGTGGTGGCCCCTCGACGATTTCTTACGCCAGTATTTTTATTATTTCCAAAAATAACTTTCGTGGAGTTTCAGGACTTTTGGAGTTGTGCAGAATAGGTCTCTAATATTTGCTCCTTTTCCAAATTTCGTAATTCCACCGCATTCACCCTCCTTATGTAAACCTTGTAAAATAAGAGAGAATAGACATAAGTATTATGACATATTGTGTAGTAACAGCCCATAATGCAATAAATATCGATATAAAAGCATGATGCAAAATGGACGTATCAACTCCCCCAAGCTTAGACCTCGCTTGTCCTCAAGCGGAAACCGATAACGATAAATATGTCCACATGTTTAGAGGTAGAGGTGTCGATAAAAATAACATACGGACATGAGGGCATCATGATTATTCTCATAACAGCAACATATATAGATATTGTCATATGATTTCTTAAGCTCAAGTAGTAATCTATTCACAATGCAAAAGTACGAATCATAAACTTTATTGAGAACTAACAAATTATAATCTCAGTCATTGAAGCAATTGCAATTTATCATAACATCAGAAAGAGTCTATGTCAGAGCTTGATAGCAAGTACACATACTCAACTATCATTTAATCTTTCATAATTGCTAACACTCACGCAATACTTGTGGTTACGGAGTTCTAATCGGACACTGAGAAAGATAGGGGCTTATAGTTTCGCCTCCCAACCTTTTACCTCAAGGGTAATGTCAACAATAATAGTTCATGCTAACCCACATCTAATTAGATATATCTATCAGGATCTTTCCAACACACTATGCTTGCCAAAGGATAAAATATAAAAAGGAAAGGTGAAATCACCATGACTCTTGCATAAGGTAGAAGATGATAGTAATAGATAGGCCCTTCGCAGAGGGAAGCAGAGGTTGCCATGCGCTTTCAGGGTTGGATGCACAAAATCTTAATGTGAAAGAACGTCACTTTATATTGCCACTTGTGATATGAACCTTTATTATGCAGTTGATCGCTTTTATTTCTTCCACATCACAAGAACGTATAAAGCTTATTTCCTCCACACCAACCAATCATACATATTTAGAGAGCAATTTTTTTTGCTTGCACCGATGACAACTTATTTGAAGGATCTTACTCAATCCATAGGTAGATATGGTGGACTCTCATGGCAAAACTGGTTTGAGGGTTTTTTGGAAGCACAAGTAGTATCTCTACTTGGTTCTAAGAATTTAGCTAGCATGAGGGGGAAAGGCAAGCTCAACATGTTGGATGATCCATGACAATATACTTTATCTCAGATATAGGAAAACATAACCCATTACGTTGTCTTCCTTGTCCAACATCAACTCTTTAGCATGTCATATTTTAATGAGTGCTCCCAATCATAAAAGATGTCCAAGATAGTATATTTATATGTGAAACCTCTCTTTCTTTATTACTTCTATTAATTGCAACGATGACCAAAGCCAATGTTTGTCAACTCTGAACAACTTTTAATCATCATACTCTTTCTATGTGAAGTCATTACTCTCAATAAGATCAATATGAACTCTTTATTTCTTTTTATTCTCTTCTCTTTTCTTTTATTCACTCAAGATCATAGCAAAATAATCAAGCCCTTGACTCAACACTAATCTTTTATTATATAGCTCACGGACTCGATTACATAGAGAGATCATAAAGCAAAACTCAAAACTAGATCATGCCATAAACTTTATTCTACTAGATCAAGATACTACTAATAGGATCGAACTAAGAACACGGTAAAGATAGGAGTGTGGTTGTGATACGATCTGGGGCATCTCCCCCAAGCTTGCCAGCTGCCAAGGGGAGTGCCCATACACATGTGATTATGTCTGCTTTGCTGGTGAAGGGATTGTTGATGATGTAGGCTTGTCATCCATCTTCCAAGGCATAGGCTCACCATCATAGAAGGATGGTCGAGTCTCCGGGATCCTTCAATCTGCAGCCAAACTCATCCTTTTGAATCTATATTCATACTCACAGTTTTGGTTTTGCAGGTCATAGATTTGAGCTTGGAGGTGCTCGATTTTCTCGTGGAGCTTGAAGATGGCCTCCCCAATGTCCTTGGCATCCAGCTTGTGGTTGTTGGTGAACTCTTTGATCATTATGTGATTGGAATCAAGTCCACGCTCCACCATCTCCTGGCACTTGAAAACTTGTTGCTCCATTGCCTCAAGCCTTGTCTCCATGCTTCCGGTCCTCCGTGGTCCCTCAACGTCGCGGATGTGCAGCAACCCATCACACATCTCAATTGTTTGAGGGTGTTGCAGCACCTCCGCGAGGTAGGGGTTGATGACCTTCTCGAAAAACTTGTCCTTGGGGGCGCTTGGAGACGTCATGATGATCTAGATCTGTCAGAAAAACAGCTCGAAACAAGGACAGAGGATATTTGCGTGATACAGGAGTCGAAACCTTCGGGAGATTATATAATGAATTTTTACCGGCCAAAATACGTAACGTGCAAGAAAACAGAGTCCTGAGAGCACACGAGGTGCCCACGAGGTAGGGGGCGCGCCCAGTAGGGTAGGGCGCGCCCTCCACCCTCGTGGAGGCCTCATGTCCTTCCCGGACTGCTTCTGATTATCTATTTTTCTAAATATTCCAAAACGGAGAAATATTGCCATAAAAACTGTTTCGGAGTCGGTTTACTTACCGTACCACATACCTATTCCTTTTCGGAGTCTGAAACGTTCCAGAAAGTGTCCCTTATGTATTCCTCCGGGGTTATTGTCTCAATAACATTTGTTTCAAAATTTATAGGATTACGAGATATAATGTTTAATTCTTTGACTGTTCACCACCTTGGATTTGTGCCTTCGAAGTTGTTGATTTTATGGCACCGTAACGAAAGACGCCCCTCGATAACATAGGGCCTTCCCATTTAGAGAGAAGTTTTCCTGCAAAAATCTTAAACGAGAGTTGTATAGCAATACATAATCACCTACATTAAACTCACGCTTTTGTATTCTTTTGTCATGCCATCTTTTAACTTTTTCTTTAAACAACTTGGCATTTTCATAAGCTTGGGTTCTCCATTCATCAAGTGAGCTAATGTCAAATAACCTCTTCTCACCGGCAAGTTTGAGATCATAATTGAGCTCTTTAATATCCCAATAAGCCTTATGTTCTAGTTCGAGAGGTAGGTGACATGCTTTTCCATAAACCATTTTATACAGAGACATACCCATAGGATTTTTATATGCAGTTCTGTAGGCCCATAATGCATCATCAAGTTTCTTGGACCAATTCTTTCTAGACCTATTGACAATCTTTTGCAAAATTAATTTGAGCTCTCTATTACTCAATTCTACTAGTCCACTAGACTGTGGGTGATAAGGAGATGCAATTCTATGATTAACATCATATTTAGCAAGCATTTTTCGGAAAGCACCATGAATAAAATGTGAACCACCATCAGTCATCAAATATCTAGGGACTCCAAACCTCTGAAAAATAACTTCTTTAAGCATTTTAATAGATGTGTTATGATCAGCACTACTAGTTGGAATAGCTTCTACCCACTTAGTAACATAATCAACAGCAACTAAAATATGTGTATATCCATTAGATGCAGGAAAAGGTCCCATATAATCAAAGCCCCAAACATCAAATGGTTCAATAACAAGTGGATAGTTCATAGGAATTTCTTGACGTCTACTAATATTACCAATTCTTTGGCATTCATCACAAGATAATACAAACTTACGGGCATCCTTGAGACCAGATTGCAATACCTTAGGTGCAGTTCTATCTCCAGCGTGGTGTCCTCCATAAGCTTCAGAGTGACACTTGCGTAGGATCTGTTCCTGTTCATGCTCAGGTACACAACGTCTAATAACACCATCTACTCCTTCTTTATAAATATGTGGGTCATCCCAAAAGTAATGTCTCAAGTCATAGAAAAACTTTTTCTTTTGCTGGTATGTGAAACTAGGTGGTATAAATTTAGCAACGATGTAATTAGCATAATCAGCATACCACGGAGTACTGCGAGAGACATTTATCACACTTAGTTTCTCATTAGGAAAGCTATCATCAATAGGCAGTGGGTCATCAAGAACATTTTCTAACCTAGACAAGTTGTCTGCAACGGGGTTCTCCGCTCCCTTTCTATCAACAATATGCAAATCAAATTCTTGTAGCAAGAGAACCCATCTAATAAGTCTAGGCTTAGCATCTTTCTTTTCCATAAGATATTTAATAGCAGCATGATCCGTGTGAATAGTTACTTTAGAATCAACAATATAAGGTCTCAACTTATCACAAGCAAATACAACTGCTAAGAATTCTTTTTCAGTAGTAGCATAATTTCTCTGAGCATTATCTAGAGTTTTACTAGCATATTGAATAACATTTAATTTCTTATCAACTCTTTGCCCTAGAACAGCACCTACAGCGTAGTCACTAGCATCACACATAATTTCAAAAGGTAAATTCCAATCAGGTGGCTGAACAATAGGTGCAGAGATCAATGCTTTCTTAAGTATTTCAAATGCTTCTACACAATCATCATCAAAAACAAATGGTATATCTTTTTTGCAATAAATTAGTCAGAGGCCGAGAAATTTTTGAGAAGTCCTTAATGAACCTCCTATAAAATCCGGTGTGACCAAGGAAACTTCTTATACCTTTAATGTCCTTGGGACATGGCATCTTTTCAATAGCATCAACCTTGGCTTTATCAACTTCAATACCTCTTTCAGAAACCTTATGCCCCAAGACAATACCTTCATTAACCATAAATTGGCACTTTTCCCAATTCAAGACAAGATTAGTTTGTTCACATCTCTGCAAAACTCGATCAAGGTTGCTCAAGCAATCATCAAAAGAGGATCCATAAACAGAGAAGTTGTCCATGAAAACCTCACAAATCTTTTCACAAACGTCAAATAATATAGCCATCATGCATCTTTGAAAGGTAGAAGGTGCATTACATAAACCAAAAGGCATACGTCTATAAGCAAAAGTACCAAAAGGGCAAGTAAAAGTAGTCTTTGATTGATCATTGGCTGACATGTATTCGAGAGAAACCAGAATAACCATCTAGAAAGCAAAAATGTGTATGTTTAGATAATCTTTCTAGCATTTGATCGATAAAAGGTAAGGGGTAATGATCCTTTTTAGTAGCCTTATTTAATTTGCGGAAATCAATTACCATCCTATAACCTGTAATAATTCCTTGCGGGATCAACTCATATTTATCATTAGGAATGATGGTAATACCTCCCTTCTTAGGGACACAATGGACAGGACTTACCCACTGACTATCAGCAACGGGATAAATTATACTTGCTTCAAGGAGCTTTAGTATTTCCTTTCTTACCACTTCTTTCATTTTAGGATTCAACCATCATTGATGATCACGAACTGGTTTGGCATCTTCTTCCAAATTTATTTTATGTTGACATAGAGTGGGACTAATGCCCTTAAGATCATCAAGAGTATATCCAATAGCAGCACGGTGCTTCTTCAGAGTTTTCAATAATCTCTCTTCTTCATGCTCTGAAAGGTTAGCACTAATAATAACAGGATATATCTTCTTCTCATCAAGATAAGCATATTTAAGAGTATCAGGCAACGGTTTAAGCTCAAACACGGGATCACCCTTGGTTGGAGGAGGATCCCCTAGGATTTCAACAGGCAAATTGTGTTTCAGGATAGGTTTCTGTTTAAAGAATACTTCATCTATTTCCCTTCTTTCATTCATAAACATATCATTTTCATGGTCTAGCAAATATTGTTCTAAAGGGTCACTATGAGGTACGGCAATAGAAGCAAGACCAATAATTTCATCCTTACTAGGTAATTCCTCTTCACGGTGTTGTCTACTAAATTTAGAGAAATTAAACTCATGAGACAAATCACCCAAGCCAATAGTAACAACATTCTTTTCGCAGTCTATCCTAGCATTAACTGTGTTCAAGAAGGGTCTACCAAATATAATGGGACGAAAGCTATCTTGTGAGGAACCAAGAACAAGAAAATCAGCAGGATATTTAGTTTTCCCGCACAAGACTTCAACATCTCTAACAATTCCAATGGGTGATATTATATCACCATTAGCAAGTTTGATGGTAACATCAATACCTTCTATCTCAGCAGGTGCAATTTCATGCATAATTTCTTTGTATAAGTCATGAGGTATAGCACTAGCACCCATATCACATAAGCCATGATAACAATGATCTCCTATTTAACAGAAATAACAGGCATGCCTACCACAGTTCTATGTTTATCTTTAGCACAAGGTTTGGCAATTCTAGCAGTTTCACCGCAGAAATAAATAACATGCCCATCAATATTATCAGCAAAGAGATCTTTAACAATAGCTATATTAGGTTCAACTTTGATTTGCTCAGGAGGTGTATAAGTTCCAATATTGCTTTTACGAACCATAGTTGAATCTTTAGCATGATCCTTTATCCTAACGGGGAAAGGTGGTTTCTCAACATAAGAAGTAGGAACAATAGGATCATTATAAGTGATAGTCTTTTCTTGAACTTTAACAGGTGCAGCTACTTTTACTTCTATGGGAGGATGATATTTAAACCACTTCTCCTTAGGGAGATCAACATAAGCAACAAAAGATTCACAGAAATAAGCTACTATCTCAGAGTCAAGTCCATATTTAGTGCTAAACTTACGGAAAATATCGGTATCCATAAAAGATTTAACACAATCAAACTTAGGTGTCATACCTGACTCCTTACCTTCGTACAGATCCCAATCTTCAAAGTTGCGTTTAATTCTATTCAATGAATCCCATTTGAATTCAATAGTCTTCATCATAAAAGAGCCAACACAAGAAGTATCAAGCATGGTGCGATTGTTATCAGAAAGCCGAGCATAAAAACTTTGAATAATTATTTCTCTTGGGAGCCCATGACTGGGGCATGAATACAACATTGATTTAAGCCTCCCCCAAGCTTGAGCGATGCTTTCTCCTTTGCGAGGCCAAAAATTATATATATAATTGCGATCACGATGAACAAGATGCATAGGATAAAATTTCTGATGAAATTCCAATTTTCAATCGTTTGTAGTTCCATGATCCCGTATCATCACATAGCCTATACCATGTCGATGCATCTCACTTCAAAGATAAAGGGAAGACCTTCTTCTTAATAACATCATCGGGTATACCTGCAAGCTTAAATAATCCACAAACTTCATCCACATAGATTAGGTGCTCATCAGGATGCTTTGTTCCATCTCCTGCAAAAGGATTAACTAGCAGTTTTTCTAACATACCCGAAGGAACTTCAAAGGGAACATTTTTATTTTCATTTTTGTTTGCAATAGGTTTAGTAGGTTGAGGAGCAACTCTTTGCTCTACTGGTCGGGGTGAAGATACCCCGAACAAGCCCCTCAGAGGATTACTTTCCATAGTAACAAGTGACAGTAAATTTCAGCACACTATATAAAATTTTCCTTACCAAATTCCACCTACCAAAGGCGCTTCACTCCCCGGCAACGGCGCCAGAAAAGAGTCTTGATGACCCACAAGTATAGGGGATCTATCGTAGTCCTTTCGATATAAGTAAGAGTGTCGAATCCAACGAGGAGCAGAAGGAAATGATAAGCGGTGTTCAGCAAGGTATTCTCTGCAAGCACTGAAATTATAGGTAACAAATAGTTTTGTGATAAGATAATTGGTAACGAGCAACAAGTAACAAAAGTAAATAAAGTGCAGCAAGGTGGCCCAATCCTTTTTGTAGCAAAGGACAAGCCTGGACAAACTCTTATATAAAGAAAAGCGCTCCCGAGGACACATGGGAATTATCATCAAGCTAGTTTTCATCACGTTCATATCATCCGCATTCGGTACTTTGATAATTTGATATGTGGGTGGACCGGTGCTTGGGTTCTGTTCTTACTTGAACAAGCATCCCACTTATGATTAACCTCTATTGCAAGCATTCGCAACTACAACAAAAGTATTAAGGTAAACCTAACCATAGCATGAAACATATGGATCCAAATCAGCCCCTTATGAAGCAACGCATAAACTAGGGTTTACGCTCGTCACTCTAGCAACCCATCATCTACTTATTACTTCCCAATGCCTTCCTCTAGGCCCAAATAATGTTGAAGTGTTATGTAGTCGACGTTCACATAACAGCACTAGAGGATAGACAACATACATCTCATCAAAATATCGAACGAATACCAAATTCACATGACTACTAATAGCAAGGCTTCTCCCATGTCCTCAGGAACAAACGTAACTACTCACAAAGCATATTCATGTTCATAATCAGAGGGATATTAATATGCATATAGGATCTGAACATATGATCTTCCACCAAATAAACCAACTAGCATCAACTACAAGGAGTAATCAACACTACTAGCAACCTACTAGTACAAATCCCGGACTAGGAGACAAGAATTGGATACAAGAGATGAACTAGGGTTTTGAGAGGAGATGGTGCTGGTGAAGATGTTGATGGAGATTGCCCTCCCCCGATGAGAGGAACGTTGGTGATCTCGATGGCGATGATTTCCACCTCCCGGAGGGAAGTGTCCCCTGCAGAACAGCTCTACTGGAGCCCTAGATTGGTTCCGCCAAGGTTCCGCCTCGTGGCGGCGGAGTCTCGTCCCGAAAGGTTGCTTATGATTTTTTCCTCGACGAAAGACTTCATATATATCAGAAGATGGCCACCGGAGAGCCAACAGGGGGCCCACGAGGCAGGGGGCACGCCCTGGGGGGTGGGGCGCGCCCCCCAC
This sequence comes from Aegilops bicornis, assembly GCA_021605145.1. Classification (NCBI taxonomy): domain Eukaryota; kingdom Viridiplantae; phylum Streptophyta; class Magnoliopsida; order Poales; family Poaceae; genus Aegilops; species Aegilops bicornis. The sequence continues at coordinate 124,175,323 of CM038671.1, forward strand.
CCTCGTGGACAGGTGGTGGCCCCCCTGACGTACTTCTTCCGCTCAGTATTTTTTATTATTTCGAAAAATAACTTTCGTGGAGTTTCAGGACTTTTGGAGTTGTGCAGAATAGGTCTCTAATATTTGCTCCTTTTCTAGCCCAGAATTCCAGCTGCCGGCATTCTCCCTCATTATGTAAACCTTGTAAAATAAGAGAGAATAGACATAAGTATTTTGACATAACATGTAGTAACAGCCCATAATGCAATAAATATCGATATAAAAGCATGATGCACAATTGACGTATCACACACACCCCAGAGTCTCCAGAGTGCCGCCCTCCGGCCTCGGGGGCTCCCTCCCACGTCCTAGTGGCATCACTTAGCTGCGCGCTGGTGAGAAGACTAGACTAGGTGCCGGACGCAGCTGTTCATTTGCTTTCTGTAGCTGGTTTGCGACCTTTTAATGAAATTGGGAGATCTGGTGTTTCTTGATCGCTCAGTTGGGTTTTCTCCCTTTATACTTCGCTTGCTTGTTTATCTTGCGTCAGGGAGAACGGCAGTTGCCCGGCGCTCTTCCTCGTGCGCCTCACGCAGGGGCTGGGCAGGTGTGCGCGTGCGCTGGGCTAGCCCACGTCGCGAGCACGCCTCGGCAAAGCCCTGTTGCCCTAGAGCTTCGGCTTCCTTGATCTTCGTGAGGCGCCCTCGAATGAGCTCGTGATTGGCGCACCCTCTTAAGTCCGTGCCCCCGGGTACCGCGACGTGATGCACTAAGCCATGACTAGCCCATGCCTGAGGGCTCGCGCAAGGAGGAACAAGGCACCCGACAGATCTTCTAACAAATTCTGCAGCTTATGACGCCCCATGAGGCCAGCGGTGCCAAAGTCTGTAGCAAAGAGGCCTCACCAGATGCCAAAAGGGGCATGCCCTCGCGAGGCGGGAAGTCACGCCGAGCGTACCAAGCTAAGTTACTCCTATGTATCTACGCAGAGCACAAACACCATGGCATAACACGAGAACAATAAACATATCATAATGGCATAAGTACCATGGTTCATTACACGCCCCTACAAGGCCCCCTACTTTTTGAAATGCAGGAAGAAAGGAAAGGTTGAACAAAAGCAGCCCTCGCAACAATAGCAGCACTAGGCCTGGCTCCAAGGGCCTCCCGGATTTAGCCCGAGCCCTCCTCGCGCTTACCGGGGCTTGGTGACGGGACGACCCGCCGCCGTCCTCAAAGCCAGCCCGGCGATGTGGCGGCTGGTCGTAGCCGCTGCTGCTAGTGCTCTCGCTGGAAGAGGTGTCGCAGCCGCTGAACGAGCCGCAACCGTTGTCGGTGTCAAAACCGGCGGATCTCGGGTAGGGGGTCCCGAACTGTGCGTCTAAGGTCGATGGTAACAAGAGACAAGGGACACGATGTTTACCCAGGTTCGGGCCCTCTCTATGGAGGTAATACCCTACTTCCTGCTTGATTGATCTTGATGAATATGAGTATTACAAGAGTTGATCTACCACGAGATCGTAATGGCTAAACCCTAGAAGTCTAGCCTATATGACTATGGTAAAGTGTATCTGTCCTTTCCGGATTAAGTCCTCCGGTTTATATAGGCACCGGGAGGATCTAGGGTTGCACAAGGTCGGTTACAAAGGAAAAGAATCTACATATTTGGTCGCCAAGCTTGCCCTCCACGCCAAGGAGAGTTCCATCCGGACACGGGTGCAGTCTTCGGTCTTCATGTCTTCACAGCCCATCAGTCCGGCCCATGGCTAACAGGTCGGACGCCCGAGGACCCCTTAGTCCAGGACTCCCTCAGTAACCCCTGAACCTGGCTTCAATGACGAGGAGTCAGGCGTGCAGATTTGTCTTCGGCATTGCAAGGCGGGTTCCCTTCTTTCCGAACTCCAAGATAGTCTCCGGACATGATGATTGCATCCGGACCTATAACACACACCACACACAACCGCGGAGAGAATATAATATTCCACGGGTCCAATCCGCCGACAAGTTTTTACAACGTGACCTCACACCTGCCCGGTCATAATTTTGGACCGTTGTTTCACCTGCGGCCCCACGTTCCAAAATGCGGTTGTCATTGACACGTCTTATCCAAGCAGAGATCATGTCCCCTTATTAGGGCGGGATTCTTTTATCGACACGGACGTGGGTAACCCAACCATCCTTAGGGTACAACTTCTTGGGAATAGGAAAATTTGAAGGCACGGGAGAAGGCGTTCGATATTCTCGGCCTTTATAAAGGGGCATAGACCCATATTTTCTTGCTCCTTCCTCGACTCTTACTACCTCGAGTTCCAACACCCAGGTTTCACCCTCTGTAAGCCTCAGTCATGTCCGGATCAAGCCGTCAAGGCCGGTGGGTGGCTTCTTCTGTTACAGGGGAGGATATCACAAAGCTTCGAGGGCAAGATATCTGACCGCAGAAATCCTCCATCCTATTCCCGCAGAGGGGCAGGTTATCCCTACCCCTAGATCCAACGAGAGGGTCCTTTTTGTTTCCTACTTCCTCCGAGGGTTAGGGTTCGCCCTCAATCCCTTTGTCCGGGGGCTCATGTTCTATTATGGGCTTGATTTTCACGATCTCTTCCCGAACTCTATTCTTCTCATCTCGGCGTTTATCGTCACGTGTGAAGCCTTCCTCCGAACTCCTCCACACTTCGGCTTGTGGCTCAAGACCTTCAATGTGAAACCGCAAGTGATAGAGGGGGAGCAGGCGGAGTGCGGTGGTGCCTCAGTGAGCGAGCTTACCAGCGCGATTTGGCTAGAAGGATCCTTCAAAGAATCTTCCGAGTTATGGCATCAGGAGTGGTTCTATATCACCGAGCCCCGTGGTTCCAAGTGGGCAGCTGCGCCTGTGTTCTGATCCAGCCCCCCAATTCAGCTTGCATCGTGGATCAATAAGGGGTTGAACTGGGGATCAGTTGACGAGGTGCGGACTCTGCAAAGTCGCATCCAAAGCCTCATTGAAAAGGATGTCAATATTTTCAATGTTATTCAGGTATTGCTAGTCCGTCGGACCCTGCCGTGCCAGCGATGGCCTCTCCGCCTATGGGAGTTTAACCCTGAAGGGCCACAGACTCTTCAGCACTTCTTCGGCACTACGCACGAAGGAATGTGGAAATTATTCTTTGGGAGAAGAAAACAATGGCCGGACACCACCGAAGATACTGGCCTAGACTGTAACCATCCGAACACCACGGTAAGTACTCGTCCGTTGAACACCTCATAATCAGATATTCTATGGTAAGACGCTGAGCAAACCATCTTCTTCTAGGGCTGGATAAAGAAAGCGGAATGGGTTAGGTGTCCGGCCCCTCTTCCTGAAGACTCAGCGGACCCTGTGTTAACAAGGATGCTGGCACCGGCACCATACCAGGCGCCGGCAAGGGAGGGCAAGGTGGAGAGTGAGGAGACCCGGGGTGACCTTCGTTCCGGAGGTAAATTAGATACTGAGTCCGGAGAAATCGACATTTCCTCGCCCGAAGACGAAGGCAAAAGAGAAGCCAGTATCCCTTCTCCATTCAGGAGGAAAAGGACCCCTCCGAAGGTTGGGAGGGGCGGTCTCCTAAGAGAGGCAAGATGCCACCGTTGAGCGGCTCGGGATTGGAAGGCGATGCCAGTGAATAGCTCCGTCATGAGGACAAGCCCTCGACCAAACCGTAAGTGAATCCGGGGTACTTTGATAGCGTACCGCTTCTTTCCTGTTACCGAAGAGATACGTAACGTGCCTGTGTATTTGTAACACCCCGGATGTAACTTTCCATATTCGTAACTCCAACTCTTGCCTTTTCCGGATATGCAATATGTTATTTCCTCCGTGGTTGGTTTTTTGTCTTTTGTTTTGCATTTTGTTCATGTCTTGCATTTCATCTCATCGCATCATGTGCATTGCATCCGCATGTTTTCATAAAACCCGTACCCGTTCGTAGTTGTCGCGTTCCCCTTGCCTTCATTGACCGTTCCGAGGCCAATCGAGTTTTGGATTCCCTCTTGTCCGACCACCTAACCTCTCTTGCCAGCTTGCAGCCCCCTCACGCGTGTGTCTGAAACTCCCCCGAACCCGACCCGGACAGTCATCACCGTTGGGTTCGGATCATCCCCAAACATCTACAAAACATCTCTGTTTTCTTATTTGTACGTCCTAAACCTTTTATTCCATGCCGTCCGATTACGATCGGAGGGACCGGATAGCCCTAAGCCTAGTCTACCTGCCATATATATACCAATCAAACCCTAGTCCAATCCATCCATCCCGTCTCCGCCGCCAGCCGACCAACCCCCTCCTTCCTCGGGATCTTCCCAGATCCATCTCGCAGCCACCCACAGGCCAACGGTCTCCCCTCGATCCCCATTCCACCAGTCTCCTCCTCGATCCAAAAACCCACCAACCAGAGCCCTCCCATGGCTCCCCTTGACTCCTCCCTCCTCCTAGCCGACGAGCCAGCCCAAGAGTCAAGATCGAGCCCCTCGCGGAGCTGCACCCACGTCACCACTTGGCGACCACCTCCATCGAGCCAGACCCCGCACCCCTCGTTGCTTCTCCTTTTCCCGTTCCATCTGGTTCCCTCTCTCACCTGCTCTCTCTGTTCGTGCAACAGGGAGCCCCCGAGGAATTTGTGCCGGTCATCCTCGCCTCCCGGGCCCGGACTTCATTGTCCTTGAGCTCCTCTGCCCGTCGCCCCTCTCCTGCAGCCGCCCGAGCACCGGCCAGCTCGCTGGAGCAGCAGCCGCCACCCCCTCTCTTCCCGAGGCCCGAGCAGGAGCGCTCGGCCTCGTCTTCTCGCGCGGCCAGCCGCCTCGACGGCGACCTCCAGGACCACCGCCGCGCCCTGCTTCTTCTTCCTGCTCAAGGAGATGCCCCTCGCCTCGAGCACCAACGTGCAAGGCCGTCTTCTGCAGTTTCGTCGCCGGAGCTCCCCACCACTAGCAGGTCGCCGCACCTCTCCTGCGTCGCCTCCTTCCTATCGATCTCTCTGACCCGACCCCTCTCGTCTCATCTGCTCGGCAGAGCCCCACGACATCGCCATGGATGGCTGCAGCCCGAGCTCGCGTCCGTCACCATGGATCCCTGCCTCGCCGGATCCGAGGTGGATCCATCCATCCTCGCCCCAGCGACCCCTCCTGGACCTGCTGCTGCCGCCAAGTTCCCCGCCGCCGTCGCGAGTCCCATGCCGTCGGCCTTCCCTGCGACCTCACCTCCTCTGCTTCGCTCGAGGAGGACGACCTCAACATCGAGTCCCCTCTGCTCTCCCACGCCTCCGCCTCGACCTCCGCCTCGCCAAGTCCAGCCAACGACCGAGGCGCACCCTCAGCTCCGAGCCGACCGGCGCCCTGCGCCTCGTCCGCCTCGCCGGGGTGCCCCACCAAGTCCCGCCACACGCTGCATCCTCCTGCATCGACCCGTTGCAGATACAAAGGAGGACGAGCGTTGACCTCGCCCGCTCGATCCCCTGCCTTCGCCTCGATCTGGAGCCGGCCCATCTTCCCCTGCGGCCTGCCGCCTCCACCTACTGGGCCGAGCCCATGGGTGAGCTCCTCCAGCGCCCCTGCTCCTGTTGGCCCAGTCAGATTCGGCCTGTAGATGTTTTTTTACTTGTCTGCGAATTTGCTAATTATCCAGTGATTGCCAGTTTTTCAGAAAACCCCTTAATGTTCATGCATCAATAATTAATTAACCATGCATCGGATTAAAACAAATTATATATGTAAAGTGCTTAGAATTTTATCTAGTTTCACAATATGCCATTTTCATCCCATGTTAAAATGTTTAAAATGCTGTTTGATTAAATTTGCTCAAATGCCATGTTAAAATGCTTTATTTCATAACTAAATAACCGTAGCTCCAATTTTAATAAACTTTATATGTAAATGGGGTGGAAAAATGCCTAGTCTAACATGGTGCAGTTTATTTTCCTGTTTAACAACAATAAAATATGTTTTAGGGCAGAACAGTACCGAATCTAAAATATGCATATGGGGATTTTCCGGAATTGTTGTTTGTTGTTCCGGCCTCATTTAAACTTGCCTAGATAGGTAGTTTAATTATGCTCCACCTCTTGCCATGTTTAACAACATTTAATATTGTTTGGTAGCTTAAACGAGATTAAACTAAATAATTGCATGTGGTGTTTTGTCAATATGCAACTCGTTGCATATTGAGCTCCACTTAATTGGTAGTATTGTTTGTTGCACTTTGCCATGCCATGCCTCATTAAATCGGACATGCATCATACTTGATTGTGTATCATGTCATGTTTATGCTTGTGCATTTACCATGTTGTTTGTTTCTTTCCGGTGTTGCTTCTTGGTTCCGATAATGTTGCGATTGTGAGGATTCGTTCGACTACTCCCGTTCATCTTCTTCATGGACTCGTTCTTCTTCCTAGCGGGATTTCAGGCAAGATGACCGTCACCTTGGATCTCATTACTATCATTGCTATGCTAGTTGCTTCGTTCTCTCGCTATGCTGCGTTACCTATCTCTTGCTGCTCAAGCCTCCCAAATTGCCATGAACCTCTAACCTTTGACACCTTTCCTATGCAAACCGTTGTTTGGCTATGTTACCGCCTTTGCTCAACCCCTCTTATAGCGTTGCTAGTTGCGGTGAAGTTGAAGATTGCTCCATGTTGGATTATGTTTATGTTGGGATATCACAATATCTCTTATATTATTAATGCATCTATATACTTGGTAAAGGGTGGAAGGCTCGGCCTTATGCCTGGTGTTTTGTTCCACTCTTGCCGCCCTAGTTTGCGTCATATCGGTATTATGTTCCCGGATTTTGCGTCCCTAACGCGGTTGGGTGGTTTATGGGACCCCCTTGACAGTTCGCTTTGAATAAGACTCCTCCAGCAAGGCCCAACCTTGGTTTTACCATTTGCCTCACCACCACCTATACCCTTCCCTTGGGTCGGCCAACCCAAGGGTCATCTTTAGTTGAGCCCCCCGGGCCAGTGCTTCTCTAAGTGCTGGCCTGAACCGAGCTACTGCAGGGCCCCTCGAGAAACTTCGAGGTCTGGTTTTACTCGTAGCTAGTCTCATCCGGTGTTGCCACGAGAACGAGATATGTGCAGCTCCTATCGGGATTGTCGGCGCATCGGGCGGCTTTGCTGGTCTTGTTTTATTCTGTCGAAATGTCTTGTAGCCGGGATTCCGAGATCGATCAGGTCTTCCGGGAGAAGGAATATCCTTCGTTGATCGCGAGAGCTTATCATGGGCTAAGTTGGGACACCCTGCAGGTTTGAACTTTCGAGAGCCGTGCAGCGGTTATGTGGCAGATGGGAATTTGTTAATATCCGGTTGTAGTAAACTTGAAGTAAACTCTTCTAAAATACACCAACCGTTAATGCGTAACCGTGAGTGTCTCTTTTCGGGGTTGATCGAGAGGAGAACACGGTTTACGGGTTATGTCGGCGTAAGTAGGAGTTCAGGATCACTTCTTGATCATTACTAATTGACGACCGTTCCTTTGTTTCTCTTCTCGCTCTTATTTGCGTATGTTAGCCACCATATATGCTTAGCCGCTGCTGCAACCTCACCACTTTACCCCTTCCTTTCCCTTTAAGCTTTGCTAGTCTTGATACCCATGGTAATGGGATTGCTGAGTCCTCGTGGCTCACAGATTACTACACCAACAGTTGCAGGTACAGGTTATGCGATGATCATGACGTGAGAGCGATGTTTGCTTATTTTGGAGTTCTTCTTCTGCTTTTTCGATCAGGGGATAGGTTCCAGGTCGGCATCCTGGGCTAGCAGGGTGGATGTCGTTGAGCTTCTGTTTATGTTTCATCCGTAGTCGAATGTTGTTCTTGTATATGATGTTGATGTATTCTTGTGGCATTTGTGCCTTATGTATGTATCCCCATCTATTATGTAATGTTGATGTAATGATATCCACCTTGCAAAAGCGTCTTCAAGATGCGCTTCTATCCTTGGTGGGACCTTCGAGTTCCTTTAGGATAGGGTCGCATCTTGGGCGTGACAAGTTGGTATCAGAGCCTCGACCGACCATAGGAGCCCCCTTGTTTGTTGGCCGTTGTTGAGTCTAGAACAAAAATGTTTTGAGTCTTAGGATTATATATATCGGAGAGTAGGATTCTTTTTACTCCCCAGTCCCTTCGTCGCTCTGGTGAGGTCTCCTGACGTAGATGTTTTGTCTTTCCTCTTCTCAAATTTCACTAAAAAAAATTTTAGGATCACGCGGGTATCTTGGAATCGTTCCGATGGTCTTGTGACGAGAACATTGTTCTTGGTGCCTCCTGACATTTAGGGGTTGTGGCAGTGTCCCGGGGAGTTGAGCTCAGAGGTGTTGTCGTCACAATTTTATCGTTGCAGTTCTGGAATACCTGAGTTTTGCCGACATCGAAATCTCTTATGTGCAGTTGATGGTGAGATAACCTCGGCGCCACCAGATCTTTGGGGAGTTCGGGAGTATTGCCATAGCTTGTATAACGGATGCTTTTCAAAGGTTGAGGTACACGATTTACGGAGTTTTCTTGGTTATGTGTTGACGGATGGATACAGCTGGATCTAGGTATTGTTAGTTTGGGTGATATATTTTTGTGTCCCCTGTATCCCCAACACCAGATTGCATAACCAGAAAGTTTCGGGAGTTTATAGGTGGGAATTCAAGTAGCTCCTAGAATATCTTTCCGACAGATGCATGATATGAGAGTGGGTAAATCTCTATCATATGTATTTGTTCTGGCTTATTCTGCAAGCCAAATCCTTTGTTTTGTTTTGAGTTGTGGTATTCGAGTTGCTTCGAAGTCAAATGTTGATTCCATACCTTTCAAGCGGTGTTCTCATATTGTTGTGTGAATAATAATCCTTTTTCTTTATCGAGATCGTCATGTTAATTCTTTTCCCAACCGGCGTGCTTCTCTTCAAGTGGATCCGATCATTTCAACATTTGCGAGATCAATTCTAAGTTTTTCACAACGGTGTTTGTTTCATCCGTCCCAAGTTGTCTTTGTTTTCCGCCTCCCACCCTTTTCTGCAGGGACTTATATATTTTAATCAAGTATCCATTTATTCATGTGAAGTCTCTTCACTCTTTTCAATCAATGTTCTGATCCAGTGATCCCTCATGAAGATGCTCAACAGCTCCAAGTTCATCAGTCTTCATTCTCGTATTCTTTTCCGGTGGATTTAACTCAAGCTTTCGATATTCATCATATTCCTTTCCTTGTTGCAAATGCTTTCTCTTGCCGATGCACCTCTCAATCATTCATCTCTCGCTTTTCATTTGTTGCGGAGTCTTTGAAGATATCTCACAAGACTTGTGTTTCCATTCTCAATCCGTTCAAGATATTTCGAGGTTGTTATCTCATTCAAGCCATTTAATTCAACCGGTGCAACCTCTCTTTAAATTGTTCAACGGTGTTTTCTTTTGAGTGGGCCCTAACCCACATGTCTTTTCCCAGGATCTTACCTGACTCTTCTATTTATTCCGAAGCCATTCCTAGTTCTTTTCAAGTTGGACGTAAGAATGAGTTATCATCGGTCAAATGTCTTTCTCCAAGATCTTCCATATTCTTTTCATCGTTGGTTCAACCTTTCTAATTTCATCCCGGAGTATCTCAACAATTCATGGTGATGTTTCTCACCATCATTCTCAACATTTGAATACCGAAGAAGAGTTCCTCTGAAATCCTTACCCGTTCTTCCAAAGATGCGTTATTCAAGTTTGATGCCATCCTCTCATAATTATTTTCGATAGTGAGAATTCTTTTCACCCAACCGGATCTATTCAGGAGTCTTTTCAGTTTGATTCTCCGGAGCACATCATCTCAGAATCATTCATTCTAGCCTTCAGCTCTCGTTATCCAAATCTTACCGGAGAATCGTTGAAATATCCTCTAATCAGTTCATGATCTCTTTGTTCTCTTGTATCTAAATCCCCTCAAGTATCTTCATTCGTTCTCTAATTCTTACCGGTGATTCACCCCTTTACTTCTTTCATTTTCAATTCTTATGGTGGTTCGTTCAAGATTTCACTTCCTTCGTTATCATATTAATTCATTCGTTGTTCCCAAATTCCATCGGTGGTTCCATCAATACCTTATCAAGTTTGCACTATATCTCTTTTCAATCCCTCAAGAAGAATAAGTAGTATGCCAAATCCATTGCTTGTCATCAATGTAAATTGGTGAAGGATATATAACGTAATTCTTATTTTTGTTTCATCCAAGTGATCTAGTTTCTTCTTTCCAGAGTTATTCATCATGTCACATTTCTCGGTTCGAGATGCTTCATCTTTTCTTCTCCGGAGTTTCAAGTTTTTCCGCATTATCTCATCGCGAGCTCCTTCTAAATCATTTCTAGGCTTGGATCCTATTCTTTTCATCCTTTTGCTTACTGGAGGCTCTACATGGTGGTTCATCAAGGACTCCTTTCATTCTTCAATTGTTCTTCAAGTTTTTCTCTCGGAGTCATGATCCGCCAAGCTACACTCTAAAATAAACATGGTGTTCAACACATGTTTTGTTTTGAGGCGTTCAAGCATTCTTCTTCTTGCATTCCGAAGTGCAATTCTTCCTACCTTATCATTTGAGGTGGTGTTATGTCATTCTTGACAATTTGAGTTCGTGTTTCATGATTCACATGTTGTCAAGAATGAGGTATTTAAATCCATCAATCCCTTTATTGGAGTTATCTTGGGTCATATTTCACCTAAAGCCTTCCCTAAGGAATGTTGCTATTTGTGGTGCTTATTAATGATCCAATTTTCTCCTTCTCATCTCGGTGAAGAAGTTTCTCTTATCTTCATTGATCTCAACCAATCAATTGTTTACATTAGTGGCGGGTTGTCACCTCATCATTTTGAGATGTTTGCCATAAGCCCATAACAAGCTTGTGCTTTTCGTTGTTGATTTTCCAACAACTCCGTTCAATTCTTCTTTGCAAGGATGCTTTCCAAGCTCATTTGTGGCAGAAGTTGGCATTTTCTTCTTCATTCTTTTATTTCAGTGATCTATCTCCTATTCTTTCTTCCGGAGGCATGGTGATGTTGCTCTCTTCGCTCATCATCTCGAATTGTGAGGATCGTGTTCTTTTCTTGCTTATCCATTTAACCGGAGTGTTGTATCATCTCTTCAATATCTTTTCATCTCATCAAGTTTTCTTCTCTTTTCTACCGGAGTGCGGTCCAAATTCTGTCATTCTTGTTCCTTGGCTATCTCATTATACAGAGGTGGTCATATTCTTTTCGTTTGTGAAGCTCTATTTTCCAAGTCTTTCAACCTTCAAGTTCTCGTAATACTCCTTGTTCCTCTTTTCTACCGGATTGTTTGCAATCTCGTTCATCTCTGTTGTACTCTTTCTTTTAAATTGCTCAACCTCTCAAGGTTCGTGGTTTCACTCTTTTGTCAAGAAGCAACTTAGTTTACCTCTTATCTTCCTCTTCCTTTTCCCTCCGATGCCATCCTAGATCTCGGGACGAGATCCTCTTGTAGTGGTGGAGTGTTCTAACACCCCGAAGGTAACTTTCCATATTCGTAACTCCAACTCTTGCCTTTTCCAGAGATGCAATATGTTATTTCCTCCGTGGTTGGGTTTTTGTCTTTTGTTTTGCATTTTGTTCATGTCTTGCATTTCATCTCATCGCATCATGTGCATTGCATCCGCATGTTTTCATAAAACCCGTACCCGTTCGTAGTTGTCGCGTTCCCCTTGCCTTCATTGACCGCCCGAGGCCAATCGAGTTTTCGCTTCCCTCTTGTCCGACCACCTAACCTCTCTTGCCAGCTCGCAGCCCCTCGTAGCGTGTCTGAAACTCCCGAACCCGACCCGGACAGTCATCACCGTTGGGTTGGATCATCTAAACATCTACAAAACATCTCCGTTTTCTTATTTGTACGTCCTAACCCTTTTATTCTGTGCCGTCCAATTACGATCGGAGGGACCGGATAGCCCTAAGCCTAGTCTACCTGCCATATATATACCAATCAAAACCTAGTCCAATCCATCCATCCCGTCTCCGACGCCAGCCGACCAACCCCCTCCTTCCTCGGGATCTTCCCAGATCCATCTCGCAGCCACCCACAGGCCAAGGGTCTCCCCTTGATCCCCATTCCACCAGTCTCCTCCTCGATCCAAAAACCCACCAACCAGAGCCCTCCCATGGCTCCCTCGACTCCTCCCTCCTCCCCGGCCGACGAGCCAGCCCAGCAAGATCGAGCCCCTCACGGAGCTGCACCCACGCCACGGCGACCACCTCCATCAGGCTGCACCCGCACCCCTCGTTGCTTCTCCTTTTCCCGTTCCATCTGGTTCCCTCTCTCACCTGCTCTCTCTCAGGCAACAGGAGCCCCGAGGAGTTTGCGGTCATCCTCGCCTCCAGCGCACAGACGTCGTTGTCCTCGAGCTCCTCTGCCCGTCGCCCCTCTCTCCTGCCGCCCGAGCACAGCTCGGCTGGAGCAACCGCCACCCTCTCTTCCCGAGGCCCGGCAGGCGCTCGGCCTCGTCTTCTCGCGCGGCCAGCCGCCTCGACGGCGACCTCCAGGACCACCGCCGCGCCCTGATTCTTCTTCCTGTTCAAGGAGATGCCCTCGCCTCGAGCACCAACGCGCAAGGCCGTCTTCTGCAGTTTCGTCGCCGGAGCTCCCCACCACCAGCAGGTCGCCGCACCTCTCCTGCGTCGCCTCCTTCCTATCGATCTCTCTGACCCGACCCCCTCTGTCTATCTGTTCGGCAGAGCCCCACGACATCGCCATGGATGGCTGCAGCCCGAGCTTCGCGTCCGTCACCATGGATCCCTGCCTCGGGATCCGAGGTGGATCCATCCATCCTCGCCCGGCGACCCCTCCTGAACCTGCTTTGCTGCCGCCAAGTTCCCCGCCGTCGCGAGTCCCATGCCGTCGGCCTTCCTGCGACCTCGCCTCCTCTGCTTCGCTCGAGGAGGACGACCTCAACATCGAGTCCCCTCTGCTCTCCCGCGCCTCCGCCTCGACCTCCGCCTCGCCAAGTCCAGCCGACGACCGAGGAGCACCCTCAGCTCCGAGCCGACCGGCGCCCTGCGCCTCGTCCGCCTCGCCGGGGTGCCACGCCAAGTCCCGCGCCCTGCATCGCCTGCATCCTCCTGCATCGACCCGTTGCAGATACAAAGGAGGACGAGCGTTGACCTCGCCCGCTCGATCCCCTGCCTTCGCCTCGATCTGGGCAGCCCATCTTCCCTATGACCTGCCGCCTCCACCTCTTGGGCCGAGCCCATGGGTGAGCTCCTCCAGCGCCCTGCTCCTGTTGGCCCGGTCGATTCGGCTGTAGATGTTTTTTACTTGTCTGCGAATTTGCTAATTATCCAGTGATTGCCAGTTTTTCAGAAAACCCCTTAATGTTCATGCATCAATAATTAATTAATCATGCATCGGATTAAAACAAATTATATATGAAAAGTGCTTAGAATTTTATCTAGTTTCACAATATGCCATTTTCATCCCATGTTAAAATGTTTAAAATGCTGTTTGATTAAATTTGCTCAAATGCCATGTTAAAATGCTTTATTTCATAACTAAATAACCGTAGCTCCAATTTTAATAAACTTTATATGTAAATGGGGTGGAAAAATGCCTAGTTTAACATGGTGCAGTTTATTTTCCCGTTTAACAACAATAAAATATGTTTTAGGGCAGAAAAGTACCGAATCTAAAATATGCATATGGGGATTTTTCGGAATTGTTGTTTGTTGTTCCGGCCTCATTTAAACTTGCCTAGATAGGTAGTTTAATTATCCTCCACCTCTTGCCATGTTTAACAACATTTAATATTGTTTGGTAGCTTAAACGAGATTAAACTAAATAATTGCATGTGGTGTTTTGTCAATATGCAACTCGTTGCATATTGAGCTCCATAATTGGTAGTATTGTTTGTTGCACTTTGCCATGCCATGCCTCATTAAACCGGACATGCATCATACTTGATTGTGCATCATGCCATGATTATGCTTGTGCATTTACCATGTTGTTTGTTTCTTTCCGGTGTTGCTTCTCGGTTCCGATAATGTTGCGATTGTGAGGATTCGTTCGACTACTCCCGTTCATCTTCTTCATGGACTCGTTCTTCTTCCTAGCGGGATTTCAGGCAAGATGACCGTCACCTTGGATCTCATTACTATCATTGCTATGCTAGTTGCTTCGTTCTCTCGCTATGCTGCGTTACCTATCTCTTGCTGCTCAAGCCTCCCAAATTGCCATGAACCTCTAACCTTTGACACCTTTCCTATGCAAACCGTTGTTTGGCTATGTTACCGCCTTGCTCAACCCCTCTTATAGCGTTGCTAGTTGCAGGTGAAGTTGAAGATTGCTCCATGTTGGATTATGTTTATGTTGGGATATCACAATATCTCTTATATTATTAATGCATCTATATACTTGGTAAAGGGTGGAAGGCTCGGCCTTATGCCTGGTGTTTTGTTCCACTCTTGCCGCCCTAGTTTCCGTCATATCAGTATTATGTTCCCGGATTTTGCGTCCCTAACACGGTTGGGTGGTTTATGGGACCCCCTTGACAGTTCCCTTTGAATAAGACTCCTCCAGCAAGGCCCAACCTTGGTTTTACCATTTGCCTCACCACCACCTATACCCTTCCCTTGGGTCGGCCAACCCAAGGGTCATCTTTAGCCCCCGGGCGGTGCTTCTCTAAGTGCTGGCCTGAACCGAGCTACTCAAGGGGCCCCTCGGAGAAACTTCGAGGTCTGGTTTTACTCGTAGCTAGTCTCATCCGGTGTTGCCACGAGAGCGAGATATGTGCAGCTCCTATCGGGATTGTCGGCGCATCGGCGGCTTTGCTGGTCTTGTTTTATTGCTTTGTCGAAATGTCTTGTAGCCGGGATTCCGAGACTAATCAGGTCTTCCCGGGAGAAGGAATATCCTTCGTTGATCGCGAGAGCTTATCATGGGCTAAGTTGGGACACCCTGCGAGGTTTGAACTTTCGAGAGCCGTGCGCGGTTATGTGGCAGATGGGAATTTGTTAATATCCGGTTGTAGTAAACTTGAAGTAAACTCTTCTAAAATACACCAACCGTGTGCGTAACCGTGAGTGTCTCTTTTCGGGTTGATCGAGAGGAGAACACGGTTTACGGGTTATGTCCGGCGTAAGTAGGAGTTCAGGGATCACTTCTTGATCATTACTAGTTGACGACCGTTCCTTTGTTTCTCTTCTCGCTCTTATTTGCGTATGTTAGCCACCATATATGCTTAGCCGCTGCTGCAACCTCACCACTTTACCCCTTCCTTTCCCTTTAAGCTTTGCTAGTCTTGATACCCATGGTAATGGGATTCTTTGAGTCCTCGTGGCTCACAGATTACTACACCAACAGTTGCAGGTACAGGTTGTCACGATGATCATGGCGTGAGGCGATGTTTGCTTATTTTGGAGTTCTTCTTACGCTTTTTCGATCGGGGATAGGTTCCGTCGGCATCACAGGCTAGCAGGGTGGATGTCGTTGAGCTTATGTTTATGTTTCATCCATAGTCGGATGTTGTTCTTGTATATGATGTTGATGTATTCTTGTGGCATTTGTGCCTTATGTATGTATCCCCATCTATTATGTAATGTTGATGTAATGATATCCACCTTGCAAAAGCGTCTTCAAGATGCGCTTCTATCCTTGGTGGGACCTTCGAGTTCCTTTAGGATAGGGTCGCATCTTGGGCGTGACAGTATTTTTACAGTCCGGCGTAGAGTTTTTCTGGGCACTCCTCTTCTTCGGGAGATCTCCTCGAAGAGATGATGGAAAGCGAGACGCCTCCCTAGACCTCCTCGCCCAATAAGGCAGACGACTCCGAAGTGTCATCTCAGAGGGTTATTCTCGATCAACAAGCGGTGCAGGGGATGAAGGAGGCAGTACCCGAAGGTGGACCTCCAATCCTTCGGGATTCGGGGGCCAATAATGAAGGCCCCGGACTGGCCGGTTTTTAGCCAACGATGATTCTGGAGACGGGTGGACGGGTTCCTTTAAAAGGATGGTCGTGCTCCTACAGCGGCTTCTTGAGACCTGCCGGCGCTGGATATCTTGAGGGATATGCTGCGAAAAGCATCTGTCTCGGGGGAACAGCATACCTTGATGGGTATGGTGGCTAAGAAGATTCTGTCCGCGAAGAGCGGATTGAATGAAGCCTTCATGAGCATGCTAAGCGGCTTTGAGGTTTATAATGTAATGTTTTGAACTATATTTTATTTGCAAAGATGCACCTGTGTATAGGTAGTAGCCCCTGAGACTCGGGTTGGCTCCCCGTGGGAGGCGAACGGAGGATCAAGAAATACTCAAGGACTAATCTGATTAACTGAAACACAGGTTGCTTCCCCCCTGGCTGCTTCCCAGACTACGGATATTGCCGAGCTGCAGCGGAAGCTTGATGTGGCAGGGGATGACATTGCGTTAATCAATATGCGCCTGGATGAGTCGCAAGGTATGTATTTGGGGCAGTCCCTTCACATACATTTTTGTTATATAAGCATGATGCTGAAGGTTATATACTGGAATATGCATGACTGCAGATGGTGTTGCCGCCGTTGAAATTCTTCGGGCGAAGCAGGCCCGGGCCAAGGAGCAGGCCCGGTTTAGTAATGCGGCTGCCGAGAAGGCATCGTCTGAGTTAAAAGTTGAACAAGTTGCTCGGTGCCAAGACGAGGAGAAGATATCCACGATGGCGCTCGAATTACAAAATGCTGCTAGCCGCTGTGAACATCTTGAGAAGGAAAATGAAGACAAAACGGTTGAACTTGACAAGGCCTTACAAGAGGCGAGAGAAGCGCGGTCTGAATCCAGAGCAGCCCGTGAGGAGATCCGGCAAGCTGGGGAGATTGCGGCCGGTAAGCCCTTTTTGCTACAGGCTAAGTTCGGTGATCTGAACTATGCTCAGCTTAACCAAGTGTGGAGTTCTCCGGACGAGTTTTTAAACTTGCTGAAGAGTTCTTCCGATGAGGCGCAGTTTTACCAAGGGCGAGAGGGGTATGCAACGGAGAAGCTTTTCTGGTCACAATTTGGTGCGTCAACGTGCCCTCTCTTGCTGAATGAACAGATGTCTCAATGGGCCGAGCTTCATAGGATATCCGGTGCTGCCATGATAAGTATCGATGCTATTTTGGCTTGGTGCAGCGGCTCGTTGATGCGGTGCCACGTATCGATGCTATGAAGCGGTCTGCGTGCATTGAGGGTGCACGGATGGCCTTTGCCCGTGTCAAGACATTCTGGGGGAGGATGAAGGCCATCAATGTTGCAGCGAAGAGTCCACCCAAGGGCAAGGACCGTTACGAACTGCAGCATTATTTCAAAGACGTCCTAGAGGCCGCCCGCTTGATAGAGGGTCAATGCTCGAAAGACATAATGTTAGAGTGAGGTGTATGAGAATTGTAAAAGACAATTTTATAGTTAATTTTTTTTATATTTTGCTCGAAAGCTTGTGTTCCTCCTGTGCGGCCGTTTTAATATAATCTGAAAGTTTTCAAGTCGTCGGCTTCAACCCCCTTGTACGAAGTACAGGGGCGTTCAGAAAAGCATTTGATCACTCTTGACCCAACGTCTTGGTCCATGAAGGAGGTGATAATGCGGCGAACCAGGCAATCAGACTATAGGGCGTTAACACTTTCACTTAGCCATAGGAGTTTTATAGGGGGGCTACGATATAGCCCCTGGTATGCGTACGGCTTATTCCAATATGGTGTGTTACATATATGACCTGAAAAAGGTCCTTCGTGTGATCTGAGAGGAATCACGACAGATTCCAATAAGTCATCGAGTGGTTGACCAGCTCTCGCGACATCATGACGATCGGTTTTCGGCTTTCTCTACTAAGCTGCTTGACCAGATGAACCGGAAGCACAATCGCAGTAGTTCTCCCTTTACTACCCTAGCCGATAGAGCGAAACGTAAGGTAGCAAGCACAGGAGCCGGGCAACCCAACCATTGACGCAAGAAATGATTCAGAGCTGATGCATATAAGGCCAAACTCGCGACGCCGAAGTACGCTGTAAAGCTGTTCGGACTTTGGTTGGCAACTCATTTGTTCCCATACCGAGCCCTTGGCAGGTTATGCCGAGGTATATATGTGAAACAACCATAAGGGGCCATATTCATCAGCGAAAAGACACGAATGATTAATTCGGATAACGTTTACTGGTAACTGAGTGGTATGCCAATGATTACTTTATATATATAAAGACCACAACCCCGGCTATTTGACATGCCCGGGGTTGAAGGCGGAGGAACAAGGCATATTACAGGCTCGAAATAAAGAGTGCGGTCTACAAAAAGTTATTTTGGACCTCCTGTCGCACGTCTGCGTCGCCTGTCCTCGGCGAGGGGAATCCTTGACGGAAGTAGCCCCTTAGGTGAATGTACGGATCCAAACTCCGATTGAGTCAGTTTTAGATGTTTGTCCTTTGCGTCACCTGTTATTAGGAGATAATGAAGAAAGAAGTAAAAAAGAAAGTAGATAATTGTGACGCCCGGATAGTTAAGCTATAGTAAACCTCTGCTAATGAGGCCACATCACCACGATTACTATTGTTAGTTTCACGATGATTCAACCTCGTTCGAATTCAAATTCAAAATCAAGTCAAACGATAAAAGTTTTCAAATATTAAAACTAAAATGTTCGGAGTGAGCCAAATAATACATAGGTAATTGTGGTGGAGAAACCACTCCTTTATAAAATGTTTAAACACTCTAAAATGAACAAAATAGTAGCAATAATTATTATTTAAATGCTTTTAAAATGATAAACAATTTCAAAACTATTTTATTTCAGTGCTAAGTTGTTTGTGGCTGTGGCATAATTTGTAACATCTATTTGGGTGCCACTTTAGTATTTTACCAAAACTAAAAATAAAAGAAAACTAAAAAGAAACAAAAGAGAAATAAAAACAGAAACCCCCCTGGCCAATTGGGCCACAACCCAGCCGGCCAGCCCACCGGCCCAACTGCACCCCTGGCCTATATGGCCTACCGACGCTCAAACCCTAGCCTCTCCCCTCCCCGATCCCCTCTCACTCCCCATCGCCCCTGGATCTGGACGACGCCCATACCGTCGCCTCGCACGATCCCCCCACTCCTCCCGCACTAACCCCCCCCCCCCCACTCCTCTCTCTATTCCCCCCTCGATCTGGATCGAGACAGAGGCTCGCTCGCTCGGTGCCGTAGCCTCTCATGGCGCCCGGCTCACCACCAGCCATGCCGCCTCCCCACCGGCTTGCCTCCTCAATGCATGTCGTCCCCGTACCCACCTCGCGCCCCGTTGCCATGTACCCTACGGCCCCGATGTGAGCGCCTCCCCATGCTCCCTCTCCTCCTCCTCCCCCTGCCCCGTTGGACATCGTGGCCCGGCCGCGCCCTGGCCGTGCGCGCGCACGCGCTCGCGCACCACCCCCGCTCACGCCCGGCGCATCCCACGGGCGCCCCGCCCGACGCTCCCTGGCCTCCACGCCCGCCCGCGGCGCGCATCGCCGCCCCTGACCGCGTCCACCCCCTGCTGCTGCTCCTCTGCCGCCCGCGGGCCTGCTCGTCGCCGGCCCCGCACTCCGTCCCCTGCGCCACCGACGCCGCCGCGCTGTTGGCCATCGCGGTCGCCCTGATCTCTAGCCTCGCCCCGCCGCTCCCTGCGGGCGAGCGCCCGCTAACCCGCATCGGCCCCTCTGGGCCAATGGCAAACGGGGCCCACGCCCCTGAGAACGATTAAAAAAAGGAAAATAAAAATAAATGAATAAATAAGTAAATAAAATATTAACTAATTAATTAATTAACTAAATTAATTAACTAAATTAATCTTGTTTAATAAAACTAATTAAACATTAGTTACTTAACTAACTAATTAAACTGATTAATAGGTTAATTAGGTTATTGTACCTATGACATGCGGGACCCACCGTCAGATTGACCCATTCAACACCTCTGTTGATTCTGACGTCATGCTGACGTCATGATGATGTCAGCATACACTATTTTTGATAATGTTGATTTCAAATAATTAAATAAATCCTAAAACTGATTTAAATCTTTGAAAATTAATATAAAATAAACCGTAGCTCACATGAAAACGTTTTCTACATGAAAGCTGCTCAGAACGGCGAGACGAATCCGAATACGCAGCCCGTTCGTCCGCCACACATCCTTAGCATAGCGAACACACAACTTTCCCCCTCCGGTTCATCTGTCCGAAAACGCAAAACACTGGGGATACTTTCCCGGATGTTACCCCTCTTCGTCTATATCACCGAGCACTGCTTTAGGGCACACCTAGCACCGTGCATTGTCTTTTCATGCACCGTCATGCTTATGTTTGCATTATATTTATTTTTTCTTCCCCCTCTTCTCTCGTTAGAACCTTTGAGACCGGCGCTGCTACCAAGACGACTACGGTGTTGACGACCCCTCCTTCTCGGCTGAGCTTCCAGGCAAGCCCCCCCCCCCCCTTGATCACCAGATATCGCCTATTCCTTTACTGCTTTCGGTTAATCTTATTCTGATGCATAGCATGTCATTGTTGCTATAGTTGTTACCCTTACCCGCTATCCTACTGCTTAGTATAGGATGGTAGTGTTCCATCAGTGGCCCTACATTCTTGTCAAAATACGCCATGCTATACTATCGGGCCATGAACACTAGGGAGGTGATCACGGGTATATACTATATACTTTATATACATGACACATGTGGTGACTAAAGTCGGGTCAGCTCGTTGAGTACCCGCAAGTGATTCTGATGAGGGGGCTGAAAGGACAGGTGGCTCCATCCCGGTAGAGGTGGGCACAGGGTTCTGACGGCCCCATTGTTACTTTTAGGCGGAGGCGGCAGGGGCAGGTTGAGACCACCTAGGAGAGAGGTGGGCCTGGCCCTGGTCGGCGTCCGTGGATACTTAAAAATAACATGCTTAACGAGTTCTTGGTATTTGATCTGAGTCTGGCCATTTGGTCTATACGCACTAACCAACTACGTGGGAACAGTTATGGGCACTCGGCATCGTGGTATCACCCGAAGCCTTCGTGATGTCAGCGACCGAGCGGCGCGCGCCGGATTGGAACGTAAGCCTGCTCTTGTATTAAGGGGGCTAGTTTTGTTTCCGGCCGCGTTCGCAACGTGCAGGTGTGCAATGGGCGATGGGCCCAGACCTCTGCGCCATAGGATATAGACCGGCGTGCTGACCTCTCTATTGTGCCTAGGTGGGGCTGCGACGTGTTGATCTTTCGAGGCCGGGCATGACCCAGGAAAGTGTGTCCGGCCAAATGGGATCGAGCTGTTGGGTTATGTGGTGCACCCCTGCAGGGAAGTTAATCTATTCGAATAGCCGCGTCCCCTCGGTAAAAGGATGACCCGGAGTTGTACCTTGACCTTATGACAACTAGAACTGGATACTTAATAAAACACACCCTTCCAAGTGCGAGATATAACCCGGTGATCGCTCTCTAACAGGGCGACGAGGAGGAGATCGCCAGGTAGGGCTATGCTATGCGATGCTACTTGGTGAACTTACCATCTACTCTCTTCTACATGCTGCAAGATGGAGGTGGCCAGAAGCGTAGTCTTCGACAGGACTAGCTATCCCCCTCTTATTACGGCATTACGCAGTTGATCCACCGATATCGCCTCTTTACACATATACCCATGCATATGTAGTGTAGATCCTTGCTTGCGAGTACTTTGGATGAGTACTCACGGTTGCCTTTCTCCCTCTTTTCCCTCTTTCCTTCTACCTGGTTGTCGCAACCAGATCTTTGGAGCCCATGAGCGGATGCCACCGTCGACGACGACTCCTACTACACCGGAGGTGCCTACTACTACGTGCAGGCCGCTGACGACGACCAGGAGTAGTTTAGGAGGATCCCGGGCAGGAGGCCCGTGCCTCTTTTGATCTATCTCCCAGTTTGTGCTAGCCATCTTATGCAACTTGTTTAACTTATGTCTGTACTCAGATATTATTGCTTCCGCTGACTCTTGTGTATTCGAGCCCCCTGGCTTGTAATATAAAGCTTGTATTATTTTTAATATGTGTCTAGAGTTGTGTTGTGATATCTTCCTGTGAGTCCTTGATATTGATCGTACACATTTGCATGCATGATTAGTGTACGGTCAAATCGGGGGCGTCACAAGTTGGTATCAGAGCCGACTGCCTGTAGGAATCCCCCTTCCACACTCCTTGGCCGAAGTCAAGTCTAGTCATTAAAAAACTTTTACTAACATGGTTGTGTTTCTTAGGGGCCCATGCCTCCATCGGGTGGTATTAGGATCTTTTACTCCTCGTCTATACTCTGGTACTCTTATCTCTCTTCTATTCGGGCTAAATGATTTTTACTAACTCTGACTCTAGGTTCTCGTAACTACTTCCTCCCGGAGAGCCCCTCACTCCAGATGATTGCTTAGTGCCTAGAAGATTTCAGAGATACTCTTCGATGTTCTCTCGAGGCCTTGTGCCTGTCGCTTTTGCAATTCCCTTCCAATGGTAAACCTCTATGGATGGCCAAGTACATTTTGTCATTCATACAATCATCCCCCGATGATCTTCTTATTACCAAATACCCCGAAATACTCTCTATTGTTCCGAGAATACTTGGTGCCTACCGACTTGCAGTTCCTTGCAGCAGAAATACCCCTACGGATAATTCCTCACACTTATCGAGTATCCGCTCATTCCCCGTTGATCATGTGTTTTACAAAAGTCTTTGAAATACCATTCGGTCTTCTGAAATTCCTAAGCATCCTATTGCTCTTGAAATTTTTGCTTGCTTGCGTTATGGTTAATCCCATAAGTATAGCAATCTTATTGGCATCCTTTGTCACTATCATTTTGAGTCCATTGATTCAATAAGTTGTGAATACTCGCAATCCTCAATCAGATCCTATGATTCATCCTTCTGTCTCAGTCATCGTATGAACAAGAGCTGGTTCTCGACCAATCAAATTGTCGTCGATTGTACCCTTAAGGCTATTCAACTTATCCATCCCTAATCAGAGCGTTGCTTCTGATCCCTTGACTTGGAATTCATAAATCCTTTGCAAATTGAGCTTTGAATTAGTCAGTTGTTTCTATCATCTGATCTCCTTGCATTCTTCTTCTTCTGGTTGAGTAACGATGCTCACATCAGATCCCTTGTGGACCCCCAGATCCTTTGTTGGATTTTATCCGACAACGTCCTTCATATTCTATAACTTTGTGTGTCCTTCCCCTGATACATAATGCCTTTGGTAAATTGTATCCTCTGCTTTGTCAACCATGCTCTACTTCCGAGCTTGAGTTATTTACCCCTGAAGTTGATGGTATACGTTCCTAATAAGCCTCGATGGGTTGAACCTATGCCTTCCTTAATCTGCGTGAACCCGGAAACTACTACGAGTCATACTCTACTATTGTTATGTAAGATAAAATTTCAACACAACTTTGTTGAAGGCGAGAAGTGAATGAAAAGTTATGCATTAGAAAAGTGGGAGTCGACCTTGAACTTTGTGATCATGCCCATGCACACGATGTAGATCCTATCATGGAAGCTTCTTGTAATAATAACTTTTTCCTTGATAAGTATCATCTGGTATATGTGAATTGACCCTTTGGAACCGTGGATCTGACCATGATTGTTCTCCTTTGATTCTATTTCTCGGACAAGTTAAAGTACTTGCCTTCTGCAGATCAGTACGCCTTCCCAACCTCTATTTTATTCTACCTTCGAGTATAACCCCTGGTATCTCAAGGATATCCACCCATTGCACTTCATCTTATGAAATTCTGATGAAGTAGTACCTTTTCCCATCATAGTCACTCCACGGGTTCTGGGTTGTCGTCAACCGAGAACACCGACTTGTGAATCGAATCAATACTGAGATTTAGTACTCTCAGTACTTTGTTGTTGAGAAGTTTAATACTCCATCACGTCACTCCTAGCCTGATTGGCCATATCATTATCATGGTAAATTTTAACTGTGCTACCTGGTCCTTTCTTCCCGGAGCACAATTTTCGATGATGAGCTAAGCTTACGTCGATTTTCCTCATCATATCATTTCACCTTGAACAACAAGCTTGATTTCGAGTTTGTGTCGTACCCATGGTTCCAATAACCTTTTGCTTCATAATTCCTTTGACTTGATGTCATCGCCGATAGATTACATCTTCATGAAATCTCTCGACAAATGTGTCGTGATCATCACCAACATTTTTGAGCTCTTCCAGGATATCAATCGAATTCATAATGAGAAATACCATCCTTGCCCTCGATGATTTGTGCTATCATGGACCACTTTATTGCCTTCCGTTCAACACAAACTTGTTCGTGTTTTGTGTTATACCTTGTGATCCTTGCTATCCAGCATTTGTTCCTCTTTACCTTGGAGTATTACCAACTTTTATGTCAAGAATGTCGTGGGAATTTCACCACCTCTTAAGAATTCTTGGTATAGTGATACTTCTCACCATCACCACTCTTTCTTGGTCCTCGTGTTGATTCCAACCGGGGTACTAACAAGTGAACGGTGCTGCTTGGATTCTATACTTCTAGCAACCCTATTGCTTTGAAGTTAATTCTCAATAGTTCATTCTTAGCCTATCGGTTAATGAATCACCATTCTAACAATTGATAAGGCTACCCATGCCCATATTTCGGGCACATCTTTCAACCAATGTTTAATTGTGTGTGTTTTCCTCGAGAATACATCATTATATCATTTGATCTGACAAATGTTATCTCCTTGTTCACATAATTGTGGAAATCCATCTTGTCGAAAATCTTGATGAATTGTCGCTGAGTCCCTCAGTCACCTCCTCGTCCTCTCCTTGGTTTGATGATGAACTCTTTTTTTGGAAGTCGCTTCCATAGTTCAATTCCAGAGAATCTTACAATGTCATCTCGACAATTTGTGTTGCACTTTATTCTCAGGCATCCTGAATCTGAGTTATCTTAACACCAATCAGATCTAAATCTCGGTCAGATATGATGGTTGCAACATTTTTCCAAGAGTCATAACATTGGTCCTTATATGAACCGGTAAGGTGATGTCATGCCTAGCACACCTGGCCGGAGGACTTGTTGCTATAGTTTCCTTTTTAGCAGGGTTAACCATTCTTCCATGAGGAAATTGCAAGAGTTATGCTATAAGTTGTTCCTGATGAATCCTTTGTGTATCCAAGTCCGACCTTTGCTTGAAGAACATGTCAATGCTATCCCGAAGCATGTCTGTGGTACTTTGATTTTCAACATGAACATTTGAAGCCCAATGCTAAATGTTTCTTGCTCAATTATCCAAACACCGTTGTTTGGGTAATGTCATGAACTTCCTCTCCCCTTACCTAAATGGTTTTCTACGTTAAATCCTGTCATGGGTATCATGCTCTGTTTGTCCTTGGGAAGGATATACCCCAGAAATATGTGTTTAAACACATTTTTCTTTCCATTGTTTTGATTAAATCTGACAACCACTTTTCCTTTCCATTGGTTTGTTTAAACCTTCTTGTGATCTATATTATATAAGCAGTAATATTTCCCTGCTTATGTAAACACCTCGTTGTACAATTACATCGGCCAAGGCCTGTTACTATTGTTGATGACATTACGGCAACCATCGATGGGCGAGAACTTTTCCTATTGGTCCGCCTCGTTCAACGAAAGGTGAAAATGGTTCTCTTCGTCCCTCGCCCTTGGTACCAACGTGTTGCCAACATAACTGACGGGCTATCCTTTGACATGCCTTGTTATCATGACTGTGAAAAATATCACCGCCCTTTCTACTTTTTAACGCACATGGTGGGCCCATAACCCACAGTTCCACAGGATCGAAACCTGACTCCCCTGTACACCCCCTGTTTCCATAGTTATTCCTCGCGTGTGACCTCGTATGTAATTCACGAGCCACCTTTCAAGAGATCATCAATACTGGTATCAGACGCAATACTTATTTCTGTTGCTTTGAGCCCCTTTCACGCCCTGTTTCAGGCATTGAACGATTGCCTGCCCACTCGAAACTTACCATGATATCTCCTTACTTTGCTCTCGATATTTTTTTAAGTTTCAATTCGAGAGTTACCTCCTGCCACCTTCCTCGATGTTATCGACCAGATAGTCAACGTTGCCAAGGTCCGTTCTCCCGGAATACTCCCCCGTTATTCTTTCGTAAGTACGATGGAGTTTCCGAAGAAAGAATGCCGACTTCACCATGATGACCTAAAGCAGAGAAATAAATACATCAACGAAAGGGATTAACTTCTTCAAGAAGAGCAGCCAAGACCGAGAAGATCCGTTAGCATTTCGTAACTAGACTTTTCCCCCTTACTATACCTCTTAAATCTCGGGACGAGATTTCTTGTAGTGGAGGAGAATTGTGACGCCTGGATAGTTAAGCTACAGTAAACCTCTGCTAATGAGGACACGTCACCACGATTACTATTGTTAGTTTCACAATGATTCAACCTTGTTCGAATTGAAATTCAGAATCAAGTCAAACGATAAAAGTTTTCAAATATTAAAACTAAAATATTCGGAGTGAGCCAAATAATACATAGGTAATTGTGGTGGAGAAACCACTCCTTAATAAAATGTTTAAACACTCTAAAATTAATAAAATAGTAGCAATAATTATTATTTAAATGCTTTTAAAATGATAAACAATTTCAAAACTATTTTATTTCAGTGCTAAGTTGTTTGTGGCTGTGGCATAATTTGTAACATCTATTTGGGTGCCACTTTAGTATTTTACCAAAACTAAAAATAAAAGAAAACTAAAAAGAAACAAAAGAGAAATAAAAACAGAAACCCCCCTGGCCAACTGGGCCACAACCCAGCCGGCCGGCCCACCGGCCCAACTGCGCCCCTGGCCTATATGGCCTGCCGACGCTCAAACCCTAGCCTCTCCCCTCCCCGATCCCCTCTCACTCCCCATCGCCCATCCCGTCGTCTCACACGATCCCCCCACTCATCCCGCACGAACCCTCCCCCCCACTCCTCGCTCTCTTCCCCCCTCGATCTGGATCGACACCGGGGGGCTCGCCCTTCGCTCGGTGCCCTGGCCTCTCGCCGGCGACGCCCGAAGACCACCCTGCCACCGTCCCGCCTCCCCGCCGGCCTGCCTCCTCAACGCACTTCGTCCCCGTCCCCCACCTCGCGCCCCGTTGCCATGTACCCTACGGCCCCGATGTGAGCGCCTCCCCATGCTCCCTCTCCTCCTCCTTCCCCTGCCCCGTTGGAGATCGTCGCCGGACGCGCCTCGGTCGTGCGCATGCGCTCAAGACCACCCTCGCTCACGCGCATCCCACGGGCGCCCGCCCATGGCGCTCATCGCCCACGACTGCGTCCACCCCATGCTGCTGCTCTGCCGGTGGCTGCCATTGCCTCAGACTGCCCCTCACCACTGACTGGCCACATGGCCATCATGGCTGCCCTGATCTCTGGCCTCGCCAAGGCCTCCTGGGCGAAGGCCAAGACAGCCCGTGGCGCCCGCTAACTCAAGATCGGCCCCTCTGGGCCAATGGCAAACGGGGCCCACGCCCCTGAGAACAATTAAAAAAGGAAATTAAAAATAAATAAATAATAAGTAAATAAAAATATTAACTAATTAATTAATTAATTAATTAATTAACTAAATTAATCTTGTTTAATTAAACTAATTAAACATTAGTTACTTAACTAACTAATTAAACTGATTAATAGGTTAATTATGTTATTGTACCTATGACATGCGGGACCCACCGTTAGATTGACCCAGTCAACACCTCTGTTGACTGCTGATGTCATGATGATGTCAGCATACACTATTCTGGATAATGTTGATTTAAAATAATTAAATAAATCCTAAAAATGATTTAAATCTTTGAAAATTAATATAAAATAAACCGTAGCTCAGATGAAAACGTTTTCTACATGAAAGTTGCTCAGAACGACGAGACGGATCCGAATATGCAGCCTGTTCGTCTGCCACACATCCTTAGCATAGAGAACACGCAAGTTTCCCCCTCTGGATCATCTGTCCGAAAACGTGAAATACCGGGGATACTTTCCCGGATGATACCCCTCTTCGTTTATATCACCGAGCACTGCTTTCGGGCACACCTAGCACCGCACATTGTCTTGTCATGCACCGTCATGCTTATGTTTGCATTATATTTATTTTTTCTTCCCCCTCTTCTCTCGTTAGACACTGAGACCGACGTCGCTGCTACCCAGTACGACTACGGTGTTGACGACCCCTCCTTCTCGGCTGAGCTTCCAGGCAAGCCCCCCCCCCCTTGATCACCACATATCGCCTATTCCTTCTCTCTACTGCTTGCATTAGAGTAGTGTAGCATGTTCTCGCTTTCGGTTAATCCTATTACGATGCATAGCCTTTGTCATTGTTGCTCTGATTGTTACCATTACTTGCTATCCCTCTTGCTTAGTATAGGATGTCAGTGTTCCATCAGTGGCCCTACATTCTTGTCCGTCTGCCATGCTATACTATCGGGCCGTGATCACTAGGGAGGTGATCACGGGTATATACTATATACTTTATATACATGACACATGTGGTAACTAAAGTCAGGTCAGCTCATTGAGTACCCGCAAGTGATTCTGATGAGGGGGCTGAAAGGACAGGTGGCTCCATACCGGTAGAGGTGGTCCTGGGTTCCTGACGACCCCGACTGTTACTTTGTGGCGGAGCGACAGGGCAGGTTGACACCACCTAGGAGAGAGGTGGGGCCTGGCCCTGGTCGGCGTCCGCGGATACTTAAAAATAACACGCTTAACGAGTTCTTGGTATTTGATCTGAGTCTGGCCATTTGATCTATACGCACTAACCAACTACGCAGGAACAGTTATGGACACTCGACGTCGTGGTATACGCACTGATTGGCGCGCGCCGGATTGGAATGTAAGCCTACTCTTGTATTAAGGGGCTAGTTCTGCTTCCGGCTGCGTTCGCAACATGCAGGTGTGCAATGGGCGATGAGCCCAGACCCCTGCGCCATAGGATTTAGACCGGCGTGCTGACCTCTCTATTGTGCCTAGGTGGGGTTGCGACATGTTGATCTTCCGAGGTCGAGCATAACCCAGGAAAGTGTGTCCAGCCAAATGGGATCGAGCGTGTTGGGTTATGTTGTGCACCCCTGCAGGGAAGTTTATCTATTCGAATAGCCGCGTCCCTCGGTAAAAGGACGACCCGGAGTTGTACCTTGACCTTATGACAACTAGAACTGGATACTTAATAAAACACACCCTTCCAAGTGCCAGATATAGCCCGGTGATCGCTCTCTAACAGGGCGACGAGGAGGGGATCGCCGGGTAGGGCTATGCTATGCGATGCTACTTCGTGAACTTACCATCTACTCTCTTCTACATGCTGCAAGATGGAGGTGGCCAGAAGCGTAGTCTTCGACAGGACTAGCTATCCCCCTCTTATTCTGGCATTCTGCAGTTCAGTCCACCGATATTGCCTCTTTACATATATACCCATGCATATGTAGTGTAGATCCTTGCTTGCGAGTACTTTGGATGAGTACTCACGGTTGCTTTTCTCCCTCTTTTCCCCCTTTCCCATCTACCTGGTGGTCGCAACCAGATGCTGGAGCCCAGGAGCCAGATGCCACCATCGATGACGGCTCCTACTACACCGGAGGTGCCTACTACTACGTCCAGGCCGCTCACGACGACCAGGAGTAGTTTAGGAGGATCCCAGGCAGGAGGCTCATGCCTCTTTCGATCTGTCTCCCAGTTTGTGCTATCCATCTTATGGCAACTTGTTTAACTTATGTCTATACTCAGATATTATTGCTTCCGCTGACTCTTGTGTATTCGAGCCCCCGAGGCCCCTGGCTTGTAATATAAAGATGTATTATTTTTAATATGTGTCTAGAGTTGTGTTGTGAAATCTTCCTATGAGTCCTTGATCTTGATCGGACACATTTGCATGCATGATTAGTGTACGGTCGAATCGGGGGCGTCACAATAAAGAATGGTACTGGAATGCTTGCAGGCTTGTCCATATTGTGCTTCCGCCAATGCCCATGATATCTTAAGTGCGTGGTGGTGTATGCGCGGTACAAATTTTGCGTGTATATAAGGTGGGCGGCGGAAGCCGAACTGCTACTTCCGCTCCAGGGTTGATCGATCCTCGGGGGTAAATTGCTTCTGACCCCCAGTGTTTGGTTGGTGAACCTCTCTGCCCTATCGCCTGGCGGCCTCCTCCCCTTGTGTTCAGTGTTGAGCTTGCCGGCCTGCTTGAAGACCCAATAGTTTCTGTTGGTATGATTAGCTGGGTTATCGGGGTGGCCGTGAATCTGGTAGGGTCGGTCCAATATCCTGTCTAGGTTGGATGGTGCATCTCAGTTCGCCTTGAGTGGCTTTTTCCGTTGACCGGGTTTGGGATTCCTGAATCCGGCGTTGACCACTGTGTCGCGTGATCTTTCATTATCATCGCGACTGTTGTGTTTGCTTCGTCATGGTTTGCCATTGCCGTCTCGGACTTCGGAAGTGCCTGAGTCGCTGGCGATGTTGCTTCTACGAGCGAGCCAGTTGTCTTCTCCCGCGCAAAAGCGAGTCATTGGAGCGGTAAGGGCTGTCATGGATTTAGGTCCTTCTTGACCGAGGTGGCGTGCAAGCCATTCATCCCGGACGCTGTGTTTGAAGGCCGCGAGGGCTTCCACGTCCGGGCAGTCGATGATTTGGTTCTTTTTTACTAAGAACCTAGTCCAGAGCTTCCTAGCTGACTCCCCGGGCTGCTGGACTGTGTGACTTAAGTCATCCCCCTCCGGTCGCCGGAGACATGTTCCTTGGAAGTTGTCGCGAAAGGCATCTTCCAAATCTTCCCAGTTGCCAATAGAATTTTCAGGCAGACTGTTTAACCAGTACCGAGCTGGTCCTTTGAGTTTTAGTGGTAGGTATTTGATGGCATGAAGTTCATCTCCGCGGGCCATGTGGATTTGGAGGAGGAAGTCCTCTATCCATACCGCGGGATCCGTTGTTTCATCATATGATTCGATATTCATGGGTTTGAACCCGTCTGGGAATTCATGCTCCACTACTTCGTCTGTGAAGCAAAGAGGGTGTGCGATGCCTCTATGTTTGTCCACACTGCGGCGTACCTCCGATGGAGTCCATTTGCGGTTGTCGGTCCGGGCGTGGCTAGGTTTGTCACGTCCGAATAGGTAGCCGTCTTCGCGTGTCGAGGCATGTCCTCACAGTCCGTAGATCGATCTTGCGTGTCTTGCTCTACTATCCAAGTCCTGTTGAAGGTCGTATGTACAACCCCGAGCTATTTTATTCTTGCCTTTACGGCGAGGTGGGGCGGTCTGGTGTTCAGCTTCAGTTGCTGCTTTATCCGGACCAAGTTGTGTTCGACCTGCCGCATTGTGCGATGATGGTACGGGCTCCAACGCCTTGTCATTGCACTGAGGTAGCGATCTATGCTTCGGGTAGCTTTTGGCTGGGACACTAAGGCCGTATTCTTCGGCGGCCAGGACTTCGGTCCATCTATTATTGAGCAGATCTTGGTCCGCTTGAAGCTGCAGCTGCTTGTTTTTCAGGCTTCTTGCAGTTGCTATTAGCCGGCGTTTGAAGCGCTCCTGCTCGAGGGGTTCCTCGTGCACGATGAAATCCTTGTTGCCGAGGCTTTCCTCTTCCTCGGAGAGCGGAAGATAGTTACTGTCCCCCGAGTCTTCGTGTATGGCCTGTTCATCCTGTTCGAAGGTTGCTCCAACAAGGTCTTCATTGTCTTCGGCATTGTCCGGAGTATTGTTTTCTCCGGTGCCGGTGTTGTTGTCTTTTGTATGATGTGACTTAGAGTGGCGCCGCTGACGTCGGCAACTGGGCTTTGTCTCAGGAGGTTTGTCTTCAACTGGATACTCTTTGTCATTGTTGTTAGTTTCTTTAGGCGTATCGACCATGTATACGTCGTAGGAAGAAGCGACCCTCCAGCGCCCAATGAATGGCGGGTTTTGGCCCTGCTCCTCGTCGGCATTGTCGTTCGTACTGATGATGTCTCCGGAGCCGTAATCAAGCATGTCGGTTAAGTCCTCGACAGTGGCTATGGAGTGGGTGGTGGGTGGGAAGGAAAATTCCCCATCATCAGCCCCTAGTTCGAACCGTACATAGTTTGGATGTGAGTCCCCCGCCAAGGACAAGTTCTTTAATGAGTTCAGCACATCGCCCAAGGGCGAGTGCTGGAAGATGTCTGCGGCGCTGAAATCGAAGATCGATAAGCGATCAAGTTCGGTATCCGCGGACTCACATGATTCGGAACTTACGCCCGGAGAAGAGTCCAGAGTTCCGGTGACACAGATATTGTGTGAGGTTAAGTCCATGTGCGGCTCCAATGCCGGGGAATCTGTGGCTTCCGTGGTGGGGTTGGGCCTCCCATCCTTGGATGCCGCAGTGTGATCTGGATCTAAGGCCGGAGTGGTCACAGGAGCTATCTCCTGGAAGTGGTCTGACGACATATTTAAGTCATGTTCGTCAAGGTGACCGCGAGCGGTCGCCGCGGTCTCGAATCTGACGAAGATCAAATCTGCACGGATGTCCGCAACGTAATTCAAACTCCCAAATCTGACCTGATGGCCAAGGGCGTAGCTATTGACCTGCTCCAGGTGGCCAAACGAGTTGGCCCTTGATGCGAAAGCCGCCCGAATCTGAAGATACATGTCGGGGAGGAAGGTTTCTCCTTGGACAGGGTCACTATCGACGATTGAAGGGGCCATCGGACCTTTCGTCAGCGGCACAGTGGAACTCTCAATGAAAGCACCAATGTCGGTGTCAAAACCTGCGGATCTCGGGTAGGAGGTCCCGAACTGTGCGTCTAAGGTCGATGGTAACAGGAGACAAGGGACACGATGTTTACCCAGGTTTGGGCCCTCTCTATGGAGGTAATACCCTACTTCCTGCTTGATTGATCTTGATGAATATGAGTATTACAAAAGTTGATCTACCACGATATCGTAATGGCTAAACCCTAGAAGTCTAGCCTATATGACTATGGTAATGTGTATCTGTCCTTTCCGGACTAAGTCCTCTGGTTTATATAGGCACCGGGAGGATCTAGGGTTACACAAGGTTGGTTACAAAGGAAAAGAATCTACATATTTGGTCGCCAAGCTTGCCCTCCACACCAAGTAGAGTCCCATCCGGACATGGGTGCAGTCTTCGGTCTTCATGTCTTCACAACCCATCAGTCCGGCCCATGGCTAACAGGCCGGACGCCCGAGGACCCCTTAGTCCAGGACTCCCTCAGCCGACTGAAAGCACAAGTGCTCCCTAGGTGGTTTTGGTAATTAATGTCAACATATCTCTTGTTGGACTAACACCTTTATCGAGTATGTTTCAGATAAGTTCAACAATGGAGTGGCATGACCTAAAGGTTGTGGGAACTCCTTCAAGATGCTAAGGACAAAGGATTGGCTCAAGCTTCAAGCTCAAGACTCTTCTCTTTATATTTTAGTGATCCAAGATCACATTGAGTCTATAGGAAAAGCCGATACTATCAAGGAGGGATGAGGTGTTGCTTAATGAGCCTCTTGCTTCATGTGCTTAGTGATATGCTCCAAAACCCTCAACTACTTTCCCACTTCCACACATATGACCTAAACCTAAAGTCAAACTCGGCCCTACCGATTCTTTCTATCCGGCGCCACCGAGTTTCAATTGTCATAGCCACTGCCACAAACCCTAGGCAAATGGGTCTCACCGATAGGGATCTCGGTCTCACCGAGATGGGATTACAATCTCTCTGTGTATGTCCATTACCAAAATCGGTCTCACCGAGTTTGTATGTCAGTCCCACCGACTTTGCACGACCAACTCTACGGTTAGCTAATTACCAAAATCGGTCTCACCGAGTTTGTGTAATCGGTCTCATCGAGATTACGTTATGCCCTAACCCTAACCATATCGGTCCTACCGAGTTGCATATCAGTCCCACCGAAAATCCTAACAGTCACTAGGTTTACTAAATCGGTTTGACCGAGTTTGGTAAATTGTGTGTAACGGTTAGATTTTGTGTGGACGCTATATATACCCCTCCACCTCCTCTTCATTCGTGGAGAGAGCCATCAGAACAAGCCTACACTTCGAGCATCCTATTTCTGAGAGAGAACTACCTACTCATGTGTTGAGGCCAAGATATTCCATTCCAACCATATGAATCTTGATCTCTAGCCTTCCCCAAGTTGCTTTCCACTCAAATCATCTTTCTACCAGATCCAAATCATATGAGAGAGAGTTGAGTGTTGGGGAGACTATCATTTGAAGCACAAGAGCAAGGAGTTCATCATCAACACACCATTTGTTACGTCTTGGAGAGTGGTGTCTCCTAGATTGGCTAGGTGTCACTTGGGAGCCTCCGACAAGATTGTGGAGTTGAACCAAGGAGTTTGTAAGGGCAAGGAGATCGCCTACTTCGTGAAGATCTACCGCTAGTGAGGCAAGTCCTTCGTGGGCGACGGCCATGGTGGGATAGACAAGGTTGCTTCTTCGTGGACCCTTCATGGGTGGAGCCCTCCGTGGACTCACGCAACCGTTACCCTTCGTGGGTTGAACTCTCCATCAACGTGGATGTACGATAACACCACCTATCGGAACCACGACAAAAACATCCGTGTCTCCAATTGCGTTTGAATTCTCCAAACCCTTCCCTTTACTTTCTTGCAAGTTGCATGCTTGACTTTCCGCTGCTCACATACTCTTTGCATGCTTGCTTGCTTGTTATGTATTGAAAAAGTTAAACTTGCTCCCAAACTCCATTTAAACCAAAAGAAGTTAAAAACTGCAACTTTGGTACTTAGTGTCTAATCAACCCCCCTCTAAACAGCTCTTCTCAAGATCCTACAAGTGGTATCAGAGCTTTGGTCTCCATTGCCTTGGTTTAATCACCATTGGAGGAAGATGGATGAGTCTACTTTGGGGAGTCTTAGACATAGAGTGCCTATTCTTGATGGAGAGTATTTTCATGAGTGAAAAAATGAGATGCTTGTAATTTTCAATCAATATCATTTGAACAAGTACATTGCTAGCCCTTGTGCACCTCATGTTGATCCTATGCATCCTACCCTTGATGAATCTATTGTTATGATTAGGAATCTTAGAACTGTTAATCTTATCACTAGAGGCTTGCCTAGAAACTTAATTAGAATCTTGCCTACTCTTGAGTGTGCCTACACTATATGGAAATTTCTTGAGGAACGCTTTCCAAATTATTCCTTGAAAAATCTAGATGAAATTCTCTATAACTCTATTGCCTTGAGTAAGATGAATACTAGTGATCCTATGTTTGGTGATCGTCTATTTGAACTTACCGACCTTATGCGTGCCAAAGGAGATGTTGGAACTATTGGTGATATTATTTCCGAAGCTATAAGAATTCATAAGCAAGATCATTGTGAAAGTGCGTTATATCGACTAGAGGGGGGGTGAATAGGCGATTTTTATGAATTCTTCACTGAGGAATTTGCCGATGAGGAAATTCCTTAGCGAAGAACTACTTGCAGCGAAATAAGTACTCAGAAGTAAGCATAACAGAATGCGGGCATGGTCATCATGATGAAATGAAGACAAACAAAGAGTACAGAAAGCGTAAACACAGCATAGCACAAGATGAAGACAAACTGACTGAAGAAATTGAACTGAGGAAATTGAGAAAGTCTTCAGTCAAAGTCTTCAAACACAGATATGAACAAACACTCAACACACTAATGAGGAAATGAAAGGGTTGAGGAGATAGAACCAGTAAGGTTGGTGAAGACAATGATTTGGTAGACCAGTTCCAACTGCTGTCTCAGTTGTACGTCTGGTTGGAGCGGCTGAGTATTTAAACTCGAGGACACACAATCCCGGACACCCAAATACCGAAAGCACGCAGCTCAGGACACCAAGTCCTCACCGTATTCTCCTTGAACTAAGGTCACACAGGACCTCGTCCAATCACTCGTGGAAAGTCTTCAGCGACTTCCAAACCTTCACAGACTTGGTCACTCGGCGATCCACAATTCCTCTTGGATGCTCTAGACCATGACGCCTAACCGTCTGGAAGAAGCACGGTCTTCAAAGGTAACAAGCGTCGGATCCATGCAGGATCAATCTCTTGATGATGCTCAATCACTTTGGGTTTGTAGGTGTTTGGTTTTGGGTTTTTCCTCACTCGATGATTTTCGCTCAAAGTCCTCGGAGGATGGGTTGCTCTCAAATGACAAGTGTCAAGTTCTCTTGGAGCAGCCAACCAGCTAGTGGTTGTAGGGGGCGGCTATTTATAGCCTAGGGAGCAGCCCGACATGATAAGACATAAATGCCCTTCAATGATATGACCGTTAGGTGGATAAGATATTTTGGGACAGGTGCCAAGAAGACAAAGAACGGTCGGAAATTTGAATCTCAAATTCCTCGGGGCTATCATGTTCCTCCTTTGTGTAGGCAATCCATTTGGCGAATTCCTAACTCCTCGGTCGAGAACAAATTCCTCGTGATCGGAAGAACTTCGTCTCACATCCTTTGAAGAAATCGACTGAACTGTATGAGATTTCCAAAGGCTTCACTCGAAGGGATTGGTAGGTGTAGGATTTTGAGTTGAGCATCACATGGAAATTTTTCCTTAGTATTTCCTAGACCCCCTTTAACAAAGACGGTGTTTCCTATGACTCAAGAAAGAGAAAATGAAACTACGAAAACAAAAGTCTTCACGCTTCATGTTCCTCAAATGAATACCAAGTCTTCAAGGTCACACCAATTTCTTCACTTTCAAAGTCTTCAGAAAGTCTTCAGAATATCAAAGTCTTCAGTCGAAGAACTTCATTTTTAGGGGTGGACTTTCTCTGTAAATATCAAACTCCTCATAGACTTATAGACCTGTGTACACCCACAAACGCATTAGTTCCTTAACCTATAAGTCTTCAATCCACCAAAATCACTAAGGGGCACTAGATACACTTACAATCTCCCCCTTTTTGGTGATTGATGACAATATAGGTTAAGTTTTCAACGGGGATAAACATATGAAGTGTAACACTGATAATGAAGAATTTGATTGTAAGATATAGAAGAACTCCCCACGAAGATGTGCATAGTGAGGAATTTGCTTTTGAGGCAATGCACATTTGAAGAGTTGAATCATGGAGATCTCCCCCTATATCTTGTAATTCATACATGCATTTGTCATATAATATGAAGAATTTGAAATGCATGATGAAATATGGTGCTTGATGTAATTCAGCATGCGTGCGATAACATTAATGATTTTGCATGCAAAATAACGCATCAAGAGTATCAGAGCTCAAATAGATCCGCTTTGAAGATTTTCAAGAAGCTCAAGAGAATCAGAGCATAGTGCAAGAGCATAATGCATCAAAAGTATCAAAGCACCATCGGGTTTAAGATTACAACTCGATCCAATAAAAGTTTCAGAAGAACGAGAGTTGTAACTTAACAAAAATAAATTATTTTTTTATGGGCAATAAACTAGACCCGCTTGAACACTAACTCAAATTTCGCCCCCTTTGTCATCGAATGACCAAAAGGATCGAAACTGAGGACTAACGCTCCTGAAGAATTTCAAGTTGAAGAAGGAGCGCCCGGCGATGTTGGGGTCGGTTGTTGTAGTGGGACCTGCCGCGGTGTCGTCCAAGTCTTCATTTTCATCAGTGTCACGCGATGAAGAATAGGAGCTGGCCACCAAGGACGGAACTTTGACCTTCTTGTATTTCTTCGGAGGAGGTGCAGACCAGTCAAATTCTTCCTTGAGACCCATAGTCATTAGTTCTTCCGCATTGTAGACATGTGAAAGAACAGCCCAGGTGCGTTTGAAGGTTTCATGGAGGTAGTAGTGGTCTTTCTTCACTGCATTGTGTGTTGAGGATTTGAAGAATAAACACCTTTGAAGATTTTCAGGAAAGCTTGAGAATCAAAGCAAGTAATAAAAGTAACTTTTATTTACCCTAAATGAAGAACATGACGAACTGGGTGTTGTAGATGTGAAGCTAAATGCTCAGATCTTCCACGCCCTAACTTGGCGGAGGAAGACAGCTTCTGGCGGCGGAGTGAGGAATTCCATGGTCGTCATGTACGTCCGACGGCGCAGGTCGAGGCAATGAAGCTCTTCCTCACCGGCGACGATGGAGTAGCGGTGGCGCTTAGGGTTTGAGGAGCTCGAGCGGGAGAGAGAGGTCGGCGGGTAAAAGAAGTGAGGAAGGGAGAGGGGTATTTATAGAAAAGGTGAAAAACTGTTCGCCCAAAGATTTGGGACGAACGTGCCCCTGACCATTCTCCTTCTCACGACATGTGTCACCCACGTACTGTGTAGTGGAGATCGTGTACGATCGTGGGTGAGTAAAATAATGCATCGTGGGATTCGGAACGGTTTGAGCGGCAAAACCGAAAATTTGGATAAGATCAGTTTTAAAGTTTCGTTCGCAATTTCTTCAGCTGACAGGACTTAGTGAAGATTTTGAACGAGTTTCAAATAGAACGCACATGAAGAATTTGTGAATAGATTGGGTTGAGTATAGCATAGAGGGGGAAGGGTCCGATCACACTCACTTAGCAGAAAAAGACGACTTGAAGAAATAACTATAAGTGAATGTTGTAGAGGACATAAACCCATATATATATATAGCCAATGAAGAAAGACGATGGAAACAGTGAAGATTTTGCAAAGTTGAAGAATTTGAAAACTGAAGGATTTCAAAACTGAGGAAAAACTCAAATTGAAGATTGTCAACTTTGGTGGTGGCGTGACCCACCGTATAAGAATGATGATTTCAGACACCGCGTACAATTGTCGTAGGGTTCTGAGAATCAAATTCTTCATTAATTTCTTCACACTTAGAGTGTTATTCTTCATTGATTGAAGAAAAGCGTTTCTTCATGTGTTGCACATCTAAGTCATCAATTTTGCATAAGTGTCAGGATGTGTGTCTTTTCAAAGAACATTCAAAGATTCTAAGATATTTAGCTCACACCGCAACTTGCTAAATCTCTTCTCATCCAAGGGCTTAGTGAAGATATCGGCTAGCTGATCTTCAGTCTTCACATGCTTTCGATAGAGATGTCGCCCTTCAACACATGATCACGAAGAAAATGATGAGGAATTTGAATGTGCTTTGTCTTCGAGTGCTGAACTGGGTTGTGAGCAATCTTGATGGCACTCTCATTGTCACGATGAGAGGCACATTCTTCACGTTGATGCCGTAGTCCTTGAGAGTCTGCTTCATCCACAGCAATTGAGCACAACACGAGCCAGCAGCAATGTATTCAGCTTCCATGATGAGCGGTGATCTGTGATTCTGCTTTCTTCGAGGACCAACGGACCAAAGATCGTCCGAGGAAATGACAAGTGCGAGAAGTGGACTTGCGGTCCACACGATCACCGGCATAGTCAGTCGAGAATATCCAATGAGATCAAAAGCAGCGCCCTTTGGGGTACCATAATCCTAGTGTTGGTGTGTGAGCTAGATATCGAAGAATATGCTTCATGACCTTATGGTGTGATTCCTTCGGTGTAGCTTGAAATTGGGCACACATGCAAACACTAAGCATTATATCTGGCCTAGATGCACATAAGTACAATAAAGAACCAATCATGGAGCGGTATACCTTGTGATCAAGTCAATACCATTTTCATCGATTGCATAGATGGCCATTTGTGTGCATAGGAATTTTGGCGCCTTTGCGGTCTTGCGTGCTGAATTTCTTGAGGACATCTTTGAGGTATTTCTCTGAGATATGAATATGCCATTGTGTTGTTGACGAATTTGAAGACCTAAGAAGAATTTCAACTCTCCCATCATAGACATTTGATATTCTTCACTCATCATATAGGCAAATTCATCACTATAACGTTGGTCAAGACAGCCAAAGATAATATCATCAACATATATTTGGCACACAAACAGTTCACCATCATAAGATTTAGTAAAGAGAGTAGGGTCGAGTGAACCGGGTGTGAAGCCATTCTTCACGAAGAATTCCTTCAATGTATCATACCACGCCCGAGGGGCTTGTTTGAGACCATAGAGGGCCTTATTAAGTCTGAAGACTTTGTCAGGATTCTTTGGATCTTCAAAACCTGGGGGTTGAGCAACATATACTTCTTCCTCAAGCTTACCATTGAGGAATGCACTTTTCACATCCATTTGATATAAAGTGATATTGTGATGGTTAGCATAGGCGAGTAATATGCGAATAGACTCAAGTCTAGCAACAGATGCAAAAGTTCCATCGAAATCAATTCCTTCAACCTGTGTGTAGCCTTGAGCTACTAGTCGTGCTTTATTCCTCACCACAAGGCCATTTTCATCTTGCTTGTTGCGGTAGATCCACTTTGTGCCAATGATATTATGCTTGCGAGGATCTGGATGTTTGAGCAGTTCCCAGACATTGTTTAGCTCGAACTGATGTAATTCTTCTTGCATAGCCTGAATCCACTCCGGCTCCAGAAATGCTTCATCTACCTTAGTGGGCTCTGTGATAGAGACAAAATCATAGTGCCCACAAAATTTAGATAAATGTGAAACTTTTGAGCGTGTGAGAGGACCTGGCGCTTTAATGTCATCGATGATCTTCTCCACTTGCACTTCTTTTGCAACGCGAGGATGAGCTGGTTGTCGTCGAGGAATTTGATCATTTTCCTCAGCACCATTGTCTTCAGCATTATCTTCAGGTGCATCAGCTCGGCGTTCTTCGTGGTACAGGAATGAATTCTTGAAAGTTTCTTCAGTAGGGATGACATCCTCAGTTGCCTTGAACTTGATAGATTCCTCGGGTGTTGGTTCATCTAACACAGAAGGTAGGTGCTCTTTTTGAGAGCCATTAGTTTCATCGAACCGCACATCTACAGTGTCAACAATCTTGTGAAGAGTGATGTTGAAGACTCTGTAGGTGTGCTTGTCCTTTCCGTAACCAAGCATAAAACCTTCATGTGCTTTCGGTGCAAATTTAGAATTGTGATGAGGATCTCTAATCCAGCATTTAGCAATCAAGACTTTGAAATAACTTCATTTGGTTTTCTTGTCATTGAGGAGTTCATAGGCAGTCTTCTTGAAGAATTTGTGAAGATATACTCTGTTGATGTTGTGGCACGCCGTATCAATTGCATCAATCAAAAAACGACTAGGCGTTTTGTATTCATCAAGCATAGTGCGAGCCATCTCAACAAGAGTTCTGTTCTTGCGCTCCACGACGCCATTTTGCTGAGGAGTATAAGGAGCAGATAACTCATGAGTGATACCAAGTTCATCAAGATAGTCATCAAGACCAGAATTCTTGAACTCGGTTCCATTGTCACTCCTGATGTGCTTGATCTTCACACCAAAGTTAGTTGAAGCCCTCGAGGAAAATCGTTTGAAGACTTCCTGCACGTGATTTTTGTAAGTAACAATGTGTACCCATGTGTAACGAGAGTAATCATCAACAATAACAAAGTCATATAGAGATGCATCATTAACGACAATTTGAGTAATGATTGGGACCAAAGAGGTCCATGTGAAGCAATTCGAAGGGACGAGTAGTGGTCATGATAGTCTTTCCGGATGCTTGGCCTTGGTCATTTTTCCAGCTTCACAAGCTCCACACAAGTGATCCTTG
Source organism: Aegilops bicornis (assembly GCA_021605145.1). NCBI lineage: Eukaryota > Viridiplantae > Streptophyta > Magnoliopsida > Poales > Poaceae > Aegilops > Aegilops bicornis. The sequence continues at coordinate 124,216,818 of CM038671.1, forward strand.
AGGAATTTGACATTCTCAATGCCAATGACATGCTTCTTCTTTGCAAGCGTGTTCAAATTCCTCATGCTGCTGCGACCAAGTCGCCGATGCCATAGCCAACCTTCTGAAGCTTTTGCAAGTAGACACACGGCTGGTTGTGGTCCTGTAGAGAAATCAACAATATACAAGTCTCCTCTCCTAAAGCCTTCGAAGACTTTGGAATTGTCAGCTTCCATAATCACAACACAACGATACTTGCCAAAGATCACAACCATATGAAGATCACAAAGCATTGAGACTGACATGAGGTTGTATCCTAAGGACTCAACAAGCATGACTTTGTCCATGTGTATGTCCTTAGAGATCGCAACCTTACCAAGACCCAATACCTGACTTTTGCCTTTTTCAGCAAAGATGATATGCTTCAGATGTGACGGTGATAAAGGAGCATCCATAAATAGATACTTGTCTACAGTCATGTTATTTGTACATCCAATATCGAGAACCCACTCAGTGGCTTTGGGTTGATCATCCTGTAGATGAATTAGTAAAACTTACGATCTCATTTACTTCATCGGTGAAGAATATGATATCAAGTTCATCAGATGAATTTCATCACCAAGATAATGAGATAAGCGGTATGAGGACGTGTGAAATGAAAGTTCATTTCATCATGATTAGCTGCGTCCTTTCGAGCAATTTCACAGTCCCCTGCAAATTCTTCAGACGTTAAGGCACGCGTCGAGACCTGACCCTGCAGAAGAGATTAGTTTTTTTTCTTCACCACCCACTTCTTAATGGGTTGCAAAGAGTTCATCACTCTGCGAGCACCATACGAGAATGGTGGCATAGAAGCCAAACCATTTCGTTTCACATAAGAGGTGTTAGGGTAAGCATATGAATAAGCAGAGAAATTCTTCGAGGACTTATGAACATATTGGTTTGAAGAATAATGCACATATTCATAGCCCTTAGCTCTATCCTGCGAAACAGAGTTGTTAGCACGATGATAATCATGTGAGGACTTTGATCCTTTTGAGGAATTTGATCCACGTGAGGAATTTGGTCCGTATGAGGACTTGGATCCATATGAAGAATTTGGTCCATATGAAGAATTTGATCTGGGGTTCCTATTCTTCACAGGTGGTGTCATGAGGACATTCACTGAAGACTTTCAAGGCACTTCTTGGGAACCCAGATTTTCTTCATAGGGGAACCGTTCCTGCGATTAGTGCCAACATATCTAGCAAATACTTCACCATTCTGATTTTGAACAGTTTATAGTTGGAGTCAAATGACTCATCGGAAGAATGAGGAGATTCGCATGTAAAGCCAGATAATTTAGATGGATCAAGCTGGAGGTCCCTTTGCAGCAACCCATGAGGTTTTGGGATCTGCTCGGGCTTCCAATATGTTCCATCAGCATTGAGTTTCCTCTCAAAGGCAATACCCTCTTTCCTAGGGTTCTGTTGAGGATCTGCTTTTAAGCACATCACAAAGAGTCGATGCCCTTTGAGGCTTTTGTACATGCCTGTCATATACAATTCCTTCAGCCTGCATCGTCAAGTGATACTAGCAATGTCCTCGGTGAGGAATTAGTGATAGCAGAGGCAGGTGAAGAATTTGTAACAGTTGAAGCATTTGAACATTCAGGTGAAGAATTAGCAGATTCACGTTCAATGCACTTTAAGCATGGAGGAACAAATTCTTCTTGAGAAGCACTGATTTGTTGAGCAAGTAATGAATCGCGCTCCTTCTGAAGATCTTCATAACTCACTCTTAGCTTCTCAAGATCTTGCTTTCTTTGAAGAAATTCATAAGAAAGTTTCTCATGATTAGATAAGAGAGTGTTATGATGACCTTGAAGGCTGTCAAACCTAGACTGAAGTCTCTGAAGATTTTCAGTCAGGGCTTTAGTGCGATCCATTTCTTCACCTAACATATCATCACTCTTATCTAGCATGTTTTGAACCTTTTCAAAAGCCCTTTGTTGTTTTACAACAATTTTAGCAAGTTTTGAGTAACTGGGCTTTAGATCTTCATCAGATTCATTTTCACTAGATTCAGAGGAGGTATATTTGAGTACCTTGGCACCCTTTGCCATGAAGCAATAGGTGGGAGTGTAGTCATCACTATCTTCATCAGCATTGTTGGTGAGGTCATTTTCTTCAGAGTTGAAGATGGACTTGCTGACAAAAGAAGTAGCGAGAGCTAGACTCGCCATACCAGACTCAGATTCTTCTGATGCCTCCTCTTCCTCATGTTCCTTAGATTCAGCTTCAGAGTCCATTTCCTTGCCAATGAATGACCGAGCCTTTTTGGAGCTGCCCTTCTTGTGAGAAGAAGGCTTTGAGGATTTTGATGATGAAGATTTCGATGATTTCTTCTTCTTCTTCGCGTCATCAGAACTGTAATCCTTGTGTTTCTTCTTCTTTAATTCCTTTTCCCATTGAGGACAATCTTGGATGTAGTGACCAGGTTTCTTGCATTTGTGACAAAGTCTTCTCTTATAGTCACTGGATGAGGAATCACGCTTCTTGAGGATTTTCCAAAGCGACCACGTCTTGAGAACTTCGAATTTCTTCACGGCAGTGCTAGCTCCTGGCCTAATTCTTCAGGATCTCCAAGGCTACTACGAGTCTTCACACTCAGATTGAGACACAGCCTTGGCCTTGAGGCACGTGTTTTTCCATAGCTAAAACCATAGAGATCTCTTTTCAAAGAATTTGGAACTCATGAGTATTTAGCCTCTCGAGGATATCAATTGGATCAAGTGACTTGTAGTCGACGCTCTTGTATCATCAGTGCCAGAGTATCAAATGAGGAATCAAGCGATCTTAACAATTTCTTCACCACCTCATTGTCAGTGATGTCAGTGGCGCCAAGTGCTTGAAGCTCATTTGAGATGTCAGTGAGGCGATCAAAGGTTTGTTGAACATTTTCGTTGTCGAGTCTTTTGAAGCGGTTGAAGAGATTCCGAAGAACATCAATTCGAGAGTCACGCTGAGTTGAGACTCCTTCATTCTCTTTGGACAGCCTGTCCCAGATGAGCTTGGCAGATTCCAAAGCACTCACTCTTCCATATTGACCTTTGCTCAGATGGCCACATATGATATTCTTCGCTTGAGAATCGAGTTGCTTGAATCTCTTCACGTCGTGACATTCAGAGAAGGTGTGACTGAGGGAACACCATTTTCCACAACATACCAGAGATCGTTGTCAATTGCTTCAAGATGCATTCGCATCTTGTTCTTCTAGTAGGGGTAGTCCGTCCCATCAAAGGTAGGACACCTGCTGAGACCTTGACCATACTGCGGTCGACATAACTAAAACTCCGGTGGTTAAACCAAAATCACACAGAACAAGGGAGTACCTTGCTCGATACCAATTGAAAGTCCGTTATATCGACTAGAGGGGGTGAATAGGAGATTTTATGAATTCTTCAATGAGGAATTTGCGGTGAGGAAATTCCTTAGCGAAGAACTACTTGCAATGAATAAGTACTCGAAGTAAGCATAACAGAATGCGGGCATGGTCATCATGATGAAATGAAGACAAACAAAGAGTACAGAAAGCGTAAACACTGACATAGCACAAGATGAAGACAAACCGGTGAAGAAATTGAGCGAGGAAATTGAGAAAGTCTTGATCAAAGTCTTCAAACACAGATATGAACAAACACTCAACACGATAATGAGGAAATGAAAGGGTTGAGGAGATAGAACCGATAAGGTTGGTGAAGACAATGATTTGGTAGACCAGTTCCAACTGATGTCTCGGTTATGCGTCTGTTGGAGCGGCTGAGTATTTAAACTCGAGGACACACGATCCGGACACCCGATCATTGAGCACGCAGCTCAGGACACCAAGTCCTCACCGTATTCTCCTTGAACTAAGGTCACACAGACCTCGTCCAATCACTCGTGGTAAGTCTTGAGCGACTTCCAAACCTTCACAGACTTGGTCACTTTCGGCGATCCACAATTCCTCTTGGATGCTCTAGACCATGACGCCTAACCGTCTAGAAGAAGCACAGTCTTCAAAGGTAAAAAGCGTCGGATCCACGCAGGATCAATCTCTTGATGATGCTCAATCACTTTGGGTTTGTAGGGGTTTGGTTTTTGGGTTTTCCTCACTCGATGATTTTCGCTCAAAGTCCTCGGAGGATGGGTTGCTCTCAAATGACAAGTTTCAAGTTCTCTTGGAGCAGCCAACCAGCTAGTGGTTGTAGGGGCGGCTATTTATAGCCTAGGGAGCAGCCCGACATGATAAGACATAAATGCCCTTCAATGATATGACCGTTAGGTGGATAAGATATTTTGGGACAAATTAGCAAGAAGACAAAGAACGGTCGGAAATTTGAATCTCAAATTCCTAAGGGCTATCATGTTCCTCACTTGTGTAGGCAATCCGCCTTTGGCGAATTCCTAACTCCTCGGTCGAACAAATTCCTCATGATCGAATAACTTCGTCTACATCCTTTGAAGAAATCGATTGAACTGTATGAGATTTCCAAAGGCTTCACTTTCGAAGGGATTGGTAGGTGTAGGATTTTGAGTTGAGCATCACATGGAAATTTTTCCTTAGTATTTCCTAGACCCCTTTAATAAAGACGGTGTTTCCTATGACTCAAGAAAGAGAAAATGAAACTACGAAAACAAAAGTCTTCACGCTTCATGTTCCTCAAATGAATACCAAGTCTTCAAGGTCACACCAATTTCTTCACTTTCAAAGTCTTGAAAAGTCTTGAATATCAAAGTCTTCATCGAAGAACTTCATTTTTAGGGATCGACTTTCTCTCAGAATATCAAACTCCTCATAGACTTATAGACCTGTGTACACTCACAAATGCATTAGTTCCTTAACCTATAAGTCTTCAATCCACCAAAATCACTAAGGGGCACTAGATGCACTTACACATTGTCAAACTCACTCTAACGAATTACCCTCTCTAGGACTTGATCCACCACATGACGATATTGAACATGGATACTATGATGAGGATGATGATCGTGACTTCGATCTTGATGATGCAATGAGTCATTTTGGTCTTATGGCAAATCTTCGGGGATATGTGTCAGGAGGAAAGGAATGGGTTCTTGATAGTGGATGTACCGATCACATGACCGGAGATAAAGACATGTTTTGTGAGCTTGCTGAAAATGATAGTCCTCGAAAGTATGTCACTTCCGGTGACAACTCAAAGGGTAAGGTGGTTGGCCTTGGTAAGGTGGCCATCTCACATGATAGCTCCATTCAGAATGGCATGCTCGTTGAATCTCTTGGCTACAACTTACTTTCAGTATCTAGACTTGCTGATTTCGGTTTCAATGTCCTATTCTTTGAAGTAGATTGTCAAGTGTTTCACGAGACAATCATAAAATGGTCTTTACCAGATATCTGAAGAGCTGATCTTTACATTGTTGATTTCTCTAAAAAGGCACAACCTAAAACTTGCTTCATTTCTAAATCCTCAAAAGGCTGGTTATGGCATAGACGACTAGGTCACATTGGCATGAGAAATCTTGACAAGCTTATTAAAGGAAATCATATCCTTGGAGTTAACGATGTCATATTTGATAAGGATAGAATGTGCAGTGCTTGTCAAGTAGGTAAACAGGTTGGAGGAAGGCATCCCGCGAAGAACATCATGACCACAAGGAGGCCACTCGAGCTACTTCATATGGATCTCATTGGTCCCAACGCCTACAAAAGCCTCGGTGGAAATTCTTTTGGTCTAGTTATAGTTGATGATTTTTCAAGATTTACGTGGGTGTTCTTTCTCGATGTTAAATTGCAGGTCCAAAAGATCTTCAAAAACTTCGCTAGGAAGGCCCAAAATCAATTTGAAGTGAAGATCAAGAAGGTTCGCAGCGATAACGGAACGGAGTTCAAGAACGCAAATGTGGACACCTTTCTTGACGAAGAAGGGATTTCACACGAGTTCTCGGCTACGTACACACCTCAACAAAATTGAGTTGTTGAGAGGAAGAACCGGACACTCATACAAATGGCGAGAACGATGCTTGATGAGAACAAGACGCCGAAGCACTTTTGGGCAGAAGCGGTTGAGACAACTTGTCATGCAACAAATGGCTTGTATCTTCACAAGCTACTCGGCAAGACGGCATACGAGCTCCTCACCGGTAACAAACCCCAAGTTGGATACTTTCAAGTATTCGGCTCAAAGTGCTACATTCTTGATAAGCATCGTCGTTCAAAGTTTGCTCCTAAGTCTCATGAAGGTTTCCTACTAGGTTATGGCTCAAACTCTCACACTTACCGTGTCTACAACAATTTCAGCCGAAAGGTTGAAGAGACGGTAGATGTGAAGTTTGATGAATCTAACGGCTCGCAAGTAGAGCAATTACCAATTGATGTAGGAGACAAATACCCTTCGGAAGCAATCCAAGACTTGTCTATTGGCAAGGTCCGTCCAACGGAGGTGAGGTGAAGGAGAGTACCTCGTCTGTTCAAGTGGAAGCTTCTACATCACGACAAGGTGAACCAAGAGTTGATACGGAAGCATCCACAAGTGGAACACACCAAGATGAAGAAAATAAGGAAGAACATCACGAACGTCAACAACCTCCTTCTCCACCTCGACAAGAAAACGACAACGCCAACAATGAAGATGATCAAGAAGAAGAAGAACAAGATGAAGAAGATGTTCAACCGAGACCCAAGCAAAAGCTTTCACGAGTTCGAGCAAGAATTTCTAAAGACCATCCCGTCGAGCAAATCTACAATGATATTCAAACCGGGAGAATCACTCGCTCTATAACTCGTTTAGCTAACTTTTGTGAAAACTATTCTTTCATCTCTAGCATTGGACCTATGAAGGTCGAAGAAGCATTGGAAGATCCGGATTGGATAAATGCTATGCATGAAGAGCTACACAACTTTGAGAGAAACCAAGTTTGGACATTGGTTGAGAAGCCCGACAACAACCACAACATCATCGGTACCAAATGGGTGTTTCGCAACAAGCAAGATGAAGATGGACAAGTAGTTCGCAACAAAGCACGTCTAAATCGCCCAAGGCTACACACAAGTCGAAGGTATGGACTATGGTGAGACTTATGCTCCCGTTGCTAGACTTGAGTCCATTCGCATCTTACTTGCCTATGCTAATCACCATAATATCACCTTGTACCAAATGGACATTAAAAGTGCTTTTCTAAATGGTGAAATAGAGGAGGAAGTTTATGTTAAACAACCTCCCGGCTTTGTTAATCCTAAGAAACCAAACCATGTTTATAAACTTCACAAAGCCCTTTATGGTCTTAAACAAGCTCCTAGAGCTTGGTATAAATGGTTGACCAAGTTTCTTCTTGAAAAAGGCTTTGAAATTGGGAAAATTGATTCCACACTTTTTACTAAAAGGGTTAATGGAGAATTATTTGTATGCCAAATTTATGTTGATGATATCATATTTGGATCAACTAACCCGCATTTTAGTGAGAAGTTTGGGAAGCTAATGTCGAGAAGTTTGAGATGTCAATGATGAGTGAACTCAAATTCTTTCTTGGGTTGCAAATCAAGCAAACTAAGGAAGGTACTTTTGTCTCTCAAACGAAGTACACTAAGGAATTATTCAAGAAGTTCAATATGCAAGAGTGCAAAGGTATGTATACACCCATGCCTACTAGTGGACATCTTGATTTGACCAATGATGGTAAACCGGTTGATCAAAAGGTTTATCGCTCTATGGTTGGATCATTGTTATACCTATGTGCTTCACGTCCCGATATTATGCTAAGTGTGTGCATGTGTGCAAGATATCAAGCTGCTCCTAGAGAATGCCATCTTAAGGCTGTGAAAAGGATAGTGAGATACTTAATTCATACACCAAATTTTGGCATTTGGTATCCTAAGAGGGCCTCTTTCGATCTTGTTGGCTATTCCGACTCGGACTATGCCGGAGACAAGGTTGATAGAAAGTCCACTTGGTACTTGTCAATTTCTTGGTAGATCTCTTGTGTCTTGGTCCTCCAAGAAACAAAACTCGATATCCTTATCTACACCAAGCGGAGTACATTGTCAGCTGGTTCATGTTGTGCTCAATTACTTTGGATGACCCAAACTCTTAAAGATTATGGGATATATGTGAAACATGTTCCATTGCTTTGTGAGAATGAAAGTGCTATGAAAATTGGTCATAATCCCGTACAACATTCTCGAACTAAGCATATAGAAGTTCGTCATCATTTCATTTGAGATCATGTTGCCAAGGGTGACATTAAACTTAAGCATGTTCGCACAAAAAAGTAATTAGCGGGTATATTTACTAAACCTCTTGATGAGAAAGTGTTTTGCAGGTTGAGAGGAGAATTGAACATCATTGATGCTTCAAACTTGGAGTAGAAACTCCATTGGATACATGCAATACATGAGCTTATGACTAATCAATGATATCTCTCTTATGATGAAAATATTATGTCTTGGATATATTTGCATCTTGCATGTTATCTAACCCATGTAGGTACTTGGTTGAAACAAACTCCATGAGATTGTAACCTACTCACATCTTGAGCAATCTCTACATCACCAAGTCTCTACTCTATGGTGGTTGAATACAAGGAAGCACGGAATCATTCAAACATATCCTTTGACAAACTCTATGTTGAGCTTCATGATTATCATTTTTGGATACACAAGTGCTACTCCTTGCAATAACTAACCCATGTAGGTAGATGGACTCAAATTCCAAGTGGTGCTCCCAACTCTTGATGAGCTACATCAACCATGAGCAACCCACACAAGTTCAACTACATGGTCAACACCACCAACCAAGGTATGTTATTCCATCTTAGAGAAGCATTACTCCGAGACATGAGCTAAAGCAACTAGACAAGATGTGAATACATCAAGATGCTTAAACGAAAAATGGTAACCCCATTTTGAGCTTAAACGATGAGTATGACCTATGATCAAGTGATCTCACTTGACTCCTAAGTCAATATACTCTAACATAGGTGACTTTGTCACCGACCATCTCTAGATGAAGTTCTCTCGTGTTCCTTTTTGTGTTTTTTTTGCATTTGTCTCATGCATATTTGTTTCCCCTTTCAAAAAAACTTCATCTAGGTTTCTTTTTTTTTCCTTCTGTTTGCTCTGCATTTCCTGCATCCAATTCATTGCACATCATTTAGTTAATTCCTTTCAAATCTTTGTGAGATCTTTCTAGTCTAGTGAGCTGAGGTGACAAGAGTTTTTCTCTGTGATGAACTCGGCTTCACCGATTTGTTGTTTTCGGTCCAACTGAAACCTTTCGGTACAACCAAAGCATACAACTCGGTGCCACCAATTTCATAACAGGAAAAACAGATTGCCACTTATTATGTGTTTCTTCTGATCCAGCTCCACTCAATGAATCTTGTCCTCTACAAGCATCACAATTTTATCCGGTGCTTTGTGTTGTGACTCAAGGACCAAACCCATTCACAACAAATTCCAGAAGACCCTTCTTGGAAATTGATGTCAAAGGGGGAGAGAGAGATCACATCAAAGCTTATCACTTCCAAAAGGGAGAGAGTATTAAGGGGGAGAAAGAGATCTCCGGGGGGAGAGAGTACTCAAGTAGAAAGTATTTCTCAAGGATCCAAGATGCTTGCTGTTCAAGAGGAGAGATGCCACATGTCTTTTTGGGGGAAAGACATGTTCATATGTGCTTATTTGCAGTAAGCTTTGTTCATTTATATCTTTCAGCTCTGATTTTCTGTTCCCTATCTTCTCCCAGTATCCCATGCTAGATTCAGGGGGAGCAAGACACCTAAGGGAAAGGAATCATTTAAATTCATTGCATATCTTTACTCTTGGGGACATGTCTAATCCAATGTGGTACTTAGTACTCACTCTCTACATGTCATCCCAGTCTTGGTATTCTTGTGGTTTCTTACATTTGCTCGGCTAGTAGATGTACCTGTCTTATCTAACCTTGTTTGTGCAGGTTCATTTCACCCTAAGCCAACTCAAGACTACAAGGTAAGTATATGCATCACACTCATGTGTATGAGGAATTCTTCTTTGATGTACATCTTGTTTGCAAGAAGGACTCACGAGCATGAAGGTACTTTCTTTAATATTCTTTGCTCTGATGCATATGGCCAAGATACATGTAACACATTGCCTACTCTATCATGGTTATGCTCTCACATGCTTCTATATTCCATATTCACATGATTGCATACATGTAGGGGGATCCTATGCTTGTTACATGTCTTTCTGAAGCTTTACTTGCTACTCTTTATATCTTTATCTAAAGCTTTGATGTATGTTGTCATCAATTACCAAAAAGGGGGAGATTGAAAGCACAAGTGCTCCCTAGGTGGTTTTGGTAATTAATGTCAACATATCTCTTGTTGGACTAACACCTTTATCGAGTATGTTTCAGATAAGTTCAACAATGGAGTGGCATGGACTAAAGGTTGTGGGAACTCCTTCAAGATGCTAAGGACAAAGGATTGGCTCAAGCTTCAAGCTCAAGACTCTTCTCTTTATATTTTAGTGATCCAAGATCACATTGAGTCTATAGGAAAAGCCGATACAATCAAGGAGGGATGACGTGTTGCTTAATGAGCCTCTTGCTTCATGGGCTTAGTGATATGCTCCAAAACCTTCAACTACTTTCCCACTTCCACACATATGACCTAAACCTAAAGTCAAACTCGGCCCTACCGATTCTTTCTATCCGGCGCCACCGAGTTCAGTTGTCATAGCCATTGCCACAAACCCTAGGCAAATCGGTTTCACCGATAGGGATCTCGGTCTCACCGAGATGGGATTGCAATCTCTCTGTGTATGTCCATTACCAAAATCGGTGTCACCGAGTTTGTGTAATCGGCACTACCGAGATTACAATGCAAACTCTCTGGTTAACTTATTACCAAAATCGGTCTCACCGAGTTTGAGTAATCGGTCTCACCGAGATTACACTATGCCCTAACCCTAACCATATCGGTCCTGCCGAGTTGCATATCAGTCCCACCGAAAATCCTAACGGTCACTAGGTTTACAAAATCGGTCTGACCGAGTTTTATGATTCGGTCCCACCGAGTTTGGTAAATTGTGTGTAACGGTTATATTTTGTGTGGAGGCTATACATACCCCTCAACCTCCTCTTCATTCGTGGAGAGAGCCATCAGAACAAGCCTACACTTCGAGCATCCTATTTCTGAGAGAGAACTACCTACTCATGTGTTGAGGCCAAGATATTCCATTCCAACCATATGAATCTTGATCTCTAGCCTTCCCCAAGTTGCTTTCCACTCAAATCTTCTTTGCACCAGATCCAAATCCTATGAGAAAGAGTTGAGTGTTGGGGAGACTATCATTTGAAGCACAAGAGCAAGGAGTTCATCATCAACACACCATTTGTTACTTCTTGGAGAGTGGTGTCTCCTAGATTGGCTAGGTGTCACTTGGGAGCCTCCGACAAGATTGTGGAGTTGAACCAAGGAGTTTGTAAGGGCAAGGAGATCGCCTACTTCGTGAAGATCTACCGCTAGTGAGGCAAGTCCTTCGTGGGCGACAGCCATGGTGGGATAGACAAGGTTGCTACTTCGTGGACCCTTCGTGGGTGGAGCCCTCCGTGGACTCACAAGAACCGTTACCCTTCGTGGGTTGAAGTCTCCATCAACGTGGATGTACGATAGCACCACCTATCGGAACCACGACAAAAACATTCGTGTCTCCAATTGCGTTTGAATTCTCCAAACCCTTCCCTTTACTTTATTGCAAGTTGCATGCTTTACTTTCCGCTGCTCACATACTCTTTGCATGCTTGCTTGCTTGTTATGTATTGAAAAAGTTAAACTTGCGCCCAAACTCCATTTAAACCAAAAGAAGTTAAAAACTGCAACTTTGGTACTTAGTGTCTAATCACCCCCCTCTAGACACCTCTTCTCAAGATCCTACACCGTCGCCAAGAGCAAGCTCTCCCTCGGCATCGTCGCGGTCGTCGTCAAGGCCAAGCTCGTCGTCGCCGCCGCCGTCCTCGGGGCAGCACCCATGTGCGGCGACCATCTTCCCCAAACACCCTCACATAGAGGGTCACGACGCAGTCATACTTGATGTGGAGGGTATACCTCCTGCTCAAGCCGCGTGCGCGGCCGAACGCCTGCCAGCCGCGGGCCAGAACCGCATTGCCTATGGCGGAAACCTCCACCGCAGCCCACGAGGCCTTGCTGCAGCAGCCATCGGCTTGCAACCAGAAGCCGCCAAGACCCATGGCCGGCAGCTCGCTAGCAAAGAAGCGCGAGAGCTGGAGCCAGGTGCCGGCCGGCCTCTCCGACCACACGACGAACTCCGGGAGCACCTCCGACGAATGGAAGCGCGACCTAGGAGGCCGGGCGACCATGGCGTGCCTCCCCTCGGCACATGGGCTGCCCCGCCTCGAGCGGCCCTCGCAGCGAGAGGAGACATCGTTGTGGCCTCAGATGATGACGTCGGTCCCTGAAGGAGGACGACCACGCCCACGAGGAGCCACAATAGGAATCGCGGTGTGCTTGCGGGGGCGGCCCCTCCCCCTCTTGGGCGGCGGCGAGCCTTCCCCTTCTCCGCGGCTGAGAACCTCTTCGTTGGCGCCATGGGAGCTGCGGCAAGACGGCAAGGCGAGGAGGAGGAAGAAGGAGCGGGCGGCGAGAAGCCAGAAGGAGGCCAACCGCCGGCCTCCACGATCGCGCATAATGATGGTTTTCCTCTGCATGCAGGAGAGTCTTGTCAAGTTGAAAGCACAAGTGCTCCCTAGGTGGTTTTGGTAATTAATGTCAACATATCTCTTGTTGGACTAACACTTTTATCTAGTATGTTTCAGATAAGTTCAACAATGGAGTGGCATGGACTAAAGGATGTGGGAACTCCTTCAAGATGCTAAGGACAAAGGATTGGCTCAAGCTTCAAGTGAAGACTCTTCATTTTACATTTTAGTGATCCAAGATCACATTGAGTCTATAGGAAAAGCCAATACTATCAAGGAGGGATCAGGTGTTGCTTAATGAGCCTCTTGCTTCATGTGCTTAGTGATATGCTCCAAAACCCTCAACTACTTTCCCACTTCCACACAAATGTCCTAAACCTAAAGTCAAACTTCATTGCCGATTCTTCCTATCCGGCGCCATCTTGTTTGGATGTCTTAGCCACTGCCACAAACCCTAGGCAAATCGGTCTCACGGATAGGGATCTCGATCTCACCGAGATGGGATTGTAATCTCTCTATGTATGTCCATTATCAAAGTCGGTCTCACCGAGTTTGAGAATCGGTACTACCGAGATTATAATGCAAACTTTCTGGTTGACTTATTACCAAAATCGGTCCCACTGAGTTTGAGTAATCGGTCTCACCGAGTTTGCCTGACCAACTCTCTGGTTAACTAATTACCAAAATCTGTCTCACCGAGTTTGTGTAATCGGTCTCACCGAGATTACGTTACGCCCTAACCCTAACCATATCGGTCCTACCGAGATGCAAGTCAGTCCCATCGAAAATCCTAACGGTCACTAGGTTTACTAAAACCGGTCTGACCGAGTTTGTTGATTCGGTCCCACCGAGATTGGTAAATTGTGTGTAACGGTTAGATTTTGTGTGGAGGCTATATATACCCCTCCACCTCCTCTTCATTCGGAGAGAGAGCCATCAGACTAAACCTACACTTCCAACTTACCATTTCTGAGAGAGAACCACCTACTCATGTGTTGAGGCCAAGATATTCCATTCCTACCATATGAATCTTGATCTCTAGCCTTCCCCAAGTTGCTTTCCACTCAAATCATTTTTCTACCAGATCCAAATCCTATGAGAGAGAGTTGAGTGTTGGGGAGACTATCATTTGAAGCACAAGAGCAAGGAGTTCATCATCAACACACCATTTGTTACTTCTTGGAGAGTGGTGTCTCCTAGATTGGCTAGGTGTCACTTGGGAGCCTCAGACAAGATTGTGGAGTTGAACCAAGGAGTTTGTAAGGGCAAGGAGATCGCCTACTTCGTGAAGATCTACCGCTAGTGAGGCAAGTCCTTCGTGGGCGATGGCCATGGTGGGATAGACAAGGTTGCTTCTTCGTGGACCCTTCGTGGGTGGAGCCCTCCGTGGACTCGCGCAACCGTTACCCTTCGTGGGTTGAAGTCTCCACCAACATGGAAGTACGATAGCACGACCTATCGGAACCACGAGAAAAACATCCGTGTCTCCAATTGCGTTTGATTTCTCCAAACCCTTCCCTTTACTTTCTTGCAAGTTGCATGCTTTACTTTCCGCTGCTCATATACTCTTTGCATGCTTGCTTGTTATGTATTGAAAAATTTAAACTTGTGCCTAAACTCCACTTAATCTTTAATAAGGTTAAAAACTGCAACTTTGGTACTTAGTGTCTAATCACCCCCCCCCCTCTAGACACCTCTTCTCAAGATCCTACAAGTGGTATCAAAGCATTGGTATCCATTGCATTGGTTTAATCATAGAGTGCCTATTCTTGATGGAGAGTATTTTCATGAGTGGAAAAATGAGATGCTTGCAATTTTCAATCAATATCATTTGAACAAGTACATTGCTAGTCCTTGTGCTCCTCATGTTGATCCTATGCATCCTACCCTTGATGAAGCTATTGACATGACTAGAAATCTTAGAACTGTTAATGTTATCACTAGAGGCTTGCCTAGAAACTTGATTAGAATCTTGCCTACTTTTGAGTGTGCCTACACTATATGGAAATTTCTTGAGGAACGCTTTCCAAATTATTCCTTGAAAAATCTAGATGAAATTCTCTATAAGTCTATTGCTTTGAGTAAGATGAATACTAGTGATCCTATGTTTGTTGACCGTCTATTTGAACTTACCGACCTTATGCGTGCCAAAGGAGATGTTGGAATTATTAGTGATCTTATTTCCGAAACTATAAGAATTCATAAGCAAGATCATTGTCAAACTCACTCTAATGAATTACCCTCTCTAGGATTGGATCCTTCACATGACGATGTTGAACATGGATACTACGATGAGGATGATGATAGTGACTCCAATATTGATGATGCAATGAGACAATTTGGTCTTATGGCAAATCTTCGGGGATATGTGTCTGGAGGAAAGGAATGGGTTCTTGACAGTGGATGTACCGATCACATGACCGGAGATAAAGACATGTTTCGTGAGCTTGCTGAAAATGATGGTCCTCGAAAGTTTGTCACTTTCGGTGACAACTCAAAAGGTAAGGTGGTTGGCCTCGGTAAGGTGGCCATCTCACATGATAGCTCCATTCAGAATGTCATGCTCGTTGAATCTCTTGGCTACAACTTACTTTCAGTATCTAGACTTGCTGATTTTGGTTTCAATGTCTTATTTACTGAAGTAGATTGCCAAGTGTTTCATCGAGACAATCATAGAATGGTCTTTACCGGTGTGCGTAGAGGTGATCTATACATTGTTGATTTCACTAAAAAGGCTCAACCTAAAACTTGCTTCATTGCTAAATCCTCAAAAGGATGGTTATGGCATAGACGATTAGGTCACGTTGGCATGAGAAACCTTGACAAGCTTATTAAAGGGAATCATATCCTTGGAGTTAACGATGTCATATTTGATAAGGATAGACTTTGCAGTGCTTGTCAAGCAGGTAAACAGGTTGGAGGAAGGCATCCCGTGAAGAACATTATGACCACAAAGAGGCCACTCGAGCTACTTCACATGGATCTCTTTGGTCCCAACTCCTACAAGAGTCTCGATGGAAATTCTTTTGGTTTAGTTATAGTTGATGATTTTTCAAGATTTACGTGGGTGTTCTTTCTCGATGATAAATCGCAGGTCCAAAAGGTCTTCAAAAACTTCGCTAGAAAGGCCCAAAATCAATTTGAAGTGAAGATCAAGAAGGTTAGCGGCGACAGCGGAGCGGAGTTCAAGAACGCATAAATGTGGACACCTTTCTTGACGAAGAAGGGATTTCACACGAGTTCTCGACTACGTACACACCTCAACAAAATGGAGTTGTTGAGAGGAAGAACTGGACGCTCATCGAAATGGCGAGAACGATGCTTGATGAGTACAAGACACGAAGCACTTTTTAGGCGAGAAGCAGTTGAGACAACTTGTCATGCAACAAATCGCTTGTATCTTCACAAGCTACTCGGCAAGACGAGATATGAGCTCCTCACCGGTAACAAACCCCAAGTTGGATACTTTCGAGTATTCGGCTCAAAGTGCTACATTCTTGATAAGCATCATCGTTCTAAATTTGCTCCTAAGTCTCATGAAGGTTTCCTACTAGGTTATGGCTCAAACTCTCACACTTACCGTGTCTACAACAATTTCACCGAAAGGTTGAAGAGGCGGTAGATGTGAAGTTTGATGAATCTAACGGCTCGCAAATAGAGCAATTGCCAATTGATGTAGGAGACAAAGACCCTTCGGAAGCAATCCAAGACTCGTCTATTGGCAAGGTCCATCCAACGGAGGTGAAGGAGAGTACCTCGTCTATTCAAGTGGAAGCTTCTACTTCACGACGAGGTGAACCAAGAGTTGATACGGAAGCATCCACAAGTGGGACACACCAAGATGAAGAAAACGAGGAAGTGCATCAAGATGAACGTCAACGACCTCCTTCTCCACCACGACAAGAGAACAACAACGACAACAATGAAGAAGGCCAAGAAGAAGAACAAGATGAAGAAGATGTTCAACGAAGACCCAAGCAAAAGCTTTCATGAGTTCGAGCAAGAATTGCTAAAGACCATCCCGTCGAGCAGATCTTCAATGACATTCAAACCGGGAGAATCACTCGCTCTAAAACACGTTTAGCTAACTTTTGTGAAAACTATTCTTTCATCTCTATAATTGAGCCTATGAAGGTTGAAGAAGCATTGGAAGATCCGGATTGGATAAATGCTATGCATGAAGAGCTACACAACTTTGAGAGGAATCAAGTTTGGACATTGGTTGAGAATCCCGAAAACAACCAAAACATCATCGGTACCAAATGGGTGTTTCGCAACAAGCAAGATGAAGATGGACAAGAAGTTCGCAAAAAAGCACGTCTCGTCGCCCAAGGCTACACACAAGTCGAAGGTATGGACTATGGTGAGACTTATGCTCCCGTTGCTAGACTTGAGTCCATTCGCATCTTACTTGCCTATGCTAATCACCATAATATCACCTTGTACCAAATGGACATTAAAAGTGCTTTTCTAAATGGTGAAATAGAGGAGGAAGTTTATGTTAAACGACCTCCCGGCTTTGTCAATCCTAAGAAACCCAATCATGTTTACAAACTTCACAAAGATGTTTATGGTCTTAAACAAGCTCCTAGAGCATGGTATAAATGCTTGACCAAGTTTCTTCTTGAAAAGGCTTTGAAATTGGGAAAATTGATTCCACACTTTTTACTAAAAGGGTTAATGGAGAATTATTTGTATGCCAAATTTATGTTGATGATATCATATTTGGATCAACTAACCCTCATTTTAGTGAAAAGTTTGGGAAGCTAATGTCGGAGAAGTTTGAGATGTCAATGAGTGAACTCAAATTCTTTCTTGGGATGCAAATCAAGCAAACTAAGGAAGGTACTTTTGTTTCTCAAACGAAGTACACCAAGGACTTATTCAAGAAGTTCAATATGCAAGAATGCAAAGGTCTGACTACACCCATGCCTACTAGTGGACATCTTGACTTAAACAAACATGATGAACTGGTTGATCAAAAGGTTTATCGCTCTATGATTGGTTCATTGTTATATCTATGTGCTTCACGTCCCGATATTATGCTAAGTGTGTGCATGTGTGCACGATATCAAGCTGCTCCTAAAGAATGTCATCTTAAGGCCGTGAAAAGGATAGTGAGATATTTAATCCATACACCAAATTTTGGCATTTGGTATCCTAAGAGGGCCTCTTCGATCTTGTTGGCTACTCCGACTCGGACTATACCGGAGACAAGGTTGATAGAAAGTCCACTTCGGGTACTTGTCAATTTCTTGGTAGATCTCTTGTGTCTTGGTCCTCGAAGAAACAAAACTCGGTATCCTTATCCACTGCCGAAGCGGAATACATTGCCGCTGGTTCATGTTGTGCTCAATTACTTTGGATGACCCAAACTCTTAAAGATTATGGGATATATGTGAAACATGTTCCATTGCTTTGTGACAATCAAAGTGCTATAAAAGTTGGACATAATCCCGTACAACATTCTTGAACTAAGCAACATTATCGAACTAAGCATATTGAAGTTCGTCATCATTTCATTCGAGATCATGTTGCTAAGGGTGACATTGATCTTAAGCATGTTCGCACCGAAAAGCAATTAGCGGATATATTCACGAAACCTCTTGATGAGAAAGTGTTTTGCAGGTTAACAGGAGAATTGAACATCATTGATGCTTCAAACTTGGAGTAGAAACTCCATTGGATACATGCAAGACATGAGCTCATGCCTAATCCTTGATATCTCACCTATAATGGAAATCTTATGTCTTGGATATATTTGTATCTTGCATGTTTGTTGGGGAACATTGCAGAAAATAAAAAAAATCTACGGTTTCGCCAAGATCCATCTATGAGTTCATCTAGCAACGAGTGATAGGAGTGCATCTACATACCTTTGTAGATCGCGAGCGGAAGCGTTCAAGTGAACAGGGTTGAGGGAGTCGTACTCGTCGTGATCCAAATCACCGATGACCAAGTGCCGAACGGA
Source organism: Aegilops bicornis (assembly GCA_021605145.1). Classification (NCBI taxonomy): domain Eukaryota; kingdom Viridiplantae; phylum Streptophyta; class Magnoliopsida; order Poales; family Poaceae; genus Aegilops; species Aegilops bicornis. The sequence goes on from CM038671.1 coordinate 124,235,468, forward strand.
CAGCACCTCCGCGTTCAACACACGTGACAGGCGGATGGCGTCTCCGCACCTTGATCCAGCAAGGAGGAGGGAGAGGTTGAAGAAGATCCAGCGACATGACGACGTGGTGGTGGATGCGGCGGGGTTCCGTGAGCTTCACGAGCCTGCGAGAAGGAGAGGTGTAGCAAGGGAGAGGCGCCAAGACTTGGGGTGCGGCCGCCTCCCCCTATATAGGCCCCACAGGCGCCCGCCTGAGATGAGATCTCCCAAGGGTGGGCGGTGCCCAAGGGGGGAGGCTTGCCCCCCAAGGCAAGTGGGGCGCCCCCCACCCCTAGGGTTTCCAACCCTAGGCGCAGGGGGGGCCCAAGGGGGGGCGCACTAGCCCACCAGGGACTGGTTCCCTCCCCACTTCAGCCCACGGGGCCCTCCGGGATAGGTGGCCCCACCCGGTGGACCCCCGGGACCCTTCCGGTGGTCCTGGTACAATACCGATGACCCCCGAAACTCTCCCGATGGCCGAAACAGCACTTCCTATATATAATTATTTACCTTCGGACCATTTCGGAACTCCTCGTGACGTCCGGGATCTCATCCGGGACTCCTAACAACTTTCGATTTGCTGCATACTCATATTCATACAACCCTAGCGTCACCGAACCTTAAGTGTGTAGACCCTACGGGTTCGGGAGACACGTAGACATGACCGAGACGGCTCTCTGGTCAATAACCAATAGCGGGATCTGGATACCCAAGTTGGCTCCCACATGCTCCTCGATGATCTCATCGAATGAACCACGATGTCGAGGATTCAAGCAACCCCGTATACAATTCCCTTTATAAATCGGTATGTTACTTGCCCGAGATTCGATCGTCGGTATCCCAATACCTCGTTCAATGTCGTTACCGGCAAGTAACTTTACTCGTACCGTAATGCATGATCCCGTGACCAAACACTTGGTCACTCTGAGCTCATTATGATGATGCATTACCGAGTGGGCCCAGTGATACCTCCCCGTAATACGGAGCGACAAATCCCAGTCTCGATCCGTGTCAACCCAACAGACACTTTCGGAGATACCTGTAGTGCACCTTTATAGTCACCCAGTTACGTTTTTACGTTTGGTACACCCAAAGCACTCCTACGGTATCCGGGAGTTAGACGTTCTCATGGTCTAAGGAAAAGATACTTGACATTGGAAAAGCTCTAGCAAAACGAACTACACAATCTTGTGCTATGCTTAGGATTGGGTCTTGTCCATCACATCATTCTCCTAATGATGTGATCCCGTTATCAATGACATCCAATGTCCATAGTCGAAACCATGACTATCTATTGATCAACGAGCTAGTCAACTAGAGGCTCACTAGGGACATGTTGTGGTCTATGTATTCACACGTGTATTACGATTTCCGGATAATACAATTATAACATGAATAAAAGACAATTATAACAAACAAGGAAATATAATAATAATCCTTTTATTATTGCCTCTAGGGCATATTTCCAACAGTATCCCACTTGCACTAGAGTCAATAATCTAGTTACATTGTGATGAATCGAACACCCATAGAGTTATGATGTTGATCATGTTTTGCTTTCATGGAAGAGGTTTAGTCAACGGATCTGCCACATTCAGATCCGTATGCACTTTGCAAATTTCTATGTCTCCATCTTGAACATTTTCACGAATGGAGTTGAAGCGATGCTTGATGTGTCTGGTCTTCTTGTGAAACCTGGGCTCCTTAGTAAGTGCAATAGCTCCAGTGTTGTCACAGAAGAGTTTAATCGGCCCCGATGCATTGGGTATGACTCCTAGGTCGGTGATGAACTCCTTCACCCAAATTGCTTCATGCACTGCCTCCGAGGCTGCCATGTACTCCGCTTCGCATGTAGATCCCGCCACGACGCTCTGCTTGCAGCTGCACCAGCTTACTGCTCCACCATTCAACATATACACGTAACCGGTTTGTGACTTAGAGTCATCCAGATCTGTGTCGAAGCTAGCGTCGATGTAACCCTTTACGACGAGCTCTTCGTCACCTCCATAAACAAGAAACATGTCCTTAGTCCTTTTCAGGTACTTCAGGTTATTCTTGACCGCTGTCCAGTGTTCCTTGCCGGGATTACTTTGTTACCTAACTACCAAACTTACGGCAAGGTTTACATTAGGTCTGGTACATAGCATGGCATACATAATAGACCCTATGGCTGATGCATAGGGGATGGCAGTCATCTCTTCTATATCTTCTGCCGTGGTCGGACATTGAGCCAAGCTCAATTTCACACCTTGTAATACAGGCAGGAACCCTTTCTTGGACTGGTCCATTTTGAACTTCTTCAATATCTTATCAAGGTATGTGCTTTGTGAAAGACCTATGAGGCATCTCGATCTATCTCTATAGATCTTGATGCCTAATATATAAGCAGCTTCTCCAAGGTCCTTCATTGAAAAACTCTTATTCAAGTAGGCCTTAATGTTGTCCAAAAGTTCTATATCATTTCCCATCAAAAGTATGTCATCTACATATAATATGAGAAATGCTCTGAGCTCCCACTCACTTTCTTATGTACGCAGGCTTCTCCATAAGTCTGCATAAACTAAACGCTTTGATCATCTCATCAAAGTGAATGTTCCAACTCGAGATGCTTGCACCAGCCCATAAATGGATCATTGGAGCTTGCATACCTTGTTAGCATTCTCGAATTAAACAAAACCTTCCGGCTGCATCATATACAGTTCTTCCTTAAGATAGCCATTAAGGAATGCCGTTTTGGCGTCCATTTGCCATATCTCATAATCATAGTATGCGGCAATTGCTAACATGATTCGGACGGACTTGACTTCGCTACGGAGAGAAAGTCTCATCGTAGTCAACCCCTTGAACTTGCCGATAACCTTTAGCGACAAGTCGAGCTTTATAGATGGTAACATTACCATCCGCGTCCGTCTTCTTCTTAAAGATCCATTTGTTTTCTATCGCTCGCCGATCATCGGGCAAGTCTGTCAAAGTCCATACTTTGTTTTCATACATGGATCCTATCTCGGATTTCATGGCTTCAAGCCATTTGTTGGAATCTGGGCCCGCCATCGCTTCTTCATAGTTCGAAGGTTCACTGTTGTCTAACAACATGATTTCCAGGACAGGGTTGCCATACCATTACGGTGTGGAGCGTGTCCTTGTGGACCTATGAAGTTCAGTAGCAACTTGATCCGAAGTACCTTGATCATCATCATTAATTTCCTCTCCGGTCGGTGTAGGCACCAGGAACATTTTCCTGAGCTGCACTACTTTCCGGTTCAAGAGGTAGTACTTCATCGAGTTCTACTTTCCTCCCACTTACTCCTTTCGAGAGAAACTCTTTTTCCAGAAAGGATCCGTTCTTTGAAACAAAGATCTTGCCTTTGGATCTAAGGTAGAAGGTATACCTAATGCTTTCCTTAGGGTATCCTATGAAGATGCATTTTTTCGACTTGGGTTCGAGCTTTTCAGGTTGAAGTTTCTTGACATAAGCATCGCATCCCCAAACTTTTAGAAACGACAACTTAGGTTTCTTCCCAAACCATAATTCATACGGTGTCGTCTCAACGGATTTAGGCGGTGCCCTAGTTAAAGTGAATGTAGCTGTCTCTAGGCGTATCCCCAAAATGATAGCGGTAAATCAGTAAGAGACATCATAGATCGCACCATATCCAATAGAGTGCGATTACGACGTTCGGACACACCATTACGCTGAGGTGTTCCAGGTGGTGTGAGTTGTGAAACGATTCCACATTTCCTTAAGTGTGTACCAAATTCGTGACTTAAATATTCTCCTCCACGATCTGATCGTAAGAACTTTATTTTTCAGTCACGTTGATTCTCTACCTCATTCTGAAATTCCTTGAACTTTTCAAAGGTCTCAGACTTGTGTTTCCTCAAGTAGACATACCCATATCTACTCAAGTCATCAGTGAGAGTGAGAACATAACGATATCCTCTGCGAGCCTCTACGCTCATTGGACCGCACACATCAGTATGTATGATTTCCAATAAGTTGGTTGCTCGCTCCATTGTTCCGGAGAACAGAGTCTTGGTCATTTTTCCCATGAGGCATGGTTCGCATGTGTCAAATGATTCATAATAGAGAGACTCTAAAAGTCCATCAGCATGGAGCTTCTTCATGTGCTTGACACCAATGTGACCAAGGCGGCAGTGCCACAAGTATGTGGGACTATCGTTATCAACTTTACATCTTTTGGTATTCACACTATGAATATGTGTAATATTACGTTCGAGATTCGTTAAGAATAAACCATTGACCATCGGAGCATGACCATAAAACATATCTCTCATATAAATAGAACAACCATTATTCTCGGATTTAAATGAGTAGCCATCTCGCATTAAACGAGATCACGATATAATGTTCATGCTCAAACTTGGCACTAAATAACAATTATTGAGGTTTAAAACTAATCCCGTAGGTAAATGTAGAGGTAGCGTGCCGTGGCGATGACATCGACCTTGGAACCATTCCCCGACGCCGATCGTCACCTTGTCCTTCGCCAAGATCCGTTTATTCCGCAGCTCCTGCTGTGAGTTACAAATATGAGCAACGGCACCGGTATCAAATACCCAGGGAGTTACTACGAGTCTTGGTAAGGTACACAACAATCACATGTATATCAAATATACCTTTAGTGTTGCCGGCCTTCTTATGCGCTAAGTATTTGGGGCAGTTCCGCTTCGGTGACCCTTCCCTTTGCAATAAAAGCACTCGGTCTCAGGCTTGGGTCCATTCTTTGACTTCTTCCCGGCAAGCTGTCTTACGGTAGCGGCAAAATCCTTGTCGTCCTTCTTGAAGTTCTTCTTACCCTTGCCCTTCTTGAACTTAGTGGTTTTATTGACCATCAACACTTGATGTTCTTTCTTGATTTCTACCTCTGCTTACTTCAGCATTGAAAATACTTCAGGAATAGTTTTCACCATCCCCTGCATATTGTAGTTCATCACAAAGCTCTTGTAGCTCGGTGGGAGCGACTGAAGGATTCTGTCAATGACCGCCTCGTCCGGGAGGTTAATGTCCAATTTGGGACATGCGGTTGTGCAACCAGGACATTTTGAGTATGTGCTCACTGACAGAACTATTTTCCTCCATCTTACAAATATAGAACTTGTCGGAGACTTCATATCTCTCGACCCGGGCATGAGCTTTGAAAACCATTTTCAGCTCCTCGAACATCTCATATGCTCCGTGTTGCTCAAAACTCTTTTGGAGCCCCGGTTCTAAGCTCTAAAGCATGCCGCACTGAACGAGGGAGTAATCATCAGCATGAGACTGCCAAGCGTTCATAACGTCTTGTTTCTCTGGGATGGGTGCTTCACCTAGCGGTGCTTCTAGGACATATTGTTTCTTGGCTGCTATGAGGATGATCCTCGGGTTAGGACCCAGTCCGAATAGTTGTTGCCGTCATCTTTCAGCTTGGTTTTCTTTAGGAACGCGTTGAAGTTCATGGTGACATGAGCGTTGGCCATTTGATCTACAAGACATTTTGCAAAGATTTCAGACTAATGTTCATGATAATTAAGTTCATCTAATCAAATTATATAATGAACTCCCACTCAGATTTGACATCCCTCTAGTCATCTAAGTGTTACATGATCCGAGTCGACTAGGCCGTGTCCGATCATCACGTGAGACGGACTAGTCATCATCGATGAACATCTCCATGTTGATCGTATCTTCTATCGACTCATGTTCGACCTTTCGGTCTCTTGTGTTCCGAGGCCATGTATGCATGCGTGCTAGGCTCGTCAAGTTAACCTAAGTGTTTTGCCTGTGTAAAACTGTCTTACACCCGTTGTATGTGAGCGTAGGAATCTATCACACCCGATCATCATGTGGTGCTTGAAGCATTTAACTTTAGCAATGGCGCACAGCTAGGGAGAACACTTTCTTGAAATTATTGTAAGGGATCATCTTATTTACTACCGTCGTTCTAAGTAAACAAGATGCATAAACATAATAAACATCACATGCAATTATATAGTAGTGACATGATATGGCCAATATCATATAGCTCCTTTGATCTCCATCATCGGGGCTCCATGATCATCTTGTCACCGACATGACACCATGATCTCCATCATCATGATCTCCATCATCGTGTCTCCATGAAGTTGCTCGCCAACTGTTACTTCTACTACTATAGCTAACGGTTTAGCGATAAAGCAAAGTAATTACATGGCGTTGAATCAATAACACGCAGGTTATACAATAATTAAGACAACTCCTATGGCTCATGCCGGTTGTCATACTCATCGACATGCAAGTCGTGATTCCTATTACAAGAACATGATCTCATACATCACAATATATCATTCATCATTCATCACAACTTTTGGCCATATCACATCATGAGGTAATTGCTGCAAAAACAAGTTAGACGTCCTCTAATTGTTGTTGCATCTTTTACGTGGCTGCAATAGGGTTCTAGCAAGAACGTTTTCTTACCTACGAAAAACCACAACGTGATTTGTCAACTTCTATTTACCCTTCATAAGGACCCTTTTCGTCGAATCCGCTCCAAATAAAGTGGGAGAGACAGACACCTGCTAGCCACCTTATGCAACTAGTGCATGTCAGTCGGTGGAAACTGTCTCACATAAGCTTACGTGTAAGGTCGGTCCGGGCCGCTTCATCCCACAATACTGCTGAAGCAAAATAAGACTAGTAACGGCAAGAAAGTTGACAACATCTACGCCCACAACAGATTTGTGTTCTACTCGTGCAATAGAGAACTACGCATAGACCTAGCTCATGATGCCACTATTGGGGAATGTTGCAGAAAATAAAAAAAATTCCACGGTTTCACCAAGATACATCTATGAGTTCATCTAGCAACGAGTGATAGGAGTGCATCTACATACCTTTGTAGATCGCGAGCGGAAGCGTTCAAGTGAACGGGGTTGAGGGAGTCGTACTCGTCGTGATCCAAATCACCGATGACCAAGTGCCGAACGGACAGCACCTCTGCGTTCAACACACGTACGGAGCGGATGACGTCTCCCGCATCTTGATCCAGCAAGGAGGAGGGAGAGGTTGAAGAAGATCCAGCAGCACGACGGCGTGGTGGTGGATGCAGACGAGGTTCGGCAGAGCTTCACGAGCCTGCGAGAGGAGAGGTGTAGCAGGGGAGAGGAGGCGCCAAGACTTGGGGTGCAGCTGCCCTCCTCCCCCTTCATATAGGCCCCACAGGCGCCCGGCCCTAGAGATGAGATCTCCCAAGGGTGGGCGGCGGCCAAGGGGGGAGGCTTGCCCCCCAAGGCAAGTGGGGCGCCCCCCACCCCTAGGGTTTCCAACCATAGGCGCAGGGGGGGCCAAGGGGGGGCGCACCAGCCCACCAGGGGCTGGTTCCCTCCCACTTCAGCCCAGGGCCCTCCAGGATAGGTGGCCCCACCGGTGGACCTCGGGACCCTTCCGGTGGTCCGGTACAATCTGTGACCCCGAAACTCTCCCGATGGCAGAAACAACACTTCCTATATATAATTCTTTACCTCCGGACCATTCCGGAAATCCTCGTGACGTCCGGGATCTCATCCGGGACTCCGAACAACTTTCGGTTTGCTGCATACTCATATTCATACAACCCTAAGCGTCCTTTGAACCTTAAGTGTGTAGACCCTACGGGTTCGGAGACACGTAGACATGACCGAGACGGCTCTTCGGTCAATAACCAACAGCGGGATCTGGATACCCATGTTGGCTCCCACATGCTCCTCGATGATCTCATCGGATGAACCACGATGTCGAGGATTGAAGCAACCCCGTATACAATTCCCTTTGTCAATCGGTATGTTACTTGCCCGAGATTCGATTGTCGGTATCCCAATACATCGTTCAATCTCGTTACCGGCAAGTTACTTTACTCGTACCATAATGCATGATCCCGTGACCAAACACTTGGTCACTCTGAGCTCATTATGATGATGCATTACCGAGTGGGCCCAGTGACACCTCCCGTGTCTGGAGCGACAAATCCAGTCTCGATCCGTGTCAACCCAATGAACACTTTCGGAGATACCTGTAGTGCACCTTTATAGTCACCCAGTTACGTTGTGACGTTTGGTACACCCAAAGCACTCCTACGGTATCCGGGAGTTACACGATCTCATGGTCTAAGGAAAAGATACTTAACATTGGAAAAGCTCTAGCAAAACGAACTACACGATCTTGTGCTATGCTTAGGATTGGGTCTTGTCCATCACATCATTCTCCTAATGATGTGATCCCGTTATCAATGACATCCAATGTCCATAGGCAGGAAACCATGACTATCTATTGATCAACGAGCTAGTCAACTAGAGGCTCACTAGGGACATGTTGTGGTCTATGTATTCACACGTGTATTACGATTTCCGGATAATACAATTATAACATGAATAAAAGACAATTATAACGAACAAGGAAATATAATAATAATCCTTTTATTATTGCCTCTAGGGCATATTTCCAACAATGTTATCTAACCCATGTAGGTACTTGGTTGAATCAAATTCCATGAGGTTGTAACCTACTCATATCTTGAGCAATCTCTACATCACCAAGTCTCTACACAAGGTGGATGAAGCCAAGGAAACACAAAACCATTTAAATATATCCTTTGACAAATTCTATGTTGAGCTTCATGATTGTCATTGTTGGATACACAAGTGTTCTTTGTCGGTGTCAAAACCGGCGGATCTCGGGTAGGGGGTCCCGAACTGTGCGTCTAGGAGGATGGTAACAGGAGACAAGGGACACGATGTTTTTACCCAGGTTCGGGCCCTCTCGATGGAGGTAATACCCTACTCCTGCTAGATTAATATTGATGATATGGGTAGTACAATAGTAGATCTACCACGAGATCAGAGGCTAAACCCTAGAAGCTAGCCTATGGTATGATTGTTGTTAGATCCTCACGGATTAAAACCCTCCGGTTTATATAGACACCGGATAGGGTTAGGGTTACACAGAGTCGGTTACAATGGTAGGAGATCTACATATCCGTATCGCCAAGCTTGCCTTCCACGCCAAGGAAAGTCCCATCCGGACACGGGATGAAGTCTTCAATCTTGTATCTTCATAGTCTTGGAGTCCGACCAAAGATGATAGTTCGGCTATCCAGACACCCCCTAGTCCAGGACTCCCTTAGTAGCCCCTGAACCAGGCTTCAATGACGACGAGTCCGCCGCGCATATTGTCTTCGGCATTGCAAGGCGGGTTCCTCCTCCGAATACTTCATGGAAGGTTTTGAACACAAGGATAGTGTCCGGCTCTGCAAAACAAGTTCCACATACCACCGTAGAGAGAATAACTTTTGCACAGATCTGCTGACGTAGCGTGACATCACACCACGGCCAGGCCTTTATATGAATCGTTTTTTACTGTTCCACCTCAGCGCATTTAGCGAGGCAGTTTCCCTGGCACGTCTTATCAAAGCGGAGATCGTGCCCCCTTATTCCGGGGTTCCCATCAATACAGACGTGGGTAACCCATCCGCGCCATTGATTACGGCACTTGGGAGATAAGCGAGTTTTACCAGGCCGGTGGGGGACGCATAGCTTCGTCCGTCCATATAAGGGGATAAGGATCCACCTTTTCACCTACGCCTTCTTCCTCCTTTGCTCATCCATTTCCGCGCACTCGAGCTCCAGCGCCCAAGTCCGCATATCCCACCTCAACCTTCTCCAACTATGTCCGGAGCGGGAGGCAGGTGGATGGCCTCCTCCGTCACGGAGGGGCACATCACAAAGCTGTGGGAGGCCGGATACTTGTCCAGCAACATCGCGCACCGGCTACCCGACGAGGGGCAGCTCATTCCAACCCCCAGGCCCCATGAGAGGGTGGTGTTCCTCCCCCACTTCCTCCGCGGACTAGGTTTTCCACTTCACCCATTTGTCCGGGGGCTCATGTTCTACTACGGCCTGGCCTTCCACGATCTGGCCTCGAATTTCATCCTCAACATCTCGGTGTTTATCATCGTGTGCGAGGCCTTCCTCTGCATCCAGCCCCACTTCGGCTTATGGCTTAAGATCTTCAATGTCAAGCCAAAGGTAGTGGGCGGCCGCCAAGCGGAGTGCGGAGGCGCCATGGTTGGCAAGATGGCCAAAGTCCTATGGCTCGAGGGCTCCTTTGTGGAGACCATATAGGGGTGGCAATCGGGGTGGTTCTACATCACAGAGCCGATCGACTCTCAATGGGCGGCGGCCCCCGAATTCCGATCTGGCTTCCCCACACGGCTCTCATCATGGAAAGAGACGGGCCTGACATGGGGGAATTCGGACGAGCTGTCCGGACTCAAAACCCGCGTCCGAAACCTATTGGACAAGAATCTCAGGCTTGTCAGCGTAATCCAGGTGATGCTCATCCGCCGGATTCTCCCGTTCCAGCAACAGGCCTTCAATTTGTGGGAGTTTGATCCGGCAGAGCACCAGACCTTGAGCCGGCTCTTTCGACACTACGTACGAAGATGCCTGGAAGGTGTTGTTCAAGGGCGCCGAAGCCCCCGCATCCGCTACCGAAGATCGTGGATTCAGCTCGCAGCATCAAGCCAGCGAGGTAAGTTATTTTACCCTTTACGGGACTCTTTTTTCATAGATTGACTCTATGCGGGATCTAAAACTCCCTAACCTTTAACAGGACTGGCTGAAGACGTCCGGACAGGTTAACTGTCCGGCCCCTTTGCCAGAAGACCCAGCGGACGCCCGATTGACGGGACTGCTGGCTCCGGCACCTCACGTGGTGACGGAGAAGAAGGCCAAGAAGGAGGCCACGGGAACTCGAAGGAGCTCCCGGCGCCAGGTGCTGTCGGACTCACCGCCCGACAACTCTGAGGCGGAATCCTCCTCTGAGGAAGAGGAGGAAAAAGAAACCTCTCCCTCAGCGGGGGGAGGGAAGAAAAGGAAGGCCGCCCCAACTGGGGAGGCCGGAGGGTCCAAGAAGGGAAGGACCCTTCTTCCGGACTTCTCCACCAACATCGACAACGACGAGGAGGAGTGGCCAACAAGGGCCAAGCCCCTGGCGAGATCGTAAGTGTCTGGATACTCATGGCTTTTTCATTGCATAGTGTTCTCTAATGCCGAACAATCATGCAGCACGCCCAACGACGAGTTCGCCGCTTCGTCGAGCGGGTCCCTGAGTTCGTCGGAAATGGAGAGTACTTCACTTCCGGCCGCCTCCTCGCCTCACGCTGCGGACGACGCTGAGGTGGGGCCCCAAGGGGGGCCTGGTCAAGAGGAGGTGGCGCAGGAGGCACCGCAAGGCAACCTCCCGGACTCCAGGAGCGAGGGGAGCGAGATCCCCAGGGGCTCTAAGCCCGACCCTCATCCGGACTCCATACCGGAACCTTCAGCGGTTCCGAAGTCCGGCAAGCGGCCCCTTCGTAGGAAGGGTAAGACGCCGGTGTCCTCCGTCCAACCGGAGCCACCGGATAGCTTACTGGAGGCGCTTAACGGCATCTCCATCAAGGAGGAGCACCGCACTGTTATGAGTGTGGTGATCCAGAAAGTTCAGTCCGCCAAGAGCGGGCTGACTGAAGCCTGTACCAGCCTTCTAACAGGCTTTGAGGTAAGTTTAGAATATGTAAAAATATTACCGCATAGACAGTAGCCCCTGACGCTTAGTTCGGTGTTCGGAAAGAAAAGCCGGACTAAGGATCTAAAAAGATATACGCATGAGTCTAACATAAGTGTGTCAATATGTGAATGCAGCTGGCTGCTGACCTCTGCCCTTGGACTGCGGAGGTCAATGCATTGAAGCGAGCCTCGGCGGTCCGAGAACGAGCTAGGCCTTGCCAAGAAGCAGCTCTAGGACAAGGAAGGTAAGTAATACCTTATTAAAGAAATACCTTATAGAAAGGATTCGGTTGCAAAAAATGACAGGAATAACGTGGGTATTGTAGGGGCCACGAACGAGGTGGCGACCCTAAAGGAAGCGGTGTCCGCGGCCGAAAGCAAAGCGGCCGCGGAGCGCACCGAGCGAGAGAAGCAGGAGGAGCGGGTGGCGGAGGTGCGGCAAGAGCTCCAGGCTCTCATTGAAAAACACGAGAGTTTGGAGCCTGACTCGAAGACTCGAGAGTCCGAGCTCGCCTCGGCTCTTGAGAGTGCCAAAGCCGCTAAGGCCGAAGCCCAAAAAGCCCTCCAAGAAATTGAATCATTAAAGAAGATAGCGGCGGGTAAGGCATTCTTTATGCAAAGCAAGCATGTGAAAGTGAATTACCTATTACTTACCCGGATGCGGAGCTCTCCAGGAGCATTCGCAGATCTGCCCCGTAGTGTGTCTGATGCTGCCGCATTCTACCGCGCCAAGGAGGGGAGCTCGACGGAGAAGGTGTTCTGGTCTCAGTATGCTGAGGCCGAACGTCCGGTGCCCCTAAGCGACCAGCTGAACCAGCTGGTCGAGCTCCACAAGATCACCGAACAGGCCATGAAGGGCCTCATAGTTCGGCTGTGGCCATTGGAAGCCATGCCTGGGAGCTACTTTGGGCTAGTGCGGCGGCTGGTGGATGCCTGTCCATGGATTGAAGTCATCAAGCGCTCCGTCTGCATTGAAGGTGCCCGTCGGGCCCTTGCCCGTGCTAAAGTGCACTGGGGCAAGCTGGATGCGGAGAAGCTTGTGACGGACGGGCCACCGAAGGGCAAGAAGCATCGCACGCCCGAAATGTACTATGAGGGCGTCCTAAAGGGTGCCTGCCGTATAGCAGATGAGTGCTCCAAAGATGCAATTTTTTAATAGACTCGCATTTGTTATCCTGTACGCTGAAAACTTGTTCATATGCGCTAAGCAACGCTTCTTAATTTAAAATATTACCTTCGTGCGGCCGTTTATCAAATTTGAGAGATGGCAAGTCGTTGGCTTTAGCCCCCGCCACAGTCTTTGGGGTGTTCGGGATAAACTTGAGCTCTTGTTCTCATTCTTGGGTCCATCGAGGAGGCGCTCAACATAGCGAACAAGGCAACCAGACTTATAATGCTTGAACACTCTCACTTAGCCGTAGAATTCTATAATTTTAAATTTCGGCGAAGCCCCTAGTATTCGGAAGACCGAGTTTGGGGCGCTATCCACGCCTTGGCCGGACAATGCCTGTTCCTCGCTCTAAGCGGCATAAGTCTTTAGGGACCCGAAAAAACCTCTCGAACAGCTACCGGCTCTCGCCCTATCATGACGGTCAGTTTTAGCTTTCTCCACTGAGGTGCTCAACCCAGCTCAACCGGGGCACAATCGCAGTGGTTCTCCGGTGCTACCTTAGCCGATATAACGGAACGTAAGGTACCAAAACATGGGAGCCGGGCAAACCCTACTATTGACCCAAGACATGATTCGAGCCGATGCATATAATGTTATAAGTTAGGGGTGCCGCACTTGTGAAAGTGTTAGGACTTATCACACAATAATTTTGGGGTACTTAAGCCACTGGTGTATTGGCCGTAGCTAAGTGTACAGGTGCAACACGTCATGAAATGAACATATATATAGATAAAGAAAGGAGTGCAATAATAGGCAAAAGCTATGTATAGTTTATTCAAAAAGGTACTGCAATGAAAGCGGAACGATACAATTAGTGCGATAAGCAAGGGATGGGACTATTTAACATGTCCCCCTCCAGGGGTAAGCTGCGGGATGGTATGTAAAATAGGTATAATGCTTGTAGTAGAGACCACCTGAACACTCGACGTAGCTTTCTGCTTCCCTGGCTGTTGCATCGTGTATTCGGCGCGAATGCCGGACAGGGCTTCTGGAGAACAGAGTCCTGAAAGTAAGAAACAAGAAAAAAGAAAAAGAATGACACAATTGGGAGCCCCTGGTGCGGTTGAGCCGCATTCTGGGCGTGCCGTGGTCGTGCCCCTCCCCTTATGTCCATGGTATCTCCAGAGCATAGTTATGTACGCGTAGTACTGGCTTCGCAATTTCGCGAGGGCTGGGGTTGGGGCCGCATTGCTACGCGTGCTTGGATCGTGCCAGGCGGTCTTGTTGTAGGTTACTCCGAGCGGCAGCGGTGTCCAGACGTTTAATGGCGGACTCGAGAATTGCTGTGAGAGGCTGCTTTGCACCTCCGCCGAGGGCCGCCGTCTGCTCCTCCGTTCGGAGATAGCGTTCGGTGTTTCCATTGACCGTGATTACTCCTCGAGGGCCTGGCATCTTGAGCTTGAGGTATGCGTAGTGCGGCACCGCATTGAACTTTGCAAATGCGGTTCGTCCAAGCAGTGCATGATAGCCGCTGCGAAACGGGACTATGTCGAAGATTAACTATTTGCTTCGGAAGTTATCCGGGGATCCGAAGACCACTTCAAGTGTAACTGAGCCTGTACAATTGGCCTCTACACCCGGTATGACGCCTTTAAAGGTCGTCTTTGTAGGTTTAATCCTTGAGGTTCTATGCCCATTTTGCGACTTTGTATCCCGATAAAGCAGGTTCAGTTGCTACCGCCGGCCCATCAGGACTCTGGTGAGGTGAAATCCGTCAATAATTGGGTCAAGAACCAATGCGGCGAAACTGCCATGACGGATGCTAGTGGGGTGGTCCCTTCGATCGAAGGTGATCGGGCAGGAAGACCATGGGTTGAACTTTGGGGTGACTGGCTCCATCGTATATACGTCCCTTAGTGCATGCTTCCGCTCCCTTTTGGGTATGTGGGTTGCGTATATCATGTTCACCGTCCGCACTTGTGGGGGAAAGCCCTTCTGTCCTCTATTGTTCGTGGCGGTCGGGCTCTTCCTCGTCATCGCTATGCAGCCCCTTGTCATTGAGTTCGGCACTTAACTTGCTCGCTTGCTTGAACACCCAACAATCCCTGTTGGTGTGATTGGCTGGTTTTCGGGGTGCCATGTATCCGCACAAGCGATCGAGTATTCGGTCCAAGTTGGACGGGCCATGGTATTTCTTTTGAATGGCTTCTTCCGCTGACCGGGTTTAGAGCCTCTGAATCCGGCATTGACCGTCAGATCTTCAACATTATCACCGCACGCGGCGCTTGTTCTTGTTGCGACGTGACCTGCCATTGCTGTCCTTGGTATCCGAACTACTGTGGTGTTTGGCCAAGTTGTTGCTTCGAGCTAGCCAGCTGTCTTCTCCCGCGCAAAAGCGGGTCATGAGTGTGGTGAGGGCTGCCATGGATTTCGGCTTTTCCTGTCCTAGGTGCCGGGCTAGCCACTCGTCGCGGATGTTATCTTTGAAGGCTACAAGGGCCTCTGCATCTGGACAGTCAACGATTTGATTTTTCTTGGTTAGGAACCGTGTCCAGAATTGTCTGGCCGATTCTTATGGCTGCTGAATTATATGGCTAAGGTCATCGGCGTCTGGTGGTCGCACATATGTGCCCTGGAAGTTATCAAGGAATGCGGCTTCTGTGTCCTCCCAACAACCAATTGATTCTGCCGCAAGCTGTTAAGCCAATGCCGAGCTGGTCCTTTAAGCTTGAGTGGGAGGTATTTGATGGCGTGTAGATCATCACCGCGGGCCATGCGGATATGGAGGAGGTAGTCCTCGATCCAAACCGCAGGATCTGTTGTGCCATCGTATGATTCGATGTTTACGGGTTTGAAACCCTCGGGAATTTGATGATCCATCACGCCGTGCATGAAGCATAGTGGGTGTGCGGCGCCTCTGTATTGGGCTATATCACGACGCAGCTCAAATGAGCTTTGTCTCATCGTGGTTCGCCCGGCGGAGTTGCAGTATCCGGCGTGACGGTTATCATCACGCGCCATGGGCGCCCACGCGATCCGTAGATCGATCTTGTATGTTTTGCCTTATCCTCCAATATATCTACTTAAGTCGGCGCGTTTCCCCGTGCCTTGGTACTTTTTGAGCGGCGTCGGGGTGCGGCTTGAATGGAGGGTCTAGAGGCCTCTCTGTCGCGGCCACGGGGTGGCCGGTCGGCCGCGTCATGCGCTGGTGATGTAGGTTTGGGTGCTGCTTCCTCTGATCGAGGCAACGGCCTGCGTTTGGGGTAGCTTTTGGAGGGGCATTCGAGTTCATACTCTTCGGGTGCAAGGACTTCAGTCCATCTGTCAGCTAGCAGGTCTTGGTCAGCTCTAAGCTGTTGCTGCTTTTTCTTGAGGCTGCTTGCCGTGGCCATAAGCCTGCGTTTGAAATGCTCCTGTTCGGCGGGATCCTCGGGCACGACAAATTAAATTCGTCGTCGAGGCTTGCCTCATCTTCGGAGGGAGGCGCATAATTATCGTCCTCTACCTCTCTTTACGCCAGACCGTCGTGCGGTCTTGCTTCTCCCTCCTCCTGCGCTGAGTCCTGCTGGAGGGGGTCGTCTTCGGCACTGTCCGGGGTGTTATTGTCTCCCGTGCCGGAATCGCTGTTTTTACTGTGGCGGGATTTAGAACGGCGCCGCTGACATCGGTGTTTGGGTTGTTTCTTGGAGGGGTCTTCCTCCGCCGTTCCATCGCCATTCCCATCTTTTGGGATGTCCACCATGCATATGTCATATGACGAGGTGGCCTTCCAGTGCCCTGTAGGCGCTGGGTATTGGTCGTCTCCGGCATCGTCGTCCATACCGTCGATGTCCTCGGAGTCGAAGTCGAGCATGTCGGTTAAATCATTGACAGTGGCTACAAAGTGGGTGGTGGGTGGGTGTTGAATTTCTTCGTTGTCCGCATCCCAACCTTCCTGACCGTAGTCCGGCCAGGGCTCTCCTGATAAAGAGAGAGACTTTAGTGAATTCAAGATGTCGCCAAAGGGCGAGTGCCTAAAGATGTCACCGGCAGTGAACTCCTTGACCTGCGCCCAATCAGATTCGATCGGCAGGGGCGCAGAGGGTTCGGAGTCCGGAGAGGATTCCGGCACCTTGGAGTCACGGTCTTCGCAAAGGATAGGGATGGTGTTCGGCTCAAACGCAGTAGAGATTTCAGCCCCCGAGGTGGTGTCCAACCAACCATTTTCGATCGGCGAGATCGGCTCCGAATCAATGGTCGGAGCGGGCACTAGTGCGGCCTCCAGGACACTATTCGGCGGCAGAGTTAGATCATGCCCATCGAGATAGTGCGGCGCGCTTGACTGCGGCTCGAATCCGTCGAAGATCGAGTCTCGGCGGATGTCGGCCGTGTAGTTTAAACTCCCAAATCTGACCTGACGGCCAGGGGCATAGCTTTCGATCTGCTCCAGATGGCCTAGCGAATTGGCCCGCAGTGCAAAGCTGCCGAATACGAAGATCTGTCCGGGGAGAAAAGTCTCACCCTAGACTGCATCGTTGCTGACGATTGAAGGAGCCATCGGGCCTATAGGTGACGACACAGAGGAACTCTCAATGAAAGCACCAATGTCGGTGTCAAAACCGGCGGATCTCGGGTAGGGGGTCCCGAACAATGCGTCTAGGCGGATGGTAACAGGAGACAAGGGACACGATGTTTTTACCGAGGTTCGGGCCCTCTCGATGGAGGTAATACCCTACTCCTTCTTGATTAATATTGATGATATGGGTAGTACAAGAGTAGATCTACCACGAGATCGAGAGGCTAAACCCTAGAAGCTAGCCTATGGTATGATTGTTGTTAGATCCCACGGACTAAAACCCTCCGGTTTATATAGACACCGGATAGGGTTAGGGTTACACAGAGTCGGTTACAATGGTAGGAGATCTACATATCCGTATAGCCAAGCTTGCCTTCCACGCCAAGGAAAGTCCCATCCGTACACGGGACGAAGTCTTCAATCTTGTATCTTCATAGTCTAGGAGTCCGGCCAAAGATGATAGTTCGGCTATCCGGACACCCCCTAGTCCAGGACTCCCTCACTCTTCCTTGCACGAACTAACCCATGTAGGTAGATGGACTCAAATTCCAGATGGTGCTCCCAACTCTTGATGAGCTACATCAACCTTGAGCAACCCACACAAGTTCAACTACATGGACAACACCACCAACCAAGGTATGTTATTCCATCTTAGAGAAGCTTTACTCCATGTCAAGAGTTAAAGCAACTCGACAAGATGTGAATACATCAAGATGCTTAAATGAAAAATGGCAACCCCATTTTGAGCTTAAACGATGAGTATGACCTATGATCAAGTGGTCTCACTTGACTCCTAAGTCAATATACTCTAACATAGGTGACTTTGTCGCCAACCATCTCTAGATGAAGTTCTCTTTTCTTCTTTTCTGAGTTTTTTTGCATTTGACTCATGCATATGTGTTTCCTCTTTCAAAAAAAACTTCATCTAGATTTCTTTCTATTTGCTCTGCATTTTCTGCATTCCAATTCATTGCATATCATTCAGTAAATTCCTTGCAAATCTTTGTGAGATCTTATTAGTCAAGTGAGCTGAGGTGACAAGTGTTTTCTCTGCGATGAACTCGGTTACACCGATTTGTTATTTTCGGTCCAACCGAAAACTTTCGGTACCACCGAAGCATATCACTCGGTGCCACCGATTTCACAACAGGAAAAATAGTTTGCCACTTATTCTGTGTTCTTTTGATCCAGCTCCACTCAATGAATATTGTCCTCTACAAGCATCACATTTTTATCATTGCTTTAGGTTGTGACTCAAGGATCAAACCCATTCACGACAAACTCCAGCGGGGGAGAGAGCTCATTTTTTTTAACAAGCCCTTCTTGGAAATTGGTGTCAAAGGGGGAGAGAGAGATCACATCAAAGCTTATTACTTAGAGAGATCACACCAGAGAAGGAGAGAGAGATCCTTCAGGGGGAGAAAGAGAGAGATCTCCAGGGGGAGAGAATACTAGATAAAAGTATTTCTCAAGGATCCCAGATGCTTGGTGTTCAAGAGGAGAGATGCCACATGTCTTCTTGAGGGGAAAGACATGTTCATATGTGCTTATTTGCTTTAGCTTGCATTAGCTCTGTTCATATTATATCTTTCAGCTCTGATTTTCTATTCCCTATCTTCTCCCAGTATCCCATGCTAGATTCAGGGGGAGCAAGACATCTAAGGGAAAGAAATCATCTAAATTCATTGCATATCTTTACCCTTGGGGACATGTTTAATCCAATGTAGTACTTAGTACTCACTCTCTACATGTCATCCCAGTCTTGGTATTCTTGTTGTTTCTTTTGTTTGCTCTGGCTAGTAGGTGCATCTGTGTTATCTAACCTTGTTTACGCAGGTTCATTCCATCCTAAGCCAACTCAAGACTACAAGGTAAGTATATGCATCACAATCATGTGTATGAGGAATTCTTGCTGATGTACATACTGTTTGCAAGAAGGACTCATGAGCATGAAGGTATTTTCTTTAATATTCTATGCTCTGATGCATATGGCCAAGATACATGTAACACATTGCCTACTCTATCATGGTTATGCTATCACATGCTTCTATATTCCATATTCACATGATTGCATACATGTAGGGGGAGCATATGCCTATTACATGTCTTTCCAAAGCTTTACTTGCTTTTCTCTATATCTTTATCTAAAGCTTTGATGTATGTTGTCATCAATTACCAAAAAGGGGGAGATTGAAAGCACAAGTGCTCCCTAGGTGGTTTTGGTAATTAATGTCAACATATCTCTTGTTGGACTAACACTTTTATCTAGTATGTTTCAGATAAGTTCAATAATGGAGTGGCATGGACTAAAGGATGTGGGAACTCCTTCAAGATGCTAAGGACAAAGGATTGGCTCAAGATTCAAGCTCAAGACTCTTCATTTTACATTTTAGTGATCCAAGATCACATTGAGTCTATAGGAAAAGCCAATACTATCAAGGAGGGATGAGGTGTTGCTTAATGAGCCTCTTGCTTCATGTGCTTAGTGATATGCTCCAAAACCCTCAACTACTTTCCCACTTCCACACAAATGTCCTAAACCTAAAGTCAAACTCGGCCCCACTGATTCTTCCTATCCGGCGCCACCGAGTTTGGATGTCTTAGCCACTGCCACAAACCCTAGGCAAATCGGTCTCACCGATAGGGATCTCGGTCTCATCGAGATGGGATTGTAATCTCTCTGTGTATGTCCATTATCAAAGTCGGTATCACCGAGTTTGAGAATCGGTACTACCGAGATTACAATGCAAACTTTATGGTTGACTTATTACCAAAATCGGTCCCACCGAGTTTGAGTAATCGGTCTCACCAAGTTTGCCTGACCAACTCTCTGGTTAGCTAATTACCAAAATCAGTCTCACTGAGTTTGTGTAATCGGTCTCACCGAGTTTGTGTAATCGTTCTCACCGAGATTACGTTATGCCCTAACCCTAACCATATCGGTCCTACCGAGATGCAAGTCAGTCCCACCGAAAATCCTAACAGTCACTAGGTTTACTAAAATCGGTCTGACCGAGTTCGTTGATTCGGTCCCACCGAGATTGGTAAATTGTGTGTAACGGTTAGATTTTGTGTGGAGGCTATATATACCCCTCCACCTCCTCTTCATTCGGGGAGAGAGCCATCAGACTAAACCTACACTTCCAACTTACCATTTCTGAGAGAGAACCACCTACTCATGTGTTGAGGCCAAGATATTCCATTCCTACCATATGATTCTTGATCTCTAGCCTTCCCCAAGTTGCTTTCCACTCAAATCTTCTTTCTACCAGATCCAAATCCTATGAGAGAGAGTTGAGTGTTGGGGAGACTATCATTTGAAGCACAAAAGCAAGGAGTTCATCATCAACACACCATCTGTTACTTCTTGGAGAGTGGTGTCTCCTAGATTGGCTAGGTGTCACTTGGGAGCCTCCGACAAGATTGTGGAGTTGAACCAAGGAGTTTGTAAGGGCTAGGAGATCGCCTACTTCGTGAAGATCTACCGCTAGTGAGGCAAGTCCTTCGTGGGCGACGGCCATGGTGGGATAGACAAGGTTGCTACTTCTTGGACCATTCGTGGGTGGAGCCCTCCGTGGACTCGCGCAACCGTTACCCTTCGTGGGTTGAAGTCTCCACCAACGTGGAAGTACGATAGCACCACGTATCGGAACCACGAGAAAAACATCCGTGTCTCCAATTGCGTTTGATTTCTCCAAACCCTTCCCTTTACTTTCTTGCAAGTTGCATGTTTACTTTCCGCTGCTCATATACTCTTTGCATGCTTGCTTGTTATGTATTGAAAAAGTTAAACTTGTGCCTAAACTCCACTTAAACTTTAATAAGGTTAAAAACTACAACTTTGGTACTTAGTGTCTAATCACCCCCCCCCCTCTAGACACCTCTTCTCAAGATCCTACAAAAGTCGAAAGGTTGCCGAGGTAGCATTTGGAAGCGGAGGCGCCCATGTCCCATCAATCGCCATGCGTCGACCGAGGCTGCAGGCGGTTAGGGCCCGCGGCGCTTTGCACTTGCCCTTTGGCTTCGCCTCGAAGCCAAGTTCGAGCACGCCTTGGGCCCGGGGGCTACTGTCAGCGTCCTGGGAACGGGGGTTGTCGGTGTTAAAACCGGCGGATCTCGGATAGGGGGTCCCGAACTGTGCATCTAAGGCGGATGGTAACAGGAGGCGGGGGACACAATGTATACCCATGTTCGGGCCCTCTCGATGGAGGTAATACCCTACTTCCTGCTTGATTGATCTTGATGATATGAGTATTACAAGAGTTGATCTACCACGAGATCATAGAGGCTAAACCCTAGAAGCTAGCCTATGGTATGATTGTTGTTATCTCTATCGACTAGCCTGGCCCTCGTTTATATAATGCACTAGAGGCCTAGGATAACAAGAGTCCTAGCCGAATACGCCGGTGGGGGAGGAGTCCTTGTCTTGATCACCAAGTCTTGTGGAATCTTCCTTGTATGCGGCAGATGTCCGAACTGGCCCATGAGTATACGGCCATGGGAGTCCTCGGCCCAATCTAACAGATCGGGAGATGACATGGTAAGTACCCTGAGGGAGTCCTGGATTAGGGGGTGTCCGGATGGCCGGACTATAACCTTTGGCCGGACTCCTGGACTATGAAGATACAAGATTGAAGACTTCGTCCCGTGTCCGGATGGGACTTTCCTTGGTGTGGAAGGCAAGCTTGGCGATACAGATATGTAGATCTCCTCCCATTGTAACCGACTATGTGTAACCCTAGCCCTCTTTGGTGTCTATATAAACCGGAGGGTTTTAGTCCCTAGGACGATCAACAATCATACCATAGGCTAGCTTCTAGGGTTTAGCCTCTCTGATCTCGTGGTAGATCTACTCTTGTACTACCCATATCATCAATATTAATCAAGCAGGAGTAGGGTTTTACCTCCATCGAGAGGGCCTGAACCTGGGTAAAAACATCGTGTCCCTTGTCTCATGTTACCATCCGCCTTAGACGCATACCGATTGGGACCCCTACCCGAGATCCGCCGGTTTTGACACCGACATTGGTGCTTTCATTGAGAGTTCCTCTGTGTCGTCATCTTTAGGCCCGATGGCTCCTCCGATCATCAATAACGATGCGGTCCAGGGTGAGACTTTTCTCCCCGGACAGATCTTCGTATTCGGCGGCTTTGCACTGCGGGACAATTCGGTTGGCCATCTGGAGCAGATCGAAAGCTACGCCCCTGGCCATCAGGTCAGATTTGGAAGTTTGAACTACACGGCAGACGTCCACGGAGACTTGATCTTCGACGGGTTCGAGCCATACAGCGCGCCAGATCGCCACGATGGGCATGATCTAGCTCTGCTGTCGAACAAAGGCTCGGAGGCCGCACCAGTGTCCGCTCCGACCCTTAGCCCGGAGCCGACTGCGCCAATCGAGGATGGGTGGCTGGACACCGCCTCGGGGGCTGCAATCTCTACGGTGATCGAGCCGAACACCAGCATTGTCCTTTGCGAAGCTCGTGACTCCAAGGTGTCGGACTACTCTCCGGACTAACCTTCGCGCCCACCTTAATCGAATCCGATTGGGCGCCGATCATGGAGTTCGCCGCGCGGACATCTTTCAAAGACTCGCCCTTGGCGACATCCTGAATTCAGTAAAGTCTCTCTCTTTATCGGAGAGCCACGGCTAGACTATGGTCTTAAGGTTGGGATGCGGACGACGAAGAAATTCAAAGCCCACCCACCACCCACTTTGTAGCCACTGTCGATGATTTAACCGACATGCTCGACTTCGACTCCGAAGACATCGACGGTATGGACGCCGATGCAGGAGACGACCAAGGACCTGCGCCTACAGGGCACTGGAATGCCACCTCGTCATACGACATATACATGGTGGACACCCCAAAAGAAGGGAATGGCGATGGAACAACGGAGGATGACCCCTCCAAGAAGCAGCCTAACCGTCGGCGTCAGCGGCGCCGCTCTAAATCCCGCCAAAGCAAAAACGGTGATTCTGGAACGGGAGATAATAACACTCCGGACAGTGCCGAAGACAACCCCCTCCAGCAGGATTCAGCACAGGAGGATGGATAAGCCAGCCCTCATGAGAGAGCGGCAGACAAAGAGGTAGAAGACGATAATTACATGCCTCCCTCCGAAGACGAGGCAAGCCTCGACGACGACGAATTTGTCGTGCCTGAGGATCCCGTCGAACAAGAGCGTTTCAAACACAGGCTTATGGCCACGGCGAGCAGCCTCAAGAAAAAACAGCAACAGCTTAGAGCTGACCAAGACTCGCTAGCCGACAGATGGACTGAAGTCCTTGCGGCCGAAGAGTACGAACTCGAACGCCCCTCCAAGAGCTACCCAAAGCGCAGGTTTCTTCCCCGATTAGAGGAGGAAGCACCTAAACCTACATCACCAGCGCATGACGCGGCCGACCGGCCACCTCGTGGCCGCAACAGAGAGGCCTCTCGGCCCTCCGCTCAAGCCGCACCCCGGCGTCGCTCAAAGAATACCAAGGCACGGGGAAATGCGCGGACCTGCGAGATATATTGGAGGACAAGGCAAGGCAAACAAGATCAATCTACGGATCGCGTGGGCGCCTACGACGTGGCGATTTATAACCTTCATGCCGGATACGGCAAATCCGGCCGGGCGAACACGATGAGACAAAGCTCATTCGAGCTACGCCGTGATATAGCCCGATCAGAGGCGCCAAGACACCCACTATGCTTCACAGATGAAGTAGTGGATCATCAAATCCTCGAGGTTATCAAACCCGTAAACATCTAATAATACTATGGAACAAAAGAACCATAGGTATGGATCGAGGATAATATCCTTCATATACACATGGCCCATGGTGATGATCTACACGCCATCAAATACCTCCCACTCGAGCTTAAAGGACCAGCTCGGCATTGGCTTAACAGCTTGCGGCCAGAGTCAATTGGTTCTTTGGGAGGACACGGAAGCCGCATTCTTCGACAATTTCAGTGGCACCTATGTGCGACCACCAGACGCTGATGACCTAAGCCACACAATTCAGCAGCCGGAGGAATCGGCGGACAATTACGGACACGGTTCCTAGCCAAGAAAAATCAAACAATCATTGTCCGGACGCAGAGGCCCTCGCAGCCTTCAAACATAACATCCGTGACGAGTGGCTTGCCCGGCACCTAGGACAGGAAAAGCCGAAATCCATGGCAGCCCTCACAACACTCATGACCCGCTTTTGTGCGGGAGAAGACAGCTGGCTAGCTCGTAGTAATAACATGACCAAGAGCCCTGGTAATTCGGATACCAAGGATAGCAATGGCAAGTCGCGTCGCAACAAGCACAAGTGCGCATTAACGGCAACAATGCTGAGGATACGGCAGTTAATGCCGGATTCAGAGGCTCTAAACCCGGTCAGCGGAAAAAGCCATTTAAAAGAAATACTCCGGGCCCGTCCAGTTTGGACCGAATACTCGATCGCTCGTGCCAGATACACGGCACCGTTGAAAAACCAACCAATCACACCAACAGGGATTGTTGGGTGTTCAAGCAAGCAGGCAAGTTAAAAGCCGAAAGCAGTGACAAGGGTCTGCATAGCGATGACGAGGAGGAGCCCCGGCCGCCGAACAATAGGGGACAGAAGGGCTTCCCCCCACAAGTGCGGACGGTGAACATGATATACGCAACCCACATACCCAAAAGGGAGCGGAAGCGTGCACTCAGGGACGTATATGCGTTGGAGCCAGTCGCCCCAAAGTTCAACCCGTGGTCCTCCTGCCCGATCACTTTTGATCGAAGGGACCACCCCACTAGCATCCGCCACGGCGGATTCGCCGCATTGGTTCTAGACCCAATCATTGACGGATTTCACCTCACTAGAGTCCTTATGGACGGCGGCAGCAGCCTGAACCTGCTTTATCAGGATACAGTGCGACAAATGGGCATGGATCCCTCAAGGATTAAACCCACAAAGATGACCTTTAAAGGCGTCATACCAGTTGTAGAGGCCAACTGTACAGGCTCAGTTACACCTGAGGTGGTCTTCGGATCCCCGAATAATTTCCGAAGCGAGGAGTTAATCTTCGACATAGTCCCGTTCATGATGGCTATCACGCCTTTGCTCGGACGAACCGCATTTGCAAAGTTCAATGCGGTTCCACACTATGCATACCTCAAGCTCAAGATGTCAGGCCCTCGAGGAGTCATTACGGTCAACGGAAACACCGAACGCTCTCTCCGAACGGAGGAGCATACGGCGGCCCTCGCGGCGGAAGTACAAAGTAGCCTCTCAAGGCAATTCTCTAGTCCGGCTATTAAACGTCCAGACACCGTCAAGCGCGCCTGGAGTAACCTACAACAAGACCTCTTGGCATGTTCCGAGCACGCGTAGCAATGCGGCCCCAACTCCAGCCCTCGCAAAATTGCGAAACCAGTACTACGCGTACATAATTACGCTCTGGAAATACCATGGGCATAGGGGTAGGGGCACGACCACGGCATGCCCAAAATGGGGCTCAACCGCAATAGGGGCTCCCGATTTTGTCATTCTTTTTTCTTACTTTCAGGACTCCACTCTCCGGAAGGCCTGTCCGGCAGTACAATCGCCGAACACATGATGCAACAACCAGGAGGCGTAGTTACGTCGAATGTCAAGGTGGTCTCTATAACGAGCTAAATACCTGTCTTACATACCATCCCGCAGCTCGCCCCTGGAGGGGGACATGTCAAATAGTCCCATCTCTTGCTTATCTCACTATTTGTATCGTTCTGCTTTTACCGCAGCCTTTTGGAATAAACAATACATAGCTTTTGTCTATTATTGCATTCCTTTTTTATGTGAATATGTTCAGTTATGACATTATGCAACCGTACACTTTGGTACGGCCAATACACCGAGGGGCTTAAGTACCCCGAATATGGTGTGAGAAGTCTGAGCAGTCTAAAGTGCGGCACCCGAACTTATAGCATTATATGCATCGGCTCGAATCATGTCTTGGGTCAATAGTTGGGTTTGCCCGGCTCCCATGTTTTGGTACCTTACGTTTACGTCATATCGGCTAAGGTAGCGCTGGGAGAACTACTGCGATTGTGCCCGGTTGAGCTGGGTTAAGCACCTCGAGAGAAAGCTAAAACTGACCGTCATGACAGGGCGAGAGCTAGTCGTTGTTCGAGAGGTTTCGAGTCCCTAAAGACTTATGCCGCTTAGAGCGAGGAGCCGGCTTTGTCCGGCCTAGGCGTGGATAGTGCCCTGAACTCGGTCTTCCGAATACTAGGGGCTTCGTCGAAATTTAAAATTATAGAATTATATGGCTAAGTGAGAGTGATAAAGCATTACAGTCTGATTGCCTTGTTCGTTGTGCTGAGCGCCTCCCTCAAAGGACCCAAGAATGGGAACAAGAGCGCTCAGGTTTATCCCGAACACCCCAGCACTCGTGGCATGGGAGCAGAAGCCGACGACTTCACATCTCTCGGATTTAATAAACGGCCGCACAGAAGGTAATACTTTAAATTCAAAAAGCATTGCTTAGCGCAGATGAACAAGTTTTTAGCGCACAGGATAACACGAGCGAGTTTAATCATAAATTACATCCTTGGAACATTCATCCGCCACAAGGCGGGCACCCTTCAGGACGCCCTCATAATACATCTTGGGCTTGCGATGCTCCTTGCCCTGCGGTGGTCCATCTGTCACCAGCTTCTCAGCATCCATCTTGCCCCAATGCACTTTAACACGGGCAAGGGCCCTACGGGCGCCTTCGATGCATACGGAGCACTTGATGACCTCAAGTCGTGGACAGGCATCCGCCAGCCGCCTCACCAGCCCAAAGTAGCTCCTGTGCATGACCTCCCTGTGCCATAGCCGGACTATAAGGCCCTTCAGGGCCTGTTCGGCCACCTTATGGAGCTCGACCAGCTGCTTCAGCTGGTCGCTCAAGGGCACCGGGTGTCCGTCCTCAGCATATTGAGACCAGAACACCTTCTCCGTCGAGCTCCCCTCCTCGGTCCGGTAGTAGGCGGCAACGTCGAACACACTGCGGGGCTGATCTGCGAATGCTCCTGGAGAGCTCTGGACTCGGGTAAGTAACAAGTAATTCACTTTCACGTGCTTGCTTTGAATAAAGAATGCCTTACCCGCCGCTATCTTCATCATCGCCTCAATTTCCTGGAGGGCTTTTTGGGCTTCGGCCTTGGCAGATTTGGCGCTCTCAAGGGCAGAGGCAAGCTCGGACTCTCGAGTCTTTGAGTCAAGCTCCAAACTCTCGTGTTTTTTCACGAGAGCCTGGAGCTCTTGCTGCACCTCCGCCACCCGCGCCTCCTGCTTTTCTCGCTCGATGCGCTCCACGGCCGCATTTTCTTCGGCCTTGGACAACGCTTTCTTCAGGGTTGCCACCTGGGTTGTGGCCCCTGTAATACTCACGTTGGTCCTGTCATTTTTTGCAACCACATCTTTTTTATATATTTACATAAGGTATTACTTACCTTCCTTGTCCTCGAGCTGCTTCTTGGCAAGGCCGAGCTCGTTCTCGGACCGCCGAGGCTCGCTTCAATGCATCGACCTCCACAACAAGGCGGCAGATGTCGGCCAGCGCCTGCATTCCCATATTGACGCACTTATGTTAGACTCCTGTGTATATCTTTTAGATCCTCAGTTCGTCTTTTCTTTCCGAACACCAAACTGAGCATCAGGGGCTATTGTCTATGCGGTAATATTTTTACATATCTTAAATACATACCTCAAAGCCTGTTAGAAGGTCGGCACAGCTTCGGCCACTGCTCTTGGCGGATCGAACCTTGGATCACCGCACTCATAATAGTGTGGTGCTCCTCGTCGATGGAGGCGCCGTTAAGCACCTCCAAAAAATTATCCGGTGCCTCCGGTTGGACGGAGGTCACCGGCGTCGTAGGCTTGCCCTTCTTACTAGGGGGCCGACTGCCGGACTCCGGGACCGCTGAAGGTTCCAGTGCGGTGTCCGGCCCAGGGCCGGACTTGGAGCCCTTGGGGGTTTTGTCCCCTTTGCGCCTGGAGTCCGGGAGGTCGCCTTGCGGCGCCTCCAGGACCACCTCCTCCTGGCTTGGACCCTTTTGGGACTACACCTCAGCATCATCCGTAGGGCGAGGGGAGGAGGCGGCCGGAAGTGAAGTGCTATTCACATCCAACGAGCTTAAGGAGCCGCTCGACGACACGCCGACCTGGGCTCGGGGCGGACTACATGATTATATTTGGCGTCAGAAGATACTATGCAATAAAGGAACGCCATGAGTTATTCTGGTATCCGGATACTTATGATTTTGCCAGGGGCTTGGCCTAGATGGCCACTCCTCTTCGCCATCGTCGGCGTTGGTGGAGTAATCCGGAGGAAGGGTCCTTCCCTTCTTGGACCCTCCCCCCCCCCCCCCCAGTTGGGGCGGCCTTTCTTTTCTTCTCTCCCCCCGCTGGGGAGAGACCTCTCTTTCCTGCTCCTCGTTTTCGTGGGAGGAGTCCGCCTTGGAGTCATCGGACGATGAGTCTGACACCACCAGGCGCTGGGAACTCTTTCAAGTTCCCGTGGCCTTCTTCTTGGCCTTCTTCTCCGGCACCACGTAAGGCGTCGGAACCAGCAGCCCCGTCAAGCGGGCGTCCGCTGGGTCTTCGGGCAAGGGGGCCGGACAGTTGATCTGCTCGGACGTCTTCTGCCAATCATGTCAAAGGTAAGGGAGTTTAGATCCTGCATAGAGTCAAACTATGAAAAACAAGTATCCCGTAAAGGGTAAAATAGCTTACCGCGTTGGCTTGATGCTGCACGCTGAATCCGCGATCCTCGGTAGCGGATGCGGGAGCCTCGGCGTGCTTGAACAGCACCTTCCAGGCGTCTTCGTACGTAGTGTCGAAGAGCCTACTCAGGGTTCGGTGCTGTGCCGGATTAAACACCCACAAGCTGAAAGCCCGTTGTTGGCACGGGAGGATCCGGCGGATGAGCATGACCTGGACTACGTTGACGAGTTTGAGCTTCTTGCTCACCAGGTTTTGGACGCAGGTTTGGAGTCCGGTCAGCTCTTCCGAATTACCCCACGACAGGCCCTTCTCTTTCCAGGAAGTGAGCCGCGTGGGGATGCCAGATCGGAATTCGGGGGCCACTGCCCATTCAGGGTCACGTGGCTCGGTGATGTAGAACCACCCCGATTTCCAGCCCTTTATGGTCTCTACGAAGGAGCCCTCGAGCCATAGGACGTTTGGCATCTTGCCCACCATGGCACCTCCGCACTCCGCTTGGTGGCCGCCCACTACCTTCGGCTTGACATTGAAGGTCTTCAGCCATAAGCCGAAGTGGGGCTAGATGCAGAGGAAGGCCTCGCACACGACGATGAACGCCGAGATGTTGAGGATGAATTTTGGGGCCAGATCATCGAAATCTAGGCCGTAGTAGAACATGAGCCCCCGGACAAAGGGGTGAAGTGGGAAACCTAGTCCGCGGAGGAAATGGGTGAGGAACACCACCCTCTCATGGGGCATGGGGGTGGGGATGAGCTGCCCCTCATCTGGGAGCCGGTGCGCGATGTCATTGGACAAGTATCCAGCTTTCCTCAGCTTCTTGATGTGTCCCTCCGTAACGGAGGAGACCATCCACTTGCCTTCTGCTCCGGACATGGCTGGAGAAGGTTGAGGTGGGATGTGCGGACTTGGGCGCTGGAGCTCGAGTGCGCGAAAATGGATAAGCAAAGGAGGAGGAAGGCGTAGATGAAAAAGGTGGATCCTTATACCCTTATATGGGCGGACGAAACTATGTGCCCCCACCAGCCTGGTAAAATTTTCTTATCTCCCAAGCACCGTAAATTAATGGCACGGTTGGGTTACCCACGCCCGTATTGATGAGAATCCCGGAATAAGGGGACACGATCTCTGCTTCGACAAGACGTGCCAAAGAAACCGCCTCGCTAAACGCCTGAGGTGATACAGCAAAACGATTCGAATAAAGGCTTGGCCGCGGTGTGGTGTCACGCTGCGGAATACATCAGCAGATTGGATTTGTGTAAATATTATTCTCTCTGCGGTGGTATGTGAACTTATTTTGCAGAGCCGGACACCATCCTTGTGTTCAAAATCTTCTATGAAGTATTCGGAGGAGGAACCCGCCTTGCAATGCTGAAGACAATCTGCGCGCCGGACTCGTCGTCATTGAAGCCTGGTTCAGCGCCATCGAGGATTCCTGGATTAGGGGTGTCCGGATGGCGGACTATAACCTTTGGCGGACTCTGGACTATGAAGATACAAGATTGAAGACTTCGTCCCGTGTCGGGATGGGACTTTCCTTGGCGTGGAAGGCAAGCTTGGCGATCTGGATATGTAGATCTCCTCCCATTGTAACCGACTGTGTAACCCTAGCCCTCTCCGGTGTCTATATAAACCGGAGGGTTTTAGTCCGTGGGGACGAACAACAATCATACCATAGGCTAGCTTCTAGGGTTTAGCCTCTACGATCTCGTGGTAGATCTACTCTTGTACTACCCATATCATCAATATTAATCAAGCAGGAGTAGGGTTTTACCTCCATCGAGAGGGCCTGAACCTGGGTAAAAACATCGTGTCCCTTGTCTCCTGTTACCATCCGCCTAGACGCACAGTTCGGGACTCCCTACCCGAGATCCGCTGGTTTTGACACCGACATACCCCCTGGTCTAGGACACCGTCAAGGGTACCCTAACTTGCCTGCCTGTGGCCCATGTTGTGGCTCCAACGACGGCCCAGTACGGCCCAGCAACTCAAGACCCTCGCGAGGGGCCTAGCCTCGCGAGGCGGGCAACACCAAGAACCCCCTGGGGGAAGCTTCACTAGGCTGGCTCCCATGGAGCGGAGATATCTATGCAAGGTGCACCTCACGAGGTCCACATGACGTGAGCCGTGACGACCAAGGCCAGGCGGGCGCCAACGGGCGCAGGTACCAGTTTCCCCTTTGGTGCTTAGGAGGCAAGCGCAGGCGTGGAGTCCCGAGGAATCAAGAAAAGGTTTCCATTCCGGTGCAACGAGACCAAGACCGCGAGGACGGCAGGACAGAGGTCATCGTGGAGCCCACTGCAGCGTCACCACCAGAGCCTTTGGCGGGCGTAGACTACTTTTGTCAGGATAGCTTGTAATAGTTGTCTCCCTTCAAATTTGGCCATTGTGGGATCCCTTCCCACCTAAATTTGGGGAGAGGACCAAGGCCACTATAAATAGGACTAGCCACCATGTCGTGGAATTGTCACGGCAGATGTCCTCGTGAAAGGACTTAGTCGCAGGGCCATCGTACGGGTTAACTCAGAGGGGTTAAAGCGGACACAAAGACACGGGAGTTATACTAGTTCGGCCCCTTCGATGAAGGTAAAGCCTACGTCTAGTTGTGATGGGATTTATGTGATTTCGGCGACTAGGGAGCAATAGCTTCGCCTAAGCCTCGAATTGTTCTGTCCCTAAACCGCCGCCGGGTCGCCCCTTATATACACGGGTTGACGCGGCTGCCCATAGAGTCCCGATCCGGCTCATACCAGAGTCCGCTCATTCTCTTCTTTCTTATCTTACAACACAAGTTTACAAAGCGGTTTACACTTATGGATCCTAATCCGCCTCGGGCTCTGGGCCTCGTGCCTTCGTGGCCCCGATCATGGATTTAGGGTAACCCGGCCCCTTCAGGCGGTTTACATCCGGTAGTTATATCCCCAACATTAGGCCCCAGATTGACTTGAACCGGTTCATGTTAATCTTCAACATCTTCGTGAAACTCAATCTCCCTTCATATTTCGTAAACCGCCGTCGCTTGAACCGCCATGACGCTATCTTCCAACCACAAAGCAGGCGCCTTGACGTCATCTTTAATAAAGAAATCCGAATAGTAAGATTCCTTCATTTAATACCATCCCGGAAATCGAGGCGACCGCTGCGCCGTCCGCCGCTTTTGGCTCCTCGATTCTCGCGCTTGTTAATTATTCCGTTTCCTTATAAATAGACCGGCAGGCCCTTTCTCTTCTTCTTCCGCGCTTCTTCTTCCTCGCGACGCCCCAGCTCCGAAGCTCCGCCGTCGCCTCCGACCTTCGAGCGCCGCGTCAGTGCCAGGCCGCTGCATCAACCTGATCGTTCCAGAGGCTCTCGGCGCTCGTCCGCGGTTCTGCGCATCAGGTAAGGTCCCTCTTTACGCCCTGGATCCGCATCTGAAGGTCCTGTTCATCTCGTAGTTCATAGGTGTTCGTCTTAATTTCCTCATACCTGCCCTGCCATGGCCGTGCGATTCAACCGCATTTCATACGCCCCTGCGGCGCGATCGCTTCCGCCATCAGTTTAAGTCTTTATGCATCTTTCTTTTTGTTCAGACCCTCCAGTTTAGAACGCACGAACCTTCCTGCCCTTTATGAGGCTTGCATAGGTCGCAGAAGTTTTTCTTACTGAATCTTCGGTAGATCCAAATTTCCTCCATTCGAATGTGAAAACTGTTTCTGTCCATACTTAGTAGATTTTCCAGTTCTGCTTCTTTGGGCGGTTCGACTTTTGATAGCCAATCCGTCACTCCATTAGTCCTCAGTTAAACCGGAATTGGAAACTGGCTGCCGAATCGCCGGTTTAACATTGTATAATGTGTCTGAACCATTTAACGGTGAATCGTTTTTCCTTTCCTTTCGCAGTTTAGTCTTCCGGAATGGCCAAACAATTCTCAGCTTGCAATTGGGTCCGGTCTAAGATCACTGAGACGCAACTCAACGGATACGTCACCACCGGCGCTTTAGCTTCTAAAAACGTCCTCCACTGGCGGGTTCCGGATGACGAATGCCCTCCCAATCCGCAAGAAGGAGAAGTAATTGTGTTTGTGCAGCACTTAGACCGGGGATTCTGCCCGCCCGGATCAAAATTCTTCCGGGATGTCCTTGCAAGTTTTCAACTCCATCCGCAGGATATTGGTCCGAACTCCGTATCAAATATATGCAATTTCCAAGTTTTCTGTGAAGTCTATCTTCAAGAAGAGCCATCTGTGGAGCTGTTCCGGGATTTCTTTCACTTGAACCGCCGTACAGAATTTTCGGATGGTCCTAACACGAAGCTGGGCAGCGTTTCAATCTAGAAAAGGAAGGAAGTAGACTTTCCTCACACTAAACACCATAGCCATCCGAAAGATTGGAACCAAACCTGGTTCTACCGCTGAACACTGCTTCCCGACAACGAGAATCCTTTGCCGGGTTACCGTCCTCACCGGCTTAGCAACCATCATCCGTTGCCTTTACGTTTGACCGCCATGAACGGAAGAATTTTGCGCCTCAAATCATTAAACTCCGGGCTCTCTTGGCCAATGGACTAATCGGCATGGACCTTGTGCGATGCTTTGGGTTTCTTGGGGCATCTTGCCATTAAGCCGCCCGGCTCGGATTGATGCTGCGAATACACCGGGCAGCCTCCAAGACCCTCAAAGACGCCACGAGCTACCAATAATCGAGCTTGAAGTCACAGAGGCAGTAAAGAGGCTGCTTGATGAACCGATCTCTGTCTGCAGCCAAACCGGGTTGGCTCCGTTCTGTGTTGCCAACAAACCGCCAGCGGTAGGCTCTACTCACCCTTTTCTGCCATTAATGCCTTGTTGATATATATATATATGTTAACCCTTGTTACTTCTCAGGCTAACAGCTCCTTCGAAGCGCACCAAACCGCCCGGCTCCGCGGTAAAGTCCAAGGCCACCAAGAAGGCCGGCAAGAGGAAAACCGCCGAGTCTTCGATCCGCGGAAGACGAAGAATCAAGGTTGAGGTAAAACTTGATATCCTCATGAGGGAGTCGCCAGAACCGCCCTCCACTTTGTGTTTCTTCTTACTTGTAGTTTGTTCCTTTTATTTTTCCCTTATCGACAATTTTAACTCCTGTGATGATCTTTGAAGCAGTCATGCTGACCATGTCGAGGTAATCTTTCTTTCTTCCGAATCCGACCTCGTGCCGGTTAAAAGAATTCGTCGCGCCGTCCGGAAAGTGAAAAAATCCCATTCCTATGCTCACTTGAATCCAAATCTTTCCTTGAAGACACAAAGAGGCTGAAGAGCGCCGTCACGACCCGTCCACGGGCTAACAGATTACCTCATCCGGTTTACCAGATACACCAACCCGGAAGCGCCATCCAGAGGTGATTTATTCTCCGAAAAGCGTTATCCCTTAAAAGGCTTCTTCCGATGTCCTCTCAATCCGTCGACCCAATTATCAGGCCTCTTCCAACTCCTCCGGCGGTTCATCAACCACGCAATCGCCTCCGCTTAAAGTTGCTGCAGGTAAGCACCATACTTCATCCCGCCAATTCGGGTTTATATTTGCGTTGGTCGGTTTATCTTATTCTAATTCTGAACACCGCAGCACCAAGGCTCGCTTGAGTAAAAAGCGAAAATCCTTGACCCTATCATGCGGATGTTGACCGGAGAAGACCCCAGGCAGACCCACGAAAATCCTCGAAATCGCTAAAAATAGGTCCGGCGAGTTATACAAAGACGACAACGCTGATCCGCCGTAAACGGAACCGAGGCCCAAGTGGAAACCTCAGATCCCGCTCCACCGAGTCCGCCACAGAGCGGGTCAGAATTGCTGAACCGCCGAGCCGGAGTACGAAGACACCAAGCCCCAAAAGACCACCAATCTGGCCAGCCCGATCAAAAATGATGATGTTATTGTGACAGTAATCGGCTACACCACTCCTAGCCAACCGTCGCTTTAGCAAAACACAGCACCAAAGACGAGTCTACTACTATGAGCAAAGATAAGGGAAAATTGATCTATCGACTTATGACAACCTCTCCGCCTAAGAACTTCACTCGGCTTTTCTCGAACTGGCTCTACACAAGCCGTGACTTTGAAGCCGGTCCGTAAATCGCATGAAGGACCGTTATGAGGTAAGGATTTATGCCTTGTACTTTTGCTGCATAGTAGCCCCCAAGGGTCGGTTCAACTTTTCATAGTCAAACCGCACTTAACTTTATATAGAAACCATACGCCTTAAACTGCGATCAGAGTTCCCCAAGGGTCGGTTCAACTTAGCATAGTTGAACCGGACTTAATTTCTGTATCCCCATAGCAAACTAAGATCAACTAGCCATTAGCCCCCAAGTGCCAAGTTGAATACTTGTATTGAGCTTGGGACTTGATAATGGAACAACTAACGTGCTTCCTTTGTTACCGTAATGAGATATACCCGACAAACCGTGCAACTCAAGGACCTTCGTGCCAATCTGGAAACTCAACAAGTAGAAACCACCAAGGCCAAGGATGAATTGAAAACTGCTTTGGCCACTATGGAACAGCTGAAGGAGTGGTATAAATCTGAGCGGGCCAACTGGGACACCGAGAAGGCCGGTTTGAAAAAACGGGCGGAAGATGCTTGAATCAGCTCTTAAACCGGTGATCAAGAGCTTACTGCACTAAAGCGCCAAGTTCATGCCATGACCTCTGCCATCTTTGGTAAGAAAATTTGCACCGAGTACACCTGTTTTGATATTTCCGCCGGTTTAACCTGAGCTGTCCGAAATCGGTGCGAGCAAGCATATTGCTCATCCGGGCTCGATGTGCGGAAGAAGCTCAAGGCCGCTTACGCTGATTGAGCAGTTGTATACCGGCGCCAATGAGTCATATGTGCCACATCAGACGACAACACAGCTCCGTCCTTGATCAAAGATACACCGGACCGGCTGTCCATGGTTACAGGGCAGCTTGAAGAGTCGAAACGATCCGCGGCCCGGCTGGCACTTCATCTGGCTCTAACTCGCGCCAAAGGCGTGGATAGCGGATCTTGATCCGGTGACATAGCCAAGGGTTTCCCAGCGCCAAGAGAATGGTGAAGCCTTTGATAATGACGCTCAAACGAATAACAAAGGAGATGCGTTCACCGGCGAAGTCAATCGGCAGCAGGTTAAGCCAACTGGCGGTTCACCGCTCTTTCTACGACGCGAACAACAAGCGGGTGGAGTTTGTCATTCCGTAAGTGCAGAGCCTTGTTCCCCAACCCGTAAGCACACTTATGCCCTCGACGTTGATCCGGTGAGCTTATAAGTGAAGAGGCTGTCTTCGTGCCTTAACCCGGATTGACCGTCCACCAATGACTTCCGGCCTTTGGGTGATGAAGAGGAAGAAGTTGAACCGACGCCAGACGCCCCCTCCTCCTCACGTCAACCTGACGAGGAAGCTTAATCCGCCAAGCCGGGTGATGCATCAGAAACTGCTAGTCATAACGCCATGCGAAACGCTGGGCCTTGGAAGGCTTTGTAATAGAATAGCTAGCACTTTGTTTTTGAACATGCCTTTATGCCCTTAGTCTGTAACCTTTGCGCGGAGGTGCTGATACTTTGGTTTGAAGAATTGAAACCTTCAATGCATTTTGCACCGCAATCACAAGTTCTTAAACCGCCACGGCGGCTTATGTCGCCACCGCTTGTGACGCCTATATATTTATATAAGAAAATATTGATGTATACGATCAAAATTTTGTGATACAAAAATACCGCCCGTCGGGCATGCAGTTGGCTTAGCCAATCTTGAGGCGGAGGTTGTATAAACCGTTATCGTCAAAGGAGAAAACAACCCTCAGTGTTTATAATGCCGGTTTACCGTGTAAACCGTGTCGGGTCATGACAAGCCCCCTGTTACTCCATAATGGGATGTTAACAGAAAAAGTCAAACTGAAACAAATATCTCCGGATTAAAAATGGACCGAATTCCGTTTAATTGACAGCTTGAACCGGTTTTAAAAATGTTATCGGTTTAAAAAGGTCAATAAAAATCAAATAACAATGATGAAACCAATATGGAAGAAAAGGCAATGATAAAACCGTTTGCAAGAAGGGGCTTTACTGAGCCGATCAGATGGTGTTACCATGGTCGGACAGGACCAAGCTCCCCATAAGGTGTAGCTATGGTTCAAGTCAGCCGTGCCCCCAAGCTGAAACCGTGGCATTATGCCGATCAAGTGGCATGGCAATGGTTCGGGTTCACCAAGCCCCCAAGTGACTCTATGACCTTTAGGCCGACCAAGAGGCGTGGATCGGTTCAGATGTGACCATGTCCCCAAGTGATCCGGTGGCTGTCGCCCATCAAAAGGTGTTGCATTGGTTCGGACACGACCAAGCCCCAGATGACAAAACTTCGAAAATCAAGATCAAGGGCTAAACCGGAGGCTGCTTTATGACAACCACTCCATGTACCCAAACCGGATTTTTACGTAACGGATACCCGATTTAGCCGAGGCTCCGGTTTATTGCTTTGATTCAAAATATATACATTGTCATAATATGTACATAAGTAGAGCCGATGGCTCGTATAATAAGGTCAAGATGAGCTATATTCCATGGCTCGTTGGTCTCCTCTTCCGACGTGCGTGAGTCTTTTCGCCTCGAACATCAATCGATAGTATGACCCGTTGTGCAGATTCTTGCTGACCACAAAAGGCCCTTCCCAAGGTGGGGATAGCTTGTGCATATTTGTGCGGTCTTGAATGAGCCAAGCACCAAGTCTCCTTCTGAAAGGTTCTGGTTTTAACCCGCGATCGTGATACCGACGAAGATCCTGCTGGTAAATCGCCGAAGAGCAGCCGCCATATCTCGCTCCTCATCCAATCGATCCAAAGCGCCCTGCCGTGCAGCTTCGCTATTCCGCCTCAACATAGGCTGCCACGCGAGGTGAATCATGACGGATATCGCTGGGAAGGACCGCCTCCGCTCCATAGACCATAAAGAACGGTGTGTATCCAGTGGATCTGTTAGGGGTAGTATTGATACTCCATATCACAGACGGTAGCTCTTCTACCCAACAACCCGGTGTCCTCTGTAAAGGGACCATAAGCCGGGGTTTGATACCTCTCAAGATCTCCTGATTAGCTCGTTCTGCTTGACCATTGGACTGCGGGTGGGCCACTGAAGAAACATCAAGCCGGATGTGCTCACGTTCACAATACTCTTTCATGGCACCCTTGGACAAATTGGTGCCATTATCCGTGATGATGCTATGCGGAAATCCAAACCGAAGATCACCCTTTTATGAATCGAACCGCCATGGCCGCATCACACTCGCTAACAGCTCGCCTCGACCCACTTCGTGAACTTGTCAACTGCGACCAGCAAGTGTGTTTTCTTGTCCTTGGACCTTTTAAAAGGCCCCACCATGTCCAGCCCCCAAGTCGCAAACGGCCAAGTAATTGGAATCATCCTCAATTCCTGGGCCGGTATGTGGGCACGTCTAGAAAACTTCTGGCAACCATCACATCGCCTGACCAGATCCTCCGTGATCAGGCATGGGCAGTCAACCAATAAAAGCATGGCGGAACGCTTTGGCAACCAAGGATTTTGAACCGCATGGTGACCACAGTCCCTTCATGGATCTCACGCAATATCTCACAACCTTCCTCAGGGGACACACAACGCTGAAACGCCCCTGACACACTGCAATGATGCAACTCGCCATTAACAATGGTCATAGACTTAGACCGCCGAACTACCTGTCGGGCCAACGTCTCATCTTCTGGTAACTCGCCCCGGGTCATGTATGCCAAATAAGGGAGCGTCCAATCCAGAATGACATGTAAGGCTGCCACCAACTGAGCCTCCGGATCAGGAATAGCCAAATCTACTTCACCAGGAAGCTTGACTGACGGATTGTGCAGTACATCAAGGAAGACATTGGGCGGGACCGGTTTACGTTGAGAGCCCAGCCGGCTTAAAGCATCCGCCGCTTCGTTCTTCCGACGATCCACATGGTCCACCTGATATCCTTTCAAGTGTCCTGCAACAACATCCACCTCCCGACGATACGCAGCCATGAGTGGATCTTTGGAATCCCAAGTACACTGATACTTGCCGGGCCACCAAGTCCGAGTCACCAAAGCACTTAACCCGGCTTAGATTCATCTCCTTAGCCATCCGGAGACCATGGAGCAAAGCTTCATACTCAGCTGCATTGTTAGTACATGGGAACATTAAGCGGAGGACGTAACAAAACTTTTCACCTCGTGGGAAGTCAACACAACTCCAGCCCCGAGCCCTCCAATTGTCCGGACCCGTCAAAGTGGATGGTCCAATAGGTATGATCCGCCCTTTCTTCGTGTGCTTGCAACTCCGTCCGATCATTAATGAAATCCACAAGTGCTCGAGATTTTACCGCCGTCCGAGGTACATACCGTAAACCGTGCGGCCCAAGCTCTATGGCCCACTTAGCAATCCGCCCATTGCTTCTCGGTTACGTATGATATCGCCCAAGGAGCTGAACTAACCACCGTGATGGGATGCCCTTGAAAATATTGCTTCACTTCCGCTTGCCATAAAAAATCCATATACCAGCTTACGCCAATGCGGATATCTTCGCTTAGATTCAATGAGCACCTCGCTGATGTAATAAACCGCCTGCTGACCCGGATTTTCCTTCCTGCCTCCTTCCGCTCTACCACAATGGCTACGCTAACCGCCCTGGCATTAGCAGCAACATATAATAGAAGCGGCTCTTTGTCAATGGGAGCGGCGAGAACCGGCGGGTTGGCCAACTGCCGCTTTAAATCCTCCAATGCTTCATCGGCAGCTGAACTCTAGACAAACTAATCCGCCCTCATAGTCTCCGTGGACGACTCCCACGAAAGCACGCTGATACCGGTTTAGCTGTGGCAGGATTCTTCTTCGCTCATTGGGCCGTCTCGACGAGGTCGGTGCAGATGTCCGGCCCAGCCCCTGGCTCGCCGATCTTGCCGATGAACACGTGTATGCCACCAAAGGGGACCCGCACCAGTACTCAATCGAGCCGGCCTCGGGGCCCCGATCTGCATTGTCGATGTAGAGTTTGCCGCGACGACTCTTAGTCATCCGGCCCACAAAGATAGCCTTCGAGTCCTTCGAACTTGCCCTCTAAGATCATCAAACCATCGTGCGATAGCCCCACGGTGGGCGCCAACTGTCATGGAATTGTCACGGCAGATGTCCTCATGAAAGGACTTAGTCGCAGGGCCATCGTACGGGTTAACTCAGAGGGGTTAAAGCGGACACAAAGACACGGGAGTTATACTAGTTCGGCCCCTTCGATGAAGGTAAAGCCTATGTCTAGTTGTGATGGGATTGATGCGATTTC
The DNA here is from genome assembly GCA_021605145.1 of Aegilops bicornis. Lineage (NCBI taxonomy): Eukaryota > Viridiplantae > Streptophyta > Magnoliopsida > Poales > Poaceae > Aegilops > Aegilops bicornis. The sequence continues at coordinate 124,275,740 of CM038671.1, forward strand.
GGCGACTAGGGAGCAATAGCTTCGCCTAAGCCTCGAATTGTTCTGTCTTTAAACCGCCGGTCGTCCCCTTATATACACGGGTTGACGCCCGGCCGGCCTATAGAGTCCCGATCCGGCTCATACCAGAGTCCGGCTCGGTCTCTTCTTTCTTATCTTACATCACAAGTTTACATGACTAAGGCGGTTTACACTTATGGATCCTAATCCGCCTCTGGGCTCTGGGCCTCGTGCCTTCGTGGGCCCTGATCATGGACGAGGGTAACCCGGCCCCTTCAGGGCGGTTTACATCCGGTAGTTATATCCCCAACACACCACCATAGAGGGGAGGGACCAATTCCACCCGAATCACATCACCAGCTCATCGAGCTCAAGAACACCTCACCTCCCGAGGCTGTTCCACCACTGTACTAGTTCATCCTCAGCCCCTCAAGGTAATCCACCACAAACCTGGAGTAGGGTATTACACCGCAAGGTGGCCCGAACCAGGATAAATCTCTATGCCTCTCGTTCTTTGGGTTCGTTGGGCTAGGCCGTGGGATCATTGAGCAGGCAGACTGGGGAGAGAGTGTTCTTCATGCGCACCCCAGAGTTTGAACCTCTCAAGGGTCTGCGGAACCCGTAATCCAACAATCGTATCAACAGATTTAGATGGTGCCCTATTTAAAGTGAATGCAGTCGCCTCTAAAGCATGACCCCAAAATGATAAAGGTAAATCAGTAAGAGACATCATAAATCGCACCATATCTAATAAACTAAGGTTACGACATTTGGACACACCATTACGCTGTGGTGTTCCAGCTGGCGTGAGTTGCAAAACTATTCCACGTTGTTTCAAATGAAGACCAAACTCATAACTCAAATATTCTCCTCCACGATCAGATCGTAGAAACTTTATTTTCTTGTTACGATGATTTTCCACTTCACTCTGAAATTCTTTGAACTTTTCAAATGTTTCAGACTTATGTTTCATCAAGTAGATATACCCATATCTGCTCAAATCGTTTGTGAAGGTCAGAAAATAACGATACCCGCCGCGAGCCTCAACACTCATCAGACCACAAACATCAGTATGTATTATGTCCAACAGGTCAGTTGCTCGCTCCATTGTTCCGGAGAACGGAGTCTTAGTCCTCTTGCCCATGAGGCATGGTTCACAAGCATCAAGTGATTCATAATCAAGTGATTCCAAAAGCTCATCAGCATGGAGTTTCTTCATGCGCTTTACACCAATATGACCTAAATGATAGTGCCACAAATAAGTTGCACTATCAATATTAACTTTGCATCTTTTGGCTTCAATATTATGAATATGTGTATCACTACAATCGAGATTCAACAAAAATAGACCAGTCATCAAGGGTGCATGACCATAAAAGATATTACTCATATAAATAGAACAACCATTATTCTCTGATTTAAATGAATAACCGTCTCGCATCCAACAAGATCCAGATATAATGTTCATGCTCAACACTGGCACCAAATAACAAGTATTTAGGTCTAAAACTAATCCCGACGGTAGATGTGGAGGTAGCGTGCCAACGGCGATCACATCGACTTTGGAACCATTTCCCACGTGCATCGTCACCTTGTCCTTAGCCAACCTTCGTTTAATCTGTAGCCCCTGTTTCGAGTTGCAAATATGAGCAATAGAACCAGTATCAAATACACAGGCGCTACTACGAGCATTAGTACGGTACACATCAATAACATGTATATCAAATATACCTTTCACTTTGACATCCTTCTTATCCGCCAAATACTTGGGGTAGTTCCGCTTCCAGTGACCAGTCCCTTTGTAGTAGAAGCACTCAGTATCAGGCTTAGGTCCAGACTTGGGCTTCTTCACTTGAGCAGCAACGTGCTTTCCATTCTTCTTGAAGTTCCCCTTCTTCCCTTTGCCCTTTTTCTTGAAACTAGTGGTCTTTTTAACCATCAACACTTGATGCTCATTCTTGATCTCTACCTCCGCAGCCTTTAGCATTCTGAAGAGCTCGGGAATAGTCTTCTCCATCCCTTGCATATTATAGTTCATCACGAAGCCTTTATAGCTTGGTGGCAGTGATTGAAGAACTCTGTCAATGACACTATCATCAGGAAGATTAACTCCCAACTGAATCAAGTGGTTGTGGTACCCAGACATTTTGAGTACATGTTCACTGACAGAACTATTCTCCTCCATCTTGCAGCTATAGAACTTTTTGGAGACTTCATATCTCTCAACTCGGGCATTTGCTTGAAATATTAACTTCAACTCCTGGAACATCTCATATGCTCCATGATGTTCAAAACGTCTTTGAAGTCCCGATTCTAAGCTGTAAAGCATGGCACACTGAACTATCTAGTAGTCATCAACACGTGACTGCCAGGCATTCACAATGTTTGTAGTTGCTGGCGCAGGTGGTACACCTAGCGGTGCTTCCAGGACGTAATTCTTCTGTACAACAATGAGGATAATCCTCAAGTTACGGACCCAGTCTGTGTAATTGCTACCATCATCTTTCAACTTAGCTTTATCTAGGAACGCATTAAAATTCAAGGGAACGGTAGCACGGGCCATTGATCTACAACATAGACATGCAAATACTATCATGTACTAAGTTCATGATAAATTAAAGTTCAATTAGTCAGATTACTAAAGAACTCCCACTTAGACAGACATCCCTCTAGTCATCTAAATGATCACGTGATCCATATCAACTAAACAGTGTCCGATCATCACGTGAGATGGAGTAGTTTTCAATGGTGAACATCACTATGTTGATCATATCTACAATATGATTCATGTTCGACCTTTCAGTCTCAGTGTTCCGAGGCCATATCTGCATATGCTAGGCTCGTCAAGTTTAACCCGAGTATTATGCATGTGCAAAACGGGCTTGTACCCGTTGTATGTGAAAGTAGAGCTTATCACACCCGATCATCACGTGGTGTCTCGGCACGACGAACTGTTGCAATGGTGCATACTCAGGGAGAACACTTATACCTTGATATTTTAGTGAGGGATCATCTTATAATGCTACCGTCGTACTAAGAAAAATAAGATGCATAAAAGATAAACATCACATGCCATCAAAAATATGTGACATGATATGGCCATCATCATCTTGTGCCTTTGATCTCCATCTCCAAAGCACCGTCATGATCTCCATCGTCACCGGCTAGACACCTTGATCTCCATCGTAGCATCGTTGTCGTCTCGCCAACTATTGCTTCTACGACTATCGCTACTGCTTAGTGATAAAGTAAAGCAATTACATGGCGATTGCATTTCATACAATAAAGCGAAAACCATAAGGCTCCTGCCAATTGCCGATAACTTTTACAAAACATGATCATCTCATACAACAATTTATATCTCATCACGTCTTGACCATATCACATCATAACATGCCCTGCAAAAACAAGTTAGACGTCCTCTAATTTGTTGTTGCAAGTTTTATATGGTTGCCACGGGCTTCTAGCAAGAACCGTTCTTACCTACACATCAAAACCACAACGATTTTTCGTCAAGTGTGCTGTTTTAACCTTCAACAAGGACCGGCCGTAGCCAAACTTGATTCAACTAAAGTTGGAGAAACAGACACCCGCTAGCCACCTGTGTGTGAAGCACGTCGGTAGAACCAGTCTCATGAACGTGGTCATGAAATGTCGGTCCGGGCCGCTTCATCCAACGATGGCGCCGAATCAAAGTAAGACGTTGGTGGTAAGTAGTATGACTATTATCACCCACAACTCTTTCTGTTCTACTCGTGCATATAACATCTACACATAGACTTGGCTCTGATGCCACTGTTGGGGAATGTAGTAATTCAAAAAAATTACCTACGATCACGCAAGATCTATCTAGGAGATGCATAGCAACGAGACGGGGGAGTATGTCCACGTACCCTCGTAGACCGAAAGCGGAAGCGTTTAGTAACGTGGTTGATGTAGTCGAACGTCTTCACAATCCAACCGAACCAAGTACCGAACGTATGTCACCTCCGTGTTCAGCACACGTTCAGCGCGATGACGTCCCTCGAGATCTTGATCCAGTTGAGGACGAGGGAGAGTTTCGTCAGCACGATGGCGTGGCGATGGTGATGATGAAGTTACCGGTGCAGGGCTTCACCTAAGCACTACGATGATATGACTGAGGTGTTAAACTGTGGACGGGGGTACCGCACACGGCTAAGAGATTTTTTGTTGTGCTATTGGGGTGCCCCCTGGCCACGTATATAAAGGAGGGAGGGAGAGAGGCCGGCGGATAGGAGGGGCGTGCCAAGGGGGGAGTCCTACTTGGATTCCTTGTCCAAGTAGGATTCGCCCCCCCCCCCCTTTTCCTTTCTTCCACCGGAGGGAAAGGAAGGAGGGGAGAAGGAGAAGGAAGGAGGGGGCCGCACCCCCACCCCTTGTCCAATTCGGTTTGGGCAGGGGGAGGCACGCGTCACCTCATGGCTCTTCTTCCCTCTCTCCACTAAAGCCCACTAAGGCCCATTAACTTCCCCGGGGGTTCCGACAACCCCTCGGTACTCCAGAAAAATACCCGGGTCACTTGGAACCATTCCGATGTCCGAATATAACCTTCCAATATAACTCATAATACAAATCATCATCGAACGTTAAGCGTGCGGACCCTACGGGTTCAAGAACTATGTAGACATGACCGAGACACATCTCCGGTCAATAACCAATAGCGGAACCTGGATGCTCATATTGGCTCCTACATATTCTACGAAGATATTTATCGGTCAAACTGCATAACAACATACGTTGTTCCCTTTGTCATCAATATGTTACTTGCCTGAGATTCGATCATCGGTATCATCATACCTAGTTCAATCTCGTTACCGGAAAGTCTCTTTACTCGTTTCGTAATGCATCATCCCGTAACTAACTCATTAGTCACATTTCTTGCAAGGCTTATAGTGATGTTCGTTACCGAGAGGGCCCAGAGATACCTCTCCGATACAGGGAGTGACAAATCCTAATCTCGATCTATGCCAACCCAACAAACATGTTCGGAGACACCTGTAGAGCATCTTTATAATCACCCAGTTACGTTGTGATGTTTGATACCACACATGGTGTTCCTTCGGTATTCGGGAGTTGCATAATCTCATAGTCAGAGGAACATGTATAACTCATGAAGAAAGCAATAGCAATAAAACTAAACGATCATAATGCTAAGCTAACGGATGGGTCTTGTCCATCTCATCATTCTCCAATGATGTGATCCCGTTCATCAAATGACAACACATGTCTATGGTTAGGAAACTTAACCATCTTTGATTAACAAGCTAGTCAAGTAGAGGCATACTAGGGACACTATGTTTTGTCTATGTATTCACACATGTACTAAGTTTCTGGTTAATACAATTATAGCATGAATAATAAACATTTATCATGATATAATGAAATATAAATAACAACTTTATTATTGCCTCTAGGGAATATTTCCATTACACACAACTATCTAGGTGGTCCCTAGAAGCATCGGTTAGTCCATTATAAAAGATATCAAGTATTTCATTTTTCTTGAGAGATGATTAGACAAAGTATTAAGTAATTGGAGAAGACTCCCTCAAGCTTGAGGGAGGTTCTCTTCTTCAATTTGCACAAAGTTAAATATTTCCTGTAAAGCAACTTGTTTCTTATGAGCAGGAAAATATTTTTCAGAGAAGTAATGTATCATATCCTGAGGACTATGCACACAACCAAGAGCAAGAGAATTAAACCATATCTTAGCATCACCCTTTAATGAGAAAGGAAATAACTTAAGAATATAGTAGTAGCAATTTTTTTCCTCATGAGCAAATAGGGTGGCTATATCATTCAGTTTAGTAAGGTGTGCCACAAGAGTTTCATATTCATAACCATGGAAAGGGTCAGAATTAACCAAAGTAATTAACTCAGTATCGGGAGAGAATTCATAATCCTTATCAGTAACAAAGATAGGTCAAGTTGAAAACTTAGGATCACATCGCATTCTAGCATTCATAGATTTTTCTTTCAACTTCCCTAGTAATTTCTTAAGATCATCTCTATTCTTACAAGCAAGAAAGTCTCTAGCTAACTCTCCATCCATAACATAATCCTCAGGTATATCGGGCAATTCATAAATAGGAGTGCTAGATCTAATAGGTGTTTCAAAGTTTTCAGTTTCAGAAATATCATCAGTTCCAGTATTCACAATTTCATTAACCCTAGCAAGTTGTTCATCAAGAAATTCACCAAGTGGCACAGTTTTATCAAGAAAAGTACTAGCATCATCATAAGCATCATTCATAGCAGAAGTAGCACCATCAATTACTTGTGACATGTCAGGATTAATAGCAGGTGTAGGTGTCGCAAGCTTACTCAAAACAGAAGGTGAATCGAGTGCAGAGCTAGATGACAGTTCCTTACCTCCCCTCGTCTTAGTCGGAACGATCTTGGTTCTTTCATCCTTAAGATTCCTCATAGTGATCAATATATATAAATCCCAAGTGACTCAGCAAATAGAGCTATGCTCCCCAGCAATGGCGCCAGAAAAAGGTCTTGATAACCCACTAGTATAGGGGATCGCAACAGTTTTTTAGGGTAGAGTATTCAACCCGAATTTATTGATTCGACACAAGGGGAGCCAAAGAATATTCGCAAGTATTAGAAATTGAGTTTTCAATTCAACCACACCTGAGAGACTTAATATCCGCAGCAAAGTATTTAGTAGCAAAGTAGTATGATAGTAACAGTAATAGTGGCAAATAGTAACAGTAGCAGTTTTGTAGTGATTGTAACAGTAGCAACGACAAAAGTAACTTAGCAAAGATCAATATGTGAAAAGCTCATAGGCATTGGATCAGCTATGGATAATTGTGTTTTATAACATTCATCATGTAGCAGTTATAACCTAGGGCGACGCTTAACTAGCTTCAATTCATCAATATAATGTAGGCATGTATTCCGTATATAGTCATACGTGCTTATGGAAAAGAACTTGCATGACATCTTTTGTCCTACCCTCCCATGGCAGCGGGGTCCATAAGGAAACTAAGGGATATTAAGGCCTCCTTTTAATAGATAACCGAAACAAAGCATTAGCACTTAGTGAGTACATGAACTCCTAAAACTACGGTAATCACAGGAAAGAATCCCAATTATTGTCACCTTGGGGTATGCGGATCATAACTCGTAATAGGTGTCTACAACTTTCAAGTTAGAATCAAGAACACACATATATCCATGAAAACATAATAGGTTCATATCTAAAATCATGGCTCTCAAGCCCTAGTGACAAGCATTAAGCATAGCAAAGTCATAGCAACATCAATCTCAGAAAACAGTGGATACTAGGCATCAAACCCTAAAAGCCCAACTCAATTACATGATAAATCTCATCCAACCCATCACCGTCTAGCAAGCCTATGAAGGAACTACTCACTCCCGGAGGTGAGCATCATGAAACTGGCGACGAAGGAAGGTTGATGATGATGGCAACGGATTCCACCCTCCGGAGCCCCGAACGGACTCCAGATTAGCCCTCCCGATGAAGAACAGGAGGTGGCGGCGGCTTTGTATCATAAAACACGATGAATCCTTCTCTCTGATTTTTTTCTCCATGAATAGGTATATATGGAGTTGGAGTTAGGGTTGTCGGAGGTCCAGAGGGCCCACAAGCTCGCTAGGCACGCCCTAGGGGTGGGCGCGCCCCCTGAGCTTCTGGCTCCTGGGTGCCCCCCCCCTCCCGGTATCTTTTTCCGCCAGTATTTTTTATATATTCCAGAAATATTCTCCGTAAATTTTTAGGTCAATCCGAGAACTTTGATTTCTGCACAAAAACAACACCATGACAATTCTGCTGAAAACAGTGCCAGTCCGGGTTAGTTTCATTCAAATCATGCAAATTAGAGTCCAAACCAAGTGCAAAAGAGTTTGGAAAAGTAGATACGATGAAGATGTATCACTAGTTTGGCAAGGGGGGTGCACGCAGTGCAAAGAGCAAGAACGACGAGGGATGCAGTGGTTTTACCCAGGTTCAGGTCGCTGAGAAGCGTAAAACCTTACTCCTGCCTTGGTGTACTTAATGGGTGAATGCACAAGCACATGGAGCGCTCTCCCCCGACAAGTCGCGAGGAGAGAGCGGTTGCACGAGCACGTATGCGTGAGGTTGCAACGGGTTCCAACCCTTGTAAAGGTTGCCATTGCCCTCCTTTTATAGCTCAAGGGGTTACCACAGTGGCAAAAGGGTAATTATAGGGTGATTAGATAGAAATAGATCTATCATACCTAACTCTGCTAGTTAGGACAAAATGCATTAAATGCATCGCTAGGTGTCGCAAGGAGGGGAGTCCCGACAAGGTTGCTACACCGCTTACTCATCTACCTCCTATTAGCTTGACATGCCATTAGGACGGGTGTCAACAAAGGTTATCCTCCTTCCACCGGGATGCCACCTGCCCGACAAGCTTCACCTAACTGCCAGCGGGCTCGACACCTCATCGATGGGTGACAACCTGCTCGGTGAGGTGGAGCGCCGATGGTAGGCGAAGCCTTGCCGGGTCCTGCGCCTGTCTGGCCTTCTCCTTGCCGGCAAGGGCCTGCTTTATCTTGTATCTTGTCTTGGTCTCTTGATGCGCTCCTTGATATCACGAAGAGCTGCTTCTTGATCTTGAGCTGGTCTCCACCAAGGTCTCTTGCCGGGGAGGCTACTACTTCCCGTGCACAAGTCAGGGGTGCTAAGGACCCATTTCTTAGTGCACTGACACAGGCCATTGCACTTGCAGACATTTGCTTATTCTTCATGCTCCACTGTGAGCACTACACTTAACACTTGGCTCATTGCTGCTATGTATAAGAGCAAAGGCTTCTTACTACTCGGAGTTGCAAGCACCGGCTGGGTGGAAAGCATAGTTTTCAATTATTCAAATGCAACCTGTGCTTCATATGTCCATTCGAACTTATCTGATTTTTTCACTAATCCTGGAAATAAATTTCTTCATGGCCGCAATGTAACCAGTGAGCGTTTGGATGTCGTGAGACACTTAGGCTTTTTCATTCAGACGATAGCGCCTATCTTCTCAGGATTAGCTTTCATTCCTTGTTCAGAAACAAGGAAACCGAGTAATTTACTAGTTGGGACTCGAAAATCGCACATAGCAGGGTTGAGTTGTATCCCCTAACTTCAGAGGATTTTGAAGGTCTCGATGAGGTCGGCTAAGATGTCGGATCCTTTCTTAGACCAGACCATGATATCATCCATATATGCTTCCACATTTCGATTAATATCATCATAAACACACCTAAATCATGCGTTGGAAAGTTACGCCTGCATTTTTTAGACAGGATAGCATCATGATGTAGCATAAACACACGAAAGGGGTGATGAAGGCCGTTTTTATTTCATCGGGATCATACATTCGGATCTGATGGTACCCTAAGTATGCATCAAGAAAACAAAGTCTCTCGCAGCCAACACTGGAGTCTGCTATCTGGTCAATACGAGGAAGGGGAAAATGATCCTTGGAATAGACCCTAGTTAAATGCGTCTACAAGAGTATAGGAAACGAAATGGTGAAGATATGCAAGTGAAAGTAACAAGGTAGAGTTAGAGAGATGCAAACACTGGTTAATTCGGTAAAGATTTTTCCCATGGTTGTAATAAACTTGATACCATGTGTGCTTGAACCTTAAGGGTCGAGCGCATAAGGGAAGGAACCTACTCGATCGAGGCTAGATTTTGCTACTTGGATATGATCCGATTAGGACTTGGGCCATGTGCCGAGTAAACTATGGGCTTCATACCTCTAGTGAGCCTTAACTGATTATCCCATGATGAGACTTCTATATAACTAAAGGTATGATGCTCAGTTAAGGGCGGTTGTAACTACATTGGCTAGGTTATACATGTGACATATTCTAGCCACCTCCACTCGCCCTGGTCATGCAAATGGGCCTACCAGTCCATCTCTCAAACTTCGATCTACACGCAAGGATATCCCTAGAGGCGGGGCACTTGCACCACACTAACGAATTGCTTGAGGGATTCCATGATTGGCTATTCGAGGGAATTGGCTGGAGGAGATGAATTGAATGGACAACACTCTCCTCCGAACAACACTCTACTCAAATTATACTTCCACTACGAGGACTGAGTGTCTAGTGGTAATCTCGTGATCTATCTCCCGAGCATTCTCTCGGGTGTTCTATGCAGAAGGAATTATTTTCTTTATCCAAGCATTGCACGCTACATAGCCCAATAGCGGGGATCTTGGATATCATGAGGGCCATGTTGTCAACACCTTGCGCCTTAGCAAGAATCTATCATTATTTTAAGATAATTCTAAGTTTGAACAAGCAATCAATAGTTTTATGAGGTAAAATATGCTCAATAGTAAATTTGTTATGAGTAACCCATAAATACAAGGAAATAGAAGCAAAAATAACCCAACATAGCTGTCTTGAATTGCCAGAGAAAGGAGCAAGACAAGAAAACCAATTATGAAAGTTCAATGGGTCCCAATGCCACAAGCGAACACAACTCTAAAAAATATAGCCATGGTATAGGTAAACAAAATGTGCTCCACATTCTCAATCTCTCCATAAATAATGCAAGCTTCATTTGCCAATCCTTGTCAACTTACATAGCTATAATGGTTCTTCATTCAAAAGCATGGTTACTTCATAAATTTAATGGGAAAACGACTAACATAGCAGATAACCATCTATGAGTCTGATAGTTACATAAGGAAATAACAAATACAAACATATTCAAACAAATCTTGTTCTATCTTTTACACTCACACAATATTTTCCAATCTTATGCAATTTTATTCATCATTTTATTTCTAAAAGTAAAGAAACCATAATATATTTTCCATCTGGGATAGAACCTCTGCCTTCATCCATTTTGGCGCTCATAGTTCAACTTTGTAGCTTGTTCTTCCTTGCTTTGCTATGGGAACTCATGTGACCACCAAAGGCTTGAGATGAGTTGAAGGTGAGACTGCAAATGCTGCATCTGTACTTACGTGAACTCGTAGTATTATGCACAATACCACTATTAGTAATGCCATTTGGTACACCCATAGGAGTCTTGTCTTCTCTGGGGCCATGTGAGGATGTGGCGAATGGAGCAAAAGGGGTAGGCACAACATAACTAGCGTCACGGGTTAGCGTCCCATGTGGTATATTTTGTGGACCCTGTATAATAATTGGTGAGTGGTGACAAAATATAGAAATACAAAACAATTGTGATGGTACTAAGTTTACCTTGTAGACACTCCTGGTTGGGATCTCAAAGATTGGACCATCATCTATTGCTCCAATAGTATTAAGGTGGGCATTGACAACTGCAATGGGATCTCCTTGGAGTAAGGATGTAATTGATGGAGACTCCATAGAAAAGATCCTCCTTTGATCCGATGAACTAAAGTAGTTCCTAATAGGGTTTGACAGGAAATCTTGGTGCGAGAATATTTCTGGCGGGTTCTCAAAGATTTCCCTATGGTTGGGCAGAGAAGTAAGGGTATTGACCCTAGTTGAAGGAGTAAACTTTGCATCAGGCAACTGTGGAGGTAGTGATGATAGTGATGCACTGGTTTGATATGGCATGATGGAACAATCTTTGATTGATCGCATGGTAACTACATGTGGTGCATCAATGGTAGGTGGGGTGTTCCATACCCAAGTTGAATCTGATGGTGTGGAATTCAGGGGAACAAAATCACTCAACATCGGCATGATCGCTTTGCCTCTCGGTGCATCATGCAAGGGAGAAATTTTGGCCTCACTTTCACTAGATCTGACTTTGTTAGGATAGGAGCCATTAGGATCCATAGCTCCAAGTAAAATCAAGAACTTTTCTGGAAAGGTATGGAAAGTAGAGATGTATATGGTATGGTAGTGTTCGTTTCTTAGGAGGGATGCTACATGAGGTGATATTAGGTGTATTTATAGGAATCTTGCGTATCTATGAACATGCATGCCTTCATGTATTATTCAATTGTGTCATTAACTAAAATATTTGAACTTTAATCACCAGTATTCATACAGTATCTAAGAGATATGGGTGATAAATTATTCTAATAATTCATGATATCTTCTAGGATATCTTATTGGTAATTTAGTAATGGACATGGGCTGGGTCGGCCCGCCGGGTCACTTACCGACCCAAAAATTTGAGGCCAATGGGTCGTGTTGGTCGGTCTCAAAAAAGATTGGGGTCAACAGAGCCGGCCCCTGGTGACCCGCTGGGTCAACCTGGTCAGCCCACCTTATAGTCTTATATCTCACATCAGCTGCAATCTCCTTCGCGTTGGCATTATCGTAAGGCCCAATTTTGCGATGCGGTCTATCGGATAATTTCCGGCAAATGCTCGCCTATATGAACAACAAAAATGTTTGGGTATATTTAGGTAAGATGCGCACATACAAACCACAAGCAGATGGCTTGATTTTTTCTATTAACCACATATTAGAAATCTTATCAATTCTTACACTAGTCGGATTCCATTTAAACCATGGCTCATTTTAACACCTCGTTTTCCCACAAGGCAATGTAAAGAAAGAATTTGGGTCGACCCAACATGCCCATTGGGACAACAAGGCCACTAACTATTTTTTATGTGGGTTGACCTGTGACCTCTCAAATTGGGCTTGGGGCGGGTCCAAGGCCAGGTTCGGGTCAGCCCATTCCCATCCTAATGGTAAATCCAAAAACGCCATCTTCTACATAAAAGTTGGTATTTATTCCTCTTGAAAAAAAATATTGAATGATATATGGTATTATTATAGAAACATGAGTCCCTCGATCTTGGATGAAAAAACATTACCAATGTTGCTATGAAATTACATGTGTCTTCTTAAACTAGTGATGATTGTCTCGGCTTATTGTCTCAAATTTCTAACATTTCTTATTTAACTTCCTAGACTTGCACCCTAGGTCCAAACTAGCTACTATTTGCTAATCAATCCTGGAGGGGTGGGTGCGAGAGAGATATAGAGAGTGGGGGAGGAGAGATAAAGTAAGAGAGAACTTTCCCATTTTTTCTCAAAATCTATTTTAAATATACAAGTATGGTTCCTTAATACAAGGAAGTTGTCGTAATAACTAAAATATACCTAGAATTCATGGAAACCTCATGAAATGCCAATATTATGTTCCTATATAGCTATTGACATTGGGATCCCCTGCGGAAGGGCCATGGCAAGGATTCGCCATAGGATACCTAAACGGCCCGAGTCTGTGCCAGGAGATCACTTGACTGGGCTGACAGCATAAAGCCCATGCGTCTGACCTAGGCCAAGACGTCGACCTGGTTGGACCGGTATTGGGCAATCAAAGCGGGTGTTTCCAACAACACCATCGAGATAGCTTCATTGCATAGTAGTAAATCATGTAGTAATTAACCATCATCGTCATGGCCTTATATTACAACATGGCTCACATAACTGTTGTACCTTACCGATGCCCTCCACCACCATGATCTCCACCATCGTGCCCTCCACCATTGTGCATTTGATCGCCGCCCATGAAGATCTCTAGAGTGTGCCGATGGATGGCCTCATCCACTGATATTTCAGTCCTAGTCTTTGCGGTTGCAGAACAGGTTCGTGCCGTTTTGGATCTACAGTGCACTAATCTCCATCCTATTCCTCCAAGAAATTTTCTTGGTGTCTTTTTTCTCTTCTTCCCCCCTCCCAATGTCATCGCTTGGCCTTGCATTACAATGTTGTCTCGGTGGCATTGCCTCTGGTTTCAATGTGGATCAGCTTCATGATCGTTCATTTTGGTTCTCGACGGCCTCCAAAAAAGTGGGACATTTCATCTACGGTCTTAGAGACATGATTTAGTCGGATTTCATTTTTAATTTCATCTTATTTGGTCCACCTCATCTCTGGAATAACACAGATTCAAATGGGGTTAAAGATTTGGAGTTGCAACTTGTTAGCTACGTTGGGATTTTCCCCGAAGAGGAAGGGTGGAGCCGTCCAGTAGATATAAGTATTTCTCTCAATGAGAACCAAGGTTATCGAACCAATACGAGAATCACACAAAACCCAGTGAATAGCGCCTGCACACATAAAAGCAAATACTTGCACCCAATGCGGGCAAGAGGGTTGTCAATCCCCATAAACTCGTTACTTGCAAGGATTAAATCTTGTATAGGTAGATAGATAAATGCAAAATAAAAGAGAAGTAAATAAATTGCAACAAGGTATTTTTGGTTTTAGTAATACGAGTAAAGTAGACCCGTGGGCTGTAGTTTTCACTAGAGGCTTCTCTCTCGAACACATAGCATACGACAGGTAAGCAAATTACTGTTGGGCAATTGATATAAAAGCGCATAGTTAATTATGATGTTATTCATGGCAATGATCACACATATAGGCATCACGTCCATGACAAGTAGACCGACTCCTACCAACATCTACTACTATTACACCAGCAATCGTCCACTATCCAACATGCATCTATGGTATTAAGTTCATGACAAATAGGGTAATACTTTAAGCAAGATGACATGATGTAGACAAAGTAAACCCATTCTATATGAGTAAACCTTGTCATTTCACCCTTAGTAGCAACAATAAAATAAGTGCCTCGCTACCCCTTTTGTCACTGGGTGAGGACACCGCAAGATTGAACCCACTGCAATGCACCTCTCCCACTGAAGATAAATCAATCTAGTTGCCCAAACTAAATGAATAGATCAGAGAGAAATACAAAGCTATCTTAATCGTGCATAATAAAGTTCAGAAAAGACTCAATTCTTTCAATGAATAATCTGATCATAAACCCACAATTCATCGGATTCCAACAAACACACTGCAAAAGAAGATTACACCGGATAAAACTCCTAGAAGATCGAGGAGAACATTGTATTGAAGATCAAAGGGAGAGAAGAAGCCATCTAGATAATAGCTATGGACCCGTAGGTCTCTGGTGAACTACTCACGCATCACCGAAACGCGGGAAGGATGATGTAGAAGCCCTCCGTGATTGATTCCCCCTCCGGCAGAGTACCGGAAAAGGCCTCCAGATGGGATTGCGGAAGAACAGAAGCTTGCAGTGGCGGAAAAAGTGTTTCAGGTGGCTCTCTCAAGGTTTGCCAATGTTTGATAATTTTAGAAGTGGAATTAGGTCAGATGGAGCCATGTGGGGCCCACAAGGTAACATGGTGCGCCATGTTTCCTTGCCATCTCCACGCTTGTCATCTGGTCTCCTCCTAAAGCTTCTAGGGTTTCTTTTGTCCAGAAAAAAATCATCAAAAAGTTTCATAGCGTTTGGACTCTGTTTGGTACTGATTTTCTAGAAAATCAAAAACAAGCAGCAAACAGCAACTAGGCACTGGGTTAATAGGTTAGTTCCCAAAATTATAGATACGTTGGAGACGTATCAGCATCCCCAAGTGTCGTGGAATTGTCACGGCAGATGTCCTCGTGAAAGGACTTAGTCGTGGAGCCATCTCAACTAGGAAGCTTAAAGGGGTTAAAGTGGGACAAAGGACACGGGAGTTATACTAGTTCGGCCCCTTACGATGAAGGTAAAAGCCTACGTCTAGTTGAGGTGGAATTGTTGGGGTTTCGATCACCAGGGAGCAAATCTGCTTTGCCCGGCTCTCGATTTGATGTTACCTGCCCTAAGCCGCCGGCGGGTCGTCCCCTTATATACACGGGTTGACGCCCTGCGGCCTACAGAGTCCCGACCGGCTCATAAACAGTGTCCGGCTCGGTGACTAGTTAATCTTGCCTTACAATACATGTTATGCCATTATGGCGGCCTTAAGTCGCCTGTAGGCTTTAGGCCCTTTATTGAACCGCCATCTTCAAGCTTGATATTGGGCTTCATATGGTGAATCATCTTTGCGTAACCCAGCCCCTCCTGGGCGGTTTACACAAATAGTTATATCCCCAACATTAGGCCCCAGATTGATTTGAACCGGTTCATGTCAATCTTCAATACCTTAAGAAAAAGTCTTTTGTCTTATGTCTGTGCAAAGGTTATAGCCCGTCGTGACGTCATCTTCCGGATTCACGATAACCCACCGTGACGTCATCTTCCATTAAATTCATATTTTACTCTGTCATATCTCAATGGATCTTTATCTTTATTGACCATTCTGAAAATCGAGGCGTCGGAGTAGTTAGATAATCACGCCTGGCCTCCTCGTTTCTCGCGCTCTCTCAGTCAGTCCTCCCTTATAAATAGGCGCGACCCCTAGGTCCTTTCCATTTTCCCCCTTCTGTCGTCTTCTTCCCCTCGCGACTCCTCTGCTGCTCGAGCTCTGCCGTCGCCGCCGCCGCAGCAGAGCACCGCATCTTCGTCGACCTTGGCCGCTGCATCGACCTGAATTTCCAGAGAACAGCGGCGAACCCCCGCAGCAAGTCTGCATCTGTAAGTTTCTTCCTCCCTGTACCTCAGATCCACATTAGGATTCTCGAGTTCCTCGGTGTTCTTCGCTGTTCATCATGAACCCTTCATAGATTTCACCACCGCAGCCTTTCTTTGATCTTAAGGTAGTATAAAACTGATGCGGTAGCTGTTCCGCACCCATTTCGAATGCAAATAAATCCCTTTCCTTTATATAGAGGCTTCGTTAGAACTTATGAACTCATCTGTACTGGTTTCTAGGTCTAGAATAATTTTATTTTTTGTACACCTGTTTGATCCAAAATAATATCTGCCAGCTGCGAAACTTGTTTGTGCGACCCTTAGGAAAAAATCTGTTTCTGTCAGATCCATTTAACCATGGTGACTCTCATCACCGGCTTAAAATAGACAATATTATATTGATAACTCCGACCACTCATGGCAGTTAAAAACAACTTAACTGCTTCTCAAGCCCATGGCGGCTTTGAATACCCGGATATACTTAGCCATATGTCATTAGACCCCTTCGTAAGCCGCCACTTTGCATATGAATTTGAAATGTTCCCCTCTGGTTTAAATTTGAGCCGAAAAACTTTTTATTTTGTCATAGGCTTCCGACTGCATAATGGTACCCAAGGCTCCCAAAGCACCCGTGACCTGCAACTGGGTTAAATCCATCATTACTGAGAGCACCTTGAATGACTTCTTGAAGACCGGTTATCTGCCCAAGAAGGAAATCATGTCCTATCGTGCTCCTGATCCGGTCGAGGAGAAACCTTACCCCAAGGAAGGGAAGTCATCGTGTTTACTGGTCACATGAACCGGGGCTTTTCTCCACCCGGCTCAAAAAATTTCAGAGACATTTTGCACTTTTTTATCTCCGTCCTCAAGACATTGGGCCTAACTCCATATCAAATATTTGCAACTTTCAAGTGTTTTGTGAAGTGTATCTTGGCGAAGAACCCAACCTACTGCTTTTCCGAGAGCTGTTTTATTTAAACCGCCAGAACGAACGTGCCAACGGACCCAGTTTGGAACTTGGTGGCATTTCCATTCAGCGACGGAGGGATTGCCTTTTCCCGTATGCTGAACCGCCAAGTCACCCCAAGGACTGGAACCAAACGTGGTTCTACTGTCAGGATACTTCTCCGGATAATGAGAATCCTCTGCCCGGCTTTTGCGCCCTGCGCCTCGAATCCAACCATCCACTGCCATATAAGTTGTCTGCCGCAGAACGTCAGAAACTTGCCCCCAACATAAAGAAGATCAGGGCTCTTCTGGGGAACGGTTTAAACGGCATTGACTTGGTCTGAGTTTGGATCTCCTGGCGGGTTATTCCATTAAGCCGCCGCCCCAGCCTGATGTGCAATTATACAGGCGAGAGAAATGATCCACTGCAGCATAGCCCCGATGATCTGCCTAATGATATAGTTGAAACTACGATAAAGTCTCTTCTGAAAGAGGGCTCGGTGGATCTGCAGATCTTGTTGGCTTGATCCATTTTGCAAGACTGACCCGGCCCGGTGTAAGTCACCAGTCTAGACACCTTTACTTTTCACTTTAAACCACTTTGCTCTTACTCATAACCCTTTGTTGTTATTCATAGGCAAATGATAAATTTTGGAAGGTCCCGTATGACCATGAGGCCGCTAAATAGGCCAGGGCAGCTAAGAAGGCCGAGAGGAAAACCGCCAAGGCCGTAACTCAGAAGAAAAAGAAACCAAGCGCCTCAGATTTGCTTAAGCTGGATGACACGTCTGATGATGATGAAGAAGAGGTAACCCTGATCTCCCTTGGTTCTTTCTTCCGATTATCTTATTAACCTTGAACTTCTTTCAAGATGATACGGGAACCAGCCAGGCAGTTGAGGAAGAGGTAATATCTATTTCCTCCGACTCAAAACCATTGCCGAGACCGAAATTCCGACAAGTAACCCGGAAAATAAGGTTTTCACACCCTTTAGCTTATTTGGACCCTCACTTTCTTTTGAAGCAACAACAGCATGAAAATCCGCCAAACCCGGACCGATGGGGCGACGATCTGTCCTCCGGGTTACCTAACACTCCTTTACGGAAGCGCCGGGCCAAGGTTTTGTCTTTTAACTGCTCTTATTGTATTCTTAACTAGGTTGCATATCATCTTCTAATCTTTTATATTTCTTTGAACAGGAAATTGCCCGTACTTCCTCTGGTGACTCCTCTCAAACAGCCTTGCCGGCTTTCAAGACCGTCCCTGGGTAAATGCAATTGTGACTCTTTCTCCTGTCATTCATATGCCTTCATTTATATCTAACTTGTCATAATCCATGCAGTGGGCAGGAAAAGCCTAATAAGAAGGCAAGAGCGAATAAACCGCATGACCCATCAAAAGCTGCTGAACCGGAGGCACGGATCCCTGCTCCTGATGTCTCAGAGCAACAGCCAATAGAACCTGTCATCAATACCCCTCCTGAGATTCCAGATCTTACCATAGATGCCCCAGATGCCAACCCCTCAACTTCCATTCCCTTGAGCCAATTTAAGCCGTCTGACACTGCACATGATGACGTGCTGATTACTGGCACCGGCTTTGTTAAGCCGGGGAATCCCATAATTCTTGCCCAACATACTGCCAAGCAAGAAGCTGTTGAGAGTCGGAAACAGAAGTTTGACGTTTCTCATTACTCTCAGTTGAGCAGCAATGAAATCATGTCCGGCTATCTGAATGAGGTCCATTCGAGCCGTGACCTTGAAATTGACATGGTTAGACAAATGTATCAAAAAATTGAGGTATGAACCTTTACCTTTTTCTGTACTATATTTATCATATCAGCCCCCAAGTCTAATGCTTATGATGAGTATGCTGTAGATTTTAGAATAGATACAGAAAACATGTATTATGCTGTAAGTAAACATTTATGACAAAATTCAGCTCATACTATCTCCTTCAACGGCCGGCTTATAAATAAGTCGGGCCCTTTAAATAGTTGAACTAAGTAATCTGTGTATAAACATGACTGCAATATATATTAGTCCCCAAGTACGAAGTACTCTTGCTTGCAAAGTACTTGGTACTTAAATTTATAAGTCGGCATATAATCAAAACGTTTATCGAGCCATTAGCCCCCAGGTACCAAGTGGTCTTGCTGGCAAAGTGGTTGGTACTTGATTATGTAAAGAACCATTAGTTTGGAAAATACAGTTCATTGAGGTACATTAGCCCCCAAGTGCCAAGTGTTTTTGCTTGCAAAAGACTTGGGACTTCGAAATTAGTACAAATGTAATCTTATTTAACTTGGTATTGTCAACAGGCTGTCACTGCAGATTTGGAGTCACAATTGTCGGATGTCAAAACCCGGCTGATTACTCAAGAAACTGAGACTCAGAAGGCGATATCAAAATTTGATTTGATGGTGACAGAAAAACAAAATTTGAAAAATGAATTCGAAGCAGAGAAGAAAACCTGGGCGGACCAAACGACGGATCGTGCCGAAAAAGCCGAAAAAGCCCTTGAAGAAACAACCACTGAATTGACCGGCATAAAGAACCATGTGAATCAGATGGTGTCAGCTATCTTTGGTAAGCCGCCATACCCAATCATTAGAGTTAATGTATTACTGACCACATAACCCGTCACTTATGATGCATTATATTCAGGTTCCCGAAGCAGCAACCTTAAAGGAGATATGTTGCTGAAGTTGAAGGCTGTGTATACCCTTGTTGAACAGTTGTACACGGGGACGCAACGCACCTTAGCTTCCCTCTCTCCGACAGGTCAAACATCCACCTTACTGCAAGATGTCCTGAAGAAGCTTTCTGTGCTGCCTGTGAGATTTCAAGAAATCAAGCGATCTGCTGCAAGAGCCGGTGCTGTTACGGCTTTAAGCCGGGCCAAGGCATGGGTACCAAAGCTTGACCTGTCTGAGGTAGCCACTGGTTATCCAAGCCTTCAAGAGGAAGTCACTGCTTTTGATCATAAAGCTTTTACAGCCTGTGTGAAGGAAATCCGGCCGCTGGCCACTATTATCGCCAATGAGTTAGATCTGTCCAAATACCAGCCGGCTTTTGATCAGGAGAATAAAAAGCTGCCAACTCCGGCTTATCTAGTGAAGGATTTAACCCCACCAATCAGTAAGCACACTTTTGCTCCTGAAATTGATCAATCGGAACTTATAGATGATGAAGCTGAATTTGAAGCTTTATCTGGTATGGATTGGTCTTCACAGCCGGAACCGGAAGATGAAGAGCTGGCGAAGGGTGATACTGAGGGCTAGAGTAGCAAATCCTGGACTTTAAACCGCCGAGAGGTTTTAAATGCAATCTGTTTTATACAAACAATTTGATCTCATCCGGCCCTGTGGAGGCATGTAATAGGATGAAATGACGTTGCATCTGTTTATGCCATCGTGCATGCTGCTTTAGCACTTAATATCCTAAAACCTCCATCATATGCTACTTTGTCATATGTCTCCTTTATGTTTATATGAATGCTTGACTTGCCCTGTTATCATTTGGAGCACTTTTATTTCCAGACTATTTTTTAATGCACGGATAAATCAGAAAACAGACGGATAATACTATTTTTGCTTTATTTATTCTAAATAACAGAAAGTAAAAAGAGGGTACAGAAGGTTGTGCCTTCTAGTTTCATCCATCTCGTGATCATCAAAATGAATCCACTAACAAGGTTGATCAAGTCTTGTTAACAAACTCAATCCGAATAACACGGAACCAGAGAAATTTCGAATAACACTAAGTTACCTCAACGGGGATATGAAAATCCCCAACAATAAGAATATCATACTTTTTCTTGACAGTAGGGAGAGGAAATTCAAAACCTCGAAAAATGATAGTTGGAACTTTTTCAATAGAATTGATGCTATGGACTTGAGATTGTTTCCTCGAAAAGTGTACCGTATGCTCATTACCATTAACATGAAAAGTGACATTGCCTTTGTTGCAATCAATAACAGCCCCTGCTGTATTAAGAAAAGGTCTACCAAGGATAATAGACATACTATCGTCATCGGGAATATCAAGAATAACAAAGTCCATTAAGATAGTGACATTTGCAACCACAACAGGCACATCCTCACAAATATCGACATGTATAGCAGTTGATTTATCGGCAATTTGCAAAGATATTTCGGTAGGTGTCAACTTATTCAATTCAAGTCTATGATATAAAGAGAGAGGCATAACACTAACACCGGCTCCAAGATCACATAAAGCAGTTCTAACATAATTTCTTTTAATAGAGCATGGTATAGTTGGTACACCTGGATCTCCAAGTTTCTTTGGTATTCCACCCTTAAAAGTGTAATTAGCAAGCATGGTGGAAATTTCAGCTTCCGGTGTCTTTCTTTTATTTGTAATGATATCCTTCATATACTTAGCATAAGGATTTACTTAAAGCATATCAGTTAAGCGCATACGTAAGAAAATAGGTCTAATCATTTCAAAGAAAGCTCAAAATCCTCATCATCCTTTGACTTGGATGGTTTAGGAGGAAAGGGCATGGGTTTCTGAACCCATGGTTCTCTTTCTTCACCGTGCTTGCTAGCAAAAAAATCTCTCTTATGATAACGTTGATTCTTTGATTGTGGGTTATCAAGATCAACAGTTGGTTCAATGTCTACATCATTGACTTTGCTAGGTTGAGCATCAACATGAACATTATCATTAACATTATCACTAGGTTCATGTTCATCACCTAATTATGTTTCAGCATCAGAAATAGAAATATCATTGGGATTCTCAGGTGTGTCTACAGTAGGTTCATTAGAAGCATGCAAAGTCCTATCGTTTTTCTTTTTCTTCTTTTTAGAATCTTAATCGATTCTCTTAGGGTGGCCTTCAGGATACAAAGGTTCCTGAGTCATTCTACCAGTTCTAGTAGCCACTCTAACAGCAAAGTCATTTTTACTATTTAATTCATCAAGCAAATCATTTTGAGCTTTGAGTACTTGCTCAGCTTGAGTAGCAACCATAGAAGCATATTTGCTAACGCGGTGAAGTTCATCTTTAACTCTAGCCAGATTATCACCTACGCATCCTATCTTGAAAGCATTATTCTTTAACTCTCTACCAACATAAGCATTAAAACTTTCTTGTCTAGCCATAAAGTCATCAAATTCATCTAAGCACGGGCTATGAAATTTAGTAGAGGGTATTTCAACATTATCATATCTATAGAGAGAATTTACCTTTACTACCTGTGTCGGGTTATCAAGACAATGTAGTTCTTCAAAGATGTAAATTAAGACCATGTATTTCTTCAATAGGTGGTAAATTCTTAACATCTTTAGCTTTAATACCTTTTTCTTTCATTGATTTCTTTGCCTCTTGCATATCTTCAGGACTGAGAAATAAAACACCTCTCTTCTTCGGAGTGGGTTTAGGAATAGGCTCAGGAGTTGGCTCAATTGGTTCAGGAATTACTTCAGGAACTGGCTCAGGAAGATTCCAATTATTTTCATTAGTCAACATATTATTCAGTAATATTTCAGCTTCATCAAATGTTCTTTCCCTGAAAACACAACCAGCACAACTATCCAAGTAGTCCTTGGAAGCATCAGTTAGTCCATTATAAAAGATATCAAGTATTTCCTTTTTCTTAAGAGGATGATCAGGCAAAGCATTAAGTAACCGGAGAAGCCTCCCCCAAGCTTGTGGGAGACTCTCTTCTTTAATTTGCACAAAATTATATATTTCCATAAGGCAGCTTATCTCTTATGAGCAGGGAAATATTTAGCAGAGAAGTAATAAATCATATCCTGGGGACTACGCACACAACCAGGAGCAAGAGAATTATACCAAGTCTTAGCATCACCCTTTAATGAGAACGGAAATATCTTAAGGATATATAAATACCGAGACTTCACATTATTAGTAAATAGGGTGGCTATATCATTCCACTTGGTAAGATGTGCCACAACAGTTTCAGATTCAAGGCCATAAAAAGGATCAGATTCAACTAAAGTAATAATCTCCGGATCAACAGAGAATTCATAATCCTTATCAGTAACACAGATAGGTGAAGTAGCAAAAGCAGGATCGGGTTTCATTCTAGCATTAAGAGACTGCTGCTTCCATTTAGCTAATAATTTCTTAAGATCATTTCTATCATTGCAAGCAAGAATTTCCATAGCAGCTTTTTCATTCATAACATAACCCTTAGGAACAACAAGTAATACATAATCATTGGGGGAACCTTCATCATCACTATCATCAATACTAGGTTCTTCAATATTTTCATTCCCCCTAACTCTAGCAAGTTGTTCATCTAGAAATTCACCTAATGGCAAAGTAGTATCACGCACAAAAGTAGTTTCATCATGCATAGCAGAAGTGACGTCATCAATAACATGTGACATATCAGAATTCATAGCAGTAGCAGGTTTAGGTGTCGCAAGCTTACTAATAACGAAAGGAGAATCTAGTGCAGAGCTAGATGGCAGTTCCTTACCTTCCCTCGTAGTTGACGGCAAAATCTTGGTCTTAGCATCTTTCAAATTCTTCATAGTGATCAGCAGATATAAATCCCAAGTGACTCAGAGAATATAGCTATGCTCCCAAGAACGGCGCTTAAATTAGTCTTGATAACCCACAAGTATAGGGGATCGCAACAGCTTTCGAGGGTAGAGTATTCAACCCAAATTTATTGATTCGACACAAGGGGAGCCAAAAAATATTCTTAGTATTAGCAGTTGAGTTGTCAATTCAACCACACCTGGATAACTTAGTATCTGCAGCAAAGTGTTTAGTAGCAAAAGTGGTATGATAATAAAGGTAACATGAGAAAAGTAAAGATAAATGTTTTTGGGTTTTTGTAGTAGTTGTAACGAGCAACGGAAAAGTAAATAAGCGAAGAACAATATGTGAAAAGCTCGTAGGCAATGGATCGATGATGGATAATTATGCGGATAGATTCCTCATGCAATAGTTATAACATAGGGTGATATAGAACTAGCTCCAATTCATCAATGTAATGTAGGCATGTATTAGTAAATAGTCATACGTGCTTATGGAAAAGAACTTGCATGACATCTTTTGTCCTACCCTCCGTGGAAGTGGGGTCCTTAAGGAAACTAAGGGATATTAAGGCCTCCTTTTAATAGAGAACCGGAACAAAGCATTAACACATAGTGAATACATGAACTCCTCAAACTACGGTCATCACCGAGAAGTATCCCGATTATTGTCACTTCGGGGTTATCGGATCATAACACATAATAGGTGACTATAGACTTGCAAGATAGGATCAAGAACACACATATATTCATGAAAACATAATAGGTTCAGATCTGAAATCATGGCACTCGGGCCCTAGTGACAAGTCATAGCAACATCAATCTCAGAACATAGTGGATACTAGGGATCAAACCCTAACAAAACTAACTTGATTACATGGTAAATCTCATCCAACCCATCACCGTCCAGCAATCCTACGACGGAATTACTCACGCAAGACGGTGAGCATCATGAAATTGGTGATGGAAGATGGTTGATGATGACGACGGCGACGAGTCCCCCTCTCCGGAGCCCCGAACGGACTCCAGATCAGCCCTCCCAAGAGAGATTAGGGCTTGGCGGCGGCTTCGTGTCGTAAAATGCGATGAAACTTTCTCTCTGATTTTTTTCTCCCCGAGACGGAATATATGGAGTTGGAGTTGAGGTTGGAGGAGGTCCAGGGGGGCCACGAGATAGGAGGCCGCACCCTAGGGGGGGCGCCCCCTGTCTCATGGACGGTCATGGGCCCCCGCATTAATTCTTTCGCCAAAAACTCTTACAAATTCCAAAAAGTGCCTCCGTTGATTTCAGGACATTCCGAGAACTTTTGGTTTCTACACATAAAACAACATCATGGCAGTTCTGCTGAAAAGAGCATCAGTCCAGGTTAGTTTCATGCAAATCATGCAACTTAGAGTCCAAAACAAGGGCAAAAGTGTTTGGAAAAGTAGATACGTTGGAGACGTATCAGAGGGTAGGACAAAATATGTCATGCAAGTTCTTTTCCATAAGCACGTATGACTATTTACGGAATACATGCCTACATTACATTGATGAATTGGAGCTAGTTCTATATCACCCTATGTTATAACTATTGCATGAGGAATCGCATCCGGCATAATTATCCATCACTGATCCATTGCCTATGAGATTTTCACATATTGTTCTTCGCTTATTTACTTTTCCGTTGCTACTGTTACAACTACTACAAAAACCCAAAAACATTTATCTTTACTTTTGCTACCGTTTCTATTATTGTCATACCACTTTTGCTACTAAACACTTTGCTGCAGATACTAAGTTATCCAGGTGTGGTTGAATTGACAACTCAACTGCTAATACTCAAGAATATTCTTTGGCTCCCCTTGTGTCGAATCAATAAATTTGGGTTGAATACTCTACCCTCGAAAGTTGTTGCGATCCCCTATACTTGTGGGTTATCAGTGACAAATTTTGTTATGTACTCCGGCTCATGTTTCCTTGTACTAACAATGCAGCTGAGTATGAGGCCTTGCTCCATGGTCTTCGGATGGCTAAGGAGATGAATTTAAGCCGGGTAAGGTGCTTGGGCGACTCAGATCTGGTGGCTCAACAGGTGTCAGGCAAGTGGGACTCTAAGGATCCCCTCATGGCGGCTTATCGCCGTGAAGTTGATGATGTAGCTGGGCACTTCAAGGGTTATCAAAGTGGAGCACATTGATCGAAGGAAGAATGAGGCGGCTGACGCCTTAAGCCGGCTGGGATCTCAGCGTAAGCCGGTACCGCCTAACACCTTTTTGGATGTTTTGCATAATACTTCTGTCAAGTTACCCACAGAGGAAGACTTAGCTGTTCCAGACCCAGAGGGCAGCTGGTGGCGGCTCTTCACGTCATCCCGGATTGGACAGTGCCATATTTGGCTTACTTGACCCGGGGAGAGTTGCCTGAGGATGAGACCTTGGCGAGACAAATCATCCAGCGCTCTAAGTCCATGACAATTGTTCATGGTGAGTTGCATCGTCGCAGTGTCACTGGGGCGTTTCAACGTTGTGTGTCACCCACGGAAGTTCAGGAAATAATTCGTGAGATCCATGAAGGGGGTTGCGGTCATCATGCCGGCTCAAAATCTCTGGTGGCCAAGGCCTTCCGTCATGGTTTTTATTGGCTAACGGCTCGTGCTGATGCGGAGGATCTGGTCAGTAAATGTGATGGTTGTCAAAAATTCTCACGACGAGCTCATGTGTCGGCTCAAGAGTTAAGGATGATTCCAATTACTTGGCCGTTCGCAGTCTGGGGGCTTGATATGGTTGGGCCTTTCAAAAGGTCCAAGGATAAAAAGACACACCTCCTGGTGGCGGTTGATAAGTTCACAAAGTGGGTTGAGGCAGAACCGATCAGTAAGTGTGATGCAGCCACAGCTGTTCAGTTCATGAAAAAGGTGATCTTTCGTTTTGGCTTTCCACACAGCATAATAATTGACAATGGTACTAATCTGTCCAAAGGTGCTATGGAAGATTTCTGTCAACGGGAACATATCCGGCTTGATGTTTCGGTAGTAGCTCATCCTCAATCGAATGGTCAAGCTGAAAGAGCCAACCAGGAGATCTTGAAAGGTATAAAGCCCCAGCTCATGGTCCCTTTACAACGGATGCCGGGTTGTTGGGTGGAGGAATTACCCTCTGTGATTTGGAGCATCAACACTACACCTAACAGATCTACGGGTTATACACCTTTCTTCATGGTTTACGGAGCAGAGGCGGTCTTACCAAGTGACATCCGTCATGACTCGCCCCGCGTGGCGGCTTACGTTGAGGCTGATAATGAGCAAGCTCGTCAGAATGCACTTGATTTGTTGGATGAGAAGCGAGATTTGGCGATAGCCCGCTCGGCGATTTACCACCAAGACCTGCGCTATTATCACAGCCGCCGGGTTAGATCCAGAACCTTTCAAGAAGGTGACTTAGTGCTCCGGCTCATCCAGGATCAATCCGACATGCACAAGCTATCCCCCCTTGGGAAGGACCCTTTGCGGTCAGCAAGAATCTGAACAACGGGTCATATTACCTCATCGATGCTCGAGAGCACAAAGACTCACGTAAGTTGGAGGAGGAGGCCCGCCGGTCGTGAAATATTGCTCATCTTCGGCCTTACTACACTTGAGCCACCGGCTCTCAGGATGCACATATTTTGACGATGTATATATTATGAAAAGCAATAAAGCAGGACCTCTGTCCTTTTCATCCTCAAAAATTTATATGTTTTCCTTATTATATTGATGAAACAGCCAACAGGGAGCGGATCATATTTGAATCCGGCTTTCCCTTTGGTACGGCTTATGATCATATTTGAATCTAGCCATGGTCACTAGGGGGCTTCCTATTCAAACATAGGTCGTATTCGAACCAAAGAGAACATAGCTGTCGATACCCTTTTGATTTGCATACTGCCAAACCCACTAGGGGCTTCTTGATCATATATGAATCATAGCTTAACCCCTTTGGGTCTGACATGGATCGTATTCGAATCAGCGTCATTAAACAACTCTTAAGGTCACTTGGGGGCTTCCTGTTCAAACATAGGTCGTATTCGAACCAAAGAGAACATAACTGTCGATACCCTCTTAATCGGCATCGCCAAAGCCGCTGGGGGCTATATGATCGTATTCGAATCTTAGCTTAACCCCTTTGGAACGGTTTACTGATCGTATCCGAATCAGAAGCCTCACACTACTTTATTTTTGTCTTTGGTAAAACTTTTCTGCAGCCACAATTATTTGACTTAAGACCTTGTTGGGATTACATCTCAAACATATATGAGAAGTTTATATTTAACCCAGGCTGGCTTTCAAAATTGCCGGCTCTCATATATTCCAATCGTCATCTGTCTGGATGTATCCATTTTTACAGGGCTAGGATTGTCATCTTTATGACTCAGGTTGCATAAACCGGTAGTACCAACTAAAGGATTACAAGTATGCTATTTCGCTTGTGTTTAGTTTATCAGAACAAACAGGTAATATATGATCCTTTTCCCTATCTCGTGGGCCCCTGGTGGCCCCCCTCCACTTATGCCAGCACCCACACACTTTATCTTCTACCCAAAAAAATCCCCATCCAGCTCAAGCACGAGTTCTAGCTCGTTTTGCTGCGATTTTTGATCTCTTAGCTCAAAGCTCCATTTGCAAAACTGCTTTGGGAGATTGTTGCTTGGTATGTGACTCCTCCATTGGTCCAATTAGGTTTTTTCTAGTGCTTTATTCATTGCAAATTTTTGCTGCATAGGTGACCATGTTCTTGAGCTTGCATGTTAATTTTTTGAGGTCCCAAGAAATTCCAATGCATGATATAGGCTCTAGGCACTTGTAGGAGTAGTTGCTATCAATCTTGTTTAGTTTTATTCACCTTTATTTTGAAGTTACTAAAATTTCAGAAATTTTCAGAAAATGTGAAGGAGGCTTTTTAAAGGCTCTTCTAGCCAAAGCTCTCAGGAAAAACAAGCCAAAGAGAAGGAAAAAGCCAAGTATAATCTTCCTCGCTTAGCGGAAGTACGGTCGTGTGAATGGCCATGCGAGGATTTCTTGAAAGAAGCCGGAATTCATGAGGACTTTTATGCTTTAGTCGAGACTGCAGGCCTCACCGGTTTCATCAACGGCCGAATCAATCAGTATCTCTTACTCACCAATACTTTCGTGCAAAACTTTTATTATTATCCTAAGAAATCACCGCCTGTAGTATCATTTCATTTATATGATGAATTCAAAGAAATGTCTTTACGTCATTTTTGTGCGGTATGTAGGATACCTTATGAGGGAGAATTAGATGAACCCCATCGTGAACATGTGGGTGGCTTTGTTAATATTATTGCTGTAGAGGAGCCAAAGAAGGGCTCCGAGGCGAAGGTCTCTAGCATACACTTTCCTGTTTTACGCTACTTTGCCATATTTGCTAGTAGATGCTTGATTGGTCGTGGAAATAGTGGAAATTTGAGCGTTCGGATATTATTATTCTTCAACATGCTTTGCTAGGAGACAATACTTTTAGTATGGGTGGAAATGCGTTGCTAAACGGCTAGCCTTGAATCGTACAAAAGGCCCCATATTTGGAGGTATCTATGCTGCACGTCTTGTTGAACATTTTCAGATACCCATTAGGCACCATGAGGAGGAGGAGACAAAATTACCTCCTCACATTTTAGATTACAAGAGCATGGTAGCACACAAGTTTATTGTTGATAACAAAGAAAAGATGCTCTTGTATAAACTTAGATTTAATAAGAAACACATTGAGATTATTATTTTGCCCGTGCCTCTGTTGTTTGATTTGCTTGCAGAAAGTTTTCTTGCTACGCCGGAAGCGGTGAACAACCATCGAGCCCAAGCTTTTACTCCAGAACCTGAACCTGAGCCGGAACCTGAACTGGACCCTTATCGTGCATCATTTGTTCAGTGGGACCCGGAGATGACCAGCCAGTTGTATCCTGATTACACCTCCCATTACACCGGGGAGAGTAGCGGCGGACCTTGGTACTAGACCAACTTAGGCCAAAAGCCTAAGCTTGGGGGAGTACATATTTCTCACCGACTTTACATTCATGTTCACACACTAGTCGTCGGTGCTCATACTCTTTCATTGTATTATCCATGTTAGTTTAAATTTCTTTTTCTAGTTTTCTTCTTGTGTGTTTGATAAACCTTAAGAAAAACCAAAAAAATTAGTTAGTTTAATTTCCATGCTTGTAGTAAAAATTAAATTGAAAACCCAAAAAGATTTCTAGTTCTTCTTCTTACTTGTTGGGAGCTTTCCCGTGTAAATAGTTTTATTTTTCTTTTCTTTCCTTTGGGGGTCGAGAAGACCATATTGAAAATGCTTAGTGGCTCTTATATGCATGATTGTTTATTTAACTTAGAGCCCATATTACTTGTCTTCTCTCTTGAGTTGAATGCTTGCAGATTCCAGCTTAGTCCAATGCACGTGCACTCTTATTATTATACACATCGTTCGGTCGTGCAAGTGAAAGGCAATAATGATGATATATGATGGACTTATTGGGATGAGAAAAGCTGGTATGAACTCGACCTCTCTTGTTTTTGTAAATATGATGATTCATCGTTCATGAGTCAGCTATTATGAAGTAAACATATTTGCAATGACGTTTAGAGATTATAGTTGCTTGTGCCATGCTTGATTAGCTATGAGTTATAATGGTTTACCTTGCGTGCCAACATGCTATTAGAATGATTATGATGTGGTATGATGGGATGGTATCCTCCTTTGAATGAATTGAGTGACTCGACTTGGCACATGTTCACGCATGTAGTTGAATCAAATCAACATAGCCTTCACGATATTTATGTTCATGGTGGATTATATCCTACTCATGCTTATATTCGGTGTGAATTAATTTTAATGCATGTTTACGACTGTTGTCGCTCTCTCAGTTGGTCGCTTCCCAGTCTTTTGCTAGCCTTCACTTGTACTAAACGGCTATACTGCTTGTGCATCCAAACTCCTTAAACCCCAAAGTTGTTCCATATGAGTCCACTATGCCTTCCTACATGTGGTATTTACCTGCCGTTCCAAGTAAATTTGTATGTGCCAAACTCCAAACCTTCAAATGAAATTCTGTTTTGTATGCTTGAGCAGCTCATGTTTCAACTAGGGATGCCTATATCTTCCATGCTAGGTGGGTTATTCTCAAGAGGAGTGGACTCCGCTCCTCATTCACGAGAAAGGGCCGGTAACCGGGATGCCCAATCCCATGGTCTAAAAGATCAAAGCAAATCAAAATAATTAAACAAAACTACCCCAGGTTGTTGTATGTTGGAGGCACTCGTTGTTTCGAGCAAGCCATGGATTGATGCTTGTTGGTGGTTGGGGGAGTATAAACCTTTACCATTCTGTTTGGGAACTGCCTATAATGCATGTAGTATGGAAGATACAGCCATCTCATAGTTGTTGTGTTGACAGAGAAAGTATGCCGCTCAAAATGTTATTCACTCTCTAATTTAAAATCAAGCTCTGGCACCTCTACAAATCCCTGCTTCCCTCTGTGAAGGGCCTATCTATTTACTTTTAAGTTGAGTCATCACCCTTCTTATTAAAACCACCCGCTGGAGAGCACACTGTCATTTGCATTCATTAATATTGGTTTATATTGGGTATGACTTGACTGGATCTCTTTTACCATGAATTACAATGTTTAGTCAGTCCTTGATCTTTAAAGGTGCTCTGCATTTATGTTTTGCTGTCTCAGAAAGGGCTAGCGAGATACCATTTTGTTATATCATGTTATGATTATTTTGAGAAAGAGTTGGCATCCGAGTTTTATTATTATGGCTCGCTAGCTGATTATGTTATTGATAT
The DNA here is from genome assembly GCA_021605145.1 of Aegilops bicornis. Classification (NCBI taxonomy): domain Eukaryota; kingdom Viridiplantae; phylum Streptophyta; class Magnoliopsida; order Poales; family Poaceae; genus Aegilops; species Aegilops bicornis. Next base: position 124,307,407 of record CM038671.1, read on the forward strand.
GAGTAACTGTGAGACCTATGTGTAATTGTGAGTATGGTTAGTTCATAATATTTGCTGAAACTTGAATGCTGGCTTTTCATGTTTACAACAACAAGAGCAAACAGAGTTTGTAAAAGTTTTTCTTTATCACTTTCAGTTTATCAACTGAATTGCTTGAGGACAAGCAAAGGTTTAAGCTTGGGGAGTTGATACGTCTCCAACGTATCTACTTTTCCAAACACTTTGCCCTTGTTTTGGACTCTAAGTTGCATGATTTGAATGAAACTAACTTGATGACATCGCTTTCAAAGAAACTACCATGATGTTGTTTTATCTCAGAAAAGAAAAGTTCTCGGAATGTCTTGGAAATCCACGGAGGCACTTTTTGGAATTTATAAGAATTTTTGGCGAAAGAATTAATGCCGGGGCCTGACTGTCCACGAGGCAGTGGCGCCCCTCCCCTAGGGCGTGGCCTCCTATCTCGTGGGCCCCCTGGACCTCCTCCGACCTCAACTCCAACTCCATATATTCCGTCTCGGGGAGAAAAAATCAAAGAGAAAGTTTCATCGCGTTTTACGACACGGAGCCGCCGTCAAGCCCTAATCTCTCTCGGGAGGGCAGATCTGGAGTCCGTTCGGGGCTCCGGAGAGGGGGATTCTTCGCCGTCGTCATCATCAACCATCCTCCATCACCAATTTCATGATGCTCACCGCCGTGCGTGAGTAATTCCATCGTAGGCTTGCTGGGCCGGTGATGGGTTGGATGAGATTTACCATGTAATCAAGTTAGTTTTATTAGGGTTTGATCCCTAGTATCCACTATGTTCTGAGATTAATGTTGCTATGACTTTGCTATGCTTAATGCTTGTCACTAGGGCCCGAGTGCCATGATTTCAGATATGAACCTATTATGTTTTCATGAATATATGTGTGTTCTTGATCCTATCTTGCAAGTCTATAGTCACCTATTATGTGTTATGATCCGACAACCCCGAAGTGACAATAATCGGGATACATCTCGGTGATGACCGTAGTTTGAGGAGTTCATGTATTCACTATGTGCTAATGCTTTGTTCCGGTTCTCTATTAAAAGGAGGCCTTAGTATCCCTTAGTTTCCGTAAGGACCCTGCTTCAACGGGAGGTTAGGACAAAAGATGTCATGCAAGTTCTTTTCCATAAGCACGTATGACTATTTACGGAATACATGCCTACATTACATTGATGAATTGGAGCTAGTTCTATATCACCCTATGTTATAACTATTGCATGAGGAATCGCATACGGCATAATTATCCATCACTGATTCATTGCCTACGAGCTTTTCACATACTGTTCTTCGCTTATTTACTTTTCCGTTGCTACTGTTACAACTACTACAAAAACCCAAAAACATTTATCTTTACTTTTGCTACCGTTACCTTTATTATCATACCACTTTTGCTACTAAACACTTTGCTGCAGATACTAAGTTATCCGGTGTGGTTGAATTGACAACTCAACTGCTAATACTCAAGAATATTCTTTGGCTCCCCTTGTGTCGAATCAATAAATTTGGGTTGAATACTCTACCCTCGAAAGCTGTTGCGATCCCCTATACTTGTGGGTTATCACCCTCCCGTTGAAGCGGGGTCCTTACGGAAACTAAGGGATATTAAGGCCTCCTTTTAATAGAGAACCGGAACAAAGCATTAGCACATAGTGAATACATGAACTCCTCAAACTACGGTCATCACCGAGAAGTATCCCGATTATTGTCACTTCGGGTTGTCGGATCATAACACATAATAGGTGACTATAGACTTGCAAGATAGGATCAAGAACACACATATATTCATGAAAACATAATAGGTTCAGATCTGAAATCATGGCACTCGGGCCCTAGTGACAAGCATTAAGCATAGCAAAGTCATAGCAACATCAATCTCGTAACATAGTGGATACTAGGGATCAAACCCTAACAAAACTAACTTGATTACATGGTAAATCTCATCCAACCCATCACCGCCCAAAGAAGCTTCACGATGGAATTACTCACGCTCAGCAGTGAGCATCATGAAATTGGTGATGGAGGATGGTTGATGATGACGACGGCGATGAATCCCCCTCTCCGGAGCCCCGAACGGACTCCAGATCAGCCCTCCCAAGAGAGATTAGGGCTTGGCGGCGGCTCCGTCTCGTAAAACGCGATGAAACTTTCTCTCTGATTTTTTTCTCCCCGAGACGGAATATATGGAGTTGGAGTTGAGGTCGGAGGAGGTCCAGGGAGCCCACGAGATAGGAGGTCGCGCCCCCCTGTCTCGTGGACAGGTCAGGAGCCCCGGCATTAATTCTTTCGCCAAAAATTCTTATTTATTCCAAAAGTGCCTCCGTGGATTTCGGTGACATTCCGAGAACTTTTCTTTTCTACACATAAAACAACATCATGGTAGTTCTTGAAAACAAAGGTCGATCCGGGTTACTTTCATTCAAATCATGCAAGTTAGAGTCCAAAACAAGGGCAAAAGTGTTTGGAAAAGTAGATACTTTGGAGATGTATCAACTCCCCCAAGCTTAAACCTTTGCTTGTCCTCAAGCAATTCAGTTGATAAACTGAAAGTGATAAAGAAAAAAAATTACAAACTCTGTTTGCTCTTGTTGTTGTAAACATGAAAAACCAGCATTCAAGTTTCAGCAAATATTATGAACTAACCATACTCACAATAACACTTAGGTCTCATAATTACTCATACCAATAACATAATCAGCTAGCGAGCCATAATAATAACACTCGGATGACAACACTTTCTCAAAATAATCATAACATGATATAACAAAATGGTATCTCACTAGCCCTTTCTGAGACCGCAAAACATAAATGCAGAGCACCTTTAAAGATCAAGGACTGACTAAACATTGTAATTCATGGTAAAAGAGATCCACCAAGTCATACCCAATATAAACCAATAATAATGAATGCAAATGATTGTGCTCTCAAATGGGTGCTTTTAATAAGAAGGGTGATGACTCAACATAAAAGTAAATAGATAGGCCCTTCGCAGAGGGAAGCAGGGATTTGTAGAGGTGTCAGAGCTCGATTTTAAATTAGAGATTGAATAACATTTTGAGCGGCATACTTTCGCTGTCAACGCAACAACTATGAGATGGCTGTATCTTCCATACTACATGCATTATAGGTAGTTCCTAAACAGAATGGTAAAGGTTTATACTTCCCCAATGTAGCGACCCGACCTCAGACGGTCAAGTCTCTGTGTATTTGTGCCATCCCTGGATCAGTATGCTGGCACACACAGTACATCAATGTATATATCAAAGTGCAATCACATGTATAAATAACGTAAAACTGATATATACCTCATATGTCTCAAATGAAACAACAACGGGTGTGGAGTCCCATCAACGCCATCAAGAGGTTGAGTGTAGACCGTAACCTGTATCGTAACTCTTACTGTCGAGGAAATATACGCAACATGATACGTTGCAGCCGTGTAGATCAGTACATTGAATGTACCGGCAAGATCACAATAAGAGAAAACAGATGATAAACTATACTATATGCAGTATGGCTTTGTGGCTTTGTATCTGAGTTTTGTTTGCGTAAAAGCTGATTTATTTTCCCTACATCAAAGGAATAAATGAAGTCTGTACTATGGAGTTTTCTATCATGACATGGTTCCGCCAACCGATGTCTCATAGCCCAAAATCATCATAAGTTGCCCAGAATTAAGTTATCAATCCGGTGTTGAGAGTTACGAGATAGATCCAAGTCCAGATGCTCAAATTGTCCGTAACTCAGGGACACGGCTAATCGATTAGGTTTTAACCCTCTGCAGAGGTTTGTACACTTTACCCGCAAGATTCGATCCTCTTTTACGTTCTCGCACTTCGTGGTGTTTGAGAACAAGATGACCGTAACATGGTCTTCCGAAGAGTTCCTCTTACCACTGTCCGGTGCTCATCCAATCCTACCGTAGTTCTACATCTGCTAGCACCGTCTCGGCCAGAGTCACAACTAAGGTCAACCAAGCCAGAGCCCATAGTGACTTGCGGTTGCACAGGTAAGCTTCCGGGCATGAAGTATTCTTCCGTCTCTTTGAGTCCGGGTGAAGCTTTCCGCAAGATGTCATGGCGCTTCTCCATGCATCCCGGCCATCCACTGGTTGCTCCAGGGTGCCCGTCAACCATCCTTCACCCAAAGAGTGTGTATTGAATTCTTGTCTCGAGTCTTGAAGTCTTGAGGCCTTGAAGATGCAGATCCTTGCAGATTCCATCATGGAGTTGTCGTCATTGACGTAGATCCTCCATTCTCACACCACTCTCGAGCACTCATACCAACCCTGTCTACTATAGCGTAGCATTAAAATAAATAACGTCCTGGGCTTGGTAACAGGGTGATGGGTTCCTACCTCATGCATACTACTCAACTACAAGGATTCAATGTCACTACTGGAGGGATTGTTGCGAAGATGACACTAGATGCAATAAAACACATAGGTATGAAAAACATGGTCAAAGTGAACTTGCCAGGTATTACTTGATGAAGATAATAACGCTCTCAGAATAAAGACTTGGTAGAACTATTCGTCACTCCTTTGAAAATCTATATTAAGCAGACAATCATATAAGCAATCATCCTAGCAATCAATTCTATCAATCATAACAATACTCAATCAAAATAAAAGCAACAAAGAAAACCAAGTCGAAAACCAAAGGAAAAACTTGAAAGAAAAATTCAAGGAAAAACTAGTGGTGACCAACTCACACAAATCTTAACATAACATCACTAAATTACTCTAACATTTTTTACAGCAAAGAAAATATAAATCTAATAAAATAACAGAAAATAAATTACTAATTTAATAACTAACAAAAAGAACTAATATAAAACTACTATAACCATCTAGTTAATACTAGAACAAATATAGCAACTAGCAAAACACTAAGACAACTATAACAGCAAATCATTTATTAAAACATTAATAAACGATACTAAATAAATATAACAACTAATGTGTTCACAAGAAACAAAAACAATATAACTTGAAGTGGAAAAAGAATTACTTTTAAAACTAATAAAACTATTTTTATCCACTATCACTATGAACTAAACAAGCAATTACAAAAACAGTAGCTAAACACTAATAAATAACTACAAAAATTTATCTACTGTAGCTAAACATAAACATATAACAACAAGTGAAAATCTACAAAAAGGAATGAACTAAAAATAATTAAAACAATAATTACATAACTAAAACAACTATATAAGCAAAACAGTACTGTTTTTACTAAAATCTAATTTAAAATACTCCAAAATTACCAAAATAAATCCTACAGCTAAAAAATATCACAAGTGACCAGGAGCAAAAAGAATTAATTAAAAACCTATTTTTAAACTCAAGTTATGGCCAAAATACTAATCTGAACAAAACTTATCAAATTCAAATTTTAAACTACTCAAATTTGAAATCCAGAGACACTAACAGAAACTTCAGCAAATTTGTGACACATAGCAATTGTAATCACTCAAAAATACTAAAAACTCTAAAAGATATGTATTTTCTAAGATTGCTATTTTACGAAAAAAAATGAATTACGGATTTCGTGGATCTCACCGGAGTAGTCGTCGGAGTTGGGAAGAAGATCGGATCCGATGTTGCGGTTGCTCCTAGAGGAAAGGAGATCACGGGACGGTGGAGAGGAGATCATATAAACCTCAGGAGAGGTCAAGGAAGTACCAACCGAACCTCGAACGGCGGTGGAGAAGCCGCCGGAGTTTACAAGCTCCGGCGAGCTCGTGTGGACGATGTGGTGGGGTAGGATAGCTCGAGGAGGGAATCGGTCGAGAGGAATGAGAGGGACCTCGGGGTGCTTTATATAGGGGCTAGGAGGGCCGAGTGGCGGCGGTCGTGTAGAGGCGGGCCCGGCGGCAAGTGGCAAGTGGCGGCGGCTACTTGGTGGTCTTGTGTTCTTGTCATTGCTGCGGAGAGGAGAGGAGAGGAGAGGAGTTGATTTGATGTGTTGGAGGTGGGGGGGGTACGTGGGTATTTATAATTGGGATGGGAGGGTTTTGCTTGGGGTACGGGACAAGAAATAGACTAGGATTAGGAATCCTAGGAGTAAAAAAACGGAATAACGAAACGGGATCAAATCCTACTAGGATTTGTAAAAGAATAGGAAACCTTGGCGGCTCCCTGGCTCCCTTGGTGCGTGCGTGCGATGGCCTTGGCCTCGGCCGGCCGGCTGGCTTGGCGGCTTGGGCCTTTGGCCCGAGGCGCTGCAGATTTTTTTTTAAACATTTGTTTTGTTTTTAAATAGAGACAAATAAAAAAATAATAAAACCAAATAAATAAAAATATTATATAGGCATATAATATATCAAAATTTGCAGAAAAAGATTTCCTACAAGATGGTCATTTTTATAATGCCAAATAAAATCCACACAAAATCAGATAAAACAAAGAGTGCTTCTGCCCTAATGAAATCCACTAAAAATCATTTTAAAAATACCAAAATTAATTCAAATTGATTTCTCTCTATTTTTCTGAGGTAGGGAATCATGTTACCCTATTTTCCATATATTTTATTTTTGGAGAAAAATAATTTGAATAAAACTCCAATAACTCCAAATTGAAAAATAAATTCAAAAGAACTTTGAATTTAATTCTTTGAAACTCCCAACTCATATTTCATATGTTTTGAAGAAGTCATTTTATCTTCGCTCTTGAAAATCATTGAGTTGCATAAAGTTTTAGAATTGGAAATATTTTCCAAATGAAATTCAAATATTTTCAACACCCCTTGTCATTTAAATAAATGGAAAAAGTCATGTCATCTTCTCTCCAGGGTTTTGTGATGAAAAGAATTTGAATTCTCAAGATCATAAAAGCAAAATGAAAGTTTGGGAAAGTCCTTTTATTCCCTCTCATCTAACTTTCAAAAAGTTTCAATTCACTCACTTTCAGTCAATCAATCAAGCAATCAATCAAATCTATCTATTTGTTTATAACATTCCAAAATTTAGAATTTTGGGATGTTACAAACTACCACTCCTTAAAATGAATCTCGTCCTCGAGATTCGGAGAGGCTAGAAAGAAATAGGTTAGGGTTTGGGGTCTTCTCAAAATCCATCGATCATCACAAGGGGTCTGGGGTGCTACCACCCTTAGAAGCATGGTTACGGTTCCATCAAAAACTTATATACTCCATCCTTATTACTGACGGTGTCGGTCTTCTCAGATCGTAAGGATAATTCCTTCTCTGTGCTCTTCTGGTAGTGGCATAACCTTTACCTCAATTCTTTTGTCCTTTCCTCTTGGTAAGGTTATCCTGAAATTGGGTCCTCTTAGCGGACGGGTCTGGCGCCAATTCTAAACAACTATCGATATCTCATGGTGGTCATCAATTTATGGTTTGTCCTGCAGAAAATGGGTCTGGGTTGAACCTCACCATATAACGTACGGTTGGCAAAACCTGCCTTGTACAATGGAAAATACTTATACCATTCTAAGGTTTAGACAGGGTTTAATATCGTCGTCTCTCTGCTATAGGTAAGTCACTCAGATTTACCATCCCGTATAGCAAAGCGGATAATAAGAGTAAGTCGGTATGGTGATCAATCCATCCCGCACCCAAATCATTACCTTGCACATGGTTTAGCGAATCTCACATTCTAGCACTCGGTCATCCTCACAAGCATTGTAGAATTTCTTTCTTGTCGACGAACCAAGTTCGGAAAATCCATTGTTTCTGCAAGCCAAACAAACAACTATCGTTCCTTAACAACTCTCGGGTTTTGCGTAAACTCCTATAGAATCGTCGGTCGATAAAATCATAACTTCTTCCAGGGTTTTTCCTTCAGCAAGAGTGTGCTTGCTTCTTGGCAAGTCCTGGAGCCTGTGGGTTATGGCCCATCTCATCACTTATAGTCCTTGAATTCATCATCGGGGCAACTGATCCTTATTCCAACCTTCAACTTCCAAAGATTCTTAAATCCATTCAATTGTACTTTGTCTTCCTTCCTTCTATTGGCACCAAACTAGACATGATTACTCGGACTCATCATGGAATTTACCTTGATCCATATTTCCAACATCATACCTCCTTTATATCCAATAGTAATTCATCTCTTCATCCTCGTGGGATATCCCACCTACCAAGATAAAAACTTATACTTATGAAGTCCATACTCACTTCGTGGAACATCATTATCCTTTCCAGGTCAAGCGTCCTTACAGGGAATATTGGCCATCTCCGCATGGCACTTCTTCAACTGGGAAACATGAAACACATCATGAACTCCGACAAGATTGGTGACTCCAACTTGTTAGCCAAATCTCCCATACGTTCCAAACTCGGTATGGTCCTACAAATCTCGGGGCTAACTTTCCTTTAACTCCAATCACTTAACTCCTCACAGAGGGGACACACGAATACATGCTCTGTCTCAAATTTTTAGACTACCTCCTTGCATTATTGAGTATGCATAACTATTCTGCCTGGACTGAGCTACTTTCAGTCTATCTCGAATCAACTTAACATTCTCTTACGAATCCTTGATAACATTTGGTCCAAACAACTGACGGTCTCCAACGTCATCCCATACTCTCTTGGGGTATCAAACATATCGAGACAAAACTCATATTCATTTTGTGCGAAATCCATTCAGGTGGGTATCCTTATCTTTTCCAGGGTCAATGGTTCTTACAGGGTACTACCACCCTTAAAATGTTCCAATATTCCAAAGACCATATTTCTCATATCCTCGAAATTGGTCAACATCTTTCCTCATAGGGTAACTCATAAAATCCAAAGCAGTACCAACACTGCTAACTTTATTGATTTTTAAATTATTACAATCTCTCGCTTTTCCATTTCATGTCTCAACTTAACACCTCAATATAAAAGAAAAAGCTCTCACTTCTACTACTCCATTTCTTTTGTTACAACTTCAACTGTATATCATCAGTCTCCTTCTCCTTGAGACAATCTACGGCAAAGTGCAATCGCTACATTACAACGGAACATATTACTTACGGGTTTCGAGGTTTCCTTATGATCACATAGCCTCTTTGGGTCCTCGGCTTCCATTTTGGGCAAGTGTTAATGTAGTGCCACGACTCCTTGCATTTGTAACAGGTGACATGACTCAGATCCTTCACGGAATCCAATCTATTCCTCTTCCGGACCTTTCTGTTCCAATCAGGGCTTCTATTTCCTGTGGGTCATACTCTACTTCCTCTGTCGGAATTCTACTAGATCTCCATTCGGACAATCTTGGGAGATGTGTCTCTTCTCCACATGAATAGCATGACTTGGTGCGGGCTCTAATTTTGTTTCCTTTGTGTGTGTCCTCAACATCTTCCTTCACATGTGTTCTTCTAACATCTCCATGAGGGCTCCTTTCATTTCTTCTTTCTTCTGCTGGATGGTTCTTTGTACCATGGGGTAAATGTGACACTGAAAGGGTAGTGGGTAGTCCCTTCACACAAGAAACAAGTGATCTGCCTAGTTGGGCATTCTTCAGCTGGGTGACTTCCTTCACAATTTGGGCATCCATCCTTGTGTTTGTTATGGGTGTGTCCTATTTCTCCGCAAATCTTGCAGGCACAAGGTTTATTTCTTGGTGTATCATGGTGCTTCCGGATAAGACGAGATCTTGTCAGAGTCTTTTTGAATTCTTCCCAAGTCTTTGCTCCATTCCATCCCTGTATAGCTTGATGCATCTGCCACCATGTTGCAGCACTTCCTTCAAAGTAATCTTGAAGTGCGACGATACTTCATTCTTCCTTGAAACCAAATTGCTCCCAAAGTGATTCTCCATGTTACGAATCCATAGCTACGCCTCATTTGGGTTTTCGGTCCAGAGAATACCGGTCCAACTTCATTCATCGTCTATGGTGTCCAAAAGTTTTGGGATGAGATATGAGAGAGGTTGGGAGGGATATACACACAATACAAACAATAGTTTTTGAAGAAACGGGTTTTACTTTGTGGCTGTCGGAAAATATCAAACAAATGACAGCTCACAAATCGCCGCATCTAACGTAAGTGTGTAACAGGGGTTTGGTCTTCTAAAGGTCAAATAATTCTTCAGATTCTTCAAATTCTTCTAGTCTTGAGTCTTCAATTGTTGCAGCTGCAATTCTTCCAACGCATGGTGAAATCCTCTTTACTCTGAAATGGCCATCGGTTGTCCGATATCTTTAATTCTTGGAGTGACTCATCACCAAATCTTCGAGTGGTCAAAAGGAAAAGGGTATGGTCTCACTAAAAGGAATATTTGAATAAGCTCGAGAAGAGAAGAGAGATAAAAGATCTTTTTGAAAAAGAAAGTTGTAGAGAAAAATCTTTCCTATGGGCTTGCCATTTTCTAGGGTCACGTCCTACAGTCAACATGTGCTCTGATACCATATCTGTAGCGACCCGACCTCAGACGGTCAAGTCTTTGTGTATTTGTGCCATCCCTGGCAATCAAAATAAAAGCAACAAAGAAAACCAAGTCGAAAACCAAAGGAAAAACTTCGAAAGAAAAATTCAAGGAAAAACTAGTGGTGACCAACTCACACAAATCATAACATAACATCACTAAATTACTCTAACTATTTTTTACAGCAAAGAAAATATAAATCTAATAAAATAACAGAAAATAAATTACTAATTTAATAACTAACAAAAAGAACTAATATAAAACTACTATAACCATCTAGTTAATACTAGAACAAATATAGCAACTAGCAAAACACTAAGACAACTATAACAGCAAATCATTTATTAAAACATTAATAAACGATACTAAATAAATATAACAACTAATGTGTTCACAAGAAACAAAAACAATATAACTTGAAGTGGAAAAAGAATTACTTTTAAAACTAATAAAACTATTTTTATCCACTATCACTATGAACTAAACAAGCAATTACAAAAACAGTAGCTAAACACTAATAAATAACTACAAAAATTTATCTACTGTAGCTAAACATAAACATATAACAACAAGTGAAAATCTACAAAAGGAATGAACTAAAAATAATTAAAAACAATAATTACATAACTAAAACAACTATATAAGCAAAACAGTACTGTTTTTACTAAAAATCTAATTTAAAATACTCCAAAATTACCAAACTAAATCCTACAGCTAAAAAATATCACAAGTGACCAGGAGCAAAAAGAATTAATTAAAAACCTATTTTTAAACTCAAGTTATGGCCAAAATACTAATCTGAACAAAACTTATCAAATTCAAATTTTAAACTACTCAAATTTGAAATCCAGAGACACTAACAGAAACTTCAGCAAATTTGTGACACATAGCAATTGTAATCACTCAAAAATACTAAAAACTCTAAAAGATATGTATTTTCTAAGATTGCTATTTTCTGAAAAAAATGAATTACGGGATTTCGTGGATCTCACCGGAGTAGTCGTCGGAGTTGGGAAGAAGATCGGATCCGATGTTGCGGTTGCTCCTAGAGGAAAGGAGATCACGGGACGGTGGAGAGGAGATCATATAAACCTCAGGAGAGGTCGAGGAAGTACCAACCGTACCTCGAACGGCGGTGGAGAAGCCGCCGGAGTTTACAAGCTCCGGCGAGCTCGTGTGGACGATGTGGTGGGGTAGGATAGCTCCCGAGGGAGGGAATCGGTCGAGAGGAATGAGAGGGACCTCGGGGGTGCTTTATATAGGGGCTAGGAGGGCTGAGGCGGCCAGTGGTGGTGTAGGGCGGCGGCGGCAAGTGGCGTGGCGGCGTGTGGTCTTTGTCTTTCTTCCATGGAGAGGAGAGGAGAGGAGATGAGTTGATTTGATGTGTTGGAGGGGGGGTGCTTGGGTATTTATATTGGGGAGAGGAGGGTTTTCCTTGGGGTAGGGGACAAGAAATAGACTAGGATTAGGAATCCTAGGAGTAAAAAACGGAATAACGAAACGGGATCAAATCCTACTAGGATTTGTAAAAGAATAGGAAATCTTGGCGGCTCCTGGCTCCCTTTGCGTGCGTGTGCAGATGGCCTTGGCCTCGCCGGTTGGTTGGCTTGGCGGCTTGGGCCTTTGGCCCAAGGCGCTGCAGATTTTTTTTTAAACATTTGTTTTGTTTTTAAACAGAGACAAATAAAAAATAATAAAACCAAATAAATAAAAATATTATATAGGCATATAATATATCAAAATTTGCAGAAAAAGATTTCCTACAAGATGGTCATTTTTATAATGCCAAATAAAATCCACACAAAATCAGATAAAACAAAAAGTGCTTACGCCCTAATGAAATCCAATTGAAAATCATTTTAAAAATACCAAAATTAATTCAAATTGATTTCTCTCCATTTTTCCGAGGTAGGGAATCATGTTACCCTATTTTCCATATATTTTATTTTGGAGAAAAATAATTTGAATAAAACTCCAATAACTCCAAATTGAAAAATAAATTCAAAAGAACTTTGAATTTAATTCTTTGAAACTCCCAACTCATATTTCATATGTTTTGAAGAAGTCATTTTATCTTCGCTCTTGAAAATCATTGAGTTGCATAAAGTTTCAGAATTGGAAATATTTTCCAAATGAAATTCAAATATTTTCAACACCCCTTTTCATTTAAATAAATGGAAAAAGTCATGTCATCTTCTCTCCAGGGTTTTGTGATGAAAAGAATTTGAATTCCCGAAGATCATAAAAGCAAAATGAAAGTTTGGGGAAGTCCTTTTATTCCCTCTCATCTAACTTTCAAAAAGTTTCGAATTCACTCACTTTCAGTCAATAAATCAAGCAATCAATCAAATCTATCTATTTGTTTATAACATTCCAAAATTTAGAATTTTGGGATGTTACACCCAACCACCAACAAGCATCAATCCACGTCTTGCTCGAAACAACGAGTGCCTCCAACATACAATAGCCCTGGGGGAGTTTTGTTTAATTATTTTGATTTGCTTTGATCTTTTGGATCATGGGACTGGGCATCCAGGTTACCGGCCCTTTCTCGTGAATGAGGAGAGGAGTCCACTCCTCGTGATAATAACCCACCTAGCATGGAAGATATAGGCAGCCCTAGTTGAAACATGAGCTGCTCGAGCATACAAAACAAAATCCCATTTGAAGGTTTGGAGTTTGGCACATACAAATTTACTTGGAACGGCAGGTAAATACCGCATATAGGAAGGTATAGTGGACTCATATGGAACAACTTTGGGGTTTAAGGAGTTTGGATGCACAAGTAGTATTCCCGCTTAGTACAAGTGAAGGCTAGCAAAAGACTGGGAAGCGACCAACTGAGAGAGCGACAACAGTCGTAAACATGCATTAAAATTAATTCACACAGAGTACAAGCATGAGGAGGATATAATCCACCATGAACATAAATATCATGAAAGTTATGTTGATTTGATTCAACTACATGTGTGAACATGTGCCAAGTCGAGTCACTCAATACATTCAAAGGAGGATACCTTCCCATCATACCACATCATAATCATTCTAATAGTATGTTGGCACGCAGGGTAAACCATTATAACTCATAGCTAATCAAGCATGGCAAAAGCAACTATAATCTCTAAATATCATTGCAAATATGTTTACTTCATAATAGCTGACTCAGGAACGACGAATCATCATATTTACAAAAACAAGAGAGGTCGAGTTCATACTAGCTTTTCTCATCTCAATAAGTCCATCATATATCGTCATTATTGCCTTTCACTCGCACGACCGAACGATGTTTATAATAATAAGTGTGCACGTGCATTGGACTAAGATGGAATCTGCAAGCATTCAACTCAAGAGAGAAGACAAGTAATATGGGCTCTAAGTTAAATAAACAATCATGCATATGAGAGCCACTAAACATTTTCAATATAGTCTTCTCGACCCCCAAAGGAAAGAAAAGAAAGATAAAACTATTTACACGGGAAAGCTCCCAACAAGTAAGAAGAAGAACTAGAAATCTTTTTGGGTTTTCATTTTAATTTCTACTACAAGCATGGAAATTAAACTAACTAAATTTTTTTGGTTTTTATTAAGGTTTATCAAACACACAAGAAGAAAACTAGAAAAAGAAAATTAAACTAGCACGGATAATACAATGAAAGAGTATGAGCACCGACGACTAGTGTGTGAACATGAATGTAAAGTCGGTGAGAAATACGTACTCCCCCAAGCTTAGGATTTTTGCCTAAGTTGGTCTAGTACCAAGGACCGCCGCTACTCTCCCCGGTGTAATGGGAGGTGTAATCAGGATACCACTGGCTGGTCACCTCCGGATCCCACTGGACAGATGATGCACGATAAGGGTCCTGTTCAGGTTCCGCTCGAGTTCGTGTTCGGAGTAAAAGCTTGAGCTCGATGATTGTTCACCGCTTCCGGTGTGACAAGAAAATTTTCTACAAGCAAATCAAACAACAAAGGCGCGGGAAAAATAATAATCTCAAAGTGTTTCTTATTGAATCTAAGTTTATACAAGAGCATCTTCTCTTCGTTGTCAACAATAAACTTGTGTGCTACCATGCTCTTGTAATCTAAAATGTGAGGAGGTAAATTTTTTCTCCTCCTCCTCATGGTGCCTAATGGGTATCTGAAAATGTTCAGCAAGACGTGCAGCATAGATACCTCCAAATATGGGGCCTTTTATGCGATTCTGTATTAGTCGTCGTTTAGCAACGACGGCGCCCATACTAAAAGTATTGTCTCCTAGCAAAGCATGTTGAAGAATAATAATATCTGGAATGCTCAAATTTCCACTATTTCCACGAACAATCAAGCATCTACTAGCAAATATGGCAAAGTAGCGTAAAACAGGAAAGTGTATGCTAGAGACCTTCGCCTCGGAGCCCTTCTTTGGCTCCTCTACTGACAATAGTATTAACAAAGCCACCCACATCTTCACGATGGAGTTCATCTAATTCTCCCTCATAAGGTATCCTACATACGGCATAAAAATGACGTAAAGACATTTCTTTGAATTCATCATATAAATGAAATGATCTGCAGCGGTGATTTCTTAGGATAATAATAAAAGTTTTGCGAAAAGTATTGGTGAGTAAGAGATACTGATCGATTCGGTCGTTGATGAAACCGGTGAGGCCTGCATTCTTGATTAAAGCATAAAAGTCTTCATGAATTCCGGCTTCTTTCAAGAAATCCTCACATGGCCATTTGCATGACCGTACTTCCGCTAAGCGAGGAAGATTATACTTGGCTTTTTCCTACTCTTTGGCTTGTTTTTCCTGAGAGCTTTGGCTAGAAGTGTTGGAAATATGCCCTAGAGGCAATAATAAAAGCATTATTATTATATTTCCTTGTTCGTGATAATTGTCTTTTATTCATGCTATAATTGTATTATCCGGAAATCGTAATACACGTGTGAATACATAGACCACAATACGTCCCTAGTAAGCCTCTAGTTGACTAGCTCGTTGGTCAACAGATAGTCATGGTTTCGACTATGGACATCGATGTCATTGACAACGGGATCACGTCATTAGGAGAATGACGTGATGGACAAGACCCAATCCTAAGCATAGCACAAGATCGTCTAGTTCGCTTTTGCTAGAGCTTTTTCAATGTCAAGTATCTCTTCCTTAGACCATGAGATCGTGTAACTCCCGGATACCGTAGGAGTGCTTTGGGTGTACCAAACGCCACAACGTAATCGGGTGACTATAAAGGTCCACTACAGGTATCTCCGAAAGTGTACATTGGGTTGACACAGATCGAGACTGGATTTGTCACTCCGTATAACGGAGAGGTATCTCTGGGCCCACTCGGTAATGCATCATCATAATGAGCTCAAAGTGACCAAGTGTTTGGTCACGGGATCATGCATTACGGTACGAGTAAAGTGACTTGCCGGTAACGAGACTGAACAAGGTATTGGGATACCGAGATCGAGTCTCGGGCATGTAACGTACCGATTGACAAAGGGAATAGTATACGGGGTTGCTTGAATCCTCGACATCGTGGTTCATCCGATGACAACATCGAGGAGCCTATGGAAGCCAACATGGGTATCCAGATCCCGCTGTTGGTTATTGACCTGAGAGCCGTCTCGGTCATGTCTGCGTGTCTCCCGAACCCATAGGGTCTACACACTTAAGGTTCGGTGACGCTAGGGTTATTAGGAAGACTTGTATGTGATTACCGAATGTTGTTCGGAGTCCCGGATGAGATCCCGGAAGTCACGAGGAGTTCCGGAAGGGTCCGGAGGTAAAGATTTATATATGGGAAGTTGTCATACGGACACCGGAAAGTTTCGGGGGCATACCGGTATTGTACCGGGGCCACCGGAAGGGTTCCGGAGGTCCACCGGGAGGGGCCACCCTCCCGGGGGGCCACTTGGGCTGCGGTGGAGAAGGAGCCAGCCCCTGATGGGCTGGGCGCACCCCCCCTTGGGCCCTTGCGCCTAGGGTTTGGGGGGAACCCTAGAAGGGGCGCCCCTTCTTGGGGGCAAGCCACCTCCCTTGGCGCCGCCCCTCTAGATGCCATCTAGAGGGGCCGGCCCCCTTCTCCCTTCCCCCTATAAATAGAGGGGTGAGGGGAGGGCAGCCGCACCCAAGCCAAGGCGCAGCCCCTCCCCTCCCCACCACCTCTCCTCCTCCGCGTGTGCTTGGCGAAGCCCTGCCGGAGAACTGTCACTCCGCCATCATCACGCCGTTGTGCTGCTGCTGGAGCCATCTTCCTCAACCTCTCCTTCCACCTTGCTGGATCAAGAAGGAGGAGACGTCGTCCGTACCGTACGTGTGTTGAACACAGAGGTGCTGTCCGTTCAGCATTTGGTCATCGGTGATCCGAATCACGGCGAGCACGACTCCATCATCACCATCCCCTTGAAAGCTTCCGCACTCGATCTACAAGTGGTATGTAGATGCAAACTCACTCCCTTGACTCGTTGCTTAGATGAACTCATAGATGGATCTTGGTGAAACCGTAGGGAAAAATTTTAATTTTTGCAATGTTCCCCAACGGTGGCATCATGAGCTAGGTCTATGCGTAGTTCTCTATTGCACGAGTAGAACACAATTATGTTGTGGGCGAGATCTTGTCAACTTGCTTGCCGCTACTAGTCTTATCTTGCTTCAGCGGTATTGTGGGATGAAGCGGCCGGACCAACCTTACACGTGCGCTTACGTGAGACCGGTTCCACCGGTGACATGCACTAGTTGCATAAGGTGGCTGGCGGGTGTCTGTCTCTCCCACTTTAGTTGGAGCGGATTCGATGAAAAGGGTCCTTATGAAGGGTAAATAGAAGTTGACAAAATCACGTTGTGGTTATTTGTAGGTAAGAAAACGTTCTTGCTAGAACCCAATTGCAGCCACGTAAAGATGCAACAACAATTAGAGGACGTCTAACTTGTTTTTGTAGCAATTGTCATGTGATGTGATATGGCGGAAGTTGTGATGAATGATGAATGATATATTGTGATGTATGAGATCATGTTCTTGTAATAGGAATCACACCTTGCATGTCGATGAGTATGACAATGGCAGGAGCCATAGGAGTTGTCTTTATTTTGTATGACCTGCGTGTCATTGAAGAGCATCATGTAAACTACTTTACTTTATTGCTAGACGCGTTAGCCATAGAAGTAGAAGTAGTCGTTGGCATGACAACTTCATGAAGACACGATGATGGAGATCATGATGATGGAGATCATGGTGTCATGCCGGTGACAAGATGATCATGGAGCCCCGTAGATGGAGATCAATGGAGCTATATGATATTGGCCATATCATGTCACTACTATATAATTGCATGTGATGTTTATTATGTTTATGCATCTTGTTTACTTAGAACGACGGTAGTAAATAAGATGATCCCTTACAACAATTTCAAGAAGTGTTCTCCCCTAACTGTGCACCGTTGCTAAAGTCCGTCATTTCAAAGCACCACGTGATGATCGGGTGTGATAGATCCTTACGTTCACATACAACGGGTGTAAGACAGATTTACACATGCGAAACACTTAGGGTTAACTTGACGAGCCTAGCATGTACAGACATGGCCTCGGAACACGGAGACCGAAAGGTCGAACACGAGTCGTATGGAAGATACGATCAACATGAGAATGTTCACCGACGATGACTAGTCCGTCTCACGTGATGATCGGACACGGCCTAGTCGACTCGGATTGTGTAACACTTAGATGACTAGAGGGATGTCTAATCTGAGTGGGAGTTCATTAAAATTTTGATTAGATGAACTTAATTATCATGAACTTAGTCTAAAACTTTTGCAAATATGTCTTGTAGATCAAATGGCCAACGCTCATGTCAACTTGAACTTCAACGCGTTCCTAGAGAAAACCAAGCTGAAAGATGATGGCAGCAACTATACGGACTGGGTCCGGAACCTGAGGATCATCCTCATAGCTGCCAGGAAACAATATGTCCTAGAAGGACCGCTAGGTGACGCTCCCGTCCCAGAGAACCAAAACATTATGAATGCTTGGCAGACTCGCACTGATGATTACTCCCTCGTTTAGTGCGGCATGCTTTACAGCTTAGAACCGGGGCTCCAAAAGCGTTTTGAGCATCACGGAGCATATGAGATGTTCGAGGAGCTGAAACTAGTTTTCCAAGCTCACGCTCGGGTCGAGAGATATGACGTCTCGACAAGTTCTATAGTTGTAAGATGGAGGAAAATAGTTACATCGGTGAGCACATACTCGTAATGTACAGGTTGCACAACCGCATGACCCGGTGAATATTAACCTCCACGATGAGGCGGTCATTGACAGAATCCTTGATCGCTCCCACCAAGCTACAAGAGCTTTGTGATGAACTACAATATGCAGGGGATGGTGAAGACCATTCCTGAAGTATTTTCAATGCTGAAGTCAGGAGAGGTTGAGATCAAGAAAGAACATCAAGTGTTGATGGTCAATAAGACCACTAAGTTCAAGAAGGGCAAGGGCAAGAAGAACTTCAAGAAGGACGGCAAGGATGTTGCCGCACCGATAAGCCAGCTACAGGAAGAAGTCAAAGAATGGACCCAAGCCTGAGATCGAGTGCTTTTATTGCAAGGGAAGGGTCACTTTGGAAGCGGAACTGCCCCAAATACTTAGCGGATAAGAAGGCCGGCAACACCAAAGGTATATTTGATATACATGTAATTGATGTGTACCTTACGATTACTCGTAGTAACTCTGGGTATTTGATACGGTGCCGTTGCTCATATTTGTAACTCACGATGAGGAGCTGTGGAATAAGCGGAGATCGGCAAAGGACGAGGTGACGATGCGCGTCGGGAATGGTTCCAGAGTCGATGTGATCGCCGTCGGCACGCTACCTCTACATTTACCCACGGGATTAGTTATGAACCTCAATAATTGTTATTTAGTACCAAGTTTGAGAATGAACATTGTATCTGGGTCTCGTTTAATGCGAGATGGCTACTCATTTAAATCCGAGAATAATGGTTGTTCTATTTATATGAGAGATATGTTTTACGGTCATGCTCCGATGGTCAATGGTTTATTCTTAATGAATCTCGAGCGTAGTGTTACACATATTCATAGCGTGAATACCAAAAGATGTAAAGTTGATAACGATAGTCCCACATACTTGTGGCACTGCCTTTGGTCACATTGGTGTCAAGTGCATGAAGAAGCTCCATGCTGATGGACTTTTGGAGTCTCTAGATTATGAATCATTTGACACGTGCGAACCATGCCTCATGGGCAAGATGACCAAGACTTCGTTCTCCGGAACAATGGAGCGAGCGACCAACTTGTTGGAAATCATACATACCGATGTGTGCGGTCCAATGAGTGTTGAGGCTCGCGGAGGATATCGTTATGTTCTCACTCTCACAGATGACTTGAGTAGATATGGGTATATCTACTTGATGAAACACAAGTCTGAGACCTTTGAAAAGTTCAAGGAATTTCAGAATGAGGTAGAGAATCAACGTGACCGGAAGATAAAATTCCTACGATCAGATCGTGGAGGAGAATATTTAAGTCACGAATTTGGTACACACTTAAGAAAATGTGGAATCGTTTCACAACTCACGCCGCCTGGAACACCTCAGCACAACGGTGTGTCCGAACGTCGTAATCGCACTCTATTGGATATGGTGCGATCCATGGTGTCTCTTACCGATTTACCGCTATCATTTTGGGGATACGCTCTAGAGACAGCTACATTCACTTTAAATAGGGCACCGTCTAAATCTGTTGAGACGACACCGTATGAATTATGGTTTGGGAAGAAACCTAAGCTGTCGTATCTAAAAGTTAGGGGATGCGATGCTTATGTCAAGAAACTTCAACCTGAAAAGCTCGAACCCAAGTCGGAAAAATGCATCTTCATAGGATACCCTAAGGAAACCATTGGGTATACCTTCTACCTTAGATCCGAAGGCAAGATCTTTGTTGCCAAGAACGGATCCCTTCTGGAAAAAGAGTTTCTCTCGAAAGGAGTAAGTGGGAGGAAAGTAGAACTTCGATGAAGTACTACCTCTTGAACCGGAAAGTAGTGCAGCTCAGGAAAATGTTCTGTGGTGCCTACACCAATTGGAGAGGAAATTAATGATGATGATCAAGGTACTTCGGATCAAGTTGCTCTTGAACCCGTGGGTCCACTAGGACACGTTCCGCACTGAGTGGTACGGCAACCCTGTCTCCGGAAATCATGTTGTTAGACAACGGTGAACCTTGAACTATGAAGAAGCGATGGCGGGCCCAGATTCCAACAAATGGCTAGAAGCCATGAAATCCGAGATAGAATCCATGTATGAAAACAAAGTATGGACTTTGGTGACTTGCCCGATGATCGGCGAGCGATAGAAAACAAATGGATCTTTAAGAAGAAGGCGGACACGGATGGTAATGTCACCATCTATAAAGCTCGACTTGTCGCTAAGGGTTATCGGCAAGTTCAAGGGATTGACTACGATGAGACTTTCTCTCCGTGGCGAAGCTTAAGTCCGTCTGAATCATGTTAGCAATTGCCGCATACTATGATTATGAGATATGGCAGATGGACGTCAAAACAGCATTCCTTAACGGTTATCTTAAGGAAGAGTTGTATATGATGCAGCCGGAAGGTTTTGTCGATCCTAAGAATGCTAACAAAGTATGCAAGCTCCAGCTATCCATTTATGGGCTGGTGCAAGCATCTCGGAGTTGGAACATTCGCTTTGATGAGATGATCAAAGCGTTTGGGTTTATGCAGACTTATGGAGAAGCCTGGTTTACAAGAAAGTGAGTGGGAGCTCTGTAGCATTTCTCATATTATATGTAGATGACATACTTTTGATGGGAAATGATATAGAACTCTTGGACAGCATTAAGGCCTACTTGAATAAAAGTTTTTCAATGAAGGACCTTGGAGAAGCTGCTTATATATTAGGCATCAAGATCTATAGAGATAGATCGAGACGCCTCATAGGTCTTTCACAAAGCACATACCTTGATAAGATTTTGAAGAAGTTCAAAATGGATCAGTCCAAGAAGGGGTTCTTGCTTGTATTGCAAGGTGTGAGATTGAGCTCGGCTCAATGCCCGACCACGGCAAAAGATAAAGAAGAGATGAGCGTCATCCCCTATGCCTCGACCATAGGATCTATTATGTATGCCATGCTATGTACCGGACCTGATGTAAACCTTGCCGTAAGTTTGGTAGGAAGGTACCAAAGTAATCCCGCAAGGAACACTTTGGACAATGATCAAGAATATCCTAAAGTACCTGAAAAGGACAAAGGACATGTTTTTTCGTTTATGGAGGTGACGAAGAGCTCGTCGTAAAGGGTTACGTCGATGCTAGCTTCGACACAGATCTGGATGACTCTAAGTCACAAACCGGATACGTGTATATGTTGAATGGTGGAGCAGTAAGCTGGTGCAGCTGCAAGGAGAGCGTCGTGGTGGGATCTACATGTGAAGCGGAGTACATGGCAGCCTCGGAGGCAGCGCATGAAGCAATTTGGGTGAAGGAGTTCATCACCGACTTAGGAGTCATACCCAATGCGTCGGGGCCGATCAAACTCTTCTGTGACAACACTGGAGCTATTGCACTTGCAAAGGAGCCAGGTTTCACAAGAAGACCGAGCACATCAAGCGCCGCTTCAACTCCATCCGTGAAAATGTTCAAGATGGAGACATAGAAATTTGTAAAGTGCATACGGATCCGAATGTCGCAGATCCGTTGACTAAACCTCTCTACTTAAGCAAAACATGATCAACACGTAACTCTATGGGTGTTAGATTCATCACAATGTAACTAGATTATTGACTCTAGTGCAAGTGGGAGACTGTTGGAAATATGCCCTAGAGGCAATAATAAAAGCATTATTATTATATTTCCTTGTTCGTGATAATTGTCTTTTATTCATGCTATAATTGTATTATCCGGAAATTGTAATACACGTGTGAATACATAGACCACAATACGTCCCTAGTAAGCCTCTAGTTGACTAGCTCGTTGGTCAACAGATAGTCATGGTTTCGACTATGGACATCGAGATGTCATTGACAACGGGATCACGTCATTAGGAGCATGACGTGATGGACAAGACCCAATCCTAAGCCTAGCACAAGATCGTGTAGTTCGTTTTGCGAGAGCATTTTCAATGTCAACTATCTCGTCCTTAGACCATGAGATCGTGTAACTCCCGGATACCGTAGGAGTGCTTTGGGTGTCTGAAACGTCACAACGTAATCGGGTGACTATAAAGGTGCACTACAGGTATCTCCGAAAGTGTCATTGGGTTGACACGGATCGAGATCGGATTTGTCACTCCGTATAACGGAGAGGTATCTCTGGGCCCACTCGGTAATGCATCATCATAATGAGCTCAACGTGACCAAGTGTTTGGTCATGGGATCATGCATTACTGATGCAGTAAAGTGACTTGCCGCAGAATTTAGACCGAACAAGGTATTGGGATACCGACGATCGAGTCTCAGGCATGTAACGTACCGATTGACAAAGGGAATAGTATACGGGGTTGCTTGAATCCTCGACATCGTGGTTCATCCGATGACAACATCAAGGAGCCTGTGGGAGCCAACATGGGTATCCAGATCCCACTGTTGGTTATTGACCTGAGAGCCGTCTCGGTCATGTCTGCGTGTCTCCCGAACCCGTAGGGTCTACACACTTAAGGTTCGGTGACGCTAGGGTTATAAGGAAGACTTGTATGTGATTACGAATGTTGTTCGAGTCCGGATGAGATCCCGGACGTCACGAGGAGTTCGGAAGGGTCCGGAGGTAAAGATTTATATATGGGAAGTTGTCAAACGGACACCGGAAAGTTTCGGGGCATCGGTATTGTACAGGGGCCCATAGGAAGGGTTCCGGAGGTCCACCGGCGGGGCCACCCTCAGGGGCCACTTGGGCTCTTGATGGGGAAGGAGCCAGCCCTGATGGGCTGGGCGGACCCCCCTTGGGCCCTTGCGCCTGGGGTTTGGGGAACCCTAGAAGGCGCCCCCCTTGCAGGGGCAAGCCACCTCCCTTGGCCGCGCCCCTCTAGATGCCATCTAGAGGGGTCATTCTCTCTCTTCTCCCTATAAATAGAGGGGTGAGGGAGGGCAGCCGCACCAAGCCAAGGCGCAGCCCTCCCTCCCCAACACCTCTCCTCCTCCGCGTGTGCTTGGCGAAGCCACGGAGAACTGTCACTCCACCATCATCACGCCGTTGTCTTTCTGCTGGAGCCATCTTCCTCAACCTCTCCTTCCTCCTTGCTGGATCAAGAAGGAGGAGACGTCGTCCGTCTGTCGTGTGTTGAACGCGGAGGTGCTGTCCGCTCAGCATTTGGTCATCGGTGATCCGAATCACGGCGAAAGTACGACTCCATCATCACCATCCCTTTGAAAGCTTGCGACTTTCGATCTACAAGTGGTATGTAGATGCAAACTCACTCCCTTGACTCGTTGCTTAGATGAACTCATAGATGGATCTTGGTGAAACCGTAGGAAAAATTTTAATTTTCTGCATCGTTCCCCAACAAGAAGAGCCTTTAAAAAGCCTCCTTAACATTTTCTGAAAATTTCTGAAATTTTAGTAACTTCAAAATAAAAGTGAATAAAACTAAACAAGATTGATAGCAACTATTCCTACAAGTGCCTAGAGCCTATATCGTGCATTGGAATTGCTTGGGACCTCAAAAAATTAACATGCAAGCTCAAGAACATGGTCACCTATGCAGCAAAAATTTGCAATGAATAAAGCACTAGAACAAAAGCTAATTGGACCAATTGGAGGAGTCACATACCAAGCAACAATCTCCCAAAGCAGTTTTGTGAATAGAGCTTTGAGCTAAGAGATCGAAAATCACAGCAAAATGAGCTAGAACTCGTGCTTGAGCTGGATGGGGATTTTTTTGGGGTAGAAGATGAAGTGTGTGGGTGCTGGCATAAGTGGAGGGAGCCACGGGGGCCCACGAGACAGGTGCGCCCTCCTCTCTCGTGTCTGGTGCTTGCCCCTCCTGCAGTGTTTTCAGTGCCTAAAATCCTCAAATATTCCAGAAAAAATCATACTAGATTTGCAGGGCATTTGGAGCACTTTTATTTTCGGACTATTTTTTAATGCACGGATAATTCAGAAAACGGACGGATAAAACTATTTTTGCTTTATTTATTCTAAATAACAGAAAGTAAAAGGAGGGTATAGAAGGTTGTTCCTTCTAGTTTCATCCATCTAGTGATCATCAAAATGAACCCACTAACAAGGTTGATCAAGTCTTGTTAACAAACTCATTCCGAATAACATGGAACCGGAGAAATTTCGAATAACACTATGTTACCTCAACGGGGATATGCACATCCCCTATAATAAGAATATCATATTTCTTATTGACAGTAGGAAGAGGAAATTCAAAACCTCTAAATATAATCAATGGAATTTTTCCGATAGAGTTGATGCTCTAAACTTGAAGTTGTTTCCCTGGAAAGTGTACCGTATGCTCATTACCATTAACATGAAAAGTGACATTGCCTTTGTTGCAATCAATAACAGCCCCTGCAGTATTAAGAAAAGGTCTACCAAGGATAATAGACATACTATCGTCCTCGGGAATATCAAGAATAACAAAGTCTGTTAAGATAGTGACATTTGCAACCACAACAGGCACATCCTCACAAATACCGACAGGTATAGCAGTTGATTTATCGGCCATTTGCAAAGATATTTTGGTAGGTGTCAACTTATTCAATTTAAGTCTACGATATAATGAGAGAGGCATAACACTAACACCGGCTCCAAGATCACATAAAGCAGTTCCAACATAATTTCTTTTAATAGAGAATGGTATAGTTGGTACACCCGGATCTCCAAGTTTCTTTGGTATTCCACCCTTAAAAGTGTAATTAGCAAGCATGGTGGAAATTTCAGCTTCCAGTATCTTTATTTTATTTGTAATGATATCCTTCATATACTTAGCATAAGGATTTACTTTCAGCATATCAGTTAAGCGCATACGTCAGAAAATAGGTCTAATCATTTTAGCAAAGCGCTCAAAATCCTTATCATTCTTTGACTTGGATGGTTTAGGAGGAAAGGGCATGGGTTTCTGAACCCATGGTTCCCTTTCTTTATCGTGCTTCCTAGCAACAAAATCTCTCTTATCATAACGTTGATTCTTTGATTGTGGGTTACCAAGATCAATAGCAGGTTCAATCTCTACATCATTGTTTTTGCTAGGTTGAGCATCAACATGAACATTATCATTAACATTATCACTAGGTTCATGTTCATCACCTGATTGTGTTTCAGCATCAGAAATAGAAATATCATTGGGATCCTCAGGTGTGTCTATAGTAGGTTCATTAGAAGCATGCAAATTCCTATCGTTTTTCTTTTTCTTCTTTTTAGAAGAACTAGGTGCCTCTAAATTATTTCTCTGAGAATCTTGTTCGATTCTCTTAGGGTGGCCTTCAGGATACAAAGGTTCTGAGTCATTCTACCAGTTCTAGTAGCCACTCTAACAGCAAAGTCATTTTTATTATTTAATTCATCAAGCAAATCATTTTGAGCTTTGAGTACTTGCTCAGCTTGAGTAGCAACCATAGAAGCATATTTGCTAACAGCGGTGAAGTTCATCTTTAACTCTAGTGATTATCACCTCTGCGTCCTATCTCAAAGCATTATTCTTTAACTCTCTACCAACATAAGCATTAAAACTTTCTTGTCTAGCCATAAAGTCATCAAATTCATCTAAGCACGGGCTATGAAATTTAGTAGAGGGTATTTCAACATTATCATATCTATAGAGAGAATTTACCTTTACTACGTGTCGGGTTATCAAGACAATGTAGTTCTTCAAAGCGGTAAATTAAGACCATGTATTTCTTCAATAGGTGGTAAATTCTTAACATCTTGACTTTAATACCTTTTTCTTTCATTGATTTCTTTGCCTCTTGCATATCTTGAGGACTGAGAAATAAAACACCTCTCTTCTTGAGTGGGTTTAGGAATAGGCTCAGGAGTTGGCTCAATTGGTTCAGAATTACTTGAGGCGGCTCAGGAAGATTCCAATTATTTTCATTAGTCAACATATTATTCAGTAATATTTCAGCTTCATCGAATGTTCTTTCCCTGAAAACACAACCAGCACAACTATCCAAGTAGTCCTTGGAAGCATCAGTTAGTCCATTATAAAAGATATCAAGTATTTCCTTTTTCTTAAGAGGATGATCAGGCAAAGCATTATAATCGGAGAAGCCTCCCCAAGCTTGTGGGAGACTCTCTTCTTTAATTTGCACAAAATTATATATTTCCATAAGGCAGCTTATCTCTTATGAGCAGGGAAATATTTAGCAGAGAAGTAATAAATCATATCCTGGGGACTACGCACACAACCAGGAGCAAGAGAATTATACCAAGTCTTAGCATCACCCTTTAATGAGAACAGAAATATCTTAAGGATATATAAATACCGAGACTTCTCATTATCAGTAAATAGGGTGGCTATATCATTCAACTTGGTAAGATGTGCCACAACAGTTTCAGATTCAAGGCCATAAAAAGGATCAGATTCAACTAAAGTAATAATCTCAGGATCAACAGAGAATTCATAATCCTTATCAAGAATACGAGATAGGTGAAGTAGCAAAAGCAGGATCGGGTTTCATTCTAGCATTAAGAGACTGCTGCTTCCATTTAGGTAATAATTTATTAAGATCATTTCTATCATTGCAAGCAAGAATTTCCATAGCAGCTTTTTCATTCATAACATAACCCTTAGGAACAACAGGTAATACATAATCATTGGGGGAACCTTCATCATCACTATCATCAATACTAGGTTCTTCAATATTTTCATTCCCCTAACTCTAGCAAGTTGTTCATCTAGAAATTCACCTAATGGCAAAGTAGTATCACGCACAAAAAGTAGTTTCATCATGCATAGCGAAGTGGCATCATCAATAACATGTGACATATCGTAATTCATAGCATTAGCAGGTTTAGGTGTCGCAAGCTTACTAATAACGGAAGGAGAATCTAAATGCGAGAGCTAGATGGCAGTTCCTTACCTCCCCTCGTAGTTGACGGCAAAATCTTGGTCTTAGCATCTTTCAAATTCTTCATAGTGATCAGCAGATATAAATCCCAAGTGACTCAGAGAATATAGCTATGCTCCCCGGCAACGGCGCCAGAAATTAGTCTTGATAACCCACAAGTATAGGGGATCGCATAGCGACTTTCGAGGGTAGAGTATTCAACCCAAATTTATTGATTCGACACAAGGGGAGCCAAAGAATATTCTTAGTATTAGCAGTTGAGTTGTCAATTCAACCACACCTGGATAACTTAGTATCTGCAGCAAAGTGTTTAGTAGCAAAAGTGGTATGATAATAAAGGTAACAGAGAGAAAAGTAAAGATAAATGTTTTGGGTTTTTGTAGTAGTTGTAACTTGATAGCAACGGAAAAGTAAATAAGCGAAGAACAATATGTGAAAAGCTCGTAGGCAATGGATCGGTGATGGATAATTATGCGGATGCGATTCCTCATGCAATAGTTATAACATAGGGTGATATAGAACTAGCTCCAATTCATCAATGTAATGTAGGCATGTATTCCGTAAATAGTCATACGTGCTTATGGAAAAGAACTTGCATGACATCTTTTGTCCTACCCTCCGTGGAAGCGGGTCCTTCTGAAACTAAGGGATATTAAGGCCTCCTTTTAATAGAGAACCGGAACAAAGCATTAACACATAGTGAATACATGAACTCCTCAAACTACGGTCATCACCGAGAAGTATCCCGATTATTGTCACTTCGGGTTGTCGGATCATAACACATAATAGGTGACTATAGACTTGCAAGATAGGATCAAGAACACACATATATTCATGAAAACATAATAGGTTCAGATCTGAAATCATGGCACTCGGGCCCTAGTGACAAGTCATAGCAACATCAATCTCAGAACATAGTGGATACTAGGGATCAAACCCTAACAAAACTAACTTGATTACATGGTAAATCTCATCCAACCCATCACCGTCCAGCAATCCTACGATGGAATTACTCACGCACGACGGTGAGCATCATGAAACTGGTGATGGAAGATGGTTGATGATGACGACGGCGACGAGTCCCCCTCTCCGGAGCCCCGAACGGACTCCAGATCAGCCCTCCCAAGAGAGATTAGGGCTTGGCGGCGGCTCCGTGTCTTAAAATGCGATGAAACTTTCTCTCTGATTTTTTTCTCCCCGAGACGGAATATATGGAGTTGGAGTTGAGGTCGGAGGAGGTCCAGGGGGCCCACGAGATAGGAGGCCGCACCCTAGGGGGGGGGGGCGCCCCCTGTCTCATGGACAGGCTGTGGGCCCCCTGGCATTAATTCTTTCGCCAAAAACTCTTACAAATTCCAAAAAGTGCCTCCGTTGATTTCCAAGACATTCCGAGAACTTTTCTTTTCTACACATAAAACAACATCATGGTAGTTCTGCTGAAAACAACGTCAGTCCGGGTTAGTTTCATTCAAATCATGCAAGTTAGAGTCCAAAACAAGGGCAAAAGTGTTTGGAAAAGTAGATACGTTGGAGACGTATCAGTCACCTCGAGGGGAAGCTAAAACGACTCCAGCCCCCGAGCCTTCCAACTGTCTGGATCCATCAAAGTGAATAGTCCAATACGTGTTATCTGGCTTCTCCTCAGGTGTCTGCAGCTCTGTCCAATCGTTGATGAAGTCCACCAGTGCTTGAGACTTAATAACAATGCGTGGCACATACTTCAAACCATGAGGTCCAAGCTCAATGGCCCACTTGGCGACTCGTCCTGTGGCCTCTCTATTCTGGATGATGTCTCCCAAAGGAGCAGTACTTACCACGGTGATGGGGTGACCCTGGAAGTACTGCTTAAGCTTCCGGCTCGCCATGAACACCCCATAAACAAGCTTCTGCCAATGTGGATATCTTTGCTTAGACTCAATAAGCACCTCACTGACGTAGTAAACCGGCCGTTGAACCGGATGCTCCTTGCCAGCCTCCTTGCACTCCACCACAATCGCGACACTGACAGCACGTGAGTTAGCGGCCACATATAACAACAACGGCTCTTTATCAATGGGAGCTGCAAGGACCGGCGGCTCAGATAACTGTCTCTTTAAATCTTCAAAGGCGGCATTAGCAGCATCACTCCAGACAAAATTGTTCGTTTTCTTCATCGTTTGATACAGTGGTATGGCCTTCTCACCTAACCGGCTTATGAACCGGCTTAAATCAGCGATACGACCCGCCAGTCGCTGAACATCATTGATGCACGCCGGCTTAGCCAAAGAGGTAATTGCCTTGATCTTCTCCAGATTAGCTTCAATGCCTCTGTTAGAGACCAGAAAACCCAAAAGCTTGCCTGCTGGCACGCCAAAGACACATTTGGCCGGGTTAAGCATCATCTTGTAAACCCGGAGATTGTCAAAGGTTTCCTTCAGATCATCTATCAAGGTTTCCTTCTCTGGATTTAACCACTATATCATCCACATAAGCATGAACATTGCGCCCAATCTGACTGTGGAGACAGTTCTGCACACATCGCTGATAAGTTGCCTGGGCACTCTTGTTGGAAATATGCCCTAGAGGCAATAATAAATTAGTTATTATTATATTTCCCTGTTCATGATAATCGTTTATTATCCATGCTATAATTGTATTGATAGGAAACTCAGATACATGTGTGGGTACATAGACAACACCATGTCCCTAGTAAGCCTCTAGTTGACTAGCTCGTTGATCAATAGATGGTTACAGCTTTCACGACCATGGACATTGGATGTCGTTGATAACGGGATCACATCATTGGGAGAATGATATGATGGACAAGACCCAATCCTAAGCCTAGCACAAAGATCGTAGTTCGTATGCTAAAGCTTTTCTAATGTCAAGTATCATTTCCTTAGACCATGAGATTGTGCAACTCCGGATACCGTAGGAATGCTTTGGGTGTACCAAGCGTCACAACGTAACTTGGTGGCTATAAAGGTGCACTACGGTATCTCCGAAAGTGTCTGTTGGGTTGGCACGAATCGAGACTGGGATTTGTCACTCCGTGTAAACGGAGAGGTATCTCTAGGCCCACTCGGTAGGACATCATCATAATGTGCACAATGTGACCAAGGGGTTGATCACGGGATGATGTGTTACGAGCAGTAAAGAGACTTGCCGGAAGCGAGATTGAACAAGGTATCGGGATACCGACGATCGAATCTCGGGCAAGTACAATACCGCTAGACAAAGGGAATTGAATACGGGATTGATTGAATCCTCGACATCGTGGTTCATCCGATGAGATCATCGTGGAACATGTGGGAGCCAACATGGGTATCTAGATCCGCTGTTGGTTATTAAATCAAGAACGTCTCGGTCATGTCTCAAGATGGTTCCCGAACCCGTAGGGTCTACACACTTAAGGTTCGATGGCGCTAGGGTTATAAAGGAAGTTTGTATGTGGTTACCGAATGTTGTTCGAGTCCGGATGAGATCCCGGATGTCACGAGGAGTTCGGAATGTTCCGGAGGTAAAGATTTATATATGGAAAGTTGTTGTTTGGGTTAGAAAAAGTTCGGGTTTTTTCGGTATTGTACCGAAGCTTCGGAAGGTTCGGAGGATTCGGAGGGGTCCGGAGGTCCGGAAATTGTTCCACCACGTCCAATACAGTAGCATGGGCTGCAGGGGCGCCCTAGCCTTAATGGGCCAGGGCACCAGCCCCCAAGGCCCATGCGCATGGGAAGGGGAAAACCCTAAAGGGGAGGCCTCCACTTGACTTGGGAGGCACTCCTCCCCTTGGCCGCCCCTAGATGGGATCTAGGGCTGGCCGCACCCTTGGGGTGGGAAACCCTAAAGGGCGCAGCCCCTTTCCCCTATATATACTTGAGGTTTTGGGGCTGCCGGACACATGAGAACTTCTCCCTCTTGGTGCAGCCTGCCTCTCCTCCTCCTCCTCTCCCGCGGTGCTTGGCGAAGCCTGCAGGATTGCCATGCTCCTCCACCACCACCACGCCCGTTGTGCTGCTGCTGGATGGAGTCTTCCTCAACCTCTCCCTCTCTCCTTGCTGGATCAAGGCATGGGAGACGCCACCGGGCTGTACGTGTGTTGAACAGCGGAGGTGCCGTCCGTTCGGCACTAGGATCTCCGGTGATTTGGATCACGGCAGCACGACTCCTTCAACCCCGTTCTCATGAACGCTTCCGCTTAGCGATCTACAAGGGTATGTAGATGCACTCTCCTTCCCTCGTTGCTAGTTTCTCCATAGATAGATCTTGGTGACACGTGGGAAAATTTTGAATTTCTGCCACGTTACCCAACAAAGTGGCATCATGAGCTAGGTCTATTGCGTAGATTCTTTGCACGAGTAGAACACAAAGTAGTTGTGGGCGTTGATGATGTTCAATATGCTTACCGTTACTAGTCCAATCTTGTTTCGACGGTATTGTGGGATGAAGCGGCCGGACCGACCTTACAAGTACACTTATGTGAGACAGGTTCCACCGATCGACATGCACTTGGTGCATAAGGTGGCTAGCGGGTGCAGTCTCTCCCACTTTAGTAGGAACGGATTCGATGAAAAGGGTCCTTATGAAGGGTAAATAGCAATTGGCATATCACGTTGTGGTTTTATGAGGTAAGAAACGCGTTCTTGCTAGAAACCCATAGCAGCCACGTAAAACATGCAACAACAATTAGAGGACGTCTAACTTGTTTTTGCGGTGGTATGATATGTGATGTGATATGGCCAAGAAGAATGTGATGAATGATATGTGATGTATGAGATTGATCATGTTCTTGTAATAGGATTCACGACTTGCATGTCTATGAGTATGACAACGGCAGGAGCCATAGGAGTTGTATTTATTTATTGTATGACCTGCGTGTCATTAAACAACGCCATGTAATTACTTTTACTTTATTGCTAACGGTAGCCATAGTAGTAGAAGTAATAGTTGGCGAGACAACTTCATGAAGACACGATGATGGAGATCATGATGATGGAGATCATGGTGTCATGCGGTGACGATGATGATCATGGAGCCCGAAGATGGAGATCAATGGAGCTATATGATATTGGCCATATCATGTCACTACTATATAATTGCATGTGATGTTTATTATGTTTATGCATCTTGTTTACTTAGAACGACGGTAGTAAATAAGATGATCCCTTACAACAATTTCAAGAAGTGTTCTCCCCTAGCGTGCACCGTTGCTAAAGTTCGTAAGCTTCTAAGCACCACGTGATGATCGGGTGTGATGGATTCTTACGTTCACATACAACGGGTGTAAGACAGATTTACACACGCGAAACACTTAGGGTTAACTTGACGAGCCTAGCATGTACAGACATGGCCTCGGAACACAGAGACCGCAAGGTCGAGCATGAGTCGTATAGTAGATACGATCAACATACCGATGATGACTAGTCCGTCTCACGTGATGATCGGACACGGCCTAGTTGACTCGGATCATGTAATCACTTAGATGACCAGAGGGATGTCTATCTGAGTGGGAGTTCATAAGATGAACTTAATTATCTTAAACATAGTCAAAAGACCTTTTGCAAATTATGTCGTAAGCTCGCGCTTTAGTTCCTTGTTTAGATATGTTCCTAGAGAAAATATAGTTGAAAGTTGAAAGTAGCGATTATGCGGACGATAGAAAGCTTATGTCCTTAATGCACCGCCGGTGTTGAACCCCAATCGTAAATGCATGGATGTTGCGAACATCGGACATACACGTTTTGATAACTGCGTGATAGTTCAGTTAAGCGGCTTAGAATTGAGGCACCAAAGACGTTTTTGAAACATCGCGGAACATATGAGATGTTCTGAGGGCTGAAATTGGTATTTCAGGCTCGTGCCCACGTCAAGAGGTATAAGACCTCCGACGATTTTCTTAGCCTGCAAACTAAGGGAGGAAAGCTCAATCGTTGAGCTTGTGCTCAGATTGTCTGAGTGCAACAATCACTTGTCGAGTGGGAGTTGATCTTCCAGATGAGATAGTGATGTTTCTCCAAACTCATTGCCACCAAGCTACTAGAGCTTCGTGATGAACTATAACATATCAGGGATAGATATGATGATCCTTGAAGTGTTCGCGATGTTTGACACCGCGAAAGTAGAAGTCAAGTAGGAGCATCAATTGTTGATGGTTGGTAAAACTACTAGTTTCAAGAAGGGCAAGGGTAACAAGGGATACTTCATGAAATGGCAAAACGATTCTTTGCTCTAGTGAAGAAACCCAAGGTTGAACCCAAACCCGAGACTAAGTGCTTCAGTAATGAGAGGAACGGACCTTTGAGCGGAACCACCCTAGATACTTGGTAGATGAGAAGGCTGGCAAGGTCGATAGAAGTATATTGGATATACATTATGTTAATGTGTACTTTACTAGTACTCCTAGTAGCACCGAGGTATTAGATACCGGTTCGGTTGCTAAGTGTTAGTAACTTTCGAAACAAAAGCTACGGAATAAACGGAGACTAGCTAAAGGTGAGTGACGATACGTGTTGGAAGTGTTTCCAAGGTTGATGTGATCAAGCATCGCGCTCCCTCTACCATCGAGATTGGAGTTAAACCTAAAATTGTTATTTGGTGTTTGCATTGAGCATAGACATGATTGGATTATATGCATCGCATAATCTGATTATTCATTTAAGGAGAATAATGGTTACTCTGTTAATTTGAATAATGCCTTCAATGGTCTAGCACCAAAAGGAATGGTTTATTGAATCTCGATCGTAGTGATACACATTTTCATGCCAAAAGATATAAGATAGTAATGATGGTACCACGTACTTGTGGCACTTGCCATGTAAGTCATATTGGTATAAAAGCATGAAGAAGATCCATGTTGATGGATCTTTGGACTCACTTGCTTTTGAAAAGTTTGAGACATGCAAACCATGTCTATTGGTGTATACGCATGAAGAAACTCCATGCAGATGGATCGTTTTGACTCACTTGATTTTGAATCACTTGAGATATGCAAATCATACCACATGGGCAAGATGACTGAAAAGCCTCGGTTTCAGTAAGATGGAACAAGGTAGCAACCTATTGGAGGTAACACATTTTGATGTGTGCAGTCCAATGAGTGCTGAGGCATGCGGTGAATATCGTTATGTTCTGACTTCACAGATGATTCGAGTAGATGTTTGATGAAACACAAAGTCTGAATTATTGAATGGTTCAAGTAATTTCAGAGTGAAGTTAAAGATCATTGTGACAAGAGGATAAAATGTCTATGATATGATCATAGAGATGAGTATCTGAGTTATGAGCTTTGTACGCATAACTAAGACCTTTGTGGAAATTGTTTCACAATTAATACCGCTGGAACACCATAGTGTGATGGTGTGTCCGAACATCATAGTTGCACCCTATTGGATATGGTGCGTACCATGATGTCTCTTATCGAATTACCACTATCGTTCATGGGTTAGGCATTAGAGACAACCGCACTCACTTTAATAGGGCACCACGTAATTCCGTTGAAGCGGCCTTTGTTTGAACTATGGTTTGGAGAAACCTAAGTTGTCGTTTCTTAAAAGTTTGGGGCTGCGACGCTTATGTGAAAAAGTTTGATCGTGATAAGCTCGAACCCAAAACGGATAAATACATCTTCATAGGATACCCAAAACGGTTGGGTATACCTCCTAATTCAGATCCGAAAGGAATAGGGATTGTTTATAGAAACGGGTCCTTTCTCGAGGAAAAGTTTCTCTCGAAAGAATTAAGTGGGAGGATGATGGAGACTTGATGAGGTTATTGAACCATCACTTCAACTAGTGTGTAGCAGGACACAGGAAGTTGTTCTGTGGCACCTACACCAATTGAAGTAGAAGCTTATGATAGTGATCATGAAACTTGGATCAAGTCACTACCGAACCTCGTGGGACGACAAGGACGCCAGCGTCTTTGCCCGGAGTGGTACGGTGATCCTGTCATGAATGTCATGTTGCTAGACAACAATGAACCTACGAGCTATGGAGAACCAATGGTGGGCCCATATTCCGACAAATGGTTAGAAGCCATGAAATCCGAGATAGGATCCATGTATCATAACAAAGCATGGACTTTGGTGGACTTGCCCGATGATCGGCAAGCCATTGAAATAAATGGATCTTTAAGAAGAAGACGGACGTGGACGGTAATGTCACCGCCTATGAAGCTCGACTTGTGGCGAAGAGTTTTCACAAGTTCAAGGAGTTGACTACGATGAGATTCTCTCATCCGTAGCGATGCTTAAGTCCGTCGGAATCATGTTAGCATTAGCTGCATTTATGAAATCTGGCGAGATGGATGTCAAGACGAGTTTCCTTATCGGTTTACGTAAGGAAAGGTTGTATGTGATACAATCGAAAGGTTTTGTCGATCCTAAGGATGCTAAAAGGTATGCTAGCACCAGCGATCCTTCTAAGGACCGGAGTAAGCATCTCGGAGTTGGAATATGCACTTTGATAAAATGATCAAAGATTTTAGGTTTATACAAAGTTTATGAGAAACTTGTATTTCCAAAGAAGTGAGTGGGAGCACTATAGAATTTCTGATGAGTATATGTTGTTGACATATTGATGACCAGAAATGATGTAGAATTTCTGGAAAGCAAATAGGGTTATTTGAAAGATGTTTTTCAATAGAAACCTGGATTAAGCTACTTGAACATTAAGCATCAAGATCTATAGGGATAGATCAAAATCGCTTAATGGTACTTTCAAATGAGCATATACCTTGACATGATCTTGAAGGTGTTCAAGATGGATCACCAAACAAGGAGTTCTTATGCGAGATGTAAGGTATGAAGTTAAGAGTTAAAGCTCGACCACGGCAGAAAAGAGACAAAGGGCGAAGGCCGTCCCCTCACGCTTAGACGTAGGCTCTATAGTATGCTATCTTAGTACCGCTGGAAGTGTGCCTTGCCATGAGTCAGTCAAGGGGTACAAGAATGATCCAGGAACGGATCATTGGACAGCGGTCAAAATTATCCTTAGAAGAATAAGGAAATATTTCTCGATCATGGAGGTGATAAAGAGTTCGGCGTAAAGGGTTACGTCGATGCAAGCTTTAACACCTATCCGAATGACTCTGATTAGCAAACCGGATACGTATAGTGGTGCAACCATTTGGTAAAGCATCAAGTGGAACGTGGTAGCAGCATTTACAATATGACATAGAGAATTGCGAAGTACATACGGATCTGAATCTGCAGAACCGTTGACTAAAACTTCTCTTACAAGCAAAACATGATCAAACCCTAGAACTCATTGAGACTTAATCACATGGTGATGTGAACTAGTTTAAGACACTAGTAGACTCTTTGGATGTTGGTCACATGGCGATGTGACCTATCAGCGTTAATCACATGACGATGTGAACTAGATTATTGACTCTAGTGCAAGTGGGAGACTGTTGGAAATATGCCCTAGAGGCAATAATAAATTAGTTATTATTATATTTCCCTGTTCATGATAATCGTTTATTATCCATGCTATAATTGTATTGATAGGAAACTCAGATACATGTGTGGGTACATAGACAACACCATGTCCCTAGTAAGCCTCTAGTTGACTAGCTCGTTGATCAAT
The DNA here is from genome assembly GCA_021605145.1 of Aegilops bicornis. Taxonomy (NCBI): domain Eukaryota; kingdom Viridiplantae; phylum Streptophyta; class Magnoliopsida; order Poales; family Poaceae; genus Aegilops; species Aegilops bicornis. Next base: position 124,344,402 of record CM038671.1, read on the forward strand.
AGATGGTTACGGTTTCACGACCATGGACATTGGATGTCGTTGATAACGGGATCACATCATTGGGAGAATGATGTGATGGACAAGACCCAATCCTAAGCCTAGCACAAAGATTGTAGTTCGTATGCTAAAGCTTTTCTAATGTCAAGTATCATTTCCTTAGACCATGAGATTGTGCAACTCCCGGATACCGTAGGAATGCTTTGGGTGTACCAAACGTCACAACGTAACTGGGTGGCTATAATGGTGCACTACAGGTATCTCCGAAAGTGTCTGTTGGGTTGGCACGAATCGAGACTGGGATTTGTTCACTCTGTGTAAACGGAGAGGTATCTCTGGGCCCACTCGGTAGGACATCATCATAATGTCCACAATGTGACCAAGGGGTTGATCACGGGATGATGTGTTACGGAACGAGTAAAGAGACTTGCCGGAAACGAGATTGAACAAGGTATCGGGATACCGACGATCGAATCTCGGGCAAGTACAATACCGCTAGACAAAGGGAATTGAATACGGGATTGATTGAATCCTCGACATCGTGGTTCATCCAATGAGATCATCGTGGAACATGTGGGAGCCAACATGGGTATCCAGATCCCGCTGTTGGTTATTAACCGGAGAACGTCTCGGTCATGTTTGCATAGTTCCCGAACCCGTAGGGTCTACACACTTAAGGTTCGATGACGCTAGGGTTATAAAGGAAGTTTGTATGTGGTTACCGAATGTTGTTCGGAGTCCCGGATGAGATCCCGGACGTCACGAGGAGTTCTGGAATGGTCCGGAGGTAAAGATTTATATATGGAAAGTTGTTGTTCGGGTTAGAAAAAGTTCGGTTTTTTCGGTATTGTATCGAAGCTTCGGAAGGTTCCGGAGGATTCGGAGGGGTCGGAGGTCCGGAAATTGTTCCACCACGTCCAATACAGTAGCATGGGCTGTCGGGGGCGCCCTAGCCTTAATGGGCCAGGGCACCAGCCCTCCAAGGCCCATGCGCATGGGAAGGGGAAAACCCTAAAGGGGGAGGCCTCCACTTGACTTGGGAGGCACTCCTCCCCCCTTGCCCCCCCCCCCCTAGATGGGATCTAGGGCTGGCCGCACCCCTTGGGGTGGGAAATTCTAAAGGGGGCGCAGCCCCCTTTCCCCCTATATATACTTGAGGTTTTGGGGCTGCCATACACATGAGAACTTCTCCCTCTTGGTGCAGCCTGCCTCTCCTCCTCCTCCTCTCCCGGTGCTTGGCGAAGCCTGCAGGATTGCCACGCTCCTCCACCACCACCACGCCGTTGTGCTGCTGCTGGATGGAGTCTTCCTCAACCTCTCCCTCTCTCCTTGCTGGATCAAGGCGTGGGAGACGTCACCGGGCTGTACGTGTGTTGAACGCGGAGGTGTCGTCCGTTCGGCACTAGGATCTCCGGTGATTTCGATCACGACGAGTATGACTCCTTCAACCCCATTCTCATGAACGCTTACGCTTAGCGATCTACAAGGGTATGTAGATGCACTCTCCTTCCCTCGTTGCTAGTTTCTCCATAGATAGATCTTGGTGACACGTAGGAAAATTTTGAATTTCTGCTATGTTACCCAACAACTCTTGAGCCCAAATGGCATAGATACATAACAGAAGGCTCCAAACGGAGTGATGAAAGCCGTCTTCTCCTGGTCCTTAACTGCCATTTTGATCTGATGATAACCAGAGTAGGCGTCCAAGAAGCTCAAACGCTCACAACCCGCCGTAGCATCAATGATTTGATCATTACAGGGAAGTGCAAAAGGATCAGCCGGACAAGCCTTGTTTAAGTCCGTGTAATCCACACACATCTTCCAGGTGCCATTCTTTTTAAGTACAAGCACCGGGTTAGCCAACCACTCTGGGTGAAAGACATTAACAATAAAGTCGGCCGCTAAGAGCCGGGCCACCTCCTCACCAATAGCTTTTCGTCTCTCTTCGTTGAACCGCTGCAGAAATTGCCTGACCGGCTTAAACTTTGGATCAATATTAAGAGTGTGCTCAGTGAGTTCTCTCGGTACACCCGGCATGTCAGAAGGTTTCCATGCAAAGATGTCCCGATTCTCATGGATGAACTCGATGAGCGCGCTTTCCTATTTAGGATCCAGATTGGCACTGATGCTGAATTGTTTAGATGAGTCGCCCAAAGTAAAATCAACAAGCTTGGTTTCATCAGTTGACTTAAACTTCAACGTCGGGTCATGCTCTATGGTCAGCTTCTTCAGAGATGTCATATCCGCTGGGTCAATGTTATCTTGATAAAACTTCAGCTCCTCTGCTGCACAAACAGACTTGGCATAAGCAGCATCCCCCTCTTCACATTCCAGGGCTATTTTTCGACTTCCATGCACAGTAATGGTGCCCTTGTGACCCGGCATTTTGAGCTGCAAATAAACATAACACGGCCGCGCCATGAATTTGGCGTAAGCCGGCCGTCCGAACAGAGCGTGATATGGACTCCTGATTTTGACCACCTCAAAAGTTAACTTCTCAGCCCTAGAATCATGCTCATCTCCAACTGCTACCTCTAGCTCAATCTTACCAACCGGGTATGCCGACTTACCAGGCACCACTCCATGGAAAACTGTGTTGGACGTCTTTAAATTTTTTTCAGTCAATCCCATACGTCGAAAGGTCTCATAATAGAGGATGTTGATGCTGCTACCCCCGTCCATGAGTACCTGAGTGAATTTATATCCACCAACCTAAGGTGCTACCACCAAGGCTAACTGACCCGGATTATCAACCCGGGGAGGGTGATCTTCCCTGCTCCACACAATAGGCTGCTCTGACCACCTCAAATAACGAGGGACCGCCGGCTCAACAGCGTTCACTGCCCTTTTATGAAGCTTCTGGTCTCGTTTGCATAAGCTAGTGGTGAACACATGATATTGTCCGCTATTCAGCTGCTTTGGATTGCTCTGATAACCCGACTGCTGCTACTGTTGACCTCCCTGACCAGACTGCTGCTGATTATAGCCACCTTGATTTCCCTGAAAGCCAGAATTTGAACCGCCACCCGGGCCATGAAAACCGCCGCCACCTGAGACGCCACCCGAACCATGATTGCCATCGAAAAGAATTTTTGAAAGCCTTCATGATCGCGCAATCCTTCCATAAGTGAGTGGCCGGCCTTTCCCGAGTGTCGTGTCTCGGACAGGGTTCATTAAGCAGTTGCTCAAGAGACGGACCTGACCCGCCGGACCGAGGGGGCGGCCTCCCCTTATGTCGCTGATTGTTACCCTGTGAATTGCCGTTGGCCACAAACTCCGGGTTACCATCGACCTTACGCTTATTGCCTCCTTGATTTGCCGGGTTATGCTGCTGACCCTTTCCATTGTCGTTCTTCTTTCCCTTCCCTGTCTTTTCTTCACCAGACGCGGGATCCTTGGTACTACCAAAATCGGCATATTTGACTAGAGCCGCCATCATCTAACCCATATCATTACAATCACGCTTGAGGTGCCCCAGCTTCTGTCTCAGCGGTTCAAATCAGCAATTTTTCTCCAATATTAAGACTGCAGAGCCGGCATCCATCTTGTCAGACGAATGTATTATCTCCTTGAATCGGCGCACCCAATGAGTGGTGGATTCACCCTCTTCTTGCTTACGATTAGTCAAGTCCACAATTGACATGGACTGCTTGCAGGTATCTTTGAAGTTCTGAATGAACCGGGATTTTAACTCCGCCCATGAGCCAATGGAATTAGGCGGCAGCCCCTTTAACCAAGTCCGGGCCATTCCATCCAACATCATGGTGAAATACTTAGCCATTGCCGCGTCACTGACCTCCAACAGCTCCGTGGCCATCTCATAGCTTTCGATCCACGCCCTGGGCTGTAAGTCGGCCGTATAATTTGGCACCTTTCGAGGTCCCTTGAAGTCTTTGGGCAGGCGCACATTACGCAAAGCCGGCACCAAACAAGGAACACCACCGGTTCTGGTGGCCACTCCTGCCTCAACAGAGGTCGTCGGATAATCCGGGAAGGTTTGATGAGCCACCTGTTGAGCCGCCAGTTGTGCCGCCCGCTCGTCCTCTTGACGTATCATGTCCTCCACCTGGTTATAACCACCGGGTTGGTTACGGTGCTGGGCGTTGCTTGACAAGGCCTCCAAATCCATATGCCTGCTGTAACTTGGGCTCCGGCTTGGGCGAGGAGTCGAATGAATCCTGTCTGGACTATAGGAATAAGCCTCCTGCTGAGTCAGAGCCGTCTGGACGAGTTCTCTGATCCTTCGAGTCTCCACTGATGTTGGATCGTCGCCGTCTACCAGGAGAGCCGCCAAACGTTCCCGCTGCGATCAGGTTCTCCATGGGGTTAGAAAAGTGACCCGGTGGTGTTGGTACGTAGGGGCGGGGCCATATTCATATGAGGAGGCGCCATCACCCGAGGCTGAACCGGTGCCCCTGCTCCGGGTGTTACGAATTGATTTGCCTCTAGCGGGTTACTAGGGCCGGCTCCAGGCGTGGAGAAGAGGTTTCGAGGATCATAAACCGGATGCAAACGGGATTGAGTTTTCTGGTGTCTCCTCCTCATCACCTCATTAGATGTGTTCAGGCTCATCATAAGCTGAAAAGCCTATGACTGGAGCTGTTGGGCCCGTGCATCCAAAGCCGCCCGCTCCACGGCCAATCTAGTGTCCTCAGCCGCTAGGGCCTCCTTGGCACGGGCTATCTCTTCACGTACCTGTGCCACCTCTGCATCGTGCTCATCTTGACTCGCAGGAATAACTGTAGCGGTTAACAAGGCCGTCAATTTGTCCATGAGATCAATCAGCACCTGAGCCGGCGGGCGCACAGGGCCTCCTGCCCCGGCCACTCCTGGCCCGTACGTTATTGCTGCCGCAGCCGTAGAGTTTTGGCCGGGCTGAGTGCTAGCCATGAAGACCCCTACTCTGCTTGCCGGCTCAAAGGGGTCCGGAATACTGGTGCCATCGGAACAGCCCCCAAGCCTGCCGTCTTGCAATTGGTATAATGAATCCGTCTCACCAATGGACGATTCACCATCAGAATAGATGGTCGTCTCACCGCCATCCACAGATCCTTCAGAAAGTTCTCCTCCATGGATGCAACCCACGAAGGCACGCTTCATGGCAGGCTGAGCCCGAGCGGGTCTCGCACGCTAAGCCATCTCGACGATGTCGGTGCAGATGTCCGACTCAGGGCCCGGCTCGCCGATCCGGCCTATGAAGACGTGGATTCCGCCGAAGGGGACCCGGTACCCGTACTCAATTGAGCCGGCGTCGGGGCCCCAGCCGGCGTCGTCGATGTAGAGCTTGCCGCGACGACTCTTGGTCATCCGGCCCACAACGTATCCCTTGAGCCCTTCGAAGTTGCCCTTCAAGAACCAAAATCCACCGTGCGCTGGCCCCATGGTGGGCGCCAACTGTCGTGGAATTGTCACGGCAGATGTCCTCGTGAAAGGACTTAGTCATGGAGCCATCGCAACTAGGAAGCTTAAAGGGTTTAAAGTGGGACAAAGGACACGGGAGTTATACTAGTTCGGCCCCTTACGATGAAGGTAAAAGCCTACGTCTAGTTGAGGTGGAATTGCTGGGGTTTCGATCACCAGGGAGCAAATCTGCTTTGCCCGGCTCTCGATTTGATGTTACCTGCCCTAAGCCGCCGGCGGGTCGTCCCCTTATATACACGGGTTGACGCCCTGCGGCCTACAGAGTCCCGGCCGACTCATAAACAGTGTCCGGCTCGGTGACTAGTTAATCTTGCCTTACAATACACGTTATGCCATTATGGCGGTTTACTACTATGGGCCTTAAGTCGCCTGTAGGCTTTAGGCCCTTTATTGAACCGCCATCTTCAAGCTTGATATTGGGCTTCATATGGTGAATCGTCTTTGCGTAACACGGCCCCTCCTGGGCGGTTTACACAAATAGTTATATCCCCAACACCAAGCTTAATTCCCACTCGTCCTTGAGTAGGTAAATGATAAAAACAGAATTATTGATGGTGAATGCTACCTAGCATGTGTATCATGTAATATATTTACAATATAAATGATGAGAAACGATGAAGTAACAATATCAACAAAATAATATCCATGAATATAAAAAACATAATCTATACTTTTTCAAAATACACGATCCTTAACGAATGTTATCCACACTCATTTTATCATGTTAACATGTCATGACTCCGCCTTCACCGCATAAATATAAATCATGAGCACCCCGGTGTCAAACCATGCAGGCAATTGGATCGTACTTCTAACGTGCTTCAGCATTTTCAACCCCACGCAATACATGAGTGTGAGCCATGGATATATCACTGTAGGTGGAATAGAATGCGGTGATAGAGATCAATAAGGGACATCAAAAAGGAAGAAAGTCTCGCATCAACTCGATAGACCAACGGGCTATGGAGATGCCCATCAATCTATATCAATGCGAGGAGTAGGGATTGCCATGCAACGGATGCACTAAGAGCTATAATGTATGAAAGCTAAATGAAAACTAAGTGGGTGTGCATGCAACTTGCTTGCTGGTACTTGTGAGTTGCGTTGGGATTTCCTCGAAGAGGAGAGGAGATGCAGTACAGTAGAGATAAGTATTTCCCTCAGTTAAGAATCAAGGTTATCAATCCATTAGGAGAATCACACAAAGCCTCGTAAACAACACATGCACACACAAAAGCATATACTTGCACCTAACGCGAATAAGAGGGTTGTCAATCCCCTTGGGGGTTACTTGCAAGAATTAAATCTCATAGTGGTAGATAGTAAAGTAAATTGCAAAATAGTAGAAAAGAAATAAAATTTTAGCAAAGTATTTTTGTGTTTATATATGATAAGAATAGACCCCGGGGCCATAGTTTTCACTAGAGGCTTCTCTCTCAAACACATAGCATACGGTGGGTGAACAAATTACTGTTGGGCAATTGATAGAAAAGCACATAGTTATGATGATATTCAAGGCAATGATCATGTATATACGCATCATGTCCGAGACAAGTAGACCACTCCTGCCTGCATCTACCACTATTACTCCACCAATCGACCGCTATCCAGCATGCATCTATGGTATTAAGTGTAAAACAGAGTAACGCCTTAAGCAAGATGACATGATCTAGACAAAGTAAACCCAATCAATATGAATAAACCATGTCGTTTTACCCTTAATGGCAACAATTCAAGTATGTGTCTTGTCCCCTTCTGTCAGTGGGATATAGAGCACCGCAAGATTGGACCCATTACAAAGCACCTCTCCCATTGAAGATAAATCAATCTAGTTGGTCAAACCAAACGGATAGATCAGTGAAAAATACAAAGCTATAATAATCATGCATAATAAAGTTCAGAAAAGACTCCATTACTTCTCATAAATATTCAGATCATAAATCCACAGTTCATCGGATCCCAACAAACACACCGCAAAAAAGATTACATCGGATAGAACTCCAAGAACATCAAGGAGAACATTGTATTGAAGATCAAAGAGAGAGAAGAAACCATCTAGCTACTAGCTTTGGACCCGTAGGTGTAACGCCCTCGATGCGGCTATATCTCCCACGTGTCGAAGCACGACTTAGAGGCATAACCGCATTGAAAGCAATGTCGCAAGTGAGGTAATCTTCACACAACCCATGTAATACATAAGGAAAGAGATACATAGTTGGCTTATAGTCGCCACTTCACACAATACATAAATAAACATCCATCATCCAGATTACACTCAAGGTCCGACTAGGGAACCAAAATAAAAGAAGACTACCCCAAATGCTACACAGATCCCCGATCGTCCCAACTGGGCTCCACCATCGATCATCGTGAAAAGACACATAGTAACGACACCACGTTCCTCGTCGAACTCCCACTTGAGCTCGGTTAAGGCCACCAGACCGCATCGTCGGCACCTACAACTGTTTTGGTAGAATCTGTGAGTCACGGGACTCGGCAATCTCACACCCGCGAGATCAAGACTATTTAAGCTTATAGGTAGGACAGAGTTGTGAGGTAGAGCTGCAGCAGCGACTAGCATATATGGTGGCTACATTCGCAAAAAGAGAGCGAGAAGAGAAGCAAGGCACGGTCGTGAAGCTAGTAGCGATCAAGAAGTGATCCTAGAGCAACCTCCACAAACATAACTCCAACACCGTGTTCACTTCCGGACTCCGCCGAGAAGAGACCATCACGGTTACACACGCCGTTGATGTATTTTAATTAAGGTCAACTTCGGGTTTTCTACAACCGGACATTAACAAATTCCCATCCGCCTCATAACCATGGGCACGGCTTTCGAAGATAATACCCTGCAGGGTGTCCCAACTTAGCCCATTATAAGCTCTCACGGTCAACAAAGGATATTCCTTCTACCGGGAAGACCCGATCAGTCTCGGAATCCCGGACTACAAGACATCTCGACAATGGTAAAACAAGACCAGCAAAGCCGCCCAATTGTGCCGACAAATCCCGATAGGAGCTGCACATATCTCATTCTCAGGGCACATCCGGATGAGACTAGCTACGGGTAAAACCAACCCTGAACTTTCCCCGAGGTGGCCCTCAGTATTTCGATTCGGACCAACACTCGAAGGAGCACTGGCCCGGGGGGGTAAATAAAGATGACCCTCGGGCTCGCGAAAACCCGAGGGAATAAGGCTTAGGTGGCAAATGGTAAAACCAAAGTTGGGCCTTGCTGGAGGAGTCTTATTCAAGGCGAACTGTCAAGGGGGTCCCATAAATCACCCAACCGCGTAAGGAACGCAAAATCAAGGAACATAACACCGGTATGACGGAAACTAGGGCGGCAAGAGTGGAACAAGACACCAGGCATAAGGCCGAGCCTTCCACCCTTTACCAAGTATATAGATGCATTAATTAAAATAAGAGATATTGTGATATCCCAAAATATCCATGTTCCAACATGGAACCAACTTCATCTTCACCGCAACTAGCAACGCTATAATATGGGCAGAGCAAAGCGGTAACATAGCCAATCAACGGTTTGCTAGGAAAGGATGGTTAGAGGTTTGACATGGCAATATGGGTGGCATGATATAGCAAGTGGTAGGTAACGTAGCATAGGCATAGCAAAATAACGAGCATCTAGCAAGCAAAGATAGAAGTGATTTCGAGGGTATGGTCATCTTGCCTGCAAAGTTCTCAGAGTTGTCGAAAGCTTGATCCTCGTAAGCATTCTCAACAGGTTCCTCGTTCACGTACTCGTCTCCCGGCTCTACCCAAAGCAATAACACAAGCAATGGAACCACAATAAATCACGGGCGATGCACAAACAACATGATGCAATACATGGCATGATATGCGAGATGTGATATGCAATGCATATGCGTGCTCCGGAAGGAAAAAGATGAACAAGGCATAATCTTGGCAAACCAAGTATGCCACTGGAAAGGTGAGATGATCTCGGTTGAAATCGATATAAAGATCACCGGAATCGGATGCACGGATTGCAAAGGACAAGCAAAACAAGAATGGCATAATTCTGCGATTAACAGCATGATGCCACTTAGCAAGCAACAAGAAATTAAGCTACTGCACACAAACATATCAACAAAGCACATGACAGTGATCTACTCAAGATGCTTAACAAAAGATGAACACTGAGCTATGGCTAAATCACACCATAACAGGTCCAAACAAGCATTGCAAAAGTGCAAAATATATCAGCTTCACAGACTTGGTGAAAATACTAACGTGCCAGAAATTAACAACAGGAAGCCATGTTTAGAGCAAGAAAACAACCTGCTACAGGAACAAGACATAGCAAAACATGGCATGGCATGAACCTGCTCAAGGCATTGAACAAAAATCCCTTACTGACCATGAGCCAAAAGGTATCAGAAACTATAATAACACCCATCTAAACATAGCAAGAGTTATAAACAGATTCAGACTTAGTGAAATTTCAGGACATGGCAAAAACAGATTCATGTTGGCATGTAACAAGCTTGATTAACTCCATACATAGCATATCATGGCATGAAATAAATCTAGCATGGAGTAGGCATGAAAATGAAACTATCCTTGCGCAAAACAACCACATAGCATGCTTGTAATAAACCACACAAAAATGACAAGACAACATCATGATGTAAAAGGACATGTTCATGAACTTGCTCAAATGCAGAAACTAATGCCACCACTGGATTGGTGGGATTTTTCTACCCCAAAAACATATATAATATGTTGGGGTTGCTGTAGAAAAATCATCACAAGTGCAATAAGTTAAAAACTGCCCTAAATGGAATATGACAGAATTGTCATTTTCCTTATTTGCAAACGTCCAGAAATGGACTTGCCCGAAATGGATAGGTTCCATATGCCAGAAATGGAATATTCGCTGGGAATAAAAGAAAAGGAAAACCAGGGCTATGGGAGGATGACAGGTGGGTCCTGGCCCCTAGTGAGTAGGACAGATGGGCCCTGGGTGTCAAGGACATACCGATAACACCGCACCCCAAAAATTATTCATGAGCTCGGGGTTCAAACCCGAGACCTCCCGTGTGTGTGCGTGCTGGTAACCAACTCGCTTGGCAGCGTGCTTGTGCCATAAACGGGGAACTTGACCCTTTGAATAGACATGAAGGCTGAGCCTTCCTTTGCTCCCACGCAGAGAAGATGGCGGCGTCGCGGCGGGCAACGGCAACCGGCAACGGGCATAAGGACTCCGGCGGGCGTGCGGGAACATGTGAAGGCGGAGCGCGTGGCTGCTGCTCGTGGTGTCAGCGTGCGGCGTGTGCGCATGTGTGGGTGTGTGCACACATGAACTTGCGCCCATGGCGGCTAGGTGCAGCGAGGCGGTTAAGGCGAAGCTGTTTGCACGAGCACGGCTGCAGGACGCTGCTCACGCGAGGGTGCGAGCAGGTCGTGGTGCGCGAGGGTATCCAGAGCGGGGGAACACTCGGGCACGCTACGGTAGAACAGCAACTTCGCACAAAAAAATCAGAGATCGCCGGAGCACTGCGAGCGCAGCGAAGAGATGGATCGGACGAGTCCTACAGGTGCCTACATGCCATGGGATGGATGGGAGAGGGAGGAGCGTTACCCAGCTCACCCTAGGACACGACGGGGTCGACGGAGACATGCTGGAGGCGGCGAGAGGGAGCTCTGAACTTGGTGAGGCTGTTGTCCGTGAAGCAGAGGGAGCAGAGGAAGAGCCAGGCGCGGAACTTGGCGTCTCCCTCGGCGATGTAGTGGAAGCAGCGGACGAAGGGGATGACGGGGAGGCAGACAGACTTGAAGAAGGCGGCTGGAGGTGACCGGGGAAGCGACAGCGACGGCTATCTCGAGCTCGAGCTGAAGCTTGGTCGGTTCATGGCGGGCAGGGCGACGGCGTGGCGTGGCGTGGCTTACCTGGCGGCGGCGAGGGAAGGAGAGGAGGGGGGATCGGTAGAGGGGAGACCCTAGGGCACCGGGGACAACTTTATAGGGGTCTAGGGAGCTTCTCCGGCCGTCAAATCAACGAGGTTGTCGACGTGGACATGCTGGATGCGCGCCGTACAGGAGGTTGACGACGCCTCTGTCTGGCTGGATGGGCTGCTGGACTGCGCTGGTTGCGGTGCCTAGGTGGGCTGCTGGTCATGGAATGCCTGTGTAAGGCCTTTTCCATCCCTTTATATGTTGTTTAGCTAATAAGCAACGGCAAGGAAAATAAAAAGGCCAGGGGCTAGGAGAGGAGTTTTGCAGATATAAAAAAAATACCCTCAAGCTCCTGGAATTATGGGCCATTTGAATAAATTGCTTTGGGGATTTTTTAAAGGAAGAAAATTAAATCAAGTTTGAATTAAATTCAAACTTGAGTCAATTTTTAACCTAACCAAAACATATTCAAAAGAGTTGAAAAATGGCAGAGAGGATGTAGGCATGGTGCAAGATTTACAGGAAGAAGATGAACATTAAAAGAGAAGGGAAAATGGCACTTGTCAAAATAAGGAAGTAGAGGGAAGGAGGAGGTGGTGATGCATAGAACAATATTATGGGCATCTCAAGGCATAAGTTGAGCATGTAAGAATAAGATGCAATAAGACAAGGATGGCATGAGATGAATATGCACTATATGATGATGATATGAGATGCATGACATATGAAGGCTAAAAGGAATATGACAAGAAGCACAAATGCAATATGACCAGGTAAGCATGGCAATGAAATGAGTAGAACAACAAAACAAAACAAAATGAGACCAAAGGATGGAACCCCGAATGGAATTGGATGGAGACCAACATTGATATATTGCCAAAAAAAGGAAGTTTTACATCTGGGGTGTTACAACACTCCACCACTACAAGAGGATCTCGTCCCGAGATCTAGGACTGAAAGAACTCCGGATATTCGGAACGGAGGTGATCCTCGCGCTCCCAGGTGGCTTCTCGGTCGGAATGGTGTGACCACTTCACTTTCAGGAATTTGATTGACTTGTTGCGAGTCTTGCGCTCGGTTTCTTCAAGAATAGCAACGGGGTGCTCATGATAAGAGAGATCTTCTTGGAGGTCAATTTCTTCGAAGTTGATAGAGCGCTCAGGAGTCTTGAAGCACTTGCGAAGCTGTGACACGTGAAACACATCGTGCACGTTCGCGAAGTTGGACGGAAGCTCAAGTTGATAGGCGAGGTCGCCTCTTTTGCCAATGATCTTGAAAGGACCCACGTATCTAGGGGCAAGCTTCCCTTTGATACCGGGTTGACGAGTGCCTTTCATTGGAGAGACGCGAGGTAGACATGGTCTCCGATTTCAAAAGCCAAATCACGGTGCTTGTCATCATAATAGCTCTTCCGTGCATCGCCGGCGGCTTTGAGATTCTCACGAATGACTTTGCACATTTCTTCGCTTCGTGGATCAAGTCGTTGCCAAGAAGTTGGCGTTCACCTATCTCGGACCAATTGAGAGGAGTACGGCACTTTCTGCCATAGAGAATTTCGAATGGGGCCTTGCCTGAACTCGCTTGGAAACTGTTGTTGTAGGAGAACTCGGCATATGGAAGACAATCTTCCCACTTCATAACGAAAGAGATGACACAAGCCCTGAGCATATCTTCAAGGATTTGATTGACTCGCTCGACTTGACCACTTGTTTGAGGATGGAAAGCTGTGCTGAAATGAATGTTGGTGCCCATAGCCTTCTGAAAGGAGTCCCAGAACTTAGAAGTGAAGATGCTTCCACGGTCTGAAGAGATCAATTGTGGAATGCCGTGCAAGGAGACAATCCTGGAGGTGTAAAGCTCTGCCAATTGAGCTGCTGTGATAGATTCTTTGATAGGAAGGAAATGAGCCACTTTAGTAAGCTTGTCAATGACAACGAAGATAGCATCATTTCCACGCTTGGACTTAGGAAATCCAGTCACGAAGTCCATCTCGATATGATCAAACTTCCATTCCGGAATAGCAAGAGGTTGGAGGAGACCAGCTGGTCGTTGGTGTTCTGCTTTCACCCTTCTGCAGACATCACATTCATTCACGAATTGAGCAATTTCTCGCTTCATTCGAGTCCACCAATATGACTGCTTGAGGTCCTGGTACATCTTCGTACTTCCAGGATGAATGGATAGAAGAGAATTGTGCGCCTCGTTCATAATGACTTTACGTAGATCACCCTTAGGAACCACAATCCAGTCCTCGAAGAAAAGAGTATCTCTGTCATCAACGCGATAGCACTTGTATTTGGAAATGCCCTTGTCGATACCACGTTTCACCTTTTTCACCATGGTATCTAGGAGTTGTGCCTCACGAATTTGATCTTCCAAAGTAGGAGAGACTATGAGGTTGGCAAGAAAGCCTTGAGGAACGACTTGAAGATTCAGTTTGCGGAAAGCTTCACAGAGATCCGGTTGGAAGGGCTTGAGAATTAAATCACTGTAAAGAAGCCTTCCTGCTCAAAGCATCTGCAATCACATTGGCCTTGCCCGGAGTATATTCAATACTTGGATTGTACTCTTGGATCATTTCGACCCATCGGGTTTGCCTGAGGTTGAGGTTGGGTTGAGTGAAGATATACTTGAGACTCTTGTGATCGGTGAATATGTCCACTTTCCTTCCCAACAAGAGATGTCTCCATGTTATCAATGCATGGACAACTGCCGCCAACTCAAGATCGTGAGTGGGGTAGTTCTTTTCGTTGGGCTTCAACTGACGAGAGGTATAGGCCACAACTTTCTTCTCTTGCATCAACACAGCACCAAGACCTTGAAGAGAAGCATCACAGAAAACTTCGAATGGCTTGGATTCATCAGGAGGAGTTAAGACAGGAGCTGTGACGAGTTTCTCTTTGAGAGTATTGAGAGCAACGTCACACTCAGGAGTCCAGACATACTTCACATGCTTCTGGAGGAGGTTGGAAAGAGGCTTTGCAATCTTAGAGAAGTTCTCAACGAATCTTCGGCAATAGCTTGCAAGTCCAAGAAAACTGCAAAGTCGCTTGACATTCTCGAGGAGGTTCCCAATTCACAACCGCAGACACCTTCTCGGATTAACAGCGATGCCCTTGGCGGAGATGATGTGACCAAGATAAAGAACTTCATCAAGCCAAAATTCACATTTGGAAATCAGATAGAATTGATGCTCTCTGAGCTTGTCGAGCACCAATCGCAAATGTTTGGCATGATCCTTCTTATTCTTGGAGAAGACCAAAATATCATCGAGATAGACCAATACGAATTCATTTGTGTAGGGGTTGAAGATGAAGTTCATCATTTGAGAGAATGTTGGAGGAGCATTGACAAGGCCGAAAGACATGACAGTATATTCATACGAACCAAAGCTTGTTCTGAATGATGTCTTGGGAATATCTTGTTCACGAATGCGAATTTGATGATAACCCATATGAAGGTCAAGCTTGGAGAACACTTTAGCACCTTTGAGTTGCTCGAAAAGCTCATTGATGTTGGGAAGTGGATACTTGTTCTTGATTGTCTTCTTATTCAATGGACGGTAATCGACGCCAAGCAATGGGTCCGTGCCATCCTTCTTCTGGACAAAAAGAACTCCACAACCCCATGGAGATGAACTCGATCTGATCAAGCCCAGACGCTCTTGTTCATCGAGCTGTTTCTTCAATTCCTTCAGCTCATTAGGTCCAAGCTTGTATGGACGCTTGCAAACGGGTTCAGTGCCAGGCTCAAGATTGATAACGAATTCGACTGGCCGGTGAGGAGGCAACCAGAACTTCTGTTGCTTAGCTGCCACTAGTGAGGAAGAAGAAGACTGAACTGCGTCCCTGACTCTCTTCTTAGAAGCCTCACATTTGAGCTGGGCAGCTTCTTGCTTCAGTGCCATGTTGTAGAATTCATCTAACTTTTTCGGCTCAAAAAGCACGAGAGCTAATTGCAAATCTTCTCTGAGACCACCTCTGAATCGATAGATCATACTCTTTTCATCAGGAACGTCTTGTTTAGCAAAGCGGGCAAGTTTCTGGAACTGGGTATTGTATTGATACACAGACATGTTGTCTTGCTTGAGATTGCGGAACTCCTCACGCTTGCTCTCAACAACACTTTGTGGAATGTGGTGAGCTTTGAAGTCTCGGCAGAAATCATCCCAGGTAATCACACGACCTCCTCTGGAATCTTTGTATTGTTGATACCACTCGGCAGCTTGGTCCTTGAGTTGAAATGAAGCAAACTTGACAAAGTCCTCAGGTCTGACATTGCTACATTCGAAATGTTTGCAGATGTCCACAAGCCAATCTTCGGTGTCTGTGGCCTCGGCACAGAAGCTGAAAGACTTCGGCTAATTAGCGAGGAACTGATTGAGGGTAGTGAAGTGCGGCTGATTGTTGCCTTGGCCTTGATTTCCTTGGTTTCCTTGCCCTTGGGTACGCTCTTGCAAGAGTTGCAAAATCATCTGAGCATTTGCGTTGGTGGCTGCCATGACAGCTTGCCATGCCTCCGTAGGCGGAGGTGGAGGTGGAGGGTCTGATCGACTCCCATCATTGCGCTATGGATTCTCGACGTTGGCGGAGCCATCCTGAAGAGGGTGACATCCGTTAGCATCTTGATAGACAGATAGACAAGTTGAATCGACGGATAGAAATTGCAACATATAGTCTTCCCAATAAACATTCGAACAAGGATGAACGAATGAATTCCAAAGCTAACATCACACGTCCATTAAGGTGAGAAGCCACTTGATAAAGAGTTGATGAATGAAATAACATGGTACGATCGAACAAATAAGTGGTAAGGATTAGCCAATCACAAACCAAATATCTGCGGGAAGAAATGCTAAGAGCTACTTGAATCCCACCTATAAACTCGAAACTTTCTGGTTATGCAATCAGGTGTTGGGGATACATGGGACACAAAATATATCACCCAAACTAACAATACCTAGATCCAGCTGTATCCATCCGTCAACACATAACCAAGAAACCTTCGGAAATCGTGTACCTCGAACTTCGAAAAGCATCCGTTATACGAGTCATGGCAATACTCCCGAGCTCGCCCCAGTACTGGGTTATCGGGGTTATCTCACCAACAATCTGCATAAAAAGAGATTTTCGATGTCGGCAAAGCTCGTGTATTCCAGAACTGCAACGATAAAATTGTGATGACAACACCTCGGAGCTCAACTCCGGGACACCGCCACAACCCCTAAATGTCGAGGCACCAAGAACAATGTTCTCGCCACAAAACCATCTGAACGATTCCAAGATACCCGTGATCCCAAAAAAAATTTTAATGAAATTTGAGGAGAGGAGAGTCAAAACTTCTACGTCAGAGACCTCACCAGAGCGATTTAAGGGATTGAGGAGTAAAAAGAATCCTACTCTCCGATATATATAATCCTAAGACCCAAAAACATTTTTGTTCTAGACTCAACAACGCCAAAGAAACAATCGCGAGGGGCTCCTAAGTCGGGATGGCTCGATTACCAACTTGTAACGCCGTCGATGCGGCTTATATCTCCCACGTGTCGAAGCACGACTTAGAGGCATAACCGCATTGAAAGCAATGTCGCAAGTGAGGTAATCTTCACACAACCCATGTAATACATAAGGGAAAGAGATACATAGTTGGCTTACAGTTGCCACTTCACACAATACATAAATAAACATCCATCATCCAGATTACACTCAAGGTCCGACTACGGAACCAAAATAAAAGAAGACTACCCCAAATGCTACATGATCCCCGATCGTCCCCAACTGGGCTCCACTACTGGTCATCAGAAAAGACACATAGTAACGACCACGCCTCGTCGAACTCCCACTTGAGCTCGGTTAAGGCCACCGTGACCGCATCGTCAAGACTGCAACTGTTTTGGTAGAATCTGTGAGGCACGGGGACTCAGCAATCTCACACCCGCGAGATCAAGACTATTTAAGCTTATAGGTAGGACAGAGTTGTGAGGTGGAGCTGCAGCAAGCGACTAGCATATATGGTGGCTACATTCGCAAAAGAGAGCGAGAAGAGAAGCAAGGCACGGTCATGAAGCTAGTAGTGATCAAGAAGTGATCCTAGAGAAACCTCCGTCAAACATAACTCCAACACCGTGTTCACTTCCTGACTCACGAGAAGAGACCATCCCGGTTACACACGCGGTTGATGTATTTTAATTAAGGTCAACTTCGGGTTTTCTATAACCGGACATTAACAAATTCCCATCTGCCTCATAACCGTGGGCACGGCTTTCGAAAGATAATACCATGCAGGGGTGTCCCAACTTAGCCCATTATAAGCTCTCACGGTCAACGAAGGATATTCCTTCTACCGGGAAGACCCGATCAGTCTCGGAATCCCGGACTACGAGACATCTCGACAATGGTAAAACAAGACCAGCAAAGCCGCCCGATTGTGCCGACAAATCCCGATAGGAGCTGCCCATATCTCGTTCTCAGGGCACATCCGGATGAGACTAGCTACGGGTAAAACCAACCATGAAGTTTCCCCGAGGTGGCCTCACAGTAGTTTCCGCCGACCAACACTCAAGGAGCACCGCCCGGGGTAAATAAAGATGACCCTCGGGCTCGCGAAAACCCGAGGGAAAAAGGCTTAGGTGGCAAATGGTAAAACCAAAGCTGGGCCTTGCTGGAGGAGTCCTATTCAAGGCGAACTGTCAAGGGGGTCCCATAAATCACCCAACCGCGTAAGGAACGCAAAATCAAGGAACATAACACCGGTATGACGGAAACTAGGGCGGCAAGAGTGGAACAAGACACTGTGCATAAGGCCGAGCCTTCCACCCTTTACCAAGTATATAGATGCATTAATTAAAATAAGAGATATTGTGATATCCCAAAATATCCATGTTCCAACATGGAACCAACTTCATCTTCACCGCAACTAGCAACGCTATAAGAGGGCCGAGCAAAGCGGTAACATAGCCAATCAACGGTTTGCTAGGAAAGGATGGTTAGAGGTTTGACATGGCAATATGGGTGGCATGATATAGCAAGTGGTAGGTAACGTAGCATAGGCATAGCAAAATAACGAGCATCTAGCAAGCAAAGATAGAAGTGATTTCGAGGGTATGGTCATCTTGCTCGCAAAGTTCTCGAGTTGTCGAAAGCTTGATCCTCGTAAGCATTCTCGAACAGGTTCCTCGCTCACGTACTCGTCTCCCGGCTCTACCCAAAGCAAGAACACAAGCAATGGAACCACAATAAATCACGGGTGATGCACAAACAACATGATGCAATACATGGCATGATATGCGAGATGTGATATGCAATGCATATGTGTGCTCCGGAAGGAAAAAGATGAACAAGGCATAATCTTGGCAAACCAAGTATTCCACTAGAAAGGTGAGATGATCTCGGTTGAAATCGATATAAAGATCACCGGAATCGGATTCACGGATTGCAAAGGACAAGCAAAACAAGAATGGCATAATTCTGCGATTAACAGCATGATGCCACTTAGCAAGCAACAAGAAATTAAGCTACTGCACCCAAACATATCAACAAAGCACATTACAGTGATCTACTCAAGATGCTTGACAAAATATGAACACTGAGCTACGGCTAAATCACACCATAACAGGTCCAAACAAGCATGGCAAAAGTGCAAAATATATCAGCTTCACAGACTTAGTGAAAATACTAACATGCCAGAAATTAACAACAGGAAGCCATGTTTAGAGCAAGAAAACAACCTGCTACAGGAACAAGACATAGCAAAACATGGCATGGCATGAACCTACTCAAGGCATTGAACAAAAATCCCTTACTGACCATGAGCCAAAAGGGATCAGAAACTATAATAACACCCATGCAAACATATCAAGAGTTATAAACAGATTCAGACTTAGTGAAATTTCAGGACATGGCAAAAACAGATTCATGTTGGCATGTTAACAAGCTTGATTGACTCCATACATAGCATATCATGGCATGAAATAAATCTAGCATGGAGTAGGCATGAAAATGAAACTATCCTTGCGCAAAACAACCACATAGCATGCTTGTAATAAACCACACAAAAATGACAAGACAACATCATGATGTAAAAGGACATGTTCATGAACTTGCTCAAATGCAGAAACTAATGCCACCACTGGATTGGTGGGATTTTTCTACCCCAAAAACATATATAATATGTTGGGGTTGCTGTAGAAAAATCATCACAAGTGCAATAAGTTAAAAACTGCCCTAAATGGAATATGACAGAATTGGCATTTTCCTTATTTGGAAACGTCCAGAAATGAACTTGCCCGAAATGGATAGATTCCATATGCCAGAAATGGAATATTCGCTGGGAATAAAAGAAAAGGAAAACCAGGGCTATGGGAGGATGACAGGTGGGTCCTGGCCCCTAGTGAGTAGGACAGATGGGCCAATTATTCGCGGAGCCTGGGGTTCGAACCCGAGACCTCCCGGGTGTGTACGTGCCTGGGTAACCAACTCGGCTGCGCGCGTGCTTGTGCCATAAGCGGGGGAACTTGACCCTTTGAATAGACATGAAGGCTGAGCCTTCCCTTTGCTCCTACGCAGAGAAGATGGCGACGTCGCCGGCGGGCAACGGCGGCAACCAGCGGGGCATAAGGACTCCGGCGGGCGTGCGGGAACATGTGAAGGCGCTGGAGCGTGGCTGCTGCTCGTGGTGTCGCGCGTGCACGCAGCGCATGTGTGGGTGTGTGCACACATGAACTTGCGCCCATGGCGGCTAGGTGCAGCGAGGCGAACGAAGGCGAAGCTGCGGCACGAGCATCGGCTGCGGACGCCGCTCGCTGCGAGGGTGCGAGCAGGTCGTGGTGCGCGAGGGTATCCAGAGCGGGGGAACACTCGGGCACGCTACGGTAGAACAGCAACTTCGCACAAAAAAATTCAGAGATCACCGGAGCATCGCGAAGGCCGGGCGAAGACATGGATCGGACAAGTCCTGCAAGTGCCTGCATGCCATGGGATGGATGGGAGAGGGAGGAGCGTTACCCAGCTCACCCTAGGACACGACGGGGTCGACGGAGACGTGCTGGAGGCGACGAGAGGGAGCTCTGAACTTGGTGAGGCTGCTGTCCGTGAAGCAGAGGGAGCAGAGGAAGAGCCAGGCGCGGAACTTGGCGTCTCCCTCGGCGATGTAGTGGAAGCAGCGGACGAAGGGGACGATGGGGAGGCAGACAAACTTGAAGAAGGCGGCTGGAGGTGACCGGGGAAGCGACGGCGACGGCTATCCCGAGCTCGAGCTGAAGCTTGGTCGGTTCATGGCGGGCAGGGCGACGGCGTGGCGTGGCTAGCCTTACCTGGAGGCGGCGAGGGAAGGAGAGGAGGGGGATCGGTAGAGGGGAGACCCTAGGGCACCGGGACAACTTTATAGGGGTATAGGGAGCTTCTCCGGCCGTCAAATCAACGAGGTTGTCGACGTGGACATCTTGGATGTGCGCCAGACAGGAGGTTGACGACGCCTGCACGCTGGGGCTAGTTGGGCTGCTGGACTACGCCTGGCTGCGGTGCCTAGGTGGGTTGCTGGTTGCGGGAATGCCCAGGTAAGGCCTTTTCCATCCCTTTATATGCTGCTTAGCTAATAAGCAACGGCAAGGAAAATAGAAAGGCCAGAGGCTAGGAGAGGAATTTTGAAGATATAAAAAAATACCCTCAAGCTCCTGGAATTATGGGCCATTTGAATAAATTGCTTTGGGGATTTTTTAAAGGAAGAAAATTAAATAAAGTTTGAATTAAATTCAAACTTGAGTCAATTTTTAACCTAACCAAAACATATTCGAAAGAGTTGAAAATGGCAGAGAGGTGTAGGCATGGTGCAAGATTTACACGAAGAAGATGAACATTAAAAGAGAAGGGAAAATGGCACTTGTCAAAATAAGGAAGTAGAGGGAAGGAGGAGGTGGTGATGCATAGAACAATATTATGGCCATCTCAAGGCATAAGTCTAGCATGTAAGAATAAGATGCAATAAGACAAGGATGTCATGAGATGAATATGCACTATATGATGATGATATGAGATGCATGACATATATGAAGGCTAAAAGGAATATGACAAGAAGCACAAATGCAATATGACCAGGTAAGCATGGCAATGAAATGAGTAGAACAACAAAACAAAACAAAATGAGACCAAAGGATGGAACCCCGAATGGAATTGGATGGAGACCAACATGGATATATTGCCAAAAAAAGGAAGTTTTACATCTGGGGTGTTACAGTAGGCATGTGGTAAACTACTCACGCATCATCAGAAGGCAGGAAGGATGATGTAGAAGGCCTCCGTGATTGATTTCTCATCTGGCAGAGTACTGGAAAAGGCTTCCATGTGGGATCACGAAAGAGCAGAAACTTCCGGCAGCGGAAAAAGTGTTTCGGGTGGCTCTCTGGTATATTGGATATATTTGGGAATGTATATAGGCATAATTAGGTCAAAAGGTGACATGTGGGGCCCACAAACTCATGGGGTGCCCCCTGGGCACGCCTAGTGAGCTTGTCGCTCCATCGTGACTCTTCTGGTCTTCTCTGAACCATCGTCGGTCCCTTCTGGTCCATAAAATATTAATCCAAAGATTTTTCTCCGTTTGGACTCCGGTTGATATTGATTTTCTGAAAAGCCAAAAACAAGCAAAAAATAGCAACTAGCACTAGGCACTAGGTTAATAGGTTAGTCCCAAAAATGATATAAAATAGCATATAAATGCATATAAAACATCTAAGATTGATACTATAATAGCATGGAACAATAAAAAATTATAGATACGTTGGAGACGTATCACTTGCTCGTGTAGACCTCGAACATTTGAGGAAGCCCATCATCGGAATATACATGTCAAGTTTTATAATGAGAAATTCCCACTAGTATATAAAAGTGATAACTCAGGCGACTCTCTATATGAAGAACATGCTGCTACTCTAAGCACAAGTGTGGTAAAAGGATAGTAACATTGCCCCTTCTCTCTTTTCCTCATTTTTTTGTTGGGCTCTTTTGGCCTCTTTTTCATCGTCCGGAGTCTCATCCCAACTTGTGGGGAATCATAGTCTCCATCATCCTTTCCTCACTAGGACAATGCTCTAATAATGATGATCATCCCACCTTTATTTACTTACAAATCGATATTGCAGCTCCATCAAACTGGAATAATATGGCTCTATATGAATGCCTTTGGCAGTGTACCAGGATGTGTAATGATCACTACAAAAGGAGACACATCTGTGATATTATGGCTCAAATGAAAACTTTTTTTTCATTGTTATGACACTTCAATGACGATAATTGTGACAAAAACACGCATCATCATAGATGTGGTGGGGTCTTACTTCTATGACAAAATATCATGACAGAAATTGGGCTATTTGTCCTGGGCGGGCCGGAGATGCACCTGCATGACATTCTTTGGGCCGTCCATGATGGAAAAAATCATGGTAGAAGCAAGGGCGAGGAAAAATTTGGGGAGTACTCGATACGGTGGGTCGTCGGGGCCGAGCGATGCATTGTGGTTTGCGTGTTTCTCTCGTACGCCCATGTGTGCGAGGCGTTGGCTAACTGAACATGAGCGAGGCGTTCACTTACTGAATCTGAGCGATTGCACTAGTTACGTTACTGAACCCAAGCGATCGATCCCTTGGCTATTAACTGAACCCGAGCGATTCCTTTGTTGTTGCTGCTAACTGAACCCGAGCGATCGATAGCTGCTGCTGCTTACTGAAGCCGGTCATGAAGAATTTCATAAACATAAGTTTCCCCTTCTCAATTTCAGTTTTCAGTTGTGCAACCTAGTTCCTTATTCATACCATGTAAATTAAACTAAACATAGCAAGTGATCTTCTTTAGCACTACATGCATGCTTGTGTCGTTGATCTGTAATCCAGTGGTCTGGTGAAACTACAAACTCTAGGTCAATGTATATCATGCTATGTATTAACTATAAACAATGCATATTATGATTGTGTTATTTAAATCGTGTCTCTTTATTTACCAATCTGAAATGGGATAAATTGACAGTACACTCACCATCGATGCTTATACATTCTTTACACTGCATGTATGCTTGTGTTGTTGATCTATAATCCAATGGTGTGGTGAAGCTGGCCACTCCTACAGAATGCCATTTCCTGCCATGTCTTAACTATGAACAATGTTAATGCTATTTTAAACCAGGTCTCTTTATTTGCCATTGAAATGGGATGAATCGACATCACTGATACTTATACGTGCTTAGCCTGTTATTTGTCTGTTTTTTTCTCTTTTAGGGTGATATCACTGACGCCAACAAGAACTGCAACAATGAAAGTGAGATGAACCCATTGCTTGTCCCTCTAACATATATTGCAGGGAACAAGGCAACACATCTTGGGGATAGCTATACAACGCCAAAGTCATGTCTTGATGTAGTGTCGAAGGTACTCGCTAATAGCAGCGACACAAGTTCGATGAAGTCGCCGCCTGAATCTGTTCAACTTCTTCAGTCTCAGATTCAAGCAGAACGACATGCTTCAACTCAACTCCTACCGGAACTCATGGAAGAACTAACCAGAAGTACAGGACGTCTATTGATGCTATGCAGCTAGAGTTGGATATAAGCGTCAAACAAGCGCAGTCTCATCAGCTTGCTCACCTGCTTGTGCTGCAGCTCCCAGACAGGGCTAACCTTTCTTGAAATGTGTTGAAGTGATGTTTGTTCCGTATATTATTTTTGGCGGCGTGTTTATTTGAAGTGGTGGTGACCTTTGATGCCTAGTGTATGTAATATGATGTCTGGTTGCGCTTTATTATCGTTGGAAGTGAACTTTTATGCCCAATGCATGTAATATGCAGTAATTTCTTTGTTGTATTTGTATAGTCTAGGTTTATTCTTCGTCATGATGATGTAATTTATTTTCTGTATATGTTGTCGTCGCTCTCTGAAAAGGCTGTAAGCTTTGACGGAGCGCAATGGGCATAGATGTTCGGTTTATATAAAAAAATTATGGTACTAAAACTGGCTGGACTGCCAATCGCTATGAATGGGCCGAAACATGGGCATACAATCATCTCCAACCAATAGCAGGCCTATGTTGGGGAACGTAGCAGAAATTCAAAATTTTCCTACGTGTCACCAAGATCTATCTATGGAGAAACCAGCAACGAGGGGAAGGAGAGTGCATCTACATACCCTTGTAGATCGTTAAGCGGAAGCGTTCAAGTGAACGGGGTTGATGGAGTCGTACTCGTCGTGATTCAGATCACCGATGATCAAGTGTCAACGCACGGCACCTCCGCTGCTCAACACACGTACAGCCCGTGACGCCTCCCATGCCTTGATCCAGCAAGGAGAGAGGGAGAGGTTGAGGAAGACTCCATCCAACAGCAAAGACAACGGCGTGGTGGTGGTGGAGGAGCGTGGCTATCCTGCAGGGCTTCGCCAAGCACCGCAGGAGAGGAGAAGAACTTGGGAGAGAGGGAGGGGCTGCACCAAAGGCAAAAGGTGTCTTTGAGAGGCCCTCCTACCCCACTATATATAGGGATCCCAAGGGGGGGTGCACCAGCCCCTAGGAGATCCAATCTCCAAGGGGGCGGCTGTGGAGGAGTCCTTCCCCCCCAAGGCACCTAGGAGGTGCCTTCCCCTTATGGGAATCTTCCTTTAGGGTTTCCCCTTCACCCTAGGCGCATGGGCCCTAGGGGAAGTGGCGCCCCAGCCCACTTTTGGGCTGGATCCCTTCTCACCTCAGCCCATGGGACCCTCCGGATAGGTGGCCCCACCTGGTGGACCTCGGGACCTTCCGGTGGTCCCAGACAATACCGATGACCTCAAACTTGTCCCGATGGTCAAACAAGACTTCCTATATATAAATCTTTACCTCCGGACAATTCCGGAACTCCTCGCGACGTCCGGGATCTCATCCGGACTCAACAACATTCGGTAACCACATACAAGCTTCCTTTATAACCCTAGCGCCACCGAACCTTATGTGTAGACCCTACGGGTTCGGGAGACATGCGCATATGACCGAGACGTTCTCCGTCAATAACCAACAGCGGATCTCGATACCCATGTTGGCTCTACATGTTCCACGATGATCTCATCGGATGAACCACGATGTCAAGGACTCAATCGATCCCGTATACAATTCCCTTTGTCTAGCGGTATTGTACTTGCCCGAGATTCGATCGTCGGTATCCGATACCTTGTTCAATCTCGCTATCGCAAGTCTCTTTACTGTTCCAACACATCATCCCGTGATCAACCCCTTGGTCACATTGTGCACATTATGATGATGTCCTACCGAGTGGGCCCAGAGATACCTCTCCGCTTACACGGAGTGACAAATCCGATCTCGATTCGTGCCAACCCAACAGATACTTTCGGAGATACCTGTAATGCACCTTTATAGCCACCCAGCTTACGTTGTGATGTTTGGTACACCCAAAGCATTCCTACGGTATCCGGAGTTGCACAATCTCATGGTCTAAGGAAATGATACTTGACATTAGAAAAGCTTTAGCATACCTAACTACGATCTTTGTGCTAGGCTTAGGATTGTCTGGCCCATCACATCATTCTACTAATGATGTGATCCCGTTATCAATGACATCCAATGTCCATGGTTAGGAAACCGTAACCATCTCTTGATCAACGAGCTAGCCAATAGAGGCTTGCTAGGGACATGGTGTTGTCTATGTATCCACACATGTATTTGAGTTTCCTATCAATACAATTATAGCATGGATAATAAACGATTATCATGAACAAGGAAATATAATAATAATAACTAATTTATTATTGCCTCTAGGGCATATTTCCAACAGTCTCCCACTTGCACTAGAGTCAATAATCTAGTTCACATTGTCATGTGATTAACACTGATAGGTCACATCGCCATGTGACCAACATCCAAAGAGTATACTAGTGTCTTAAACTAGTTCACATCACCATGTGATTAAGACTCAATGAGTTCTGAGGTTTGATCATGTTTTGCTTGTGAGAGAGGTTTTAGTCAACGGGTTTTAGTCAACGGGTCTGAACCTTTCAGATCCGTGTGTGCTTTGCAATTCTCTATGTCATATTGTAAATGCCGCTTCCACGCCTCCACTTGGATCTATTCTAAATGGTTGCTCCACTATACGTATCCGGTTTGCTACTCAGAGTCACTCGGATAGGTGTTATAGCTTGCATCGACGTAACCCTTTACGCCGAACTCTTTATCGCCTCCATAATCGAGAAACATGTCCTTATTTACTCCAAGGACAATTTTGACCGCTGTCCACTGATCTATTCTCGGATCATTCTTGTACCCCTTGATCGACTCATGGCAAGGCACACTTCCTAAGTGCGGTACACAAAGATAGCATACTATAGAGCCTATGTCCAAGCATAGGGGATGACCTTCGCCCTTTCTTTCTCTTCCGTGGTCGAGCTTTAACTTCATACCTTACATCTCGTGCAAGAACTCCTTCTTCGATCGATCCATCTTGAACACCTTCAAGATCATGTCAAGGTATGTGCTCATTTGAAAGTATTATTACATTTTTGATCTATCCTTATAGATCTCGATGCTCAATGTTCAATTAGATTTATCCAGTTTTTATATTGAAAAACATCTTTCAATTAACCCTATATGCTTTCCAGAATTTCTACATCATTTCGATCATCAATATGTCAACAACATATACTCATCAGAAATTCTATAGTGCTCCCACTCACTTCTTTGGAAATACAAGTTTCTCAGAACTTTGTATAAACCCAAAATCTTTGATCATCTCATCAAAGCGTATATTCCATCTCCGAGATGCTTACTCCAAATTCTTAGAAAGGATCATTGAGCTAGCATACCTTTTAGCATCCTTAGGATCGACAAAACTTTTCCGATTTTATCACATACAACCTTTCCTTACGAAAAACCGGTAAGGAAACTCATTTTGACATCCATCCGCCAGATTTCATAAATGCAGCTCATGCTAACATGATTCGACGGACTTAAGCATCGCTACGGATGAGAAAATCTCATCGTAGTCAACTCCTTGAACTTGTGAAAAACTCTTCGCCACAAGTCGAGCTTCATAGACGGTGACATTACCGCCCACGTCCGCTCTTCTTCTTAAAGATCCATTCATCTCATTGGCTTGCCGCCATCGGGCAAGTCCACCAAAGTCCATGCTTTGTCCCGATACATGGATCCTATCTCGGATTTCATGGCTTCTAACAATTTGTCGGAATTTGGGCCCACCATCGCTTCTCCATAGCTCAGAGGTTCATTGTTGTTCAGCAACATGACCTTCAAGATGTGATTGCGTACCACTCAAGTAGTACGCATCCTTGTCACCCCACGAGGCACGTTAGTGACTTGATCCAAAACTTCATGATCATTATCATAAGCTTCTACTTCAATTGGTGTAGGTGCCACGGAACAACTTCGTGTCTTGCTACACACTAGTTGAAGTGACGGTTCAATAACCTCATCAAGTCTCTACCATCCTCCCACTCAACTTTTCGAGACTTAACTTTTCCTCGAGAAAGGACCCGATTCAAGAAACAATTACTTTTGCTTCCGGATCTTGAGATAGGAGGTATACCCAACTGTTTTGGGTGTCCTATGAAGATGCATTTTATCCGCTTTGGGTTCGAGCTTATCAACCTGAAACTTTTTCACATAAGTGTCGCAGCCCCAAACCTTTAAGAAATGACAGCTTAGGTTTCTCTAAACCATAGTTCATACGGTGTCATCTCAACGGAACTACGTGGTACCCTATTAAAGTGAGTGCGGTTGTCTCTAATGCCTAACCCATGAACGATAGTGGTAATTCGATAAGAGACATCATGGTACGCACCATATCCAATAGGGTGCAACTATGATGTTCGGACACACCATCACACTATGGTGTTCCAGGCGGTATTAATTGTGAAACAATTTCCACAATGTCTTAACTGTGTGCCAAACTCGTAACTCAGATATTCATCTCTATGATCATATCATAGACATTTTATCCTCTTGTCGCAATGATCTTCAACTTCACTCTGAAATTACTTGAACCATTCAATAATTCAGACTTGTGTTTCATCGAGTAAATATACTCAACATCTACTCGAATCATCTGTGAAGTAAGAACATAACGATATTCATCAGATGCCTCAAAGACTTCATTGACCGCACACATCAAAATGTGTTGCTTCCAACAAGTTGCTATCTTGTTCCATTTTATCAAACCGAGGCTTTTCACCATCTTGCCTATGTGGTATGATTTGCATATCTCAAGTGATTCAAAATCAAGTGAGTCCAAACGATCCATCTGCATGGAGTTTCTTCATGCGTATACACCAATAGACATGGTTCACATGTCTCAAACTTTTGAAAACGAGTGAGTCCAAAGATCCATCAACATGGAGCTTCTTCATGCTTTTATACCAATATGACTTACATGGCAGCGCCACAAGTAGGTGGTACTATCATTACTATCTTATATCTTTTGGCATGAAAACGTGTATCACTACGATCGAGATTCAATAAACCATTCAGGTTTAATACTAATCTTGATGGTAGAGGGAGCGTATGTTTGATCACATCAAACTTGGAAACACTTCCAACATATATCGTCAACTCACCTTTAGCTAGTCTCCGCTTATTCCGTAGCTCTTTTATTTCGAGTTACTAACACTTAGCAACCGAACCGAATCTTAATACCTCGGTGCTACTAGGAGTACTAGTAAAGTACACATTAACATAATGTATATCCAATATACTTCTTTCGACCTTGCCAGCTTTCTTATCTACCAAGTATCTAGGGTAATGCTGCTCCAAAGGGCTGTTCCCTTATTACGTAAGCACTTAGTCTCGGGTTTGGGTTCAACCTTGGGTTTCTTCACTAGAGCAGAAGCTGATTTGCCGCTTCATGAAGTATCCCTTCTTTCCCTTGCCCTTCTTGATTCTTGTGGTTTCACAAACCATCAACAATTGATGCTCCTTCTTGACTTATTCTTTCGTGATGTCAAACAACGCTATTTCCTCAAGGATCATCATCTCTATCCTTGATATGTTATAGTTCATCATGAAGCTCTAGCAGCTTGGTGGCAATGACTTTGGAGAAACATCACTATCTCATCCTAAGATCAACTCCCACTCGATTCAAGTGATTGTTGTGCTCAGACAATCTGAGCACAAGCTCAACGATTGAGCTTTTCTCCCTTAGTTTGCAGGCTAAGAAGATTGTCGGAGGTCTTATACCTTTTGACGTGGGCACGAGCCTGAAATCCCAATTTCAGCCCTCGAACATCTCATATGTTCCGCGACGCTTCGAGAACGCCTTTGGTGCCTTAACTCTAAACCGCTTAACCGAACTATCATGTAGTTATCAAAACGTGTATGTCCGATGTTCGCAACATCCACAGACGACGCTTGGGGTTCAAAGACATCGAGCGTGCATTAAGGACATAAGCTATTTATCGTCCGCATAATCGCCATCGTCAACTTTCAACTATATTTTCTCTAGGAACATATCTAAACAAAGGAACTAAAGCGCGAAGCCATTTACATAATTTGCAAAGATCTTTTGACTATGTTCAAGATAATTAAGTTCATCTTATGAACTCCCACTCAGATAGACATCCCTCCGGTCATCTAAGTGATTACATGATCCAAGTCAACTAAGCCGTGGTCCGATCATCACGTGAGACGGACTAGTCATCATCGGTGAACATCTTCATGTTGATCGTATCTACTATACGACTCATGCTCGACCTTTTCGGTCTCCGTGTTCCCGAGGCCATGTCCGTACATGCTAGGCTCGCCAAGTTAACCCCAAGTGTTTTTGCTGTGTAAATCTGTCTTACACCCGCTGTATGTGAACGTAAGAATCCATCACACCCGATCATCACGTGGTGCTTAGAAGCTTATTTAACCGTAGCAACGGTGCACCGTGGGAGAACACTTCTTGAAATTTAGGTAAGGGATCATCTTATTTACTACCGTCGTTCTAAGTAAACAAGATGCATAAACATAATAAACATCACATGCAATTATATAGTAGTGACATGATATGGCCAATATCATATTGCTCCTTTTGATCTCCATCTTCGGGCTCCATGATCATCATTGTCACCGCATGACACCATGATCTCCATCATCATGATCTCCATCATCGTGTCTTCATGAAGTTGTCTCGCCAACTATTACTTCTACTACTATGGCTACCGTTAGCAATAAAGTAAAGTAATTACATGGCGTTGTTTAATGACACGCAGTCATACAATAAATAAAGACAACTCCTATGGCTCTCGCCGGTTGTCATACTCATCGACATGCAAGTCGTGAATCCTATTACAAGAACATGATCAATCTCATACATCACATATCATTCATCACATTCTTCTTGGCCATATCACATCACATAGCATACCCTCGCGAAAACAAGTTAGACGCCCTCTAATTGTTGTTTGCATGTTTTACGTGGCTGCTTTGGGTTTCTAGCAAGAACGCTTACCTACGCAAAACCACAACGTGATATGCCAATTGCTATTTACCCTTCATAAGGACCCTTTTCATCGAACCCGTTCCGACTAAAGTGGGAGAGATCGGCACCCGCTAGCCACCTTATGCACCAAGTGCATGTCACCGGTGGAACTCGCCTCACGAAGAGTACGTAAGGTCGGTCCGGCCGCTTCATCCCACAATACCGTCGAAACAAGATTGGACTAGTAACGGTAAGCATATTGAACAAAATCAACGCCCACAACTACTTTGTGTTCTACTGCGTGCAAAGAATCTACGAATAGACCTAGCTCATGATGCCATCGTTGGGGAACGAGCGTAAATTCAAAATTTTCCTACGTGTCACCAAGATCTATCTATGGAGAAACCAGCAACGAGGGAAGGAGAGTGCATCTACATACCCTTGTAGATCGTTAAGCGGAAGCGCTCAAGTGAACGGGGTTGATGGAGTCGCATGCCGTGGATTCAGATCACCGATGATCAAGTGTCAACGCACGGCACCTCCGCTGCTCAACACACGTATAGCTCCGGTGGACGCCTCCCATGCCTTGATCCAGCAAGGAGAGAGGGAGAGGTTGAGGAAGACTCCATCCAACAGCAGCACAACGGCGTGGTGGTGGTGGAGGAGCGTGGCTATCCCGCAGGCTTCGCCAAGCACCGCAGAGAGGAGAAGAACTTGGGAGAGAGGGGCTGCACCAACGGCAAAAGGTGTCTTTGAGAGGCCCTCCTACCCCACTATATATAGGGATCCCAAGGTGGGGTGCGCCAGCCCCTAGGAGATCCAATCTCCAAGGGGGCGGCGGCCAGGGGAGGAGTCCTTCCCCCCCAAGGCACCTAGGAGGTGCCTTCCCCTTATGGGAATCTTCCTTTAGGGTTTCCCCTTCACCCTAGGCGCATGGGCCCTAGGGGAAGTGGCGCCCCAGCCCACTTTTGGGCTGGATCCCTTCTCACCTCAGCCCATGGGACCCTCCGGGATAGGTGGCCCCACCTGGTGGACCTCGGGACCCTTCCGGTGGTCCCAGACAATACCGATGACTTCAAACTTGT
The DNA here is from genome assembly GCA_021605145.1 of Aegilops bicornis. Classification (NCBI taxonomy): domain Eukaryota; kingdom Viridiplantae; phylum Streptophyta; class Magnoliopsida; order Poales; family Poaceae; genus Aegilops; species Aegilops bicornis. The sequence continues at coordinate 124,376,260 of CM038671.1, forward strand.
CCCGATGGTCAAAACAAGACTTCCTATATATAAATCTTTACCTCCGGACAATTCCGAACTCCTCGCGACGTCCGGATCTCATCCGGACTCAACAACATTCGGTAACCACATACAAGCTTCCTTTATAACCCTAGCGCCACCGAACCTTATGTGTAGACCCTACGGTTCGGAGACATGCGCATACGACCGAGACGTTTCTCCGGTCAATAACCAACAGCGGATCTGGATACCCATGTTGGCTCCTACATGTTCCACGATGATCTCATCGGATGAACCACGATGTCAAGGACTCAATCGATCCCGTATACAATTCCCTTTGTCTAGCGGCATTGTACTTGCCCGAGATTCGATCGTCGGTATCCGATACCTTGTTCAATCTCGTTACGGCAAGTCTCTTTACTCGCTCCGTAACACATCATCCCGTGATCAACCCCTTGGTCACATTGTGCACATTATGATGATGTCCTACCGAGTGGGCCCAGAGATACCTCTCCGCTTACACGGAGTGACAAATCCTCTCGATTCGTACAACCCAACAGATACTTTCGGAGATACCTGTAATGCACCTTTATAGCCACCCAGTTACGTTGTGACGCTTTGGTACACCCAAAGCATTCCTACGGTATCCGGAGTTGCACAATCTCATGGTCTAAGGAAATGATACTTGACATTAGAAAAGCTTTAGCATACCTAACTACGATCTTTGTGCTAGGCTTAGGATTGTCTCGCCCATCACATCATTCTACTAATGATGTGATCCCGTTATCAATGACATCCAATGTCCATGGTTAGGAAACCGTAACCATCTATTGATCAACGAGCTAGCCAATAGAGGCTTGCTAGGGACATGGTGTTGTCTATGTATCCACACATGTATTTGAGTTTCCTATCAATACAATTATAGCATGGATAATAAACGATTATCATGAACAAGGAAATATAATAATAATAACTAATTTATTATTGCCTCTAGGGCATATTTCCAACAGCCTAGACGTAAACTCACCAACTATTAGTTTCGGGCCTTTAACAAGCCGAGTAAACCAGTTGCCTAAGTTGGCCAGAAAATAAAATGGGCTTTTAATAGTCTGAAAAGTAGATTGGGCCTGAATTGTGACGTAGGCCCATGATTGGCCCAACCACAAGACGGGCCATTAGTAGGCCAAAATATGTGTCGGGCCACAGTTGGCCCAATAACATGATGGGTTGTAAGCAGACCGGATACAAAGCGGGCCATAATTAGGCCCAGTTATATCACGGGCCTTTAATGGGCCAATAGTTAAGTTGGGCTAAAATGTATCTATGAAGATTACGGGCCATTAAGAGGCCGAAAGTCACTTCGAACTAGAAATAGGCCCACATGCAACATGGGTCATTAAATGGCTGAAAGTGAAACTGGGCCGACAACGGCCCATATGTACCAAGGGCCACTAACAGGCCGAAAGTAATATAGGGCCCAACTATGACATGGGCCTTTAAGAGGCCGTAGTTCAAACGGGCCCCAATGGGGCGGAAAGCACAGTGCCTGTTAACGGGCCAGTTCTTATATGGGTCATAATTTGGCCAAAATATGTCACGCGGTTAACGGGCCGGATCTGATATGGGCCGTCATTTGGCCCAAGACATGGCAGACTGTTAACAGGTCGGATCTGATATGGGTCATCATTTGTCCCAAAACATGGCACACATCTAATGGGACGGATTTGATGTGGGCCATAATTTGGCCAAAATCGTGGCAGGTTGTTAACGGTCCGACCCAGTACTGTATGACAAAATCTTGTGGGCCTTTGGTTGGGCCGGTCTTTTTACCTTAAATGGGCTACTATTGGGCCGTGCCACATGTCGACGTATCATAGGCGTGTTCTGTCCATTGTATGGATGACATCTACTCCAACGTTGAGCTGGCACGTGGATCCTCCAGCGAATGAGAAATTTACACGTGGAAAATTGCCATTGGTCCAGGTTGTTAGCGGGTTATTGGATCCAAAACCGGACCTGATAGCTTAACTACGACCCTTTACGGTGGATGCCATGTGTCGGTTACCCTTGACGAAAACACTTCCATGATGCGGCATTTATCGTCATGGAAGTGGACACTTCCGTGATGATAATTTCAGTATTGTCATGGAACACTTCTACGACAGCACAAGTATGACTATTTTGGTTCTGTCATAAAATCGTCATAGATGTACATGCATACAGAAATGTGACCTACTATGACAAAGACGTATTATCACGGAAGTGTTTTTTGTAGTGATATTATGCGGCATTGGGGCAATTGGTCAGTGTTGATGAATCCAACATTTTTTCAGCCCTAACATGAGGTGGAGATAAGATAAAAAATGTGTACCATGCTAAATATAATGACCGAGTCCCCGTCAAACGTAGGATTAGATAAAATAGATTGTTTCCCATTTCTGATTGAGCAAATTTTTAAGAAAATCAATGATTGGAAGGAAAAATTGCTATCTGCCGGAAGGAAGGAGATCCTTTTCAAGTCTGTTGTCCAAGCCGTACCCATCTATTCAATGTCGGTCTTTAAAATTCCTAAAAGAATTGTAAAGAAATCATTCACAAGATGGTGCATTTCTGGTGGGGAGACGAGGAGAACCAGAGGGGGATGCATTGGATGGCCTGGTGGAGAATGTGTGTCCCTAAAAATCAAGGAGGGATGGGTTTCGTGATATTCATTGTTTCAACTTGGCAATGAGACGGGACAAACCACAATTAACCCTATTTGGAACAAGATGTGGAAATTATCTTGCCCAGCAAAGGTCAAAATATGTATCTGGCGTACACTACATGGCACACTTCCATGTCATGTTACGCTCACAAACAGACATATGAAAATCTCGCCCACTTGTCCTACTTGCTCTGCTGGTCCAGAATATACGAAGCACATGCTATCTCTATGTAATAAAGAAAAGGAGGTTTGGAAAAGGCTGGGGATGGATGGTATTATTGATAAAGCCTTTGAGGTTGATTGTGTTGGAGAGGCGGTATTGAAGTATTTACTTCTTCTACCAGACCAAAAGACATGGATTATGGGTCATCACAATGTGCGTGAAATGATTGTTATCTCAGCCTAGTATCCATGGTGGGAAAGACGGAAACTGGTGCACAAGGAGACACCTCAGAATGTGTATCAGATCTCTATGGAGATACTAGCCCTTACGGCAAACTTCGTTATTGCCTCATCCCCAAAGGCCTCTATGAAGGGGGGGGGGCTGGTCTTGCCCTCGTGTGGCTTTTGTAAAATCTAATGTTGATGTTTCTTTTGATCACGACCTACTTAGGGGCACAATGGGGGCAGTCCTTAGAGACAACAAAGATAAATTTATCGCTGGGAGGAATAGGAAGATAGACTACTACGCAGATGTCTTGATGGTTGAAGCCTTGGCTCTCAAATTCGGTCTATGACGCAGAGGTCGAGATGTAACCGCCTTATTATTAACTCGGACAATCTAGAGGTGATTGATACCATGAAGGATGAAGGACGGTTGGCGGGTGCGGAGGCGGCAATCTTCGATGATTCTTTTCATTATGCTTGTGATTTCATTATTACTAGATCCGAACATTGTGATAGAGAAGCAAATAAAGTTATTCACGAGCTTGCTAGCTTGGCTAGATTTTCTCTGGCATCGGATTGGTTTGAGGAACCTTTAAATGAAATTGTAATGATCCTCATAAACAATGTCTTGGTTATTTCTAATGAATAAAGTTTCTGGTTTTATTTAAAAAAAAGATAGCAACATTACGAAATGTAATGTGTTTGAAGGTTGGGCGCTTTTTCTGAGAACATGCGGCTTGGCGGGTCATCCAAACTAGAAAGGTTGGCCGCGCTTTGCTGCGCCGCTTGTGTTGTTGGGTTTCTTTAAAAAAAATACTCACTCTGTTTCAAATTCTTTTTTGAAAAGTCAAACCTTTTCAGTTTAATCAAATTTGTAGAGTAATCTATCCGAATTCATAATATCATGTCAATACCATTAGATTCATCATGAAATGAATTTTCATACTTTTTTGTTTAATATTGTTGATGTCGATATTTTTTGCTCTGAACTTGGTCAAAGTTAAAGAAATTGGACTTTCTAAAAAGCTAATACCTCCTATATTTTGAAACTGGTGGAATATTTAGTTTAGCAAGTGGGACTGATTATGGAGTAACATATATTTATGTGGGCAAATTTCCGCGTCAGGAACTGCATATACTATATTGGTGCTACAGTATCACATGGCGGCGTTTCTTTTTTCTATGTGGCGGGAGGCTGTGCGGATTGATATGTTTCTATAGGGCGATTGCTGCTGATTGATTTGAAAAATCGTTGGCTTGATCAAAGTCGTAAATCAAATCCAAAATGAAATAACTCAATGAACGAAAGAGTTCTAAAATTAAGGAACATATGAAATTAAAAGAATTTGAATGAGCTCCTTGAGAAATTATTGACCCGATCAAAATTGGTGGCTCAATTCTAAATTAAATACCTTAATTAATTGCGAGGCCTTAAAATTAGGAAGCACGCGAAGTGTATAGTATCAAAGAAATGAATGTAAGAGCTTTGAGAAATTGTTGACCCGGTCAAAATCGGGTGACCAATTCCAACTGAAGACCTCAATTGAATGTGGGCTCTTCAAAACTAGGGAGCATAGTGTTATAGAGGATAGAGGATATTGAGATTATCTGGAAGAAAGACCACACAGATGATCACAGAAAAGAGAAAGTCCACGCATACACCATCGACTATCGGTATGGTGTGTGATCACGTCCAAATCTAGCTGAATCATCGCCCTCAGAATGCCATCCATCACATGGCCGACAACAATCTGCAGCAATTCGCCATGAGTGTGCATGGCCTAATTCAGGGCTGCGGCCGGAGCAGCCAACCTACTTACAGTTAAACAGGGCATAGGCGTTCCATCGTTCGAGCATTGTCTATGTACACAGTACCAAGCAACAAGTTCTTCAGAGTCTAGGACGTCCAACTGTTAGCCAAATTGCTCTCTTCAGTGGTACAAATATACGGGGCGATATTTAGGTCCTTCTACACCTTTCTTCTTGTCAGCGTCGGATTCTGTCAACAACCTCAAAGCCTCCCTGCAGATTCCAAATTATAGAGTCAGTACGGCATCTGATCTGAATCCCTTTCGAGAAGTAACTCATGGCTCGTTCAGTGCAGATGGGCCACACAGGCAAATGAAAATAAAACCATGAAAAGCATTAGCCACATCATTGATATGGCAAGCATGCCGAGGTATGATCATATTCACACATGTACTGTACAAAGACAAAATATCGTACTCATTCTTTTCGTAATACAAGTCCATTTATTTCATCTTTTTTGTACAGTTTCGACACACTGCATGAATATTTCAAATCAGTATGCTAGTTGAATCATGGAATCGATGTCAATCGACATAAGATTTATATATCACAGCAAACTGGCCGTTAAATAAAGCATGGAGCTAAAAGTAGATCAAGTAGGCTACCTTAATGCCTTCTCGATTCCAACATGTCCTGGATCCAGTTTGACAGCATCAAGAAATGAATCACATGCCTTTTCAAACTCCTGAAGTTAGAGTTGAGTCGGTCATCAAAAAGGTCTAGCCACGAGATTTAAGTAAGTGCCAAATTGTGATTATGCATCACCTGTAGTAGCAAATATGAGTAGCCTTCCAGCCAGCATGCATGTGGGCAGTCAGGTTGTATTTGCCTGCAGATCTGGGCATCATTTAAAGCACCGTCTCTATGCAATATAAGCCGGCAAAAACCCCTATTGCCAATGATGACTGGATCAATATTGTCATGATCAAGCGTTACCGCCTACAACCAACAAACCAAACAAACAATTACATATGTTCTGACAAATCTGCATGTAGTCCTCAGATTTATCATAAATACTACTTCCTCCGTTCCTAAATATTTGTCTTTCTAGAGATTTCAGCAAGTGACCACATACGAAGCAAAATGAGTGAATCTACACTCTAAAATATGTCTACATACATCCGTATGTTGTAACCATTTGAAATGTCTAGAAAGACAAATATTTGGGAACGGAGGGAGTAAATCGCATATGGAGATGTCTCGGTGGCAAAACAGCTCAAATCAACACTGGTATCACAAGCAAGGAAAATGGTGGCTAGCCTAGTTCTAGTTGAAAGATAAAAAAAGTTATATGTTCCCAATTGCACATCTTCTTATCGATGCAAGGGATGTATACATACACACATCACATATCTTACATGGCCACACCTTGGGTAATGAGTCTATGCACACATGTACACTCAACAAGGTAAAGCTAAAACCTTTAACAACCTACTCAAACATATTATCTAAGATTTGGAGATACACCCCCAAAATATAGAAAAATGGCAATTGTAGCATACTAAAGCTATTAAGATTGTGTACAGCAGGAGCATAAAGAAGCAAATGGAACAACCAAGATATGGTTCGATCATCAGCTAGGTATCACTGATCACATTTTCCCATAATTATTGCCATTCCACAAAGAAGTTACAATGCTTGGCACTTCCCCCAACAACCCAACCTAAAACCACTGTCATGAAAGCTGTAATCATGATCACCTATTGTCTCGAAGGACCATCTTAATTCAAGGAAATGTACTCAGACGCCATGTAGACATGGTGATAGTCATATTAGCAGACATGAGACCAGGGTAGACTTGTGCCACGAACCCAAATGTTCATTATTCCACCGTGGTGCTATCAGCGTCAGTGTGATATGTGATGCTATTCTCGATGATGTTAATATGGAGCCAATTACTCCCATGATGACATGCTCAAAAGCAACTCAATCGTGCATGCCCAGAGGCACATCTGCGCTGGCACTAATAAGGACGCTGACAAGCCATAACTCAGTGAGTATGGTAAAGGGTGTAAGTGTCTATACACTTCCAACCATGGTCTTAGGTGTGTCCATGAGCCTTGTGCTACATATTTCATATTTTCCCCCTGGGCTATGTGGTACAATTAACCGTCTGCACTTGCAGTCCTCTCATATCGAGAAATGCAACATTAGGAAAATCCGAACAAAGAGAAATAAAGCACATCTATAGTTTGGACGATTATCCAGAAAAACATCGGATAGTGATGCAAGCCATTTCAATGGATGCAAATGAGGAAACAATAGTAGGGAAAGAGAAATGAATTTCAGGAGCTTGAATAGTGCAATAGCATACCATATTATAGATTTCTAATGCTGCCTTGTAATCCTGTTTATACATAGCTTTGGATCCTTCTTTTTTCAATTCAGCTACTGTCATTTTAGACAAAGGGAGATCCTGAAGATTTGAAAAAATGACTCAAGATTGCAGATATTTATGTGCCAAGAAATTGAAAAACAGTAGAAATATTTTCATAGTTAAACATATTATAATTTCATTCAGTTGGTACAATATCATGTTCTAGAAAACAAGTAGGAGTAGAAATTAAGTACCACATTGATTACAAACCCCCAAGCTCAACTAAAAAGAGTGCAAAAGGTTGCTACTCACAGTTCTCACACCCTTTAGGACCTTAAGATTCTTGCCATAAATAAGGGTCTTAATTCTTAAATATAGCCTGGCCCTTATTCCTCTTGAGCACCTATAATTGCGTCTATCTTGCCTTGGATTGTTTGGGTTACTACAAGGCTTAGATTTTATAGGGTCGCACCTCGTGTCTCTACCCAGTGGTGGAGGAACAGAAAAAACTTAGGTAGGGCAGGGTTAAACTAGAGTACTGGGAACTTTGGATCCATGCCACTTATGCTAATTGTCATGCTAAGAGAGCGCTGTTCAACTCCCCAAATTAAAGAATTAACAAAGGATCTAGATTTTTAATACATGTACAAATTCTACCAGTTTTATTAGGTATGTAAACTGGATCATGCCTTACCTAATAGGCTAATCAATCACGCAGCTCTCCACCTCAGTAAATAAGAGAAATTTTATAGTTCAAAGGTGTCAAAAGAGAGTTCACAAGAAATGCAAGGGCAACAGTTTTTACAGTATGGCAGATGAATATTAAGTTTCTTGGCAGTATAGCACATAAGTAAATAAATTATAATATGCCAATGGTGTTATTGCTCATACCTCCAACTTTGGCTGTGCCTTTACATAACTAATTATTCCATCAACACTCCAATCATGTACAGCAGGAATACATTTCAACATCTTTGCGTGTACCAAAATATGCCGCCAATTGTATAGGCCAGTGACCATGCTGGTTGGAAAAAAGACAAAACTGAATATCACCAATGTATTTCCAGGAGAAAGAAATTAACATAAGTCCAGCCACATGCAAGACATATAGACAAGAGACCAATAGTACGTACTCCTTTCGTGCCAAAAAGTAGGTCATAAGATCGGTTCTTCTGTGTCTATTCTACTCCCTCCGATCTAAAATAAGTGTCGCAGCTCTGAACTGAGGTTAGTTTAACCTAAGTTCAAAGCTGCGACACTTTTTTTGGATTGGAGGGAGTAGTAGATATGCTTTCAGGCAGTACACATGTCTCCAAATAATCCAGCAAGTCCTTTTTGTCGTAAACTATTGGCTGTGCATCCTATGATGCAGAGGTCAGGACACGAACTTATCCAGTATCTAAAAAACAGGCAGCAAGTTCCTAAATTACTTTATGTTACTAGCAATTTTACCGGCATTTTTTTGGTATGCAATTTTACTAAATTAGGAGGAAAGAAAATACTTCTAAAATTGGCCAGAGTAAATCAGCCAAAATTATTTCTTTGAAAATTGTAGCAATGCTAGAAAATTTTGATATGTCAACTTCGAAGACAAGCCTTAATCTTCAAGAAAATGGAAAAAACTGTACATGAAAAAACATATCAGTAGGCATGAAATTGTATATTACAATTTGCATATCATCAATACAACTTCACTGGGTAGTGCGCCTGTCCTGAGTTAACTATTAGTTGGATATGATTGGCTTCATGACTCGTATTACCATAACTCAAAGATGGACGATGCATAGTTATTCAATGTTACACCCGAATGTGTAAAAAACCAATCATGGGGTGAAAGACATATACGCAGGTGGAATACAAAACTTACTTCATCTCGATCATTGGGATCTGCCCCAGCATCCAGTAGGCACTTAAGGGCGTCAGTTAGGCCAAGTCTTGCAGCACCTTGCAAGGGGGTCGCATTACGGGGACCCTTCACATCCGCACCAGCCTAGTATGTAACAGAATCATGGATGCTTCCTCTAAGTAACATAGTCACAATTTATCTGTCCACGTTTTCGCTAAACTGGGATACCCTTTTCAGCTTGACGCTTAATATATTAAGATGGAGCCATACCTTTACCAGTAGTTTCACACATTTCACTGAGCGACTTTCAATAGCAATGTTGAGAGGTGTCAAGAAACCTCTTAGTATCTTGTTACACTAAAAAGAGATGCAATAACTAGATTAATGACAATTATCAGGTGCATAAATAACAAGTAATACGCGTAGTCATAAAACGATGGAACCATGTCACTGTTGACAATGAAACCTTAGCGAAAGAAAGAAAGGGGGCAGTTGGTGCAGCATTGGAAAAAAGAGAGGACGAAAATGACATCGTCAACACGACATTATTTGGTAGTGGACCATTCAATGCATCACTAGTCAGTTCTTCACTACTGGCCTTTATATCTAGATGGCAACCAACACCTTCTTTGAAATGGAAAGATAACAATTAGGACCTATGCCCTATTTGAATATGCGGAGTTCCATATTTTGGGCCATCACATCCGGGAAACAGGCCCAAAAAATAATACATGGTGACCTTGTCAGTTATGCTAAATTTAATCATCTCCAACAATTCATTATTTACGTTAGCATGACCAACAGCATAGCAACAGCCCCAAGCAAGGGATTGTCTGCAAGTAGATTGTATCTCCAATAGAATAAGGAACTAATTGCTGGTAAAAAAAAAACATCCTTACCAATTTGTGGGACTTATTCCCTCTAATTTCTGATATATTTGACAGCAGTAAGTGTGGCTGTTTGAATGGGATATTCTGGAGCTGATATGTGTAAAATATCATATTCGTAAAAAAGATACATAAAGTCGTGCTCTATTCCAGGTGCAAATGAAGTAATTTCCTGTGATAATTTTTTAAACGATTCTAGTTTTCTAGGTTCGATTGCAAAAATAAATCCCATAACACTGAAACAATCCCTAGGAAATGACTGAACTATCTGACTAAGCTGCTACTTGTCGGGGCAAGCAGTCAAGCTAGAGAAATTGCGTCAGATATCAGCAGTTTAATACATGCAAACATCGATCATGAAATTTTTGACATACTACAAGATAATAAAGGTGGAGACAGAAAACTTCAATCGAAATCACAATATAGTGGAGGTCTATCTACTGAAGGTGCTAAATGATATATTTTTCAAGCTTAGATGGTGAAACTATGTGAACACAAGTAGCAGATAATTCACAGAACAAGCATGTACAGTGAAACTAGCTTTTCAGCATCTCTTAACACTATGAAGGGACATGACTGTGCAAACAAATAATGAGTAAAAGGCAAATGTCAATCCAATTTCCAAATGTGTACTTCTTCAGATTTCAGTGACAAAACAAAATACTCCCTCCGCCCGGAAATACTTGTCATCAAAATGGATAAAAGGAGATGTATCTAGACATATTTTAGTTCTAGATACATCCATTTTTATCCATTTTGATGACAAGTATTTTCGGACGGAGGGAGTACTAACTAGTTTACTGTCAAGACTCAACTAACCAAAAAATGGAGAAAGCAGATGGGCAAAAATTATAAAATACAACAGTTAGAGAACTGTAAAGAAACGCGCAATGGAACTTACATCTGCATGGTGATCCAACAAAATCTTCATGGCCCATTCCTGCTTATGCTCAGCAGCGACATGCAACGGTGTTCCATCAATCGTAGAAAACGGATCGACATAAGCACCTCTAGAGAGCAAGAGTTCTACTACTTCACAGTGCCCTGAATCAGAAGTTTGAAATACAAATTGAGTTATGGCATTCTTCTATATGCTTCACTTCATTTCTTTCAACTTGTATCAATTGGGTTATGAATCAAATTGTGACATTGTTCTATGCCAAAGAAAATATATGATTCGTATTTTATACTTCATTAGCACAACTACGGAAATCTATCTCTCATAATTGCAATCCATTTTTCCCTCTCCTCATCAACCAAACGGAGAACCCCCAGTGTATCACAAATTTCACAACACTCATCACTCGAAGACATGTTCATGAAAGTAATGGAAACAGTTCAATGCACATGAGTCACCAACTGAGAGAGGGGGGGGGGGGGGATTACCTCGTTCCACGGCCTCGTGGAGAGGAGTAATCCCTGTTCTGTCGGCATTATCTGGATTGGCACCATGATCAAGAAGATACCTAACAATATCCACTTGCCCACCTTTAACAATAATTGCCCAAACCAGAGGTGTTCTTCCTGCCAAGAACACGAAAAAGAGAGGCTTGTGCATTTACACCAGAAGTTCGGAACAACCGAACAAATAAAGAAGTTTCCTGGGCGTACATTCAGACATTGTATGTGACGATGGCACGTCTTCACCAGACATTTTGATTTGATTATGTAAAATCGCAGAGAGATCGAGAAGAGACAAACCTGCTTCGTCAACGGCATCCACATTCACCCCGACATCCTCGACCAGGTACTCGCACACTTCAAAATTTTGGCCCGAGGCGGCCAGGTGCAGTGCCCCGGCGCCGTGATCCTTGACGGCTTCGACCGCCTCCGCAAGGCGGCCGCGACCACCATCGAGCTTCCTCACCATTCCTACATGTACGGACAGATCGATCGCCCCCCAAATAAAATATCAGGGCCGGCGCACGCAAGGGACAGAAGAAGGAGATCAAGGTGGGACCGTGGGAGAGCAGAAGAACCGTACGCTCGAGGTGAGCGAGGTCGCCCGTGGTCGCCGCGCTGAGGAGCTCCAGCTGCGGCGTCCCGCGAGCTGCATGGAGTGGAGGAGGTGAATCAAGCGAGTAAAGGTTCGGGTTTTGGGCGGCTGAGGGGGAGGGGGCGCTTACCGTAGGCGAGTTCGTGGCGAGGGCGAACCATGGCGGCGGGGTCGGACTGGAGCAATGTGGTAGGGTTTCGTCGGAGTGAAGAGGGGGAGTGGGAGGAGCGAGTGTCAGCGGCTCAACTCGTGAATCGGGGGTTCGAGTGTTCTTTTTGGACGAAGAACAGCTCTTTGGCGGTAATTAAACTAGGACATCAATAACCGGGAAACGTTGGCCACGTTTGGTTGACTGCATCTAGTCCAAACGGACCAGTTAGATGCAAGTAACGAGGCTGATTTACGCGCACATAAATAAGCAGTGCCTGGTTTGCTAGAAACACTTCTCCAACGAGTTAGGGTGAGTCGAGCGTAAAAGGGAGGCAGAGGTGCGGGGGATTCGGTAAGGAGATAGTGGAAGACCGAAATCTGTCGACACGGGATGACACGATCAGTTTTTGGCACCAACAGCGGCTGCCGACTTAGATCTGCGGTGGCAGCGGCATCTGCCACTTAAATCTCCGGGAGCAGAGCCTGCTTGCCCCCTTCGTCTTTGTCTCCGGCAGTAAGCACGATACAATTACCCTCCATTATTTAGATTGTTGGAAATATACCCTAGAGGCAATAATAAAAAGATTATTATTATATTTTTTTGTTCATGATAATTGTCTTTTATTCATGCTATAATTGTATTATCTGAAAATCGTAATACACGTGTGAATACATAGACCACAACATATGTCCCTAGTGAGCCTCTAATGACTAAATTCGTTGATCAACAGATAGTCATGGTTTTCTGACTATGGACATTGGATGTCATTGATAACGTGATCACATCATTAGGAGAATGATGTGATGGACAAGACCCAATCCTAAGCATAGCACAAGATCGTGTAGTTCATTTTGCTAGAGCTTTTCCAATGTCAAGTATCTTTTCCTTAGACCACGAGATCGTGTAACTCCCGGACACCGTAGGAGTGCTTTGGGTGTACCAAACGTCACAACGTAACTGGGTGACTATAAAGGTATACTACGGGTATCTCCGAAAGTGTCTGTTGGGTTGACACGGATCGAGACTGTGATTTGTCACTCCGTATGACGGAGAGGTATCTCTGAGCCCACTCGGTAATGCATCATCATAATGAGCTCAAATTGACCAAGTATCTGGTCACGGATCATGCATTACGGTACGAGTAAAGTGACTTGCCGGTAACGAGATTGAACGAGGTATTGGGATACCGACGATCGAATCTCGGGCAAGTAACGTATCGACTGACAAAGGGAATTGTATACGGGGTTGCTTGAATCCTCGACATCGTGGTTCATCCGATGAGATCATCGAGGAGCATGTGGGAGCCAACATGGGTATCCAGATCCCGGTGTTGGTTATTGACCGGAGAGCCGTCTCGGTCATGTCTACGTGTCCCCGAACCCGTAGGGCCTACACACTTAAGGTTCGGTGACGCTAGGGTTATTAGGAAGACTTGTATGTGATTACCGAATGTTGTTCGGAGTCCGGATAAGATCCCGGACGTCACGAGGAGTTCCGAATGGTCCGGAGGTGAATATTTATATATGGGAAGTTGTCATACGGTCACCGGAAAGGTTCGGGGCATATCGGTATTAACGGGGCCACCGGAGGGGTTCCGGGGTCCATCGGAGGGGCCACCTCTCGAAGGGCCTCATGGGTCAGTGGGCAGGGAACCAGCCCTGGAGGGCTGGGCGCATCCCCTTGGGCCCATGCGCCTAGGGTTGGGAGGAAACCCCAGTGGGGCGCCTTGCTTGGGGGCAAGCCCTCCTCTGGCCGCCGCCTCTAGATCTCATCTAGAGGGGCCGCCCCTTCCCCTTCCCTATAAATAGAGGCGAGGGAGGGCTGCACACAACATCGAAGGCGCAGCCCTCCCTCCCAACACCTCTCCTCCTCCGATAAGAGCTTGGCGGCTCACGGAGATCGCCTCTCCACCACCACCACGCCGTCGTCTTGCTGCTGGAGCTTTCTTCCTCAACCTCTCCCTCCACCTTGCTGGATCAAGGCGCTGAGACGCCTTTCGCTCGTGCACGTGTGTTGAACGCGGAGGTGCTGTCTGCTCAAAGACTAGGATCATCGGTGATTTGGATCACGCCGAGTACGACTCCCTCAAACCCGTTCTCTTGAACGCTTCCGCCGCGACCTACAAGGGTATGTAGATGCACCTCTCTCTCGTTGCTAGATGAACTCATAGATAGATCTTGGTGAAACCGTAGAAAATTTTTATTTTCTGCAACGGTCCCCAACAGTGGCATCCTGAGCTAGGTCTATGTGTAGTTCTCTATTGCACGAGTAGAACACAAATCTGTTGTGGGCGTAGATGTTGTCAACTTTCTTGCCATTACTAGTCTTATTTTGCTTCAGCGGTATTGTGGGATGAAGCGGCCCGGACCTACCTTACACGTATGCTTACGTGAGACAGGTTCCAACGACTGACATGCACTAGTTGCATAAGGTGGCTAGCGGGTGTCTGTCTCTCCCACTTTAGTTGGAGCGGATTCGATGAAAAGGGTCCTTATGAAGGGTAAACAGAAGTTGACAAATCACGTTGTGGTTATTCGTAGGTAAGAAAACGTTCTTGCTAGAACCCTATTGCAGCCACGTAAAAGATGCAACAACAATTAGAGGACGTCTAACTTATTTTTGCAGCAATTGTCTTGTGATGTGATATGGCCAAAAGTTGTGATGAATGATGAATGATATATTGTGATGTATGAGATCATGTTCTTGTAATAGGAATCACGACTTGCATGTCGATGAGTATGACAACCGGCAGGAGCCATAGGAGTTGTCTTAATTATTGTATGACCTATGTGTCAATGATTTAACGCCATGTAATTACTTTACTTTATTGCTAAACCGTTAGCTATAGTAGTAGAAGTAATAGTTGGCGAGCAACTTCATGGAGACACGATGATGGAGATCATGGTGTCTTGCCGGTGACGAAGATGATCATGGAGCCCCGAAGATGGAGATCAAAGGAGCTATATGATATTGGCCATATCATGTCACTACTATATAATTGCATGTGATGTTTATTATGTTTATGCATCTTGTTTACTTAGAACGGCGGTAGTAAATAATATGATCCTCATAATAATTTCAAGAAAGTGTTCCTCTAACTGCAAGGCCGTTGCTAAAGTTCGTCGTTTCAAAGCACCACGTGATGATCGGGTGTGATAGATTCGTACGTTCACATACAACGGGTGTAAGACAGTTTTACACATGCAAAACACTTAGGTTAACTTGACAAGCCTAGCATGTGCAGACATGGCCTCGGAACACAGAGACCGAAAGGTCGAACATGAGTCGTATGGAAGATACGATCAACATGGAGATGTTCACCGATGATGACTAGTCCGTCTCACGTGATGATCGGACACGCCTAGTCGACTCGGATCATGTAACACTTAGATGACTAGAGGGATGTCAAATCTGAGTGGGAGTTCATTAAATAATTTGATTAGATGAACTTAATTATCATGAACTTAGTCTAAAATCTTTGCAAAAATGTCTTGTAGATCAAATGGCCAACGCTCATGTCAACATGAACTTCAACGTTCCTAGAGAAAACCAAGCTAAAAGATGATGGCAGCAACTATACGGATCGGGTCCTAACACGAGGATCATCCTCATAGCTGCCAAGAAAGCATATGTCCTAGAAGGACCGCTAGGTGAAGCACCCATCCTGCAGAACCAAGACGTTATGAACGCTTGGCGATCCACGTCTTGATGATTACTCCCTCATTCAAGGCGGCATGCTTTACTGACTTAGAACCGGGGCTCCAAAAGCGTTTTGAGCAACACGGAGCATATGAGATGTTCGAGGAGCTGAAAATGGTTTTCCAAGCTCATGCCCGGTCGAGATATGAAGTCTCCGACAAGTTCTATAGTTGTAAGATGGAGGAAAATAGTTACAAGGTGAGCATATACTCAAAATGTCTGGGTTGCACAACCGCCTGTCCCATTTGGACATTAACCTCCTGGACGAGGCGGTCATTGACAGAATCCTTGATCGCCCCACCGAGCTACAAGAGCTTTGTGATGAACTACAATATGCAGGGGATGGTGAAAACTATTCCTGAAGTATTTTCAATGCTGAAGTCAGCAGAGGTAGAAATCAAGAAGGAACATCAAGTGTTGATGGTCAATAAAACCACTAAGTTCAAGAAGTGCAAGGGTAAGAAGAACTCCAAGAAGGACGGCAAGGATGTTTCCGCCCGTAAGCCGATTCTTGGGAAGAAGTCAAAGAATGGACCCAAGCCTGAGACTGAGTGCTTTTATTGCAAAGGGAAGGGTCACTGGAAGCGGAACTGCCCCAAATATTTAGCGGACAAGAAGGCCGGCAACACTAAAGGTGTATGTGATATACATGTAATTGATGTGTACCTTACCAGTACTCGTAGTAACTCCTGGGTATTTGATACCGGTGTCGTTGCTCATATTTGTAACTCACAGCAGGAGTTGCGGAATAAGCGGAGAATGGCGAAGGACGAGGTGACGATGCGCGTCAGGAATGGTTCCAAGGTCGATGTGATCGTTGTCGGCACGTTACCTCTACATTTACCCACGGGATTAGTTTTAAACCTCAATAATTGTTATTTAGTTCCAAGTTTGAGCATGAATATCGTATCTGGATCTCGTTTAATACGAGATGGCTACTCATTTAAATCCGAGAATAATGGTTGTTCTATTTATATGAGAGATATGTTTTATGGTCATGCCCCAATGGTCAATGGTTTATTCTTAATGAATCCCGATCGTAATGTTACACATATTCATAGTGTGAATACCAAAAGATGTAAAGTTGATAACGATAGTCCCACATACTTGTGGCATCGCCGCCTTGGTCACATTGGTGTCAAGCGCATGAAGAAGCTCCATCTTGATGGACTTTTAGAGTCTCTCAATTATGAATCATTTGACACATGCGAACCATGCCTCATGGGCAAAATGACCAAGACTCCGTTCTCCGGAACAATGGAGCGAGCAACCAACTTCTTGAAAATCATACATACCGATGTGTGTGTGGTCCAATGAGCGTTGAGGCTCATGGAGGATATCGTTATGTTCTCACTCTCACCGATGACTTAAGTAGATATGGGTATGTCTACTAGATGAAACACAAGTCCGAGACCTTTGAAAAGTTCAAGGAATTTCAGAATGAGGTAGAGAATCAACGGATCGAAAGATAAAGTTCTACGATCGATCGTGGAGGAGAATATTTAAGTCATGAATTTGGTACGCACTTAAGGAAATGTGGAATCGCTTTCACAACTCACGCTACCGAACACCTCAACAGAACGGTGTGTCCGAATGTCATAATCGCACTCTATTGGATATGGTGCGATCTATGATGTCTCTTACCGATTTACCGCTATCATTTTGGGGATACGCTCTAGAGACAGCTACATTCACTTTAAATAGGGCTCCGTCTAA
Organism: Aegilops bicornis; assembly: GCA_021605145.1. Classification (NCBI taxonomy): domain Eukaryota; kingdom Viridiplantae; phylum Streptophyta; class Magnoliopsida; order Poales; family Poaceae; genus Aegilops; species Aegilops bicornis. Next base: position 124,393,751 of record CM038671.1, read on the forward strand.
ATCCGTTGAGACGACACCGTATGAATTATGGTTTGGGAAGAAACCTAAGTCGCTGCTTCTAAAAGTTTGGGGATGCGATGCTTATGTCAAGAAACTTCAACCTGAAAAGCTTGAACCCAAGTCGGAAAAATGCGTCTTCATAGGATACCCTAAGGAAACCATTGGGTATACCTTCTACCTTAGATCCGAAGGCAAGATCTTTGTTGCCAAGAACGGATCCTTTCTAGAAAAAGAGTTTCTCTCGAAAGGAGTAAGTGGGAGGAAAGTAGAACTCGATGAAGTACTACCTCTTGAACCGGAAAGTAGTGCAGCCAGAAAATGTTCTGTGGTGCCTACACCGATCGGAGAGGAAATTAATGATGATGATCAAGGTACTTCGGATCAAGTTGCTCTTGAACTTTGTAGGTCCACAAGGACACGCTCCACACTAGAGTGGTATGGCAACCCTGTCTGGAAATCATGTTGTTGACAACGGTGAACCTTGAACTATGAAGAAGCGATGGCGGCCCAGATTCCAACAAATGGCTTGAAGCCATGCAATCCAAGATAGAATCCATGTATGAAAACAAAGTATGGACTTTGTGACAGACTTGCCCGATGATCGGCGAGCGATAGAAAACAAATGGATCTTTAAGAAGAAGACGGACGCGGATGGTAATGTTACCATCTATAAAGCTCGACTTGTCGCTAAGGGTTATCGGCAAGTTCAAGGGGTTGACTACGATGAGACTTTCTCTCCCGTGGCGAAGCTAAAGTCCGTCCGAATCATGTTAGCAATTGCTGCATACTATGATTATGAGATATGGCAGATGGACGTCAAAACGGCATTCCTTAACGGCTATCTTAAGGAAGAATTGTATATGATGCAGCCGGAAGGTTTTGTCGATCCTAAGAATGCTAACAAGGTACGCAAGCTCCAAATGATCCATTTATGGGTTGGTGCAAGCATCTCGGAGTTGGAACATTCGCTTTGATGAGATGATCAAAGCGTTTGGGTTTATGAGACTTATGGAGAAGCCTGCATTTACAAGAAAGTGAGTGGGAGCTCAGAGCATTTCACATATTATATGTAGATGACATACTTTTGATGGGAAATGATATAGAACTTTTGGACAACATTAAGGCCTACTTGAATAAGTGTTTTTCAATGAAGGACCTTGGAGAAGCTGCTTATATATTAGGCATCAAGATCTATAGGGATAGATCGAGACGCCTCATAGGTATTTTCTAGAATAAGTATGCTCTGGAGTAAAAGGATTCGAACCTTTGCATGCCGGTACCAAAAACCGATGCCAATTTGACACATACCTTGATAAGATATTGAAGAAGTTCAATATGGATCAGTCCAAGAAAGGGTTCTTGCATGTATTGCAAGGTGTGAGATTGAGCTCGGCTCAATGCCCGACCACGGCAGAAGATAAAGAAGAGATGAGTGTCATCCCTATGCCTCAGCCATAGGATCTATTATGTATGCCATCTTGTGTACCAGGACTGATGTAAACCTTGCCGTAAGTTTAGTAGGAAGGTACCAAAGTAATCCCGCAAGGAACACTTGACAAGCCAAGAATATCCTTAAGTACCGAAAAGGACAAAGGACATGTTTCGCTTATGGAGGTGACGAAGAGCTCGTTGTAAAGGGTTACGCCGACGCTTAACTTAGGCACAGATCCGGATGACTCTAAGTCACAAACCGGATACGTGTATATGTTGAATCGTGGAGCAAAGAAGTCGGTGCGCTTGCAAGCAAGGCCGTGGCGGGATCTACATGTGAAGCGGAGTACATGGCAGCCTCGGAGGCAGCGCATGAAGCAATATGGATGAAGGAGTTCATCACCGACCTAGGATTCATACCCAATGCGTCGGGGCCGATCACTCTCTTCTGTGACAACACTGGAGCTATTGCCCTTGCCAAGGAGCCCAGGTTTCAACTCCATCCATGAAAATGTTCAAGATGGAGACATAGATATTTGCAAAGTACATACGGATCTGAATGTCGCAGATCCGTTGACTAAACCTCTTCCGCGAGCAAAACATGATCAACACCGGAACTCTATGGGTGTTTGATTCATCACAATGTAACTAGATTATTGACTCTAGTGCAAGTGGGAGACTGTTGGAAATATGCCCTAGAGGCAATAATAAAGGATTATTATTATATTTCCTTGTTCATGATAATTGTCTTTTATTCATGCTATAATTGTATTATCCAGAAATCGTAATACACGTGTGAATACATAGACCACAACATGTCTCTAGTGAGCCTCTAGTTGACTAGCTCGTTGATCAACAGATAGTCATGGTTTCCTGACTATGGACATTGGATGTCATTGATAATGGGATCACATCATTAGGAGAATGATGTGATGGACAAAACCCAATCCTAAGCATAGCACAAGATCGTGTAGCTCGTTTTGCTAGAGCTTTTCCAATGTCAAGTATCTTTTCCTTAGACCATGAGATCGTGTAACTCCCGGACACCGTAGGAGTGCTTTGGGTGTACCAAACGCCACAACGTAATCGGGTGACTATAAAGGTATACTACGGGTATCTCCGAAGTGTACATTGGGTTGACACGGATCGAGATCGGATTTGTCGCTCCGTATGACGGAGAGGTATCTCTGGGCCCACTCGGTAATGCATCATCATAATGAGCTCAAAGTGACCAAGTGTCCGGTCACGGGATCATGCATTACGGCACGCAGTAAAGTGACTTGCCGTAACGAGATTGAACGAGGTATTGGGATACCGACGATCGAATCTCGCAAGTAACGCATCAATCGACAAAGGGAATTGTATACGGGGTTGCTTGAATCCTCGACATCGTGGTTCATCCGATGAGATCATCGAGGAGCATGTGGGAGCCAACATGGGTATCCAGATCCCGCTGTTGGTTATTGACCGGAGAGCCGTCTCGGTCATGTTTACGTGTCTCCGAACCCGTAGGGTCTACACACTTAAGGTTCGGTGACGCTTAGGGTTATTAGGAAGACTTGTATGTGATTACCGAGTGTTGTTCGAGTCCCGGATAAGATCCCGGACGTCACGAGGAGTTCCGGAATGGTCCAAGGTGAAGATTTATATATGGGAAGTTGTCATACGGTCACCGGAAAGGTTCGGGGCATATCGGTATTGTACCGGGCCACCGGAGGGGTTCCGGGTCCACCGGAGGGGCCACCTCTCGGAGGTCCTCATGGGCCGAGTGGGCAGGGAACCAGCCCCGGAGGGCTGGGCGATCCCCCTTTGGGCCCATGCACCTAGGGTTAGGGGGAAACCCTAGTGGGGGCGCCCCCCTTGCTTGGGGGGCAAGCCCCCTCCCCTTGGCCGCCCCCCCCCCCCTCTAGATCTCATCTAGAGGGGGCCGGTGATGAAGTCATGTACCTAGGGTAGGGTCATAGACCTGCCCAAAGGTACCCTCCACAAGGAGACTCACAAGAGAAGCAACCTTCCAAATGACCGCAGGTATCCACTCGACAGATTCAAAGACACTCGACTACGAAGATCCACTCGACCACCAGGAGTCCAAGAGCCACTCGGTATCCAAACGGTCTATAGTTAAATAGTCTTTATGACCTTAATGACACTTTATGTAAGGCATTACCAGTAACGCCTAGCTTTAGCGCACCTTAAACCCTCTACTACGTGGGTTTGGGTCAGTCTGGCGCACTCTATATAAGCCACCCTCCACAGTAGAAGGGTTCGCACTCAGAACACATACGCAGATAATCCAAATGACCGCCTCCGGGCTCCGAGACGTAGGGCTGTTACTTCCTCCGAGAAGGGCCTGAACTCAGAAATCCCTTTGCGTATACAACTACTCCATAGCTAGGATCTTGCCTCTCCATACCTACCCCCATTCTACCGCCGACTTAGAACCACGACAGCTTGGCGCCCACCGTAAGGTGTGTTCTAGCGAATTGTTGGAGAAGTTGGGATTCTTTCGATCTCCGCATCATGGTTTGGTGGAGTTCTGGTCGACGGCCACGAGATCCGTCTCGCGCGCCACGCTCGTCAGCCGACGACTCATTGGCTTCGTGGAGGCTCCACTCGACGTGGACGCGCTCCCCATCCGCGGGGCAACGCACTTTCGCGCGTGTGTCCGTGGCGTCCTCCTGCGGCAACCGTCGACCCAGTATGGGTCAGCTCCTGTTGTGTCTTCACTCTCAGTCTCCCACCGGCGCAAGCGTTCCGGTCGGTCGAGGCTTCAGCGGTGGGTGAGGCATGCGGTGGCCCGCCAGTCGGCCATCCCCCAAGTCGCGGCGATCGAGCCCGACGAATCTCTACGACTGCTCGACTGCCGACCGGCTCAGAGAGATCGCGTCCAATGCGACAAAGAAGTGACCCGGGCGGCAGAGGTTCTGTTGGTCGATGGACCATGCAGTCCCCCTGGATTCACCCGCACCAACGAAGGTGGCGGTGGAGGCTATCCGGTGCAAGCCCACGAAGAGTACTTGCCCGAGCGCCTCACTTCGCTCCAGAGGGAGGAGCTTCGTCGAACATGGATGCACTTCACACTCCTATCGTTGGAGAAACCCCGAGGCTCGCGCTTTGAGGATGCGCTGGCTATTAACTCGGCTGAGCGCACTCGACCGAGAATCTTCAATAGTACTCGACGAGCGCATTTAATCGAGGGTTCCAGAATCCAATGACGCCACTCTTTCAACCGCCAACCCAGGTATATCGAACTCCTATTCAGAATTTAGCAGCTGCTGCCCGTATAGCATAGTCGATTCAGCCTTCCCAGTCGGAGGCAGGTAGAGGTTTGCAGCAAATTAGGGATTTGCTCCGGGCGGCAGGAGATCAAAACTCAGTTGTATCCCAACATGAACAGGGTTCACACCGATCCGTCGTGAATTCATTCCATCGGCCCATAGTCCAAGATCGCCCCCAAGGCGTGAGGAACGTGGGGGCGGTGATGATCAATACAAGGGTCATGAGTAGTATGAGCACCGATTTGATCGCAACGGCCGACGCCGAAAGTGCCCACTCCCCAAGGGGTGGATCATACGCCTCGGCAGCAGGACGACAGACGCCAAAATGATGATGGGCGAAGAGTTCCAATGACCCTGTGGAACCAGGCTTTGATGCGAGATCTATTATCGTTCAAGGTTTGGTCGACAGAACAGAGCTCACCGAGACGGCCATGATAGAGATGTTCCTTCCAAGAGTAGAGTTCATGTCTCGGGACCAGATTGTTTCAGCAGAGCCATCAGGCCGCAATGATTCCTCCCAACTTCAAAGTTGGTGACCGGAGTCAGCAAGTTCATCGGAGAATCCAAGCGACACTTGGCTTGAAGATTACCGAGTGGCGGTTCAGATCGGGCGGTGGCAACGATGAGGTAGCCATGAAGCATTTACCTCTTATGTTGGAGGGTTCAGCCAGGTGTGGTTGAATCGCTTAGCACCCAAAGAAAGATTTACACTTGGGAAGATCTTGCCCGAGTGTTTGTCAGGACATTTGAAGGAACTTGCAAACGACCAGCAGGTTTGACAGAGTTGCAGTCGTGCGTGCAAAAGTCGAGTGAAACTTTGAGAGATTATATCCAGAGGTGGATCACTTTGCACCACACCGTCGAGAATGTATCTAATCACCAAAGTCTGTGCCTTCAAGAAAGGTGTCAAGAACAGAGAATTGAGTTTGAAATTTGGTCGAACCGGAGATATGACCCCGAGTCGAATGATGGAGATTGCCACCAAATATGCAAATGGTGAAGAAGAGGATCGGCTCCGGAGTGGTAAATATAAATCGGCCGCCAATGAGACCAAGGAGGAAATTCGATGAAGCAGAAGTGCAAAGCCGAGCCGGCTCCGGAGAGGCCTTGGCAAAGGACCCTAGGAAAGTTCAAGGAAACCCAAGGGTCCTTGGAACCCTAAGAAGGTGAAAGACCAGGATGGGAACGACGTGTTGGATTTACCATGTCATATTCATACAAAGAAAGATGAAGAGGGTAAACTCATTTACCCGAAACATACCACTCGACAGTGTCGGCTCTTGATTTAGCAGTTCCAAGGGAAACAGCCCAAGGATAAGGATAAGGAGACAAACAAAGTTGAGGATGAGATGATAGCGGTGATGGTGGATATCCCCTGTCAATTCCACCGATGATTTTGGCCGACGCCGAAAGCAAAAGTCGATTGAAGGTTATCAATCGGAAGTAAACTTGGTTGCTCGGCGACTCCCAATTATCTGAAATGGTCCTGCACCGCCATCACATTCGACCCGGTCCCGATCACCGACGCAAATTGCCACCCCCGGGAGGCAAGCATTGGTGGTCGACCCGCTTGTCGAAGGCACTCGATGACCAAAGTCCCGATGGATGGTGGTAGTGGCTTGAACATATTATACGCGGAGACGTTGAAAGGGATGGGCATTCCGATGTCGGACTCAAGACCAAGAACATGAGCTTCCACGAGTCATTCTCGAAAGAAGGCCGAGTCACTCACCAAATTGCTCTTGATGTAGTTTTTGGTGATTCAAAGCATTTCCGGAAAGAAAAGTTGACCTTTGAGGTCGTGGATTTCGAGCGCTTATCACACTATTCGGGGAGACCAGCTTATGCACGCTTTCATGGCCCGACCATGTTACGTGTATCTTAAACTGAAGATGCTCGGTCCCAAGGGCGTGATCACCGCCACGCAGCAATCGGAAGAAGGCGTAAGAGTGCTTCCGTAAAGGCTCTAAGATCGCCGATGCTTAGTTGGCAGTGGTAGAGCTACAAGAGTATCGTAAAACTGCAGATCCGAAAGTGATTTGTTGCGAGCTAAGAAGCCCGCCACGGAGTCAAGATTCCAATGATCGAGAGGAAACAGTTCACATTCACCCGACCGATCCCGGCGTTGCTCCGACCAACATCTCAACAACACTCGACTCAAAATAGGAAGAAGCGCCATCCGGTTCCTCCGTGAGAACTGGGACATCTTTGCATGGAAGCTCACGACATGCCGGTGTTCCTGTGGGTTGGCTGAGCATCGCCTATGAGTCGACCCAAAATTCAAACCAGTTAAAGAGTATCTTTGGCGGTCCACCGTCCAGAAGAGAAAGGCCATTGGCGAGGAGGTGGCTCGGCTCTTAGCAGCAGAGTTCATCCGAGAGATCTACCACTCCGAGTGGCTCGCCAACGTTGTCATGGTCCCCAAGAAGGACAAGTCGCTGCGCATGTGCATCGATTTCAAGCATATCAATCGGGCCTGCCCGAAAGATCATTTCCCTCTTCCCCGCATCGACCAAATAGTCAACTCAAGCTGCGGATGCGAGAGGTTGTCTTTTAGACGCCTATTCCGGTACCATCGATCCGTCTCAGTATGGACCCGATGAGATTAAAACAACGCTCATCACTCCATTCGGGTGCTTCATTATGTCACCATGCCATTCGGTCTCAAGAATGCCGGAGCCACATTCATGAGGATCATTCAGAAGTGTTTGCTCACTCAAATCAGTCGGAATGTGGAAGGATACATGGATGATATAGTGGTCAAGTCACGAAAGGGTTCCGACCTGTTGACTGACCTTGCTGAAATATTTGCCAATCTCAGGAGGTATGATATCAAGCTTAATCCATCAAAGTGTACATTTGGAGTTCCTGGTGGAAAGTTGCTCGGTTTTCTCGCTTCGAGCGAGGAATCAATGCTAACCAGAAAAGGTTGGCACCATACTCCGAATGAAGCGCCTGGCGTGTGCACGATGTCCGTAAACTTACCGGATGCTTGGCCGCTTTAAGTCGATTCATCTCTCGCCTCGGTGAAAAGGCACCGCCTCTTTACCGATCGATGAAGAAGTCGACAAGTTCGAGTGGACTCTAGAAGTCGATGCAGCGTTGCAGAGCTCAAAGCTCGCTCTCCACCCAGCCGGTGCTTGCTGCTCCAATCAAGAAGGAGCCTTTTGCCGCTTTACATTGCAGCCATCGGACAAGTCGTCGCACTGCATTTTACGGTCGAGCGGGAAGAAGAAGGAAAAACCTTCAAAGTTCAACGCCCGGTTTATTATCTTTCAAGTAATCGACCCCATCAAAGCAAAGATACCCTCACTATCGTAAGCTTGTTTATGGGATCTATATGACCACGAAGAAGGTTGCTCATTATTTCTCCGATCATTCCATTACGATCGCCGCCGACGCCTTTGTCGGAAATTCTTCATAACAGAGATGCAACTGGTCGAGTGGCAAAATGGGCGATTGAACTCCTTCCCTTGATATCAAATTCGAGGCAAAGAAAGCCATCAAGTCCCAAGCAATAGCAGATTTCCTCGCCGAGTGGATCGAATAAAGAACTTCCGACTCAAGTTCACTCGGAGCACTGGACTATGTTTTTTGATGGTTCCAAGATGCTGAACGGTTCTGGTGCAGGGGTTGTATTGGTTTCCCCCCGAGGAGATAAGCTCAAGTATGTTCTCCAGATTCACTTTGATTCTTCCAACAACGAAGAAGAATATGAAGCACTCCTGTATGGGTTGCGCATGGCCATTTCACTTTCGGCGTCCGTCGCCTTATGGTCTATGGCGACTCGGATCTGTTGTTAATCAAGTGATGAAGGAGTGGGATGTCGAAGCCCAGCTATGACAAAGTTATTGTAATGCAAAGGAGAAAGCTAGAGAAGAAATTCGAGGGTTAGAGCTTCATCATATACCCGACTAAAAAATCAAGTCATGGATGATTTGGCGAAGATAGGGTCCAAGAGGGAAGCCATTCCCAGTGATGTATTTTGGAACACATTCATGTTCCATCAGCAGGAGGATCCTTTCATAGAAGAAGCCCCGCAGCAAAGAGTGCCAATGATCCGATCAAGTTGAGGTCCCACCGTGGTCGACCTGATTATGGAAGTCGTGGTCATCACTCCCGACTAGACAAAGGCCGTGACATCGCATATATCCTAAGGAAAGAGCTCCCAGAGAATGAAGAAGAGGCTCGACAGATCGTCTGTCGATCCAAGGCCTTACAGTGATCAAGGGACAATTGTACAGAGAAAGCACGACTGGAGTCGGCCAGAAGTGTATCACGCCAGAAGAAGGTCGATAATTCTTGAAGGTATCCACTGGGGACTGTGGCCATCATGCGTCCTCTCGGACCATTGTGGCTAAAGCATACCGAAAGCGGATTTTACCGGGCCGAAGCAAATGAAATGGCAAAAGAAATAGTCGACAAGTGTGAAGGATGTCATTCTATTCCAACATGTCGCACAAGCCAGCCTCACCTTGAAGACCATTCCACTCGTTTGGCCCTTCATTGTTTGGGGATTGGACATGATTGGACCGTTGAGAAGCTGGCGTAAGCGGTTTCACCCATTTGCTAGTAGCAATCGACAAGTTCACCAAGTGGATCGAAGCCAAGCCCATCAAGAACCTCGATGCATGCACCGCTATCGGTTTCATCGAGAGTTGATATTCGATATGGAGTTCCGCATAGCATCATCACCGACAATGGGTCAAACTTCGATAATGACAAGTTCAAAGCCTTCTGCGCCTCTCAAGGCACGCGGGTCGACTATGCTTCAGTGGCTCATCCTTAGTCGAATGGACAAGAAGAACGTGCAAATGGCCTCATTCTCAAAGGGCTAAAACCTCGGCTGATGCGTGATCTCAAACACGCAGCATGAGCTTGGGTCGACGAACTTCCATCAGTTCTCTGGGGATTGAGGACCACTCCTAATCGGTCGAATCGGGAGAACTCCATTATTCCCGGTCTATGGAGTCAAGCAGTTCCGCCGAGTGACCTCGCTTCACAATGCGCCTCGAGTCGAGCTATACTCAAGAAGAAGCGGAACAAGCCCGGCAAGACGCAATCGACCTCTTGGAAGAGGAGAGAGAGATGGCCTTGATCCGCTCGACTATCTATCGCCAAGACTTGGCCGATTCCATGCCGTAAATGTGAAGAGTCGAGCCTTCCAAGAGGGAGATTTGGTCCTCCGAGTGGATCAACAGAAACCACACAAGCTTGCTCCCACTTGGGAAGGTCCCTTTATCGTCACGAGAGTCCTCCACAACGGAGCATATCATCTCTATAACGTTGATCGCCAGATAGACGAGCCTCGAGCTTGGAACGCGGAGCTGCTCCGCCCCTTTTACACTTAAAAATTCACTCGGTTGAGATGTAATAAAAGTGCTTTTGAATTTTGTTATCCAAGACAAGAATGTTATAATTTTCCCAGTGATTGTTATTGCTTTTTTGTTGAAATTTCCCCCAGTGGGTGGCTTAGTCGCGAATCCGATTCGCCTAAGCTTGTAAAAAATCCTACGAGTGCGAGCAGGTCTCTCACTCGGGGCTTAGCTGCGAATCCGCCGCCTAAGTATACAAAAATCCTACCGAGTGGCGTGCCAGCCTCCCACTCGGAGGCTTAGCTGCACCAAGTACTCGCCTAAGTATACAAAATCCCACCGAGTGGCGAGCCAGCCTCCCACTCGGGAGGCTTAGCTGCATCCAAGTACTCGCCTAAGTATACAAAATCCTACCGAGTGGCGAGCCAGCCTCCCACTCGGAGGCTTAGCTGCAGTCAAGTACTCGCCTAAGTATACAAAATCCCACCGAGTGGCGTGCAGCCTCCCACTCGGAGGCTTAGTCACAGTCCAAGTACTCGCCTAAGTATACAAAATCCCACCGAGTGGCGAGCCAGCCTCCCACTGGGAGGCTTAGCTGCAGTCCAAGTACTCGCCTAAGTATACAAAATCCCACCGAGTGGCGAGCCAGCCTCCCACTCGGGAGGCTTAGCTGCAGTCCAAGTACTCGCCTAAGTATACAAAATCCCACCGAGTGGCGTGCACACCTCCCACTCGGAGGCTTAGCTGCAGTCGAAGTACTCGCCTAAGTATTCAAATCCTACCGAGTGGTGAGCCAGCCTCCCACTCGGGGGCTTATAACAGCCCAAGGATTCGCCTTAAAACATCTAAAGTAATAGAAATCCTACCGAGTGGAGAGCAAACCTCCCACTCGGGGGCTTAGCTGCAGCCCAGTGCTCGCCTAAGTAATAAAAATCCTACCGAGTGAAGAGCAAACCTCCCACTCGGGGCTTAGCCGCAACCAGGTGCTCGCCTAAGTAATAAAAATCCTACCGAGTGAAGAGCAAACCTCCCACTGGGGGCTTAGCTGCAGCCCAAGACTACGCCTAAGTAATAAAAATCCTACCGAGTGGAGAGCAAACCTCCCACTCGGGGCTTAGCTGCAGCCCGTGCTCGCCTAAGTAATAAAAATCCTATCGAGTGGAGAGCTAACCTCCCACTCGGGGCTTAGCCGCAGCCAGTGCTCGCCTAAGTAAGGAATTCATCCCAATCCATAAGGACGACGAGGTGCAGGTCGACTTACGCCTCCTCCTTCGAGCTTCACACAAGTACAACGTGGCGGTCCATCCCAATCCGAAGGACAACGAGGCGCAGGTCGATCGCTACCTCCTCCTTCGAGCTTCGCCACAAGTACAACGTGCGGTCCATCCCAATCCGCTAAGGACGACGAGGTGCAGGTCGACTGCTGCCTCCTCCTTCGGAGCTTCGCCACAAGTACAACGTGCGGTCCATCCCAATCCACAAGGACGACGAGGTGCAGGTCGACTGCAACCTCCTCCTTCAGAGCTTCGCCACAAGCACAACGTGCGGTTTGTCCCGATCCGTAAGGACGACAAGGTCGATCGCGATCAGGTTCCACCTCTACCTGCAAGATAGATGAAGCACAAGTTGATTGGAATTTCAACGGAATATCTTCCGAATGAGGAATAAAGTTCTCTCGAAGGCAAGCAAGGCATGTTAAAGGAAAAATCAAGTTCGGATAAATGTCCTACGGATCCAAAGGTGCTCGAGCGTTAAGCCCGTTAAAGTTTATCGATTACGTAAACCACTCGGCATTCCGAGGCAAATTTAAAGTGGGACTTAGAAGTTTTTACTCCTCCGTGGAGGACCTGGAAGGTGCAACAAACTGGTCGAGGTCGATTCCACAAGAATACGGGTAGCAGCAGCGATGAAAGTCTCCATGAAAGATCTCAAGTCGTGCTTCCTGGTATTGGCAACCTTGAGAGACACCAGCTTGTCCTCTTGTGCTTCTTTGCAAAGTGGACACGAACCGTAGATAGAGCAACATCAAGACCGCACCGGCGCATTTAATTTTTCCATTCTTGCACTCGACTTGGAATCTCATTCAGTCCGAGACATCGTGGATTCAAGATCATTCGAGAGTCTGCTCGCCAGAGAGTCGAGTCGATCCGCGACATCGCAACTTTCATCGAGCAAGATAATCCACCACGCTTAGCAACACGAGACTCCAAATGGAGCACATTCATAGTAGCTTCGTCCTTCACAGGAGAGTTGATGGGGTCCAAGCTGGTTTCCACTCGACCGGGTTTCTTCTTCAAAGTTTTGGCTGAATTACGAAAACACAACTCAGACTCAAAATAAAGATCATGTGATGAGCCGGTGAGGGCAAGACAATCGGATAAAAGAGATTACCTTCAAGCATGAGAACAGCAGCTTCTTGGCGAACCCTCCAAGATAAATCTCCGTGTCGCTTTCGCTTCCCGCTTAGTTGGCCAACCTTGTCGATGTAACATTCTTGTCGTTCTTCACCGACCGACTTCCTTGTTAGCCGCTGGCCAAGAGAGGCTTTCAGCTTGGCATTTTCATCTTCAAGTTTGTCGACTGTGGCAAGCTTCTCTTCATGAGCTTTGTTTTCTCCAAAGCCGCCTTATACAGGCCTCTCGCAAGGTCAAGGTCCTTCTTCTTCAAAGTCTCTTCCAGTTTATCTGCAAAGCAACAATGAGAACAGAGTTGAGAATGAGCAGAAAACAAAGGCGACGCCAAAAATTCTCACCAGACATACCTTTTGCTTCATCCTTTGCCTTCGCAAATTCTCTGAGCAAGCTTCAAATCGAGGTTGAGCTGAATCTGCTTTTTCTCTAACTTTCAAAAGATAGCGAGCCACAAGCTCATAAGATTTCTACAAAGAGTCAACCAACGAAAGACATCAAATACAGAACACTTCCGAGTGACTAAGGAAAAATAGTCGCAATTCTAATAATCCGGTCGAATAAAAACATTCGACAAAGAGTCTCGGGGACTACACCCCGGGTGCACTCAAAGATGCCCCCATCGGTTTACCAATTTGGTTCGATCAATCGACCAAAAGAGGCAAAAAGGTTATGATTTTAAAAACATGGCTAATTGTCACGGTCACCGATAAAAAAAAACAGTTCTTTAGACTATAGTCGATCAGACGCGATCGACCATAGTCTCGGGACTACACTCAAAAGGTGCACTCGGCGATGCCCCCACCGGTTTTACAGTTCCATTCGACTTGGTCCGTCTGTGTCGAAAGTGAAGAAGTTCAGAGCATAAATACTATAGCCGATCGCACGCGATCGACCATAGTCTCGGGGACTACACGGTGGGTGCACTCGGCGATGCCCCCACAAAAGTTCAATCGACACACACCCGGTGGGTGTACAGATATGGAAATCTCCAAGAAAGCAGTTTGAGATAGTATATCCTAACAAAGCAATGACGATCGACTTACTTGGACATTGCTCGAGAGCTGAATCGGCATCATAGGCCGCTGACTAGCCTCTCGAGCCGCTTTCACTGCTCCATCATGATCCTGCACTGGCGTATGGCCTCCTTAGCAAAGACTTACTTGGTCTTCCGGGACGTGGTGGGTAGCAAAGAGAGATGGTGGATCAGCGGTCGACGAAGTGGGTTGAGCACTTGTCGTGATGCAATGAAAAGACATGAAGTCCGAGTGGGGTTGCCTCCCTCGTAAATCAGCGCCTCAGAATCGCGCTGACTTGAGCAGCCTTGCCAACAAGCGCTTTCTTGTCCTTCCTCTTCCTTAATGGCGCTTCCTCGTCATCATCGGGAGATCAATGACGGAGGCGGAACTACAAGAAAGATTGAAGTAAACATGGAAGTCCAATCGACTAAAAGCTCCAATCGACTAAAAGCGAAACCTCAAAGATCTTACCAAGGTTGGAGGTGGCCGCATCCTCCATTTCCTGATCTTCCCGCTATTGAAGTCTCGGAGGTAGCGGCACCAGAGATTTCAAGAATCGGCTGATCAGTCATCAAGTCGACCAAAAGTTCACTCATGTTGAATAAGGAAATACAAGGGTCTATTAGTTACCTGGAGATGGTGGGGATGACCATTCGCATCTTGGGCAGGGCCTTCGCCGGCTTTCACGACGTCGCTCGAGGTTGCTTCGGCGGTTTCTCAGTCGGCGCGGGAGAAGTTGTCCTAGGTCGCTTGGCCGGGACCGGTGGGCACAACAGCTTTACCACGCCCGCCACGGGTCGTGCTTCAACTTGGACCTTCCCTCCGAAAGCGAGGAGGATCGACGCCTTCCTCCTCTTCCTCCTCCTCCTCTTCATCATCGAGCCATCATCCTCCTCGCCGTTGGACTCCCATTCCTCCGCACTCTCACCTCCACTTCCTTCTTCTTCTTCGACTGTTTCCTGCGCCCGTTGGGCATCGAGTACATCTCGGTGGTGACCTAGAAGACAACAAAACAAGGTGAAAGTCACCGATTTAATTGGCATCAAAACGGAATGAATGCAGCAGAATCACAGTCGGAGATAAGCGGTTATACCTTGTCTAGTTGGTAACTCTCGTCGAGTGGTGGAATCCTCCTAGCTCCGCGAGGGTTGTCTTTGTTTCATGTGATGGCAGCCATCCACTTCTCCAGCGTGGCGTCACGGACCCGAGTGGTGTCATCCGTACCAGAGTACATCCACATCGGATGTCCTCGGTATTGGAGTGGCTGAATACGCCGTCGGAGAAAAACCTCCAGGAGATCCATGCCGGTCACCCCATCACGAATAAGCTGGACTACACGCTCCATCGCCAGCCTTTACTTGGGCCTTCTCCTCTGGTAACACCTTCAGGGAAGATGGCTTGTTCACTCGACTCATGGAGAAAGGAGGGAGCCGGTCACCGCCCGGCGTCGGCTGGTCTTGGCAAGAAACCAGGTCCATCGCCACCCTCTAACCGAGTCGGGAAGAGTCATAGCCGGAAAGGCGCTCTTCCCCTCATCTGGACCCCGAGTCCCGCACACATCTGGATTACTTGGGTCCTCTCGTCATTCGGGCTCGTTTTCTTCACCGTCTGAGAGCGACGGTGAATATGTGCTTGAAGAGACCCCAATGCGGTCGACAACCCAAGAAATTCTCGCAGAGCGAAACGAAAGAAGCAAGATACACAATGGAGTTTGGAGTGAAATGGTGGAGTTGCGCTCCAAAAAGTTCGAAACCCCGGAAAAAAGGATTTGGCGGCAGAGAAAACCCCTATCTACGTGGGTGGCGGAGGACGACTCACCCTCTTCAGTTGCGGTTGCCACTCCGTGCGGAAGCCTCGCCGACCCATGGGGATCAGTCCTTCGTTGGCGGATCGGTGAGATCTTTCTCGGTGATGGTCGACCGGATCCGATCTCCTTGGACCCAGCCCTGCGGCAGCTTGGACCGCTGAAGAGGAACCGCCCGACCGGGCGCTCTCCCTTGGCCTTCGCTGCCGCCTTTCTTCACCCATTCTGTGGCGGTCTTGTCCTTCACCATGGTCGCCGGCGAGAAAAGTACCGAGCTTCAGCCACGGATGCATAAAGAGCGCTTGGCGAGAAGGTTTGGAGGCGGAGAGAAGGAAAGTTCGAGGTCGCACTGCTCAAAATACCCCGACCGGCGCTTTATATGGGGCCGCATCCGAGTGGCTGACGGTAGGCCCAAGCAATCCGTCGCAATCCTCAAGAATAGCGCTGCGCACGATACGTGGGCGTAAAAAAGGCGCGCCAAGATCGAGGCGCCATCGTCTTATCCCATCCGAGTGCCGCGGTTTTCTCCGCTTTGCGTGCTTCCCAAAATTCGGATCATGAAATCCGCTAACCGCAGAACAACTCGTCGGACAACAGATTTCCTCCGATCCGCCGCCGAAATCCTCGTGTTCACAAAGTTCACTCGACAAACATGGAGAATGGATCAAGGCGACTGAAAGAGAAGTTGGTGCCATCACTAAAAGGTCGTTGATCCACAGTGAGACGCACTCACAACACGAAGAACAGGTCGGAAAGATTATCAACTTCTTCCTCACTCAAACCTCGATCTATTCGGGGGCTAATGATGAAGTCATGTACCTGGTGTAGGGTCATAGACCTGCCCAAAGGTACCCTCCACAAGGAGACTCACAAGAGAAGCAACCTTCCAGTCGAGATGCGGTATCCACTGACAGATTCAAAGACACTCGACTACGAAGATCCACTCGACCACCAGAGTCCAAGAGCCACTCGGTATCCAAACGATTACGTAGTTAAATAGTCTTTATGACCTTAATGACACTTTATGTAAGGCGTTACCAAGAACGCCTAGCTTTAACGCACCTTAAACCCTCTACTACGTAATGGCTGGGGTCTGGCGACTCTATATAAGCCACCCCTCCACGGTAGAAGGGTTCGCACCCTGTAACACATATGCAGATAATCCAATCGACCACCTCCGGGCTCCGAGACGTAGGGCTATTACTTCCTCCGAGAAGGGCCTGAACTCGTAAATCCCTTGCGTATACAACTACTCCATAGCTAGGATCTTGCCTCTCCATACCTACCCCCCATTCTACTGTCAGACTTAGAACCACGACAGCCGGCCCCCTTCCCCCTTCCCCTATAAATAGAGGGGCGAGGGGAGGGCTGCACACAACATCCAAGGCGCAGCCCCTCCCCTCCCCAACACCTCTCCTCCTCCGATAAGAGCTTGGCGAAGCTCTGCCGGAGTACTGCCTCTCCACCACCACCACGCCGTCGTGCTGCTGCTGGAGCTCTATTCCTCAACCTCTCCCTCCACCTTGCTGGATCAAGGCGTGGGAGACGTCTCCTCTCCGTACGTGTGTTGAACGCGGAGGTGCTGTCTGCTCAAAGACTAGGATCATCGGTGATTTGGATCACGCCGAGCACGACTCCTCAACCCCGTTCTCTTGAACGCTTCCGCTCATGATCTACAAGGGTATGTAGATGCACTCCTCTCTCTCGTTGCTAGATGAACTCATAGATAGATCTTGGTGAAACCGTAGAAATTTTTTATTTTCTGCAACGTTCCCCAACATAGGTCGTTAGGTGGGATGTAGGGTCGATTTCATCATTAATTTCTGACAACGGAAGACCATTGGTGGGACCAAGGAGGTCCCCCCTACATGTGAAATCTTGGAAGGATAAGGACATCTCCAACCCTGACCCTCAAATCCGACACCGCACCCTTCCGTGGATCAGTGGGGACCAATCTGCGAACACTGATTCGGGAGGCGGCCAACAAGTCGTAGCCGCATATATTTCAAAACAAATTTCAACAAACCGGTCAAAATTCATGCAAACCGAATGGTTTTCATATAAACCAGAGCACATTCATTGCATTTTTTGCCTTTTTCATTTAAAAAATTATCGGACCTAAACCTAGCCTACGGCAACGCCCGTCCTTCACGTTCTTGTTGTTCCCTTCCAACGATCACCGTCTTCATGAGCGGTGGAGATGAGACCAGTGAAGTGAAGGTGCGGTCACCGGCGAGAAAGAGTAGAACATGAGAGCTGAACCGGCCCACTTGGGACTCGAGGCCCCGCCGCCTCACATGCCCTACTCCTCCTTGTTGGAGTTCGTGACCTATATATCGCCAGTGGACGTGAGATCCACGATGGACATGGACAGGCTAGCACGCTCTTCGTCCCACCGACGCCCATGAAAGTTCATTGGTGGCGCATAGGATACACAACTAGCAGTGTTCTCGTCCACGATCGCCTCCGCGTCACCGCGACCGCGTTCGCTTGCGCCGGGACAACATTGAGAGCGGCGGCCTGAGCGTGTGCGGCCTCGTAGAGCGCCCGTTGCTTGGCGACGAAGTTGGGGTTCACAGCGACCATGGCTGCCACCACTTCCTCGCTCGCATGCTCGCCATAGATTTGGCCCTCCGCTAGCCGGTGCTGCTCAAGGAGGAACAAGTTGTACCGCTGCTCCTCCTACGCCTATCGGAATGCCGACATAGGCGTCGATGCGGGCCGCTCCTCCGTCATAGTGGCGTTGAAGTGCACCTACACCAGCTCCATGGTCAAGCCGACATGGAACAGTGCGGGCGCAAGCACCAAGTCATCATCCGAGCCTGTCTCCATCGTGGGATCGTCGTCGTCTGAGACCTCCGGCGAGATGGCTGGCATGCTGCCCTTTATTCGCTTAGCATGGCAGCCCTACCAAGTGGATGCAAGGGCGGCCACCTCGAGCTTATGCTCCATCGAGAGGCTCTCCCACAGGTCGTTCCCACTCGTGGTCGTGGCAGATGTGGTGCACGAGAGGAGGATGTAGAGCGGAGTTTGTGTGATGTGGTTTGAGTCGGGAGTGGCAGCCTTTAAATAGTGGATGTCGATGAGGCCAAGCATCTGGGTGTGTCAATGCGAGGGCATCGGAGTTGGTTTCTCAGCCGGTGCGCATGCTTAATGGTAGCTGACAGACGGATGAGCATCGAACAGACATGGTAGATATTCGTCCCATCCCATCCAGTAACGTCTTCCGATATTGAAAAGGCAAGGACACTATGGACGCGGTGCGAGTGGCGCCCTAGGCCGATGAGCCTGTTTCAATGACAACGCCAGTGAGAGGTGACATTCGCTCTTGGCTGGCGTCAATACGGATTTGTCGTTCTAGAGCGGCATGAATGCAGGCTGACCGCTTCGGTCGGGAAAGGTTGAGGGAGAGGGTTTTGGGTGGGGTCAGGTTGTCAGAGGCGTGCGTGGCACCGGCCCGGACGCTCACAAAGCGCCCCCCGTTTTGCTTCCGGTTTACGAGAAAAAGGACGTCCGGACCGGGCAGCGGACGTATATAGGACCGCGTTGGATGGAAAGCACGCCTGGACCATGCGCTCCGGACGGTTGCAGGCGGTTTGATGGCTCACATTGGAGATGCCCTAAGCCTAAAATCCCTGCTAATCTTCCGGCCTCTCTAATCTCTCTAGCTCTTTTGCCCCCCCCCCCTTTATTTGGTTCACGCTCAGCCACCGCAACATCATTTCACTAGGATGAACAAATGAAAACTGGTTGTTCAGGTAGCAACACCCATAGCTGAGATCCAGGTCTGAGTCATGTTGGTCGACGAGACAGCGGTTTTGTCGTGATGATAAGCACGTGATCTGTTATGGTTCATTGTTAGTCCGAGATATGGAGAGGATGTCGAATTTGAAATACATCTACAACATCAACGACATAGAGGCTATGAACATGCTTCAAATGCGAACATCTTTTGCCAAGCTAGTGGAGACGTTTATGCACATAGTTGCTAGATGATAGCATTCATACCAGTGTGCAAGAGCAACTAGCAATGTTCCTTCATGTTGTGGTGCATAATCAAAGGTTCGGAGTTATTCACAACACATTCAAAAGTTCCTGTGAGACAATTCCGAGATATTTCAAGCAAGTATTCTATGTCATTGGAGACCTCGGAGCAAATATATGATCAAGACACCAACCGGTAAACTCCTACCAAGATTCACAGAAGCTCTTAGATGACATTCATATTTCAAGGTGAGCACTTTAGTACATGTCATGATATGCTTGCATTGTTGTGAGCGAGCCATAATAGTTTAATCAATGGCACAAAATTCATGGTCCATATAACAAAATAATAGTAATTAATCGCTTACCTTTGATAACACAATTGAATCGAGCAATCACGGGTACATACCTATTTTATCGGTTTAACCAATGTCACAAAATATATGCTTTATAACCAAAACATAATCTTATTTGTCTATTTGTTTTTATCAAGATTTGTGTGGTCCTTTTGTTGTGTTAATGTTAAAGTAGTTGACTCATGTGCGTCCCACGAGCACATACCTAGTTTCTTTTATCATATATCTAGAGGTAAATACATTAGTGGTGCTTGAACTTGTCATGGATGCATACTTTAGTGACTGAACTTATAAAATACATTGAACTGGTTCCATAACTTGTCATGGACGTGCATACACGGTTCAAATGGCGTTTGTATACATCCACGAAGCTGAGGAGACGCGCCAACATGCCATGGGGCCCGCTATCAGGGACAAGGGTGTGTGGCCTGGGTTTTTTTTTGGAAAAACTCCAGGAATTATTTTCTTGTAATAAGGTCGTGAGGGAGAAACTGACAAATTATAAAATAAATATTAAAAGTGGTGTGCTGGATTGAACCAGCGGTGTACCAGTCGAGTGCATGCGGCTAGCCACTTGACAATTTCACATTTGCCGATATTTAATGATTCATAACCTTTATAAACATTTGGCCGAACAAAATAATTAAAGAGAATTTAATAATCTGGCAAAAACAGCACCAGATCTGTGACCCCAACATCGAAACAAAGCTTGTAGACCAGGCACGGATGTCACTCCAACCAATGAGTTGTCATGTATCAAAAGTACGAGTACTCTTTATGACTGTATAACACACATAATTTCAAAACAATGCAAAAATCTTCATGTCATTTTAAAAATAATTCACGTGTTATTTTAAAACATATTCATAAAATTGAAAATATTTATGAATGGTTAAAATATTTATATGATTCAAGTATTTTTCATGTGAGGATCCACAGTCTAATGGCGCACTAGGCTTGTATTTTTTTAAGAAAACACACAAACTTATATACTATATAAACTTTTTAAAACAACACATTTTTTTGTTAAATATTTTATTAAAAATGTGAAACTTCAAAATTATATGAGAATTCATTTCAATATATGAACGTTTATAAAATTACTTTAATATTTTATTAAAACACAAACATTTTTTCAAATTATAAATTATCTTCTGAATTCGTAATTTCAATTTTTTTGTTAAATTACTGCATAGGTATTTTATGAAATAATATGAACTTTTTAACGTAATTTGTTTTAAATATAAGTATATTGTTTGTAACATGATAATAATTTACGTATTGTTTTTAAAAATGAATTGAGAAAGAATAAACCCATTGAAAACTGATCCATACTGTGGTCCATTTTAGCCACACGGGCTGGTTATGTTATAAATCTAAATTTGTCATTTTACCATTCAATGTCATCGGTTATAGTGTTATGTGTGGCCGCTATAAAGCACCTGGTTGCAGGTTCAAAGCAATGGCACTATATTACTGGAATAATTTTTAAAATTTATGTTGTTCAGCTTTATGTTTGTAAAGTGTACACATGCACGTATGGTTCAAACCCCAGACCAATTTTCATTATTAATAGAATAATGATTTTTTTCAATTTATCAGTTTTTCTCTGAGGGTCTTTTTGTATGAAAAAAAATTATTCTATGGGGTTTATCACAAAAAAAAGGCCACACGCCTTGTCCCTTACATCCTGGAGTGCCTTGTCAGCGTCATGGACGTATAAAAACGAGAATTAAACTGTATATGCACGTCCATGCCAAGTTACGGAACTAGTTCAATGTATTTACAAGTTCACGCACCAAAGTGCACATTCGTGGCAAGTTCAAGCACCAGTGATGTATATACCTCATATATCTACTATCTCTATCTATATATACTACTTAAACTAGTAGAATGTCCGTGCGTTGCTACGGGCTTTTGAAATATTTTGCTGAAGTTATATAAACATAATGTTACATGTATAGAAAAGATAGTCATTAACAATTAGATAATAATTGAAATGTACTTAACTTAACTTGCAATGTAATTAAGTTGATTACAATATAATTTGACCATGTATTGTATACATAAAGAGCGTTGATCTAATTATTAATGTTTTACAAATTAATATCTGCTTGATGCGTTTAATATATTCTCAGACAATATAAAGAAAAAAGTTATCTTTAGGATATTTTAGCAAGTATAATAAAAAAATCTTGATCACCTCATAACCATCCTGCAAAAGTAATATATCTAGTTAGTACGAATATTTCATGTGTAAGGTCAAAAAATGTGCAACAGAGAATACTCAACGTGCAAATCGGATGAACCAATTGTTCACCGTTTCACGAGAGCACAAAATCAAAAGAAAATAGCCAGACACATACCTGTAATTTCCTAAATCAATAGTATATCTTGAATATAGTGAAAACAAAAATAAATGATTGTATCTCAAATATTAAGACAATGAAAAAATTATCTATCCATATTTGTTCGAATACCAACAAAAAATATACATTGCCATCTAGATATATCCGAATTTCAGCCGGGTCATGCATTTTTCGGTGCTTCATTGAATTCTCTCGTGAATCTTTGTAATGTCACTAAATACTTCGGTGTTTCAATCTCTAGCGACTATGATGTATCGATAAGATCCAGAATATATACACAGTGCATTTTTTTTGTCGCTGACGTACCAGATTTACCGGCCGATGAATACATATAGAAGATAAATCTACATTTGGTAGCTATTAGAAACCATAAATCATTACAACAATGGACAAGAGACCTTACTTACCAAGTTGCATGACAAGATGTTGTGCTATCAAACAGTGTTGTCAACATCTGAATATTTGGCTTCACACAGAAATCTCTCCCCTTACAGCCGCCCGCCCATCCACTCCTGTCCCTGTCGCCTCCTTTCCAAAAACGACGTCGCCGCATCCTCCTCATGCTTCCATGGCATCGACCGACCCCTCCTCTTCCCACCATCGCACCTCCCCACCACTGGTCGAGCCCGTCCCTTATTATCCCCATAACCGACCATCTCTCGACAGTGTCACCCACAACCTCCTCTCCCCGCCACCGGCATCGCCGGCCTCCTCCCCTGCCGACAACCTCTCACGCCGCAACATTGGCACCGAGTCCTCGTGCCCATTGACCTGGCATCCTGGTCAATCCAATCCAGGTGGTCTATGCAGAAGGGCTCACTGTTGACGGCGCCCTCGTCGTCTAAATCACGCACAAAGGTGTGACGCCACCAGGAGGGATGGTGCCCTTGTCGACTACATAGGGCACAACGGTGTGACACATAGAGCAACTTCATTTTACAGTCTTATCTCTAGATGGCTACTAAACTAATCCTAGATCATAGGGACAAAAATATAAAGCCTGACAAGGGCAAAAAGCGAGAAAACATCCTACAATCTTACCTACAGATATCGGCACACTGTCAGGTGTTGCCTCTTTGATAAAAGTATAGTTAGACATTTTAGAATGACCGACGTCTTTCAGCTCCTAGAACGACAATAACTATTCCGATTGATGAGTAGGATATTTCCTGGCATCCCACTATGGCCAAGTACAAACTGAAGATAATATCTACATTGAAATAAAGCCGTCATTAAAACACGAAAAACTCAATTGCACATAGGTGCTGACTTGAAAGAATTATTCGAGGGGAAGGTAATATATGTACAATAATTTTGAACCCTAATGCATGAAGAGTTAAAAAGATGTCTCTATGGAAAATTAAAACATATACTTTGATGATCCATTTGCCAGTGCCATCCAATCAGGGCCTCATTCGCTAAACCATTTGTTGTTAATGTCATTCACATAATTTTCTGTTCACCATCCAAAGCATCAAAAATAGCTACAATACATACGGATGATATTAGGTACAATAACCATGTGTGGTTCAGCACCACAAATATTTACCAAATCAGATGTCAAAGACGGAGAAAGATGTCACAAGCTGCACACTGGAAATATAGCTTTGAAATTACAATTTGCCATCTGCTTTGAAATTACAGTTTACCATCTGCTTTGAAATATAGCTTTGAAAGATTTCACAAGCTGCACACTGGAAATATTTAGTGATTAGCTGCACACTGGCACACATTAGATCTCAGATACAGTACAAATTGAGGAGCAAATCACAGTTTACCATCTGCTTTCAAATTAATTCGCATAACCTCGAGCAAATATCTCTTCAAAGCCAAACAATAAGCACGTACAGTAGATAGTAGCAATCAGACTGGCAACAAATATAACAAACAAAAATAGCAGCAGTACCAGAGCCACTTACCTGTGCACGCAGGTGGAGCTTGTTACACGATGAAGCTTAGACTATTACTGCCCGAGCATGACGCATCAATCTGAGGTAGCAGACTCAAGTAAATAAAAAGTTTTTAACCGTACTGCATCATTACAAATGCAGTAGGAAATGTTCCGGTTCTTCCAATCTAGCATACGACCAGAGAAATGTGTGCGGTTGGACAAAACAACATAAGACAGAAGATCGGAATGAAGCGTTACAGGTTTTTTAGGTAGTAGAGATAGAGATATGAAGTCAGTTGACAAATCCACCATCACCTGTGCGTAATTGCTGCCGCTATCGATGCCATTGCGCCATCACCCTAGGAGACGGAGGGCCGATTAGTGCACCTTTGGAAAGTATCAATCTGCTGTCCAGAACATGAACTGCAAATTTCATAATCTCTGTCAATAAGCTCTTGCATAGTTGCAGTTTCTTTCAGAATGAGAACCTCTGCAGACAACACAATAGTGTCATATACCTGCATCCTGATATGTCTGAAATTCACGCAATAAAGAATGTTGAACAATCAAAAGATTGTTATGCGTACTTGTTGGACCAAATTACAGTGTCCTCCTTGCAGGCATACCTAGCAAGTCAAACCATCAACTCACTAAAGCTATCTCAGTCACGAACACCCGTTCTCTGCAAACATTTGTTTGAATATAAGAAAATAAAATACAAATTTAAATTATGAAAAGCAACGCAGCAGACCTCTTTAGAGGAAGGCTACTATTTATTTCTTAACTGAGATACTAAAACTCGAGCAGAAGACACTCCGTAGTTATAAATAGTTATTCTGAATACTTCAAAACAAACCAGAAACAGTAGGACTTGGCACTTGTTCAGCTCTCCATTTCATATGAGAGAACAAGTGCCAACGGAACACTTCAAAACCAACCAGGAACAGTAGGACTTGGTTATAACTTGATGGATTATTATAATGGATTGCAAAGCACATTTTAATTGACCATTTCATACATATGCATTTTTATGTACAACAAAATCAGCTCCTAAAAAGAACGGCATTCATGAAGAGTGTCGACGCCATCTTTATTATTGATTTGTTCTGTTCTCCTTCGGTATTGTTGCAGCTACAACTGAATATGAACGCGCGCACTCCATTGTTGGAGTGAGGCCGGGTGGGGTGGGCTTACGATATGCGCGACGACGAAGGCGAAGCAGAGCCAGAGCCCCGGGCGCTCCTGGAAGCACCAGCGGCGCGACCGGGTGACGAAGATGAGGGCCTGGCTGATGATGCTCACTTGAAGGTAGATGGCAGACATCATTGCGTCCTTGTTGCTCCTTAGCGAACGCACGTGGAACTTCTCCTGCAATTTGGAAACAAATAGAAACATTTAGCATATATTGTCTGTAAAGCAGCACGAGCCACGCCCATAAATTGTCTAGTTTGGAGGGATTAGACATGGCATGGGTTGAAACAACACTTACGCTGAAGAAGTCGGTGCTAGTCATGGCGAAGAAGAACACCACGGTCAACACAGCAAGGTAGGCACCATAGACGATGCCGGTGATGAAGATCTCCAGTAGCTTCCAGCTATCTGGATGTGGGGATGGCTTCACTCTGTCCTTGGAGATGGTCATGATTGTGCCTGAGTTGAGTAAATCAATCAAACAAATGAGCAATGGACAGTAACATGTTTGTTTGGCATAATGAATTTGAGACCCACCGTCATTGAGAATGGCAATGACCAGGATCATAAACGGCGAGAAATCGAACTTCCAAATCAGCGCAATCAGCATAAACCCCGGCTGCAGTTCAGTTCAACAGCAGAAAACGAATTAAATCAAGTCCAATGTATACCTGCCTACCAGTATAGGAATGGTTAATAAGTTCAGAACAATTTTGACTTACCACTATACATTAACAACATAGAAAAGTTGTTCTTCGGCCACTCCTCTTGAAAATATGTGATGTTGTTTCGTGAAACACAGAATTATCAAGTTGAGTCACAACATGCGGCCGCAGAATTACGACTAATTGGGTGGCTACCACACCGTCTCACATCACCAAAATTACCATCGTCTTGGTCTTCAGTCTACTTCCCAAAACGCTTTCAAATCCTACTCCTAGAGGATGCAGGAAACAGGTTGTCAATCTCATATCATCATCGGCCAACAACTTTGCTCCCTCCCTTTCCTGATTATGGTAATTCTGCGACAAAGGAAAGCATAGTAATAAACCATCAAAGACAAAGTTAAAACATTGTTTTTAACACACCAGGATTGCTCAACAGAAGAGGTGTATCAAAACTCAGCGGACAAGGAGAACCCAACGACATTGAGCGAACAAGCCAAGATCACGACGATGTCCGGCAGCGTGGGCCCGACGGCGGGAGCGGCATCGCGCTGCCATCGATGAGGCAGCCGCCCTGCCGCTTCACCCAGAGCCCACCTCGCCCACCACGCGCCCGCACCACCACCACCTCTTCTCCATCAAGCAGCTCAACACGCTGGGCGCCGCCGCCGTACTAGCCTTCTCGACCACCGTGCCGCTCTCGGAGATCGCCTTTGGCGTTCTGCTCCTCCCCTACCTCCTCCTCCTGGCCACGCTCGCCTTCCCGCAGCGCCCCGGGAAGCCCAACCCGTCCGCGCCTGTCTTCCGCGGCCTCGCGCACCTCCCCTCGCCGCGCACACCGTGGGCGGGTTCCTCGTCGGCGCCGCGCTCCCGGCGCTGTACATCCTCGACGGCATCCGGTCCGGGGACACCACGGAGATTGCCGCCGCGGCCCCGCACGCGTTCGTGCTCTCCACGCAGGTCTTCACCGAGGGGCTCACCGCCGCATTCCCGTGGCGGTTCTCGCTCCCCGTCAGGGCCGCCGTACCGGTCATGTACAACGCGAGCAGGATGTTCGCGGCAGGGGAGTGGCTCCGGAAGGAGATGGAGGGGGCGACTGCGGTGATGGGAAGGGAAGGGGGCGGAGCGGCAGGAGGGTGGGCTGGTCGAGGAGTTCCCTGGCGGCGGCGGTGGCGTAGGAAACCCTAGTGCGCACGAGGGTAATCGAGGAGAAGAGCTGCTCGCATGGTTGTTTGGAGCGTTTTTTTCCTCCGTGGGAGGGTGAAAATCGGTGGAACCAGAGTGGGAGAGGATGACGAAAAAAGACCAGCCTGGGGATGACGAAAAATGACCAGCGAAAATAAACAGCACGGACTATTCATTAAGTCGTCCATTAGGAGTAGAGAAAAGGTAAGATGGATCCATCTTACGTCATTTCTTTCTACCCACTACCTCTCCGTCCGTCTTCCCAGCCTCCATTGATTTCCGAGCTTTCCATCACCTTTTGGTTTTCATCAAACAAATCTTTGGCAACCCAATAAACCAGATCAATCTACGGCATAACAATAAATGCACGGCCTAAACAAATTGTTTCTTGTGGTAAAACTTGGTAACGGATGGACAAGACTTGACTGCTTCCCGCATGTGCACCCATCCGTGCTCCTGCATACGTGGCTTGATTTGATTGAAACAAAATAAGGCCCGGCCTTACCCCCTTAAAATCAGGGGAAGATAATTATATTAGAAAGAAAAAAGAAAAAAGACAGTCGTAGGATAAAGTGGGAGCACGGATGGGAGCATGGGGAGGAAGCAGGCAAGCCGGATCCGTAACGGACACATAAATAAATAGAAATGAATTCATGGCCGGTAGACAAATACTCCTTCCAACTGAAAATACTTGTCGGAGAAATGGATAAAAATAGATGTATTTAGACATTCTAGATACATCTATCGACAAGCATTTCCGACGAAGGGAGTAAATAACAATTAATCTCTTATCTTTCATAATCCAATAAAACAGATCAACCACGACCGCATACCTATTTTGTCACAAAAAGCAATGGCAGAAAAATCTATGCTTTACAACAAAATCATGATCTTATTTTGTCTATTTGTTTTGTATCAAGGTTTGTCTCATATGATCCTTTTATTGAGTTGAAAAAATATTTGGTCTTCGCGACACACACAGGCACGTCCCTAACAAAATAATAATTTGGCAAGCCCATGCCAACAAAATTTTGTATCAAAGCTTGAGATGCCAATCCTTGCTACAAAAGAGATTGCCCATGATTCCAGTTCTGGTTCAAAAAAATCAGGCTCCACTTCCTTTCTAAAACATCAGAGCATCCAATTTTTGATAGTCCGATGGCATGTGTTGATGTAGTAGCCGGACGCTTTGTGTTGCATCGTAGAGATAGTTTACGATGCATGTGGTGTATGGATTCAAAGTTTGCTAAACGAGGTACCTCGTTGTGGAAACAAAATTTTGAGAGGTGACCGATCACTGCCCGTGGACACACCCGGGCGCATCCGCCGACATTTGACAGGCCGGATTAGCTGTCCATCTATGGACAAAGATCATCCACGGCTGCCCCTTGCCCTTGCCGTCTTTGTTGCGGAAGTAGCGCCCCAAGACGCAAAATGGATCCAGTTGGATTTGCTCATCGCTGTAGTTGTCTACCCCGTCACTTTCTCCTCTTTGGAGAGCAATCTGGACATGGCACGGACCGCCAGATTTACTCTTGGGCGAGGGCGCGTGTGTTCCTCCTTTGCCGCTTCCTTAGGATGCAGGCATTGGCGGCTTCCTCCTCCAAGGCAGCACGCGCCGCCACATCTGCAGCCTCCTCCACCACCATGTCGGTAGCGAGGCGGGTCTAGGCCACCCAGATCCTCTCCTTCTGATAGCGGGCACACCAGTCCCTGCCCTCATACATCGGTGCACCGGAGGTGGGGCGGCTGACGGGCCTCGAGCCCCCGGCACCGGATCCGAGCGCCAATTGCACCGACGCAATGGATTCTCTCTAGACTAATTTCGACGTCGGGCGGGCACACTCCTCTCGGGAGCGACGGAGGGCCTTGCGGACGGCCATAGTCTCCTCCGCCCAGTATGGGACGAAGCCCTAGTCGACGAATCGGGAGTGGTTGGAGTCGAATCCGCTGCCCGCCATGCCAAAGATCGCTGGAAGGGAGCTTGGGAGCGAAGTAGAGTGGAGTGCCGAGAGTTTGATCCAAGGAGCACATGGGGACGAATATTCGTGGGGTCGCGGTGTGGCGATGTGGGCCGGATTCGACATGGCGGACGCGTCCGGGCCTCCTAATATCTGCCTTAGATTTGGGCTGGATATGAGGAGCCTGGATGTAGATGCCCTGAGCTCCGCTAAAAACAAGTGTACCATCCAAGAGCTCATGTCGATGAATCAACCCAACAAACTTCATCCAAGAACATATATACATATAGGATGTAGTTTAACGTTCATTTTTATATATAAGCTAAAAAGCGGCACAAATCCAATAATCAGAAAGCTAAATGCACTAGCTAACATGCCCAAAATTACTCCTTTGGGGACAAGTGTTTTGCATACCAGCTACACAAGAGACTCCTAATTTTACATCCCAACACCACTTAAAAACAAATAATATATATATCATACAGATCAGGTCCAGAATTTTAACCAGTACTAAGTGGCCAACAGAATGTAAGTAGTGAGAAGGATGAAAACACAAGATTGGCATATCGCTGCATCTAAAATATGTGGTACTCCATTGCATTCTTCAGGGTGATGTGGCTTCAAAAGAAATTGCTTTCAAACATCACCAGGAAATTGTAGTTTGTTCAAGAATGGCGATAACAGCTTCTTTTGCTAGATTCTCCTCCTTTCATCCTGATGCCAGATGTCCAATAATGCATTTCATGGAGCATCACCCAGTGCAAACGCCCCGTAGTTACCCACTAAAGCAGAAGGCCATGCCAGGACGTAGGGATGAACACCAGCATCAAACGCCACCCGAAACAGCTTAACCAGCTCCATTGTTTCTAAGCACAGGGAGAGGAGCCAAGGAGAGTTCTGGGGTTCATCATCCATCACTGTTGCCAAGTAAGCAAAGCCATCCATGATCGCCACAACATTCACCTCTTGTGGTATGGCCTCAAGGATCTGCGTAAGCGGTGTGTGCATATCAAACACCTTGTCCAGATACCAGCTCCCAGCATTGTCACCCTCTGGTTCACACAGCAACACACCTATGCTGAAGTCACTGGCATAAACAATACAGGGCCTGGAATGGTTCGTTTCACCTAGAACAAAGCGGCAGCTCGGGTTCTGCAGACGCAGGGGGAGCTCAGCAACAGAGAATTCCATTGTTTTGGCGTCTAGAGTAATCATAAACTTCCGATTCGTGTAAACCCAGTACAGGAATCCATTCGCTTGCATGCTACACTCATCTTGAAGCCACATTTTTTCCTTGGCTGGCCTGGCCGGAACTTCCACCCATGGAAGGACAGACCATTCCCAGGTCTCGGAGGAGAGGACCGCAGCCCGCACTCTGGACCTGTCAGTGCAAAGCATCACCACCCTGAACGACATTGGGTTCTCGTCGGAGTAGACCAACTGGGGGTCCAGTTGCGCGTAGGCGCCCTTACTGCCGTCAAAGAGGTCCATAGGGCCCAGATCGAAAGTTTTGCTCCACCGCAGCAGGGGGTTGAACAAGCAGAGCAAACCCTCGTCCCAATTCATGAGGATGTAGCCGTGGCGAGAATCGATGATGTCCCAGCAGAGGGATTCGTCGGGGCGCTCCTGGATGGAGGTGAGGAAGAAGTCGCCGCAGCGGATGGCGGCGACCAGGTCACGGTCGCGGCGGCGGGCGGGGAAGAAGGCGGGGAAGGCGGGAAGGTTAGGTGTTTGGGCGGGCGAGGGAACCTGGAAGAAGAGGCCAATGAGGGGCGCCCGGTGGACCTCGCGAAATCGGCGGCGGAAGGCAGGGGCGGAGGCCACCGCGCTCCGCCAGGCGCGGCAGGTGCAGGCGGCGCGGACGAGCGCCGCGAGGGACGGGAGGAGAAGGAAGATCTCCCGCAGGATGTCCTCGTCGATGCGGTGTAGGTGGGGTTAGTTGCGGTTGGTAATTTCGCCGGAGGCGACTGGGTTGGGGAGCTGTCGCCGGCGGCCATGGCGGCGGCTGGGACGAGTGTGCGAGTGCGACTGCAATCGCGAACGGCGTCGAACCCTTTTCGATAAAGGGCGCTTTTGTTAACTTATACTCCTTAGTTCCGAATTACTTGTCGCAGAAATGGATGTATCTAGAACTATAAAATGTCTAGATACATCTATTTTTACGACAAGTAATTCTGAACGGAAGGAGTAAATACAAAGCATAAAGAGCGACATCCGACCTCTGCATAGCTAAGATACACACAACCATTAAAGAAACAGTCTGATAAAAGATATAAAAAACAACAAAGTGGTAACAGTAAAGCCATATGGGGCCGAAACTATGCCTATGTCGATGAAGAAGGTGGACCGATTCGGAGATTATGCTGTCACCCATGTTGGGTAAAAACCTCCCTGGCCATCCGCTCCAACCGCATACGAAGCCAGTGCGTACAACGGTAAATAACCTGCATAGAAGAAGAGATTTTGCCATTAAAAACGCAATCACTACATAGCCAAAGCGACCATAGTAAGGCAGACGCTCCCACTCGTATTAGCGTACTAAAAGTATTTGGTATTCCATCAAGCCAGTGACCATATATATTGGTAACACTTGTTGGTGGATACAAATTTGACGCTATTTGGATAACTAGCCATGTAGAACGCGCAAACTTGCATTGAAAGAAGAGATGTTTGATTGTCTCGTCATGAATACAAAAACTACATTTCTTGCTTCCTTTCCAGTTCCGTCGAGCGAGGTTGTCTTTAGTTAGCACAACTCCTCTCCGAAGATACCATATGAAAATCTTAACTTTTAGTGGCATCTTTGATTTTCAGATTTGTTTATTATTGGTCACTGGAATCTCTGTGTGCGATAGTGCACGATAGATAGAGTCAACTGTGAAGGATCTAGATGTAGCAAGATTCCAGCGAAACACATCCCGCCCTTGTGTCAAGTTAATCGAATCCAAACGGGGTAGAAGATGTTGCCATGACACAAGACGGAGCCCAACCAAATCCCTCCGAAATGATATATCTGGCGGGGAAGTGGTCATCACATGTGCAAGAGTATCATTCTTATCGCGTACAATGCGGTACAAGGCTGGGTACTGTTCTCAGAGAGTGGTATTTC
This sequence comes from Aegilops bicornis, assembly GCA_021605145.1. Classification (NCBI taxonomy): domain Eukaryota; kingdom Viridiplantae; phylum Streptophyta; class Magnoliopsida; order Poales; family Poaceae; genus Aegilops; species Aegilops bicornis. The sequence continues at coordinate 124,425,717 of CM038671.1, forward strand.
CTAGCCACTTGTCCTCCCAGAAACGTATCTCCGAGCCGTCCTTTATCGCGAAGGATCTGAAACAGAAAAGATGTTTCTTTACCGCCATCAGACGAGCCCAAAAATGCGAGTCACCGGGCTTCCCATATGTCTGGGACAACGCCTTTTAGCCCAAATACTTGTTGCGTAGCATAGTTTGCCAAACACCATCCTCAGTAAGTAGCTTGAACAATCATTTACTGAGTAAGGCATCATTCTTGACCTGGAGGTCCTGAACACCTAAGCCTCCTTGGTCTTTCGGTCGGCAAACGACGCTCCATTTGGTCAGTCTATTTTTTTTTCTTTTCACTGTCTCCTTGCCAAAAAAATCTGGATCTGAAGTAATCTAGTCTTTGCAGAACCCCTTTGGGTAGTTGGAAAAATGAGAGCATGTAGAGAACCATGTTGGTGAGGACAGAATTGATCGAAACTAGTCGTCCACCAATGGAGAGCAATTTTCCTTTCCAACTGCTCAACTGTTTCTCCAATCGCTCTTCAACATGTTTCCACTCCGCAGTAATGAGACGCCGATAATGAATCGGAATTCCCAAATACTTAATCGGGAATTGGCCTTGGGCACATCCAAACAAGTCAGCATATTGTACAGCCGTCTCCTTGGCTTCTCCAAAACAGAACAATTCACTTTTATGTAAGTTGATTTTCAAGCCTGACATTTGCTCAAAAGCTCAAAGCAGAAGTTTCAGATTTCTCGCCTTATCAATGTCATGTTCCATAAAAAGAATTGTATCATCGGCATATTGCAAGATAGAGAGTCCTCCATCGACAAGATGTGGCACTACTCCTGCAATTTGACCATCCTGTTTGACGCGTTCAATCAAAGTAGCCAGCATGTCAACGACAATGTTAAATAACATTGGAGACAGTGAGTCACCTTGACGTAATCCTTTTTTTGTCTGGAAGTAATGGCCTACATCATCATTGACTTTGATAGCCACACTGCCTCCACTAACGAAATTTTGGATCCACTCACGCCATTTATCGGAGAAACCTTTCATTCTCAGGGTCTGCTGTAGAAACGACCATTTGACTTTATCATATGCCTTTTCAAAGTCAATTTTCAATACTACCCCACTCATGTTCTTCCGGTGCATCTCATGAACGGTCTCATGAAGGATAACTACTCCATCGAGTATATTTCTTCCTTGCATGAAAGTCGTTTGGGATGGCCGAACAACATGGTCAGCAACCACATTGAGCCTATTAGTCGCTACTTTGGTGAATATTTTGAAGCTGACATTAAGGAGGCATATCGGTGCGTATTGTTGAATCCGTACAGCCTCCTTTGTCTTGGGCAACAAAACAATCTCTCCAAAATTTAGCCTTGGATAGGTCAAGTTGGCGGCATGAAGATAATTGAACAACTCCATTAGGTCAGTCTTGATGACATCCCAGAAGTTCTGATAGAACTCTGCGGGGAAGCCATCAGGTCCTGGAGCTTTATTGTGTTCCATTTGAAACACCGCAACTCTCACCTCCTCTTCAGAGAAAGGTGCCGTCAGGATATCATTCTCTTCAGTCGTGACTTGTGGGATATCATCTATTCGGGTCTCATCGAGACTGAAGTTCCCTTCATCTGGAGCCCCAAATAGAGACTTGTAGTATTTTGTTATATAACGCTTAAGCTCTTCCTAGCCTTCGATCAGTCCCTCATCCTGTTCGAGGCTAAAAATACACTTCTTTCGGTGTCGCCCATTGGCAACCAATTGGAAATAACGTGTATTGCTATCTCCCTCGAGAATGAATTGGGCGCCGGATCTTCGGTACCACTTGAGTTCCTCTTCTCGCAATAGCCATTTGCTCATTGGATTGATTTTTTATGTCAATCTCATGTTGAGACAAAGTGCGAGTCTATGCAATTTTGTCGAGGTCATCAATAATAATGGAAAGATGCTGCTTTCCTTTTTTTATATATGCCACTGGTGTGTTTCGCCCATCCAGTTAGGAACTGCCTTGCGGCTCGAATTTTGAAGTTCCATCTCTGAATTGGTGCGCGACCAACGGTGGGCCTCTCCCATACATTCTTAACCATATTTGCAAAGCCATCACGTTGTAACCATCCCAATTCGAATTTGAATGGGCGTGGCAGCGATGGGAGGACTAGCAGAGTTAGACTGAAGAATGATGGGTGCATGATCCGATAGTGTCTCAATACGCTCTAGGGCACACACTGTTACCAGAGGGAATTTTAGTTCCCATTCGGTATCCATGAGTACCCGATCGAGTTTCTCGTATGTCGGCACGAGACGATTATTGGCCCAAGTGAATTGTCGCCCCGACATACTGGCTTCTCGAAGATTCAAACTGTCAATCACAACGTTGACAGCGTCGAACCCTAACGAGGCAAGCCAATGCGACAAGGCCTATGTTAGTTGCTCAGGCCCATTTAGGCAACCCTCTCACGGCATCTTCGCCGCAGAACCAAATGAAATCACTCTGACAAATGACACACTCCAGAAAAGATACTTGTCATAATTTTTTTTGAGGGGAATATACTTGTCATAATTAGAAGAACAAAATCCCCACTTCTAGTACCTTGTTTGGTTGATAGGATTCCTATAAAAATCCTATCATTTCAAACCATAGAAGGCCTTCATCCGTAGGGATTCCCGCAGTAACGTGGAGTGTCTGAGCTCGAGCTCAAATGAGTTAGGATGAACAGTAAAATTGAGAAAATGAAAAAAAACATAAAGTTCTGAAATATTTTTGTGAAAAACTTTCACAAATTTTGTAAGTGCTCGTAAATTTTCATATGATCATATTCGTGGTAGGCGTGACAGAAAAACAAGATCGATGCTCCGAAAATGCTACTTTTGAAAGCATTTTGGAGCACTGAATTTTTTTTGCCACGCCTTCCACAAATGTGATCTCATGATGAGAATTTGAAAATACTTAGAACATTTGTCAAAGGTTACCAAAAAATATTTTAGAATTTTTTGATTTTTTTCGATTTTACTGTTCATCTAAGCTCATTTGAGCTCGAGTTCAGAAGGGTACTTTCGTTCCTGCAGAGATTTTGACCAGGTTAGCTATCCTCTATATCACCAGGTATGACTTACGTCGGCGCCTCAAGAGGCATAAGGCGGGGTCGAGGCTCCTCATCTCCCAGCCCTGTCACAGCAACACTGGTGTGCGACGCATCCTGGCATCATGGGCACCCAAATCGTTGTGTCGGCAGTGGATAATGGATGCCTCCATGCACGGAGGCGCTCCCCATTGATGGGAGAACATGATTCCCTAACTAAGAGAAAATATCGGGAACCTTATCTCTTTGGCATATTTTAAATTTAGCCCTCGGATTTTACTTTAACATGAACCATACCACAAAAAAAATACCCGAATCACATGGTCACACCCCAATGTTCCCCTACCCTCATCAATAAGGAAACTAGCAGCATGACCGACGCAGCAAGGCGCGCCTAGTGCTTCGAAAGCACATCGTCACTGCACGCCTCTCCTTCAACGACGTGCTTAGGGATCCTCGATAGCATCAGTGACATGCTCCTTCTAATTGTGTGCACCCTCCTTCTCAACTGTGTGCCGCTAGTGTCCACGGATCTGCAACTGGCGTTAGAGGACCAAGAGGTGTTGGGGTAGGGAGACCCATTGTCACCTTGCCTATTCTTGTTGTGCACGGAGGGGTTGAATGCTCTTATAACACATGCGTAGGAATGTGCAAATATTTCGGGAGTGAAAGTCTGTGAAGATGCCTCACCCATTACAAATCTTCTCTTTGCGGATGACTCGTTGATTCTTATGAAAACTAACTAGTGCAGTGCGGAAGCTCTGAAATCGACGCTAGATTCATACTATGCGACATAGGGCAACTGGTCAGTGTTGATTGATCCAACATTTTTGCAGCCCTAACCCGAAGGTGGGGATCAGAGAACAAATGTCTACAACGATGAATATAATGACTTAGGCCCTCAATGATAGATATTTGGGCTTGCCAGCAAACGTGGGACTAGATAAAACAGATTGTTTCCTATTTATGATTAAGCGAATTGTTAAGAAAATAAGTGGTTGGAAGGAAAAAATTATGTATGCCGGAGGAAAGGAGATCATTCTCAAGTATGTTGTCCAAGCCATACGCACCTATGCAATGTCGGCCTTTAAAAGTCCTAAAAAATTTAAAGGAGTCATTGACGCGATGGAGCATTTCTGGTGGGAGACGAGGAGAACTAGAGGAGGATGCATTGGATGGCCTGGTGAAAAATGTGTGTCCCTAAGAATCGGGAGGGATGGTTTTTCGTGATATTCACTGTTTCAACTTGGCAATGCTTGCCAAACAGGCGTGGCACCTTCTTGAGAATTCTGATTCCTTATGTGCTACAATTTTGAGGGCTAAGTCCGATTTGTTGAACAATAAGTTAAAGAAGGGCTCTTCTTTTACCTGACAAAGTATTGTGGCAGGCGTGAACTCTCTAAAATATGGTTATATTTGGCGGGTGCAGAATGACGGATTATCAATATTTGGGAAGACGTTTGGATTACAAACTGTGCCACTAGGAAAATTGTGACGCCGAAGTGGGGACAATTATCTAAAGTGGGGGGTTTAATTGATCCTGTTTTGAATAATTGGGATGAAGACTTGATTATACAAACTATGTGTCTCTTTGATGTACAACGGATACTTTCAAGCCCGATCTCCCAACATGATATGCCAGATTTCGTTGCTTGGAATTACACGAAAAATGGTATGTTATCGGTTCGGTCTGCTTACTTTACGGAGTGGGACCATCAGCATGGAAGTAAACTGAGACTATCCAATTGGATGGGATGAACCACAGTTAACCCTATTTGGAGCAAGGTATTGAAATTATCTTGCCCGACAAAGGTCAATTATTCATCTGGTGTGCGCTACATGGAACACTTCCTTGTCGTGTTACGCTCACAAACTAACATATGAAAATCTCGCCCACTTGTCCTACTTGCTCTGCTGGTCCATATGATACGAAGCACATGTTATTTCTCTGTAATAAAGCAAATGAGATTTAGAAAAGGCTCGGGATGGATGATATTATTGATAAAGCCTGTGACGTTGATCGTGCTTGAGAGGCAGTGTTGGAGTATTTATTTCTTCTACCAGACCAAGGACTGTGGATTATGGGTCATCACAATTGATACGTCCATTTTGCATCATGCTTTTATATCAATATTTATTGCATTATGGGCTGTTATTACATTATATCTCAATACTTATGGCTATTCTCTCTTATTTTACAAGGTTTACCATGAAGAGGGGGAATGCTTGGCAAGAATTTGGAATTCGGCCGAAAAGGAGCAAACATTGGAAACCTATTCTGCACAACTCCAAAAGTCCTGAAACTCCACGAAACAACTTTTTGGATTTATTAAGAATTTATGAGCGAAAGAAATAGGCCAGGGGGCCCACACCCTATCCAGGAGACAGGAGGGCACGCCCCCCTCTAGGGCACAGACCCCTATCTCCTGGGCCCCCTGGTGGGCCTCCGGCGTCCATCTTCTGCTATATCATCACTTTTACCCTGGAAAAAATCATGGGCAAGCTTATGGGACGAAACTCCACCGCCACGAGGCGGAACCTTAGCGGAATCAATCTAGGGCTCATGAGCTGTTCTCATTGGGGACACTTCCTCCGCTGAGGGGAAATCATCACCAACGCCATCACCAACGATCCTCTCATCTAGAGGGGGTCAATCTCCATCAACATCTTCACCAAAGCACCATCTCCTCTCAAAACCCTAGTTCATCTCTTGTATCCAATCTTGTATCAAAACCACAAATTGGTACATGTGGGTTGCTAGTAGTGTTGATTACTCCTTGTAGTTGATGCTAATTGGTTTACTTGGTGGAAGATTATATGTTCAGATCCTTTATGCATATTATTACTCCTCTGATTATGAACATGAATGTGCTTTGTGAGTAGTTACGTTTGTTCCTGAGGACATGGGTGAAGTCTTGCTATTAGTAGTCATGTGAATTTGGTATTCGTTCGATATTTTGATGAGATGTATGTTGTCTTTCCTCTAGTGGTGTTATATAAACGTCGACTACATGACACTTCACCATTATTTGGGCCTAGAGGAAGGCATGGGGAAGTAATAAGTAGATGATGGGTTGCTAGAGTGATGTAAGCTTAAACCCTAGTTTATGCGTTGTTTCGTTAGGGGTTGATATGGACCCATATGTTTAATGTTGTGGTTAGGTTTACCTTAATACTCCTTTTTGTAGTTGCGGATGCTTGCAATAGGGGTTAATCATAAGTGGGATGCTTGTCCATGTTAGGGCAGTACCCAAGTACCGGTCCACCCATATATCAAATTATCAAAGTACCGAACGCGAATCTTATGAACGTGATGAAAACTAGCTTGACGATAACTCCCAATGTGTCCTCGGGAGCTCCTTCTTCATTATTAGAATTTGTCCAGGCTTATCCTTTGCTACATAAAGGATTGGGCCACCTTGCTGCACTTTATTTACTTTATTTACTTTTTGCTCGTTACTATTTATCTTATCACAAAACTATCTATCACCTACTATTTCAAAGTGCTTGCAGAGAAAACCTTCATCGAAAACCGCTTGTCATTTCCTTCGCTCCTCGTTGGGTTCGACACTCTTACTTATCGAAAGGACTACGATAGATCCCCTATACTTGTGGGTCATCAAGACTCTTTTCCGCGCTGTTGCCGGGGAGTGTAGCGCTTTTGGTGAGTGGAACTTGGTAAGGAAACATTTATATAGTGTGCTGAAATTTTACATTACTTGTCACTATGGAAACTAATCCTTTGAGGGGCTTGTTTGGGGTATCTTCACCCCAACCGTAAGAGCAAAGAGATGCTCCTCAACCTACTGAACTTTATGAAAATATTCATTTTGAGATTCCTTCGGTATGATAGAAAACTGCTAGCTAATCCTTTTGCAGGAGACGGAACATTGCATCCTGATTTACACCTTATCTTTGTGGATGAAGTTTGTGGATTATTTAAGCTTGCAGGTATTCCCGATGATGTTGTCAAAAGGAAGGTCTTCCTTTTATCTTTGAAGGGAGATGCAATGACATGGTATAGGCTATGTGATGATACGAGATATTGGAATTATAAGCGATTGAAGTTGGAATTTCACTAGAAGTTCTATCCTATGCATCTTGTTCATCGTGATCGTAATTACATATATAATTTCTGGCCTCGTGAAGGAGAAAGCATCGCTCAAGCTTGGGGGAGGCTTAAGTCAATGTTGTATTCATGCCCCAATCATGAGCTCTCTCGGGAAATGATTATTCAGAATTTTTATGCTCGGCTTTCTCTTGATAATCGCAACTTGCTCGATACTTCCTTTGCTGGTTCATATATGCTGAAGACTATTGATTTCAAATGGGAATTATTGGAAAGAATTAAACGCAACTCTGAAGATTGGGGTTCCGACGATAGTAAGGAGTCAGGTATGACACCTAAGTTCGATTGTGTTAAATCTTTTATGGATACCGATGCTTTCCGTGGATTTAGCTCTAAGTATGGACTTGACTCTGAGATAGTAGCTACTTTTTGTGAAACTTTTGCTACTTACGTTGATCTCCCTAAAGAGAAGTGGTTTAAATATAATCCTCCTGTTGAAGTGAAAGTAGTTGCACCCATTACAGTCGAAGAAAAGATTATTACATATAGTGATCCTATTATTCGTACTGCTTATGTTGAAAAACCTCCTTTTCCTGTTAGGATAAAAGATCATGCTAAAGCTTCGACTGTTGTTCGTAAGAGTAATACTAGGACCTATACACCTCCTGAGCAAATTAATGTTGAACCTGGTATTTCTATGATTAAAAGATCTCTTGGATGAGGACTTAGATGGGCATGTTATCTCTTTATTGGGTGAAACTGCTAATATTGCTAGACCCGATGCTAAGACACGTAGACCTGTTGTAGGCATGCCTGTTATTTCTGTTAAAATAGGAGATCATTGTTATCATGGTTTATGTGATATGGGTGCTAGTGCTAGTGCGATACCTTATGATCTTTATAAATAAATTATGCATGATATTGCACCGGTTGAATTAGAAGACATTGATGTTACTATTAAACTTGCTAATAGGGACACCATTAAACCTATTGGGATTGTTAGAGATGTTGAAGTCTTGTGTGGGAAGGTTAAATACCCTGCTGATTTTCTTGTTCTTGGTTCCCCACAAGATGATTTTTGTCCCATTCTTTTTGGTAGACCCTTCTTGAATACTACTAGTGCTAAGATTAATTGTGAAAAGAATATTGTCACTGTTGGCATAGATGGTATGTCTCATGAGTTTAATTTCGCTAAGCTTAGTAGACAACCTCGTGAAAGGGAACCACCTAGTAAGGATGAGATTATTGGTCTCGCTTCCATTGCTGTTCCTCCAACTGATCCGTTAGAACATTATTTGTTAGACCATGAAAACGATATGTTTATGAAGGAAAGGGAAGAAATAGATGAAGTGTTCCTTAAAAAAGAACCTATCTTTGAAACATAACCTTCCTGTTGAAATTCTTGGGGATCCCTCCACCCAAGGGTGATCCCGTGTTTGAACTCAAACCCTTACCGATAATCTTAAGTATGCTTATCTTGATGAAAAGAAATATATCATGTTATTATTAGTGCTAACCTTTCAGAGAAAGAAGAAGAAAGATTATTGAAAACTCAAGAAGCACCGAGCTGCTATTGGATATACTCTGGATGATCTTAAGGGCATTAGTCCCACATTATGTCAACACAAAATTTCAGTGGAAAAAGATGCCAAACCAGTTAGAGATCCTCAAAGACGATTAAATCCCAAGATGAAGGAAGTGGTAAGAAAGGAGATATTAAAACTCCTTGAGGCAGGTATTATTTATCCCGTTGCTGATAGTGAATGGGTAAGCCATCCATTGTGTCCCTAAAAGGGAGGTATTACCGTTGTTCCTAATGATAAAGATGAATTGATCCCGCAAAGAACTATTACAGGCTATAGGATGGTAATTGATTTTTGTAAGTTAAATAAAGCTACTAAGAAAGATCATTACCCCTTAACTTTCATTGATCAAATGCTAGAAAGGCTATCCAAACACACACACTTTTGCTTTCTAGATGGTTATTCTGGTTTCTCTCAAATACCCGTGTCCGCGAAGGATCAATCTAAAACTACTTTTACTTGCCCTTTTGGTACTTTTGCTTATAGACGTATGCCTTTTGGTTTATGTAATGCACCTGCTACCTTTCAAAGATGCATGATGGCTATATTTTCTGATTTTTGTGAAAAGATTTGTGAGGTATTCATGGATGAATTCTCCGTCTATGGATCCTCTTTTGATGATTGTTTGAGCAACCTTGATCGAAGTTTTGCGTAGATGCGAAGACACTAGTCTCGTCTGAATTGGGAAAAGTGTCACTTTATGGTTAATGAAGGCATTGTCTTGGGGCACAAGATCTCCGAGAGAGGTATTGAAGTTGATAAAGCCAAAGTTGATGCTATTGAAAAGATGCCATGTCCCAAGGACATAAAAGGTATAAGAAGTTTCCTTGGTCATGCCGGCTTTTATAGGAGGTCCATTAAGGACTTTTCTAAAATTTCTAGGCCTCTGACTAATTTATTGCAAAAAGATATTCCTTTTGTCTTTGATGATGATTGTTTGGAAGCATTTGAAACACTTAAGAAAGCTTTGATCACTGCACCTATTGTTCAGCCACCTGATTGGAATTTACCTTTTGAAATTATGTGTGATGCTAGTGATTATGCTGTAGGTGCTGTTTTAGGGCAAAGAGTCGATAAGAAATTGAATGTTATCCGGTATGCTAGTAAGACTCTTGATAACGCTTGCAGAAATTATGCTACTCTTGAAAAAGAGTTCTTAGCAGTTGTGTTTGCATGTGATAAGTTTAGACCTTATATTGTTGATTCCAAAGTTACTATTCACACTGATCATGCTGCTATTAAATATCTTATGGAAAAGAAAGATGCTAAGCCTAGACTCATTAGATGGGTTCTCTTGCTCCAAGAATTTGACTTGCATATTATTGATAGAAAGGGAGCCGAGAACCCTGCTGCGCATAACTTGTCTAGGTTAGAGAATGTTCTTGATGACCCAACGCCTATTAATGATAGCTTTCCGATGAACAATTAGCGGTTGTCAATGCTTCTCAGATTGCTTCCTTGGTATGTCGACTATGCTAATTACATTGTTGCTAAATATATACCGCCTAGTTTCACATACCAGCAAAAGAAAAAGTTATTTTATGATTTAAGACATTACTTCTGGGGCGATCCACACCTTTATAAAGAAGGAGTAGATGGTATTATTAGACGTTGTGTGCCTGAGCATGAACATGAACAAATCCTACGCAAGTGTCACTCTGAATCCTACGGGGGACACCACGCTGGAGATAGAACTGCACACAAGGTACTACAATCTGGTTTTTATTGGCCTACTCTTTTCAAAGATGCTCGTAAGTTTGTCTTATCTTGTGATGAATGTCAAAGAATAGGAGTATACGTCAAGAAATGCCTATGAATTATTCTCTTGTTATTGAACCGTTTGATGTTTGGGGCTTTGATTATATGGGACCTTTTCCTGCCTCCAATGGTTATACACATATTTTAGTTGCTGTTGATTATGTTACTAAGTGGGTAGAAGCTATTCCAACTAGTAGTGCTGATCATAACACTTCTATTAAAATGCTTAAAGAAGTTATTTTTCTGAGGTTTGGAGTCCCTAGATATCTTATGACCGATGGTGGTTCACACTTTATTCATGGTGCTTTCCGTAAGATGCTTGCTAAGTATGATGTCAATCATAGAATCGCATCTCCTTATCACCCGCAGTCTAGTGGTCAAGTAGAGTTGAGCAATAGAAAGCTCAAATTAATTTTGCAAAAGACTGCGAATAGATCTAGAAAGAATTGGTCCAAAAAACTTGATGATGCATTATGGGCCTATAGAACTGCATACAAAAATCCTATGGGTATGTCTCCATATAAGATGGTTTATGGAAAAGCATGTCATTTACCTCTTGAACATGAACATAAGGCACATTGGGCTATTAAAGAGCTCAATTATGACTTCAAACTTGCCGGTGAGAAAAGGTTATTTGATATTAGCTCACTTGATGAATGGAGAACCCAAGCATATGAGAATGCCAAGCTTTTCAAAGAAAAAGTCAAACGCGGCATGATAAGAGGATACAAAAGCGTGAGTTTAACGTAGGAGATTATGTGTTATTGTTCAACTCTCGCTTAAGATTTTTTTGCAGGAAAACTTCTCTCAAAATGGGAAGGTCCCTACGTTATCGACGAGGTCTATCGTTCTGGTGCTATAAAAATCAACAACTTCGAAGGCACAAATCCGAGGGTGGTAAACGGTCAAAGAATTAAACATTATATTTCAGGTAATCCTATCAATGTTGAAACTAATATTATCGAAACCATAACCCCTGAGGAATATATAAGGGGCACTTTCCAGAACGTTCCAGGCCCCAAAAAGGCATAGGTACGTGGTACGGTAAGTAAACCGACTCCAAAACAACTCTAATGGCAATTTTTATCAGTTTTGGATTATTTAAGAATTTTAGAAAGAAAGAAATAGTCCAAAAGGGACACGAGGCTCCCACGAGATAGGAGGCCGCCCCCCCTGTAGGGCGCGCCCCCCTGTCTCGTGGGCACCTCGTGCCTCCTGACTCCGTTTTCTTGTATGTTACGTATTTTGGTCGGTAAAAATTCACTATATATACTCCCGAAGGTTTTGACCACCGTATCACGCAAATATCCTCTGTTTTCATTTCGAGCTGTTTCTGTTTCAGATCTAGAGCATCATGTCATCTCCAAGCGCTCCCAAGGACAAGTTTTTTGAGAGAGTTATCAACCCCTATCTCGCGGAGGTGCTGCATCATCCTCAAACCATTGAGGTGCGTGAGGGGGTGCTGCACATCCGCGATGTGGAGGGACCAAGGTGTCTGGAGCATGGAGATAAAGCTCAAGCCGTGGAGCAAGAAGTTTTCAAGTGTCAAGGGATGGTGGAGCGTGGACTCAACGCCAACCAGGATGATGATCACGGAGTTCACCAACAACCACAAGCTGGAGGTCGAAGTCATTGGGGAAACCATCTTCAAACTTCAAGAGAAAATCGAGCACCTCCAAGCGCAGATCTATGACCTGCAAAACCAGAACTATGAGTATGAATATAGATTCAAGCGAATGAGTTTGGCTGCAAATTTAAGGATCCCGGAGACTCGATCATCCTTTTATGATGGAGAGTCGATGCCTGAAGACGGACGACAAGCCTACATCATCAACAACTCCTACTTCACCACCTCCAAGAAATAATCACATGGGTATGGGCACTCCCTTGGCAACCGCCAAGCTTGGGGAGGTGCCCGGTATCGTATCACCATCACACTCCTATCTTTACCGCTTTGTTTAGTTCGATCCTTTTAGTAGTATCTTGATCTAGTAGATTGAAGTTTTGATATCAAGTAGTTTTGAGTTTTGCATTGTGATCTCTTTATGTAATCGAGTCCGTGTGCTATCTATAATAAAGATTAGTGTTGAGTCAAGGGCTTTGCTATGTTGCTATGATCTTGAGAAGGTAGAAAGAACAAAAGAGTTCATATTGATCTTATGGATAGTGATAACTTCACATATACAAAGTATGAGGCATAAAAATTGTTGAGAGTTGATGAACGTAGCCTTGGTCATCGTTGCAATTAATAGGAAGTGACAAGGAAAGAGGGGTTCACATATAAATATATTATCTTGGACATCTCTTATGATTGTGAAGCACTCATTAAGTATGACATGCTAAAAGATTTGATGTTGGACAAGGAAGACAAAGTAATGGTTTATGTTTTCCGACATCTCAGTTAAAGTATATTGTCATTGACCTTCCAAACATGTTGAGCTTGCCTTTCCCCTCATGCTAGCTAAATTCCTTGCACCAAGTAGAGATACTACTTGTGCTTCCAAATATCCTTAAACCCGCTTTTGCCATGAGAGTCCACCATACCTACCTATGGATTGAGTAAGATCCTTCAAGTAAGTTGTCATCGGTGCAAGCAATAAAAATTGCTCTCTAAATATGTATGACTTATCGCTTGAGAGAAAATAAACTTTGTACGAACTTGTTGTGGAAGTAATAAAAGTGACGGACTGCATAATAAAGGTCCACATACAAGGGGCAATATAAAGTGACGTTCTTTTGCACTAAGACTTTATGCATCAACCCTAAACGCGCATGACCAACCTCTGCTTCCCTCTACGAAGGGCCTATCTTTTAATTTATGCTTGAGTCAAGGTGATGCTCACCTTTCCCTTTTATTTTTATCCTTTGGCAAGCCCCTCGTGTTTGAAAGATCATGATACATATATCCAATTGGATGTAAGTTGGCATAGGCTATTATTGTTGACATCACCTAAAGGTGAATACGTTGGGAGGCAACACAATAAGCCCCTATCTTTCTCAATGTCCGGCTGAAACTCTATAACCACAAGTATTGTGTGAGTGTTAACAATTATAGGAGACTATGAGATAGTTGAGTTTGTGAGCTTGCTGAAAAGCTCTATTATTGACTCTTTCTGATGTTACGATAAATTGCAATTGCTTCAATGACTGAGATTATAGCTTGTTAGTTCCCAATGAAGTTTATGAACCATACTTGATATTGTGAATTGCTTATTACTTGAGCATAGGAAATCATATGACAAAATCTATATATGTTGTTGTTATTAGAATGATCATGATGCCCTCATGTCCGTATTTTATTTTTATCGACACCTCTATCTCTAAACATGTGGACATATTTTTCGATTTCGGCTTTCGCTTGAGGACAAGCGAGGTCTAAGCTTGGGGGAGTTGATACGTCCATTTTGCATCATGCTTTTATATTAATATTTATTGCATTATGGGCTGTTATTACATATTATATCTCAATACTTATGGCTATTATCTCTTATTTTACAAGATTTACCATGAAGAGGGGGAATGCCGGCAGCTAGAATTCTGGTTGGAAAAGGAGCAAACGTTGGAAACCTATTCTGCACAACTCCAAAACTCCTGAAACTCCACGAAACAACTTTTTGTATTTATTAAGAATTTATGAGCGAAAGAAATAGGCCAAGGGGCCCACACCGCCCAGAGATGTGAGGCGCCCCACAGAGGGCGCGGGCCCCTATCTCCTGGCCCCCTGGTGGGCCTCCAGGCATCCATCTTCTCGCTATATCATCACTTTTACCCCGAAAAATCGGGCAAGCTTACGGGACGAAACTCCGCCGCCACGAGGCGGAACCTTAGCGGAATCAATCTAGGGCTTTGGCGGAGCTGTTCTGCCGGGGACACTTCCCTCCGGGAGGGGGAAATCATCACCAACGTCATCACCAACATCATGACCAACGATCCTCTCATCGAGAGGGGGTCAATCTCCATCAACATCTTCACCAGCACCATCTCCTATCAAAACCCTAGTTCATCTCTTGTATCCAATCTTGTATCAAAACCACAAATTGGTACCTGTGGGTTGCTAGTAGTGTTGATTACTCCTTGTAGGTTATGCTAATTGGTTTACTTGGTGGAAGATCATATGTTCAGATCCTTTATGCATATTATTACTCCTCTGATTATGAACATGAATATGCTTTGTGAGTAGTTACGTTTGTTCCTGAGGACATGGGTGAAGTCTTGCTATTAGTAGTCATGTGAATTTGGTATTCGTTCGATATTTTGATGAGATGTATGTTGTCTTTCCTCTAGTGGTGTTATGTGAATGTCGACTACATGAAACTTCACCATTATTTGGGCCTAGAGGAAGGCATGGGGAAGTAATAAGTAGATGATGGGTTGCTAGAGTGATGAAGCTTAAACCCTAGTTTATGCGTTGCTTCGTTAGGGGTTGATATGGACCCATATGTTTAATGTTGTGGTTAGGTTTACCTTAATACTCCTTTTTGTAGTTGCGGATGCTTGCAATAGGGGTTAATCATAAGTGGGATGCTTGTCCATGTTAGGGCAGTACCCAAGTACCGGTCCACCCACATATCAAATTATCAAAGTACCGAACGCGAATCTTATGAACGTGATGAAAACTAGCTTGACGATAATTCCCAATGTGTCCTCAGGAGATCCTTCTTCATTATTACAATTTGTCCAGGCTTATCCTTTGCTACATAAAGGATTGGGCCACCTTGCTGCACTTTATTTACTTTATTTACTTTTTGCTCGTTACTATTTATCTTATCACAAAACTATCTATCACCTACTATTTCAGTGCTTGCAGAGAAAACCTTACTGAAAACCGCTTATCATTTCCTTCTGCTCCTTGTTGGGTTCGACATTCTTACATATCCAAAGGACTACGTAGATCCCCTATACTTTTGGGTCATCAACAATGTGTGTGAAATGATTGGTATCTCAGCCTGGTATCTATGGTGGGAAAGGCGGAAATTGATGCACAAGGATATAAATCAGAATGTGTATCAGATCTCTATGGCAAACTTCGTTACTACCTCATCTCCAAAGGCATTTATGAAAGGAGGTGAGGGGCTGGTCTTGCCCTTTTGTGAGCTTTGTGAAACTTAATGTTGATACTTCTTTTGACCATGATCTGCTTAGGGGCACAATGGGGGCAGTCCTTAGCACAACAAGGTTAGAGACAACAAAGACAAATTTATCGCTGGAGGAATGGGAAGGTGGACTACTGCACGAATCTCAAAATTCTGTCTATCGCTGGCGCAAAGGTCGGGATGTAATCGCCTTATTAATAACTTGGACAATCTGAAGGTGATTGATACTATGAAGGATGAAGGATGGTCCATGGTGCCGCGGCAACAATCTTTTTTTTTGAGTTAAAACGAAACTTTATTCATTAGCAATAGTCAGTACATCATTTGTGAGAGACATTACAATTTCACTAATAGGTTCCTCAAACCAATCCGAAGTCGAAGAAAATCTAGCTAATCTAGCAAGTTCATGTGCTACTTTATTTGTCTCTCTATTACAATGTTCGAATTTAGTCATGATAAAATCACATGCATAGTGATAACAATCATCAAAAATTGCCGCCGCCGCTCCCGATGACTGTCCTCCGTCTTGCATGGTCTCAATCACCTCCAGATTATCAGAGTTGATGATTAGGCGATTACATCCCGCCCTCTGCGCTAATGTTAGGCCAAATTTGAGAGCTAAGGCCTCCGCCATGAGAACATCCGCGCAGTAGTATATCTTTCTATTTCCTCCTGCAATAAACCTACCTTTGTCGTCTCTCAAAACTGCCCCCATCGTATCCTCCAGCATGTCATGGTCAAAAGAGGCGTCAACATTGAGTTTCACAAAGCCCCTAGGAGGACATTGCCAACCCCCCTTTTTCAGTGGACGCCTTTGAAGATGATGCATTTACAAAATTATATGTAAGAGCTATGATCCCCATTGATATCTGAGTCGCATTTTGAGTTAATTCCTTGTGCACTAATTTCCATCTTCCCCACCATAGATACCAAGCTGAGATAACTATCATTTCTCGAACATTTTGGTACCCCGTAATGCGCAGATCTTGATCTGAAAGGAGTAATAGGTATTCCAATGTTGCCTCTCCAGCACGATCAATCTCACAAGCTTTATCAATAATCACATTCATCCCTAGCCTTTTCCAAACCTCCTTCGCTTTAGTACATAGGAAAAGCATGTGCTTCTCTACACCCTGAGAGCAGGTAGGGCAAGAGGGTGAGACCTTTATGTGTCTATTAGTGAGTGTTGCCCAACATGGGAGAGTGCCATGTAGTGTCCGCCATAAAAAGATTTTGACTTTTGCCGGACAAGATAACTTCCATATCTGACACCATATAGGGTTGGTGTGCTTCGTCCCATCCCGTTGGAGTATTTTAATTTGCTCCCATACTGATAATTCCATTCCACAGAGTAACCAGACCGTACTGAAGACACATCATTTTTCGTATAACTCCAGGCAATAAAATCTGTCATATTATGTTGCGAAATTGTGATTGAAAGAATCCGTTGTGCGTCAATGGGCCACATAGTTTGTCTAAACAAATCCTTGTTTCTTTTTTTCCTGGCCGTGGCAACATTATGAAAGAATGACGTATTACGATTCCCCGTGCATCACCCAATTTGCCCGTCCTCTCTGTAACCAGAAAATTTTCTCTTGCTCCAAAATATTTACAATTATCACAATAATTTCCTTCTGACGACATCGAGATTCCGTATTCAATGGGCCACGTCTTAGTCTCTCCAACTCTTTTTTTAATTTTCTAATTCTCACATTTGGTCCCTTTAGCGTTTCCCAGTCCCAAGTATGCAGATCGGCATGCACTGCTCTCGTACGGTCAGCAAGTGAAGGTCCAATACCTGCTAGCTTTGCTTTCTCCCAAGATGCCTTAATGATTTCAGTGATCGGCTCTTCCTTCAACCACCTCGTCTCTAATTGTTTAACTCACCCCTCTGGGCGTTTAAAGATTTTTCATCCCAATACTCCATATCCAGTACGATTGGGCGACGGTCAGAATGAACATGTTCTTCATTGATCACTGCCGATCGTGGAAATTTGTTTGCCCATGCTAAGTTACAAACCGCCCGATCAAGGCGCTCACGTATTTCGCCTCTCCTCCAAGTGAACATGTCACTATTATTTTCAATGATTGTTTTCATTATGCTTGTGATTTTACTATTACTAGATTCAAACATTGTAATAGAGAAGCAAATAAAGTGGCTCACTAGCTCGCTAGATTTACTTTGACTTCAGATTGGTTTGAGGAACCTTTCAATGAAATTGTAATGATCTTCATAAATGAGGCTTTGGTTATTTCTAATGAATAAAGTTTCTGGTTTTATTTCAAACAAAAAGTAGCAGCATTATGAAATGTAATGTGTTTGAAGGTTCTGAGGACATGCGCGGCTTGGCGGGTCATCCAAATGTTGAGATTATCTGCAAGAAAGACCACACAGATGATCACAGAAAAGAGAAAGTCCACACATACATCATCGACAATCGGTCTGGTGTGATCACGTCCAAATCTACTAATACCCCCACCTAGCTGAATCATCGCCCTCAGAATGCCATCCATCACATGGCCGACAACATCTGCAGCAATTCGCCATGAGTGTGCATGGCCTAATTCAGGGTTGCGGCCGCAGCAGGCAACCTACCTACAGTTAAACAGGGCATAGGCGTTCCATTGTTCGAGCATTGACTACGTACACAGTACCAAGCAACAAATTCTTCAGAGTTTAGGACGTCCAACTGTTAGCCAAATTGCTCTCTTCAATGGTACAAATATACGGGGCGATATTCAGGTGCTTCTAAACCTTTCTTCTTGTCAGCGTCGGATTCTGTCAACAACCTCAAAGCCTCCCTGCACATTCCAAATTATAGAATCAGTACGGCATCTGATGCAATTCATGGCTGGTTCAGTGCAGATGGGCCACACAGGCAAATGAAAACAAAACCATGAAAAGCATTAGCCACATCATTGATATGGCAAACGTGATTTCATGCCGAGGTATGATCATATTCACACATGTACTCATTCTTTTCGTAATGCAAGTCCATTTATTTTATCTTTCTTGTACAGTTTCGACACACTGCATGAATATGTCACATCAGTATGCTAGTTGAATTATGGAATTGATGTCAATCAAAGTAAGATTTATACTCCCTCCGTCCGGAAATACTTGTCCCAAAAATGGTTGTATCTAGACTTATTTTAGTTATAGATACATCCATTTTATCCATTTATTGGACAAGTATTTTCGGACGGAGGGAGTATATCATAGCAAACTGGCCCTTAAGTAAAGCATGGAGCTGAAGTAGATCAAGTAGGCTACCTTAATGCCTTCTGGATTCCAACATGTCCTGGATCCAGTTTGACAGCATCAAGAAATGAATCACATGCCTTTTCAAACTCCTGAAGTTAGCGTTGAGTCGGTCATCAAAAAGGTCTAGCCACGAGATTGAAGTAAGCGCCAAATTGTGATTATGCATCACCTGTAGTTGCAAATATGAGTAGCCTTCCAGCCAGCATGCATGTGGGCAATCAGGCTGTATTTGCCTGCAGATCTGGGCATCATTTAAAGCACCGTCTCTACGCAGTATAACCGGCAAAAACCCCTATTGCCAAAGATGATTGGATCAACATTTTCATGATCAAGCGTTATCGCCTACAACCAACAAATCAAACAAACAATTACATATTTTCTGACAAATCTGCATTTAGTCCTCAGATTTATCATACATGCAAAATCACATACTGAGATGTCTCAGTGGAAACAGCTCAAATCAAGCAGGTAAAATGGTGGCTAGCCTAGTTCTAGTTGAAAGATAAAAAGGAGTTATCTGAGGGCTGGTGTAGCATATGCCAAGTGAGAGGAATTTCTGTGTTCTTTTACAGTACATCAAGTAAAATTGGGTCGTTTATTTATGTGATTCGACGGCCCAGATGAGACAATATACTACACTAGATTTCAGGTAGTATATCAAGGGCACAGGGGCATTTTGGGTAGTTCAGGCTTATCAATCCTGGAGGCAGGTACACCACGGCTTCCCACCCGGAGAAAGAGTGTGTCAACCACGACCTCCTCGCCATGACGAGCACCAGGCATGCCGCTGCCCGATGGAGGAGCACGATCCCGTTGTGAAAAGTCACCCTTCAAACCGCCTCGCGTATCGTACGTCTTCCACCGGATATCAGGTCATGTTGTGCGCCAACAATGCTGAATCCCCTCGAGCGACAGAACAGACCCAATCATGTGGCAGCTTTTAGCCTCTTACTAAGAATACGTTCTAGTGTTTCCAAACATAGCTCAGAATATTAAACTTGTTGTACATATGCCGTGAAAGAACCAGAGCAATCGAGAAGAGCCTTCGGCGATTCAGCGACACAGCATCATCATTTGACAGTCAGTTTTGGTGATGTGACGACGATAATGGAGAAATTGTAGAGCTGCTAATGCACACGGCCATGGTTCATGGAGACGAGGGCTCCAACGGTTTTGGGTTCGAGGCAAGGAAGTGGGTGCAGGGTGCTTGTCCCTGCGCACGAAGGCGGGTGGCGCGGACATGCAGGCTGCTGGCCGGCGGCAATGACGAAACATTGGGATGGTGGAGGACCCGACGCGGCGTGGAGGATGGAGGCGTGCGCTGGCTGATTGAAACATGGAAAGAACAAATCTATCCCAATAAGAAATTACCAATCTGTACTTAAGCCAAAATCTGTCAAGCTGTTTTAACCGTTGGATCAACTAAATACTACACATTATATAATGTAGTACGATGTACCGTAAAAAATCTCTTGTGCATCTTCTTCATCAATGGAAGGGATGTATACATACACACATCACATGTCTTACATGGCCAAACCTTGGATAATGAGTCTGCACATATCTACACTCAACAAGGTAAAGCTAAAAGCTTTTTTTTTTTGCGGGTGAAGGTAAAGCTAAAACCTTAACCTACTCAAACATACTAGCTAAGATTTGGAGATACACCCCAAAAATATAAAATGTGGCAATGTAGTTATTAAGATTTTGTACAGCAGGGGCATAAAGAAGCAAATGGAACAACTAAGATATGGTTATCATCTGCTAGGTATGCACTGATCACATTTTCCCATAATTATCGCCATTCCACAAAGAAAATACGACGCTGGGCACTTCCCCTAATAACCCAGAGTAAAACCACTATCATGAAAGCAGTGATCATGATCCACCATGGTCTCGAACGGCCGTCTTAAGTTAAGGAAATATACTTAGACGGCTTGCAGACATGATGATAGTCATATTAGCAGACATGAGACCAGGGTAGACTTGTACCATGAACCCCGAATGTTCATTATTCCACCATGGTGCTATGAGGGTCAGTGTGATAGGTGACGCTACTCTTGATGATGTAATACGAAACCAATTACTCGAGTGATGACATGCTCAAAAGCAACTCAATCATGCATGCCACAGGCACATCTGTGCTGGCACTAATAAGGACGCTGTCAAGCCATAACTCACAAATGTGAATATGGTAAAGGGCACAAGTGTCTATACACTTCTGACCATGGTCTTAGGTGTGTCCATGAGCCTTGTGGTAATATTTCATATTTGCCCCTTGGGCTATGTGGTACAATTAACCTCCACACTTGCACTCCTCTCCTTATATCAAGAAATGCAAAGCACATTTATAGTTTGAATGATTATCCAGAAAAACATCGGATAGTGACGCAAGCCATTTCAATGGATGCAAATGAGGAAACAATAGTAGGGAAAGAGAAAAGAACTTCAGGAGCTTGAATAGTGCAATAGCATACCATATTATAGAATTCTAATGCCGCATTGTAATCCTCTTTATACATAGCTTTGGATCCTTCTTTTTTCAACTCAGCTACTGACATTTTAGACAAAGGGAGATCCTGAAATTTGAATAAATGACTCAAGATTGCAGATATTATGTGCAAAGAAATTGAAAAACAGTAGAAATATTTTCTTGTTAAACATATTATAATTTCATTCATTTGGTACAATTTCATGTTCTAGAAAACAAGTAGAAATTAAGTACCACATTGATTACAAACCCCCAAGCTCAATCGCACCGATTACATCTGCTATACTCTGATACAACAAGAGATACAAGATTTGGCAAAGCCAGCAACAAACTCTGTTAGCAAGACTCAAAAGAGTGCAAAAGATTGCTGCTCTCACAGTTCTCACACCCTTCAGGACCTTAAGATTCTTGCCATAAATAAGGGTCTTAATTCTTAAATATAGCCTAGCCCTTATTCCTCTTGAGCACCTATAATTGCGTCTATCTTGCCTTGGATTGCTTGGGTTCCTAAAAGGCTTAGATTTTATAGGGTCGCACCTCGTGTCTCTACCCAGTGGCAGAGGAACAGAAAAATCTTAGGTAGGGCAGGGTTGAATAGAGTACTGGGATATTTGGATCCATGCCACTTCCGCTAATTGTCATGCTAAGAGAGCGCTGTTCAACTCCCCAAATTAAAGAATTAACAAAAGATCTAGATTTTTCAATACATGTACAAATTCTACCAGTTTTATTAGGTACGTAAATTGGATCATGCCTTACCTAATAGGCTAATCAATCACGCAGCTCTCCACCTCAGTAAATAAGAGAAATTTTAAAGTTCAAAGGTGTCAAAAGAGAGTTCACAAGAAATGCACGGGCAACAGCTTTTACAGTATGACAGATGAATATTAAGTTTCTTGGCATAAGTTCATTCAAAATTTCACTTAGCAGTATAGCACATAAGTAAATAAATTATAATATGCCAATGGTGTTATTGCTCATACCTCCAACTTTGGCTGTGCCTTTACATAACTAATAATTCCATCAACACTCCAATCATGTACAGCAGGAATACGGGAAGAAGTAACTTCAAAGAGGATCTCGACATCTTTGCGTCTACCAAAATATGCTGCCAATTGTATTGGCAAGTGACCAAACTGTTTGGAAAAATATAAAACTGAATATCAACAATGTATTTCCAGGAGAAAGAAATTAACAGAAGTCCAGCCATATGCAAGACATATAAACAAGAATTTGACAAATAGTGCTCCTTTCATGCAAAAAAAGTAGGTCATAAGATCCGTTCTTATGCATCTATTCTAGTACAAATGCTTTCAGGCAGTAAACATGTCTCTAAGTAATCCAGCAAGTCCTTTTTGTCGTAAACTATTGGCTGTGCATCATATGATGCTGAGGCCAGGACACTAACTTATCCATCATCTAGAAAACAGGCAGCAAGTTCAGCAAGTTCCTAAATTACTTCAACCGGTATTTTTGGTAATGCAATTTTACTAAATTAAGAGGAAAGAAATACGTTTAATTTTTTTAGGGTAAATCAACCAAAAACATTTCTTTGAAAATTGTATGGATGTTAGAAAAATTGATATGTCAACTTCAGAGGCAAACCTTTGATCTTCAAGAAAATGGAAAAAGTGTACATGAAAAAGTATATTGGAAGGCAGAAAATGGTAGCATTACAATTTACATAGCATCAATACAACCTTACTGGGTATAGTGCACCTGACCTGAGTTAACTACTAGTAGGATATGACTGGCTTCATGACACATATTACCAGAGTTCAAAGATGGACGATGCATAGTTATTCAATGTTACACCCGCATGCCGGCATGCGTAAACAACAAATCATAAGTTGAAAAAAATATACGCAAGTGGAATACAAAACTTACTTCATTTGGATCATTGGGATCTGCGCCAGCATCCAGTAGGCACTTAAGGGCGTCAGTTAGGCCATGTCTTACAGCAACTAGCAAGGGGGTCATATGACGGGTACCCTTCACATCCGCACCAGCCTAGTATGTAACAGAATCATGGATGCTTCTTCTAAGTAACATAGTCACAATTTATCTGTCCACATTTTCGCTGAACTGGGTGCATGTTTCAGCTTAACGCATAATATATTAAGATGTAGCCGTACCTTTACCAGTAGTTTCACACATTTCACTGAGCGACTCTCGATAGCAATGATGAGAGGTGACGAGAAACATCGCAGTTTCTTGTTACACTAAAAAAGATATGTAGTCACTAGATTAATGACAATTATCAGATGCATAAATAACAAGTAATACAAATAGTGACAAGGCGATGGGACCATGTCACTGTAACAATGAACCTTAGCGAAAGAAAGAAAAGGGGGCAGTTGGTGCAGCATTGCAAAAAAAAAGGGATGAAAATGACATCATCAACACAACAATATTTGGTAGTGGACAATTCAATGCATCAGTCGTCAGTTTTTCACTACTGGCCTTTATATCCAGATGACAACCAACACCTTTTTTGAGATAGAAAGATAACAATTAAGACTTATACCCTATTTGAATCTGCTGCACTTCATATTTTGGGCCATCACATCAGTAAAATAGGCCCAGAAAAGTAATACAAGGTGACCTTGTCAGTTATGCTGAATTTAATCATCTCCAAGAATTTATTCTTTTTGAGTTTTTGTTAGCATGACCAACACCATAGCAACAGCCCCAAGCAAGGAAGTTTCTGCAAGTAGATCTTATCTCCAGTAGAATAGGACACTAATTGCTGGTGATTTTTGTAAACAATCCTTACCAATTTGTGGGACTTATTCCCTCTAATTTCTAATATATTCGATGGCAGTAAATTTGGCTGTTTGAATAGGATGTTCTGGAGCTGACATGCGTAAAATATCAGATTCCTAAAACAGGTGCATACAATCATTCTTTATTGCAGGTGTAAATGAAGTGAATTCTTGTGCTAATTGTTTTAATGGTTTTAGTTTTTTAGGTTTGGTTGCGAAAATAAATCCCATAACACTGAAACAAACCCTAGGGAATGACTGGACTACCTGAGCAAGCTGCTACTTGTCGGAGCAAGCAGTCCCGCTAGAGAAATTGCGTCAGAATGTCAGCAGTTTAGCACATGCAAACTTTGATTGTGAAGTTTTGACATAGTGAAAGATAATAAAGTTGGAGACAGAAAACTTCAATTGAAATCACAATTTAGTGGATGATATCCTTTTCAGGCTTAGATGGTAAAACTATGTGTACACAAGTAGCAGGTAATTCACAGAACGAGTCAACGGCTCTCTGCTTACTGCAGAACAGCATGTACAGTGAAACTAGCTTTTCAACATCTCTTAACACTATGCAGGGACATGATTGTGCAAACAATTAATGAGTAAAAGGCGAATGTCAAACTAACTTCCAGGTGTTCACAACAGTGCGTACTTCTCCAGATGTCAGTGACAAAACAAAATACTAACTAATTTACTGTCAAGATTCAACAAACCAGAAAATGGAGAAAGCAGATGGCCAAAGATTATGAAATATAGTAGTGAGAAAACTGTAAAGAAACATGCAGTGGAACTTACATCTGCATGGTGGTCCAACAAAATCTTCATGGCCCATTCCTGCTTATGTTGAGCAGCGACATGCAACGGTGTTCCATGATGCGCAGAGAATGGATCGACATAAGCGCCTCTAGAAAGCAAGAGTTCTACTATTTCACAGTGCCCTGAATAAGAAGTTTGGAATATAAATTGAGTTACGGGATTCTTCTATGCTTGACTGAAACGAATCAATTTGTGAAACTGTTCTATGTCAAAGAAAAGATAAGATTCGTATTTTGTACTTCCTTAGCACATATACAGAAATCGATCTCCCATAATTGTAATCCATTTTTTCTCTCCTCATCCACCAAACGTAGACAAAATTCACAACATTGATCACTCGAAGACATGCTGAGTAAGAACTAGTAATAGAGAGGGGGGGGGGGGTACCTCCTTTGACAGCCTCATGGAGAGGAGTAAACCCTGTTATGTCGGCATTATCTGGATTGGCACCATGATCAAGAAGATACCTGACTATGTCCACGTGCCCACCTCGAACAGTAATTGCCCACACCAGAGGTGTTCTACCTGCCATGCCAAGAACACGAAAAAGGGAAGCTTATGCATTTACATCAGAACTTCGGAACAAACAAACAAGTGTCCTGAGCGTACATTCAGACATTATATGTAAGGATGGCACGCTAACAAATTTGCTTGCGAAAAATGGCAAAGAGATCGAACAGAGACACACCGGCTTCGTCAACGGCATCCACATTAACCCCGACATCCTCAACCAGGTACTCGCACAGTTCCAACTTTTGGCCCGCGGCGGCGGCGAGGTGCAGTGCCCCAGCGCCATGATCCTTCACGGCTTCCACCGCCTCCGCAAGGCGGCCGCGACCACCATCGAGCTTCCTCACCATTCCTACATGTACGGATAGGATAGATCGATCGCCCCCCACAAATTAAATATAAAAAATCAGGGCCGGCGCACGCAAGGGACAGAGGAAGGAGATCAAGGTGGGAGAACGGCAGAAGCGTACGCTCCAGGTGAGCGAGGTCGCCAGAGGTCGCCGCGCCGAGGAGCTCCAGCTGCGGCGTCCCGCGAGCTGCATGGAGTGGAGGAGGTGAATCAAGTGAGATTAGGTTCGGGTTTTCGCGGCTGAAGGGGGGGAGGGGGGGGGGGGGGCTCACCGTAAGGGAAATCGTGGGTAGGGCGCACCATGGCGGCGGGGTGGGACTGGTGCGAGGTGGTAGGGTTTCGTCGGAGTGGAGAGGGGGAGTGGGAGGAGCGAGTGTCGGCGGCTCAACCCGTGAATGAATGGGGACGCATGGTGGGATTTGAGCAGGGGGTCGGAGGATTCAGAGGAAGGAGCAGCGCAAAAGGAGCCCTTTTTGGACGAAGAACATCTCTTTGGCGGTAATTAAACTAAGCTAAGATAGGAGGAAATGGGACCGTTGGATGAGCCGAAACGTTGTGGACGCATCTCAGCCGTTTGTAGCGTCTGAAGAAGACTTGAATCACAACAGATGATTCTCTTTTTTTTTTGAAAAGGAATAATCTATTCCACTCATACTTGGCTCCTAGCACTTTCGCAAGTCACCACACCAGCAACACAGTCAGGGGCACCATCTGCCCAAATGGTGAAAGGCACAGACGCCTTCATACCAAACTGCGCCAACAAATATGCAGCAGTATTACAGATTCTCCTACAGAATAAGAAGTCTAGGACCTCAAAAGAGGTATAGCATAAACTACGAGCCTCACGCAGGAGGATACCAATGTAGGAATTATCATAATCTCTTGACTTCAGCGCCCCCACCAAAACCTGACAGTCTGATTCAAACGCTATCCTATAAGCTCCCAGGTCAGCAGCCCCCTCGATCGCCTTGAGACAAGCCAAAGCTTCAGCCTGAAGAGCGTTTTGGACATGATCAAGTTTGCCTGCTGCAGCAGCAATGAAGCCCCATGTACCGGAGCCCGTGCCCTGAAGGAAAGCTGCATCAAAATTTATTTTGATGAAATTTTGCTCAGGTGGCTTCCAAACATGAGCATCAGGATCAACGGGAGCAAGAGAAACTGTAATCTTTTGATCCTGGGAGAAATCCATCAAATGCTTGGTAATAAAAGTACTAGTTTCAGCAATTGATAGTGCCTTTTCACCAGCGTTTACCTTGTTTCTTGCTGTCCACCAGTCCCACAGGAGAGTGACCACATGCACTTGTTTATCCTGGGGGAGCGTCCAGATCTGTCCGAGGACCTCCTTTGGGCTCTTGCATTCACATAGGGCTATCCGAATATCTTCCAGGCATCTTTCCCGCCACAGGGCTTTCACCTTCTTGCACTTAAGAAACAGATGACCACCATCTTCATCCAAGCGCAGGCACATGGGGCAACGAGTGTCAAGCTCGATCTGTTTTCTCTTGATATTCAGTCTTGTGGGTAGGCTATTATGAGCCAGACGCCAAGTGAACAAGCGCACCTTGCTCGGAACACCCAAATACCACAATTTGTTCTAGAGGGGGGATCCCTGTTCATGAATAGCAGAAGTGCTGGCATCATGGTGTAGGCTTCTCTCTCGGATGGCAACCCCCAGCTGATAAGCAGATTTGACCGAGAACTGACCTCTCTTGTCAAAATGCCAGGAAATGAAGTCCTCCGTGCCCTGCCTTAGGGGTACAGGCAGAATTGAGTGTGCATCCTCCTCAGAAAAAAACATACGCACTAGGGCCTCATCCCACTGGTCGGTGACTGGGTTAATGAGCTCCGAGACTTTAGAGACTATTGCATGTCCTTGATGTGTCGCTGGCTGTCTAGAAGAACCCCTCGGAATCCAAGGGTCGGTCTAGACCCGCACAGAGGTGCCGTCACCAATTCTCCACACTATCCCTTCCTTTAACAGATCACGCCCATGTAAAATACTTCGCCAAGTGTACGGCGCGCCTGGTTGAGCAACAGCCTCAAGAATGGAGCACTCAGGGAAATATTTTGCTTTCAAAACAGTTGCACAAAGGGTGTCTGGAAACTGCAGGAGCCTCCAAATTTTGCCGAGATAGCATTGCCATATTGAATAAGTGCAGATCCCTGAGACCAAGACCCCCTTCCTTTTTTGATTTTGTCATCCGTTCCCAGCTGACCCAATGGCACTTGTCCTTGCCGTCCTGCTGACTCCACCAGTACCGGCAAATCATCTTGCTAATATCTTCACACCGAGATTTTGTTAGATCAAAGCAAGACATGGCATAGGTGGGTATGGCCTGAGCAACTGCTTTGATGAGAACTTCCTTACCCGCCTTCGAGAGCAATTTTTGATCCAAATTTCAGATACGCTTCCAGATTTTCTCTTTCAGATATTCAAATTCTTTACTTTTTGTAGCCCCCAGGTGAACTGGGAGCCCCAAGTAACGTTTGTTTTTTGATTCAGACGGAATGTGGAGCGCATTGAGCACTTGTTGTTTCCGAGTTCCACTCGTACCCTTGCTAAAGAAAGCAGAAGACTTATCTTTGTTGATCATCTGGCCCGACTGAGCTTCATACAGAGCCAAGACTTGCTGGAGCTTCTCCGCACTAGCCATTGTCACTTCCATAACAATGAGTGAATCATCCGCAAAAAATGGATGGTTGATTCTGGGTGCTTGTGGGCAGATCTGGATCCCCTCAATCGTATGATCAAGCTCAGCATGCTGCAGAAGGATGGAGAAAGCTTCCGCACATAAGATGAACAAGTACGGCGATAAAGGGTCGCCCTGCCGGAGGCCCCACCGAGGAAGGAAAACCTCAGTTAGTTTGCCATTCACTTTCACTCGGTATGAAACAGATTGCACACAGTTCATAATAATACTCACCCAGGCACTCGAGAAGCCCATATGCACCATCATTTTCTCAAGGAAGTCCCATTCCACCCTGTCATAGGCTTTACTCATGTCCAATTTGACCGCCACCAGCCCGTCTCGACCTCCTTTCTTCCTATGCATCATGTGGGTGATCTCATAAGCAAGCAAAACATTATCCGTGATCATGCGCCTCGGCACAAAAGCGGATTGGGTCGGGGATATGATGTCTGGGAGGATGACCTTCAAGCGGTTTGCCAAGACCTTTGAGA
This sequence comes from Aegilops bicornis, assembly GCA_021605145.1. NCBI lineage: Eukaryota > Viridiplantae > Streptophyta > Magnoliopsida > Poales > Poaceae > Aegilops > Aegilops bicornis. Next base: position 124,454,655 of record CM038671.1, read on the forward strand.
TAAGCTTATAAAGAACATTGCAAAGGCTAATTGGACGGTATTGGGTGAGACGATCAGGGTTCTTTACCTTCGGGATCAACACTATAATTGTCTCATTCCATCCCACGGGCATGTCACCACCGTTCAAAACACTCGGGACTTCCTCCTGAATTTTAGCTCCCATCTTCTCCCAGAACTTTTTATAGAAGATCGCCGACATCCCATCCGGACCCGGGGCCTTAAGATCCCCAATACTGTTCAGAGCATGTGTAATCTCGTCCCCACTAAAAGGCTTCATAAGCTGCTCGTTCATCTCATGGGTTACTGTTTTAGGCACATGTTGGAGAAGTTCATCATTTAGGGGACCTGCGGAAGACATGAACAAACTTTTGTAGTAGTTAGAGATAAAGGGCCCAATCTCCTCTTCCCTCTCCACCACACCACCCCGTCCCTCTTCAGGCTCCTGATAGTATTCACCCTTCTCCTCTCAAAGGCATGAGCATGGAAGAATCATGTATTGCGGTCACCATTTTTGAGCCAATTGACGTGGGCTCGCTGTTGCCACTAGAGATTATATTGGTCCTCCAGCCGACTTAGCTTATACCTCAAAAGATGCTCACGTGAAACCTGATGTTGGTCAATGACTCCGCGCCGACATTTCTCCAAGTCCTTTTTTGCTCTCCTTATCCTGTTGCGCAGCTCTCCTAGGACCTCCCTGTCCCATCGAACTAGACTACCACCAATCCTCCTCACCGCCTCCCCTACTGAGCAGAATTCTTCATTTACTGCCGCCTCCCATGCCTCCGTAACCACCTGCTCACACCCCTCCTCCTTCAGCCATCGAGCCTAAAAACGAAAACACCTCTGCCCCCACCTTGAAAGCCCCCTATTGTTTGCCCATTCAACTCCGCGATCACAGGCCGGTGATCCGAGTGTCATGGATCACCATTGATAATTTTGTATAGGGGGAAAAGACATCTCCAGCCAACGTTTGCTACCGCCCGATCTAGACGTTCTCTTGTGTAACCGGCCGCATCTCTCCAATTGTTCCTCCAGGTGAAGGGGTCCCCAACATACCCCAAATCATTCAGCTCGCAAGCTTCCAACGCCCTTCGAAAAGCGTCCATGCAGCCCTGGGCCCGAGCCGGCCCTCCTTCCTTCTCCCGCACGAAAACAATCTCGTTGAAGTCGCCAAGACACAGCCATGGCAGGTCCGTTTGGCCATGCAGCGTCCGTAGCAGCCTCCATGTGTTCTCCTTCTCCCCTGCCTTTGATTCTTCGTAGATCCCCGTCAGCCTCCACTTCACACCATCCTCCGCCACAACCTCCGCATCTATGTGGCATCGGCCCTTCGACCTGAGATTCACCTCCACACCCCTTTGCCAAAACAGCGCTAGTCCACCACATCTCCCATCGCAATCTTGTACCACCATGTGCACTAGACTCCATCTCCACCTCAAGAACTCAATCTCCTTCTCCCTCGGCTTCGTTTCAGAGAGAAAGAGGATGTCGGGATCTTCTTCCCGTTGAAGCTCGAGCAAGCTTGAATCGCCGATGGGTTCCCAAGCCCATGGCAGTTCCAAGCAATAACTTTCATTATGTCATAGGCTGTTCTGACAGCCCCGCTCCATTTTGGTTGCTTGTGCTAGTTCCCGTCTTGTTCCTCTTTGCCTCTCCACCTCCCACCTCGTCACATTCCATCTCCTCTCCCCCTCTTCTTGCCCACGCTAACTGTTGGGGAACGTTGCAGAAAATAAAAAATTTCCTACGGTTTCACCAAGATATGAGTTCTACTAAGCAACGAGTCAAGAGAGAGAGTTTGCATCTACATACCACTTGTAGATCGAGTACGGAAGCGTTCGAGGGAGTGGTGATGATGAAGACGTTCCCAACGTGATTCCGATCACCGATGACCAAGTGTCCGAACGGACAAAGACCTCCGCGTTCAACACACGACGGGACGATGGCGTCTCCTCCGTCCTTGATCCAAAGCAAGGATGAAGGAGAGGTTGAGGAAGACAACTCCAATGGCGGCACGACGGCGTGGTGCAGCTTGGTACTGGCAGTTCTCCCACAGGCTTCGCCAAGCTCGCGTGGAGAAAGAGAGGTGTTGGAGAGGAGGGCTGCGCCTTCAATGGTGTGTGCAGCCCTCCCCACCCCTCTATTTATAGGAGGAGAGGGCAGGGGGCGGCCATCTAGGGAAACCCTAGATGGGGCGGCGGCCAAAGGGGAGGAGGGAGGTGGCTTGCCCCCAAGCCAGGGGCGCCCCTTTAGGGTTTCCCTCCCCATGCCCTAGCCGCATGGGCCTAGGTGGGGAGGTGCGCCCAGCTCACCAGGGGCTGGCTCCTCTCCCACTTAGCCCATGTGGCCCCCGAGGGGTGGCCCTCCCGTGGACCTCCGGAACTCTCCCGATGGCCCCAGACATTAATGCAGATACCCCCAAAACTTTCCTGAGTCCGCTTTAACCACTTTCCATATATAAATCTTTACCTCGGACCATTCCTAACTCCTCGTGACGTCCCGAGATCTCATCCGGGACCCGAACAACATTCGGTAATCACATACTTGTCTTCCTATTAACCCTAGGCCACCGAACCTTAAGTGTGTAGACCCTACGGGTTCGGGAGACATGCAGACATGACCGAGACGCCTCCGGTCAATAACCAACAGCGGGATCCGGATACCCATGTTAGTTCCCACACGCCTCGATGTTGTCATCGGATGAACCACGATGTCGAGGGTTCAAGTAACCCGTATGCTATTCCCTTTGTCGACGACGGTATGTTACTTGCTCGAGACTCGATCGTCGGTATCCCAATACCTCGTTTAGTCTCATCGGGCAAGTCACTTTACTCGTAATGCATGATCCGTGACCGGACACTTGATCACTTTGAGCTCATTATGATGATGCATTACCGAAAGGGGCCCGATGATACCTCTCCGTCATACGGAGTGACAAATCCTGTCTCGATCCGTGTCAACCCAATGACACTTTCGGAGATACCGTAATGCACCTTTATAGTCACCCGATTACGTTGTGGACGTTTGGTACACCCAAAGCATTCCTACGGTATCCGGGAGTTACACGATCTCACGGTCTAAGGAAGAGATACTTGACATTGGAAAAGCTCTAGCAAAACGAACTACACGATCTTTGTGCTATGCTTAGGATTGGGTCTTGTCCATCACGCCATTCTCCTAATGACGTGATCCCGTTGTCAATGACATCGATGTCCATAGTCGTGAAACCATGACTATCCGTCACCAACGAGCTAGTCAACTAGAGGCTCACTAGGGACGACATTGTGGTCTATGTATTCACACGTGTATTACGATTTCCGGATAATACAGTTATAGCATGAATAAAAGACAATTATCATGAACAAGGAAATATAATAATAATGCTTTTATTATTGCCTCTAGGGCACATTTCCAACACTAACACCCAGGATCGTCTTGTCTCCGTTCTGACCCTTACGGTCATACCTGTGGAATTTTGATCCATTGTTGTTTCTGTTCTTATTTCCTGCTTGCTCACACACTGTCTTTTCTAATGGAGGCACATCAGACTTCCCTTCTATCTCCTTATCCTCATTTCCATCCGCACCCACACCGATCGAGGCTGAGTCATAATTCCCTCCAGATGTATCCATATCGTTCTCCTTCTGCACACACCCCTCTCCCGCTACCCCAAAGGTTAGATGCTTTCTCCTATCATTCATTCCCTCTCTTCCTTCTGCCATGGTCGTCCCTTCTTCTGCCTGTGCCGCTATATTTTGCTTTTTTAAGGGACTAGTCACCTCCTGGTCATGACATACTTTATTCGTAGGCTGGTGCCCTACACCCCGTTTGTCCTTCCTCCAGTTCTCGCTATCGCTCCCCGATTTCCCCTTTGAATAGCCCAGGTCGAGGTTCCTTCCGCTGCCACCACTATGCCCAGGGAACATGCTGCGGCCTTCGTTCCAGCTACCCTACCATTATCATTTGTAGACCTGGGTATATGTGCCTTGAGCCAAGGACCGAATTGCTTCTCCTCCCCCCTCTTGAGCCTTATGGAGCATTCCTTCTCCACGTGATCGAGCATCCCACATGTGTAGCAAAAATCTGGCATGAACTCATATTCAAAACGGCACCAATTGTCCTCCATCCTCTTCTTTTGTTCCTCCTCAGTTAGGGGCTTCTCTCCCTTCTCCTTCTCGTCGTCCATGTCAAGGACAAAGCCCCTCATGATTGGATTAGAAATGTCCATGCGAACTTCGATCCTCAAGAACTTGCCCACTGCCATACCGTCTGACCCGACATCAACCTCTAGAGCTTCACCAATTATATCTCCGATGGCAAGTCCAGCATCACGACACATCAACCCCAAAGGCAGATCAAAGACCCGGACCCAGACCGGAAACCTCTTAAATTCATATTCCTTTATGCTCTTATTAGGATCATACTCCTCCAGCACTAGTAATGAGTTCCCAAATATCCATGGACCATCATCCAGAGCTTTACTTTGGCCTGATTTCTGATGAAAAGTAAACATGAAAATATTGTCTCCCAAATTTTTGCAATCCACGTCCCTCAGCGGACACCAAATCTTCCCCAAAGAATTCACCATACCATCTGCAAAGGCCGGTTTGTCCGACATCAGCTTTGCAAGCGCCTGTGGTTCCACTACTCCCCTCTTCCCCCCTCCACTCCATGCAATCTTCCGGCCCTTGCTCTCCAAATCAGTCAACTTCAAGCTGCTCATCAGACCCTCAACACGCCTCCATCTCGAATCAAATCGAACCAAGATCTCAAGCAGAGGAAAAGCTAGGGTTTGTGGTGGTGTACGACGCGCTACCGCAACGCCCAAGGTCAGACGTGGAGGAGGGGAGGGGACTGGTGCCCAGCCTGGGCGAGGGGAGGGACGGTGGCGGGGATGGGCGGCGGCGGCGGTCATCAGGAGGTCAAAGGGGAACCTCGCAATCGCGCTGTCGTCGCTACAGGAGACCACACCGTCACCCACGGGACGGACTTCGTCCTACAACAAATGATTCTCGGAAAGGTTGTCGGGCTTGAATGGCGGAAAACAAGACAGCATGCTTGAATCGCGGAAAGGTTGTCGGGATGAACTTCGCCCTCCCATGTTTTGTCATCCGACTTGGAGATTTTTCCCTGGTATGAGCTACTGCACCACTGCAATGTTGTGGTCGCCATTGTTGTGGGGACTCTAGCGTTGTTGAAGAACCGTGAAGGGGTAGGTTTTGGTCTTGCCGTCAGGTCTGAGCACAGGGAGTTGAGGATTGGGAACATCGACTGGGCCATGTGCTTCTTAAGTTGATTGACATGATTGTGTAGTTTAGTACCCTCCAAAAGTTGGAGTTTGTAAGCCACTCAGCCAATGCGTTGCAATATCCAGACTGGCCCATGTTATTTGGATGTGAACTTTTGTCCATTCATTAACCCGAAGTTGCTTCCTTGTTGCATTTTTAAGATACACCATGTCTCCTTCGTTGAAGGTGCGCTTAGTTTGTTTCAGTATGCATATTTCTTTATCAGCTTGTGTCAAGTTTTACTACATAATTATTCGCAAAAGTGCCTAAGGAGTCCATGCAGCTGTTCTGGGCAGCAACTAGAGCCGAGGCTAGAGATAGGAGGACTACCTTGTTCTGGGAGGGTAGATGGCTCGATGGCATGATGGTGCAGGAGGTAGCACCGGCAGTGTATGAAAGGATCCCACCAAGAATCAGGAGAGGAGAGAAGGTGGGGCAAGTCGCTGCTAGTGGAGTCTGGCACGTCATGTTAGGCCGGACATGGATGAGAACACAATGCAGCAGTTCATGGATCTATGGTCGAGAGTACAAGCTTGGGAACCGCGTGTGGAGGAGCAGGACGTGGTCTCTTGGTCCTGGGAGGCTCATGGCCAGTTCACCGTGAGCTCGGCCTATGCGAGCAGATTTTGGGGTCGGGAGGTGGTGTCCACATCAAAGCTGACTTGGAAATCTCGGGCGCCGTTGGAGTGTCACTTTTTTGCGTGGTTGGCCCTCAGAAACTGGTGTTGGACCTCGGACCGGCTAGCAAGGAGGGGTTTGCCGCACCAGGACACGTGCCCGTTTTGTGATCAGGAAGAAGAAATGATAAACCATATTTTGCTCACGTGCGTGTTCGCCAGAATAGCTTGGATGTGCATAAGAGAGGCATTTGGCAGAGCAGACTGGAAACCAAGGCAGGAGGACAAGCTCGGGGAATGGCTTTGCAGCAGAAGCACGGATGGGGCAACGAGGATCAAGGACCTACGTATAGTGATGCTACTCGTAATGTGGGAGCTTTGGAAGCATCGAAATGCCATTGTTTTCGACGGCGATTCCCAATCGATCGAGAGGCTCATCCAGAAGGTGAAGTCTGAGGCCATAGTGTGGGCAAAGGCAGGGCTTATCAAGTGGGAGTTGGGGAGTTTCCAAGGTAGTTTGTATAGGTGGGCTATGAGGGAGGAGTAGGTTACGTGTATCTAGGTGGAGTGGGTGCCAGCTAAGCGCCGCACAGGCATGTAAATGTAACTACTGGTGGAGGCTTTCTTTGCCTTTCTTCTTTAATATAGGATATGCACACTCGTGCATATTCGAGAAAAAAAAGTTATTCGCAAAAAAAGTTTTACTACATAGTTTTGAGCATATCATCCTTATCCTTCATGGTCACAGGTGTGTTAGGAGAGATGTTCCAAGGAACAAAAATATCATTGACTTGAGGGGTGAATATTTATGCACAGCTTCAAAAGGGAACTTTTTATTTATTGTTGTGTGATATGAAGAGTGAAAGGATCAAGATGGACCTACAGGGGGCGAACTTGTCTCCACAATTTGTACTTGTTTTTCTTACAAGTTTAGACTTTGCGGAATAAAGTGTTTACCTAAATGTGACTACAAGGTGCACAACATACATGATGCTAGCAAGGTCAAGGGACCAAAGTAAAACAGAAGTAATTAAGCTCGGATGAGAAATAACTAAATGCACACGATTACAGAAGATGAATCCCGATGTTCACTTCCTTGGGAAAACCAATCACCGTTTGGAAAGGTGCAAGACCACCGAGGTTTCTCGACGTCCCAAGGCTCACCTTCTTCTCCTTGAGCATTCACAGCAAAACCATAAGGCCACCGAACATTTTAGGGGGGAAATTGAGGATGTTACAAAAACTAAGAGCAAAACCCATGGGTGGCACCACCAGAGCCGGATTAGCCTCTTCATCTGCTGCCCCACCGCCTGTGTTCCCTTTTAAATTTTGGGCTTGTTGAGCTATGCCCTAAGCAGAACATTTTCGTACCTACTGTTGTGCTACCTTGTGTGCGGCGGTGTTGCGTGCGTGTGTGTGTTGTGAACTCTTGTTGGACCTTGTGCCTTGTGGTTTGCTTTATATATAAAGCGGGCGAAAGCCTTTTTCGGTAAACCCACGGGTGGGCGCTAACTAAGGCCAGGAACATAAATGTCACAGGAAATAAACTCTGCATGCACCAACCAGTATGGTGTGATGACCTACAAATCTACTGATACCCTGACCTAGCTGAATTCGTTCCCCCAGAGTCAGAGTGCCATAAATTACATGGCTGACGGCAATTTGTAGCAGTTTGCTATGCGTGTGCATGGCCTAATTCAGAGTTGCGGCTGCGGGCACAAAAAGACCTACCTACAGTTAATGAGGGCATCATATGTGCTCCATGGTTCGAGCAGTAGCAGGCAACACTTTCTTCAGAGAGCAGCAGACTGACTTGCCAAAGAGTTTAAGATGTCCAAGTATTAGCCAAATTGCTCTCTTCAATGGTACAAATATACAGGGCGATATACTGCAGCAGGTCCTTCAGATCCATTCTTCTTGTCGGCGTCAGATTCTGTCAACAATCTCAAAGCTTCCCTGCATATTTCAAATTATAGAATCATAAAAGCTCAGATCTGAATGCCTTTTGAGAACTAATGCATGGCTGGTTTTGTGTAAATGGACCAAACAGAAACAGGCACGAAAAATCACAAAAAGCATTAGCCACATTATTGATATGTACTCCCTCCATTCCAAAATAAATGACTCAACTTTGTACTAACTTTAGTACAAAGTTGAGTCATCTATTTTGGAGCGGAGGGAGTAGAACACAATTTCCATGCCTTTAAATAAATCATGGAGCTAAAGTAGATCATCAAGCAGGCTACCTTAACGCCTTCTCAATTCCAACAAATCCTGGCTTCAGTTTGAGACCATCAAGAAATGAATCACATGCTTTTTCGTACTCCTGAAGATACAAAGCTGACTGGATCATCAAAAAGGTTTAGCCGCAAGATTTAACTAAGTGTCAAATCGTGATTCTTTATCACCTTTACTTGCAAATATGAGTAGCCTTCCAGCCAGCATGAGTCTGCGCAGTCAGGCCGCATTTTCCTGCACATATGGGCATCATTTAAAGCACCGTCTCTACCCAGTAGAAGCCGGCAATACCCCCTATTGCCAATCAGGATTGCATCAACATTTTCAAGGTCAAGCATCATGGCCTACAACCAACAAATCAAACAAACAATTACATATTTTTCGACAAATCTGCATATAATCCTCAGATTTCTAGCATCATAAGTGATACATCACATATGGAGATTGTCTCAATGGAAACAGCTCAAGCCAAAACTGCTACCGCAAGCAGGTAAAAGTGGTGGGTAGCCTGGTTCAAGTTGAAAGAGAGAAAAAAGTGTTATCTGTAAGGCTGGTGCAGCAAATGTCAAGAAGTGGGAGGAATCTCTCTGTTCCTAATTGTTCATCTTCATCGATGCAAGGGACACACATCGCATGTCTTAATGGGCCAACCTTGGCTAATGAGTCTATGCACACATCCACACTCAACAAGGTAAAGCTAAAAGCTTTAACAACATACTCAAACATATTAATTAAGATTTGCAGATACAACGCAAAAATATAATAAGTGGCAATGTGACACACTGAAGGTATTAAGACTTTGTATAACAGGGGCATAAGGAAGCAAATGGAACAACTAAGTTCGATCATCTGCTTGGCATGCACTGACCACATTTTACCGTAGTTAACACCATTCCACAAAGAAGTTACAATGCCTGGCACTTCCCCTAATAACCCAAACTAAAAACCACTGTCATGAAACAGTGATCATGATCCACCATGGTCTCGAAGGACCGTCTCAGACCAGGGTAGACCAGGGTAGTTACTGTTAGGAAATATGCAGCTTGTATTTCCAGGAGGCCATAGGCCAGTATATATACATGTACAGGTGTGGAATATATGCAGGAAACCCCTTATACAATAGGGTAAATACGAAAGGTTACATGGCTATATATATAATACTCTAACACCCCCCCCCCTCAAACTCATGGTGGATTAACAGCACTGAGTTTGGAGAGATAGAAGCCATGCTGCGCTCTAGTCTGGGCATTCGTCAGAAAATCCGCCAATTGTAACTCGGAAGGCACATACTGAAGAGCAATAACCCGATCCTGCACACCAGCGCGCACATAGAAAGCATCAACACCAATATGCTTGGTGAGCTCATGCTTCATAGGATCGCGCGCAATGCTAATAGCACTGTCTTTGTCGAGATAAGAGCCGAGTAGGTGTAGTAAATGTAAACACCAAAATCTCAAGTAACCATCGTAACCAAGTCACCTCTGCCACAAAAGAGCCATAACTCGTAACTCAGCCTCTGACTCGAACGGAAAGCTGCGATCTGCTTTCTTCGTCTTCCGTGCAATGAGAGAACCACCAAGAAACACACAGTAAGCAGAAAGTGAACAGCGATCAGAGGGATCACTAGCCCACGTAGCATCCGAATAGGCCTGAAGCTGTAAAGAACTGGAGCGAGGAAAGAATAAACGGTGAGAGATCGTGCCCCGAAGATATCGGAGAACACGAAGGAGGTGACTATAGTGAACCGAAGTGGGAGCAGAGACAAACTGACTCAGAATATGAACCGGATAAGAGATATCCGGACGTGTGACAGCGAGATAGACAAGACTCCCAACAAGATGACGATAACGCGTCGGGTCAGGCAAGGCGTCACCATCAGTATCGCGGAGGTGAACACTGAGCTCCATGGGAGTCTCAACAATGCGCTCATCGGTAAGAGCAGCACGAGTAAGAAGATCATGTATATACTATTCCTGGGATATAAAAAAGCCATCAGAGATAGAAGAGACTTAATCCCAAGAAAGTAGCAAAGAGGTCCAAGATCGGACATAAGAAACTGCTCACTAAGACGGGCCTTTACAAAGGCAATATACTCGTACTCGGGGTCGTCGCCAGTGATGATCATGTCATCAACATAGAGAAGAAGAAGAGTCCGACCACGTGGAGAAAGGTGGACAAACAATGCTGGATCATGAGCACTCGCTGAAAAACTAGCGGCAGTTACCACAGAGGCAAAACGTTCAAACCAGGCACGAGGGGCTTGCTTAAGGCCATAGAGAGAGCGATGGAGACGGCATACCATGCCATCAGGAACAGAATACCCAAGTGGTGGCTGCATGTATGCCTCCTCACGCAGCTCACCGTTAAGAAAAGCATTCTTAACATCAAGCTGAGATACAGACCAGTGGCGTGCAGAAGCCATGGCAAGAAGTGTACGAATAGTGGTCATATGGGCGACAAGAGCAAAAGTCTCGTCGTAATCACGACCATGCTCCTGCTGAAAACCACGAGCCACAAGACGAGCTTTGTAACGCTCAAGTGAACCATCGGAGCGAGTCATAACCTTATAGACCCACTTACAAGTGATGGGACGGACATCTGGAGGAAGAGAAACAAGATCCCATGTACCAGTGCGTTCAAGAGCAGCAATCTCCTCTCGCCATCAAGAATCGCCATTCAGGATGAACAACATCCTGACGATAAGAAGTCGGCTCAAGAACAGCAGCACTAGCGGTTGAAAAACCAAGGCGATCAACAGGCGGAAGCGGACGAGGACGCAAGCCATAGGTAGGCTGAGACGAGGAGGATGACACATCAGCAGATGCATCCACATTACGTGAACGACGAGTGTAATACTGAGGAAAAGCTGGAAGAATACGAGGAGAAATAGCCGAGGTAGAATCAGGAGGTGGAGACGAAGAAATCACCGGGGATGAAGGTGCAGAATCCGGTGACATGCAAGGTGAGGAAATCGGCAAGATCTGGAGAAGTAGAGTGAGCAGGACGGAGAGAAAAGAGCTCAACTGGAGTGATAGGTGTGTCAGAAAAAGTGAGGAAAGAGATATCCTCCACTGAAAAGGTTGAGGAAGATGGACGCGGGTAGAAGGGACGAGACTCATCAAAAGTCATATCCCGAGAAATACGCATCCGACGACCGATGGGATCCCAACAACGATAGCCCTTATGCTCATCACTATAGCCTAAGAAAACACACTCAACAAACTGAACAGTCAGTTTGGTGCGTTCGCGAGGGGCAAGAAGAACATAACAAACACAACCAAACAAGCGAAGCATCGAATAATCAGGAGAACAATCAAAGATACGCTCGAAAGGAACACCACCCTGGAGAGCAGCGAACGGCTGAAGGTTGATGAGATAGGTGGAGGTGAAGATAGCTTCGGCCCAAAAATGAGGTGGAAGAGGAGCGGCGATCATCAACGCACGAGCCGTCTCAAGAAGGTGGCGATGCTTTCGCTCAGCCACGCCATTCTGAGCATGAGCACCAAGACAAGAGAACTGAGGAAGAGTGCCCTGCTCAGCAAGAACACAACGAAACATCTTGGAAATATACTGCCCTGAGTCAAAGACGGAACACACGAATAGGCGAGGAGAACTGAGTGTGAACCATGACAAAGAAACGCTTATAGATGGAAAGAACCTCACCGCGAGAAGTCATAAAATAAAGCCAAGTGTAACGAGAGAAATCATCTATGAAAATAATATAGTATCGATGGCCCCTTTCGCTTAAGGGTGCCGGACCCCATACATCAGAATGGACTAAATCAAAAGGACGCTGAGACACCGACTCACTAGTAGGATAAGGTAACTGAATCTGTTTTCCTAGTCTACAACCCTGACACTCTAAAGAGACATCTCCTGAAGACAGACCCCAGAAGACCTCGACGAACTAATGACGACAAGAGAGACCCACAAAGATGACCAAGTCGATGATGCCACTGCTGGAAGGAGCCGGTAGCTGAAGCGACAGAAGCGGATGGACTGGTGATAGTGGCAGCGGAAGGAACATGAAGCCAGTCTAGCTCCCAAAGACCCTGAGAGTCACGGCGGCGAGGGCCAGCCCCAACCAAAGTGTGCGTTCGACGATCCTGAACAGAACAAGAGTCAACATCAAGGATGACGCGACAACCAGAATCAGTAAGTTGACCGACAGAAAAAAGATTCATGGTAAGTCGAGGAACATGAGCAACATCAGGAACAGAGTAAGAAGGTGTGATAAGAGTGCCTCGACTAGCAACAGAAAGAGGAGTACCATCGGCAGTGAGTACATGAACAGGAAAATCAAGCAATTTAAGAGAGGACAAATGTGAAGAATGAGAAGACATATGAAAAGAAGCTCCGGAGTCCAGAACCCATGGGGATGTACCTGACTGTGTAGAGGGTGGTTGCTCGGTGCGGGAAGCATCAGTCACAGAAGCTGCAGTACCCGTCGAAGGAGAACCTGAAGCGGCAAGCAGACGCTTAAGTCGCATAATATCCTCGCCTACCAAGGCAAGTCAAGATGTCGAAGTAGAAGAAGAAGTCCCTGAAGCTGATGATCGCGCCTTATGCAGGTGTTTCTTCACTGATACTCAACATGACCATCCATATTGCAGTAGCCGCAGTGAGGACGAGACCGACCCTGGCCGCCCGTAGGAGTAGGTAAGAGCGGAGGAGCATTGGAGCAGGATGGGGTCGGTGCAGCAGGCGACATAATAGGAACTCGAGCAGCGAGCACAGAGGGAACCTCAAGTAGACCAGCACCACGTAGGCGAGTCTCCTCAGCACGAATCTCAGAAAGCGCCTTCATGAGGGAGATACGACCACGAGCAAACAACTGAGCATGCCGGGGCTCAAACTCCTTACAGAGCTGAGATAAGAACTCATAGACACGATGAAACTCCAAATCAGTCCGCACAGCCTGGCAACACTGACAAGTACGACAACCAAGAAGGCAGAGAATCGTCGACGCTAGATAGCGTAACTCGTGCATAGAAATCGCCAACACCGGAGTCACCCTGCTGAAGAGCATGTTCTCGCCGGACCACGAGCGGATATAAGGCATCACCAGAGGGCTGATAGCGCTGACGAAGACGGGTCCACATCTCAGATACGGTAGGGAGTCCCAAAAACTCAGAGGCAAACTGAGGCAGGACACTAGCAATGAGAACAGCTACGGCACGGGCATCCTCATCAAGCCACTGAGTGTAAGCAGAAAGAGCCTCATGATAAGTCTGAAGAGCCTCCTCATAAGTCGAAACCTGCTCATCATAAGCATGAATGGCAGCGTCATCTGCAAGCTTAGCTGCATCCTTCGCAGCTTGATCAGCATCGGCAGCAAGAACATGTGGCGTCGGCGGAGTAGGGGCCATAGGTGCAACCGGACAAGGCGGACAACGGACCTCGCTAGAAAGAATGCCCCAAAGACAAATGCCACGCATATGAATGCGCATGAAACCGACAAACTCGATCTAGTTAGTGCCATCAAAGATCACCGGACAACGAGGAACTGACATAGCCTGACAGTGTAGACATTTTTTTTCGTCAACAAGCAGGCAACAACAACTTTCGGTCGTAAGGCAGCATACGAAGACACAACCAGCAGCAGAACGGCGGAGATCAACGGCGGAATCCGGCAAGGGCGGCGCAAATCGGTAGCTGGTGGCCGCCGCTCCAGAGCAAAAGGCGATCCAGAGGGTTGGTGGCGGGGCGATCTGGTGGCTGGAGCGAACCAGGAGTGCACGAGCGCGATCGATCCAGAGGGTTGGTGGCGGAGCGATCTGGTGACTGGAGCGAACCAGGAGTGCACGAGCGCGATCGATCGGGAGAGGCCCGGGCGAGCGCGATCGGGAGAGGCCCGACTATGGGGCGATGGCGACGAGAGGCCCAAGGCCCGACTGCAGGGCGGGGCAGAGCGATCGGATCGATCGGGAGACCTGGCGGGGGAAAGGAAGACGGCGGCTCAACGCGATCGGATCGGTCGGGAGGGGCAGAGGAAGACCGCAGGGCAAGGCGGGCGGATGAAAACCCAGTGGCCGGCGGCAGGAGCGGATCAATGGCATGAGTTGCAGCGTGCAAAAAATTGACCTAGCTCCAATACCATGTTAGGAAATATGCAACTTGTATTTTCAGAAAGCCATAGACCAGTATATATACATGTACAGGTGTGGAATATATGCAGGAAACCCCTTATACAATAGGATAAATACGAAAGGTTACATAGCTATATATATAATACTCTAACAATTACAATGCTTGGCACTTCCCCTAACAAAGAAGTTACAAAGACGGTTTGCAGTGGTGAAAGTCATATTAGCCCAGAGATGAGACCAGGGTAGACCTGTGCAACGAATAGGAATGTTCATTGGTTCCACCGTGGTGCTATCAGGGTCAGTGTGATAGGTGACGCTGCTCTCGATTACGCTAATATAAAAATCTTACAAGGCAGGCAATTATATCAGTGATGCCATGCTCAAAAGCAACTCAATTATGTATGCCCACATGCTCATCTGTGCTGGCACTAATAAGGACACTCATCAAGCCACAACTCACAGTACAGTAAAGGGCGTAAGTGTCTATACACTTCCGGCCACGGCCTTAGGTGTGTCCATGAGCTTTGTGGTACACAATACAATTAATTGTTCACACTTGCACTCCTCTCCTTGTATCGAGAAATGCAACATTAAAAATAGTAGGAAAATACGAACAAAGAAACATAAAGCACATGTATAGTTTACACATTTATCCAGAAAAACATCAGATAGTGATGCAAGGCATTTTAATGATATAAATGAGGAAATAATAGCAGGGAAAGAGAAATGAACTTAAGGAGCTTGAATAGTGCAAATACCATACCGCATTGTAGAATCTAATGCCGCATTGTAATCATCTTTATGCAAAGCTTTGTCTCCTTCTTCTTTCAACTCAGCTACTGACATTTTAGATAAAGGGAGATCCTGAAAATTCAAGTAAATAATGACTCGAGATTGCAGAAATTTATGTGCAAAGAATTTAACAACAACAACAACAAAGCCTTTAGCCCCAAACAAGTTGGGGTAGACTAGAGGTAAAACCCATAAGATCTCGCAACCAACTCATGGCTCTGGCACATGGATAGCAAGCTTCCACGCACCCCTGTCCATAGCTAGCTCTTTGGTGATATTCCAATCCTTCAGGTCTCTCTTACGGACTCCTCCCATGTAAAATTCGGTCTACCCCGCCCTCTCTTGACATTCTCCGCACGCTTTAGCCGTCCGCTATGCATCAAGCTTCGGAGGCTCGGCTGAATATGCCCAAACCATCTCAAACGATGTTGGACAAGCTTCTCTTCAATTGGCGCTACCTCAACTCTATCTCGTATATCATCATTCCGGACTCGATCCTTCCTCGTGTCCACACATCCATCTCAACATGCGCATCTCCGCCACACCTAGCTGTTGAACATGTCGCCTTTTAGTCGGCCAACACTCAGCGCCGTACAACATTGTGGGCCGAACCGCCATCTTGTAGAACTTGCCTTTTAGCTTTTGTGGCACTCTTGTCATAGAGAATGCCAGAAGCTTGGCGCCACTTCATCCATCCGGCTTTGATTCGATGGTTCACATCTTCATCAATACCCCCATCCTCCCGCAAAGATTGACCCCAAATACCGAAGGTGTCCTTCTAAGGTACCACACGCCATCAAGTCTAACCTCCTCCTCCTCACACCTAGTAGTCTTGAAACCGCACATCATGTACTCGGTTTTAGTTCTACTAAGCCTAAACCCTTCGATTCCAAGGTTTGTCTCCATAACTCTAACTTCCTATTTACCCCCGTCCGACTATCATCAACTAGCACCACATCATCCGCAAAGAGCATACACCATGGGATATCTCCTTGTATATCCCTTGTGACCTCATCCATCACCAATGCAAAAAGATAAGGGCTCAAAGCTGACCCCTGATGTAGTCCTATCTTAATCGGGAAGTCATCAGTGTCGACATCACTTGTTCGAACACTTGTCACAACATTATCGTACATGTCCTTGATGAGGGTAATGTACTTTGCTGGGACTTTGTGTTTCTCCAAGGCCCACCACATGACATTCCGCGGTATCTTATCATAGGCCTTCTCCAAGTCAATGAACATCATATGCAAGTCCTTCTTTTGCTCCCTATATCTCTCCATAAGTTGTCGTAACAAGAAAATGGCTTCCATGGTCGACCTCCCAGGCATAAAACAAACTGATTTTTGGTCACGCTTGTCATTCTTCTTAAGCGGTGCTCAATGACTCTCTCCCATAGCTTCATTGTTCTTGAAGATTGGTACTACTATATCAGTGGTCACGCTTGTCACGCTTGTCACTCTTCTTCACGCTTGTCATTCTTCTTAAGCGGTGCTCAATGAGCGATGGGCTCATCAACTTAATTCTCCTGTAATTAGTACAACTCTGAACATCCCCCTTGTTCTTGAAGATTGGTACTACTATACTCCGTCTCCATTCTTCTGGCATCTTGTTTGCCCGAAAAATGAGGTTGAAAAGCTTGGTTAGCCATACTATCGCTATGTCCCCGAGACCTTTCCACACCTCAATGGGGATACAATCAGGGCCCATCGCCTTGCCTCCTTTCATCCTTTTTAAAGCTTCCTTGACCTCCGACTCCTAGATTCGCCTCACAAAACGCATGCTGGTCTCATCAAAGGAGTCATCCAGTTCAATGGTAGAACTCTCATTCTCCCCATTGAACAACTTGTCGAAGTACTCCCGCCATCTATGCTTAATCTCCTCGTCCTTCACCAAGAGTTGGCCTTCTCCGTCCTTGATGCATTTGACTAGGCCAATATCTCTCGTCTTCCTCTCTCGAATCTTGGCCATCTTATAGATGTCCCTTTCGCCTTCCTTCATGCCTAACCGTTGGTAGAGGTCCTCATATGCCCGACCCCTTGCTTCACCAACAGCTCACTTTCCAGCCTTCTTCGCCATCTTGTACTTCTCTATGTTGTCTGCATTCCTATCCAGGTATAGGCGTCTGAAGCGATCTTTCTTCTCTTTAATCGCCTTCTGGACATCATCATTCCACCACCAGGTATCCTTATCTTCGCTTCTCCGTCCCCTGGACACTCCAAACTCCTCCGAGGCCACCTTACGAATGCAAGTCGCCATCTTCATCCACACATTGTCCGCATCCCCTCCTTCCTCCAAGGGCCCTCCTTAATGACCCTCTCCTTGAACGCCTGAGCTACCTCCCCCTTGAGCTTCCACCGCTTCGTTCTAGCGACTTTGGCACGCTTATCCCGCTGGACACGAATCTGAAAGCGGAAGTCAGCAACCACCAGCTTATGCTGGGGTACAACACTCTCTCCAGGTATCACCTTACAGTCTAGGCACGCACGCCTATCTTCTCTTCTCGAGAGGATGAAATCAATCTGGCTAGAGTGTTGGCCACTACTAAAAGTCACGAGATGTGATTCTCTCTTTCTAAAGTGTGTGTTAGCTACAATCATGTTGTAGGCTAGAGCAAAGCTTAAGACATCTTCTCCTTCTTGATTCCTGATGCCATAGCCAAAGCCCCCATGCGCCCCTTCAAAACCTGTGTTAGATGTACCCACGTGGCCATTGAGGTCTCCTCCTATGAAGAGCTTCTCACCAATCGGTACACTCCTAACCATGTCTTCCAGGCCTTCCCAGAACTCCCTCTTGGTGTTCTCATTGTGGCCTACTTGCGGGGCATACGCGCTGATAACATTGAGAACCAAGTCCTCAACTACCAGCTTGACCAGGATAATCCGGTCCCCACGTCTCTTGACGTCTACCACTCCATACTTGAGGCTCTTGTTGATCAAGATGCCTACGCCATTTCTGTTTGTAGCCGTCCCCGCGTACCACAGCTTGAAGCTGGTATCCTCCACCTCCTTCGCCTTCTGTCCTCTCACTCTTTTGGGTTTCATCTCCATAAGAGTGGCTGAGTTTTTACGTTGGCTCGCCAAGCCTATCACAACCCTCCTCCTTTACCCGGGCTTGGGACCGGCTATGTTGAGACAACATAGGTGGAGTTAAAAAGAACAGAAATATTTTCGTAGTTAAACATGTTGTAGTTTCATTCATTCGGTACAATTGCATGTTTTTGTAAACATGTAGAGTAGAAATTATAGTACCACATTGTTCACTAACCCCAAAACTCAATCGCACCGGTTACATCTGATATACTCTGATACAACAAGAGATACAAGATTTGGCAAAGCCAGCAGCAAATTTCTTTTAGCACAAACTCAAAAGAGTGCAAGGGATTTTTGCTCTCACAATTCTCTCAGACCCTTTAGATCAACTTTAGCAGATTTCCGCATATCCCCCTCCCTCCATAAACCACAAATATGGAGGCTAGAGGGGCAAAATCCCCACACTAGCAGATTCGCCATTGCTTCCTTTATCTCCATAATTTTTGGAGGGCGCTCCAAAAAAAGGAGTGCAGCCTCCAAACCCAACCACTATGGCGTTTTTTAACATTCAGCTACCAGTGGGGCAGCATCCTCCACCCACGCCGTCCCCACCCCCCTTGACGATACGAACGAGCAGCGCCAGGTTGCCTTGGCACTCGAGCTCTCTGTCCACGACAAGGACATCCGCCGCATCCAAGATGTCGAGCGCCATCGCTGCTGGACCATCCCCCTCGACGAGACGGATTAGCAACACCAGGTGGAGCTCGCCATGCGCAGGTCCGTTGAGGACATTTGCCGGCACGCCGCCAACCGCCAGTGTGAGCTCCACTACGTGTTACACCAGTTGCGTGAGGACGCCACCTTCGAGGCCGAGCGCCAACACACTGGGCTGCCAGCGAGCCGCTGTCCTCCGACTCCAACTAGACAACATAGGAAGGCAGCCACAGTTATTAGCAATGTCGAATAGCGACATTGCCTATCAATCTAGTCTAGTGGTGTGCACAAATGTCTCTTCTCGACATTTTAGTCGCTAAAATGCGTATGAAGCGACGAATTTTGGCCCAATATATTAACTAACTATTTCTAATCTTGTTCGAGTGTTGATCCAATTTTATGCAGTGTTTTAGTGCGTCCAACTCTGGTTCCTACAGTGCTAGGATTTTCTGTGGCTACACCTGGTCTACCCAGTGGCGGAGGACCGGGAAAATCAAGGTAGGGCAGGGTTAAACCAGAGTACTCAGCAATTTGGATCCACGTCGCTTCCGGCTAAATGTGATGCTAAGAGAGTGTTGTTCAACCCCTCAAATTAAAGCATTAAAATAAGATATAATTTTTCCAATAAATGTAGAAAGTTTACCAATTTTATTAACGGGACAAATCAGTAAGTAAACTGGATCATGCCTTGCCTAATACAGAGTACTACCGGAACCAGCAACCTCGCAACTCTCCACCTCAGTAAATAATAGAAATTTTATAGTTCAAAAGTGTCAAATAAGAATTTACAAGAAATACTCTCAATGATGTCAAGGATGAATATTAACTTTCTTGGTCTAAAGAAGTTCATTAAAAAAATAGCACTACAGCACACAAGTAAATATAAATCATAATAATGTCAACGATGTTATTGCTCATACCTCGAACTTTGGCTCTGCCTTAACATGACTAATTATTCCATCAACGCTCCAATCATCTACAGCTGGAATACGAGAAGAAGTAACTTCATATAGGATCTCGACGGCTTTGCGTGTACCAAAATATGCCGCCAAATGTATTGGCAAGTGACCAAACTATTCAGAAAAAGAGAAAATTGAATATCACCAATGTATTTCCAAGGGAAATAAATTAACACAAGTCCAGCCACACGCAAGACATATAGACAAGAATTTGACCAATAGTACTCCTTTCATGCCCAAAAGTAGGTCATAAGATCCGTTCTTCCGCGTCTAGTACGTATGCTTTCAGGCAATACACGCGTCTGCAAATAATCCAGCAAGTCCTTTCTGTCATAAACTATTGGCTGTGCATCCTATGATGCAGAGACCAGGACACTAACTTATCCATTATCTAAAAAACAGGCAGCAAATTCCTAAATTACTTTACATTACTAGCATTTTTACCAGCATTTTTTTCATAATACAATGTTATCAAATTAGGAGGAAAGAAAGTACATGTAAAATTGGTCAGGGCAAATCAACCAAAACTATTTCTATGTAAACTGTATGAATGTCAAAAAAAATGTCAACTTCAAATGTATGCCATTAATCTTCAAGAAACTAGAAAAGTTGTACATGAAAAAATATGTCAGAAGGCATGAAATTGCAGTATTACAATTAACATG
This sequence comes from Aegilops bicornis, assembly GCA_021605145.1. Classification (NCBI taxonomy): domain Eukaryota; kingdom Viridiplantae; phylum Streptophyta; class Magnoliopsida; order Poales; family Poaceae; genus Aegilops; species Aegilops bicornis. The sequence goes on from CM038671.1 coordinate 124,475,049, forward strand.
TCAGCATTAAAACTTCATTGAGTTAAATGGACCTGAACTAAGCTAACTATTAATTCGATATGACTGACTTCGTGACTCGTATTACCAAAGTTCAAAGATGGATGATGCATAGTTATTCAATGTTACACCCACATGTGTAAACAGCCAATCATGATGTGAACAAAATATACAATATACACAAGTGGAATACAAACTTACTTCATCTTTAACATTGGATCTGCCCCAGCATCCAGTAGGCAATTAAGGGCATCAGTTAGGTCATGTCTTGCAGCAGCAAGCAAGGGGGTCACATTACAGATGCCCTTCACATCCGCACCAGCATAGCATGTAACCGAATCATGGATGCTTCCTCTAAGTAACATGTGTCAGACTTTATCTGTCCACATTTTCGCTAAACTAGGATACATTTTTCAGCTTCACGCATAAGATATTAAGATGTAGCTGTACCTTTACCAGTAGTTTCACACATTTCACTGAGTGACTCTCGATAGCGATCTTGAGAGGTGAAAAGAAACATCCTAGTATCTTGTTACACTAAAAAAGAAATGCAATCACTAGATTAATTTATCAGATGCATAAATAACAAGACAAATAGTGACAAAAAGATGGAACCATGCCACTGTGAGAATGAACCTTAGTGAATGAAAGAACAAAGGGGGAAGTTTGTGGTTTGGTGCAGAATTGCAAAAAACAAAAAAGAGGATGAAAATGAACATCATCACCATAAAATTATTTGGCAGTGGACCATTCAGTACATCACTGATCAGTTCTTCACTACTAGCCTTTAAATCCAGATGACAACCAACACCTTTTTTTCTGATGGAAAGATAACAATTAAAGATTTATGCCCTACTTGAATCAGTGGCATTCCATATTTTGGGTCATCACACCTAGAAAAAACAGGCCCAAGAAAGGAAAAACTATGACCTTGTCAGTTGTGCTGAATTTAATCATCTCGAACAATTCATCCTTTTTTTAGCATGACAATAGCAGCAACCCCATGTAAGGAAGTTTCTGCAAGTAAACCTTATCTCCAATACAATAGGACACTAATTTCCGGCCATTATTTTTTAACCATCCTTATCAATTTGTGGGATTCATTCCCTCTAGACAAGATGCATACTGTTGCAGGTGTAAATGAAGTGATTTCTTATGTTAATTTTTTATGATTTTTTGCTTTTTAGATTCAACAACAAAGCCTTTAGTCACAAACAAGTTGGGGTAGGCTAGAGCTGAAACCTATAAGATCTCGTAACAACCTCATGGTTCTAGTACATGGATAGCTAGTTTCCACACACCCCTGTCCATGGCTAGTTCTTTGGTGATACTCCAGTCCTTCAGATCTCTTTACGGACTCCTCCCCTGTCAAGTTCGGTCTACCCCGACCTCTCTTCACATTATCAGCACGCTTTAGCCATCCGCTATGCACTGGAGCTTCTGGAGGCCTGCGCTGAATATACCCAAACCATCTCAGACGATGTTGGACAAGCTTCTCTTCTATCGGTGCTACCCCAACTCTATCACGTATATCATCATTCCGGACCCTAATCCACTATGATTTGGATATTTGATCCGAGGGGCCTCTGGCCTGATAGCACTAACCATCACGTGGGCATAGTATGGGCGTTCTGCGTCGTATACATCAGCCGAAGCTTAATAGACGTCAGCGAATGAGCGGCACGCGCCAGGTTGGACTGCGTAAGCACCTGCCTTGTTGAAGGAGGTAGCTAGGTCTGCTCACCGACCGCCCACGCAACGTGCAGGAGTTCCCGGGGAGGATGGCCCATGACCCCTGGGGGCATAGGTTTAGTCCGGCGTGCTGACCTCTCTATTAAGCCTAGGTCGGGTTGCGGCGTATTGTTTGGCCGAGGCCGGGCATGACCCAGGAAAGTGTGTCCGGCCGGAGTTAAGCGAGCGTGGTGGGTAAGTTGGTGCACCCATGCAGGGAAGAAAACATCTATCGATAGCCTGTCCTACAGTAACGGACACTTGGATTTGTATCTCGATCGATACAACTAGAACTGGATGGTGATGAGTAATGGATTGTGATGATAACTGGATAGTATGGCTCTGGGATTACTTTCTCGCAGGGAGTCGAGAAAGGATCTCTGGCCGAGGTTGATAACACTTCTACTACTTTACTTTATGCTACTCTACTCCTTCCGGTTCTTTGCAAGATGGTGGTTTCCAGAAGATGCTAGTCTTTGATAGGACTAGGCCTTCTCTCTATTCTGGCATTTCTGCAGCCCAGTCCACATATACAGCCTTCCTTTGATAATGTTGCATATGTTGTGTAGATCCTTGCTTGCAAGTACTTTGGATGAGTACTCACGGTTGCTTTGCTTCCCCTTTCCCCCCTTCTTTCTTCTTTCTGGTTCTTGCAACCAGATGGTGGAGCCCAGGATCCAGACGACACCACCGACGACTACTACTACCCCGAGGGTACCTACTACTACGTGGAGGCCGCCGACGACCAGGAGTAGTTAGGAGGCTCCCAGGCAGGAGGCCTTGCCTTTTCGATCGTTCTCGCTTTTGTGCTAGCCTTCTTAAGGCAAACTTGTCTAACTCATGTCATACTTAGATATGGTTGCTTCAGCCCGACTCTTGTGTATTCGAGCTTATGTATTTGAGCCCTCGAGGCCCTCGGCTTGTAATATAAAGATTGTATTATTTTAATTTGTGTCTAGAGTTGTGTTGTGATATCTTCCCGTGAGTCCTTGATCTTGATCGTACACATTTGCGTGCATGATTAGTGTATGATTAAATCGAGGGCGTCACAAGTTGGTATCAGAGCCGACTGCCTGTAGGTAGCCCCCTTTCCAACTCCTTGGCCGAAGTTGAGTCTAGTCACTGAAAACTTTTACTAACATGGTTGTGTGTCTTACGGGCCCACGTCGCCATTGGGTGGTATTAGGATCTTTTACTCCTCGTCTATACTCTGGGACTCTGAACTCTCTTCTACTCGGGTTAAACGAATTTACTAACTCTAACATTAGGATCCCGTGACCACATTCACCCCAAAGTTGGATAAGCCATAGTTATTCCTTAGAATAGCAACTTGAATAGTACACACAATGTCGTGTTGACTACTATGTGGTATCCATCGTACCTCTTTCTTTATGCATGTTTCATCATGAATGATCCTTTGTCTTTGCAAATGCTCAATGCTGAACTACCCACTGTTACATGTTAGCAGAATGGTTAGACCTGCTGGTCGTGGCCGTGGTGCCAACGATCCACCACCGCCCGAATTCTTTGATGGAATGATGCAACAGTTTGAGCTGAATCATCAATTCATGGAAGGAATGATGGCTCAGTTCCCTCGCCCCAACATGAATCAACAGCCAACCCCAGTAACTCTGCAGGACTTCATGCGCCTCAACCCAACTATTTGCCGCAGCTCAACTCAGCCCCTTGATGCTGATGACTGGCTCCGCGACATCACATATGAAATGGAGTCTGCTAGTGTGGCCCCTGCTAGCTACGTCACCTTTGCATCTTTCTTTACAAGGGTCCCATTGCTCAATGGTGGGACAGCCACAGGCGTACCCTACCTGCTGGAACGGTCATCACTTGGTCGGATTTCCAAGTCGCTTTCCGTGCCGCTTCATTCCTCGTGGAATCATGGACAAGAAGAAGCGAGTTCCACAACCTCACCCAAGGCAACAAGTCCGTAGATGCTTATCAACGGGAATTCTGGACTTGTCACGTTATCTTTGAAGAAGACATTGCTACGATGCTCGTAAGCAAGAGAAGTTTCGTGATGGTCTTCACCACGATATCAAGCTAGCATTGCTCGTTCATGACTTTGCCGACTTCGCCACCTTGGTGAACAAGGCTATTCAGTCGAGGCGGTCTTGAGGAACACCAGGATCCCTCAGTGCAGCCGTGACGCTTAGCTCATCTTCGGGCCCGTCGGTAGAAGCGTCGGATATGGATTCCCCACGGCATGTATCGTCCAACCGCACCGCACCAAGACAGTCCTATGCTGCACCTCGTCTTTCCCTCCACCATGAGGCAGCCCCTTCGGGCTATACCACCCCAAGCTTCTGCTCCCAACCCCAATGATGGTATGTGCTTCAAGTGTGGCCTTCCAGGTCACCGTTCCAGGAAATGCCCTCAGAATCAGAATCAGCTGGCTCTGCCTTCAACTGGTCATAATAATCAGCCCCATAACAACAATGCTAGACCTTATGGTCGTGGTCAGGCTAATCATGTCGATCTGAATGAAGCTCAAGACCAGCCTGCCACTGTGATGGGTACTCTTCTCGTTAATTGATGCAAGCTTACATTTTATTCGATTTAGGAGCATCGCATTCATTCATGTCAGAAAATTTTGCTTACGCACATGACATTCGATGCGAGCCCATGAACACTCCGATAGTGGTACGCACCCCTGCGGGTCAGTGTCGAACTACCATGATTGGTCGCGACGTCCCCGTTGAAATTGAAGGGTTGGAATTTCATGTTTCTCCCATTATTTTGGAGTCCTCCAATATTGACCTCATTCTGGGAATGGAATGGTTGAAAGCGCATACTGCCTCTATCGTTTGCGCCACCAAGGTCGTTCACCTCCTACATCCTTCCGATGAGATAGGAACCTACCATGCTTAGCTTGTTCAAAACGCTGAAGCACGACTTTATGCTTTGAATGCGTTGAACGCAGCACCTCTTGAGGGAATTGAAAAGATTCCAGTCGTTCGCGACTTCCAAGACGTTTTTTCCAGAAGAACTTCCAAGAATACCCCCTGCCCGGGCCGTTGAGTTCGTCATCAACTTGAAACCAGACACCTTTCCTATTGCCAAACGACCCTACAAGATGCCACCTCATTAACTCCTTGAACTTAAGGAGGAAATCGACAAATCTCTTCACAAGGGTTTCATTCGTCCAACTTCCTCTGCTTGGGGAGCACCTTCTCTCTTCGTTAAGAAGAAGGACGGAACGAACCGTTTGGTCCAAGACTACCGTCCTATCAACCAAGCTACAATTCAGAACAAATATCCCCTTCCTCAGATCAATGATTTGTATGATCAACTGGCTGGTTCATCGATATTCTCTAAGCTCGACTTGAGGTTGGGTTACCACCAGATCCGTGTTTGTGAAGAGGATATTCCAAAGACCGCATTCGTGACTCATTATGGTTCTTACGAGTACACCGTCATGTCATTCGGTTTAACCAATGCTCCAGCTACATTCTCTCGTCTGATGAACTATCTATTCATGGATTACCTCGACAAGTTCGTCGTAGTCTATCTGGATGATATTCTTGTATATTAGAAGAATAAAGAAGAACATGCTGAACATCTTCGTCTTTGTTCGGAAAAGCTTCGAGAGCATCAACTTTATGCCAAGTATTCCAAGTGCGAATTTGTTACCCAAGTCACCTACCTTGGTCATGTCATCTCCAAGGATGGTATTGCCGTCAACCCAGAGCGTTCAGGCTATTCTCTTGGACCCCTCCGAACCTATCAAGCAAGTCAGAAGCTTTCTCGGACTAGCCAGCTACTGTCGCCGCTTTGTCGAGAATTTCTCCAAGATCGCCAAGCCACTGACTAATCTGCTTCACAAAGGCGTTAAGTTCGACTGGACAGACAAATGTCAGGAAAGTTTCCAGGCACTCAAGGACAAGCTGACTTCTACCCCAGTGCTTGCTCCCCCTGATTCCCGCAAGGACTTCGTCATCTATTGCGACGCTTCACGTCAAGGATTAGGCTGTGTCCTAATGCAAGAGCGCAGAGTGATTGCTTATGCCTCCCGTCAAGTGCGTCCTCATGAAGAGAACTACCCAGTTCATGACCTCGAGCTTGCAGCGGTTATCTTTGCACTGAAGCTATGGAGACAGTACCTTCTCGGTAATCATTGCGAGATCTTCACCGATCATCAGAGTCTGAAGTACTTGTTTACTCAGCCAGATCTGAACCTCCGTCAGCAGCGATGGATGGAAGCTATTACAGACTACAATTGCGGTATATCCTATACCCCTGGTAAAGCTAATGTAATGGTCGATGCCTTGAGTCGCAAGTCATATTGCAACAGTCACATGGTCTACAAAGCTCAACCCCGCCTTTATGAAGAGCTATGCAAGCTGAACCTTCAACTAGTTCCACAGGGTTCTCTGAATAACCTTGTCTTGGAACCAACTCTGCTGAAAGCAATTAAGTCTGCTCAAGCCAAAGATGCTCACGTTGATTTGATGAAAAAAGATCTTGCCTTAGAGAAATCCAGAGATTTCTCACTTCATGAAGATGGAACCTTATACTTCAGAGAACGCATTGTAGTACCCCGGTTCGAGCTTATGACAGAGAAGGTGATGAAAGAAGCGCATGACACCCCTCTCTCTATTCATCCAGGAAGTACCAAGATGTATCTAGACATCCGTCAGAAGTACTGGTGGTCTAATATGAAGCAAGACATTGCTCGATATATTGAAGAATGTGAGTGGTCGCGTCAAAGCAGAACATCAGAAACCGGCTGGACTTCTGCAACCGCTTCCGGTTCCTGAATGGAAGTGGGATAAGATCCAAATGGACTTAAATCCTTTGGCCTTCCCAAGTCTCGAGAAAAGGTAACGATGCTATCTTTGTCGCCATCGACCAATTCTCGAAGGTTGCTCACTTTACGCGATCAAGGAGACTATCACTTTGCTAGTCAATTAGCAAACTTGTATATCTCGAGAATTGTGTCACTCCACGGCATTCGAAGGAGATCGATTCGCACTGGCGGTATTTTCACTTCTAAGTTACGGGATAGTTTCCAAGGGCAATGGGAACTCATATTACCCGGAGCAATCGCTTATCATCCCCAATCCCAAGGCCAAGTCGAGCGAGTCAATCAAATTCTTGAAGACATGCTTCGGGCTTGTGTTATTTCTTTTGGCAAGAAGTGGGAAGAATCTCTCCCTTATGCGGAGTTCTCTTATAACAACAGTTATCAAGCCAGCTTGAAGATGGCACCCTTCGAAGTGCTATATGGATGTAAGTGCCGAACCCCTCTGTATTGGTCAGAAACTGGGAAACAGACACTCATTGGTCCAGACATTATTCAACAAGCTGAAGAGCAGGTTCGCATTGTCCGGGATAATCTCAAAGCGGCCCAGTCCTGTCAGAAGAGCAACTATGACCGGAAAAACTGGGGTTCAACTTATCAACCCGGTGAACAAGCTTATCTGCGTGTCACTCCTTTGAGAGGCACTCATCGGTTTGGAGTCAAGGGCAAGCTAGCTCCACGCTACATTGGTCCCTTCCGCATTCTCGCCTGGCCGTGGACCGGTGGCTTATCAATTGGAGTTGCCACCTCAGTTCTCTCACGTTCATGACGTCTTCCACGTGTCGCAACTTTGTCGATGCTTCAAGGATCCAGAACGTGAAGTGGATCCAGAATTGATTGAAATTCAAGATGATCTCACATACAAACAGCATCCGATCCGCATTCTTGATGAAGCTGAACGTCGAACCCGCCAGAAGGTTACCAAGTTCCTCAAGGTGCAATGGTCGAATCATTCTAAAGATGAAGCCACTTGGGAACGCGAGGATAACCTCCATGCTGAATACCCCGACCTGTTCCCTTCTACCTCTTAATTCTCGGGATGAGAATTTCTTTTAGAGGAGGAGAGTTGTAACACCCCGGTATAATGATGCTACAAAGAACCCACAGGGTTAAGTTAATCATTTTGCTAAACAGTGTTTGATCATCATTGTCTCCTCTCTCTTTTAAATTCGATTGAATTCAATTTCAAATTATGAGTGAATTCCAAAATGCTCAGACATGAAAACTAAAATGTTCATCATGTGGAACATATTATTCTGGTAATATTGGTGGTGAACCAACATTTTTTTGCAAAATGTCTAAGTGGCCTCAAAAAGCTAAAACAGAAAAGCTTTTTAAAAAAAGAAAGGAAAAGGCCTCCCCCCTCAACTGGGCCGACTGGCCCAGCTGGCCACCGCGCCCCCCATGGGCCTCAGCCCACCTAGCAGCCCAACAGGCCATGTGGCCCACTCCTCCCCTCCTGCCTCCCACCTCCCACTTGTTCCCCGACCAGTCGCTCTGGCGCCGTCCCGGGACCCGCCTCGCCGGGCGGCCTTGAGGCGAGGGATAAAGCTTGCGCCTCCCCGACGCCTCGGCCCCCTCGTCTCCCACTCACCTCACCACTTGCCCCACTCCGCCTCTCCCTCTCCCCACCAAATTCCTCCTCGCTCCCCCTCACTCTTCTCCTCCCTCACCGAGCGCAGCCGCTGCCGCGCGCCGTCGATCCCACGCTCCCCGTCGACCCCTCGCCTCGCCCCGATGAGGTAGCGCTCTGCCGTCGTCCTCTGCGTCGTCCGGTCCAAGCCATTGGAGCCGGAAGCCACCGAGACGAGCCCGACGACCTCTTCTTCCCCTACGTCCATCTTCAACTCCGGCGATGATTCCGGTGACGACACGCCTCCCCGAGCCCATTTGAGCACAACTACAGGGCCCGGTGAGCAGTCCTCGTCCTCCTCCCTGTCTCCCCGTGCGTTTCCGTCGCCGTAGTGGTTGCATTGGAGATGCCCAAACGCCCCGCCGTGGATCTCGTCGCCGGCGAGACTCCAGTGGCCAAATGGTCACAAGCCAGCGCCCGTTGCACGCGCCTCTTCACGTAGGTCTCGCATGGCCTCTCAGTTCGCTCGCTAACGCGCTGCATCGCCGTTCCCTCTCACGCCCGACTCCGGCCGTCCGCCGATGAGCTCGCCGCGCTCGATTCCGTCCTCCCCTGCTTGTGCAACGAATGCCGCCCGACACGCGCTGACATGCACGTTCGAACGCACCTGGACGGATGTCAAACGGAGCCCTGTGCTCGTTTTCCGGCCGTCTCCGGCGAATGGCCGCCGCGGGAGAGGCTCGTCGGAGCTCTCTCCGGTGCCCCACCTACCTGGCACCGGCAGGGGCCGCCTCTGGGCCGCTGCCCGTGGGCCCCTGGACCCAGTTGACCACGTTGACCGTAGTCAACTATGCTGACTGGGCACTCAGTGCCACTGACACGCGGGCCCCCCACATAATTAACCTAATTAAAACATTTTCCTAAATAAGCATAATTAGCTAAACTAATGAGTCGCTGACTAGTGGGGTCCATCAAGAATTATTACATTTAAATTAAAATGAACTGTCATAGCCCACTCCCAATGACAGGTGGGACCCATTGGCGGTTTGACCCGGTCGGGGTGCATTGACCTTGATGTCATGCAGACACTCTGCTGATGTCATAACTCCATTTCTGTTAATTCAAATAATTTCTAAAAATGGTTTAATCTTTGAAAATTCATAGAAAATAAACCGTATCTCGGATGACAATGTTTTCTATATGAAAGTTGCTAAGAAAAATTCAACGAATCCAAATACTCGGTCCGTTCATCTGTCACATGCCTCTAACTATCTGAACATGGAACTTTGCCCCTCCGGTCATCTGTGTGACACAGGTCCGGAACAGGGAAAACATTCTCGGTTGATTCCCCCCTTCACCTTTATCGTGTAGCCATACGTTAGGTCACTCCCGGCATAGCATATTGCCACGTTCTGCTTTGTGATGCTATGCTTGCTTTATATTTACTGTTTCTTCCCCCTCTTCTCTCCGGTGAGACCCCAAGACCGATGCCGCTGTGATCGACTACGTCGACGACGACCCCTCCTTGCGAGCAACGGGCAAGCCCTCCCTTTGATCATCCCGATATCGCCCATTCCATTCTCTCATGCTTGCATTAGATTTTGCTACTGTTATTGATTGCTCCTATTCTGCTGCATAGCCTATTTTTGTATCTGCTATTGTACCTTACCTGCTTATCCTAAACTACTTAGTATAGGTTGGTTAGAGATCCATCAGTGACCCCCACCTTGCCCTTGTTGCCCCTGCTTCATCACCGAAGACTCGATCAACGGGATCGAAGACCAGGCCCCGGCACCGCACATCACTTCCCCTTAGTTGCTCGACCTACTGGGTTTCTATCGAGTGCCGAGGGTGAGACCTCTACAGCACTTCTGATGTTAACCCTGTAGTGTAGCTATTCGGTCGTGGTCATCGAGGGTGATTCCGCCTTAACCACTTCCGATACGACTCTGTCGTGCAGCCCCTCAAGTGTGAACCTCGGGGTGATTCCTCTTACGTTCACCTTGATGATTACATCGAGTGGAATTCACCGGGGGTGATTCCTCGGGTTTTCCCTTTATGTTTAGACACACGATTACTATGATTGCTATGACTTTACACTGTACCATGTTACTAAAGACGGGTCGGCCACGAGGGGTACCCGCGAGCTTAATTGCAGTGATGTGGAGACGGGTTGACTGGAGGGTGCCCATGAGATAATTACGAGGCGTGGCGGGCATTCCCTAGCCCTTTCCGCAAGTCCTCGAGACGGCGCAACGGGGTCACATCTTTCGTGAGTCTCTGCTTGTTTCCGCGCGTTACAAATACACTATGATTTTGATATTTTATCCGAGGGGCCTCGACACGATAGCACTAACCATCACGTGGGCATAGTATGGGCGTTCTGCGTCGTATACATCAGAAGCTTAATAGACGTCGGCCGATCGAGCGGCGCCGGGTTGGACTGCGTAAGCACCTGCCTTGTTGAAGGAGGTAGCTAGGTCTGCTCACCGGCCGCCCACGCAATGTGCAGGAGTTCCCGGGGAGATGGCCTATGACCCCTGGGGGCATAGGTTTAGTCCGGCGTGCTGACCTTGCTATTAAGCCTAGGTCGGGTTGCGACGTATTGTTTGGCCGAGGCCGGGCATGACCCAGGAAATTGTGTCCGGCCGGAGTTAAGCGAGCGTGGTGGGTAAGTCGGTGCACCCCTGCAGGGCAGAAAACATCTATCGATAGCCTGTCCTACGGTAACAGACACTTGGAGTTGTATCTTGATCGATACAACTAGAACTGGATGGTGATGAGTAATGGATTGTGATGATAACTGGATAGTATGGCTCTGGGATTGCTTTCTCGCAGGGAGTCGAGAAAGGATCTCTGGCCGAGGTTGATAACACTTCTACTACTTTACTTTATGCTACTCTACTCCTTCCGGTTGCTGCAAGATGGTGGTTTCCAGAAGATGCTAGTCTTCCGGTTGCGTGCATGATTAGTGTATGATTGAATCGAGGGCGTCACACAAGCCAAGCAATTGTTTCGTGCTTTAGTAATCTCAAACCTATAAACTTTCACGCAATATATGAGCACGAGCCATGGACATAGCACTATGGGTGGAATAGAATATGATGATGGGGGTTATGTGGAGAAGACAAAAAAGGATAAAGTATCACATCAACGAGGCTAATCAACGGGCTATGGAGATGCCCATCGATTGATGTTAATGCAAGGAGTAGGGATTGCCATGCAACAGATGCACTAGAGCTATAAATGTATGAAAGCTCAACAAAAGAAACTAAGTGGGTGTGCATCCAACTTGCTTGCTCACGAAGACCTAGGGCACTTGAGGAGGCCCATTGTTGGAATATACAAGCCAAGTTCTATAATGAAAAATTCCCACTAGTATATGAAAGTGATAACTCAAGAGACTCTCTATATGAAGAACATGGTGCTACTTTGAAGCACAAGTGTGGAAAAAAGGATAGTAACATTGCCCCTTTTTATATCTTTTTGGGGGGGCCTTCTTTTTTTATTTGGCCTTTTTTTGGGACAATGCTCTATTAAATGATGATCATCACACTTCTATTTATTTACAACTCAATGATTACAACTCGATACTTAGAACAAAGTATGACTCTATATGAATGCCTCCGGCGGTGTACCGGGATATGTAGTAAACCAAGAGTGACATGTATGAAAGAATTATGAACGGTGGCTTTGCCACAAATACTATATCAACTACATGATAATGCTAGCAATATGACAATAATGAATGTGTCATGATAAACGGAATGGTGGAAAGTTGCATGGCAATATATCTCGGAATGGCTATGGAAATGCCATAATAGGTAGGTATGGTGGCTGTTTTGAGGAAGATATAAGGAGGTTTATGTGTGAAAGAGCGTATCATATCACGGGGTTTGGATGCACCAGCGAAGTTTGCACCAACTCTCAGTGTGAGAAAGGGTAATGCACGGTACCGAAGAGGCTAGCAATGATGGAAGGGTGAGAGTGCGTATAATCCATGGCCTCAACGTTAGTCATAAAGAACTCACATACTTATTGCAAAAATCTACAAGCCATAAAAAACCAAAGCACTACGCGCACGCTCCTAGGGGGATAGATTGGTAGGAAAAGACCATCGCCCGTCCCCGACCGCCACTCATAAGGAGGACAATCAAAGAACACCTCCTATTTCAAATTTGTTACATAACGTTTACCATACGTGCATGCTACGGGACTTGCAAATTTCAACACAAGCATTTCTCAAATTCACAAGTACTCAACTAGCACGACTTTAATATTATTACCTCCATATCTCAAAACAATCATCAAGCATCAAACTTCTCTTAGTATTCAACACACTCATAAGAAAGTTTTTACTATTTTTACCTAGCATATTAGGATTTTTAAGCAAATTACCATGCTATTTAAGACTCTCAAAATAATATAAGTGAAGCATGAGAGATCAATAGTTTCTTTAAAACAAATCCACCACCATGCTCTAAAAGATATAAGTGAAGTACTAGAGCAAAACTATATAACTCAAAAGATATAAGTGAAGCACAAAGAGTATTCTAATAATTTCCAAATCATGTATGGCTCTATCAAAAGGTGTGTAAATCAAGGATGATTGTGGTAAACTAAAAAGAAAAGACTCAAATCATACAAGACGCTCCAAGCAAAACACATATCATCTGGTGAATAAAAATATAGCTCCAAGTAAAGTTACCGATGGAAGTAGACGAAACAGGGGATGCCTTCCGGGGCATCCCCAAGCTTTGACTTTTTGGTGTCCTTAGATTATCTTGGGGGTTCCATGGACATCCCCAAGCTTTGGCTCTCTCCACTCCTTGTTCCATAATCCATCAAAAGATTTCACCCAAAACTTGAAAACTTCACAACACAAAACTCAACAGAAATATCGTGAGCTCCGTTAGCGAAAGAAAACAAAAGACCACTTCAAGGTACTGTAATGAACTCATTTTTTATTTATATTGGTGTTAAACCTACTGTATTCCAACTTCTCTATGGTTTATAAACTATTTTACTAGCCATAGATTCATCAAAATAAGCAAACAACACACGAAAAATAGAATCTGTCAAAAACAGAACAGTCTGTACTAATCTGTAACTAACGCAAACTTCTGGAACTCCAAAAATTCAGCCAAAATAGGAAGACCTAGGCAATTTGTTTATTGATCAGAAGAAATTGGAATCAGTATTTTTTCACGTTCTGGTGATTTTTAACAATTGTTTTCGTGAACCGAAAGTTTCTGGAAATTACAGCAAGATCAAATAACTATCATCCAAGAAGATCCTATAGGTTTAACTTGACACAAACACTAACTAAAACATAAAAACACATATAACCAGAGGCTAGATATAATATTTATTCCTAAGCAAAAGCAAAAAAACTAAAAATAAAATTGGGTTGCCTCCCAACAAGCGCTATTGTTTAACGCCCCTAGCTAGGCATAAAAGCAAGGATAGATCTAGGTATTGCCATCTTTGGTAGGCAATCCATAAGTGGCTCTCATGATAGATTCATATGGTAATTTTATTTTCTTCCTAGGGAAGTGTTTCATGCCTTTCTTTAATGGAAATTGGAATCTAATATTCCCTTCCTCCATATCAATAATTGCACCAATCGTTCTAAGAAAAGGTCTACCAAGAATAATAGGACATGAAGGATTGCAATCTATATCAAGAACGATAAAATCTACGGGCACATAATTCCTATTTGCAACAATAAGAACATCATTAATTCTTCCAATAGGTTTCTTAATTGTGGAATCCGCAAGGTGCAAGTTTAGAGAGCAATCATCAAAATCGCGGAAATCTAGCAAATCACACAAGTTTTGAGAATAGTGGAAACAATAGCACCCAAATCACATAAAGCATAAAAATCATGATCTTTGATGTTAATTTTAATAGTTGGTTCCCACTCATCATAAATTTTTCTAGGGATAAAGACTTCCAACTCAAGCTTTTCCTCATAAGATTGCATCAAGGCATCAACAATGTGTTTAGTAAACGCTTTATTTTGACTATAAGCATGAGGAGAATTTAGCATGGATTGCAACAAGGAAATACAATCAATTAAAGAGTAACTTTCATAATTAAATTCCTTGAAATCCAAAATAGTGGGTTTAGCAACATCTAAGGTTTTAATCTCTTCAATCCCACTTTTATTAATTTTAGCATCAAGATCTAAAAACTCTGAATCTTTGGAACGCCTTCTAGGTAGAGGTGGATCATATTCAGTCCCATCATTATCAAGATTCATATTGCAAAACAAAGATTTAATAGGGGACACGTCAATAACTTTTAGATCTTCATCTTTATTTTCATAGAAATCCGGTTTAGCGGCCATCTTATCCGATATTTCAGTAGTCAACTTCTCAAGACGAGCAATTTGGGATCTTAAACCATCGAACTCTTTAGACATATCATCGAGCTCTTTATTCATATAATTCATAAAAAAAAATTGTTCCTTAAGCTCGTTTCTGAAGAAATTATTATGCTCAAATTGTAGAACCATAAAACTCCTGACGTTGCTTTCTATCTCTTCTAATCTTTTAAGGTGAAGATCACCAAATCTAGGTAGAGCCATCGCGACAAACTAGCAATCCAACACACGAGCAAACAAAAAGCAAGCGAAAAAGAGGCAAACAGAAAAGAGAGGGCGAATAAAACGGCAAGGGTGAAGTGGGGGAGAGGAAAACGAGAGGCAAATGGCAAATAATGTAATGCGGGAGATAAGGGATTGTGATGGGTACTTGGTATGTTGACTTTTGCGTAGACTTCCCCGGCAACAGCGCCAGAAATTCTTCTTGCTACCTCTTGAGCACTGTGTTGGATTTCCCCGAAGAGGAAAGGATGATGCAGCAAAGTAGCGTAAGTATTTCCCTCAGTTTTTGAGAACCAAGGTATCAATCCAGTAGGAGGCTACGCGCGAGTCCCTCGTACCTACACAATGCAAATAACTCCTCGCAACCAACGCGATTAGGGGTTGTCAATCCCTTCACGGTCACTTACGAGAGTGAGATCTGATAGAGACAGATAATATTTTTGGTATTTTTATGATAAAGATGCAAGGTAAAAATAAAAGCAAAGTAAAAAAGCAAAGGCAATAATAAAGTGATGGAAGATTAATATGATGAAGATAGACCCGGGGGCCATAGGTTTCACTAGTGGCTTCTCTCAAGAGCATAAGTATTTTACGGTGGGTGAACAAATTACTGTTGAGCAGTTGACAGAATTGAGCATAGTTATGAGAGTATCTAGGTATGATCATGTATATAGGCATCACGTCCGAGACAAGTAGTCCGACTCACCTTTTGCATCTACTACTATTACTCCACTCATCGACCGCCATCCAAAGATGCATCTAGAGTATTAAGTTCAAGAAAATAGAGTAACGCCTTAAGCAAGATGACATGATGTAGAGGGATAAATTCATGCAATATGATAAAAACCCATCTTGTTATCCTCGATGGCAACAATACAATACGTCCCTTGCTGCCCTGCCGCCATCGGGAAAGGACACCGCAAGATTGAACCCAAAGCTAAGCACTTCTCCCATTGCAAGAAAAACCAATCTAGTAGGCCAAACCAAGCTGATAATTCGAAGAGACTTGCACAGATAACCAATCATACATAAAAGAATTCAGAGAAGATTCAAATATTGTTCATAGATAATCTTGATCATAAACCCACAATTCATCGTTCTCAACAAACACACCGCAAAAATAAGATTACATCGAATATATCTCCACAAGAGAGGGGGAGAACATTGTATTGAGATCCAAAAAGAGAGAAGAAGCCATCTAGCTACTAACTATGGACCCAAAGGTCTGAGGTAAACTACTCACACTTCATCGGAGGGGCTATGGTGATGATGTAGAAGCCCTTCGTGGTGGATGCCCTCTCTGGCGGAGCTCCAGAACAGGCCCCAAGATGGGATCTCGTGGGTACAGAAGGTTGCGGCGGTGGAATTAGGTTTTTGGCTCAGGGGTACATAGGTATATATAGGAGGAAGAAGTACGTCGGTGGAGCAACATGGGGCCCACGAGGGTGGAGGGCGCGCCCTGGGGGGGTAGGCGCGCCTCACCTCGTGCCCTCCTCAAGCTTCCTTGACTTAGGGTCCAAGTCTCACGGATCACGTTCGGTGAGAAAATCACATTCCCGAAGGTTTCATTCCGTTTGGACTCTGTTTGATATTCCGTTTCTTGAAACTCGAAATAGGCAAAAACAAAGCAATTGGGCTGGGCCTCCGGTTAATAGGTTAGTCCCAAAAATAATATAAAAGTGGATAATAAAGTCAAATATTGTCCAAAACAGTAGATAATATAGCATGGAGCAATAAAAAATTATAGATACGTTGGAGACGTATCACGCGCCTGCCATGGGAGCGGTTGCAAAAGACAGTATGCAGACAGGAGAGGAGCTCGGCGCACCTACTGGCGCGCCAAATGTCGGATGTGGGGTTCCAGCAAACCCTTAAGGTTCGAACACTGGGGTGCGCATGAAGTCTTCCCTCCTAGCGATCTACGCTCTAGCTCGCTAGGATCTTGCGGACGAACTCGACGAACTCACAACACAGAGAGACACAAGGTTTATACTGGTTCGGGCCACCGATGTGGTGTAATACCCTACTCCAGTGTGGTGGTGGTGGATTGCCTCTTGGGCTGTTGATGAACAGTACAAGGGAAGAACGGCCTCCTGAGGTTGAGGTGTTCTTGTGCGTATGAACTTGTGGCGTGAATCCCTCTGTTTCGGATTCGTCCCCCTCCTACTATGGTGGCTAGCTCTACTTATAAGGGCCCTGGTCCTCTTCCCAAATATAGAGCGGGAAGGGAGCCAACAACGGCGGGCAAATTTGAAGGGGGGCAGCTGGTACAAGCTATCCTGACGAAAGCGGTCTTCGCCTGCGAAAAGCTCTGGGGTGACGCCGTCTTGGGCTCCATGATGACCTCCACCTTGCCGTCCTCCTGGTCTTGGTCTCGTTGCACCAATATGGCAACCTTTGCCTGATGCCTCGGTACTCTTCGCCTACGCTTGCCTCCTTAGCACCAAAGAGGAAATGGGGACGCTGCGCTCACCGGGCGCCTGGCCGCACTGCTCGTCATGGCTCACGTCACGAGAGTCTCGTGAGGTTTGCCCCGCCTTGATATCTCCGCCTCTCGTGAGCCTGCCTGGCTAGGCCACTCCAGAGGAGGTCTTGCGTCGTCCGCCCCGCGAGGCTTGGACCCTCGCGAGGGTCTTGGATGCCTTGTTGAGGAAGATGGGCCGTACGGCTTGCTGCTTAGCCACGCTGTGGGCCGCAGGCAGGCAAGTCTGGGGACCCCCGTTCCCATAACACCGACAAGAACCCGCTCGATACCAATTGTTAGGACTGAGAGTATATCGGCCACAGGGGGGTGAATGGGAGATTCAAAAATTCTTTCGAATGTTTTGAAACTGATCACAATCACATCAGCGGAATAATGAAACGAATGAAATGTGCTTAATCTATCTTCTTCGTCGGAAGAATATTCTTCGATGAAAGCAGTGATAACATCGCGAGCTTGGAAAATCACAGGTTTAACTACGATGAGTGTAATCACTGGTGTGCGTCAGTGCTATACAAACGTTTTTTAACCCCTTTCCGCGATGGCATTTGGAACCATCGCCAAGTGAGTGTGGGCGATAAGGGGGTCCTTCCCACATGACACAGAAACCGTTGGGGATAGGGCCCCTATAGTACTCCTACTCGTTTCTGCTTGCATTGCCATCGCAGTCGGTATTCTGTGGTGCTACGTTTACGATGCGCGGCCCATCACAAATGGCTCACTGTTATAGAACATGTATGATGCGCGGCCCATCACAAGGGCTTCACTTTTAAGAAGATTAGCTAATCGTCGTACGAGTGTCGGACAGGATTACGAAACGTCGAACCGTCGTAACATCGTCGTACACGACAACTATCGCACACGCTATTATGTGGTGGAACATTTACGATACATACTTCATCAAAAAAATAGTTCATGGTTGCGAATCATGTATGATAAGGCAACTAACACAAACGTTTATTTTGCCCGCACCGTTTGTGATATTGTCTGACATCGCACACGCTTTGCAAACGGCAATTGTGTGCATGCTTGCACACGTTTCCTCTCTGTGAATCATCTCGGATTATGGTGCATATCGCAAAGGTTTGTGTTTTACCAACCGTGTGTGCCGTAACAACCTAGAGAGCGTAATTTCATCGTAATTTAATTGCTGCTTTTTCAAATTGTACCGGATTTGGATTTGGACTTGAATTTGAATGTATGCTACAGCTTTATTCATATCCATTAGGTTCAAACAACCAATGCATTATTCGATTCATAGGTAGATATGTTAAAGAATTAAAAAAGAACCAAATAAAGAATGATGAACCACAGTTGTGTACTTGTACTATTAAAGACGGTAAAGAAAGAGGCGAAATATATTCTGGTTGCTGAACAAGGTGAAGCAGAATGCCCATATTGTGCCCTCCTCCATGCAGAAGGCATGGACGACTCTAGTCCAACCCCTTGTGATGGCCGACCGCCCATCCTTCACGGTCTTCATGAAAACATCTAGATAATCATCGTGTTCTGGTAGAAATACTTTAACCTTTGCATGCCCACCAATCATGTAGTTTGAGAGGTAACCTTGAGTAAACTGCTTTGGCAACCATTGCAAAGGAAAAAGATTCAGACATTGTCATCTAACACTACTCATTATGGGCAGTAAAAAGAAGGTTGCAGAGTTCTTACTTAACATCCTGCAGTTCGCTGTTGTCTTGGATAAAGTGTAAACAAATAGTTTAATTGCCATCTTTGGACCCATTTTACCTACAATCTTTATTAGCTTCCTCACTTAATGCTGGTTCATCGATATCTCATTGCCCCATACGCAGAAAGGGTCGAAGCGCGGATCTTTACCAATGACATATGTACCTAAAAGCACCAAGTAATATTAGAAGCTAAACAACAATTGCACAATGATGTAGTACAACACTCTTTTATAATATGTCTATATACATCCATATGTGGTAGTCCATTTGAAATCTCTAAAAATACAAATATTTAGGAACGGAGGGAGTATCTTATAACATCCAATATACTCACATATTAGATGAATTAACATCTTATATTATGGGCCAGAAGGAGTTTAGTGCATTCTTACAAATTATCGGTTGATTAACTGCTGATGTATCCATGGGTTACAGTTAGTTTGAGCTAGTTCGGGCTCAAATAGCCCTAAAGTATATCTAAACACGAGGTCTAGTTTGATCTAGTTGCATCTATAACCCACCCAAAAAAACTATCCAATCCAAGAGGTGCTAATTGGAGCTAATTCTCCTAGTGCATTTATTGTCAATGTAACCCTGCCATCCAAACAACTCTTTGGATGGAGTTAGTTTAAGGTTAGTCATGAGCTAGAAAACTCTAACCTCTAGCTAAGTTGAGTATCCAAACAGGGTTGTGTTGTTGTTCTTGTTGTTGTTGTTGTTGCTGCTGCTCTTCTACGTATATCTAGACATCATTAGAACATTAATGTAACACTCTTCCTTGTTGCTATGTAGCCTATGGTTGCATATTTAGACATTAAGTACAGTGCATGTTGCTATGTAGCCTCAGATATATTACATATGGCCCTAGTTAACCTAACGATAAATGGGTTGCAGGTATGTTCAGTTAAAAGTCCGATTCACTGATTAGTCCCTTATCAGCCGCCGACCTATATGGTACCAGCTACCGATATCCTGAATAGTGAGCAGATATAAGCCATGGGATGAAGCTAACCTCGATGGAAAACAATAGTCGTTCCCAAAATTGTCCTGTGTAGGTACATCGAGAAGCATGTTAAGCACAACAGGCTAAACATCAACAAAAATTATCCATGGCAGACAAAATAATCTCCAAAAGATAGCTTGATGCAGGTGTTTAAGCACGCTAGTAAAGCAAAACAAGTGGAAAGGTGTGCTAACTGCAACATGCCTAACATTTAACAACAAGCAAACATAGTCATTCAAACTAGTATTGTGCCGGTCAGTACACTGGTTGTTGTTAAATAAAAATGGAAAGGCGTGTTAACTACAAGATGCAGCAACCAAATGTAGTCATTGATAGTGGTATAGTTGAAACTGGTACTGATGAAATTGAACTGCACAGTTCATACTTGCACATATAGAACATCACGTTGTGAATAACTGGAATAAACAAGGCATACTACGAACAACCAAAGATAGCATTTGAAAATGTACATATGCTAACTACAAACAACCGAACAATCAAAAAACTTTAAAAGATGCATATGCTAGCTATGACAGGCTTAACAACAAGCAAGTATATGCATTCCTATCGGTATGTTTAAAACTAGATTGATGAAATGGAATGCTCAATAAGTAATTGCACATATAGAGCATCACATTGTGAACAACTGAAATAAACAAGGCATACTGCAAACAACCAAATATAGCAATTAAAACTGGACATATTCTCACTACACAACAAAAGGGACTCGACAAAACAAATCATGGGTTTCCCCCTGTGAAGAGGCACGACAAAACAAATCATGGGTTTCCTCACTCGTCACAGATGGGCTCGATCCCGTGGGAAGAGCACGGACCCTGGATGCTCTCCATGATGTCGCAGATGGGCACCTTCCCATTGGAAGAGCACGGCTGTAGGGTGCCCTCCCTGATGTTGCAGACGGGCGCTTTCCCCTTGGAAGAGTCGGAGAGGGTGCCCTCCTCTGGTTGCCGTCGATGAGGTCTGACTTGGAAGCTATGGATCCCAAGCCAGTGTCGCAGAACGTGTCCTTCAGAAATGACGAAAGGGGCTCGATGGCGATGTAGAATGGCAAATTGTTGACAGTGAGCCAGAGGAGATCAGCGGCGGGGCCATGGATGAGATCGACGGCGGTTGAACCCGAGGGGTTGGAGGTGGGCCACTTAACCTGTGACATAGCCCACCAAAGGTCGTCGTTGTCGATGACCTCGATGTCGTAGCCAGCGGCTGAGACATGCCTGCATACTCTAGCCCGCTGCTTGAGTGCCTGCCACCAGTAATGATCGTCAGCTTCCTCGACGACGTCGGGCGAAGAGACCGCTATACACCTCTTTTGGGCCAGTCGCTCCTCGAGCTCCACGGGAAGCATAGCCGGGCTTAGGTTGCGACGCTCTGGAGTGGGGGTGGGGATGGGGATCTGTGGGAAAGGGGGCATTTGGTAGGCATCATCTAAGAAACTCAGGGCAGACTGGGTATGGAGATCGGTGGGTAAGCTGCAGGGGCAAACCGGCAGATGTTGACAATGGAGGCCTTGCGGCGGCGGCGGGGGGGGGGGGGCTTGCTAGGGTTTTGAGCGAGGGAGGGGGTGTGTGTGTGCGCGCACGCCCGAGGAGGTTTTGGTGTGTGTGTGTGTGGAGGGGGCGCGGGGTGTTTTAAGAAATGACGCGGGTACTGAAAATTTTACTACGCGGGAGTCAAACGCGGGAGTGAAATGTCGGGCTATTGAAAATTTTGATGATAGTGCATCGCACACGGTCTGAAGATAACGACCATGTGTTATGAAACAGAAAAACCCTCGAGGCGGGCATATATTTTATAGGGATGCAGGCGGGATTGGGAACAAGAAACATCGCACACGGTCCAGAGATAACAACCGTGTGTTATGAAACAGAAAAACCCTTGAGGCAGGTAGATATTTTCTAGGGATGCAGGCGGGATTGGGAACAAGAAACATCGCACACGGTCCAGAGATAACAACCGTGTGTTATGAAACAGAAAAACCTTCGAGGCGGGCAGATATTTTTGAGAGGGGTAGCCTCGTGGAGCCCAATGTACTGTGTGGATGTGTGCATGACAGGGGCACTGGCATGGCACACAGTTAGTTTGAGTGAACCGTGTCTGTTGTGTCATCTGACTTGTCTAATGTTCATAAATTTGGCGAAAATGACGTGAGAGAGGGTCAGAACATGAACACACTTGCATGTGGACCAAATTTATGTATGAAAAGGGTGGTTTGATTTTCAAATACCAAAAATGCAACTTCGATGTGGCACCTCTCTCGCAAAGTGCACGGTATTGCTTGCCCCCACCCCCCCTCGTGTCGGCACGAAGGGAATCCTAAGCTATGAATGCATGCCCCCTCCCCTCAACCGAGGTTCACCTAGCAAAGAGCGAAGTAGCTAGCAGCCCCCTCCTCCCTCGTGTCGACACGAAGGGAATCCTAAGCTATGAATGCATGCCCCCCAACCGAGGTCCATTCACCTAGCAAAGTGCGAAGTAGCTAGCAGCCCCCTCCCTCGTGTCAGCACGAAGGGAATCCTAAGCTATGAATGCATGCCCCCCAACCAAGGTTCACCCTAGCAAAGTGCGAAGTAGCTAACAACCCCCCTCCCTCGTGTTGGCACGAAGGGAATCCTAAGCTATGAATGCATGGCCCCCGAACCGAGGTTCACCTAGCAAAGTGCGAAGTAGCTAGCAGCCCCTCCCTCCCTCGTGTTGGCACGAAGGGAATCCTAAGCTATGAATGCATGCCCCCCAACCGCTGTTCACCTAGCAAAGTGAGAAGTATCTAGCAGCCCCCCTTGTGTCGGCACGAAGGGAATCCTAAGCTATGAATGCATGCCCCCCAACCAAGGTTCACCTAGCAAAGTGCGAAGTAGCTAGCAGCCCCCCCAAGTGTCGCCATGAAGGGAAACCAAGAATAATCTACCTTGGTCGTACAACCTCTCTCTTGTTGTTGGTCAAAGTGATGGCCGTCCATGCGACCCCGGAGATGGGCTAGCTCGCCAATAATCACGCAAGTAGCTAGTCCCCGAAGACAACCACTGCATGCGTGTGGCCCAAACATATGTATGGAGAGGTGTGTTTTTGAGTAACAATGGAACAACTTTGATGTGGCACCGTGATTTCAAACTAGAAATCCCCACACTAGGTAAGGGTTAGGTTGATGATGCATATGTATGTTACACCACACTTCAAGCCAACGACGGGGATTCATGCATGCATGCGTGCATAGTATATGCGCTCAAACTTAAGGTCTAAATCTCACCATGACCTATACTACGATAACACGAACCAAATGAAGAATCCGCCATGGTAACCTATCTTGTTGTTGGTCAAGGTGATCATGGATGTCCACGCGGGCCCGCGAACATATAGGCTTGTCGCCGATAACCACGCGAGGGAGTGTACCGTTCGAAGGCAACCACTACATGCATATGTATGGAGGTGATGCGTGCATGCATGTTTGAATACACAACATTGATGTAGCGTGTGCGTCAAAAATCATACACTAGCTCCCCACACAGAGCGAGATCGGTTCATAATGTGTCGTTGCACTAGCCACTTTGACTCGATGGGAGGGATTCATGCGTACACATGCATGTGTGTGTGCTCAAAGTGTATCATGCATGTCATCCCAGAGCAAAAATAATATCCCCTCCTAAGTCAAATTAACCTCTCTTGTTGTCAGGCAAAAAGTAGTGATGGACCAAGCGGCAGATGGAAAGCATCGATATCGTTGATAACCGCTTAAGTGGGTGCGAGAGGACAACCACCACCGCTTTGCATGTGGGCCAAACATATATATGTTGAATACCAAAAATGCACAACTTTGATGTCCCACATGCCTCAAAAACTGTAAACCATGCACCCACACAGAGCGAGGTTCACCAAGCGTCCTACATATGATGGTCCCCTTCCCCCCTCTTCACCGCATACTATATGCTCCTGCCGTAATATATGTACAACCCAAAAGAATCCTCATCGATGGTGAAATTAATTAACCTCTCCCGATGTAGGTCAAAGTGATGCATGCATGAATCGACGATGGCCTCGTGGGCCCACAGATGGAAGCGTCACATGTGAGTGTCCTAGCTAGGATATGCATGTGGCCCAAAAAGGTGTTGTGTGATGTTTGAATATCCAATTTCACAATTTTCATGTGGCACGTGCCTCGGAAACCAAAAAGACCCGACACTGAGTGAGGTGTACTTGTTCACGGACGCGTACGTATAGTATATATGCTAGTCCCCTCCCACCTCTTCGACGTGTACTATATACCACCATAACACAAACAAAAAAGATTCTACCTTGCTGGTCAAATTAACCACACTACCGGCTGTTCGTCAAAGTGATGGACGACGACCTCACGGGCCCATAGAAAGCATCACACGCGAGAGTATCGAGTGTCGTGTAGGACAACCATCGACTGCATGTCGCCAAAATATGTATGTATGAAAGGGTTGTGTAATGTTTTAAATAACGATTTCACGACTTTGGTGTGGCACCGGCCTGCCTAACAAAACAGCCAACCCACACGGTGGCTCACAACTCGTAGTGTACTGCGAGCCACCCGCCACCCCCAGACGCGCACACCCACACACACACACACACACACACACACGGCGAATCCACCGCAACTACGATGCATGTCCCGCGGTGTACACATATGTTACCAAAGGAGGGACATCTTGATTTCAAAAAAATCATAGAGATTATTAAGACGTTTTAGTACATTAATTGATTGATTTTCTACGGGTATAATGTGCAAAAATCAAATTTGAGCTACATGCACACGTGACAGTGCACCTAAATGGATTGCAAAAACACATGTGTTTCACTGGGCGCATGTTTACTCCCCGTGCAACAAATTTCAAACATTGAGAATCTTGATTTTTAAATTATAGTACATCCAAAACTTATTTGAAGTTCATGAAACTTATCGTGTTGTCATATGGACACCAATACAAAGTGGAATTGTACTTTTTGTCAAATTTGAGATCAGTTTTGATGTAATCTTTATCTAATTACAGACGAGAGATTATTAATAACTGAGAACCAATATCCCAAACGGATTATTTATTCGAACCATGAGTGTTAGACCAACAATATATACGTGCCATGCTTCGGTTAAGCAATAAAGCGGTAGCATTAATCATCCAAATAGAAAAATAATATACGTGCCACCGCCACGTAATGCGTGTGTCAGGCGAGCAGTCCGCCAGCAGTGACGGGAGGCGGCGTGTGTGTGTGTGTGAATTGACGGAGGCGTGCTCGCTGCGCAGTGTCATCGGGAGGCGTGCGAGTAGCTGTGTGAAACTTTGGTAGGCATGCCAGCAGTCCAGTGCGCAGGCTCACCGGGAGGCGAGCCATCGGTTTGACCGCCGCCCGCCTCTCTCCCACAACTCCCACTACTCCATATTAATGGTGCGCCCGAGCGGCCGCACCCCCCATCCTCGCCACACACATACAATCCTCTCTCTCCGCTTGCATCCTCGACGCCGCTCTCAGTCCTCAAAGCCGTCAGTGTATGAGGATGTCGCCAAAGCGCCCCATCGGAGGGAGTGGTGATGCCGGGGCTGCTAAAGCACCGGAGCACGGCATGGAGATGGAGACAGAGGTTGCCATCACCGCCGGCGAGTTATCGCTGCACCCTGACGTCGTTGATGGCATCGAGCTTTTCTGACCCGGCGGAGTTCCACACCACTCCGGCGGCGACTCGGCGACCACTCCGGCGGCGACTCCGGCTGACGACAGACTGGTTAGTCATCTATACCCATTTATGTGTCAAATAGATCATAGGGTTTCTCTGGTTACTTCGGCCTCCCCCTTTTTGGAATAGAAATCCTATGATTATGTTCTCCCAATCCATGAAATCTGAGTAAGTTTCGTTAGATCCATGTAGTGTATTGATTGTTTGAATGGTACAGGTGATAAGTGATTAGTTGTTTCATCTGTGCAAATGATTTTGGTTAGTAATCCGACTAGGGTTAGTGTTCGTGTTAATAATTCCTAGCCAGGACTTGACAATTGATTTTGAATGACCTACATATGTTTGTGCCATTATTTTCTTCAAGATTGGTCTATACATAGACGACTGTGCTTAAAAATCGAACCATAATCTCTTGGTATGTATAAATAAATAGCCATGAATTCCTAATCCTACTTCATGACATGTAATTGATTTGATGCCAAATTTGTTTTACTATTTGTATAGGTGTTGTCTGACGTTGTGGACAGCGAGGATGAAGATGGCCAGAGGAGGTACAAGAAGCAAATCCTGAGGGAGCTTTATGCGGGAATGCATAACAGGCGTATTAGGACCTGGAACCGCGGCTATGGATGCTCATTTTGCAACCAAAAGCTTCAATACACATATCTAAGTGTTCTGGCACGTGCAAGAGGATGAGTCGTTGGCTCCTTCAAGAAGAAGTATTCTCGCAGGATGGTGCACGGCGCGTACGCCGAGTACCTGGAGAAGCTTCAGGATCATGCCGGCATGTGAGATGAGATGTGGGATGGATCGAACTATGTACGCTTGAGTATGCTTAATGATGGTTGAACTATGTACTTATGGTTGAACTATGCTTATGTACGTGTATGATTATTATCCATGTCTGAGTATGTTAAATATTTGGTCAAAATTTGGTAAAAATTACAAAGGGGGACCAATAAACCAGGACGGAGGTAGTACGTCAATCACACACGGTTCCCAAAATTGGAACCGTGTGCAATGACTTTAAGTTTGCTGTTATATTAATCACACACGGTTCGCTCTAGCAAACCGTCGCCCCCAAAATTCTTTGTGGGATAAAAAACCCAGACCACCCAATTCAAAAAATAAAAAAGAAAACCCTCACCATCCCCATGTCACAAAAACCCTCACCCCGCCCGCCACCCCCTCCGGTACGTTCCCCATTCACAGATGCACAAGCTCCTCTGCGTCTATGCCATGGCACCACCTATCATGGCGGTAAACACTTAGCTCGACGCCTGTAGCCGCCGCCAGGCTGCCGGCAAAGCCCACCGCATTTCGCCACTTCCGCTTGCCGCCGCCTATCGCCATCGACTTTCTCGACGCTGCTCGCGGTCGACCTAGCTCCGCTCGGTTGGGGAATCTGCCGTACTGAGGGTTCTTTCTCATGGATGAAAAGGTAACTAATTTAATGAGATATTATCTCATCTCTTATCCCAGTTCATCTGCCTCCTTTTATCACCCGGCGGAAATCGCCGTGAATTCATTTTTATTCGAGCTGTTTTGAGGGTTTTCTTTCATTCATAGAATGTACATTGCGCTGACACTTCAGGACTTTGCGACCTCCGCTAGAGATTCCATCTCACCGTACCAGATAACTTGAGGATGCGCGCGGTATGTTCACTCTCACCCTAAATCGGTTGGCATGGCCTACTTTCCTGATTATATTCTAAATATTGCTACATTTGGATAAAAGGTGCCACATGCACCATATACTTCAAAGGGGATTTTTGCCCTCTTCTCTCTATATTAGGCAAATTAATGATGTATTTTTCTTTCAATTACTCTCATATTTCCATGACATCATGTTTACCCTATCTGTTTAATTATAGATTTTGTCCTTCGATTTCAACTGATGTACAGTTCTTTTAATTTGGGCCCATATTTGCATGTTACCATATTTTCTTTAACAATCCTACCATTTTCTGCATCACATCCCTTGCTCTGCAACAAATTATGTAGTTCACAATTTTTCCCTTTACATAGATCAAGGCTCCACGGATGTCATACTGCACACAAACCATGGATTTACAATCGTTGCTACTGTAAGACTTGATGAATGTGGTGACTCCTATTTTGGCACTGGCTTTTGGAAAGAAATTTCTAAGTTTTATGTACTGAAAGTTGGCACTAAAATTGCACTGCACATAAAAGGGCCTGGTCATGAGATATATGCTAACTTCCCCGACAAAATCATCCGTCCAGACTTTGTTCGAAGTAAGTTTTCTTTTCAACTATCTGCATGTTGACTTACCCAGCAATGTCAAATCAATTGTGTAGTATTTAAGCAACTAATTGTTATTCTCTTTTCTTACTATATTCCTACCTAATAACTTCTAGTTACCAATACACTTTTCTATTGCCATGTTTTAACTAAATATTCCCTGTACTCCCAATTCTATCAGAAAGCGCTACGACAAGGAGACTCCGGAGGTGGAGAACGGGGCTTCCAACAAGCGGAGGCGGGGCGAGCTAGAACGGCAAGCGACTCCAGTAGGCCTAGACTTCATCAGCAGCCTCCCCGATGATATGTTGAGATTCATCATCTCCCTCCTCCCAATCAAATATGGGGCACGGACAACCGTCCTTTCCCGGTGTTATGTCTCCAACGTATCTATAATTTTTGATTGTTCCATGCTATTATATTATCTATTTTGGATGTTTAATGGGCTTTAATATGCTCTTTTATATTATTTTTGGGACTAACCAATTAATCGGAGGCCCAGTGCCAGTTTCTGTTTTTTGTGTGCCTATTTTAGAGTTTTGCAGAAAAGGAATACCAAAGGGAGTCCAAACGGAATGAAACCTTCGCGATGATCTTTCTTGGACCGAAAGCAATCCAAAAGACTTGGAGTCGAAGTCTGGAACTCCATGAGGAGGCCACGAGGCAGGAGGGCGCGCCCAGGGGGTAGGCACGCCCCCACCCTCGTGGGCCCCTCGTAGCTCCACCGACGTACTTCTTTCGCCTATATATACTCTTATACCCTAGAAACATCAGGGAGAGCCACGAAACCACTTTTCCACTGCCGCAACCTTCTGTATCCGTGAGATCCCATCTTGGGACCTTTTCCGGCGATCTGCCGGAGGGGGAATCGATCACGGAGGGCTTCTACATCAACACCATTACCTCTCCGGTGAAGCGTGGGTAGTTTACCACAGACCTTCAGGTCCATAGTTATTAGCTAGATGGCTTCTTCTCTCTCTTTGATTCTCAATACAAAGTTCTCCTCGATGTTCTTGGAGATCTATTCGATGTAATACTCTTTTGCGGCGTGTTTGCCAAGATCTGATGAATTGTGGATTTATGAACAAGATTATCTATGAATATTATATGGTTCTTCTCTGAATTCTTATATGCATGATTTGATATCTTTGCAAGTCTCTTCGAATTATCGGTTTAGTTTGGCCTACTAGATTGATCTTTCTTGCAATAGGAGAAGTGCTTAGCTTTGGTTTCAATCTTGTGGTGTCCTTTCCGAGTGACAGTAGGGGCAGCAAGGCACGTATTGTATTGTTTCCATCAAGGATAAAAAGATGGGGTTTATCATATTGCTTGAGTTTATCCCTCTACATCATGTCATCTTCCTTAATGCGTTACTCCGTTCATATGAACTTAATACTCTAGATGCATGCTGGATAGCGATCGATGTGTGGAGTAATAGTAGTAGATGCAGAATCGTTTCGGTCTACTTGACACGGACGTGATGCCTATATTCATGATCATTTCCTTAGATATCTTCATAACTATGCGCTTTTCTATCAATTGCTCAGTAGTAATTTGTTCACCCACCGTAATACATGCTATGTTGAGAGAATCCACTAGTGAAACCTATGGCCCCCGGGTCTCTTTCCTATTATATTGCATCTCTTTTATTTACATCGCATCTCGTTTACTATTTTGCAATCTTTACTTTCCAATCTATACAACAAAAATACCAAAAATATTTACTTTACTATCTCTATTAGATCTCACTTTTGCGAGTGACCGTGAAGGGATTGACAACCCCTTTATCGCGTTGGTTGCAAGGTTCTTGATTGTTTGTGCAGGTACTAGGTGACTTGTGCATTTTCTCCTACTGGATTGATACATTGGTTCTCAAAACTGAGGGAAATACTTATGCTACTTTGCTGCATCACCCTTTCCTCTTCAAGGGAAAACCAACGCATCCTCAAGAGGTAGCAAGAAGGATTTCTAGCGCCGTTGCCGAGGAGATCTACGCCAAGTCAAGACATACCAAGTACCCATCATAAACTCTTCTCCCTCGCATTACATTATTTGCCATTCGCCTCTCGTTTTCCTCTCCCCCACTTCTAAAACAATTTTTGAAAACCATCGCCTTTTCTTCGCCCCTCTTCCGTTCATCTCTTTTCGCTTTCTTCTTGTGTGCTTATGTGTTGGATTGATTGTTTGTCATGATGGCTCAAGATAATACTAAATTGTGTGAATTTTCCAATACCAACAACAATGATTTTATTAGCACTCCGATTGCTCCTACTACCGATGCTAAATCTTGTGAAATTAATACGGTTTGTTGACTCTTGTTATGAAAGATCAATTTTCTGGCCTTCCTATTGAAGATGCCGCTACCCATCTAAACAACTTTGTTGATTTGTGTGATATTAAAAAGAAGAAAGATGTGGATACTGATATTGCTTAATTGAAGCTATTTCCGTTTTCTCTTAGAGATCGTGCTAAAACTTGGTTCTATTCTTTGTGTAAAAATAGTATTGATTCATGGAATAAGTGCAAAGATACTTTTATCTCTAAGTATTTTCCTCCCGCTAAGATCATCTCTCTGAGGAATGATATTATGAATTTTAAGCAACTTGATCATGAGCATGTTGCACAAGCTTGGGAGAGGATGAAATTACTGATACATAATTGCCCTACACACGGTTTGAATTTTTTGATGATTATACAAAATATTTACGCCGGATTGAATTTTGCTTCTAGAAATCTTTTAGATTCGGCCGCGGGAGGCACTTTTATGGAAATCACTTTAGGAGAAGCTACTAAACTCCTAGACAATATTATGGTTAATTATTCTCAATGGCACACCGAAAGATCCACTAGTAAAAAAGTTCATGCGATTGAAGAGATTAATGTTTTGAGTGGAAAGATGGATGAACTTATGAAATTGTTTGCTAATAAAAGTGTTTATTCTGATCCTAATGATATGCCTATTTCCACTTTGATTGAGAATAATAATGAATCTATAGATGTGAATTTTGTTGGTAGGAACAATTTTGGTAACAACGTGTACAGAGGAAACTTTAATTCTAGGCCGTTTCCTAGTAATTCCTCTAATAATTATGGTAATTCCTACAACAACTCTTATGGAAATTTTAATAATATGCCCTCTGATTTTTAGACTAGTGTTAAAGAAATTATGAGTTCGCAAAAGAATTTCAATGCTTTGGTTGAAGAAAAATTGCTTAAGATTGATGAGTTGGCTAGGAACGTGGATAGAATTTCTCTTGATGTTGATTCTTTGAAACTTAGATCTATTCCACCTAAGCATGACATCAATGAGTCTCTCAAAGCCATGAGAATTTCCATTGATGAGTGCAAAGAAAGAACCGCTAGGATGCGTGCTAAAAAGATTGCTTTGTGAAAGCGTGTTCTTCTAGTTTTCATGATAATAATGATGAAGATCTAAAAGTGATTTATGTTACTCCTATTAAATCTTTGTTTTCCAATATGAATCTTGATAAATATGGGACTGGAGATGAGTCAACTTTAGTTAAAAGGCGTCCCAATGATTCGGAGTTTTTAGATCTTGATGCAAAAATTAATTAAAGTGGGGTTGAAGAGGTCAAAACTTTACATAGCAATGAACCCACTATTTTGGATTTCAAGGAATTTAATTATGATAATTGCTCTTTGATAGATTGTATTTCCTTGTTGCAATCCGTGTTAACTTCTCCTCAGGCTTATAATCAAAATAAAGCTTTTACTAAACATATCGTTGATGCCTTAATGCAATCCTATGAAGAAAAGCTTGAACTAGAAATTTTTATCCCTAGAAAACTTTATGATGCATGAGTGGGAACCTACTATTAAAATTAATATTAAAGATTATGAATGTTATGCTTTGTGTGATTTGGGTGCTAGTGTTTCCATGATTCCAAAAACCTTGCGTGATGTGCTAGGTTTCCGTGAATTTGATGATTGTTCTTTAAATTTGCATCTTGCGGATTCCACCATTAAGAAACCTATGGGAAGGATTAATGATGTTCTTATTGTTGCAAACAGGAATTATGTGCCCGTAGATTTCATTGTTCTTGATATAGATTGCAATCCTACATGTCCTATTATTCTTGGTAGACCTTTCCTTAGAACGATTGCTGCAATTATTGACATGAAAGAAGGGAATATTAGATTCCAATTTCCGTTAAGGAAAGGAACAAACACTTTCCTAGGAAGAAAATTAAATTGCCTTATGAAGCAATTATGAGAGCCACTTATGAATTGCATACCGAAGATGGCAATACCTAGATCTATTCTTGTTTTTATGCCTAGCTAGGGGCGTTAAACAATAGCACTTATTGGAAGGCAACCCAATTTTATTTTTGTTCTTTGCTCTTTGATCCTGTTTAGTAATAAATAATTCATCTAGCTTCTGTTTAGATGTGGTTTTATGTTTTATTTAGTGTTTGTGCAAAGTAGAACCTTTGGGAAGACTTGGGTGAAGTCTTTGCGATCTTGCTGTTAAAAACAGAAACTTTTGCGCTCACGAGATTAGCTGTCATTTTTTACTGGAGAGTGATTTTAGGTTGATTCTTTTTGAAGATGATTAATAGACAAATTCCTCACGTCCAAAATTTATTTCAGAATTTTTGGAGTTATATAAGTATTCAAAAGTTACAGATTTCTACAGACTGTTCTGTTTTTGACAGATTCTGTTTTTCGTGTGTTGTTTGCTTATTTTGATGAATCTATGAGTAGTATCGGGGGGTATGAACCATAGAGAAGTTGGAATACAGTAGGTTTAACACCAATATAAATAAAAAATGATTTCATTATAGTACCTTAAAGTGGTGGTTTATTTTCTTATACTAACGGAGCTCATGAGATTTTCTGTTGAAGTTTTGTGTTGTGAAGTTTTCAAGTTATTTGATGGAATTTTGGAATAAGGAGTGGCAAGAGCCTAATCTTGGGGATGCCCAAGGCACCCCAAGGTAAAACTCAAGGACAACCAAAAGCCTAAGCTTGGGGATGCCCCGGAAGGCATCCCCTCTTTAGTCTTCGTCTATCGGTAACTTTACTTGAGGCTATATTTTTATTCACCACATGATATGTGTTTTGCTTGGAGCGTCTTGTATGATTTGAGTCTTTGATTTTTAGTTTACCACAATCATCCTTGATGTACACACCTTTTGGGAGAGACACGCATGAATTGGAATTTATTAGAATACTCTATGTGCTTCACTTATATCTTTTGAGCTAGATAATTTTCCTCTAGTGCTTCACTTATATCTTTTTAGAGCACGGTGGTGGTTTTATTTTATAGAAATTATTGATCTCTCATGATTCACTTATATTATTTTGAGAGTCTTTTAGAACAACATGGTAATTTTCTTTGGCTATAAAACTAGTCCTAATGTGATGGGCATCCAAGATGGGTATAATAAAAACTTTCATATAAAGTGCGTTGAATACTATGAGAACTTTGATGCTTGATGATTGTTTTGAGATATGAGGATGGTGATATTAGAGTCATGCTAGTAGAGTAATTGTGAATTTGAGAAATACTTGTGTTGAGGTTTGCAAGTCCCATAGCATGCACGTATGGTAATGATACGTCTCCAACGTATCTATAATTTATGAAGTATGCATGTTGCTATATTATCTATCTTGGATGTTTAATGGGCTTTTATATGTTGTTTTATATGATTTTTGGGACTAATCTATTAACCCAGAGCCCAGTGCCAGTTCCTGTTTTTTCCTTGTTTTTGAGTATCGCAGAAAAGGAAAAACAAACGGAGTCCAATTGACCTGAAATTTCACGGAGCCTATTTTTGGACCAGAAGAAGCCCACGGAGCACCGGAGATGGACCAGGGGAGTCCCGAGGCACCCACGAGGGTGGGGGCGCGCCCAGGGGGTAGGGCGCGCCCCTTGACTCGTGGATGCCTCGGTGACCCCCCTGACGTGAAATCAACGCCAACTTCTCCCATATATACCCAAACTTCCAGAAAGAAACCTAGATCAGAAGTTTCGCCGCCGCAAGCCTCTGTAGCCACGAGAAATAAATCTAGGCCCTCTCCGGCACCCTGCCGGAGGGGGCCATCATCACCGGTGGCCATGGAGGAGTATCCCAGAGAGGCCATCATCGCCATGAAGGCCAAGGACCAGAGGGAGAACCTTTCCCCATCCAGGGGGAGGCCATGGAGGAGGAAGCACAAGGGGGAGAACCTCTCCTCCTCTCTCTTGGTGGCACCGGAGTGCCATCGAGAGGGGAATCATCACCGTGGTGATCGTCTTCATCAACATAACCACCATCACCATCCTCATCTCTTTTACGCGGTCCACTCTCCCACACCCCGCTGTAATCCCTACTTGAACATGGTGCTTTATACCACATATTATGATCCAATGATGTGTTGCCATCCTATGATGTTTTGAGTAGATATCCTTTGTTTTTGGGTTGATTGATGATCTAGATTGGTACGAGTTGTATGTTTTATTGTGTTGCTGTCCTATGGTGCCCTCCGTGTCGCGCAAGCGTGGGGGATTCCCGCTGTAGGGTGTTGCAATACGTTCATGATTCACTTATAGTGGGTTGGTGAGTGACTGAAACACAAACCCGAGTAAGGGGGTTGTTGCATATGGGAAAAAGAGGACTTGATGCTTTAATGCTATGGTTGGGTTTTACCTTAATGATCTTTAGTAGTTGCGGATGCTTGCTAGAGTTCCAATCATAAGTGCATATGATCCAAGTAGAGAAAGTATGTTAGCTTATGCCTCTCCCTCATATGAAATTGCAATGGCGACTATCGGTCTTGTTAACAATTGCCTAGGACAATTCAAGACACCGACCCATCATTATTCCACACTCGTTATTTACAATATTTAGTAATATATTCTAACTTTATGATAACAGCACCTACTTTTATATTTTAGCTCTCCGATATCATGCAAAGTTATCCTTTTCATACCCACAACTTAGTTTTATTTCTCGTTTCTAGTTGGAAGCAAACGTTGATTATGCGTGAAATGAGTCGATTGGCGAGATAGGACTTGAGAGAATATTGATCTTACCTTTAGCTCCTTGTGGGTTCGACACTCCATACTTATCACTTCCACCTTTGGAAATTGCTACGATGATTCCCTGCACTTGGGGATTATCAGGTAACCATTGTGTAACAAATTTGAAGCATGAGGTATTTCTTTGATTGTCTTCCTTATGTGTGGAGGTCGGGATCGCGCGATGGTTAACTCCTACCAACCCTTCCCCTAGGAGCATGCATGTAGTGCTTGGTTTTGATGACTTGTAGATTTTTGCAAAAAGTATGTGAGTTCTTTATGACTAATGTTTATGTAGGATCGAAAGTATGTCTAGAGGGGGGGGTGATAGACTACTTGACCAAATAAAAATCTAGCCTTTTCCCAATTTTAGTTCTTGGCAGATTTTAGCAACTTTAGAACAAGCCAAGCAATCTTAACACAATTCAAGCAAGCATGCAAAGAGTATATGAGCAGCGGAAAGTAAAGCATGCAACTTGCAAGAATGTAAAGGGAAGGGTTTGGAGGATTCAAACGCAATTGGAGACACGGATGTTTTTGTCGTGGTTCCGATAGGTGGTGCTATCGTACATCCACGTTGATGGAAACTTCAACCCACGAAGGGTAACGGTTGCGTGAGTCCACGGAGGTCTCCACCCACGAAGGGTCCACCAAGAAGCAACCTTGTCTATCCCATCATGGCCGTCGCCCACGAAGGACTTGCCTCACTAGCGGTAGATCTTCACGAAGTAGGCGATCTCCTTGCCCTTACAAACTCCTTGGTTCAACTCCACAATCTTGTCGGAGGCTCCCAAGTGACACCTAGCCAATCTAGTAGACACCACTCTCCAAGAAGTAACAAATGGTGTGTTGATGATGAACTCCTTGCTCTTGTGCTTCAAATGATAGTCTCCCCAACACTCAACTCTCTCTCTCTCTCTCTCTCTCTCTCTCACACACACACACACAGGATTTGGATTTGGTGGAACGAAGATTTGTGTGGAAAGCAACTTGGGGAAGGCTAGAGATCAAGATTTATGTGGTTGGAATGGAATATCTTGACCTCAACACAAGTGTAGGTGGTTCTTTCTTAGAAAATGTGTATTGGAAGTGTAGGCATGGTCTGATGGCTCTCTCCACGAATGAAGAGGAGGTGGAGGGGTATATATAGCCTCCACACAAAATCTAACCGTTACACACAACTTGCCAAACTCGGTGGGACCGAATTGTTAAACTCGGTCGGACCAATTCAGCAAATCTAGTGACCGTTAGGATTTTCTGTGGGACCGACATGCAACTAGGTAGGACCGATATGGTTAGGGTTAGGGCATAACGTAATCTCGGTGAGACCGATTACACAAACTCGGTGAGACCGATTTTGGTAATAAGCTAACCAGAGAGTTGGTCAGGTAAACTCGGTGGGACCGATTCGCTTATTTCAGTGAGACCGAAATGTTACAAAAGGGAAACAGAGAGTTTACATTGCAATCTCGGTGGGACCGATCGCTCATCTAGGTAGGACCAAAACGTTACAAAGGGAAACAGAGAGATTACAATCCCATCTCGGTGAGACCAAGATCCCTATCGGTGAGACCGATTTGCCCAGGGTTTGTGGCAGTGGCTGTGACATCTGAACTCGGTGGCGTCGGATGGAAAGAATCGGTGGGGCCGAGTTTGACTTTTGGTTTAGGTCATATGTGGAAGTGAGAAAGTGGTTGAGGGCTTTGGAGCATATCACTAAGCACTTTGAGAAAGCAAGCCATTAAGCAACACCTCATCCCTCCTTGATATTATTGGCCTTTCCTATAGACTCAATGTGATCTTGGATCACTAAAATAGAAAATGTAGAGTCTTGAGCTTTGAGCTTGAGCCAATCCTTTTGTCCTTAGCATCTTGAAGGGGTTCCACATCCTCTAGTCCATGCCATGCCAATCATTGAGCTTTCCTGAAATATTAGTCTTGAGATAGTGTTAGCTCAATGAGCTATATGTTGTTAGGAATTACCAAAACCACCTAGGGATAGTTGCACTTTCATTCTCCCCCTTTTTGGTAATTGATGACAACATATAGATCAAAGCTTCGACAGATGATAATAAGAGTGAAACACATTGTCACTTTGAGAAGTATGTGAAAAGCAAGAGCTCCCCCTAAATTTGTGCATAGTTTAAGATTTGCTTTGGACTGCAAATGCACAATGAGTTAGGATCATGGGTTACTCTTCCATGTCACATACATCTTGGTGGAGCGCTCAAAATGATAATAAATAAATAAATACATGCACTCATCACCAAACAAAGTGAATGATCATATGGGATATAAAAGGATAATGTCATCCAACAAGTATTAAGGTAGCATATGATCAAACACATGATCATCCAAGTATCACACGCAAGCATAAAGTATCTCAAACAAGAAAATAACAAAGTTCAACCACCAAGGAGAAACGCAAGAGAGAACAGAAACAACACTCTCTCTCGAAGCCTATGATCTATACATTTTCTCCCCCTTTGGCAACAAGTTACCAAAAAGTTCATAAAAAATGCATAGTGCTAGATCCACACTCAGGCTTGATCTTCAGGTGGTGGTGTAGACATAACTCCAAGAATGAAGGCATCAGTCGATGTAGATGGTGCTGGAGGAGTAGATGCTGGATCTGGTGGCACTGAAGCTGTAGCTGGTGTAGATGAAGTTGCTCTGGTGTTTATGACAGGCATAGCAGCCGACCTCTGTCCTCGGGGCACTCTGGCAAAAGCATCAGTGGTTGTCTTGCCCTTCTTCTCCTGCACTTCCTCCTGAAGTTGCTCAACAACAGACTGTATCTCAGTGACCTTCACATCTAAGTCATAGAACTTCTGCTCCATGATCCTCTCCAAGCTCTCCTGGTTTTGAGTCAGGGTGGCTAGTCCCTTCTCAATTCTCAGAGTGGAGGCAATCAAGTAGCCAAGCTGATCTTGCTTGCTCTTCAAAAGATACTGAGATGCCTCATCCATGGTTGGCATCTTTGTAGCCTTTCGGTCTTTGCCTTCTCCCTCTTTGCTTGTGCTTGCACGTAAGATGGTTCATTTTCATCCATCACAACAGTGTTATCCTCAAAGTCTGGGTAGATGGGCAGGTGCTCCTTGTCCAAGAGATATGTGCAGTGCCCATCTTGGAGTTGATC
This sequence comes from Aegilops bicornis, assembly GCA_021605145.1. Taxonomy (NCBI): domain Eukaryota; kingdom Viridiplantae; phylum Streptophyta; class Magnoliopsida; order Poales; family Poaceae; genus Aegilops; species Aegilops bicornis. The sequence continues at coordinate 124,513,094 of CM038671.1, forward strand.
AGCTCTCGAACTGTGGGGCATACCCACAACTCCTCTTCTGATCTGCAGCTGTCCTCTTTATGGTTTCCACAATTAGGCTCATGACCTTGAACTTTTGTGGGACATAAAAAATGTGCAGCAAATTGATGGAGTGACCTCTGATCATTCTGTGATCACCTGACTTTGGCAGAAGTGTGTGCCTGAGGATCCAGTTGATTGTGGGTAGTCCTGACAGCAAGTGTTTCACAGATCCTAGCTGGTGAGTCTCAAGATCTGCATCAGGAATCTCCTTGTACATGCTAGCCATGGAGTTGTGATCCTTCTTCTTCTTGGCATAGACATCCAAGTCATCTTCTTGTTCTTCTGGGACATTGATCAACTGAGCCCATTCTGCAACTATTGACTGGTACCTAGTGCCTTCAGACATACAGATAATCTTTCCATCTGGGTAGAAGTGAGCTGTGGAGTAGAACTGCATGATAAGCTCATCATTCCACTTTGTGAGATTCTGAGCCACAAACTCATCAACTTTACAAGCCTTGAAACTATCATAGACTCCAGGATAGTGTTCTTCGTTCTCCTTGATGTACTCCCAGTTGACCCATCTCATGTCACACACTATTGGCTTCTTGTCAAGCAACACTGTCTCATAGAAGTCCTGTTGTTCCTTGGTATGGAACCTGTAATCCACAGCAGTTCTCCTTCTGGTGGCATATGGATCTGACTCTCTCCATAGCCTCAATCCTGAGTCCTTTCTTAACTTCATGTTCTCAGCTACTAGATGAGCATCATTGTGATCTGGAATTTTTGGCTTCAGCTTCCTCAAGACATGTGACTCATCATCTTCTTCTTCTATAGCAGCTTCAGGCACTGGGGCCTTGTTCTTCTCTGCGGTGGAATGTTCCTGGTGCTCCTCTTGGGTGCAGTTTTGGATTTTGGAGCAGCTGGCTTGGGAGCTTCTTTGGGCTTAGATGGAGCAGCCCACGATCTTATGGCATCTCCAATAAGCTTCATGCCTTAGGTCTTTGGTGCGACAACCTCTTCCTCTTCATCTTCCATCATTGAGGGCTTCCCAATTACTCTGGCCATGGTCTTCTTGACCCTTTCTTTTCTTTTCTTGCCATCTCCAGTTTCTTTAACAACAGTTTTTGAGGCTTCAACAGTTGAAGCTCTGGCTTTGGACAATGGAACTCAACATGCTGCCATTATTGTATTCAGACCTTGCTTTAGTGGAGCTGTAGTGCCAACTTTTTCTTCAAAGACTTTCCTCTTTGAGGTAGCTTCTTCCTCCTCAGCCACATAGTCCTCATCCTCTGAGTCTGAGGTTCTTTTATTATTGGCTCTTGTGGCAGCCTTTGGCAAGTTGCTGGGTGTGCTCCTGCTTCCATCATCTGAGCTGCTAGTGGGACTAGTGCCGTCACTCATGTGAACCTGCTCCTCAGACTTGTTCTGACTGTCACTCTGATCTGACATGATGCAAACACTGACGGTGACCACTCGTGAATAGTTTATAGATGAGGTAGAGTGGATGAGTATCACAAAGTGCAGAGGTTTTTGCAAAAGAATGAATCAAAAACTTAGTTTTAGTTTTCCACAGAAAGCGTTTCGGATCTACCGATTTGAAATCTCGGTGATACCGAAGCAGCTGTTGGAACCTAAACTAGTGAACTCGGTCAGACCGAGTCACAGTTCGGTGGCACCGAGACTACTAGGGTTTCACAAAGACTTGAACTCGGTCACACCGATTTGCAATTCTCGGTCAGACCGAGAATCACATGTGCAATGGCCTGAGCCAAATCGGTGGAACCGATTTCAACAATTCGGTCGGTCCGAGATGGTTTCGGCGGAAACCTAACCCTAAATTTTCAATCCACAACTAATCTACGGAGTGTTTTCATTGGATAGAGTGATCTCAAAATGGCAAGATACGTGGCAAAACAATGTGTTGGGGAATCAGAAAGAGATCAGCAAAAGGATCAAGTCCATACCCTAGTGCGGCGATGGACTTGCTACGGCGGCAACGGCGGAGACGATCCCGTTGACGGCGGCGGAGACCAGCGACTGGAGGCGGCTGGCGACGAGGAGGACGATCCGGAGACCACGGAGGTAGAGCAGGCTGAGCACGGGCGAAGAGGTTCAGAAAGTTTTCCAAATTTTGGCCCGTGGGAATATATAGCCTGACCCTGTCGGTGTGACCGAGTGGAACAACTTGGTGGCACCGAGATTCATAACTGCAATTAGTTACTGAAACTCGGTGTGACCGAAAAGTTCAAATCGGTTGCACCGAGATTGAAAACCTAGAACGACTTAGTGATCTCGGTATGACCGAAATGGATGAATAGGTCAGACCGAAACGCAGAAAGAAGTTTTGGAAGTTTAAGTCTATGACGAATCGGGGACTCCGAGTGCTCCTCACACAGAGTGGTTCGAATCTGACTTGATCAAACTTTGTGATGCAGCATGAATAGAGTTTGAGACGAGAAGAGCATTGATAGCTAGAGAAGGTTCTTAGGCATTCTTGTCCATCCACTTGGCAAAAGAAAAATAGGAGCCAAACAATCAAAACAACAGGTTTATGTCCTCGAATGAGTAAATTATGCAACCAACATGCTCACCCAATAAAATGGCAAATGAAATATGTGGCAAAGCGTGCACAAACAATTCTAGCATCTATCAAGCAATTGGCGATGACTAGGTCATCTATATATGAGTATATTGACTTAGGAGTCAAATGAGAACATTTGATCATAGGTCATACTCATCGTTTAAGCACAAGTGGGGTTACCACTTTTACATAAAGAGTTGTTGTGTTCACACCATTAGAGTTGCTTTAGATCAATTCTTAGAGTAAAGCTCCCCCTAGATGCGAGATCCCCCCTAAGAGGGATGAACTAACCTTGGGTTTTGTCTATGATGACTTCATGTAGGTGTTGAAGATGTAGATGCTCAATGTTGATGTAGATCATTTGGAGCAATCCTTTGGAGTGCGTTGCACTTTCAATACCTACACGGGTTAGTCCCACAAGGAACAAACAAGGAATATCCATAGACATAGAGTGATGCATACACAAGAGGATGTCTATGAAAGCATTTGGTTACCTTGTCCCTTGTCTTACCAACAAGAGGGTTTGTGACTCCTTGAACTAGTGCAAGATGTGGAGGTTGATTGCACTTTTTCTCGCCAAAATGATAAGAGTGAAGTATGTTGGCGGAGTCACCCTCAAGAACTCTCTAGTTCTTCTTCTTTGGGATCCACACCATCTTGATGGGAATCCTCTGAGTTGTAGTCGTACTTGATGAAGTGGAACTTGATGTAGTCTTGGGAACCCAATTGACCAAGGCCTTAGGAGCTTCTTCAAATGCATCAATTTCTTCTTGAAGCTTGTCCTTGCCTTTTTCCTTGTGGTCTTGTGGTGGAATATCATCTTGAGCTTGTGTCCCTCTGAAAGAAGTAGGATCATACTTCTCTTGTTGAGGAACAAACTTAGTCTTGGGGTATTGATCTTCTTCCCACTCAACTCCATTGGCATTGAACTTTCATTCAAAACCAACACCTTGGTTCTTCCGGTGCCTTCCTTGCTTATGCATAATTTCCTCAATTGCTTACTCCCAAAGAAGGCTCTTGTAGACACCTTTCTCTATAATTCCCTTCAATAAGCTATTTTCTTGCTCAAGTGTAACTTGGCTAAGAGAATCATTAGTGGAATCAAGAGAGCTACTAGAAGCAACAACATTGGGTTTAGCATGATTATTTTTACTACTAGAGGAAGAATATTTCTTGTTCTTGTTACTAGACTTGACTTGAGGCATGTAAGTGGATAAGAGTAAACGCTTGGCAATGTAAGAAGAACTTTTCTTGCGAAGATCATCATTGATTGCCTTTAAGAACTCATGCTCTTGCTCAAGGTTGAGCTTTTCAAACGTAATTTCTCGTGAGTCCTTAAAAGTTCTCGATGATCTCCTAAGATAGTTTCATGAGCTAACTTAAGAGTGTTTAGTTCTTTAGTTAGAGACTCAATCTTGTCCTTATCATTGTCATTCGTTTTGTCTTGATTATCATGATTAATTGACGTTTCATCATAGTATTCATCACTAGAGTTGTCAACAAGTAAATCATCATCACCTAACAAGTCATCTTCATCACTATTGAAATCAACATACTCGGGGTGTGATACCTTTGGACCTTTGGCCATGAAGAATCTTCCAATTCCTTCATTTGGTGAATCAAATATGTCGTAGGAGTTGGTTGACACAAGTGCTAGACCGGCAACACCTTCATCTTGAGTATATCGGAGTCGGAGTGATAGCTTCTCTCGGAGTGATTGTCGGAGTCGGAGCCGGATACCCATTCACCAACATGAGTTTGATGTCTTCGTTTTGTGTAGCTCCTTGATGACTTGTCCTTCCTTTCCGAATCCTTGCTTCTCCGTGAGGGTCTTCGTTCATAACGATCATCCCTACTCCTTCTCTCTCTTAATGGTGATTCTTCTCTTCTACTTCTTCTTTTGGGAGAATCTTCTCTCCTTTTGTAGGGGGTCGTACACTCATTTGAGTAGTGTCCGGGTTTTCCACAATTGTAGCAATTACGCTCTCGACTAGAAGATCTTTTGTCATTGTAGGACCTTGACTTGGAACTTCTCTCTTTGCTTCTACTCTTGTAGAACTTGTTAAAGTTCTTCACCATTAGGCTAAATTCTTCATTGAAGGTTTGTTTCTCACTTGATGATGTGGGAGCTTCACATGAAGCTTTGTAAGCACCACTTAACTTGTTATGGAGCTCCTCCTTATCCTTGAGTGAAATCTCATGAGCAACGATTCTTGCAATGACTTCCGTTGGCTTGAGATCTTTGTAATTGGGCATCATTTGGATCAATGTGCACACGGTATCATATTTTCCATCCAAGGCTCTTAGGATCTTCTTGATGATGAATTTGTCGGTCATCTCTCACTTCCTAAGCTGGCAATCTCATTTGTGATAAGAGCAAGCCTAGAGTACATTTCAGCGACACCTTCACCATCCTTCATTTTGAACTTGTCAAGTTGACTTTGAAGCACATCCAATTTGGATTCCTTGATGGAGTCGGTACCTTCGTGCATATCAATCAAAGTATCCCAAATTTCCTTTGCATTCTCAAGACGGCTGATTTTGTTGAATTATTCAGGGCACAATCCGTTGAAGAGGATATCACAAGCTTGAGCATTGTATTGCAGCATCTTCAACTCTTCCGCGGTAGCTTCACAGTTCGGTTCTTTCCCATCGAATAATTCACCTTGCAAGACAATACACACAGTAGCCCAAACGGTGGGGTTATGTCCAGGAATATGCATTTTCATCTTATGCTTCCAACTAGCAAAATTAGTACCATCAAAGTAAGGACCTCTACGGTGGTAATTTCCCTCGCTAGACGCCATACTATCCTAGGTTGTGAAACCAAGGCTATGACCACCAAAAGATATGGAAATCGAAGCAAATGGAGACCAAAGCTCTTATACCACTTGTAGGATCGAAAGTATGTCTAGAGGGGGGTGATTAGACTACTTGACCAAATAAAAATCTAGCCTTTTCCCAATTTTAGTTCTTGGCAGATTTTAGCAACTTTAGAACAAGGCAAGCAATCTTAACACAATTCAAGCAAGCATGCAAAGAGTATATGAGCAGCGGAAAGTAAAGCATGCAACTTGCAAGAATGTAAAGGGAAGGGTTTGGAGGATTCAAACGCAATTGGAGACACGGATGTTTTTGTCGTGGTTCCGATAGGTGGTGCTATCGTACATCCACGTTGATGGAGACTTCAACCCACGAAGGGTAACGGTTGCGCCAGTCCACGGAGGACTCCACCCACGAAGGGTCCACGAAGAAGCAACCTTGTCTATCCCACCATGGTCGTCGCCCATGAAGGACTTGCCTCACTAGCGGTAGATCTTCACAAAGTAGGCGATCTCCTTGCCCTTACAAACTCCTTGGTTCAACTCACAATCTTGTCGGAGGCTCCCAAGTGACACCTAGCCAATCTAGGAGACACCACTCTCCAAGAAGTAACAAATGGTGTGTTGATGATGAACTCCTTGCTCTTGTGCTTCAAATGATAGTCTCCCAACACTCAACTCTCTCTCACAGGATTTGGATTTGGTGGAAAGAAGATTTGAGTGGAAAGCAACTTGGGGAAGGCTAGAGATCAAGATTTATGTGGTTGGAATGGAATATCTTGACCTCAACACAAGTGTAGGTGGTTCTCTCTCAGAAACTGTGTATTGGAAGTGTAGGCATGTTCTGGTGGCTCTCTCCACAAATGAAGAGGAGGTGGAGGGGTATATATAGCCTCCACACAAAATCTAACTGTTACACACAACTTGCCAAACTCGGTGGGACCGAATTATTAAACTCGGTCGGACCGATTCCGCAAATCTAGTGACCGTTAGGATTTTCGATGGGACCGACATGCAACTCGGTAGGAACAATATGGTTAGGGTTAGGGCATAACGTAATATCGGTGAGACCGATTACACAAACTCGGTGAGACCGATTTTGGTAATAAGCTAACCAGAGAGTTGGTCAGGTAAACTCGGTGGGACCGATTCGCTCATTTTGATGAATCTATGAGTAGTATCGGGGGGTATGAACCATAGAGAAGTTGGAATACAGTAGGTTTAACACCAATATAAATAAAAAATGATTTCATTATAGTACCTTAAAGTGGTGGTTTATTTTCTTATACTAACGGAGCTCATGAGATTTTCTGTTGAAGTTTTGTGTTGTGAAGTTTTCAAGTTATTTGATGGAATTTTGGAATAAGGAGTGGCAAGAGCCTAATCTTGGGGATGCCCAAGGCACCCCAAGGTAAAATTCAAGGACAACCAAAAGCCTAAGCTTGGGGATGACCCGGAAGGCATCCCCTCTTTAGTCTTCGTCTATCGGTAACTTTACTTGAGGCTATATTTTTATTCACCACATGATATGTGTTTTGCTTGGAGCGTCTTGTATGATTTGAGTCTTTGATTTTTAGTTTAACACAATCATCCTTGATGTACACACCTTTTGGGAGAGACACGCATGAATCGGAATTTACTAGAATACTCTATGTGCTTCACTTATATCTTTTGAGCTAGATAATTTTGCTCTAGTGCTTCACTTATATCTTTTTAGAGCACGGTGGTGGTTTTATTTTATAGAAATTATTGATCTCTCATGATTCACTTATATTATTTTGAGAGTCTTTTAGAACAACATGGTAATTTTCTTTGGCTATAAAACTAGTCCTAATGTGATGGGCATCCAAGATGGGTATAATAAAAAATTTCATATAAAGTGCGTTGAATACTATGAGAAGTTTGATGCTTGATGATTGTTTTGAGATATGAGGATGGTGATATTAGAGTCATGCTAGTAGAGTAATTGTGAATTTGAGAAATACTTGTGTTGAGGTTTGCAAGTCCCATAGCATGCACGTATGGTAATGATACATCTCCAACGTATCTATGATTTATGAAGTATGCATACTGCTATATTATCTATCTTGGATGTTTAATGGGATTTTATATGTTGTTTTATATGATTTTTGGGACTAATCTATTAACCCAGAGCCCAGTGCCAGTTCCTGTTTTTTCCTTGTTTTTGAGTATCGCAGAAAAGGAAAACAAATGGAGTCCAATTGACCTGAAATTTCACGGAGCCTATTTTTGGACCAGAAGAAGCCCACGGAGCACCGAAGATGGACCAGGGGAGTCCCGAGGCACCCACGAGGGTGGGGGCGCGACCAGGGGGGTAGGGCGCGCCCCCCTGCCTCGTGGATGCCTCGGTGACCCCCCTGACGTGAAATCAACGCCAACTTCTCCTATATATACCCAAACTTCCAGAAAGAAACCTAGATCGGAAGTTCCGCCGCCGCAAGCCTCTGTAGCCACGAGAAATCAATCTAGGCCCTCTCCGGCACCCTGCCGGAGGGGCCCATCATCACCGGTGGCCATGGAGGAGTATCCCAGAGAGGCCACCATCGCCATGAAGGCCAAGGACCAGAGGGAGAACCTTTCCCCATCCAGGGGGAGGCCATGGAGGAGGAAGCACAAGGGGGAGAACCTCTCCTCCTCTCTCTTGGTGGCACCGGAGTGCCATCGAGAGGGGAATCATCACCGTGGTGATCGTCTTCATCAACATCACCACCATCACCATCCTCATCTCTTTTACGCGGTCCACTCTCCCACACCCCGCTGTAATCCCTACTTGAACATGGTGCTTTATACCACATATTATGATCCAATGATGTGTTGCCATCCTATGATGTTTTGAGTAGATATCCTTTGTTTTTGGGTTGATTGATGATCTAGATTGGTACGAGTTGTATGTTTTATTGTGGTGCTGTCCTATGGTCCCCTCCGTGTCGCGCAAGCGTGGGGGATTCCCGCTGTAGGGTGTTGCAATACGTTCATGATTCACTTATAGTGGGTTGGTGAGTGACTGAAACACAAACCCGAGTAAGGGGGTTGTTGCGTATGGGAAAAAAGAGGACTTGATGCTTTAATGCTATGGTTGGGTTTTACCTTAATGATCTTTAGTAGTTGCGGATGCTTGCTAGAGTTCCAATCATAAGTGCATATGATCCAAGTAGAGAAAGTATGTTAGCTTATGCCTCTCCCTCATATGAAATTGCAATGACGACTATCGGTCTTTTTAACAATTGCCTAGGACAATTCCGCACACCGACCCATCATTATTCCACACTCGCTATTTATAATATTTAGTAATATATTCTAACTTTATGATAACAGCACCTACTTTTATATTTTAGCTCTCCGATATCATGCAAAGTTATCCTTTTCATACCCACAACTTAGTTTTATTTCTCGTTTCTAGTTGGAAGCAAACGTTCGGTGTACGTAGAGTCGTATCAGTGGCAGATAGGACTTGAGAGAATATTGATCTTACCTTTAGCTCCTTGTGGGTTCGACACTCCATACTTATCGCTTCCACCTTTGGAAATTGCTACGATGATTCCCTCGCACTTGGGGATTATCAGTAACCATTGTGTAACAAATTTGAAGCATGAGGTATTTCTTTGATTGTCTTCCTTATGTGTGGAGGTCGAGATCGCGCGATGTTTAACTCCTACCAACCCTTCCCCTAGGAGCATGCATGTAGTGCTTGGTTTTGATGACTTGTAGATTTTTGCAAAAAGTATGTGAGTTCTTTATGACTAATGTTGATGTAGGATCGAAAGTATGTCTAGAGGGGAGGTGATAGACTACTTGACCAAATAAAAATCTAGCCTTTTCCCAATTTTAGTTCTTGGCAGATTTTAGCAACTTTAGAACAAGCCAAGCAATCTTAACACAATTCAAGCAAGCATGCAAAGAGTATATGAGCAGCGGAAAGTAAAGCATGCACCTTGCAAGAATGTAAAGGGAAGGGTTTGGAGGATTCAAACGCAATTGGAGACACGGATGTTTTTGTCGTGGTTCCGATAGGTGGTGCTATCGTACATCCACGTTGATGGAGACTTCAACCCACGAAGGGTAACGGTTGCGTGAGTCCACGGAGGTCTCCACCCACGAAGGGTCCATGAAGAAGCAACCTTGTCTATCCCATCATGGCCGTCGCCCACGATGGACTTGCCACACTAGCGGTAGATCTTCACGAAGTAGGAGATCTCCTTGCCCTTACAAACTCCTTGGTTCAACTCCACAATCTTGTCGGAGGCTCCCAAGTGACACCTAGCTAATCTAGTAGACACCACTCTCCAAGAAGTAACAAATGGTGTGTTGATGATGAACTCTTTGCTCTTGTGCTTCAAATGATAGTCTCCCCAACACTCAACTCTCTCTCTCTCTCTCTCTCTCACAGGATTTGGACTTGGTGGAACGAAGATTTGAGTGGAAAGCAACTTGGAGAAGGCTAGAGATCAAGATTTATGTGGTTGGAATGGAATATCTTGACCTCAACACAAGTGTAGGTGGTTCTTTCTTAGAAAATGTGTATTGGAAGTGTAGGCATGGTCTGATAGCTCTCTCCACGAATGAAGAGGAGGTGGAGGGGTATATATAGCCTCCACACAAAATCTAACCGTTACACACAACTTGCCAAACTCGGTGGGACCGAATTGTTAAACTCGGTCGGACCGATTCAGCAAATCTAGTGACCGTTAGGATTTTCGGTGGGACCGACATGCAACTCGGTTGGACCGATATGGTTAGGGTTAGGGCATAACGTAATCTCGGTGAGACCGATTACAAACTCGGTGAGACTGATTTTGGTAATAAGCTAACCAGAGAGTTGGTCAGGTAAACTCGGTGGGACCGATTCGCTCATTTCGGTGAGACCGAAATGTTACAAAAGGGAAACAGAGAGTTTACATTGCAATCTCGGTGGGACCGATCGCTCATCTCGGTAGGACCAAAACGTTACGAAGGGAAACAGAGAGATTACAATCCCATCTCGGTGAGACCGAGATCCCTATCGGTGAGACCGATTTGCCTAGGGTTTGTGGCAGTGTCTATGACATCTGAACTCGGTGGCGCCGGATGCAAAGAATCGGTGGGGCCGAGTTTGACTTTTGGTTTAGGTCATATGTGGAAGTGAGAAAGTGGTTGAGGGCTTTGGAGCATATCACTAAGCACTTTGAGCAAGCAAGCCATTAAGCAACACCTCATCCCTCCTTGATACTATTGGTTTTCCTATAGACTCAATGTGATCTTGGATCACTAAAATAGAAAATGTAGAGTCTTGAGCTTTGAGCTTGAGCCAATACTTTTGTGCTTAGCATCTTGATGGGGTTCCACATCCTCTAGTCCATGCCATGCCAATCATTGAGCTTTCCTGAAATATTAGTCTTGAAATAGTGTTAGCTCAATGAGCTATATGTTGTTAGGAATTACCAAAACCACCTAGGGATAGTTGCACTTTCAGTTGAGTCCATGGATTATACGCAGTCTCACCCTTCCACCCTTGCTAGCCTCTCTAGTACCGCACAACTTTCGCCGGTACCATAAACCCACCATTTACCTTCCTCAAAACAGCCACCATACCTACCTATTATGGCATTTCCATAGGCAGTCCGAGATATATTGTCATGCAACTTTCCACTATTCCGTTTATTATGACACGCTCCATCATTGTCATATTGCCTTGGATGATCATGTAGTTGACATCGTATTTGTGGCAAAGCCACCATTCGTAATTTTTTCATACATGTCACTTTTTATTCATTGCACATCCCGGTACATCGCTGGAGGCACTCATACAGAGTCATATTTTGTTTTAAGTATCGAGTTGTAATCCTTGAGTTGTAAATAAATAGAAGTGTGATGATCATCATTATTAGAGCATTGTCCCGTGTGAGGAAAAAAAGAGAGGCCAAAGAAGCCAATGAAAAAAAAGAGGCCAAAGAAGCCAATGAAAAAAAGGAGAGAAAAAGAGAGAAGGGACAATGCTACTATCCTTTTTCCACACTTGTGCTTCAAAGTAGCACCATGATCTTCATGATAGAGAGTCTCTTATTTTGTCACTTTCATATACTAGTGGGAATTTTCGTTATAGAACTTGGCTTGTATATTCCAATGATGGGCTTCCTCAAAATGCCCTAGGTCTTCATGGGCAAGCAAGTTGGACGCGCACCCACTTAGTTTCTTTTGTTGAGCTTCCATACATTTATAGCTCTAGTGCATCCGTTGCATGGCAATCCCTACTCACTCACATTGATATCTATTGATGGGCATCTCCATAGCCTACTAATATGTCTAGTTGATGTGAGACCATCTTTCTCCTTTTTGTCTTCTCCACAACCACCATTCTATTCCACCTATAGTGCTATGTCCATGGCTCGTGCTCATGTATTGCATGAAAGTTGAAAAAGTTTGAGAATACTAAAGTATGAAACAATTGCTTGGCTGAAACCAAGGTCGTGCATGATTTGAATATTTTGTGTGACGAAGATGGAGCATAGCCAAACTATATGATTTTAGGGCTGAACTTTCTTTGGCCATGTTATTTTGAGAAGACATGATTACTTTGTTAGTATGCTTGAAGTATTATTATTTTTATGTCAATATTAAAATTTTGTCTTGAATCTTTCGGATCTGAAAATTCATGCCACAATAAAGAAAATTACATTGATAATTATGTTAGGTAGCATTCCACATCAAAAATTCTGTTTTTATCATTTACCTACTCGAGGACGAGCAGGAATTAAGCTTGGGGATGCTTGATACGTATCCAACGTATCTATAATTTTTTATTGTTCCATGCTATTATATTACCTGTTTTGGATGTTTAAAGGGCTTTAATATGCTATTTTATATTATTTTTGGGACTAACCTATTAACCGGAGGCCCAGTGCCAGTTTCTGTTTTTTTTCCTATTTTAGAGTTTTGCAGAAAAGGAATACCAAACAGAATCCAAACGGAATGAAACCTTCGCGATGATCTTTCTTGGACCGAAAGCAATCCAGAAGACTTGGAGTCAAAGTCTGGAACTCCACGAGGAGGCCACGAGGCAGGAGGGCGCGCCCAGGGGGGTAGGCGCGCCCCCACCCTCATGGACCCCTCGTAGCTCCAGTGACGTACTTATTTTGCCTATATATACTCTTATACCCTAGAAACATCAGGGAGAGCCACGAAACCACTTTTCCACCGCTGCAACCTTCTGTACTCGTGAGATCCCATCTTGGGGCCTTTTCCGGCGATCTACCGGAGGGGGAATCGATCACGGAGGGCTTCTACATCAAAACCATTGCCTCTCCGATGAAGCGTGAGTAGTTTACCATAGACCTTCTGGTCCATAGTTATTAGCTAGATGGCTTCTTCTCTCTCTTTGATTCTCAATACAAAGTTCTCCTCGATGTTCTTGGAGATCTATTCGATTTAATACTCTTTCGTGGTGTGTTTGCAGAGATCCGATGAATTGTGGATTTATGAACAAGATTATCTATGAATATTATATGGTTCTTCTCTAAATTCTTATATGCATGATTTGATATCATTGCAAGTCTCTTCGAATTATTGGTTTAGTTTGGCCTACTAGATTATCTTTCTTGCAATAGGAGAAGTGCTTAGCTTTGGGTTCAATCTTGCGGTGTCCTTTTCCCAGTGATAGTAGAGATAGCAAGGCACGTATTGTATTGTTGCCATCGAGGATAAAAATATGGGGTTTATATCATATTGCTTGAGTTTATCCCTCAACATCATGTCATCTTGCTTAATGCGTTAGTCCGTTCTTATGAACTTAATACTCTAGATGCATGCTGGATAGTGGTTGATGTGCGGAGTAATAGTAGTAGATGCAGAATCGTTTTGGTCTACTTGACACGGACGTGATGCCTATATTCATGATCATTTCCTTAGATATCTTCATAACTATGCGCTTTTCTATCAATTGCTCGGTAGTAATTTGTTCACCCACCGTAATACATGCTATCTTGAGAGAAGCCACTAGTGAAACCTATGGCCCCCGGGTCTCTTTCCTATTATATTTCATCTCTTTTATTTACATCACATCTCATTTACTATTTTGCAATATTTACTTTCCAATCTATACAACAAAAATACCAAAAATATTTACTTTACTATCTCTATTAGATCTCACTTTTGCGAGTGACCGTGAAGGGATTGACAACCCCTTTATCGCGTTGGTTGCAAGGTTCTTGATTGTTTGTGCAGGTACTAGGTGACTTGTGCGTTGTCTCCTACTGGATTGATACCTTGGTTCACAAAGCTGAGGGAAATACTTACGCTACTTTGCTGCATCACCCTTTCCTCTTCAAGGGAAAACCAACGCATGCTCAAGAGGTAGCACCCGGCGGTGGGCCCCCTATGGAACTCCAGCCCTCTCGACCTCATCGACACCCACGACCTCTGCCATGCCTATCGCAAAAGCTTGGATGCATCCTCCAAGATCCTCGACAGTCACCATGGCCCAACCAAAGGCCTTAGAATGGGCAAGTTACGTTCCAACGGCAAGGACCGAGCCAAGCTTGATGACTAGTTCCGATCCCCCACCCTAGATCAGCTCAAGGAGCTCACTTTTGATGATGGGCATATGCGGTCGCTGCCAACGTCCGCACTCTGCCTCGCGCTCACGCTGCACATCGCCAAGTTCAGGAACTGCCATCCCCCCCTTAATGATGTGCCCGCTCTTATTCTACCACGACTGAAGCACCTCGAGCTCATCACCGTCTGCCTCTCAAACGGTGACATGGAGCGCCTGCTCCATGGCTGTACTGCACTCGAGTACCTTCGTCTTCAGGCGATCAATGGGTTGAGTACCTTCCACATCACCTCCATGACTCTCCGGACTATTTATGTGTGTTGCTGGTGCGGCAGGAAGACATCACAAGATGTGTACCACGGTATGGTCATTGAGGACACACCTACACTTGAGAGATTACTTGTAGTTGATCAAGAAGGTCCACCAAGAATCAATGTCATTTCTGCACCAAAATTGACAGAGGTGGGCTACTCGTCTCACAAATACTCTGAACTTGTTATTAGATCCACACCCGTTCAGGTACAACAGCCGCCTTCTACCTCTCCTTTTACAAATTAACATTATTTCTAATTTTTAAGATGTTTGTTCGTATGTCATTCAGAAAATGATTCCGACAAGCTTGACCTCAAATCACAAGACAAGGAAGGTCTTGGCACTAGAATCTATCGGCCCCAACCTCGGAGCAAGTTGTCGATTCTCGAGATGCTTCCCGTGTTCGGAGAAGCTATATATCGAGGTGATGTTCCTTTCCTATTAAATGTTAACCATAAGGGAGTTCAATTTGTGAAACATTTTTCCAAGTTTACAATTTCAATGTACTTTTATTTATGTAGGTTATTTTGGAGTATTTATGTAAATAAATGTCCCCCCCCCCCCCCCGTATTGGTTGCTGGATCCATATGGTTACAATCAATAATCTCCTTTGGATTCATCTATACTAGTTTTCTTAGGGAACTTTTCATCCACTCCAACCTCTTGTGAAGAAGGCTACATTTTTCTAGAATGTAATCAAATGCCCATGTTAATCATGTCAGATCGAAGATGGCATGTTAGTGCATTTTACAAATCCTGCAAACCAAATAGGCCTGTAGTAATGTTCAAAACTGCATGTAGGCACTAACACGTTTTCTTCTTTTGCAGATAATATTAGGCCCAGTGGTGGATAATGTGATACAATATAACAATCACATAGAATGGCTAGATCTGCATCTCTCAGAAATTACTTTGAACAACTACCAAGGGACCTTACCGAATATTATATTCGCCAGGTTCTTTGTTCTCAAAGCAAGGGTGCTGAAGGAAATGAGGTTTGCCCTACATTTATTTTGCAAAAATGAATGGTTTGTTGATCAGCGCCAGCGCCTGCGGCAAAATGGAGTAGGCTCCAAAAATGTTGAAAAAACTTCATTTTGGAACTTCATATGACAGAGTAATCGGAAGTCATCGTGTCAACCCCATACATGACTTCTCAGTGGCTGACCCCTTTGCAAAATTGTGAGGTTTCAAAACCAGACTTAGAAGCGGTGATATTAGTTTGAACCTCTCTGATATCCATGTTCAGCAGATCAGCGCGAGCGTTTGCAGCTGATGAGCTGAATTTCATTTCTAATATCAGTTTGAACCTTGTAATCTTCGAATTTGAGCCATATAACTCTGGAATTTGAACCTTGTAACATTTCGAGCTTTTGTGGTACAATCGTTGAAATGGCATCGTATGAGACTCGTATATTGCTAGCACTATTTTGACCTTAATATGAAATGGTCTTAGATTTTATTAACCATTCTCGAATCAGTTTACCTTGTCGATCTCACAGCACACGATCTGTATAGCTAACTCGACTATGATCTTAGACATTATTGCACACAGTTGGTTTCTTCCACCGTATGCACTGTAGATCGCAGAATTAATTATCGCACTCGAGTGTCCATCATTACCCTTCTGTGTAACTTTTACCTCATCACCCACGGGTAAACTTATGATCAAAGTCATTCCACATACTTCGTTTTTACAAAGCTTTTTGCCAATAAACACCCACGATTTGTCCCTCTTCTAGCCGACGTGTGGCCAAACTAGCCGGGCGGGAATCTTGCACGCTAAACAACGCGGTAGCGCGGGAACAGGATCACCGATGATACGTTTGGCGCCTCTTCGAGCCCACGCGTGCGGTGCAGTGTTGTCAAGCGTGCACTGGAATCCTCTGCTATGAACGACGTGACAAGACGTGACGATTACAGGCCGGCTGGCCCCCATTTATTACAGCAACCATTTAACCCTTGTGTCTCTTCAACCTTTCGATCGCGCCCCACCATTGCAAGAATCACACCCACCACAAGAAATTCTTAGAGGGTATCCTGTGCGGCTCCAATGGTGCTCCGAGCGGCTGCCCACTGCGAGCAGCAGTTCACCATGCGTGTCATGGTGGACACCCATAGAAGGTTCATGGACCTCTCGGTGGTGTACACCAACGACCCGGTCTGGGTGGAGCACTCCATCCACATCATGGAGTTGTTGCTTGTCGCGGAGAAGTACAAGGTGGTCGGGTTCGACCTCGAGTACACCCGCACTCGTGCCGGGTCTCGTCCCAAGGTTGTCGTCGCCCAGATGTGTGTGCGCCACCACATCCTCATCTACCACTACTGCCTGGCCACAAGGCCTTGCAAGCGTTTCACCAGGTTTGTCAACAGCCCCCACTACATGTTCTCTATGGTGGACATCACCGATGATGTAAAGGCGCTCGAGAATTCGGGCATCGCCTGCCAGAATCTTGTCGACATCCAGGGCCAATATAAGATCTGGGGCAGCAAGGAGCATGAGAAGGACTCACTGGTTCACCTCTCCGAGGCCATCATCGACCCCTACTACAGAGACATGAAGGATTCATGCAACAAGGACAAGCGTGCCTCGCACTCGGCCTGGATGGAGAAACTCGACAAAGCTCACGTCGTGTACGCGGCCAACGAGGCGTACATGAGCTACGACATGTACAGGCAGATCGTTGACATGAGGAAGTGCCTCCTTCCCCAAAACGGCCAGGGATCCAGCCAGAAGCAGAGCAATGGCAAGCATCGTCGCAACAATAAGTAGATGATTAGATCAACGTTTCTCCTACTTTAGTATGCATGTAATTGCTTACTTTGGTGTGTGGAAATGTTATGTGTGTAGTCACTTGTGTAATTGTATGCTTAATTTGGTTATGCAATGCTGTCTTTTTAAGTATATATGTTGATGCTCTGTAGACAGAGCGTAGATGTTGTGCGGACAAAGAAAATCACATCACACACGGACTAAACAATGGAACCCGTCGGTGATGTTTTCACCAATCACTCACAATTGTATACCAGCAGTCGTTTGCTCACAACACACATGGCTTGTTAGCAGTAATCATCTGTGTTGTTATCGGTCTTCACACACGTTTCCGATTCATGAGACTGTTTGCCTCGTATCACACACATCTTGTTCATTTGAACCATTTCTGTTCTCATGTCTCAACGCAAACAGTTCATCCGAGTGAACCACATGCCGTATATCGCACACACCTTTGATCTGGCTGACCGTTTATTTTGTGTTGCCTAATCACAAACAGTTCATCCGAGTGAACCGTATGTTGTATATCGCACACACCTTCATCTGGCTGCCCGTTTCTTTTGTTCCTCCTCATCGCAAACAGTTAATTGAGCTGAACTGTATGCCCTGCATCGCACACACAACTAAAATCTGAACCGTGTTTGATGTATCCTCCATCGCAAATGTTTTGCACCTTTTTGGATGGTTTTTTACACCACCGTTTGCGATTATGGCATCGCACACAGTTTTGTCGAAGGGTCTCTGATTGTAGTGTCGCGTTAGCACCATCCTGCAGTAGTGAATGCAGCATGCGAACAGATGCAGTAGATTGAGACACAACATGATACACAAAGAGAAATAGTACGATGGTATGATATCATAGGTGAAACGAGGAATATGAAAGTGACGAATGAATAAGCGTGAAGAGAATGAAACAGAATGATGACAATGATGTCCGAAGTTGATAACATAATAGAATGATAATGATCAGAGAAACTATCGACACAGAGCACGAACGAAAACTGCTGAATGAATTGCAGTGAAGTAGAATGGACCAGTGATGCTCGATGGCGACAATCAGATTTGGTAGACCAGTTCACCCTTCTACCAAAGGGCTACGTGTGGTTGGAGGGGTTGAGACTGAACACAGAAGATAAACTATATTCACCCTATTCTCCTTCAACGCAGAGCTAATCAGACTCAAGTTGATTTCACTCATGGTAGATCCTTGTCGGTGATATTCAAACCTTTGGTCGACCTTCGCGAACCACAATCACTCTTGGTTGCTGAAGATCTAGCTTGGTGAAAACAACAACTCTTCAACACTTGAGCTGAAACCTATCCGTCTAGAGAGTGCGCAGCTCTCAAGAGTAATAGGTACAAGAACTCTCACTCAGAACTACTGTGATGCTAAACCACTGTCTAAGTTTGGGCTCTTGATTTTTCTCTCGGTGGATCTTAAACTCAAATAACTCGGAGAGGGGTTTCTCAAATCAATCTTGTCAGAAATCTCAACCGGAGCAGCCAACGGACGATGTTGGAGCGGGGTGGCTATTTATAGCCGCAGCCTTCCCTGATGGGAAATGACCAAATTGGACATCGGGATCAGCCAATGGCCGAACGACACGAGTCCGACGGTCGGATTTGAGCACAATGGTAACATTACTTGTGGAGCAAGTAATGCAAACTCCTTGGTCTGAGATAAATCTCTTGCAGCGAAGAAGATCACAGTCTCTTGCTGACAAGTATTTACTCGGAACACAAAGAGATTTCTCTCACAACTTTCATAGGTTTTGGCTAAGCATCACAGCGGGTCTAAGCTTTGAGAACCTATACCCCTCTTTATAGTACGGAGGTCCTATGACTCAAATACGCAAAATAAGAACAACAAAATGAATACTACGTCTTCACTTTGTCTTCGACTTCCACTTTGCTGCAGTCAATTTCTTCGGACGACCATACCGAAACATATGCTTCGCTTCAGCAGTAAAGCTTTGAGGGGATAATTTCTTTACATCAAACTTCTCATCTATAAAACTTCATCAGATATAGCTCGTTCTTCTCTGCAATGCAGGTATACTTCGTTGAAGTTCCTCGAACTTATCACCGGAAATAGCATTCTCTTCGACTCTATATGGACTATTTCTCTCTGTATGCACTAGCAAACAAATCAGTCCATACCTGTTTCTGTCAACAATCTCTAAAACACAAGGTAGGAAGATATTGCACCAACAACCCTGCAGGGGTGTACTTCTTCACACACGCTCTCACCACTTACCACCATATACACGTCATGTATCTCGGCAACCTTCAAGCAGAAGCCTGGCAAGGGTGTCGATCACAACCTGACTAAGGACAGAGATCGAGGCGATTAATAAGTCGAGAGAGCCTGATTACCGGAGCCCAAAATGTGTAGTAGTAACTATGTTGGAAAACATACACATGACTCAATTCTTAAGGACGGTCTCAATGAGACGACCCACCGTGTACTCCTACATAGCCTCTCATCACTACCTTTACCAGATCATGTTCACACACTTAGCTCTCAACATCAGAACATGATCACAACATTCCAATTCATTGCCGGATGAATCAGACCTAGCACAACTCTAAGCATGTCAGGCATACCAAGAAAGCATGGATGAGTACCAATATCATGGCTCAAGCAATTCCTGCTCATGCTAGAAGGTTTTAACTATTTACTGTGGAAAAGAGAGGTCATGTAGAGGAACGGGTTCAACTCACGCAACATGTAACAATTGAATCGTTGTTGTCCTAATGCAATAGAAGAGAGCAGGAGCGAGAGAGAGTGGGGTTGTATCGGAGTGCTCAAGGGGGGTTTGCTTGCTTGGCACTTCTGAATATAGCATTGAGTCTTCATCGGTGACATCGATCTCAGCGTCAAAACAACGTCTACCGAGAGGGAATAAACACCGGCAAATATAGAAAGGGAACCACAATCAATGCAATGCGCATCCTAATGAATGACATGTCATATTAAGGTACTGAATTAACCTAATGCAATAGTTAGTCACATTAATTGAAGTGGAATTCAAACATATATCAAATTCCAACTCCAAAACTAAATACCATATATTCCATAATCATGGATTGTCCTAGTTGGTGATGTTAACTTGCACAAACATGCATGTAACATCCCAAATTTTCAATTTGGAATGTTATACATAGGTCATTCATGCATATCATATTTTATTGCATTTTGTTTTGCGATCCTCGAAATTCTAAGCAACTCAAGGACCTACGGAGAGAGTTGGGGATTTCACGTTTTTCATATTTGAATTTTATCAAATATCGAAACAAGGATCACTTTGGTTCTTATTATTTTTCTCTCCGAAAATATTTCATATTAAAATATATGAGAGGAGATAATATGACTTCTTCAAAAATAAATGTAATATTGGAGGGAAAAAATTAAAATCAAATAAGAATTTTTATTTGGATTTTATTGCAATTTTATTTGAATTACGAAAAATATGTGTTTTTCAAAGTTGCATTAGAGGCCCAAATAAATGTTCACTTTGTCCGCAATATTATTAGAGGACCGTGAAAATTTGTTTAAGGATTTTTGGAGTTTGTTTAGTATATCTTTTAATTGTTTTTCTTCGTCAGGATTTATTTTAAAAAAAAAGTAACCGACTTACCGGGCCGTGTCCGACCTGGACACTTAGCCCGGCCGGCTTTATAAGCCATGAGGCCCGAGCGCCCCAGCCCACCCCATCCCCGCCAAACCCTAGCGTTGTCGCCGCCCGCTCCCGATCCGTGCCGCGTCGCCGCCGCCGCTTCACCGTGCCGCCGCGCCGCCTTGCCGTCCACCGTCGCCGGAGGTATAAGCCGCTGCCGCCAGTTTTTGCGAGAAAACCGTTTGGTTTTTTTCGAAACCCTAGTTCATTTTTTTGTTAGATTGGTTTTGTTTCGGTTTTTTCTTGGTTCGGTTAAATAGCGGACGTTCGTCTGTACGTTCATTTTAACGAATTCTGTTCGTCCGTTAGCCGCAGACAGCGAACGTTCAGTCGTTAGTCAGTTCGTCAGTTTTTCTTTTTCCAGGGTTTTCCGCGATTATTTTCGATCGCGATTTCTGCCCTAATCTTCGATCTAGTATAACTTTTCGCTCGTTTATCCAAATCAGGTGAAACAAGCACCTGGATCTTCGTCTCAAAGTCCTCTTTCTGTTTAACCAACTTTAACAAGATTTTGGTACTGTAAAATTTGACTTTAGTCCAGATAAGTAAACGGATCTTGTTTCTTTCGTGGTTTGAGTTTCGTGGCTCCGTTTGATTTGATTCTTTTTGCAAATTGAATCTCTTTAGTTGAGTTTTGAGATTCGATCTTCTTATTTGAGGTTTACCCGTGCATATTTGCTTGATTGCTTATGTATGCTATTGTTTGTTTGTGATAGAATTCCCGGAGTGCGAAGCGTGCTACTACGAGTCACTAGGTTTTGCGGATCATCAGCAAGGCAAGTAACACATTGATCATACCCTTTTCATACCCAATTTTTATGCATTAGTATCAATACTCAAACATTGCATGATTAGGATGTGATTAACTTGTGGGTTTTGGGAAGTAGATGATGAGGTAGAACCTATTGCCCTGTTTATTATCAAACCCTTGGGAGTTACTTCTACGTTATGCTTATATTGCCATGCTATGCTCGTAGACGTGGATTGGGTTTGACAGTATCCATGACAGATGTGAGATTGTTAATTAATGGTTCAACTTAAGGTTGCAACTTTAATATACATCTGGGTGGATTGTTGGTTTGGGCACCTGGAGAATCCAGTGTTGTCCTAGGATATCCCGGAGTACCCGTGTGATCATCCTATGGTCCGCCACCCAGGATCAAAGGGATCTTAAGATTATTCATGCTAGAAACTTCCGTGTGCATCCACAAGCTATTATGGGCTCTAGCATAGTTGAGTATGTTGCATGACCTCTTTCAGTGGTGGGCTAGCAGATGTAGAGGGAAAGTAGGTGTAACTGTCCACCTAGAGTAAAGAGTTAGTGCTTCTGAAAGACTGTGTCTCGGTCATTCGTTTCTCAAACACCCTGAAGTGCGAGAAATCCAATGGAGGAGATCGAGTCTTGTGGGGAAAAGTGTGCAAACCTCTGCAGAGTGTACAAACTAATCATGGTTAGCCGTGTCCCCGGTTATGGACATCTTGAGTATCTGGTTCTTGGATTATCATATGGATCTCATCACTCTAAATTAATTTTGTTGGGTTAATAATTACTTTTAATTGGGATTGAGTTGGAGGAACCTTCTCAATGTTGTTCAACTACCATGATAGTTAAATAAAATATATTTCCTTTGTTGTAGGAAAAAATTGGCTTTTCGCAAAAACATATTAACCATAGAGCCTCCACCAGCCATATATGCATGTAGTGATAGCATTTATTCTGTTCATTGCTCTATTGTGTTACTATGCCAGTATATTCCATGTGCTGACCCGTTTTCGGGCTACAATGTATCATGTTGCAAACTTTTCAGATGAAGAGTAAGGTTCGCTAGGCCGTTGTCGTGCACCCAGCTATGCCGTTGGAGTTGATGGACTCACTTTATCTTCCAAGCCTTCCGCTGTTATCTTATTTAGATGGCCTTATTTATTGTAATAAGTTCTCTTTTGAGACACTTGATGTAATAAGTGTGTGATTGCTACTCTGTTATAAATCCTTCGAGTACTGTGTGTGTCAGCATTACCGATCCAGGGATGACACTTAAGCACAGAGACTTGACCATCTGAGGTCTGGTCGCTACAAGATGGTATTAGAGCACATGCTGAATGTAGGACATGACCACTAAGATGAGCCATAGGTCACTCTTCTCTACTCATTTCTGACGCCTCTCCATTTTCTACTCCTTGGGATGGCGGACTCAAGGAACAAGTTTGCACAACCGGATGAAGACACACCTTTTGGACGACACTTGAAGGAAGTCACTAGGTACCTGAACATTGGAATACCAAGCTTCACCGGGACCTACACCGCCACTTTACCAGAAGAGGAGCGCTGGATGATTCGAGTTCAAGTTCCAGGAAGGACATTCACGCCAGTCACTGAGCCCATAGAGTTTTCCTTTGAGGCACCAACCTGGAGTCTAGGCAAGAGCATGGCAGCCCACATTGCTATGGGACGTATTGGAGAAGTCTACAAACAGGAGCTCAAGGACACTATCTACCGGATATGTGGGCGTCGAGATGAGCAATTGGAGATGATCAGCACCAGGAAGGACATGTCCATTGCAGCTTTCATCCAAGAGTTAAACCAGCACATTCGACGCCAGGAGAACCAGATGTGCGCTAGCATGATAGATTTGAAGAAGGCGATGACCAGGAACATGGATCTAGAAGAGGAACTCAAGTCTAAACGCGACGGATACGAGGAGGAAATCGCAATACTATTGGAGAAGAATGACGACCTGATAAAGAAGATCGGAGTCTTCATGGGAGATCCCGCGCCAGGAGGAGATGACGAGCAATCCAAGGACATTCGTTCTGAAGACTACATCATCATCGACGACGCCGACTCCGACCCCGACAGTAGTGATGATGATTACGAAGACAAAGCTGGAGCAGATATCATGGAGTCTTCCACCGATCAAAATTTCTAGTAGACCACCATATGATCAAGTAGTATTCCCCCATGTATATATTAGTAGTCCGAGCACTGTAACGATAGCTAGATCGATTATATGCCCTTGCTTGATTGATTGAGTGATATGATATGATCGTGTTTGTCTCATGTGCATATGGGTAGTGCTTTCTCACTAGACCTCATTCTATTCTAATCTCTTCCCTCTAAACCCATCAGATGCCTCTGAGACATGATACCGGATTTTCTTCCCACCGGAGCTCACTCAGTTGATCCAGCAACAGAATGCTTTAATGCAGTTGTTAGTTCAGAACCAAGGCAACAACAACAACAACAACAACAACAACAACAACAACAACAACAACAACAACAACAACAACAACAACAACAACAACAACAACAACAACAACAACAACAACAACAACAACAACAACAACAACAACAACAACAACAACAACAACAACAACAACAACAACAACAACAACAACAACAACAACAACAACAACAACAACAACAACAACAACAACAACAACAACAACAACAACAACAACAACAACAACAACAACAACAACAACAACAACAACAACAACAACAACAACAACAACAACAACAACAACAACAACAACAACAACAACAACAACAACAACAACAACAACAACAACAACAACAACAACAACAACAACAACAACAACAACAACAACAACAACAACAACAACAACAACAACCCACCGCCACCACCTCCAATTGACAACTTAGCCCGTTTTCTGAGGTTGCAGCCACCGGTGTTTTCCAGTAGCACCGAGCCAATAGTTGCTAATGACTGGCTACACAGGATTGGAAGGGAGTTGACCACCGCAGGTTGCATAGATGATGAGAAGGTGCATTTTGCCACACATGAATTGGATGGACCAGCAGCCTCATGGTGGGAGAATTATACAGCCACATTCCCTATAGCCAATGTCACTTAGGAGCAGTTTCAGCACGCATTTCGCACAACCCATGTCTCAACTGGAGCTATGAGCATGAAGAAGCGTGAGTTTCACAACTTACGCCAAGGGAACCGTACGGTGGGGCAGTATGTGGATGAGTTTAGCAAGTTATCTCGCTATGCCCCAGATGATGTGGCCACCGACGCCGCGAAGTAGGAGAAGTTTATAGAAGGGCTGAACGATGAGATGAGTATGCAGTTGATGGTGGTGACATTTAACAACTACCAGGAGTTGGTAGATAAAGCTCTCATGATTGAAGGGAAGCAGCAGCAGATTGAGAGCCGCAAGAGGAAGTATGGACAAGGGAAGTACAATTCAGGAGCTCAGCAGAAGCCTCCCTTTACTCCGAACTCGGGAGGATACACCCATAACCATGGAGGCCACACTCACAATGGAGGGAGTTCGCATAACCATAGTGGCCCCAAGAATGGAAATGGGAATGGAGCAAGCAGCAGTCAGAACCGCTCCAATCCAGCCACACCCGCCAAGAAGGACCTAAGTCACATCACTTGTTTCAAGTGCGGGAAGACTGGACACTATGCCACTGAGTGCCCTGATGCGAAGAATGGGAATGACAATGGAAGCTTTGGGAAGAAGCCCAACCCTTTCAATAGGGGACAAGTGAACCACGTAAACGTGGAGGAGGTTGAAGAGCAGCTAGATGCAGTTATCGGTAAGTTTTTGGTTAAGTCATTTACTGCAATTGTTCTTTTGATATTGGTGCATCGCATTCATACATATCAAGGGGATTTGTGGATAAGTATAAGTTTCCCACTAAAGTTCTTAGGACACCTATGCTAGTAACCTCACCCGGAGCGGAGTATATGGCAAGCAGTGGATGTTTTCAGATGCCATTAACCATAGGTAGTCATGTTTTCCCCTCTGACTTGATAATTCTGGAGTAGCAAGGGTTGGATGTGATACTAGGAATGGATTGGCTGTCATGTATGGAGGAAACATCGATTGCGCCAGTAAGTCAATTCTGCTTACCACCTCGGAGGGAAAAAAGGATCAAGTATGTATCCAGGCATGCGCCAAGGAGAACCCAAGTAAATTCCCTCTCAGGAGTTGTTCAGGAGGAAGTGCATGTTGTGAAGGATTACCCGGATGTGTTTCCATAGGAACTACCAGGCATGCCGCCAGATCGAGACATCGAGTTTTTGATAGAGCTGCTGCCAGGCACCGGGCCTATATCGAAGAGACCATACCGGATGCCCGCGAATGATCTGGAAGAGATCAAGAAGCAGATTAAGGAGTTATTGTAGAAAGGTTACATCCGATGAAGTTCATCACCATGGGGAGCCCCAGTGCTCTTTGTTGAGAAGAAGGATGACAAGGAAATTGCAGAGATAAATGAAGAATGAGCAAAGAAAAGGCCAAAGGATTTCGTGAGGATGAGCATGACACATTGTGGTTTGAGGACCGTGTTTATGTGCCCAATAATGCAGAAATCAGGAAGTTGATACTACAGGAAGCTCATGACTCGCCATAATCGATACACCACGGAAACACCAAGATGTATTTGGATTTGAAGGAGCGTTTCTGGTGGACTGGTATGAAGAAGGATATTGTTGGGTATGTAGCAGTATGTGATGTATGTCAGAGAGTGAAGGCAGAACATCAGAAGCCAGCAGGATTACTGCAGCCTATGCCGATACCCGAATGGAAGTGGGATAAGCTTGGCGTGGATTTTATCACCGGATTACCCAGGACCCAATCAGGATATGATTCTATCTGGGTAGTAGTGGATCGCTTGACCAAAGTAGCTCACTTTATCCCAGTGAAAACCACTTACACAAGTGCGAAGTTGGCCAAGATATACATAACCAGGATCGTATGTCTGCATGGAGTTTCGAGGACCATCGTATCAGATAGAGGAACACAGTTTACTTCAAAGTTTTGGCACCAGCTGCACCAGACTTTGGGAGCCAGACTAGAGTTCAGTACAACTTTTCATCCACAGACAGATGGATAGACTGAGAGAGTCAATCAGATTCTGGAAGACATGTTGAGAGCTTCTGCGCTAGACTATGGATCTAGTTGGGATGATAACTTGCCATACGCGGAGTTTTCATACAACAATAGCTACCAGGCCAGTTTGAAAATGGCATCGTTCGAAGCCCTGTATGGAAGAAGGTGCAGAACACCGTTGATGTGGGATGAAGTTGGAGACCGTCAGTTGTTTGGACCAGATTTGATCAAAGAGTCAGAAGAGAAGGTTAAGCTGATTCGGGATAGACTGAAGGTAGCTCAGTCCAGGCAGAAGAGTTATGCAGATTCAAAATGCAAGGAGGTAGTCTATGAAATCGGAGACCGAGCATATCTTCGTGTGTCACCTCTGCGAGGAGTTAAACGTTTTGGAGTTAGCCCCGAGATTTGTAGGACCATACCAAGTTTTGGACGTATGGGAGAAGTGGCCTACAAGTTGGAGTTACCCGAAGGACTGTCAGGAGTTCATGATGTGTTCCATGTTTCCCAGTTGAAGAAGTGTCATGCTGAGATGGCAGATATTCCTCTGAGAGATATATGCCCCTGGAAGCAATTCAGTTGGACAGTGATTTGACCTATGAGGAGAAACCTGTCAAGATTCTCGATTTTGCCAGTCGGGTTACGCGCAGCAAGATTATCAAGTTTTGTAAAGTTCAGTGGAGCCACCATACCGAGGATGAAGCCACCTGGGAACGAGAGGATGATCTACGGACGGGCCACCCACACCTATTTTCTAGCCAACCCGAATCTCGAGGGCGAGCTTCTTCTTAAGGGGGGTAGGTTTGTAACATCCCAAATTTTCAGTATGGAATGTTATACATAGGTCATTCATGCATATCATATTTTATTGCATTTCGTTTTGCGATCCACGAAATTCTAAGCAACTCAAGGACCTACGGAGAGAGTTGGGGATTTCACATTTTTTTATATTTGAATTTTATCAAATATCGAAACAAGGATCACTTTGGTTCTTATTATTTTTCCCTCCGAAAATATTTCACATTAAAATATATGAGAGGAGATAATATGACTTCTCCAAAAATAAATGAAATATTGGAGGAAAATTTTTAAAATCAAATAAGAATTTTTATTTGGATTTTATTGCAATTTTATTTGAATTACGAAAAATATGTGTTTTTCAAAGTTGCATTAGAGGCCCAAATAAATGGTTCACTTTGTCCGCAATATTATTAGAGGACCGTGAAAATTTGTTTTAGGATTTTTGGAGTTTGTTTAGTATATCTTTTAATTGTTTTTCTTCGTCAGATTTATTATAAAAAAAAGTAACCGACTTACCGGGCCGTGTCTGACCTGGACACTTAGCCCGGCCGGCTTTATAAGCCGGGAGGCCCGAGCTTTCACCCCATCCCCGCTTAACCCAATTGCCGCCAGCCGACCTTGCTGCCGCGCGCCGCTTGCCGTCATTGCCGCCGTCAGCGGAGGTATAAGTTACCGCCGGTTTCGAGAAAACCGCTTTGGTTTTTTTCGAAACCCTAGTTCATTTTTTTGTTAGATTGGTTTTGTTTCGGTTTTTTCTTGGTTCGTAGCGGACGTTCGTCTGTACGTTCATTTTAACGAATTCTGTTCGTCCGTTAGCCGCATGAACGCTCACCGTTAGTCGGGCTTCGCCGCTTTTTCTTTTTCCAGGGTTTTCCGCGATTATTTTCGATCGCGATTTCTGCCCTAATCTTCGATCTAGTATAACTTTTCGCTCGTTTATCCAAATCAGGTAAAACAAGCGCCTGGATCTTCGTCTCAAAGTCCTCTTTCTGTTTAACCAACTTTAACAAGATTTTGGTACTGTAAAATTTGACTTTAGTCCAGATTAGTAAACGGATCTTGTTTCTTTCGTGGTTTGAGTTCCGTTGCTCCGTTTGATTTGATTCTTTTTGCAAATTGAATCTCTTTAGTTGAGTTTTGAGATTAGATCTTCTTACTTGAGGTTTACCCGTGCATATTTGCTTGATTGCTTATGTATGCTATTGTTTGTTTGCGATAGAATTCCCGGAGTGCGAAGCGTGCTACTACGAGTCACTAGGTTTTGCGGATCGTCAGCAAAGCAAGTAACACATTGATCATACCCTTTTCATACCCAGTTTTTATGCATTAGTATCAATCCTCAAACATTGCATGATTAGGATGTGATTAACTTGTGGGTTTTGGGAAGTAGATGATGAGGTAGAACCTATTGCCCTGTTTATTATCAAACCCTTGGGAGTTACTTATACGTTATGCTTATATTGCCATGCTATGCTCGTAGACGTGGATTGGGTTTGATAGTATCCATGACAGATGTGAGATTGTTAATTAATGGTTCAACTTAAGGTGGCAACTTTAATATACATCTGGGTGGATTGTTGGTTTGGGCACCTGGAGAATCCAGTGTTGTCCTAGGATATCCCAGAGTACCCGTGTGATCATCCTATGGTCCGCCACCCAGGATCAAAGGGATATTAAGATTATTCATGCTAGAAACTTCCGTGTGCATCCACAAGCTATTATGGGCTCTAGCATAGTTGAGTATGTTGCATGACCTCTTTCAGTGGTGGGCTAGCAGATGTAGAGGGAAAGTAGGTGTAACTGTCCACCTAGAGTAAAGAGTTAGTGCTTCTGAAAGACTGTGTCTCGGTCATTCGTTTCTCAAACACCCTGAAGTGCGAGAAATCCAACGGAGGAGATCGAGTCTTGTGGGGAAAAGTGTGCAAACCTCTGCAGAGTGTACAAACTAATCATGGTTAGCCGTGTCCCCGGTTATGGACATCTTGAGTATCTGGTTCTTGGATTATCATATGGATCTCATCACTCTAAAATAATTTTGTTGGGTTAATAATTACTTTTAATTGGGATTAAGTTGGAGGAATCTTCTCAATGTTGTTCAACTACCATGATAGTTAAATAAAATATATTTCCTTTGTTGTAGGGAAAAATTGGCTTTTCGCAAAAAACATATTAACCATAGAGCCTCCACCAGCCATATATGCATGTAGTGATAACATTTATTATGTTCATTGCTCTATTGTGTTACTGTGCCAGCATATTCCATGTGATGACCCGTTTTCGGGCTGCAACGTATCATGTTGCATACTTTTCACACGAAGAGTAAGGTTCGTTAGGCCGTTGTCGTGCACTCAGCTATGCCGTTGGAGTTGATGGACTCACTTTATCTTCCAAGCCTTCCGTTGTTATCTTATTTAGATGGCCTTAAGCCATATTTATTGTAATAAGTTCCCTTTTGAGACACTCGATGTAATAAGTGTGTGATTTCTACTCTGTTATAAATCCTTCGAGTACTGAGTGTGTCAGCATAACCGATCCAGGGATGACACTTAAGCACAGAGACTTGACGTCTGAGGTCTGGTCGCTACAATGCATTAACATGGCATAAACGAATTCTTTGGATTTTTTCTGATCATTTTTCATATATAAATTATTTCATTTGGAGTTACGTGAGTTTCTATGAATTTTAGAAGTTTAGGACATTTTCTCAAAATAAATAAATCATTTCTGATTTATTTTAAATTCCAAAGGCAGTTATTGCGTCATCACACATCAGCAGAGGCTAGCGCAATCGCTAACATGTGGGGCCCGGGCAATTGCTGACTCAGCAGAGTCAAAACTGACAGGTGGGACCATGTCAACGGTGAAGTCAGAATGGTGAAACTAACGTGTGGGTCCGTTCTATTAACTTAACACTAATTATTTTTGTAAGCCAGTTAATTAAACTTGCGGGACCCACTGTCATTTTAACAATGTAGATAAACAGGGTAATTAACACCCTAATTAACTGTACACGTCAGCCAACTGGAGATCAGTCGACGACGACCACAGCCGACGGCGGAGGTCCACCGTGCGCTCGCTACAGGGCATGAAAACGGGTGCGGTTTGTGGCTATAGCTTGCTGGGATGATGCGCTATCTAATGGTGTCGGAGGTGGACCAAATGGTCACCGAAATCCATGCCGACGAGAGGTTTAGCGGCAGCAACAACTCGGGTTCGATCGGGAAAGCGTTGTGGTGCACAGATGAGCAGCCTGAGCATGTGGTTGATCCCCTGGGAGCTCTAGGCAGTGTTTGGTTTGGTCGGTCTTAAACGGGAGCGACGGTGAGCTATGCGGCAGCGCCTACGGCAATCGGTCATGTCTGAAGCGCAAGCTAGAGGACAGGAACGGAGGGGGAGAGCATAGGGGGAGCAGGAGCTCACAGGGATGCAGCACAACAGGTCAAGGGCTCGGGGACGCGTCAGACATCATGAATCTACGCTGGCGAGCTTTGGGCAGGGGCGGCGACATCAGGGATGATGGAGGATTTTTTATGCCTCTCTGCGCGTGTACGTCGACATGGAGATGCTTCCGAGCTCGACGGAGCGTCCGGACTTGGCGGCGCAGAGTATCGTCGTGGGCGACCAACGACAGCCGGCGGGAGCGCTCAGGATCGAGCGAAGGAGAAGAGGAGCGAGGCTAGAGAGGCAGCGGAGTGGGAGAGGGGGTGCTGGGCGTCTCCCAGGCGCGAGAGGGTGGGCACGGGGAGGCCAAACAGGCAGCAAGGAGGTGGAGGCTCGGCGCTCTCTCACGGCGACAACAACAGCTTTGGGGCGAGGGGAGGAAGACGATAGGAGGAGCTGGTGGCCTGGGCCAGGTAAGTGGGCTGCTCATGTAAGTTCCAGGTAAGTTTATGTCTTTTCTATTTTCTGTTCTTATTTTTTCTGTTTTGATTTGATTAAAAACCAAATCATTCTCAAAACTCCTGAACTTAAGCATGTGGACTAAGTGGACTTGTCCAAAACCACATACCAAATTTCAGAGTTATTGGAATTATATTTATTTTATAGTAAATATAAATCTAATTCAAATAGCTAGTGGATTAATTCAAGGCCCAAAATAAATATTTTTAAGACTCCAGAAATATTGGTTTGAATTTTACCTCTTGCCAAAACTTTCAAGGTTCAAGAGGAACATTTTCTTGGGCTCATTTGAAGAGATTTTTAATTTGATCATTTTAAAAGATTTTTTAGGGTTTGTATATTTCCCCAATTCAATTTCACTGAAATTAATATGATGCATGAATGCTTGCAATGCATTTAATTACACCCAAATATTCTAGGCTTGTGACAGTAGGCCAATAAAAACCAAATTATAATACCTTATGTGCGGTTCTGTCTTCAGCATGGTGTACTCCGTATGCATCGGAGTGACACTTTCATAGGATTTGTTCTTGTTCATGCTTAGGTAGACAACGTCTAATAACACCATCTACTCCTTTATATATATGTGGGTCATCCCAAAAGTAATCTCTTAAATCAAAGAAGAACTTTTTTTTGTTGGTATGTGAAAATAGATGGTATATCTTTAGCAACAATGTAATTAGCATAGTCTGCATACCAAGGACTATTACGAAAAGCATTTATAACAGCAAATTGTTCATCAGAAAAACTATTATCAATAGGCAGTGGGTCATCAAGAACGTTTTTCATCCTAGACAAGTTATCTGCTACAGGATTCTCAGCTCCCTTTCTATCAATAATATGCAAGTCAAATTCTCGTAATAATAAAACCCACCTAATTAGTCTAGGTTTCACATATTTATTTTCCATAAGATATTTAATAGCAGCATAATCAATCAATGTGAATAGTAACTTTGGAATCAATAATATAAGGTCTAAACTTATCACATGCAAACACAACTGCTAAAAATTCGTTCTCAGTAGTAGCATAATTTTTTTAAGCACTGTCTAGAGTCTTACTAGCATAATGAATAACATTTAATTTCTTATCAAATGGTTGTCCTAGAACAACACCAATAGCATAATCACTAGCATCACACATAATTTCAAATGGTAGGTTCCAATCGGGTAGTTGAAAAATATGTGTGAAAAGTCAAGGCTTTCTTAAGTATTTTAGAGGTTTCTACACAATCATCATCAAAAACAAATTGTAGCATCTTTTTGAAGGAAATTAGTTAGCGGCCTAGAAATCTTAGAGAAATATTTAATGAATCTTCTATAGAAACCAGCATGACCAAGGAAACTTCTTATACCTTTAATATCTTTAGGACATGGCATTTTCTTAATTGCATTTGAACATTATTGAATGTGCAATGGGTTCCTGTGCACCGATAGCACCAATTGTCGTGGTGCACCTGATACGTTCCGCATAACATGCACCCTCGCTCCCCCAGTGCACCCTTTTGGGTAGGCCCACGTGTGGGGCACTACTTTTTTTATTTTTTTATTTTGTTTTTTCTTCTTTAAATAATATAGGATTTCAAAAATGTTTCAATTTTTTTAAATGATATTTGCACCAAATGTTCAAGAAATCATAAAATGTTCTCGGATTAAGAAAATGTCCGTGATTAGAAAAAATGTTTGCATATTCAAAAAACGTTCACAATTTTGAAAAATAAATATACAGGAAATAATATTTTTGCATGATTTTGTAAAAAAATGTGAAATTGAATAAATGTTCACAACCTCAATAAATGTTCATTCATTTTTTAGAAATGTTCACAATATTAAAAAAATCATAAATTTCAAAAAAGTTCATTGATTCAAAATAAAATTGGACATTTAAAAAATGTTTGTCAAAACAAAATGTTATAAATTTAAAACGTTCCACAATTTCCAAAAAAATGTTTGACGATTAAAAAAAATTGCTGACAGGTTCCAAAAATGTTCATAAATTTCAAAAAATATTCATGAATTTGTGAAAAATACTTCCGAATAAGCTAAATTTCAATATTTTAGAAATTTTCATGAATTCAAAAAATGTTCTGATTTTTAAATAGTTCAAGATTTCAAAAAACAATTGTTGATTCAATAAATGTTCACCGATTCACAAAAATGTTCACTAGTTTCAAAGAAATGTTCACAAGTTCAGAAAAAATATGTCCATGAATTAATAAAATGTCCCACCCGTCATTTATTTTTGAAAAAATGCCTCAAACTATTCGAAAAATGTTCATGTTTTAAAAAAAAAGTGTTCATGATTTTAAAAAATGTTCACAATTACATTAAAAATGTTTGCCAAAAATCGAAAAATGTTCACAATTTCAAAAAAAAGTGCGAAAATTTGAAAAGATGTTCACAAAATGGAAAAGGAAAATGTAAAAAAAAGAAATAGAAAAGGAAAATGAAAAGTAACAGGGAAATGAAAATGAAAAAATAAATGAAATAACAAGAAATGAAAAAGACAGAAAAAATGGAAAGAAAGAAAACAGAGTGTAAGAACCTTCCGAAAACCAGGACAAAGCTAATTGGGCAGCCCAAAAATTTACAAGCGGCGAGCTGCGGGGTGCGCACATGGTGGCTAACCAGCGACCCGCTCGCCAAATAGGATTGGCCTGCGAAGGACGTCGATTTGAACAAACAAGCGTAATTATTTGGAAGAAAGCCCACACAGATGATCGCACAAAAGACCCACACATCTTTGGGAGAAATGTTCTAAAAAAAATCTTTAGGAGAAATAAATTCTGCAACTGCATGCACCACCAGTATGGTGTGATCACGTCCAAATCTACTGATACCAACCACCTAGCTGAATCATCACCCCCAGAATGCCATCCATCACATGGCCGACAGACAATTTGTAGCAATTCGCCATGAGTGTGCATGGCCTAATTCAGGGTTGTGTCCGCAGCAGGCAACCTACCTACAGTTAAACAGGGCATAGGTGTTCCATCGTTCGAGCATTGTATATGTACACAGTAACAAGCAACATGTTCTTCAGAACGCAGCAGGTGATGAAGACGTCCAACTGTTAAGCCTTGTTCGGGACGGAGGCATAAAAAACGTAGGAGTAGAGTAAAACAAAGGAGATGGAAAAGAACTGACATGCATAATAGAGGAAAGGAAAATGTTGAATAGACATGCAGACTAGTCGTTCGGGATACAGTGAAAGAATCCACGGGAAACCAACTCATATGGGCCCCTCTGGTGATTTTAAAATATTAACAAATCAACTCTTGTCTTAATTCTTCCGTATGTGGGCCCTGACATGTTACAGATTGAACTCCACATGGGTCCCAAGGTGCCTCGGGCATGCGCGAAAAAAGAGCCAGCGGTGGATGTTCGATTTCCCGTGAAAACGCAGGGAGAAGAACCTATCCAGAGGATTGGATTGGGCAGATTCCTTCGTACCGAACAGCCTAACATGCAGCGATTCCTTAGGAACAGGTTTCCTTTGATTTTCCTTTGTTTTTCCTCCGTCCCGAACAGATTGCTCTTTTCAATGGTACAAACATGAGGGGCGATATCCAGGTCCTTCTAAACCATTTTTCTTGTCGGCGTCGGATTCTGTCAACAACCTTAAAGCCTCCCTGCACATTCCAAATTGTAGAATCAGTACGGCATCTGATATGAATCCCTTTCGAGAAGTAATTCATGGCTGGTTCATAGTGCAGATCGGCCACACATGGAAATGAAAACAAAACCACGAAAAGCATTAGCCACATCATTGATATGGCAAACAGGATTTTATTCCAAGGTATGATCATATTCACACATACTGTACAAAGACAAAACATTGTACTCATTCTTTCTGTAATACAAGTCCACTTATTTATCTTTTTTGTACAGTTTCGACATGCTGCATGAATATTTCACATCACTATGCTACTTGAATCATGGAATTGTTGTCAATCAGCATAACGGTTATATATCACAGCAGACTGGCCGTTAAATAAGCATGGAACTAAAGAAGATCAGGTAGGTTACCTTAATGCCTTCTCAATTCCAACAAATCCTGGCTTCAATTTGAGACCATCAAGAAATGCATCACATGCCTTTTCAAAGTCCTGAAGATATATAATTGACACGATCATAAAAAGGTCTCGCCGCAAGATTTAAATAAGTGCCAAATCGTGCTTCTTTATTACCTGTACTTGCAGATATGAATAGCCTTCCAGCCAACATGACTGTGCGCAGTAAGGCCGCATTTTCCTGCACATATGGGCATCATTTAAAGCACCATCGGCACCCACTAGAAGCCGGCAAAACCCCCTATTGCCAATCAAGGTTGAATCTATATTCTCAGGATCAAGCATCATCACCTACAACCAACAAATCAAATAAGCAATTACATTACATATTTTCTGACTCTGCATATAGTCCTCAGATTTCTAGCACAAAGAGTCAGTACACAGAGATCACATATGGAGATGTCTCAATGGAAACAACTCAAGTCAAAACTACTACGACACGGGTAAAATGGTGGCTAGCCTAGTTCTAGTTGAAAGAAAAGAAAAGGAGATATCTGAAGGCTGGTGCAGTATATGTCAAGAAGTGAGGAATTTCTCTGTTCCAGTTGTGCATCTTCTTCATCAATGCAAGGGATGTATACATACACGCATCAGGTGTCTTACATGGGCCAACCTTGGCTAATGAGTCCATGCACGCATCCCACTCAACAAGGTAAAGCTAAAACCTTTAACAACCTACTCAAACATACTAACTAAGATTTCGAGATACAGCCCAAAATATTAAAAGGTGGCAATGTGGCATAAGATTTTTACAGCATGGGCATAAAGAAGCAAATGGAACAACTAAGATACGGTTTGACCATCTGCTAGGCACACTGATCACATTTTCCCATAACTATGGCCGTTCCAAAAAAGAAGTCATAACGCTTGGCACTTCCCCTAATAACCCAAACTAAAACCACTGTCATGGAAGTGGTGATCATGATCCACTATGGTTTCAAAGGCCTTCAGATCCACCATGAAAGTGTCCCTGCTCTGATGGATCCTGTGGCTGGTAGTGCTTATAATCTGTCCAATGATCCTAGGAGAAGAGCTACATCCAGCGATGCAGCTTGGAAATATGGATTCTGGACAGATTTAGAGAGGAAATATTTACTCTGGTGTACATTGTGTGGCAAGATGGTCCATGCTGGAGTGAGAAGGCTGAAGCGGCACCTTTCTGGCGGTTTCGGTCATGTGGATAAGTGTCCCGAGGCATCCGTGGAGATTAGGAAAGAGATGCGCAATTCCTTAAACACAAGAAAGTTTAAAGCTATGGAGCGATATATAGTCGAGTTAGGATAAAGCTGAAGTTCAAAGGCGCCGCTCTGTCATATACACAAGATGATTTGAGGCCGCTTTGGTAACAGTTATCATGTTATGCAACTTGGTGCATTTATGTGAATGCTAGTTGTTAAATCTCCTAATTGGCTGCCATATATTATATACTTATGTGTCTAAGGCGTCGCCTCTCTTACCCTTAAAGCGCTTAAAAGGTGAGGCTGTGCTACCGCGCCTCACCTCACCTTACTGCCTTATAAATATTAGTCTTAATTTGAGGAAATATACTCAGACAGCTTGCAGACATGGTGATAGTCATCTTAGCAGAGATGAGACCAGGGTAGACTTGTGCCATGATTCCGCCATGATGCTATCAGGGTCGGTGTGATAGGTGACACTGCCCTTGATGATGTTAATATGAAAGTCTTACAAGGTGGGCAATTACTCCAGCGATCACATGCTCAAAAGCAACTCAATTGTGCATGTCCACAGGCTCATCTGTGCTGGCACTAATAAGGACACCATCAAGCCATAACTCGCAAACGTGAATACGGTAAAGGGCATAATTGTCTATTCACTACCGACCATGGTCTTCGGTGTGTTCATGAGTCTTGTGGTCCATATTTGCCCCTTGAGCTATGCAATACAATTAGGGTTAATTTGATAAATGCCACTCGAATTCTGGCGATTCCAAGAAACGCAACTGCAATTTCCAAACTTTGAAAAATGCCATTTCCAGTGGCATTTTTCAAAGTTTGCAAAATTTGCAGTGGCTTTCTTCAAAGTTTGGAAATTGCAGCGGCATTTCTCGGAATCACCAGATTTTGAGTGGCATTTATCCAATTAACCCATACGATTAACAGTTCCCACTTGCACTTCCCTCAAGTCGAGAAATGCAACATTAAAAAGAGTAGGAAAATACAAACAAAGAAAAATAAAGCACACACATAGCTTGTGTGATTATGCAGAAAAACATAAGACAGTGATGTAAGCCATTTCAATGGAGACAAATAAGAATATGATAGTAGAGAAAGAGAAATGAACTTCAGGAGCTTGAATAGTGCAATAGTATACCATATTATAGAATTCTAATGCCGCATCGTAATCCTCTTTATGCAAAGCTTTGTCTCCTCCTTTTTTCAAGTCAGATACTGACATTTTAGACAAAGGGAGATCCTGAAATTTCAAATAAATGACTCGAGATTACAGACATTTATGTGCAATTTTTTTAAAAGAATATAAATATTTTTGTAGTTATTAAACATGTTATAATTTCATTCGTCTGGTACAATTGCATGTTCTCGCAGGCAAGTAGAAATTGAAGTACCACAATGATTACAAACCCCCAAGCTATTACATCTGCTATACTCTGATACAACAACTACAAGGGATACAAGATTTGGCAAAGCCAGCAAACAATTCTCACAAACTCAAAAGAGTGCAAGGGATTGTTGCTCTCACAGTTCTCTCAGACCCTTTAGGACCCTGAGATTCTTGCCATAAATAAGGATCTTAATTCTAAAATATAGCCTTGCCTCTATTCCTCTCAACCACCTACAATTGCGTCTATCTTGCCTTGGACTGCTTGGGTTCCTACAAGGCTTAGATTTTCTAGGGCCGCACCTGCTGTCTCTACCCAGTGGCGGAGAACAGGAAAAATCTTAGGCAGGGCAGGGTTAAACTAGAGCTGTGATGCCCATCTGTCCTCCCGCTCCCCCTCCCGCGACACTCCCGCGAGCGTCCGGCAGGCAAACCCTAGCGCCGCCGACGAGTCCCCTCCTCCCTCGCCGCGCCAGAGGGCGCGAGCGGGCTGCGTCGACGCCGGCGGGGCCTCTTCGTCTCCACGCGCAGGGGATGCGGCGCGGGACGGGTCACTCGGGCCTGGATGTGGTGCTTGGTGTCGGGCGCTGCAGCGTGGCGGCTCTCTGGAGCTGGCCGGCGACAGCAGCGGCTGCAGTCGCAGCGTCGAGTCCAGATCCACCTCAGGCACGGCGGGTCGCGGGCGGCCTCCCCTGCCGTGGCTATGCTGGTGTGTGTGTGTGGGGGTGTGTGTGGGGGCTGCAGCGATAGGATGTGTGCTCTCTCTGTCCGGTCGGGCCCTTGCGGCTGGACGGCAACGCACGGCGCGGGAGGGCCTCCTTGTGTCCATCCCTGGCTGCGGTGCCGGCTGTTCTGCCCCCCTCCTCTTCAGCGACAGGCGGCTGCCGGTGGTCTCCCGCTGGTCCGGCCAGCGGCTATGGTGGGGTGTAACATGGGTGGTTTCGGTGGGAGGGCTGATAGGAGGGACGGGTGCTCCGTCGCCGGCACAGGGGGTGCCGGTCGTGGCAGTGAGCCGCTCCTCCCCCTCCCCCTTTCCCCGGCCTCGTGTCTGTGGCCGCAGATCTGGCGTTGCTCGAGGCAGGGTGGTCGCTGGCGGTCCCAGCGGCGGTTGGGGTCGCAGATCTGATCAAAGTCGTGGCCTTTGGTGGTTCTCGGGGTGGTCTGGTTGCAGGACGGCGGCCCTGGCGGTGGGAGGCGCGTTGGTCGTGGACAGATTGTGCGGCTTGGGTGCGGGCGGGCAACCATGGCAGCTCGGTGGCATGGCTGCGGGTGGTTGGCGGAGCGAGGGTGCAACAGAGGGGTATGAGCACCGTGGTACATCACTTGCCCAGTCCTTGTTCTCACCGACAGCGGCGGCGGCCGCGGACGCTGTTTTCCTCCTTGCAGCCTTCGTCGCGGTGTTCCCACTCCTTTCGTGATGCTCCGGGTGAAAACTTAATCTTTTGGATCGGACGATGGTGGCTATCCGTGGTCGTGCCCCTTCTTGGAGGCATCGTCTTGGGAGTCCTTGCTCCAGTGTGGTCCGTCTCACCTCTCCTCGGTGGATCGCTCATCATGGTGGTGGTCTCCATCAGCTCAAAGAGGTTCTTCTTCGCTCATTTGTAGTTTGCTTGGTAGGCGTTGGGGTGGTGTGTCCGTGCCCGACACCTTTGTATCTTGCCTTGGGTGTGTGTGTGTTGTGTGCGGTGGAGGCGTGTGTTTGTATTGGTTTGCTCGGATGTAACGCAGTGATGGTTGCTTTATACTCCCTTCGTAAACTAATAAGAGCGTTTCGATCACTACTTTAGTAATCTAAACACTCTTATATTAGTTTACGGAGGGAGTAATGTAAAGCGGGGGAACCCATGTTCGTCAAACTAGAGCTGAAATTTGGATCCACGCTGCTCCGCTAAAATTCATGTTAAAAGAGCGCTGTTCAACTCCACAAATTAAAGAATTAAAATAGGATACAAAATTTTCAATGCACGTATTCTGCAATTTTATTAACTGGTCAAATTGGTAAGTAAACTGGATCATGTGTTGCCTAATACAGAGTAATACCAGAACCAGCAATCTCGTAGTTCTCCAGCTCAGTAAATAATCAAAATATTATAATTCAAAAGTGTCAAAAGGGAATGCACAAGAAATACAAGGGCAACAGGTTTTACAGTATAACAGATGAATATTAAGTTTCTTGGCCAAAACTTTTACTTAGCACCACAGGTCATAAGTAAATAAACTATAAAATGTCAATGATGCTATTGCTCATACCTCCAACTTTGGTTCTGCCTTAACATAACTAATTATTCCATCAATGCTCCAATCATGTACATCTGGAATGCGAGAAGAAGTGACTTCAAATAGGATCTCGACATCTTTGCGTGTACCAAAAGATGCCGCCAAGTGTATTGGCAAGTGGCCAAACTGTTAAAAAAAAGACAAAATGAATATCACCGATGTATTTCCAGCAGAAAGAAATAAACAGAAGTCCGGCCACATCCCACATGCAAGACATATAGGCAAGAATTTGACCAATAATGCTCCTTTCAATGCCATAATGTAGGTCATAATATCCGTTCGTCTGTATCTATTATAGTACATATGCTTTCAGGCAGTACACATGTCTTCAAATAATCCGGCAAGTCCTTTTTGTCGTAAACTATTGGCTGTGCATCCTATGATGCAGAGACCAGGACACTAACTTATCCATTATCTAAAAACAGGCAGCAAGTTCCTAAATTACTTTATATTACTACTTTACTAGCAATTTTTACCAGTATTTTTTTCGGAATGTAATTTTACTAAACTACGAGGAAATGAAATACATTTAAAATTGGCCAGGGTAAATCAACCAAGATTAATTCCTTGAAATTTGCAGGAATATTAGAAAGAATTGATGTGTCAACTTCGAAGGCAAAAAGTTAACCTTAAAGAAATGGAAACGTTGTACATGAAAAAAAATTCAGAAGGCATGAAACTGTAGCATTACAATTTACATACCATCATTACAACTTCACCAAGTTTAATGCACCTTACCTGAGCTAACTATTAGTTGGATATGACAGGCTCGTGACTCGTATTACCAACAAAGTTCGAAAAAGGACGGTGCATAGTTTATTCAATGCTACACCCACATGTGTAAATGACCAATCATGGTGTGAATAAAATATACGCGGGTGGAATACAAAACTTACTTCATTTCGAACATTGGGATCTGCCCCAGCATCCAGTAGGCACTTAAGGGCGTCAGTTAGGCCATGTCTTGCAGCAGCTTGCAAGGGGGTCACATTACGGGTACCTTTCACATCCGCGCCAGCCTGGCATGTAAGAGAATCATGGATGCTTCCTCTAAGTAAAATATCATTTTATCAACCACATTTTCGCTAAACTGGGATACATTTTTCAACTTAACGCATTAGATATTAAGGAGCCGTACCTTTACCAGTAGTTTCACACATTTCACTGAGTGACTCTCGATAGCCATGTTGAGAGGTGACAAGAAGCATCCTAGTATCTTGTTACACTAAAAGGAGATATAATCACTAGAT
Organism: Aegilops bicornis; assembly: GCA_021605145.1. NCBI lineage: Eukaryota > Viridiplantae > Streptophyta > Magnoliopsida > Poales > Poaceae > Aegilops > Aegilops bicornis. The sequence goes on from CM038671.1 coordinate 124,554,553, forward strand.
TAATGACAATTATCAGATGCATAAATAACAAATATGACAAAAAGATGAAACCATGTCACAGTGATAATGAACCTTAGTGAATAAAAGAAAGAGGCAGTTGGTGCAGCACTACTAACAAGAGAGGATGGTAGTAACATCATCACCATGACAATATTTGGTACTGGACCATTCAGTGCATCACTGGTCAGTTCTTCAGTACTAGCCTTTAAATCCAGACGACAAAACCTTTTTTCAGATGGAAAGATTGCAATTTAGACTGATGCCCTACTTGAATCGGTGGCATTCCATATTCTGGGTCATCACATCTGGAAAAACAAGCGCAAGAGGGGGAAAATGCATGGTGATCTTGTCGGTTGTGCTGAATTTAATCATCTCCAACAATTCATCCTTTTTGTTAGCATGACTGTAGCAACAGCCGCAAGCAAGGAAGTTTCTGCAACTAGCTCTAATCTCCAATAAAATAGGATGCCAATTGCTTGATTTTTTTAAACCATCCTTATTAATTTGTGGGACTCATTCCCTCTATTTTCTGATATATTTGGCGGTAGTAAGTGTGGCTGTTTGAGTGGGATATTTTGGAGTTGACATGTGTGAGATATCAGATACCTAAACAAGATGCCTCTTCCAGGTGTAAATGAAGTGACTTCTTGTGTTACTTTTTTATGATTTTAGTTTTTTAGGTTCTGTTGCCAAAAATAACATAACACTTAAACAAGCCCTAAGAAAGGATTGAACTATCTGACTAAACTGCTACTCCCTCCGTTCTATAAGTGAAGCTCTTATTTTGTTCTCCACCAAATTTGAACTAAAACCACGACAAGAATTATGGAACGGAGGGAGTACTTGTCGGGGCAAGCAGTCCACATAGAGAAACTGTATCAGAATATCAGCGGTTTAGCACATACAAGGTTCAATCATAAAAATCCGACATACTAAAAGATAATAAAGGTGGAGACAGAAAACTTCAATGGAAATGCCAATTTAGTGGAGGTGTATCTACTGAAGGTGCTAAATGATATCTTCTCAAGCTAAGATGGTGAAATTATGTGTACACAAGAAGCAGGTAATTCACAGAAAGAGCCCATTACTCTCTGCTTACTGCAAAACTGCTAGCTTTCAGCATCTCTTAACACTACGACGGGACATGATTGTGCAAACAATTAATGAGTAAAAGGCGAATGCCAATCTAATTTCAAATGCTAATTTACTGTCAAGATTCATCTAACCAGAAAATGGGGAAAGCAGAGCCGAAGATTATCAAATATAACAGTGTGAAAACTGTAAACCAATGTGTATTTTAGATAAAATAAAGAAAATGTAATGGAACTTACATCTGCATGGTGATCCAACAAAATCTTCATGGCTGCATCTTGCTTATATTGAGCAGCGACATGCAACGGTGTTCCATGATCCTAGAAAACGGGTCGACATAAGCACCTTTAGAGAGCAAGAGTTCTACTATTTCACAGTGCCCTGAATCAGAAGTTCGGAATATAATTTGAGTTACGAAATTCTTCTGTGCTTCACTTTATTTCTTTCAACTTGCATCAATTGAGTTATGAAATGAATCAATTGTGACACTGTTCTATGCCAAAGAAAATATATTGATTCATTTTTATACCTCATTATTAAGTACAGAAATCTAGGGGGAAGAATTACCTATTTTGGTGGCCTCATGGAGAGGAGTAAACCCTGTTATGTCGACATTATCTGGATTGGCACCATGATCAAGAAGATACCTGACAATATCCACGTGCCCACTTTTTTTACTAGTAATTGCCCAAACCAAAGGTGTTCTACCTGCCAAGACGGTGAGACCACGAGAAAAGGAAGCTTATGCATTTACATCAGAAGTTCAGAACAAACAAAAGAAGTTTTCTGAGCATACATTCAGACTTTCAATGTAACGGTGGCAAGCCACATTTGTTTGCGGAAAATTGCAGAGAGATCAAGCAGAGACACACCGGCTTGGTCAACGGCATTCACATCCACCCGGACATCCTCGACCAGGTACTCGCACACCTCCTCCTTCTTGCACCCAGCGGCAAGGTGCAGTGCCCCAGCGCCATGATCCTTGACGGCTTCGACCGCCTCCGCGAGGCGGCCACGACCACCGTCGAGCTGCTTCACCATCCCTGCACGTGCGGATACGCTAATCAGGCCCCAAAAATCAAATAGAGAAAATCAGGGCTGGCGCACACAACGGACAGAACGAGGAGATCAAGGTGGAACAGAGGCAGAAGTGTACGCTCGAGGAGAGCAAGGTCGCCCTTGGTCGCCGCGCAAAGGAGCCCCATCTGCGGAGTCCCCTGAGCTGCAGGGAGAGGAGCGGATCAAGTAAGTTAAGGTGCAGGTTTTAGGTGGCTTTGGGGGGGGGGGGGGGGGGCACCTTACCGTAGCGGAAATCGCGGCTAGGGCATGCCATGGCGGTGGGGTGGGGCAAGGTGGTAGGCAGGAACAGATTTCAAGGGGGTGACTGGATTTTGGCGTGGCAACTGGGTCCCACGACAGCAGGTCGTCCACTCCTACAAAACTCCAAGCAGCAGGTCCTATCGAAAATCAAATAACATATGCAAGTGAGCAATAACAAAAAACAAATAGCATGCTGATGACAAAAGCAGAAACAGAGAAGAAACACGGTCTACAGAAAAATAGGTAAAGAAACTGTCTGCATGTTCACAACTGCATAGCAGGATTCACATTTCACATTAGAAGAAACCAGAAAATTCAGAACTTTGGATCTGGGCATGGACACATAGGACAAAAATCATTTAACAGTATTAATCTAACTGACAGAAGCACATTTGGTCTGAACAAGAATTGACAAAGAGACAAAGAACATCATTGTACAATTTCTGCAGCCATTGGCATCCTTTTCGTGAAAAAGGAAAAAACACTTCTTCCTAAAAGGACAGGTTCCCTTAACTGTTGAATATGAGGAAAGAACAAGTTTCAGACAGTGCAACTAAGATAATGAGGCATACAAGAACAAAGATGCCCTTGTCAAGCAACACATTAACAGTAGCATCATTTAATAGCCCAAGTCATATTGAAATGCTCTCAAATTTTAACTGGGGGTAGAAGAGCATCTACTCATCTCATAAAATTATGAACCAATGACATGCATAAGATGTGCAAACTTAGTTTATATCTATCCATTCACAGACATGTCACAAGTTATCCAAGAAAGCAATGCTTGTTGGTGCAGTTTTCGATATGCTTCTAGTTCAGTTCAGATCACAGACCAGAAAACAAACCCCCTGCAGTTCAGTTCAGTTCAGAATAAAGAGTGTTATTACACGTGATTCAAGAAATAGTGGTCCTTTGTGTCACCAAATTTGGCTAAAGAATGGCACCCAGGTAACCAACAAGATCTCATGGATGCTTCAAATTTAAAAGCATCAACCAATGGGATGCCACATGAGCATGCAAGGGTGCCAACAATAAATAAGCACACTAGCACCATAGCTAATCTGGCAAGGTAATCAATCTGGCATTCATAGCTAGCACCTAGCAGCGCAGGGTATATTGGTACCAAAAATTCTTCCCGTGTGCACAGCAAGGCATTCAATCTAATGTGACATGGACTTTTTATTCTAAAATCCACATATCTAACAGAACATGATGTAGTTGTCACTTGTCAGCGTACAAAGCACACGACGTTTTTACAGCTACTTCAGTGTATAGTTGTATAGCATACATCATACTTACATGGATCAAATGCAAAATGAAAGCTGATTTCCAGTCACATTTCTCGAGAAATAATGAATAAGGTATGACAAGGAAGAAATGCTTCACATTTCTCAAGTCTCAAGAAGAAAAGGGAAGAAATGCTTCATAAGCAAGGACAGTGATTCACTAATTTTGTGTCACATTACATAAACCTCCGTACATACTTAGTAAATCGCAACAAAATTAACAAACATGAGCAGCAGCAGCAAAATTACTGGGCGCATCGAGCAGGAGGGGAAGAAGGAGGAAGAGGAGAATCTAACTAGCGGACGAGAGGGGGAGGGGGAAGAGGAGGAAGAGGAGAACCTAACTAGCGAGCGAGAAGGGAAGGGGAAGAAGCAGGAAGAGGGGAATCTAACGAGCGGACGGGAGGAGGAGGGGATGGACATTGGAGATGGTTCGTCACAGCGCTACTATCGCCGCCGAGCTCGCGCCGCCGTCGCCGCCTCGGTATCGCCGACGCTCGGGATAAAGGGAGGGGAGTAAGCCGTGCACTAGAGAGAGAGAGGGGGGAAGGGAGGGGAGGAGAAGGGCGGCAAAGAATTACCTTGCCGGAAGAGGCCACGCCGGCGGCGGGCAGCCTCGTCTCTCGTCGTTTTCCCGTGCGTTCCGCGACTTCCCCTCAGGGGCTCTGAACCCAGATCATTACTCCCTCCGTCCCAGGGAGTACCGGAGTAGTAGATAGCAGGCCAAAGCCCACAAACGACAAAGAGGAGCCATCGGGCCATGGACGTTTTTGTTTTGAACTGGAACCACCGGTAATTGCCTTTGGCTTCAAGGTGCATATGCATCCATTATCGAAATACATACTTAATTTTTTTTTCTTGCCAATGATGATAGCTTTGTTTTGCTTTTCTTTTTTGAAATGAAATAATCTTGTTACTCAAAAATCAAGGACTGCAATCATGTCTGGGACGCCCTGTATCTCGAACATGATTATTGTTTAACCACTAGAATATGTATGCCGCGGTTGTGACGCACGAGCACTTTTAACCTTGTACTCCCTCCGTTCCTAAATATGAGATCTTTTAGAGATTTCACTATAGACTACATGTCTATATATATATATCTGTATGTCGTCCATAGTGGAATGTCTAAAAGGTCTTATATTTAGGAACGGAGGGAGTAGTTGTTATGATATTTATATATGTGGAAACAAAATTATGATGAGGACATTGAAGGAGGGTCAAAAGCTCTCTTCCGAACCCTAGCCACCTCCACACCCAAACTATCCACCGCCGCTGCTTTCTCCCCTCTTCCTTTTGCTCTGATCCAGTCGCCAATAGGCAGTGGCGAGGGTGAATGTCTTTGCACAAATCAATATGGTGGTGGGTTCGCTGCCAAAAGAGTGGTGGGGTTTTCTTCTCTGGTGGTGGACCCGCAAAAGTCCTCTTCTAGGGTGGTGGCCATTGCACATGGATGGTGGGTAGCGTTTCGGCCATGTGGACAGTGGCGACTAGGGTCAATCTCCTTCCATAGATCAATATGGGGTTGGGCCCGCTAACCAAAGAGTGGTGTGGTTTTCTTCTTTGGTGTTGTAGAGACATGTGAAAATCCTCTTATAGAGCGGCATCCATTGGCACAAAGGTGGTGGGAAGCATTCCGGCCATGTGGATGGTGGCGGTGAGGGTCGGTCTCCTTTTAAAGATCAAGATAGTGGTGGACCCGCTACCAAAAGAGTGGTGTGGTCTTCTTCTCTGGTGGTTTAGCGACCCGCAAAAGTCCTCTCCTAGGGTGGCATCAATTTTCACACATGCGATGGGCATTGTTTTAGCCATGTGGACAAACTGGGACGAGGGTCAATCTTTGAAAGGATCGAGAAGAGGTGTCTAGAGGGGGGTGAATAGACTCTAAGTAAGAAAAATTGCAGTTTTTAATTTCTTTAAGTTGAAGTGGAGTTTTGGCACAAGTTTAAACATTCACAATACATATCAAGCAAGCATGACAAGAGTATATGAGCAACGGAAATTAAAGCATGCAAGTTGCAAAGATGTAAAGGGATGGGATTGGAGTGTGCAAACGCAATTTGGAGACACGGAGATTTTTTATCCGTGGTTCCAATAGGTGATGCTATTGTACATCCACGTTGATGGAGACTTCAACCCACGAAGGGTAGCAGTTATGCTGAGTCCACGGAGGGCTCCACCCACGAAGGGTCCATGAAGAAGCAACCTTGTCTATCCCACCATGGCTGTCGCCCACGAAGGACTTACCTCACTCGGGTAGATCTTCACGAAGTAGGCGATCTCCTTGCCCTTACAAACTCCTTGGTTCAAATCCACAATCTTGACGGAGGCTCCCAAGTGAGACCTAGCCAATCTAGGAGACACCACTCTCCAAGAGGTAACAAATGGTGTGTTGATGATGAACTCCTTGCTCTTGTGCTTCAAATGATAGTCTCCCCAACACTCAACTCTCTCTCACAGGATTTGAATTTGGTGGAAAGAAGATTTGAGTGGAAAGCATCTTGGGAAAGGCTAGAGATCAAGATCTATGTGGTTGGAATGGAATATCTTGACCTCAACACAAGTGTAGGTGGTTCTCTCTCAGAAAATATATGTTGGAAGTGTAGGCATGTTCTGATGGCTCTCTCCACGAATGAAGAGTGGGTGGAGGGGTATATATAGCCTCCACATAAAATCTAACCGTTACACACAATTTACCAAACTCGGTGGGACCGAATCATGAAACTCGGTCGGATCGATTTAGTTCAAAATGTGAATGTTAGGATTTTCGGCGAGACTGATATGATCAACTCGGTAGGACCGATGTGCTAGGGTTAGGGTAAAGCCTCAACTCGGTTTTACCGATTACACAAACTCGGTGGGACTGATTTGGTTAATAAGCGAAACAAAGAGTTGGCCAAGCAAACTCGGTGGGACCGATTGCATACCTCGGTGGGACCGAAATTATTGCAATAGGCAACAGAGAGTTTGCAAGCCCATCTCGGTGAGACCGAGATCCCATCGGTGAGACCAAAAAGATTAGGGTTTCTGGCTGTGGCTATGTCAAGAGAACTCGGTGGCGCCGGATAGAAAGATTCGGTGGGGCCAAGTTTGACTTTTGGTTTGGGACATATGTGGATGTGAGAAAGTGGTTGAGGGCTTTGGAGCATATCACTAAGCACTTTGAGCAAGCAAGCCATTAAGCAACACCTCATCCCCTCTTAATAGTATTGGCTTTCCTATGGACTCAATGTGATCTTGGATCACTAAAATAGAAAATGTAGAGTCCTGAGCTTTGAGCTTGAGCCAATCCTTTGTCCTCAGCATCTCGAAGGGGTTCCACATCCTCTACTCCATGCCACTCCATTGTTGAACTTATCTGAAACATACTAGGTAGAAGCATTAGTCCAACAAAAGATATGTTGACATTAATTACCAAAATCACCCAGGGAGCACTTGTGCTTTCAATCTTCTTCTAGATATTGAGACGGTGGTGGGCCCGCTACCAAAAGACCGGTGGACTTTTCTTCTCTAATGGTGTAACAACACGCGAAAGTCTTCTTCTAGGGCGGCAGGCATTGGCACACAGCTAATTCAGTGTATAGTTGTATAGCATACATCATACATGGCTCAAATGCAAAATGAAAGCTGATTTCAGTCACATTTCTCGAGAAATAATGAATAAGGCATGACAAGGAAGAAATGCTTCACATTTCTCAAGAAGAAAAGGGAAGAAATGCTTCATAGGCAAGGACAGTGCTTCACTATTTTGTGTCATGTTGCATAAACCTCCATGGATACTTAGTAAATCGCAACAAAATTAACAAACATGAGCAGCGGTAGCAGTAGAAAATACTGGGCGCATCGAGCAGGAGGGGAAGGAGGAAGAGAAGAACCTAACTAGTGGACGAGAGGGGGAGGGGAAAAGGGAGGAAGAGGAGAAGCTTACTAGCGGGTGAGAAGGGGAGGGGAAGGAGGAAGAGGAGAATCTAACGAGCGGACGGGAGGAAGAGGGGGTGGACATTGGAGATGGTTCGTCACAGCGCTACTATCGCCACCGAGCTCGCGCCGCCGTCGTCGCCTCGGTGTCGCCCCGGGGGTGGCGCCGCCCGTACCTGGGGTTCGTCCGCCGCTCATGTTGATCGGCTGCCCTATAGAGTCTTTTTCCCGATCGCTTGATCTGAGTTTTTCTCTCTTCCGCCGGTCACATTGATCGGTGTTTTCTTTTTGGTTTTCCAATCTATAGATTGGTTTGCGTCGCCCGCCCCGTCGACATCTTCGCGCGCCTCTACTTCAACCTCGGCTGAGACTACACTGGCCACTGCCTCATCATCGGGCGCGCCTCCGCGACTTGTGCGACCACGACGCGGTTGGCCAATTCTTCATCTCCGTCCACGTCCAAGCTAGCATCTGTGCCATGCTCAAGTGCATAGCTAGTTGCATGCATCGATGCACTGTCCTGGATGAGGACGTTTTGGACGTCACGAGCAGGATCCAATCTGCATGCGTGATGACCCACAAGTATAGGGGGTCTATCGTAGTCCTTTCGATAAGTAAGAGTGTCGAACCCAACGAGGAGCAGAAGGAAATGATAAGCGGTTTTCAAAGAAGGTATTCTTTGCAAAATCTTGAAATAAGTGGTAACAGATAGTCTTGTGATAGGATAATTTATAACGAGCAACAAGTAACAAAAGTAAATAAAGTGCAGCAAGGTGGCCCAATCCTTTTTGTAGCAAAGGACAAGCCTGGACAAACTCTTATATGAAGGAAAGCGCTCCCGAGGACACATGGGAATATCGTCAAGCTAGTTTTCATCACGTTCATATGATTCGCGTTTGGTACTTTGATAATTTGATATGTGGGTGGACCGGTGCTTGGGTGTTGTTCTTACTTGAACAAGCATCCCACTTATGATTAACCTCTATTGCAAGCATCCGCAACTACAACAAAAGTATTAAGGTAAACCTAACCATAGCATGAAACATATGGATCCAAATCAGCCCCTTATGAAGCAACGCATAAACTAGGGTTTAAGCTTACATCACTCTAGCAACCCATCATCTACTTATTACTTCCCAATGCCTTCCTCTAGGCCCAAATAATGGTGAAGCGTTATGTAGTCGACGTTCACATAACACCACTAGAGGCTAGACAACATACATCTCATCAAAATATCGAACGAATACCAAATTCACATGACTACTAATAGCAAGACTTCTCCCATGTCCTCAGGAACAAACGTAACTACTCACAAAGCATATTCATGTTCATAATCAGGGGGTATTAATATGCATATAGGATCTGAACATATGATCTTCCACCAAATAAACCAACTAGCATCAACTACAAGGAGTAATCAACACTACTAGCAACCTAACCAATTCCGGCTTGGATACAAGAATTGGATACAAGAGATGAACTAGGGTTTTGAGAGGAGATGGTGCTGGTGAAGATGTTGATGGAGATTGCCCTCTCCCGATGAGAGGAGCGTTGGTGATGACGATGGCGATGGTTTCCCCCTCCGAAGGGAAGTGTCCCCGACAACAGCTCACGGAGTCCTAGATTGGTTCCGCCAAGGTTCCGCCTCGTGGCGGCGGAGTCTCGTCCCGAAAGGTTGCTTATGATTTTTCCCTTGATGAAAGACCTCATATAGCAGAAGATGGCCACCGGAGGGCCAACCGGGGCCCACGAGGTAGGCCCCCCCCACCCTCGTGGCTAGGTGGGGCCCCCTCTGACATACTTCTTCCGCTCAATATTTTCTAGTATTTCCAAAAATAACTTTCGTGGAGTTTCAGGACTTTTGGAGTTGTGCAGAATAGGTCTCTAATATTTGCTCCTTTTCCACCCGAATTCCAAATTACGGCATTCTCCCTCCTTATGTAAACCTTGTAAAATAAGAGAGAATAGGCATAAGTATTGTGACATAACGTGTAATAACAGCCCATAATGCAATAAATATTGATATAAAAGCATGATGCAAAATGGACGTATCAACTCCCCCAAGCTTAGACCTCGCTTGTCCTCAAGCGGAAGCCGATAACGACAAATATGTCCACATATTTAGAGGTAGAGGTGTCGATAAAAATAAAATACGGACATGAGGGCATCATGATTATTCTCATAACAGCAACATATATGGATATTGTCATATGATTTCTTATGCTCAAGTAATAATCTATTCACAATGCAAAAGTACGAATCATAAACTTTATTGAGAACCAACAAACTATAATCTCAGTCATTGAAGCAACTGCAATTTATCATAACATCAGAAAGAGTCTATGCCAAAGCTTTCTCGCAAGTCCACATACTCAACTATCATTTAGTCTTTCATAATTGCTAACACTCACGCAATACTTGTGGTTACGGAGTTTTAATCGGACACAGAGAAAGATAGGGGCTTATAGTTTCGCCTCCCAACATTTTACCTCAAGGGTAATGTCAACAATAATAACTCATGCTCCCCTACATCCAATTAGATATATCTATCAGGATCTTTCCAACACCCTGTGCTTGCCAAAGGATAAAATGTAAAAAGGAAAGGTGAAGATCACCATGACTCTTGCATAAGGTAGAAGATAATAGTAACAGATAGGCCCTTCGCAGAGGGAAGCAGAGGTTGCCATGCGCTTTTATCGTTGGATGCACAAAATCTTAATGCGAAAGAACATCACTTTATATTGCCCCTTGTGATATGAACCTTTATTATGCAAATTGTCGCTTTTATTTCTTCCACATCACAAGATCGTATAAAGCTTATTTTCTCCCACACTAATAAGTCATACATATTTAGAGAGCAATTTTTATTTCTTGCACCGATGACAACTTACTTGAAGGATCTTACTCAATCCATAGGTAGGTATGGTGGACTCTCATGGCAAAACTGGTTTAAGGGTTTTTGGAAGCACAAGTAGTATCTGTACTTGGTGCTAAGAATTTGGCTACCATGAGGGGGAAAGGCAAGCTCAACATGTTGGATGATCCATGACAATATACTTTATCTCAGATATAAGAAAACATAACCCATTACGTTGTCTTCCTTGTCCAACATCAACTCTTTAGCATGTCATATTTTAATGAGTGCTCCCAATCATAAAAGATGTCCATGATAATATATTTATATGTGAAACCTCTCTTTCTTTATTACTTCTTATTAATTGCAACGATGACCAAAGCTATGTTTGCCAACTCCCAACAACTTTTAATCATCATACTCTTTCTATGTGAAGTCATTACTCTCAATAAGATCAATATGAACTCTTCATTTCTTTTTATTCTTTTTCTCTTTTCTTTTATTCACTCAAGATCATGGAAAAATAATCAAGCCCTTTACTCAACACTAATCTTTATTATATAGCTCACGGACTCGATTACATAGAGGGATCATAAAGCAAAACTCAAAACTAGATCATGCCATAAACTTTATTCTACTAGATCAAGATACTACTAAAAGGATCGAACTAAGAAAAACGGTAAAGATAGGAGATGTGGTTGTGATACGATACCGGGGCACCTCCCCCAAGCTTGGCAGTTGCCAAGGGGAGTGCCCATACCCATGTGATTATATCTCCTTCTTTGTTAGTGAAGAGGATGGAGGTGGTTTAGTTGATGATGCGGGCTTCTTCCTTAATTTGCGCTTGAGGACAGAATTTTTATCCCTCAAATCGCCAATCTCCTGCTCCAGGATTAATATCTTTTTGCATAGTTCCTGCTTGTTTTCCTGCAAGAGACGAAAAGGGATAAACTCGATCTTAGGTTTCTTTGCTCTATCCGGGAGGCTTGACTTTTTGAACTCCACATGCATGTCCCCAGGTTGAGGTAATGGGGCTTCATCTTCATCTGAGCTCGTCTCCTCCTTCCTCTTGGGTTCATAGTCCTCTTCTTCCTCCGTAGTCCAACCACAATGCTCCACATCTCCATAGACCTTAGGATCTGCAAGGTAATCATCCACATAGCTTTCTCCTTCCGAATCCTGGGACGACATGTTGCTCTAATCTGCAGTAGGACAACTCGAAACAAGAACAGAGGGTATTTGCATGATACGGGAGTCAAAACCTTCGGGAGAATATATAATGAATTTTTACCGCCCAAAATATGTATCGTGCAAGAAAACGGAGTCTGGAGAGTGCACGAGGTGCCCACGAGGTAGCGGGCGCGCCCTCCACCCTTGTGGAGCCCTCGTGTCCTTCCCGGACTGCTTCTTATTTTTCTATTTTTCTAAATATTCCAAAACAGAGAAATATTGCCTTAAAAACTGTTTTGGAGTCGGTTTACTTACCGTACCACATACCTATTCCTTTTCGGAGTCTGAAACATTCCAGAAAGTGTCCCTTATGTATTCCTCTAGGGTTACGGTTTCAATAACATTGGTTTCAACATTTATGGGAATACCTGAGATATAATGTTTAATTCTTTGCCCGTTCACCACCTTCGGATTTGTGCCTTCGAAGTTGTTGATTTTTATAGCACCGGAACGATAGACCTCCTCAATAACGTAGGGGCCTTCCCATTTAGAGAGAAGTTTTCCTGCAAAAAATCTTAAACGGGAGTTGTATAGCAATACATAATCACCTACATTAAACTCACGCTTTTGTATCCTTTTGTCATGCCATCTTTTAACTTTTTCTTTAAACAACTTGGCATTTTCATAAGCTTGGGTTCTCCATTCATCAAGTGAGCTAATATCAAATAACCTCTTCTCACCGCAAGTTTGAAATCATAGTTGAGCTCTTTAATAGCCCAATAAGCCTTATGTTCTAGTTCGAGAGGTAAGTGACATGCTTTTCCATAAACCATTTTATACGGAGACATACCCATAGGATTTTTATATGCAGTTCTATAGGCCCATAATGCATCATCAAGTTTCTTGGACCAATTCTTTCTAGACCTATTGATGCCTTTTGTAAAATTAATATGAGCTCTCTATTACTCAATTCTACTTGACCACTAGACTGTGGGTGATAAGGAGATGCAATTCTATGATTAACATCATACTTAGCAAGCATTTTACGAAAAGCACCATGAATAAATGTGAACCACCATCAGTCATTAAGTATCTAGGGACTCCAAACCTCGGAAAAATAACTTCTTTAAGCATTTTAATAGAAGTGTTATGATCAGCACTACTAGTTGGAATAGCTTCTACCCACTTAGTAACGTAATCAATAGCAACTAAAATATGTGTATATCCATAGAGGCAGGAAAAGGTCCCATATAATCAAAGCCCCAAACATCAAATGGTTCAATAACAAGTGAATAATTCATAGGCATTTCTTGACGTCTACTAATATTACCAATTCTTTGACATTCATCACAAGATAAGACAAACTTACGGGCATCCTTGAAGAGAGCAGGCCAATAAAAACCGGATTACAATACCTTATGTGCAGTTCTATCTCCAGCGTGGTGTCCTCCATAAGCTTCGGAGTGACACTTGCGTAGGATCTGTTCATGTTCATGCCCAGGTACACAACGTCTAATAACACCATCTACTCCTTCTTTATAAAGATGTGGGTCATCCCAAAAGTAGTGTCTCAAATCATAGAAAAACTTTTTCTTTTGCTGCTATGTGAAACTAGGTGGTATAAATTTAGCAACAATGTAATTAGCATAATCAGCATACCACGGAGTACTACGAGAGGCATTTATGACATTTAATTGCTCATCGGGAAAGCTATCATTAATAGGTAGTGGGTCATCAGGAACATTTTCTAACCTAGACAAGTTATCTGCAACGGGGTTCTCAGCTCCCTTTCTATCAACAATATGCAAATCAAATTCTTGTAGCAAGAGAACCCATCTAATGAGTCTAGGTTTAGCATCTTTCTTTTCCATCAGATATTTAATAGCAGCATGATCGGTGTGAATAGTTACTTTAGAATCAACAATATAAGGTCTGAACTTATCACAAGCAAATACGATCGCTAAGAATTCTTTTTCAGTAGTAGCGTAATTTCTCACGAGCATTGTCTAGAGTCTTACTAGCATATTAAATAACATTTAATTTCTTATCAACTCTTTGCCCTAGAACAACACCTACTGACATAATCACTAGCATCACACATAATTTCAAAGGGTAAATTCCAATCGGGGGCTGAACAATAGGTGCAGAGATTAATGCTTTCTTAAGTATTTCAAATGCTTCTACACAATCATCATCAAAGACAAATGGTATATCTTTTGTAATAAATTAGTCGAGAGGTCGAGAAATTTTTGAGAAGTCCTTAATGAACCTCCTATAAAATCCAGCGTGACCAAGGAAACTTCTTATACCTTTGATGTCCTTGGGACATGGCATCTTTTCAATAGCATCAACCTTGGCTTTATCAACTTCAATACCTCTTGAAACTTTGTGCCCCAAGACAATACCTTCATTAACCATAAAGTGGCACTTTTCCCAATTCAAGACAAGATTAGTTTCTTCACATGTCTGCAAAACTCGATCAAGGTTGCTCAAGCAATCATCAAAAGAGGATCCATAGACGGAAAAGTCATCCATGAAAACCTCACAAATCTTTTCACAAAAGTCGAGAATATAGCCATCATGCATCTTGGAAAGGTAGCAGGTGCATTACATAAACCAAAAGGCATACGTCTATAAGCAAAAGTACCAAAAGGGCAAGTAAAAGTAGTCTTTGATTGATCATTAGTCGACACGTATTTGAGAGAAACCAGAATAACCATCTAGAAAGCAATAATGTGTATGTTTGCATAATATTTCTAGCATTTGATCGATGAAAGGTAAGGGGTAATGATCTTTCTTAGTAGCTTTACACTAGTAGAAAAAGGGTCAAATGTGAGACACATTAGTCCCGGTTTGTAACAGAACCGGCACTAATGTGTCCATTAGTGCCGGTTCCAACGGCTAGGCGGGAGGAGCTCTTTAGTACCGGTTCGTGGAGAACCTTTAGCACCGGTTCGTGCCACGAACCGGTACTAAAGAAAGTGGTGGCAGGATGTTGTCAGAGTGGGGCCCTTCCAGCACCTTTAGTACCGGTTCGTGGCACGAACCGGTACTAAAGGTCGTCCTATATAAACCCTTCGTCCACCCGCACTCTGTTCTTCCCCCTTTCCCCTCTCCCTCTTCTCTGTTCTTCCCTTCTTCCTCTCGAGTTCATCACAAAATTTGCCCCAAAATTGTCAAGATTTGCAGGCCCCCATCCATTCAAATGATCACCAAGGTTAGCAACTTTGTCCTTTCATCTCTCATTGCTAGATTAGCTCTTGCATTGGTTTATATAGTGATTAATTGTGGGTTTTAGTAATTTGGGAGGAATTATATGTGGTAGTATTTGATTTATATGCAATTTGAGGTCAAAATAACACTTAGTTTGCATATGTAGGTGTGTTTTACTTAGTGCCTTCTAAATCTCCGCCAGAATTCACCGACGATCGCCCACTGTCTCTGTCACGGCACCACCTTGTGGTGAGCCTCTTGTTCATGAAATTTTATATAAAAATTGATGTTTGTGTGATTTGGATATATAGTTACTCGTATAATTATCTTACCCGACGTTGTTTGTTATACATAGTGCCATGGTTTTGATATCCGTCCCCGTCGGCCCTCGTCCTTGTTATGATTCGGATGTGGTATATTCTCTTTTAAAACTATTTGTTGCATTTCGTGTTTATGACAAATTATGCCCATCAAGTTGACATAGATATTTTTATCTAGGGGGTATGTGAACCGGAAATTCCAACCGACCCTATTGTCGAGAGGTTAAATTTAGTTGAAAGAGAAAACGAGTACTTGAAAGAAAAATTGAAAATAATTGAGGGGGAGAAGATGGAATTGGAGTTGCATGTTGCCGATGTCGTCGATGATCACAAGATCAAGATGAAGAAAATGCGCTTGAAGATTAGAAAGATTAGAAAATATGCCATCGATAGTGAGGCTTGGTATCATTATCTTTGTTGGATCAATTGTTACCTTAGTTGCGATCTTGATCGCATTTGTTGTTGCATTTAAATGCTTTAGCTAGAGAGTTATTTGTTTGTTGCATTTAAGTGTTGTATGAACTTTATGTATGAACTTGTATTAATTTGGTCTATTCGGTGTTGTGTAATGAAGATGAGCCGCAATGGATGTACGATGACCGATGCTCTCTCCGATTCGTTGAGGGCATGCATACTTTTTCGCTATGGCCGAGGCAAACAAGCGGGCGGATGGTTTTATGCCTTGTCCATGTGCTGGCTGTAAGAATGGTCGCAATTACTCTACGTCAAGAACCATTCACGTCAACCTGTTTGAGTCTGGTTTCCTGCCCCACTGTAATGTTTGGACCAAGCACGGAGAAAGAGGGGTTATGATGGAAGACAATGAAGAAGAAGAGGACGACGATATCTATCCTGGCCATGGGTTCCCTGAATACGATGATACAACAATGGGGGAAGAAGTTGAGCCGGCAATGCGGGAAGAAGCTGAAGAAGAGGCATCAGATGAGCCCGTTGATGATCTAGGTCGGGCCATTGCCGATGCAAAGAGAAAGCGCAAGTGATTTGGAGAAGAAGAAGTTGCAGCATGTTAGAGGATCACAAAAATTGTTGTACCCGAATTGCGTAGGTGACAAGAAAAAGCTGGGCACCACACTGGAATTGCTGCAATGGAAGGCAGAGAATGGTGTATCTAACAAGGGATTTGGAAAGTTGCTGGTAATGATAAAGGATATGATTCCAAAGGACAACGAATTGCCCGAGAGTACGTACAAAGCAAAGAAGGCTGTCTGCCCTCTAGGGTTAGAGGTGCAGAAGATACATGCATGCCCTAATGATTGCATCCTCTACCGCGGTGAGTACGAGGATTTGAACGCTTGCGGTATGTGGTGCATTGCGCTATAAGATCAGCCGCGATGACCACGGTGATGTAGAGGGCGGCGCCCGGAAGAAGATTCCTGCCAAGGTGATGTGGTATTCTCCTATAATACCACAGTTGAAACGTTTGTTCCAAAACAAAGAGCATGCCAAGGCAATGCGATGGCACAGAGAAGACCGTAAGAAAGACGGAAAGTTGGGAGTACCCGCTGACGGGTCGCAGTGGAGAAAAATCAAAAGAAAGTACGGGAAGGAGTTTGCAGATGACGCATGGAGCGTATGGTTTGGTCTAAGCGCAGATGGCATTAATCCTTTTGGGGAGCAGAGCAGCAACCATAGCACCTGGCGTGTGACTCTATGTTTGTATAACCTTCCTCCTTGGTTGTGCATGAAGCGGAAGTTCATTATGATGCCAGTGCTCATCCAAGGCCCTAAGCAACCCGGCAACAACATTGATGTGTACCTAAGGCCATTAGTTGAAGAACTCTTACAACTGTGGAATGGAGCAGTGTACGTGCGTGGGATGAGCACATGGGGAAGAATTTGACCTAAAGGCGTTGCTATTCGTGACCATCAATGATTGGCTCGCTCTCAAGAACCTTTCGTGACGCAGACAAACAAGGGATACCGCGGATGCACGCACTGTTTGGATGATACTGACAGTATATATTTGAATAGTTGTAAGAAGAATATGTACCTGGGACATCGTCAATTTCTTCCGAGCAGGCATCCCGTAAGAAATAAAGGCAAGCATTTCAAAGGTGAGGCGGATCACCGGACGAAGCCTCGCCACCGTACTAGTGCTGATGTACATGATATGGTCAAGGATTTGAAGGTGATATTTGGAAAGGGTCCTGGCGGACAACCTGTTCCGAAGGACGCTGACGGACGCGCACCCATGTGGAAGAAGAAATCTATATTTTGGGACCTGCCATATTGGAAAGACCTAGAGGTCCGCTCCGCAATCGACGTGATGCATGTGACGAAGAATCTTTGCGTGACCTCGCTTGGCTTCTTGGGCGTGTATGGGAAGACAAAAGATACACACGAGGCACGGAGGACCAAAGAACGTATGCACGGAGAAGACGGCATACATCGTGGTCATGCAAGCTACGCTCTTACCAAAGAAGAGAAGGAAATCTTCTTTGAATGCCCGCTCGCGATTAAGGTACCGTCGGCTTCTCGTCGAATATAAAGGGAATAATAAACATGGCAGAGAAAAAGTTCCGAACCTAAAGTCTCATGATCGCCACGTGATTATGACGCAATCGCTTCCGTTGCATTGAGGGTGCTTCTACCGGAAAACGCTCGATTAGCCATTGTGAAGCTATGTGCATTTCTCAATGCAATCTCTCGAAGGTAATCGATCCGTAAATCATACCAAGGATTCTGAGAATGATTTGGTGCAATGTCTTGTCAGTTTTGAGTTGGTGTTCCCACCATCCTTCTTCAACATCATGACGCACGCCCTAGTTCACCTATGCGAAGAGATTAACTTTTGGGTCTGTATTTCTACACAATATGTTCCCCTTTGAGAGGTTCATGGGACTCTTAAAGAAATATGTTCATAACCGTGCTAGGCCGAAGGAAGCATCTCCAAGGGCCATCAAAATGAGGAGGTCATTGAGTTTTGTATTGACTTTATTCGACCTTAAGCCGATTGGTGTTCTGAATCGCGGCATAAGGGCGCATGGATGGAAAAGGCACGCTAGGAGGGGAACAAATAATATGTATGGACGGACATTCTCTCCTTTGAAGCACACTACACAGCTTCTCTGAAATTCCGCCTTGGTGGCTCCGTATATGGATGAACACAAGAATTTGCTACGCTCCAAACACCCGGAGCGGTCTCGATGACCGGATTACACGTGAACAAACCAGGAGTTTCGCCACTGGTTGCGTACACGCACCATGCATGACACCTCTATTGAAGATGACCTGTACTTGCTGTTCCGATTTACCACCTTGAATATAATGACTTTCAAAGGGTACGAGATAAATGGTAATACATTTTACACGATCGCCCAAGATAAGAAGAGCACCAACCAAAACAGTGGTGTCCGCTTTGATGCGTAAAACCAAGACGGGAAAGGAAACATATTATGGTTATATACAGGACATATGGGAACTTGACTATCGACGTGGTTTAAAGGTCCCTTTGTTTCGTGCAAATGGGTCAATATGACACGAGGCGGGTAACGGAAGACCCGCGATGACGGAATGACAACAACGGATCTCAACAATCTTGCATATGCAGACGAACCATTCGTCCTAGCCAATGATGTGGCACAGGTTTTCTATGTGAAGGACATGTCTACCAAGCCAAGAAAAAGAAAAGATAAGGAAGCGAATGCATCGTACGATGAGCGAAAGCGGGACATATTTCTTTCTGGGAAGAGAAACATCGTGGGAGTGGATGACAAGACAGACAAGTCAGAAGATTATGAAAAGTTTGATGAAATTGCTCCATTCACAGTGAATATTGACCCGAGCATCCCGTTAAATGATGAAGATTTTCCACAGTTACAGTAGCAAAGGGACACACGCTTGAAGAAAAAGTTTCACACCCAAAGATCCGGGATGTGATCGGCTTCACTATCATCACTTTCTTACATGTTTCACACCCAGAGGGGAATCTCTGTAATAGTTAGGGTAGTTATGTGTTTTGGCATTTGAAACGCCAAGAAATTTTATGTGCAAACAAATTCTTTCATGCCTTTACTGATTTTTAAAGTTAAATTATTCACAAACTAGTGATTCACACTAATTTCAAATAATTCAAAATTTAAACTATTCAAATTTGAAAACTACGGGCACTAACAGAAAGTTTGTAATTTTTTGTACCTAAAGCAAAAATATTCACAAAGAAACTCTAAATACACAAAAAAATAACACAAAAATAAATAAAGCAAAAAAAAATAAAAAAGCCTGCCTACTAGGCCAGAGCGGCCTGCATACGACTAGAAACCCAACCTGTTGTTGGGCCAGGATGCAGCCCAAGAAGGCCAAGTGGGCCTGTGGCATCAAAGAACACGTAGGCCCAGAGGGCCTGCTTTGGAGAGGAGCTCGAGAGAGCGACCAAGACGGGGTTTATAAACTCAGGCGGTTGCCCCTCGGCTAGCGAGGTGGGACTAAACTTGTCACTTTTCTGCGCACCTTTAATCTTTAGTACCGGTCGTGGCACAAACCGGTACTAAAGGGGGCCTTTAGTACCGGTTTGTGCCACCACCCGGTACTAAAGGGGTCGCTTCCGCCGCTTGGGCTGGCCAAAACTGGCCTTTAGTACCGGTTGGTGGCACAAACCAGTACTAAAGGCCCTCTTATATAAACAACACTTACGAAAATTTCAGTTTCTCATCCGGCTTCTTCTCCTCTCGCACTGCCGCCCACCGCCCGTCGTCTCCATCCTCGCCGCCTGCCCGTCGTCCCGTCGTTGCCACCGCCGCTTCGCCTGCCTGCGTCGTCCCGTCCCGTCGTCTGGCGCCGCCCAGACGTCCCGTCGCTGCCGCCTGCCCGTCCGTCCCGTCCCGTCGCTGCCGCCACCCGTCCATGTCCCTGTCCGTCATCTCGTTGCCGCCAAGGCCTGCCGCCTGCTGCCCTCGCCTCGCCGGTGAGCGCACACACACACACACATACATTTTTTATTTTTTAGTTATACAAATAGTTAGAAATTTTTCTGTTTTTTAGAAATTGTTAGAAATTTTTCTGTTTTTCAGAATAGTTAGAAATGTTAGAATTGTTAGAATAGTTAGAAATGTTAGAATAGTTAGAAATGTTAGAATTGTTATACAAATGTTAGTTATATATATATATATATTGAAATGTTATAATTTTTTTCTGTTTTTAGTTAAAAATATTAGAAATGTTATAGAAATGTTAATTATATATAGCATTGTTAGAAATGTTATGGAAATGTTAGTTATATAGAAATGTTAGAAATTTTAGTTATCAAAATCCAATCATTAAAAAAACTATTACTTTTTGCGGGCATATAGCTAGTATTTGTTCTCGATGATGCCCGACCCGCATCCTCGCCGTCGACATGTCCGCGACGACGTCCGGCTGACCCATGTCCGGACTGGCTCACGGGCCGGGCACTGGAGGTGCTGCTGGAGGGGCGCCCGCTTGATGAGGAACCGGCCCCGGTCCCGCTGTCGACCGTGATCTCGTTTGGTGGCGCTCACAGGCCGATTTCGGTGCGGAGGGAGCGGCCTCACGGAGGTGGTACGTCGCCCGTGTCGGGGAGGAGGACGAGCACGCCCATCGCTACATGGTTGCATTAGAGGGCGGCAGTTCTCCAATACCGGCAGCTTTCTTGAGGATCTCACTTCAGCTATGATCCCGTGAGGGTTCCTTCTCTTTGGGTGTCCACAGCCGCGCCAGAACCGCGAGTGTCCTAGATTCTTGTGTAGTATTCGATCTTTATTAGCTACCTAGCGGTGATGTATTCGAGATTATATCTATTATTCGAGACGATGTATTCGAGATTATATCTATTATTCGAGACGATGTTTTCGAGATTATATCTATTATTCGAGACGATGTATTCGAGATTATATCTATTATTCGAGACGATGTAATTTGAATACTAAATTGTTTTATATTTCTTTTGGATTAGTTAAATAAAAGCTATGGCGGACAATACCGGCAGAGAGAGAGAACAGGCCATGTTCGATATGATATACCATCCTCACGGGCCAGATGATGATCAAAATGAAGAAGATTATGACGGCTCCGAATTTCTAAACAACACCGGAGAGGGTGATATGATATTCGATCGCGACGACCGAATTGATGAAGTCATGAACTATGATTATGATGATGACGAAGAAAATGTTGACCTTGAAACAACAAAGACCGTGAGGTATATATATTTATATAAGCATGCATCCGGTGATCATCACATGTTTTAAATGACTTGAAAATATATTAACGAATCGATCTTTGTTCTTTCAGCCATCCGGATCGAGCAAATCTTCGTGCAAAAGGACTAAACGAGGCCCGAACAAAAAGTTGAAGGAGGGCGAAGTACAATATCGAGGCAATCAGACCTAATGGCGAACCATTAGCGCCTAAGAAGATTGCGGACAAGTTCGATTTCGGTGCGGAGTTGTTGTGAAGGACCAACTCCGATCTCCCTTCAAGAATGGAGAGAGCCAAAGAAAAAGACAAAAGACAAAGACAAAAAGGACGCTGCTCCACGTCCGGATGTTACTTTTGTCGACAAAAGACAAAAAGATCTCGCTTTGGGATACTCTCATGGAACATTTCACCCTACCAGATCATTTCACGTATGTATGTGCAGAAAGTCAAGGACGCTGCTCTTAGGAAGATGGCGATTGCATTCAAGAACCACAAGAATCGTGAATGGGACAAGTACGTCAAGGGAGGAAGGAAGACTCCAGATTCGAGGGAACACTAGAGAACCAACGTGCTCATTGGGACGATTTTGTGAAATTCAAGGATTTGGAATTAGCTAAGGAACGGTCGAGAATAAACAAGAAGAATGCCGAAAAAAGATAAGTTCCATAAGTGGGGCGGTGGCTATGCGGTGGCAATGCCTAAGTGGGATAAGTCCGAGAAAGAGATGGAGGATGCAGTGTCACTCCGGTTACATTAAGAGCTGGCCCCAGTGCAGGACTTGGTTCTATGCGCATGGGGAGTTGGACCCAAGACAGTGCAATGTTTCGACGAGGGCAAGTCTGAAGGAGCCGATGATGCAATACTTGTTGCAATAGAAGAGGCACGATCGGGGTGTTCCAGCCCAACAGAGAGAACGACGAGCTTACGCGTGCCTCGGGAAATCTGAACACCCGGAAGAACACGAGGCAAGGGCGCTATTCCGTGGTATGAGGGGTTTTCAGACCGAACAACGACTACGTAACACATGCGAGAAAGAAGATTGCGGAGGAGAAGAAGAGGAAGATGGAGGAGGAGCAGAGGAAGCGGGACTATGAACGCCTTCAAGGACTAGAAGCAAGTCAAGCGGAATTGGCAACAAATTCCAGCAGCAGGAGCAGATCGACTCACTTAGACAACAAAGGGGTCTCAAAGAATGCAGCAGCTAGCGGATGATCCGGCATTGGATAGCACCGCCCCATCCATGCCGAGAAGCAGCGTGGGTTCCGCCGGACGACGCAATGCTGGATAGATACCCGTGGATGACATCATGGATAACACTAGCATGCGAGCTACACGTCAAAATGAAGAACATATCCATGAAGGTGGCGGACGCTGTTGCTTTTACAAATCCCCGAGGCAACCTTCCATTACAACCCGATTCGGCGGGCTATGCTCGTGTCTTGGTTGATGAGGTGGTGGACCCATATTCGAGCTACAGCCTTGACATTCCTGGAGGTGACGACGAGCACTTTCTCGGAGAGGCCAAACATCGTATCATCCTATGGAAAAAGGATTGCATCATCTTTTGAAGGCCACCGACACCGCGTCAGCCGACTCCTCGTCGAAGTCCGCCACCGAGTCAGCAGACTCCCGCTCCTGCAAGTCCACCAAGTCCGCAAAGTGTCGTGCCACTCCTCCTCCAAGTCCGCAAAGTGTCGTGCCACTCCTCCTCCTCCAAGTCCGCCACAGCGAGGCGTCCACTCCTCCTCCAAGCACGGCACAACCTCAGGCCACTCCTCCTCCAAGCACGACACAGCTTGAGCCACTCCTCCTCGTCCAACTCAGCCCGTCGGCCGTCTCCGCCGCCTCGGCAATCGCAGAAGAGACACCCGCAGCTATGGTGCGAAGCGGCACGAGTCGAGGTAGTACAGAAGTACAAAGGAGGCAAGCGATATAAATATGGTCCAAGCCTCACGCCTCTTACGCAAAGGCCTTATGACAGGTCCGAGGAGGAAAACGCAACCATATCAAAGGCCTGTGGAAGCCCATTTTGCACCGAAACCGCCACCGCCGCCAAGGGAGAAAGTGCACGAGGAAACGATTGACCACTTCATTCAGATGGCTCAACCATCAGCTCCCAAGCTCGCTGACACGCACTATGAGCGCCACATCGGGAAGTTAAATCGAGCACGCCTACGTAAGGAGGCGAGCTCGGATCGAGCAAACAACAAGCAACTGTCAAAAAATGAGGGAAAACCATTCCCACCGGGAGAACAGCGGCACAATCGACCCTCGCTTGTTGTGCCAACAACACGTGATAAAGACGCTACGCCCAATATTATTGTGGGCAAACAGTTTACGTTCCCGAGGTGGGCAATGTGGTAATAACCAAGGACCATATAATGCAGTCAAGTTCTCAACATCATTGTTGGACAACTCCTCGAGATCGAGCCCATGCCTGTGCTTACAGAGGATGAAATAAAACGGAAATATGTCCGGGGCCAACCTTTGGTCGAGCCAGACAAGGTCAAGATAAGCATATTTACGATATATCTTCTTTTCATCAAGATAAGCATATTTAAGAGTATCAGGCAATGGTTTAAGCTCAAACACAGGATCACCCTTGGGTGGAGGAGGATCCCCTAGGATTTCAACAGGCAAATTGTGTTTCAGAATAGGTTCCTGTTTAAAGAATACTTCATCTATTTCCCTTCTTTCATTCATAATCATATCATTCTCATGGTCTAGCAAATATTGTTCTAAAGGATCACTAGGAGGTACGACAATAGAAGCAAGACCAATAATTTCATCCTTACTAGGCAATTCTTCTTCACGGTGTTGTGTGTTAAATTTAGAGAAATTAAACTCATGAGACATATCACCCAAGCCAATAGTAACAACATTCTTTTCGCGGTCTATTTTAGCATTGACGGTGTTCAAGAAGGGTCTACCAAATATAATGGGACAGAAGCTATCTTGTGGGGATCCAAGAACAAGAAAATCAGCAGGATATTTAGTTTTCCCACACAAGACTTCAACATCTCTAACAATTCCCATTGGTGATATAGTATCCCTATTGGCAAGCTTAATTGTGACATCAATATCTTCTAACTCAGCAGGTGCAATATCATGCTTAATTTCGTTGTATAAGGCAATAGGTATAACACTAGCACCAGCACCCATATCACATAAGCCATGATAACAATGATCTCCTATTTTAATAGAAATAACAGGCGTGCCTACCACAGGTCTATGTTTATCTTTAGCACAAGGTTTGGCAATTCTAGTAGTTCACCGCAGAAATAAATAACATGCCCATCAATATTACCAGCCAAGAGATCTATAACAATAGCAATATTAGGTTCAACTTTAACTTGCTCAGGAGGTGTATAAGTTCTAATATTGCTTTTATTTAACCACAGTTGAAGCTTTAGCATGATCCTTTATTCTAACAGGGAAAGGTGGTTTCTCAACATAAGAGGTAGGAACAACAAGATCATTATAAGTGACAGTCTTTTCTTCAACTTTAGTAGGTGCAGCTACTTTTACTTCTATGTGAGGATGATATTTAAACCACTTCTCCTTGGGGAGATCAACATAAGTAGCGAAAGATTCACATAAAGAAGCTACTATCTCAGAGTCAAGTCCATATTTAGTGCTAAATTTACGGAAAACATCGGTATCCATAAAAGACTTAACACAATCAAACTTAGGTGTCATACCGACTCCTTACCTTCGCCGAGATCCCAATCTTCAGAGTTGCATTTAATTCTATCCAATAAATTCCATTTGAATTCAATAGTCTTCATCATAAAAGAGCCAACACAAGAAGTATCGAGCATGGTGCGATTGTTTTCAGAAAGGCGACCATAAAATTTTTGAAGAATTATTTCTCTTGAGAGCTCATGATTGGGGCATGAATATAACATTGATTTAAGCCTCCCCCAAGCTTGAGCGATGCTTTCTCCTTCGCGAGGCCAAAAATTATATATATAATTGCGATCACGATGAACAAGATGCATAGGATAAAACTTCGGATGAAATTCCAATTTCAATAGTTTATATATCCATGATCCCGTATCATCACATAGCCTATACCATGTCGATGCATATTCCTTCAAAGATAAAGGAAAGACCTTCTTCTTAACAACATCATCGGGTATACCTGCAAGCTTAAATAATCCATAAACTTCATCCACATAGATTAGGTGCTCATCAGGATGCTTCGTTCCATCTCCTACAAAAGGATTAGCTAGTAGTTTTTCTAACATACCCGAAGGAACTTCAAAGGGAATATTTTCATTTGCAATAGGTTCAGTAGGTTGAGGAGCAACTCTTTGCTCTACTGGTCGGGGTGAAGATACCCCAAACAAACACCTCATAGGATTACTTTCCATAGTAACAAGTGATAGTAAATTTCAGCACACTATATAAATATTTCCTTACCAAATTCCACCTACCAAAGGTGCTTCACTCCCCAGCAACGGCGCTAGAAAAGAGTCTTGATGACCCACAAGTATACGGGACCTATCGTAGTCCTTTCGATAAGTAAGAGTATCGAACCCAACGAGGAGCAGAAGGAAATGATAAGCGGTTTTCAGCAAGGTATTCTCTGCAAATCTTTGAAATAAGTGGTAACAGATAGTCTTGTGATAGGATAATTTGTAATGAGCAACAAGTAACAAAAGTAAATAAAGTGCAGCAAGGTGGCCCAATCCTTTTTGTAGCAAAGGACAAGCCTGGACAAACTCTTATATGAAGGAAAGCGCTCCCGAGGACACATGGGAATATCGTCAAGCTAGTTTTCATCACGTTCATATGATTCGCGTTCGGTACTTTGATAATTTGATATGTGGGTGGACCGGTGCTTGGGTGCTGTTCTTACTTCAACAAGCATCCCACTTATGATTAACCTCTATTGCAAGCATCCGCAACTGCAACAAAAGTATTAAGGTAAACCTAACCATAGCAGCATGAAACATATGGATCCAAATCAGCCCCTTACGAAGCAACGCATAAACTAGGGTCTAAGCTTCTGTCACTCTAGCAACCCATCATCTACTTATTACTTCCCAATGCCTTCCTCTAGGCCCAAATAATGGTGAAGTGTTATGTAGTCGACGCTCACATAACACCACTAGAGGCTAGACAACATACATCTCATCAAAATATCGAATCTAATACCAAATTCACATGACTACTAATAGCAAGACTTCTCCCATGTCCTCGTGAACAAACGTAACTACTCACAAAGCATATTCATGTTCATTATCATAGGGGTATTAATATGCATATATGATTTGAACATATGATCTTCCACCAAATAACCCCACTAGCATCAACTACACGTTGTAATCAACACTTCTAGCTACCTACTAGTACCTCTTCCGGACTTGGAGACAAGAATTGGATACAAGAGATGAACTAGGGTTTTGAGAGGAGATGGTGCTGGTGAAGATGTTGATGGAGATTGCCCTCTCCCGGTGAGAGGAGCGTTGGTGATGACGATGGCGATGATTTCCCCCTCCCGGAAGGAAGTGTCCCCGGCAAAACGGCTCTGCCAAAGCCCTAGATTGGTTCTGCCAAGGTTCCGCCTCATGGCGGCGGAGTCTCGTCCCGAAAGGTTGCTTATGATTTTTCCCTTGACGAAAGACCTCATATAGCACAAGATGGCCACCGGAGGGCCAACAGGGGGCCCACAAGGCAGGGGGGCGCCCCCACCCTCGTGGCCAGGTGGGACCCCCTCTGACATACTTCTTCCGCTCAATATTTTTTATTATTTCCAAAAATAACTTTCGTGGAGTTTCAGGACTTTTGGAGTTGTGCAGAATAAGTCTCTAATATTTGCTCCTTTTCCAGCCGTAATTCCAAATTACGGCATTCTCCCTCCTTATGTAAACCTTGTAAAATAAGAGAGAATAGGCATAAGTATTGTGACATAACGTGTAATAACAGCCCATAATGCAATAAATATCGATATAAAAGCATGATGCAAACTGGACGTATCAATGCGTTGTGCGCAGGTCCGACCGCTTGCGCGTGCTGCTTGCATGCCTACGGCCTGTACAATGTGTCCTTGCATGTTCGTGCTTCTGCCAGGCTGCCAGGTATGAGCCACGTGACCCATGTCGCGGATACCTCGTGGATGGTTTGCGTCTTCGATCTCGTCAGGATGCAGATCGTCATCGAGGGACCGCGCATATTACCGATCGAGCAAAGGGCTGCAGCTCTGTCATTCCTTCGGATTACAGTGTCGCCGCCCCTTGGCTTTTTCCTCAGCTGCATCGATCCATGTGTTGCCGCTGCGTCGCCCCTTTGGGCCGTAGTGCCGCGGCCCGCGGTCTATTGTCGTCCGTTCCAGGCCGTCCTCGTGGCTGCACCGACCCTCGCGCTGCCGCTGCGTCACCCCGTCAGGCCATAGCGAGCATGACACGCGGTCCATGCCGCCGTCCCATGATTCTCCCCGCGGCTGCACCGACCCGCACGCTGCCGCTACGATGCCCTTTCGGGCCGTAGTGCTGCGGCCCGTGGTCAACCGCCACCCCGAGGCCGTCTGCTCCAGGCCGTCCCCAAGGCTGCACCGACCCTCGTGTTTCCACTGCGTCGCTCCGTCGAGCCGTAACGAGCGTGGCACGCGGTTCCTGCAAACCGCCCTGTGGTCTTCCCCGCCGTCTCCCTGACCCGCGCGCTCCTGCTGCATCGTCCCTTCGGGCCGTAGCGTCGCGGCGCGCGGTCCACTCCGCCGTCCCCACGCGTCAACTTCTACATGGTATGCGCTGCGCCGCCTCCCTAGGCGCGGGAACGGCACCGTCCATGCCGGTCCTTGTCACGCTGTCGGGTTCTTCCTCGCCTAGTTTGAGCACCGTCTCCGCGCTTCTGACCTAGCCGCCGCTGCCGCCTCCTCAGGTTGCCGCCGCCGCTCTTCTTTCCGGTCCACGACGACTACCTCGACACCGGCCACCCGACTCGACATCGACCACGGCTCCCTCGCACGGCTACCTCAACAATGGCTACACCACCCTACGCTCTCGGCTACATCGACAATGACACAAAGGGCTACCGCCTAGTTTGAGTAACCTCGTCGGTTTTCACTCCAGCCTCGCCTTCCGCGATGCGTCGACTATTACGACTGTGTGTGTGGGGGGGTGTCCGTCAGCTTGCCTTCGGATTCTTCTCTAGTCTCACTGTCTGCGTCGTTACCGTTGTGACTACGGGGGGATGTTGAGTATAATGTTTATTAGGAAGTATAGGATAGACTAGGATTTGTTCCTGTCTTGCCTTGTACTCCAAGTTGGTCATTGTACTCCTATATATATGCCCACGAGGCTCAAGCAATACATCAACTATTCCACCAATCTCTCTCTCCCTTCTAATAGAGGGGAAGGGCGGCGAGGAATTACCTTGCCGGAAGAGGCCACGCCGGCGGTGGGCAGCCTCGTCTCTCGTGGTTTTCCCGTGCGTTCTGCTACTTGCCCCCTCCGGGGCTCGGAACCCAGATTATTAGATAGCAGGCAAAAGCCCACGAACGTAAGACAGAGGGAAGCCATTGGGTCATGGACTTTTTCCTTTTGAACTCGAACCAGTCCATTCTTATTCTTTTTTGCCAATGATGGTAGCTGTGATGCCCCCGATTCAATTGTACACTAATCATGCACGCAAACATTTACTATCAAGATCAGGGACTCACGGGAAGATATCACAACACAACTCTAAAACATAAATAAGTCATACAAGCATCATAATACAAGCCAGGGGCCTCGAGGGCTCGAATACAAGTGCTTGATCATAGACGAGTCAGCGGAAGCAACAATATCTGAGTACAGACATAAGTAAACAAGTTTGCCTTAAGAAGGCTAGCACAAACTGGGATACAGATTGAAAGAAGCGCAGGCCTCCTGCCTGGGATCCTCCTAAACTACTCCTGGTTGTCGTCAGCGACCTGAACATAGTAGTAGGCACCTCCGGTGTATTAAGAGTCATCGTCGACGATGGCGTCTGGCTCCTGGGCTCCAGCACCTGGTTTTGACAACCACGTAGAAGGGAAAGGGGGAAAAGAGGGAGAAAAGCAACCGTGAGTACTCATCCAAAGTACTCGCAAGCAAGGATCTACACTACATATGCATGGGTATATGTGTAAAGGGGCCATATCGGTGGACTGAACTGCAGAATGCCAGAATAAGAGGGGGATAGCTAGTCCTGTCGAAGACTACGCTTCTGGAAGCCTCCATCTTGCAGCATGTAGAAGAGAGTAGATGGTAAGTTCACCAAGTAGCATCGCATAGCATAAACCTACCCGGTGATCCTCCCCTCGTCGCCCTGTGTGAGAGTGATCACCGGATTATATCTGGCACTTGGAAGGGTGTGTTTTATTAAGTATCCGGTTCTAGTTGTCACAAGGTCAAGGTACAACTCCGGGTCGTCCTGTTACCGAGGATCACGGCTATTCGAATAGATAAACTTCCCTGCAGGGGAGCACCACATAACCCAACACGCTTAATCCCATTTGGCCGGACACACTTTCCTGGGTCATGCCCGGCCTCGGAAGATCAACATGTCGCAGCCCCACCTAGGCACAACAGAGAGGTCAGCACGCCAGTCTAAATCCTATGGCGCAGGGGTCTGGGCCCATCGCCCATTGCACACCTGCATGTTGCGTCTGTGACGGAAGCAGACCTAGCCTAGCAGCGTTCAGTCAATCCGTGGCAGCGCTTCGATCGTGACGTCAAGAAGGCTTCGGCTGATACCACGACGTCGAGTGCCCATAACTGTTCCCGCGTAGTTGGTTAGTGCGTATAGGCCAGTGGCCAGACTCAGATCAAATACTAAGACCTCATTAAGCGTGTTATTTTGAAGTAACCGCGAACGCCGACCAGGGCCAGGCCCACCTCACTCCCAGGTGGTCTCAACCTGCCCTGTCGCTCCGCCACAAGGTAACGATCGGGGCCGTCGGGAACCCAGCCCACCTCTACTGTGATGGAGCCACCGCCTTCAGCCCCCATCTCCGAAAAGTATCATAAGTAATGTAACAGTATAAAGTATATAGCTTATGCCCGTGATCACCTCCCAAAGTGATCACGACCCAGTAGTATAGCATGGCAGACGGACAAGAGTGTAGGGCCGCTGATGGAACACTAGCATCCTATACTAAGCATTAGGATAGCAGGTAAAGGTATCAACAATTGTAGCAACAATGACAGTGTATGCAGCAGAATAGGATTAACCGAAAGCAGCAACATGCTACACTACTCTAATGCAAGCAGTAGAGAGAAGCAATAGGCGATATCTGGTGATCAAGGGGGGGGGGGGCGCTTGCCTGATTGCTCTGGCAAGAAGGAGGGGTCGTCAACACCGTAGTCGTACTGGGTAGCAGCAGCGTCGGTCTCGGTGTCTAGCGAGAGAAGAGGGGGAAGAAACAATAAATACAATGCAAACAAATGCATGACGATGCATGACATGACAAAGCGTGATGATAGGTGTGCCCAATCGCGGTAGTAGGTGACATCGGCGAAGGGGGGAAACATCCGGGAAAGTATTCCCGGTGTTTCGCGTTTTCGGACACATGAACCGGAGGGGGAAAGTTGCGAGTTCGATATGTTAGGGATGTGTGGCGGACGAACGGACTGCGTATCCGAATTCGTCTCGTCGTTCTGAGCAACTTTCATGTACAAAGTATTTTTATTTGAGTTACGGATTATTTTATATTAAATTTTAAAGATTTAATTCATTTTTAGAATTTAGAGAATTAATTTAATTAGAAAATGTAATTATGACGCCAGCATGATGTCGGGGTGATGTCAGCAGTCAACTAGTTAGTTGACCTAGTCAAACTGACGTGTGGGTCCCATTCATCATTGTCTCAGACTAACTAAACATGTTAATTAGGCTAACTAAGTGATTAGGTTAATTCATTTTAATTAGATTAGTTAAACAGGATTAATTAACTTAATTAACTCATTATTTAATTAATTACTAATTTATTTATTTTAACTTTTTCTTTAAAATCGTTCTTGGGGTGGGGCCCCCCTTGTCATAGGGCCAGAAAACTCTAAGTTGTTTTAATCTACTAACTTAACAGTGGGGGTCCATGTCAGTTGCCCAATCAGACTAATTAAACCATCAATTTAACCTAAGCTAATTAGCCCTAATTAAACAAGGGCCATGACCATCGTGATGGACAGAGCCAGCAACGAGCGCGGGGGTGCGCGAGCGGGCTTAGGGTCCAGTGACGCGGGGCATGCGTGGACAAATGCATCCGGTAGCACGGTGAGGAGCTGGGCACGGCCACAAGCAGCAGCAGCCGGCGACAACGACACCGGTGGCAAGAGGCATCAACAGTAATGCAGCAGGAGAGCAGCCGAAGCAGATGCAGATGACAACAGGTGCGGCGCAGGCGCAGTCACGCACGGGCGATAGTGTGCGTGGTCGCATGGCGGAGTGACGGGCGCCGCACGGCGGTTGCGGCTGCGGCGAAGCGGCGCAAAGGGCGCGGCGGAGCGACGGTGAACGCGAGGGGCGGAGCCCCGGGGCGGCCACGGCGGAGCAGGGAGGCGCGATGGTCGGCGTGCGACAGAGGAGAGACGGAGGGGGTTCCTCACCCTACGTTGCAGGGGATCGGGTGGCAAGGGTCGATGGCGCTCATTGGGCAGGAGGATGGGGACGAGCGACGGAGACGGGGAGCGGTCCGGCGATGATGTGGCGGGGCGTCAGGAATCGACGATGGAGAGGACGACGGCGATGGCATAGACGAGCGGCGAGGGGCCCCGACGGGTGGTGTCAGGGGCGATGGGGAACGGCGTCGAGGGAGGTTTCATCCCCGATCCAGATCTGGATCGGGGGAGAGGGGAGGAGGGACGTGGGGAGCGAGTGGGGGGAATGGGTGCGATGTGCTAGGGTTTCCCGTCGGTGGGGGGAGGTTATGGGGGTGATGGGGGCGGCCGAACTGGTGGGCAGGGCGGCCTGGTGGCGCCGGCCAAAGGCGATGAGGGGGTCCTTTTTCATTTTTGTTTTATCTTTTACAATTTATTTATATTCTTTTCTGTTTTAATTTTATTTCCCAAATTGTTTTAGTTTGGTAAAATATTCAATTAGCACCTAACATTGTAACATTAATTATACCACTGCCACAATAACTTTGGCACCTAGCTAAAATAGTTTAGTATTTTGTAAAATATATTAGAAGTATAACTAATTGTTTTGTTGTTGTTTTAATCACATTAGGGTATTTCATTATTTTATAAAGATGTTGTTTCTCCACCAATAATATCTCTGATTTGTTTGTCACATTAAGAACATCCTAGTTTTGACTTTTGAAAACTTTAATTATTTGACTTGATTTTGAATTTGAAATTTGAACGGGATTTAAATCATCACAAGATTAACAACATTAATCATGGTGACGTGGCATCATTAGCGGAGGGTTACTGTAGCGTAACTATCCGCGCGTCACAATTCTCCTCCACTACAAGAAATCTCGTCCCGAGATTTTAAGAGGTGGGGTAAGGGGGAAAGATCTGGTTACGAAATTCTAACGAATCTTCTCGATCTTGATTGCTCTTCTCGAAGTG
This sequence comes from Aegilops bicornis, assembly GCA_021605145.1. Lineage (NCBI taxonomy): Eukaryota > Viridiplantae > Streptophyta > Magnoliopsida > Poales > Poaceae > Aegilops > Aegilops bicornis. Next base: position 124,587,446 of record CM038671.1, read on the forward strand.
GTCGATCCACTATATTAATGTCTTCATTTTTGTCACATCCCTAGCTTCTGGTACCGCCTGGTGTCTGCATTTTGTTGCATCATGTTTAAATTCTATTTAAGTTGAACTGAGGAATTTTGGAAGCCTCAAAAAACTTAAATAAAAGAAGGGCAAAACCCCTAAAATCTCATTCATTGTTTCCAAAATGCTCTTCTTAAATGTTTGATATTTTTGGCAAGGGTTCTGGTCCCAACCAAAAATATTGAACATTTTTAAGGACTTAATTTTGGGACTTTGAATTTAAATCATTAGCTATTTGAATTTGAATTATATTCATATAATTAGAATATAATTTCAAATGCCCCTGAAATATTTTATGAGCTTTTGGAAAAGTCCATCTAGCAAAATAAAAATATTCAGAGGAGTTTTTGGCATTGTTTGAATTGTTTTGAATTCAAAACAGTGGCAAAATATTAAATAAAAAAACAGAAAACAGAAAACAATAAAAGAATGTAAATGAAAAGGCGAAAGGAGAGTACTGAGCCACTTACTCCGGCTCAGAGTGTTGGCCCAGCCCATCTCTCTCCCTTGTCTTCTTCCAGCTCACGCCAGAAGGACTGGAGCGCGCGTGGCCGACGCCCGCCGGCACGCGCACGGCCACCTCCTGCTTGCCGCTTTGCCCTGGCCCTCCCTGGTGAAGCCACGCCACCCCCCTCGACCCTCTCTGGCTCTCCCAGCGCCTCTTCTCTCCTCTGGCCCCTCTCCACCTCGCGCCTGAGCGCACCGCAGCAAGCCGCCGAGCACCACCGCAGCCACTGCCACCCCCTCGACCTCTCGAGCTTACCAAGAACTCTGCCGCTTCATCCTCGACCTCCATACCGAGCCGCGCGATGTCAGACGGCCGACAACGCCGCCTTTGCCCTCGTCTTCAACCTCGGGCACCGGAGATCGCCACCGCCGATTCGACACCTCCGAGCCGTCCCCGAGCGCGCTAAGCATCCCTACAGCCTCTATGTGAGCTCCTACGTCGTTTCCCTCCTACCCCGACGCCGTTCGCGACCTGTAGCCGTTGATTCCGCTACGATCAAACGCCCCGCCGCACGAGCTCGACGCCGGTGTCACTTCGTTGACCATTTGGTCATCCGTAGGTGTGCAACGCGTTCGCAGCCTCGCGTAGTGCATCCCTAGCGCACTAGTTCGCTCGACCGCGAGCCGCACCAGCAAAACTCACGAACGCCGAACTCCGGCCGCGGCCCAAGTGGTCGTCGCCGTCGACCCCGGCCTCCCTGCGCCTAGCTGCGTGCACCCCTGGATGCGGGTGAGCGAGGGCTTCCTCGTGGTGCCCCCAGCGCGTCCAGCCGCCGCCCGTAGCGTGTTCCCGAGCGTCGCCGCCGCGTTGGCGTGCTCGCCGACGTTCAACTCCGTCGTGCTGATGTGGCACCGTCATTAGGGACTAATTACCCCGCTAATTAACCCCCTCTTTCACTGACATATGGGCCCCGCACCAAAATTAACCCTGGGATTTATTCCCTGTTTATTTTAGATTAATCCAGTGGCCCACGCGTCAGCTTTGACCCTGCTAACGTGGCCGTTGATCTGGCCCACATGTCAGCTACACTAGCCAGCTCTGTGACACTGACCAGTGGGTCCCACGCATCAGGTTTGACCTGGACCGTGCCATGTTGACCTGCTGACGTCATGATGATGTCAGGCTGACGCAGTAATCCTTTTTTGGAATTTAAATAAATCTTAAATTATTTATTTAATTCAGAAAATAGCCAAAACTTCTGAAAATCATAGAAATCCAACCGTAACTCCAAATAAGATAAATTATATATGAAAAATGATCAGAAAAATCCAATCTACCCATCTGTACCATTTTCATGCATGTTAGAACAACTTATAGCTGCTGTTTAGGACAAATCATATGAATGGCATTTGAATAATCACATATGGAGTTGAATTTGAATCTTTGGTTCAAACCAACTTCATTTAATCTGGTTGCTAGTCGCATTAGCTCAAATCACATCATACTGCCATGTCACATTCATGCATCATATTGTTGCATTGCATTGATTGTGTTCTGCCTTGTTTGCCGGTGTTTGTCTCCTCTCGATAGACGTGGTTCCGACGATGTGATCGATGACACCGATGATGATCTATACTATCTTCAGAAGTGCCAGGCAAGCAAAACTCCCTTGTTCATTCCGATACAATCCCACTCTCTCGCTCCTGCTCTTTTTTACTGCATTAGGACAACAACGATTCATCTGTTACTTGCTACGATAGCTGAACCCCTTTATCCTTTGCATGACCTGTCATTCCACAAGAATAGATGAAACCCACTAGCATGAGTAGGAGTTGTTTGAGCCCTATTGTGCCTACTCATTCATGCTTGTTTGTCATGCCTGCCTTTGCTTAGAGTTGAGTCAGGTCTGATTCATCAAGGATGAATCAGAGGTGTGTGAACATGTTCTACTGTGTGTGAGCTAAATGTGTGAACACGATTTGGTAAAGGTAGCGGTGAGAGGCCATGTAGGAGTACATGGTGGGTTGTCTCATTGCAGCCGCCCTCGTGAACTGAGTTACGTGTTTGTAATCCATGAAAGCAGTTACTACCACACATTGGGCTCCGGGCACTCCAAGCTCTCTCGACTTATTAATCAACTTGATCTCTGTCCAGGAGTTGCAACTAGTTTATGGTGTTTGTAGGATATGTGTTGGGGGCCGTGCGTAGCGCTGACCCTAGGGGTGGGCTATGTTGCGGTAGAGACACGAGGCATGGTGTATCGGGACGCCCGTTTGGTGCCTCAGGAACCCTGCTCTCATCGTTTGGGGCCGTGAGCGACACCCCGGCCGGATCTCCTCACGGATGGAACCTGAATAGGCGATAAACCTGGACTAGAGACTTGTGTGGTTAGTCAGGTCGTGGCCGACTCCTCGCCAAAGCTTCCGCTTGAAGGTTGCCGAGATACACGACGTGTACATGGTGGTAAGTGGCGAGGCGTGTGTGAAGAAGTACACCTGCAGGTTAACATCATCTATTCGAATAGCCGTGTCCGCGGAAAAGGACTTCTGGGTTGCCAATAACAGTTCATAGACAAGTGAAAGTGGATACTCTAAAATACGCAAGATAAGCGTGAGTGCTATGGATGGCGTTCTCGTAGGGAGACGGGAGCGGATCCATAGTGGTGTATTGATATGGTGAATATGTGGACTCGTGTGCGCCACCTCAAAAGAGTTACTTGCAGTTGTAGTTTAGGATAGCCACCGAGTCAAAGCTGGCTTCTGCGGTCAAACTCCACCACCCCTTTGTTGATAATGATGCATATGTAGTTAGTTACGATGTAAGTCTTGCTGAGTACATTTGTACTCACGTTTGCTTATTCTATGTTTTGCGAGAGACGTCGCCTCGCTAGTAGTTCCGCGTGGACTTCGACGTTTAGCTTGTTACGTCAGCTACGATCTTGTGCCCTCGGCAGGATCTGGTAGATAGTCAGGCTTCTCAGCCTTTTCCATTTATAGATGTCTGTACTTAGACATGTTAAGCTTCCGCTTGTGCCTTGACTTGTATGCTCTGTATGTTGGGTCATGGGACCCATGTTTGTAATATCTCGCTCCTCGGAGCCTAATGAATAAATACTTGAGTCGTAGAGTTATGTTGTGATGCCATGTTGTATTTACACATATCGAGCATATTGTGTGTATGATTGAAATGCTTGCTATGTGTGGGATCCGACAATCTAGTTGTTTATCCTTGGTAGCCTCTCTTATGGGGAAATGTAGTCTTGTGCTTCCATGAGCCATAGTAGTCCGCTTCTAACCCGGTTCACGGAGTCCTCGCTAGCCCAAAGACACCTCGCTCGGAACACTTGGTAGCGGCATGTGTTTCACTTCGTTCATGTGTACATCCCTTCGTGGAAATGTCACGCGGTGACATCCGAGTCTGCCTTAGCTCACATGCCCGGGTTCCCGGAGTCCTGTTAGCCCAGTGCTACAGCCCGGATTCACACGCTGTTGGCCGACATGCTCGAAGTTGATTCATGTATGCCTGTCCCCATGGGTTAGTGCCACTTTGGGTTCACAACTAGCCATGTCGGCCCGGGTTCTCTGTCATATGGATGCTAGCGACACTATCATATACGTGAGCCAAAAGGTGCAAACGGTCCCGGGCCATGGTAAGGCAACACCCGTGGGGATACCGTGCGTGAGGCCGCAAAGTGATATGAGGTGTTACCGGCTAGATCGATGTGACTTGGAATTGGGGTCCTGACAGCTTTGGTATCGAGCACTGTTGCTCAGAGGATTACCAAGCCAAACCGGTCGAAGTTGTGTCTAGAAATGCTTTAGTTATGTAAGGGAATTGATTGTGGAAGGGAACGTTAGGCTATTTTTACTCCTTATACCTCATGGCCTTCTGATCTGAGTCATCCTCTTCTTTTCTACGGGGATTAAGAACTAGGCCTTCTCATCTATCTATTAGGATGACGTGTTACTAATCCTTAGACTTATAGAATTGATAGTTTCAAATCTCAGTTCAGTTTTTACTACTTCCATATGTTCATAGCTGGTCTCAGAACCTTGATATTGTGATGTTGAGTGGTCATGCCACTATTTTGCAGGATGTCTCAAGTCATTTTGAGCATTTACAGCCATTATCTTTGTCCGAGTCATCCTGTGTCTCTAAATAGTCCGATGCATTTGCAAATCCTTTCTTTCCATCCCCGATGTCCTTTATGGTCGAATAAGCACACTAACCGGTGCGTTGAGGTAATTCATTGCCTTGACATATATGTTGGAGCTATTATTATGACCCTAGGTGTTTTAGGAGTCACCTACTAATCTAGTCATGTTTTGTGTTCCCGGTGTGGTGATACTGGCCATTATTCTCGAAAGCATCCTGTGATGCCATTTAGTAGTAGGTATTCTATTCCTGGGTTCTTGAACCCGAGATTCACCCTACTTACCTCGTGTTGGTAGTGTTGCTCGTACCTTTAGGATATTAGTAACTTGCGATAGTCCTCGAGGTCTGTGGTATTTCCTTCTTCCAAATACTATGAACCGCTTATGGCAGAAGTTCCTCGCTGAACCAAAGGATCACAACCAGAGTACTCTTGAGGAGTTCTCTATTCATAATTGTGAATCTGCCAGTTCTACCTTTCCGCATGGGTTATCCGGAAGAAATGTTGAGCTTCGCTCGACATACTAATCTATGCATCCACAACTCAGAAAATTATATGTTTCTTTGAGTTGTTCGCTTTAGTTGTACTCTGACCCTCGTCTATCAATTGATAGTCAAGAGTATGTGAGCATTTATTTATCGATGCCTATTACTCTTGTGGTCTGTCAAGCCATTCTATTCTGGAATGACTAGGGGAAACAAACTCCAGTACCTCATCCATATCCAGGATTGGGTCAAAGCAGTTGTAATCCGCAGATCAAATGCAATCAAGCTTTTGATTCTGTTCTATCCTGAAGTATTACCCACTTTATGTCAGGAACGTCATGGGAATTGCACCTTCTCTTATGAATTCTTGATGCAGTGATACTCTCACCATCATCATTCATTCCTCGGTCCCGTGTTGTTGCAACCGGAATGCCGACAATTGAACCATGATGTGCGGAAATCAATACTCCTAGAAACTCCGTTGCTTGGTAGTTAATGGACAATACTCCCATTCTTAGCGTGCTGGTTATTGAATCATCATCCTAAGATTGATCGTGCTACCCAGTCCATATTTCCGGGTGCACTCATCGACCAAAGAGTTAGGATTGTGACAATCCCTCGCTCCTTGATCATATCGTCTTGCCCTCAAAAGCAAGATTGTTCTCGAGCTTAATAACATATCGGTGGTTTGTGATTTTCTGAATATCTTCTCGGAAGTATTACCGGGTTGTTTCCTGGCTGTTATGTTGAGCTCGTGATCATGTTGGTTTTCTTGTAAACCACCCATTCTCCAAGAATCTGTGTTGAATACCTTGAGCTAGTTGGTTAAGTTGAACAACAACTTGGAGAGTTGGAAGATAAAAGCTTGCCTAACTTAGTTCGTTCCAAAGGGATATTCTTGTGTAGTGTGTGTTGAAGAGAGATGATATCTTCATCGATTGGTACCTGTGATCAGTTGTTTGACCTATTGTCTTATCAATCCTTTGATTTGAGTGTGGGCTATCGTCAAATCAAATCAGTACCAACGATTTTCGTAATGTTGTCTTACTCGTGGTTGATCCCTCGAGCATTCACCATTACATCTTTTGGTCTGACCAATACCGACACATTGTTCACATAATGGTGGAAGTCCAGTGATATGGAAATTCCGACGAGTTGTTGTTGAGCCCAACAGCAGCATCTCGTCTCCTCCATGATTCATGTTGAACATTGAGCTAGTGTTGGAAACTTTTGTAAGCATGGCCTTCGTGGTCCGTTCATGAGGTATATGTTTGGGTGAAAGAAGTGACTTTCTCTGATTCACGTGCATTTGGTGCAAGTTGCCGCCGTGAGTTCGAGGAAGATTGTTTTGTTTCTGTCACATCCTAGTTAGTCCTTGCATTAGAGTGTTGCATCATGTTTATCTTTCATCAGAAATTTGAAATGGGGAAGACAGAACCCCCAGAACCCCTCTGAATCCAACTAGGGTTTACTAAAAATATTTTCAATGAACCTGAAATGCCCTTCAAAAATGTTCATCACCTTTGCCTTGGTCCTAAACCCTTGTCGAGAAGTGATGCACAAATTTCTAGGTCACTCTAAGGTCCTTGGATTAAATCTTTAGCTATTTGAATTTGGGCATTTAAATTATATAAAATATTTCAAATGCTCAAATAATCCCAAACTAAAATGTTCCATGCTGGATATATTCCAACTAAGGACCAGGTGCAGTTTGGTGAATTTTGGAGTTGCCTAGGTATTTTTAGAAATGCAACAAACTTACAGAAATAAATAAAAAACAGGAATAAAGGGAAACCACTTACCTGGCCGCAGCCCACCTGGCAGCCCACCTGGCCGGCCAAAGATCAGGTCGCCCATGCCACCAATGCTTTGCCGCCACGCAGGCACAGAGGTGACGCTGGCGTGAGCTCGCCACGACGCCGCCTCCTGCCGCCCGCCGCCGAAAGCACTGGGTGAGCTCCACGTCGCCGCCCGACCCGTGGACACCTCATTCGCCCCCTGCCTCTCTCCCTCGCTCTCCGCACCATGGCCTACGCCCTGCCGCTTGCGCCAACGTAGTCGCGTCCACCGTCGCCCCCGTACCCAGCCACCGTGTCTAACCACTCCGCCGTCGTCGACTCCGTCGAGCAGCCCGAGCCCCGAGCGCTCACGAGCCCTGCTTCGTCCTCCTCGAGCTCGTCTTCACCGAACCCCGCCGTAGATCCCCATTGCCGTCACCACCGCATCACCTCGTCCCCGACCTCGCCGACTGCTTCGCCGCCCTTGCCGTGAGCCCAACTACCTTCCCATCCCTCTCATTCTTGCTCTCGAGCCCTGCACCGACTGCACCGAGCTCGGCCGCACCCGCCGCCCTCATGGCCACAGCCACGTTGGCTCGACTCCGAGCATGCCATCGCACTCACCGCACTCCCAGGAGCCCAACGCACTTCAACCCATGCCCTGCCATGCCCCGTAGCCCCGGGTTCGTCCTCACTCGACTCCGGCGACCGCCAAGCTCGTCGCCGGCGACGTTTCCGACCACCCCGAGCTAAACCACCACCACCAAACGTCGCGGGTTGTCTCCGGCTACCCGTAGATGGTCTCCGCCGTCCATTTGGTCGCCGGAATGCACAAGCACACTCTCGCCGCCGCTTCGGCTGGCGTGACTAAACGCCGGCGGGTTTGACCCCGCTGACATAGTTGACTAGGTGGGGCCCCTCTGCTAATTAACCTAGTTTAGGTTTAATCAAAATTAGTTAGCCTAATTAGCTACTGACATGCAGGACCCACTGGTCAGGTTGACCTGGACGCCCCCGTTGACCCCTGACGTCACTCTGACGCACTGCTGGCGCAATAATTAATTTCTGGGTTTATTTGTACACAGGAAATTCCAGAAATTGTTGCAAACTTCAAAAAATCATAGAAATTAATCTGTAACTCCAAATGCAAAGTTTTATATATGAATTTTGATTAGAAAAATTCAATCTATCCATTGGTAATGGTTTCATGCATGACAGAACAAGTTAACCTTGTTGTTTAAGCAGAATAAGATAATGCACATTTATGGCTATGTTAAATGAGCTAACATTTGAATCTTTGATTCAAATGAGTTCATGCCTTCCTGTTCTAGCTTGAATTAGGCCAACATACATTCATATTTACATGTCATAGCATGCATCATATTGTTGCATATTGTCATGTGTTGTTTATGTTCGGTGTGTCTTTCGTGATAGGTTCTGCCTCCGAGGATAACCCCGAGTATCCGTCTGAAGGGCAGTATCCTACCACCACTACATCAGGCAAGCAACCCATTGATCATTCTGATACAAACCCATGTTCTCGCTTCTGCTCTTGTTTACTGCATTAAGACAACACGATTCAAACTGTTGTATGCTGCGGTAGTTGAACCCACTTCCTTTGCATGACCTGTCATTGCCACGGTAACTAGATGAAACCCACTAGCATGTGTAGGAGTTGATTGAGCCATGTTTGTGATTCCTACCATGCTATGCTTAGAGTTGTGTCAGGTCTGGCTCATCGGGATGATGAACTAGAGTGAAAGGTTGTGTCGATTCCAAGAGTGAAAGTGTTGAACACGATTTGGTAAAGGTATCGATGAGAAGCCATGTAGGAGTACATGGTGGGTTGTTTCATTGAAGCCGTCCCTAAGAACTGAGATATGTGTGTGTGAATTAAGACTTAGCTACTACCACGCATTGGGATCCTTAATTGACCCTCTCGACTTATTAACCACTCTTGTCCTCAGTCCGGGAGTTGCAAGTAGTTTCTGGTGTTTGTAGTATCTTTGGGGGCCGCCTTGGCGCTGACCTTAGGGGTGGGGTGTGTTGTGGTAGGCGCGTGGCCCGGTGTACTGATTCGCCCGTTTGGTGTCTCGGGAACCCTGCACACATCTTTCGGGGCCGTTAGTGGAAACCTCGGCCGGACTCCCTGCGGATGGAACCCGAATAGGCGATAAACCTGGACTAGGGACTCGTGTGTTTAGTCAGGTAGTGGCCGACACCCTCGCTGGGCTTCCGCTTGAAGGTTGCCGAGTACATGTCATGTAGCGGCGATAAGTGGTGAGAGCGTGTGTGGAGAAGTACACCCTAGCAGGGTATGAAACTATTCGAATAGCCGCGTCCATGATAAAGGACTACTTGGTCACCTATACAGTTCATAGACAAGTAAGTGGATACTACTAAAAGCCTCAAGATAAGTGTGAGTACCGCGGATGGCCCTCTCGTAGGTTGACGAGAGAGGATCCACGGTGGAGTATTGTGATGATGATGAGTGGACTCGTGTGTCGCAAATGCTTTTCAAGTGGTGTCACGTAGGATAGCTTAGCCAAGAGTCAAAGCTGGCTTGCTGCAATAACTCCACTACCTTCTTGAGAATGTGCATGTATAATAGGATTCTGTTGTAAGACTTGCTGAGTACCTCTGTACTCATGTTTGCTTAATTAATGTTTTCAGACGACAACACCGCCCCTCCGATGGGTTTTATGTAGACCTTGCCGTCGACGAGTGAACTAGCCACCCAGGTGGTGATCCAAGTCTTGTGAAGGGCCACTGTAGATAGAAGGGCTTCATCAAGCTTTCTTTCTTTTTAGAGTCCATACTCAGACTAGTTTGCTTCCACATGTGCTTGTATGTTTGTATGACTTGAGTGTTGGGTCATGTGACCCCTATCTGTATGGATATGTTATGTATGGCTCCTCGGAGCCTCTTAAATAAAGTACTTAGATTTGTAGAGTTTTGTTGTGATGCCATGTTGTATGTACTCATATCGGGCATATTGTGTGTATGATTGAAATGGTTGGTATGAGTGGGATCCGACAATCTAGTTGTTTATCTTTGGCAGCCTCTCATTTGGGGAAATGTAGTCTAGTGCTTCCTAAGTGATAGTAGTCCGCCATGCCTGTTCACCGGAGTCCGCTAGCTCAAAGACTACTGCTTCGGACACTTGACTGGCGGCATGTGTTTCACCGTTCCTATATACATCCTTCGGGAAATGTCACGCGGTGATATTCGAGTCTGCCTAGCTTGCTACAGCCGGTTCACCGGAGTCCTCATAGCCAGTGCTACGGCCCCGAACTCATACGTTGATGACCGACATGCTCGATGTGATTCATGTATGCCTGTCCCCATGGGTTAGCGCCGCTTTGGGTTCACGACTAGCCATGTCGGCCCGGGTTCTCTGTCACGTGGATGCTAGCGGCACTATCATATACGCGAGCCAAAAGACGCAAACGGTCCCGGGCCATGGTAAGGCGACACCCGTGGGAATACCGTGCGTGAGGCCGCAAAGTGATATGAGGTGTTACCGGCTAGGTCAATATGACTTGGAATCGGGGTCCTGACAGCGTTGGCATCAGTGCCGGACTGCCTGTAGGTTCGCTAAGTCAAACTGGTCGATGTCGAGTCTAGAAATGCTTTAGTTATATGTAGGGGAATTGATTGTGGGAGGGACGTAAGGCTCTTTTACTCCTTTACCTTATGCCCTCTGATCTGAGTCATCCTCTTCTCATTCTGTGTGGGTATAGGACTAGGCTCTCTTCTCTCTATCAGGTTCACGTGTTACTAATCCGTAGTAACTTATAGGATTGTTGGTTCTGACCTCGATTCAGTTTCTACTACTCTTAGTATGTTATCAGTTGAACCAGAACCTTGATATGATGATGTTGAGTGGATTGCAATCTGATTTTGAATGTCTCAAATCTGTTCTTGAGCATTTACAGATGTTATGATGTCCGATTTTCCCTAGAAATTCTAATGTCTTTGCATTGTGGCTGTGCTTTCAGATGGCCACTCGTGCTCAAAACCAAGTGCTTGTTGACCGGGGTGCATCAATGTGCCGGTCATACGGCTATGTTAGTCCGGGTTATGTTTGAGACGGGTTACCGTTGGTATCCCGAATACACCGTCAGAGAGCAATTCGAGACTTTAATCAAAGCCAATACCTCTTGCCGTCGGGATATTTCCTTCATATCCCGGATCGACCGAGCCTCTTCACCACTCCTATGGACTCGGGGTCACTATTGAGATGGTTGTGCAGGATGCTGCATACTCTATGATGACCATCATGCGAGTCAGATCGGCCCGCTTGAACACCGACTTTCGTTATATGCCGCCTTCGGCCCTGTGGGGCGCAAGGGTATCTTCAGGCTATCTATGCTGATTCGATCGGGAGGACTCACTAACCCGCACCTTCTTTGAGATGCTCGAGGATAAGGACCGAGAGAATCGGCCTTGAGAATGGAGCTTTTCAACACCGTGCCGATCATTGGGCCACTTTGACTCGGTTTGCACGGTGTGCAAAATTTGGATGTATGGATACGAGGATCTGTATCCGTGAGGTCTGCTCTGCCCGGACATGATGGATTGGCGTGATGTGGGAGGCATCACCCCACCCCGTGGTCCCCACAGGCCACCGTTTGTTGGTCCAAGACCTCATCCTAGCCCCTATGGTCCACAAGCTCCTAAGGACCGTCTGTTTCCGGATAATCATGTTGAACTTCCAGGCTATGGAGGTGACTTCTATGAGGACTACTACGGAGCTGTCTGAGTTGGTAGTAGTATCTCTAGTATTGTAATCGTTGTAGTTCCACCGTCCTGCGTGACCTGTGGAATATGACTTAGTGTGTATCAATTCCGGAAGTGTAGAAAAATAATGTATAGGAGTTTGTAATGCTTCCGATGAGATGTAACGCCTTTCACCGTAGTTGTACTCTAGCCGGGCTTGTACTAAACTATGAATGGTGTGTATGACCGATGGTATATATATGGCAGTTTCTATATTACCATGTCATACGGATGAACATCTTTGCATTCCGTGTTATGCATTACATTCTGCACTTCCTTGCCAAATTTTGCCATCCTTGTCTAAACCGTTGTTTTGTTTCCTAGGATGGTCAACACCCGCAACAACCCTTACGCTCGCCCGAAAGGGGAGAAGCCAGCGCAGCTAGGGATGTAAATCTGCCTCAACCGCCTTCTCCGGCGAAGTTATGATGGAGGCGAGCGCAACAAGCGTGAGACCAATCGCTTCTTTGGAGCGGATTGAGCGAGAATACCACGCCCGACCAAGGAATGACCTGGTGTCACTCAATGATTTTGTCAAGCTGTATCCACTGAAGTTCAAGCATTCCGTTGAGCCTCTCGATGCGGATGACTGGCTTCGCAGCATCACCCACAAGCTACGTTACGCCAGCGTGGCTGAAGCTGATAAGGTTACCTTCGCTGCCTACCACCTCGAAGGCCCTGCTAGCCTTTGGTGGGAGAATTTCGAGGCTATGCGCCCGGTTGGCCAAATCACTACCTGGGCTGAGTTCAGGGCGGCTTTCCTTGAGCATCACATTCCAGAAGGTCTCATGGATCGTAAGAGGGAAGAGTTCTACAATTTCACCTGTGGTAGATCGCATGTAGATGCATCTGATGTGAGTTTGGAAATCTAGCACGTTATGCTCCTGAAGTGGTTTCTACCGACGCCAAGAAGCAGGCAAGGTTCCGCAAGGGACTTAGCCCCGAGCTTTGCCGTGATCTTCGTCTGCACAAGTGCACCTCCTTCCAGAAGTTAGTCAACAAGGCTATCGGTCTTTGGCCCAGACGGTCGACTTTGAAGCTTCACGCAAGCACTCCTGTGACTTTGGTTCTTCATCCGGCTCTGGATCTCGGAAGCGCCGAGTCTGGATTCCAAGCACCGCTCGCCACCCAGATTCACTCCGAGGCCATCCTTTGAGGCGCCTCGCCCCAACCAGCGGTTTGCACCGCCCAAGGCCTATGGTGGCCCGTTGCTAATGCTGCTCCACGTCCCAATGTGATAACTTTGTTTCAAGTGTGGAGAGACGGGTCACTACATCCGTGAGTGTCCCCGAATAACCCCGGTCGGATCGGAAAGTCATTGGCCGTGGTAAGCCCGGCCAGGAAGGTGCTCTCACGCCAAACCAGGCCCTTTGCTCGTGGCCACGTCAACTACGTTTCAGGTGAGGAGACCCATGAGGATCCCAACGCCGTTCTCGCACGCTCCTTGTTATTTGCCATCCGCAACTGTTTCTTTTGATCTTTGGAGCATCTCATTCATTTATTTCTGAGAGCTATGCTCGATTGCACAACACCACATTTTGTGACATGCACACCTCCATGGAAATTCAGACTCCTGGTTCTAGATGGCAAACCTCTAGAATAAGCCATGGAAATGAAATTCTTGTTGACAGATTAGTCTTCCTTGCATCACTAATAGCTCTCAAGTCCTCGGACATAAACATCATCTTGGGTATGGACTGGATGTCAGCCCATTACGCTAAGATTGATTGCTCTACTAGAACTGTTCAACTCACCCATCCTTCGGGCAAGACAGTTAATGTTTTAACCCGAGTGGCTAAGCGTCAGCTCTACTCCTTAAATGCCAACCCCCTTCTAGACCTCGAAGATATTCCGGTAGTCCGTGATTTTCCGGATGTCTTTCCAGAGGAACTGCCAGGTGTTCCACAGCGGGGATGTCGAGTTCGTGATAGATCTTGTTCCAGAACCGTCCCAATCTCTAGAAGACCTTATAAGATGGCACCCCTAGAACTAGCCGAGCTTAAGAAACAACTCGATGAGTCCTTGCAAAAGGGTTTCATTCGTCCTAGTTCATCTCCATGGGCTTGCCCCGTCCTCTTCGTCAAGAAGAAGGATGGAACGGATCGGATGGTTGTAGATTATCGACCTGTCAATTTGGTCAGTATCAAGAACAAGTATCCGCTCCCCAGGATCAACGACATGTATGATCAGCTCGCTGGATCCTCAGTCTTTTACAAGATGGATTTGAGGTTGGGCTACCATCAAATCAAAATCAAGAACGAGGACATTCCTAAAACGGCCTTTGTTACTCGTTATGGCCAATCCGAGTACACCGTCATGTCCTTTGGGTTAACCAATGCTCCAGCCACTTTCTCTCGGTTAATGAACTCGATCTTCATGGAGTATTTGGATAAATTTGTGGTGTAAACCTCAATGATATACTCATCTACTCCAAGAATGAGGAAGAACATGCCGAACATCTAAGGCTAGTGTTGATGAAACTTCGAGAGCATCGCCTTTATGCCAAATTCTCTAAGTGTGAGTTCTGGTTGCGGAAGTGACCTATCTAGGCCATGTAATCTACGGTAAGGGCATTGCTGTTAATCCCGGCGAGTTCAAGCCGCCCTTGGTGGACTCCACTGAATCGGTCAAGCAAGTTCGGAGTTTCCTCGGTTTAGCGAGCTATTGCCGCTTCGTCGAGAATTTCTCCAAGGTTGCTAAGCCTCTAACCGAACTCCTAAAGAAAGATAAAAGTTCGAGTGGACCCCCACGGTGCGAGTTCAGCTTCGGGACTGAAAAGGCGCTGACATCCGCACCCGCATTTGTACCACCAGATTTTTCTAAGGACTTTATTATCTATTGCGACGCCTCGCGACAAGGACTAGGTTGCATACTCATGCAAGATCGTCATGTGATTGCCTACGCTTCCCGACAGTTGCGTCCACATGAGGATAACTATCCCACACACGATCTAGAGCTTGCAGCAGTGGTCCATGCACTCAAAACCTGGCGACATTACCTTCTTGGTAATCGTTGCAAAATTTACACTGATCACCAAAGTCTGAAATACATCTTCACCCAACCGGATTTGAATCTCAGGCAAAGACGTTGGGTCGAGTTGATTACAGATTACGACTTAGGAATATCTTACACCCTAGGCAAAGCCAATGTCATGGCCGATGCACTAAGTCGCAAATCTTATTGTAACAATCTGATGTTACAACAAAGTCAACCACTTCTCCACGAGGAATTACGTAAGCTTAACCTTCACATTGTTCCTCGAGGATTCCTTTCCACCTGGTGGCGAAACCCAACCTTATGGATCAAATCATAACCGCTCAGTGGTATGATAGAGGAATATCTCGGATTAAGGAGAACATTGCTAGCGGAGTTGCTAAGTGTTTCTCCATAGATGAGCGAGGTGTTGTCTTCTTTGAGAACCGTTTGGTGGTTCCCAAGAAACAACATCTACGGCAATTGATCCTTAAGGAAGCTCATGAATCTCCTCTCACCATTCATCCCGGTAGTACTAAAATGTATCAAGACCTACACCAGAGGTTTTGGTGGACTAGGATGAAGAGAGAAATCGCTCAATACATTGCTAATTGCGGCGTGTCGTCGAAAGTTAAAGCAGAGCATCAACGGCTCTTGGCACCCTTCAACCTTTGGCAATTCCTGAATGGAAATGGGATAAAATCGGTATGGATTTCATTACCGGGTTTCCCAGGACCAAGAGAGGGAATAATGCTATCTTAAATCGTTGTCGATCGTCTTTCCAAAGTAGCCCACTTCCTACCCGTTCGTGAGAGTATAATCGCTAGCCAGACTAGCTGATTTGTACATCTCCCGAATAGTGTCTCTTCATGGTGTTCCATTGGAGATTAACTGGGACCGTGGAAGTCTCTTCACCTCTCGATTTTGGGAAAGTTTCCAAAATGCTATGGGAACTCGTCTCTCCTTTAGCACCGCCTTCCATCCTCAATCAAGTGGTCAAGTAGAACGAGTCAATCAAATTCTGGAGGATATGCTTCGAGCTTATGTCATCTCTTTCAGCATGAATTGGGAGAAATGCCTTCCATTCGCCGAGTTTGCTTATAACAATAGTTATCAAGCTAGCTTGGGCAAAGCTCCTTTAGAAGTTCTCTATGGACGAAAATGTCGAACGCCTCTTAACTGGTCAGAAACCGGGGAAAGACAACTCTTTGGCGGATATGATCCAGAAGCGAAGAGCAAGTTTGCGTTATTCGTGAGAAATTGAAAACAACCCAATCTCGCCAAAAGAGCCAATATGACCGCAAGCATAAGCCTATGTCTTATGAAGTTGGCGAGAAGGCTTACCTTCGGGTCACTCCTTTGAAGGGAACCCATTGATTCGGTATCAAAGGCAAGTTGGCTCCTCGTTACATTGGACCCTTTCGCATTCTTGCCAAACGAGGAGAAGTTGCCTACCAATTGGAACTACCTCTGCATCTTTCCAGAGTCCATGATGTCTTCCACGTTTCTCAACTCAGGCGTTGCTTCTCGGATCCTATCCGTGGAGTGGACCACGAAACGCTTGATCTCCAAGATAACCTCACCTATCGAGAATATCCGTTCGTATCCTTGATCAAGCCGAGCGTACCACTCGACGCCAGAATATCAAGTTTCTTAAGGTTCAATGGTCAAACCACTCCGAGCAAGAAGCTACTTGGGAAAGGGAGGATCGTCTTCGACTTGAGTATCCCACCTTCTTTCCGACAGATCCAAAATCTCGGGACGAGATTCTTTTGAGTGGGGGTGAGTTGTCACATCCTAGTTAGTCCTTGCATTAGAGTGTTGCATCAAGTTTATCTTTCATCAGAAATTTGAAATGGGGAAGACAGAACCCCGTAACCCTCTGAATCCAACTAGGGTTTACTAAAAATATTTTCAATGAACCTGAAATGCCCTTCAAAAATGTTCATCACCTTTGCCTTGGTCCTAAACCCTTGTCGTAAGTGATGCACAAATTTCTCGGTCACTCTCAGGTCCCTGGATTAAATCTTTAGCTATTTGAATTTGGGCATTTAAATTATATAAAATATTTCAAATGCTCAAATAATCCCAAACTAAAATGTTCCATGCTGGATATATTCCAACTAAGGACCAGGTGCAGTTTGGTGAATTTTGGAGTTGCCTAGGTATTTTTAGAAATGCAACAAACTTACAGAAATAAATAAAAAACAGGAATAAAGGGAAACCACTTACGGCGCAGCCCACTGGCAGCCACTGGCCGCTCAAAGATCGTGCTGGCCCATGCCACCATTGCCGTCGTCATCACGCAGCACAGAGGTGACGCTGGCGGCGTGATTCACCGGCCACCGCTTGCTTGCCGCCAAGGCCATTGAGCACTGGGTGAGCTCCATGTCGCCGCCCGACCCGTGGACACCTCATTCGCCCCCCTGCCTCTCTCCCTCGCTCTCCCGCACCATGGCCGACGCCCCTGCCGCCGCACCGCCGACGTAGTCGCGTCCACCGACGCCCCCGTACCCAGCCACCGTGTCTAACCACTCTGTCGGCGTCGACTCCGTCGAGCAGCCCGAGCCCCGAGCGCTCACGAGCCCTGCTTCGTCCTCCTCGAGCTCGTCTTACCGAACCCCGCCGAAGATCCCCATTGCCGTCACCATCGCATCACCTCGTCCCCGACCTCGCCGACTGCTTCACCGCCCTCGCCGTGAGCCCAGCTACCTTCCCATCCCTCTCATTCTTGCTCTCGAGCCCCGCAACGACTGCACCGAGCTCAGCCGCACCCGCCACCGCCACCGCACGTCGCCGTCGTGGCCACAGCCACATTGGCTCGACTCCGAGCACGCCATCACACTCACCGCACTCCCAGGAGCCCAACGCACTTCACCCCGTGCCCTGCCGTGCCCCGTAGCCCCGGGTTCGTCCTCACCCGACTCCAGCGACCGCCAAGCTCGTCCCCGGTGACGTTTTCGACCACCCCGAGCTAAACCACCACCACCAAACGTCGCGGGTTGTCTCCGGCTACCCGTAGATGGTCTCCGCCGTCCATTTGGTCGCCGGAATGCACAAGCACACTCTCGCCGCCACGTCTGGCTTCGCCGGCGGCTAAATGCCGGCAGGTTTGACCCCGCTGACATAGTTGACTAGGTGGGGCCCCTCTGCTAATTAACCTAGTTTAGGTTTAATCAAAATTAGTTAGCCTAATTAGCTACTAACACGCGGGACACACTGGTCAGGTTGACGTGGACGCCCCCGTTGACCCCTGACGTCACTCTGACGTCACTCTGACGCACTGCTGGCGCGATAATTAATTTCTGGGTTTATTTGTACACAGGAAATTCCAGAAATTGTTGCAAACTTCAAAAAGTCATAGAAATTAATCTGTAACTCCAAATGCAAAGTTTTATATATGAATTTTGATCAAAAAAATTCAATCTATCCATTGGTAATGGCTTCATGCATGACAGAACAAGTTAACCTTGCTGTTTAAGCAGAATAAGATAATGCACCTTTATGGCTATGTTAAATAAGCTAACATTTGAATCTTTGATTCAAATGAGTTGATTCCTTCCTGTTCTAGCTTGCATTAGGCCAACACACATTCATATTGCCATGTCATAGCATGCATCATATTGTTGCATATTGTCATGTGTTGTTTATGTTCGGTGTGTCTTTTGTGATAGGTTCTGCCTCCGAGGATAACCCCGAGTATCCGCGAAGGGCGATATCCTACCACCACTACATCGTGCAAGCAACCCATTGATCATTCCGATACAAACCCATGTTCTCGCTTACGCTCTTGTTTACTGCATTAAGACAACGCGATTCAAACTGTTGTATGCTGCGGTAGTTGAACCCACTTCCTTTGCATGACTGTCATTGCCACGATAACTAGATGAAACCCACTAGCATGTGTAGGAGTTGATTGAGCCATGTTTGTGATTCCTACCATGCTATGCTTGCTATGCTTAGAGTTGTGTCAGGTCTGGCTCATCGGGATGATGAACTAGAGTGAAAGGTTGTGTCGATTCCAAGAGTGAAAGTGTTGAACACGATTTGGTAAAGGTATCGATGAGAGGCCATGTAGGAGTACATGGTGGGTTGTTTCATTGAAGCCGTCCCTAAGAACTGAGATCTGTGTGTGTGAATTAAGACTTAGCTACTACCACACATTGGGATCCTTAATTGACCCTCTCGACTTATTAACCACTCTTGTCCTCAGTCCGGGAGTTGCAAGTAGTTTCTGGTGTTTGTAGTATGCTGCGGGCCGCACGCAGCGCTGACCTTAGGGGTGGGCTGTGTTGCGGTAGGCACATGGCCCGGTGTACCGATTCGCTAGTTTGGTGTCTCGGGAACCCTGCACACATCGTTCCGGGCCGTTAGTGGAAACCTCGGCCGGACTCCCTGCGGATGGAACCCGAATAGGCGATAAACCTGGACTAGGGACTCGTGTGTTTAGTCAGGTCGTGGCCGACACCTCATTGGGCTTCCGCTTGAAGGTTGCCTAGTACATGTCGTGTAGCGGCGATAAGTGGTGAGAGCGTGTGTGAAGAAGTACACCCCTGCAGGGTATAGAACTATTCAAATAGCCGCGTCCGCGGTAAAGGACTACTTGGTCACCTATACAGTTCATAGACAAGTAAATGGATACTACTAAAAGCCTCAAGATAAGTGTGAGTACCGCGGATGGCCTCTCGTAGGTTGACGAGAGAGGATCCACGGTGGAGTATTGTGATGATGATTAGTGGACTTGTGTGCGACAAATGCTTTTCAAGTGGTGTCACGTAGGATAGCTTAGCCAAGAGTCAAAGCTGGCTTGCTGCAATAACTCCACTACCTTCTTGAAAATGTGCATGTATAATAGGATTACATTGTAAGACTTCTTGAGTACCTCTGTACTCATGTTTGCTTAATTAATGTTTTCAGACGACAACACCGCCCCCTCCGATGGGTTTTATGTAGACCTTGACGTCGACGAGTGAACTAGCCACCCAGGTGGTGATCCAAGTCTTGTGAAGGGCCACTGTAGACAGAAGGGCTTCATCAAGCTTTCTTTCTTTTTAGAGTCTGTACTCAGACTAGTTTGCATCCGCATGGGCTTGTATGTTTGTATGGCTTGAGTGTTGGGTCATGTAACCCCTATCTGTATGGATATGTTATGTATGGATCCTCGGAGCCTCTTAAATAAAGTACTTTGAGTTGTAGAGTTTTGTTGTGATGCCATGTTGTATGTACTCATATCGGGCATATTGTGTGTATGATTGAAATGCCTTGTATGAGTGGGATACGACAATCTAGTTGTTTATCTTTGGCAGCCTCTCATATGGGGAAATGTAGTCTAGTGCTTCCTAAGCGATAGTAGTCCGCTACAGCCTGGTTCACCGGAGTCCTGCTAGCCCAGCACTCTTGCCCGGACACTTGGTAGCGGCATGTGTTTCACTCCGTTCCTATATACATCCTTCGGGAAATGTCACGCGGTGATATTCGGAGTCCTGCCTAGCCTGCTCTGACCCGGTTCACCGAGTCCTCATAGCCCGATGCTACAGCCCGAATTCATACGTTGATGACCGACATGCTCGATGTGATTCATGTATGCCTGTCCCCATGGGTTAGCGCCGCTTTGGGTTCACGACTAGCCATGTCGGCCCGGGTTCTCTGTCATGTGGATGCTAGCGACACTATCATATACGTGAGCCAAAAGACGCAAACGGTCCCGGGCCATGGTAAGGCGACACCCGTGGGAATACCGTGTGTGAGGCCGCAAAGTGATATGAGGTGTTACCGGCTAGGTCAATATGACTTGGAATCAGGGTCCTGACAGTTTCCTATGGTACCATCCCAAGTCAGTCATGCACGTGCGAAGTGCTTTATGGTTTGATAGGTTGGCCGCCTCCACTCCATATGTGTTCCTAGCACACCAAGCCACTGACTGATTTGCTCAAGGAGGAGTCCATTCATAAGAGCTAATCCGGACATATGAAACGACTTCGATATCCTCGATGATGGTTCCCCCACCTGAACTTGGTAGTGTTTAATATAAGACTACTACGTGGCCATGCTTGTCTGGGACAGCGTGTTCACATAGTTGTAGCCGAACTCGCTCATGTTTTGGAGCTTACTACCATAGTCCATCTCCCGAGAATCTCGCAACATCATCTAAATCGATTTGTGTTGCAACCTTTCCTTTCGGACATCTTTATGAAATGTCCTGTTACCAACCAGATCAGAATCTCAGGCAGATATGATGGTTGAAACATTCCCAGCGTTTGCATTATGTTCCCAGCTTGCACCCCAGCAATTGTTGTTCAGGATCATCTTCAAAAGCGGTCCTACCATGGGTTCCATCCATCTCCGATGATAAGCAAAATCATCCCTTGCGTTGTCTTCAACAAGGTAGTCCACATCATCCATTCTAGTCCGAGTATACCATCCCTTAGTACTCCGCCAAACGATTATGGTGATTGCCTTAGGCTGGTATAAAGAGTTTCAATGATCTCAGGATCAAAAGTAATTCTTTTTGCCACTTAAGGGAATGTTCCTCCGAGTCACCTTCCTTAAGATGTCTAGTTATGATATCATGGCAACTCAACTCCTCGCCACGTCGTGATCAAGCGTGGAATTGTTTCCTACCAAATCGAGCCACCGCCTTCTATTTCCTATCACCCCGATAAGTGTCTCGTGTCTTAGCTCAAGAGATATTCCTACGTCTCATTCCGTGAGTTGATCGTCAGTTATCCGATCTTTGAGAAGATCGATTCTTCTAGAGTTTTCCTTTCCTCTTCTTGTCATGTTAGTTGGAGTTCTCAGAGGAAGACATCGAGTCAAAGACGATGATCGAATTAACATTCTTATGAAGTGCACCTTGGATCGTTAAGACTGTGTTAGTTTGTGTTTCCCCTTCATCTTACCCTACGCTTGAGTCTCGGGACGAGATTCTTGTTTAGTGGGGGCGAGTTGTCACATCCCTAGCTTCTGGTACTGCCTGGTGTCTGCATTTTGTTGCGTCATGTTTAAATTCTATTTAAGTTGAACTGAGGAATTTTGGAAGCCTCAAAAAACTTAAATAAAAGGAGGGAAAAAACCCTAAAATCTCATTCATTGTTTCCAAAATGCTCTTCTTAAATGTTTGTTATTTTTGGCAAGGGTTCTGGTCCCAACCAAAAATATTGAACATTTTTAAGGACTTAATTTTGGGACTTTGGATTTAAATCATTAGCTATTTGAATTTGAATTATATTCATATAATTAGAATATAATTTCAAATACCCCTGAAATATTTTATGAGCTTTTGGAAAAGTCCATCTAGCAAAATAAAAATATTCAGAGGAGTTTTTGGCATTGTTTGAATTGTTTTGAATTCAAAACAGTGGCAAAAGATTAAATAAAAAAACAGAAAACAGAAAACAATAAAAGAACAAAAACAGAAAAGGCGTAAAGGAGAGTACTGAGGCACTTACCTGCTCAGACTGTGTTGGCCCAACAATGTTGGCCCAGCCCATCTCTCTCCCTTGTCTTCTTCCAGCTCACACGGAAGAATTTGGAGCGCGTGGCCGGGTCGCCCGGCACGCCAAGACGGCCACCTCCTGCTTGCCGCTTTGCCCTGGCCCTCCCTGGTGAAGCCACGCCACCCCCCCCTCGACCCTCTCTGGCTCTCCCAGCGCCTCTTCTCTCCTCTGGCCCCTCTCCACCTCACGCCCGAGCGCACCGCAGCAAGCCGCCGAGCACCATCGCAGCCACTGCCGCCCCCTCGACCTCTCGAGCTTACCAAGAGCTCCGCAGCTTCATCCTCGACCTCCATACTGAGCCGCGCGACGTCAGACGCCCGACAATGCCGCCTTTGCCCTCGTCTTACACCTCGGGCACCGGAGATCGCCACCACCGATTCGACACCTCCGAGCCGTCCCCGAGCGCGCTAAGCATCCCTACAGCCTCTATGTGAGCTCCTACACCATTTCCCTCTTACCCCGACACCGTTCGCGACCTGTAGCCGTTGATTCCGCGCTGACTGAAACGCCCCGCCGCACGAGCTCGATGTCGGCGTCACTTCGTTGACCATTTGGTCATCCGTAGGTGTGCAACACGTTCGCAGCCTCGCGTAGTGCATCCCTAGCGCCCTGGTTCGCTCGATCGCGAGCCGCAGCAGCAAAACTCACGAACGCCGAACTCCGGCCGCCGCCCAAGTGGTCGTCGCCATCGACCCCGGCCTCCCTGCGCCCAGCTGCGTGCACCCCTGGATACGGGTGAGAGAGGGCTTCCTCGTGGTGCCCCCAGCGCGTTCAGCCGCCGCACGTAGCGCGTTCCCGAGTGTCGCCGCCACGTTCGCGTGCTCGCCGGCGTTCAACTCCGGCGTGCTGACGTGGCACCGTCGTTAGGGACTAATTACCCTGCTAATTAACCCCTTCTTTCACTGACATATGGGCCCCGCGCCCAAATTAACCCTGGGATTTATTCCCTGTTTATTTTAGATTAACCCAGTGGCCCACGCGTCAACTTTGACCCTGCTGACGTGGCCGTTGACCTGGCCCACACGTTAGCTACACTAGCCAGCTCTGTGACACTGACCAGTGGGTCCCACACATCAGGTTTGACCTGGACCGTGCCCCGTTGACCTGCTGACGTCATGATGATGTCAGGTTGACGCAGTAATCCTTTTTTGGAATTTAAATAAATCTTAAATTATTTGTTTAATTCAGAAAATAGACAAAACTTCTGAAAATCATATAAATTCAACCTAACTCCAAATAAGATAAATTATATATGAAAAATGATCAGAAAAATCCAATCTACCCATCTGTACCATTTTCATGCATGCTAGAACAACTTATAGCTGCTGTTTAGGACAAATCATATGAATGGCATTTGAATAATCACATATGGAGTTGAATTTGAATCTTTGGTTCAAACCAACTTCATTTAATCTGGTTGCTATTTGCATTAGCTCAAATCACATCATACTACCATGTCACATTCATGCATCATATTGTCGCATTGCATTGATTGTGTTGTTCCTAATTTGTCGGTGTTTGTCCCCTCTCGATAGACGTGGTTCCGACGATGTGATCTAAGACACCGATGAAGATCTATACTATCTTCAGAAGTGCCAGGCAAGCAAAACCCCCTTGTTCATTCCGATACAATCCCACTCTCTCGCTCCTGCTCTTTTTTACTGCATTAGGACAACAACGATTCATCTCATTTGCTACTTTCGATAGCTGAACCCCTTTATCCTTTGCATGACCTGTCATTCCACAAGAAATAGATGAAACCCACTAGCATGAGTAGGAGTTGTTTGAGCCTGTTGTGCCTACTCATTCATGCTTGTTTGTCATGCCTGCCTTTGCTTAGAGTTGAGTCGGGTTTGATTCATCGAGGATGAATCAGAGTTGTGTGAACATGTCCTACTATGTGTGAGCTAAGTGTGTGAACACGATTTGGTAAAGGTAGCGGTGAGAGGCCATGTAGGAGTACATGGTGGGTTGTCTCATTGCAGCCGTCCTCGTGAACTGAGTTACGTGTTTGTGATCCATGAAACAGTTACTACCACACATTGGGCTCCGGGCACTCCAAGCTCTCTCGACTTATTAATCAACTTGATCTCTGTCCAGGAGTTGCAACTAGTTTCTGGTGTTTGTAGGATATGTGTTGGGGGCCGTCCGTAGCACTGACCCTAGGGGTGGGCTATGTTGTGGTAGAGACATGAGGCACGGTGTATCAGGACGCCCGTTTGGTGCCTCGGGAACCCCGCTCTCATCGTTTGCGGCCGCGAGCAACACCCCGGCCGGATCTCCTCGTGGATGGAACCCGAATAGGCGATAAACCTGGACTAGAGACTTGTGTGGTCAGTCAAGTCGTGGCCGACTCCCTCGCCAGGCTTCCGCTTGAAGGTTGCTGAGATACACGACGTGTACATGGTGGTAAGTGGAGAGAGCGTGTGTGAAGAAGTACACCCCTGCAGGGTTAACATCATCTATTCGAATAGCCGTGTCCGCGGAAAAGGACTTCTGGGTTGCCTATAACAGTTCATAGACAAGTGAAAGTGGATACTCTAAAATACGCAAGATAAGCGTGAGTGCTATGGATGGCGTTCTCGTAGGGAGAGGGGAGCGGATCTATAGTGGTGTATTGATATGGTGAATATGTGGACTCGTGTGCGCCACCTCAAAAGAGTTACTTGCAGTCGTAGTTTAGGATAGCCACCGAGTCAAAGCTGGCTTGCTGCAGCCAAACTCCACCACCCCTTTGTTGATAATGATGCATATGTAGTTAGTTCTGATGTAAGTCTTGCTGAGTACATTTGTACTCACATTTGCTTATACTATGTTTTGCAGAGAGACGTCAGTCTCGCTAGTAGTTCCGCGTGGACTTCGACGTTTAGCTTGTTACCTCAGCTACGATCTTGTGCCCTTGGCAGGATCTGGTAGATAGTCAGGCTTCTCAGCCTTTTTCATTTGTAGATGTCTCAGATTTCGGACATATTAAGCTTCCGCTTGTGCCTTGACTTGTATGCTCTGTATGTTGGGTCATGAGACCCATGTTTGTAATATCTCGCTCCTCGGAGCCTAATGAATAAATACTTGAGTCATAGAGTTATGTTGTGATGCCATGTTGTATTTACACATATCGAGCATATTGTGTGTATGATTGAAATGATTGCTATGTGTGGGATCCGACAATATAGTTGTTTATCCTTGGTAGCCTCTCTTATGGGGAAATGTAGTCTTGTGCTTCCATGAGCCATAGTAGCCCGCTACAGCCCGGTTCACCGGAGTCCTGCTAGCCCAGCACTACTGCTCCGGAACACTTGACTGGCCGGCATGTGTTTCACTTCGTTCATGTGTCTGTCCCTTCGGGGAAATGTCACGCGGTGACATCCGGAGTCCTCCCTAGCCTGGTACAGCCCGGGTTCTCGGAGTCCTGTTAGCCCAGTGCTACAGCCCGGATTCACACGTTGCTGACCGACATGCTCGAAGTTGATTCATGTATGCCTGTCCCCATGGGTTAGTGCCGCTTTGGGTTCACGACTAGCCATGTCGGCCCGGGTTCTCTGTCATATGGATGCTAGCGACACTATCATATACGTGAGCCAAAAGGCGCAAACGGTCCCGGGCCATGGTAAGGCGACACCCGTGGGAATACCGTGCGTGAGGCCGCAAAGTGATATGAGGTGTTACCGGCTAGATCGATGTGACTTGGAATCGGGGTCCTGACAATTTTTCTGCTTCAAGTCATCAAGATGAAGTCGGCATGCTTTCTTCAAGGGTTCCATCGTACTTACAAAAGAATAAGGGGGGTATTCCGGGAGAACGAACCTCTACAAGGTTGACTATCTGGTCGATAACATCGGGGAAGGTGGCAGAAAGTAACTCTCGAATTGAAACTTAAGAAAATATCGGGAGCAAAGTAATGAGGTTTCATGGGAAGTTTCGAGCGAGCAGGCAACCGCCCGATGCCTGAAACAGGGCGTGAAAGGGGTTCAAAGCAATCGGGAATAAGTATTGAGTTACCAAAATAGATCACTAGGAAGGTGGTCCGTGAATTACATACAAGGCCATGCACGAGGATCAACCTTGCGAACAGGGGGTGTACAGGAGAGTCAGGTTTCGATCCTGTGGAACTGTGGGTTATGGGCCCACCATGTGGGCTAATAGTAGGAAGAGGGGTGACGTCTTGCACGATCATGTAAGCAAGGCATGTCAGAGAATAACCATTCAGTTTATGTTAACAACATCGGTGGTACCAAGGGCGAGGGACAAAGAGAACCATTTTCCTACTCGTTGAACGAGGCGGACCAATAGGTAAAGTTCTCGTCCATCGGTGGCTACCAGAATGTCATCAACAATAGTAATGTGGTCTTGGCCGATGAATTGTACAACGAGGTGTTTACATAAGTAGGAGAATATTACCGCTTAGATCATATAGATCACAAGAAAGGTTAAACCAAACAATGGAAAGGAAAATATGATTATCGATTAAATGAACAATGGAAAGGAAAATGTGTTAAAACACATATTTCAGGGGTATTTCCTTCCCAAGGACAAACAGAGTATGATATCCGTGACAGGATATAATGTAGAAAACCCTCTAGGTAGGGGGGGAGAATTTTTCATGACATTACCCATACAACAGTGTTTGGATAATTGAGCAAGAAACAATTAGCATTGGGATAAGTGTTCTTGTTGAAAATCAGAGTACCACAGACATGCTTCGAGATAGCATTGACATGGTCTTCCAGCAAAGGTCGGACTTTGGATACACGAAGGATTCATCAGGAACAACTTGTAGAATAAGTCTTACCATTTCTCATGGAAGAATAGATAACCTTGCTAAAAAGGAAAACTATAACATTAGGTCCTCCGGTCAGGTTTGCTAGGCATGACTTCACCTTATCGGGTCAAAGACCAATGTTATAACTCTTGGGAATATGTTCCAACCATCATATCTGACCGAGATTCCGATCTGATTGGTGTCAGGATACCTTAGACTTAGGAAGCCTAAGAAGAAAAGGAGCAACGCAAATTAAACGAGATGATATTGTAAGATTCTCGGGAGATGAACTATGGAAGCGAGTTCCGGAACAGGAGTTCATCATTAAACCAAGGAGAGGATGAGGAGGTGGCTGATGAACTCAACGATAATTCATCAAGACTTCCAAAAAGAGGGATTTCCACAATTGCTGAACACGGAGATATCATTTGTCAGATCAAATGATATATTGATGTATGCTCTAGGAAAACATACACAATTAAACATTGGTTGGAAGGCGCACCCGAAATATGGGATGGGCAGCATGATCAATGTTTAGAATGGTGATTAAATAACCAATACACAAGAGTGAAACTATCATTCATTAACTTACAAGTAATAGGGTTGCTAGAAGTTTTGAATTTTACACCTCACAGTCCATTTGTCGATATTCCGGTTAGAAACAACAAGAGACCAATAAATGAATGGAGATGGTGATAAGTATTACTATATCAAGAATTTCTTAAGAGCTGGTGAAACTCTAACAACATTCTTGACATAAAAGATGGTAATACTTCAAGGTAGAACATAATACGAGCTGGATTGCAAGTTGCATCCATAGCATGTATAAGTTTGTGTTGGGGGAAGGCAAGAATGTTGTCAATGATAACACAATCATCGAGGGGCAAGGATGGTATTTCCCATCGTGAATTTGATTGATATCCTGGAAGAGCTCAAAATGTTGATGATGATCACGATAATTTTGCCGAGAGGCTCCACAAAGAAGCAATCGAACAGTGACTGCTCAAGCAGAAGGACCGATGCAGCAAAAGATTATTGGAACTACGGATACAACACCAACTAGGAATCAAGCTTGCCATTTGAGGTGAAACGATAAGACAAGGAAGATCGACATAAGCTTAGCTCATCATCGAAAGTTGTGCTCTGGGAAGAAGGACCGGGTAGCACAGTTAAAAGTTTGCACGATAATGATATAGCCAATAAGGCTAGGAATGACTTGAAGGATTATTAAACTCGTAAGCAACAAGAATTACTTAGAGTTATTGAATCGAAGTGCGGAATCGATTCACTTATCGGTGTTCTCGAGTGACTAATAACTCAGAACCCGGGGGGGTCCGAGATCGGTGAGAAGCAATACTAGATGAAGATTCGCATGAAGCAACACAGTTCTCGAGATACCAGAGGTTAATACTCGAGGAAGATCAAAAATAGAGGTTGCGGATATGTATCGATCAACAAAAGACAAGTGCTTTAACTTGTCTGAGAAATGGAATCAAGGAGAAAATGTGGGCGGGACCACGATTGCAAATGATCAATACATAGATACCAGATGATTTCATATCAAGGAAATAGTTATTATTACAAGAAGCTTCTATGATAGGATCTACATCGTGTCCATGGGCATGAACACAAAGTTCAAGGTTGACTCTCACTTCTTTAATGCATAACCTTTCATTCACTTCTCGCCTTCAACGAAGTTGTGGTGTTGAAATTTTATCTGTCATAACACCTGTAGAGTATGACCCGTAGTAGTTTCCAGGTTCACACAGATTAGAAAAAGGCATATGTCCAACCCATCGGGGCCTCTTAGGAACATATACCACAAACTTCAGGAGTAATTATCACCAGCTCGAAAGTAGAGCATGGTTGACAAAGCAGAGGATACAATTTACCAAAGGCATTATATACCCGTGGAAAGGCTCACAAGGTTATTGAATATGAAGTACGATGTCGGATGAAATCCAACAATGGATCGGGCGATCCAGAACGGAGCTGATGTGAGTATCGATACTCAATCGGAGGAAGAAAGAATGCACGGGCATCATATTATAGAACATCTGAATAATTCGATGCTTAGATAACAAAGGAATTATGATTTCCAAAACAAAGGATCAGAAGCAGACACTCTGATCAAGGATGGATAAGTTGGATAGACCAGAGGCACAATTGATGACAAATAGTTTGGTCGAGAACCGGCTCATGTTCAAAATGACGTCCCGAGCCGGAAAGATAATTTAGAAGGGTTGATAGATGATTGTGTGCATTCGCACACATGTTGAATCAATAGGATAAAAATGACGGTGTCAAAAGATACTAGTGAATATTGCTAGTGATATGTGAGCATCCATAATGTAAGCATACAAGTATTTGCAGAGCAATAGTTTGAAGAGGATGCTTAGAAGGTCGGATAGTATTTCTGAGTATCTTATGAAGCATACGAACAACTGGGGATGAACAGATACTCAATAAGTGTGAGGAATTTTCAATAGGGGTATTCATGTGGTAAAGAACCGCAAGGCAGTAAGCTTAAAGGATTTTCGGAACAACGGAGAGCAATTTAGGGCATCTTGTACTAACAAGAGCAACTGAGGATGAAGGTATGAACGATAATTCTAGGTAGTTATCCATAAGGGTATATCAGTGGTAGGGGATTGTAAAGTCGGTGGGCACAAGGGTCTCGGGAAAACCTCGGAGAGTATCTTCGGAATCTTCTGGTGCAGACGGCAATCATCTGGACTGAAGGGGCTCTCCGGGAGAAAGTATTTTCGAGAACCTAAAGTTAGATTTTTAGTAAATTCATTAAACCTGAATAGAAAAGAGATCAAAGTCCCAGAGTATAGGTCGAGGAATAAAAGATCCTACTACCACCCAACGGCAACGTGGGCCCGTAAGCCACACAGCCATGTTAGTAAAAGTTTTTCAATGACTAGACTCAACTTCGGCCAAGGAGGGTGGAAGGGGGTGTGACGCCCCCGATTCAATCGTACACTAATCATACACGCAAACGTGTACGACCAAGATCAGGGACTCGCGGGAAGATATCACAACACAACTCTAAAAACATAAATAAGTCATACAAGCATCATAATACAAGCCAGGGGCCTCGAGGGCTCGAATACAAGTGCTCGATCATAGACGAAGTCGTGGAAGCAACAATATCTGAGTACAGACATAAGTTAAACAAGTTTGCCTTAAGAAGGCTAGCACAAACTGGGATACAGATCGAAAGAGGCGCATGCCTCCTGCTTGGGATCCTCCTAAACTACTCCTGGTCGTCGTCAGCGGCTTGCACGTAGTAGTAGGCACCTCCAGTGTAGTGGCAGTCGTCGTCGACGATGGCGTCTGGCTCCCTGGCTCCAGCATCTGGTTGCGACAACCAGGAAGAGAGGAAAGGGGGGAAAAGATGGAGAAAAGCAACCGTGAGTACTCATCCAAAGTACTCGCAAGCAAGGAGCTACACTACATATGCATGGGTATATGTGTAAAGAGGCAATATCGATGGACTGAACTGCATAATGCCAGAATAAGAGGGGGATAGCTAGTCTTATCAAAGACTACGCTTCTGGCCACCTCCGTCTTGCAGCAAGTAGAAGAGAGTAGATTGAAGTCCTCCAAGTAGCATCATATAGCATAGTCCTACCCGGCGATCCCCTCCTCGTCGCCCTGTTAGAGAGCGATCACCGGGTTGTATCTGGCACTTGGAAGGGAGTGTTTTATTAAGTATCCGGTTCTAGTTGTCATAAGGTCAAGGTACAACTCCAAGTCGTCCTGCACATCAAGATCACAGCTATTCGAATAGATTAACTTCCCTGCAGGGGTGCACCACATAACCCAACACGCTTGATCCCATTTGGCCGGACACACTTTCTTGGGTCATGCCCGGCCTCGGAAGATCAACACGTCGCAGCCCCACCTAGGCCAACAGAGAGGTCAAGACGCCCGGTCTAAACCTAAGCGCCAGAGGGTCCGGGCCCATCGCCTTAGCACACCTGCACGCTATGAACGCTGCCGAAGCAGACCTAGCCTAGCAGGCGTTCAGTCCAATCCGGTGCGCCACTCGATCGGCCGACGTCCACGAAGGCTTCGGTGATACCACGACGTCGAGTGCCCATAATTGTTCAGCGTAGCTTTGGTTAGTGCGTATAGACCAAATGGCGGACTTAGATCAAATACCAAGATCTCGTTAAGCGTGTTAAGTATCCGCGAACGCCGACCAGGCCAGGCCCACCTCTCTCCTAGGTGGTCTCAACCTGCCTGCCGCTCCACCTCAAAGTAACGATCGGGGCCGTCGGGAACCCAGGCCCACCTCTACCGGGATGGAGCAACCTGCCCTTCAGCCCCCATCTCCTAACAACAGTATCATAAGTAATGTATCAAGATAAAGTATATAGCATATGCGAGATCACCTCCTCAAGTGATAACGCCCAAAGAGTATAGCATGGCGCATTTTGACAAGAGTGTAGGGCCACTGATAGAACACTAGCATCCTATACTAAGCAATATGATAGCAGGTAAGGGTAACAACTGTAGGAACAATGACAGGCTATGCAGCAGAATAGGATTAACCAAAAGCAGTAACATGCTACACTACTCTAATGCAAGCAGTATAGAGTATAATAGGCGATATCTGGTGATCAAGGGGGGGGGGGGCTTGCCTGGTTGCTCAGACAAGAAGGAGGGGTCGTCGGTGACGTAGTCGACCATAGGGGCATCAACATCGTCACGGGGTCTACGGAAGAGAAGAGGGGGGAGAAACAGTAAATACATAGCAAGCAAGTGCATAACAGGACAACAGGCAGAGCTAGACGTGTTCTAACGCGGTATGAGGTGGTACCGGTGAAGGGGGGAAACATCCGGGAAAATATCCCGGTGTTTCGTTTTGAACAGAGATGAATCGGAGGGAAAAGTTGTGTGTTTGATATGTAGGGGTGTGTGGCGGATGAACGGGTTGCGATCCGAATTCGCCTCGTCGTTCGAGCAACTTTCATGTAGAAGGTTTTTCCATCCGAGGTATGATTTAATTTATATGATTTTTCAAGTTTTATTAATATTCGATATTTACGAAAGAATTAATAATTTCGAAGTAAAATAGCAAAAAGCTATATGTACCTAAGTGTGTACCCAGCGGAGGCTTATAGGTGGTTCCAGGGGTGCTAGTTGACTGCTTGACCAGTCAAGGTTGACTGGTCAACAGTCAACATAGGACCCACATGTCATCCTCACATGTGTATAGGAAAGTAGCTAAACTAATCTAAATCGAAAGGGCCACTTGTCATAGACTAATTTAACTCCTAAACCAACTACTCCTAATTAACAGGGCCATCCCCATTAGTTAGGGGCACATCCGGCCTCGTGGCTGGCCTCGCACGGGCACTAGGCACCGGCGGCCAGGGCCAGAGGGCTCGCACAGGAGCGGACGCGGGAGAGGAGGTGCGGGGCGTGGTGTGGCCGCCGGCAGGAGGAGCAGCAAGCGGGCGTAGACAGCGCAGGAGGGATGGTCTCGTGCGGGGGGGGTGTCGGCGCGGCTGCTCGGCCAGACCACAACGACCAGCGAGGGCTCGTCGGCGCCGCGTAAGCGCAACGGGCCTCCGGTTTGGTCTCCCAACGGACATTTGGTCCGTGAAGAGCTGCTGCTGGACGCGGGCGACAGCGCGCGTCGGTCTACGGTGACGGGCATCGTGGGGGTGCACTGGGTTGTTGGCAACAGCCACGACCGAAGGCAGAGGCGGCAAGCGGCGGTGGCCGCAACAGCAGGCGCACGCGACGCGAGGGTGGCACTAGCAGCTCGCAGCTGCGACAGCAGGAGCAGTATCAGCAGCAAAGCAGTAGCAGTGGCGCAACGACGAACGGGGGGGTGACGCGACGGGGCGAGGTCAGAACGCAGCGTTGACAGCGGCCTACGGCGCCGGATTCGAAAGGAAAAGAGGGGGGAGCGAGGAGCTCACATCGGTGCCGAAGGTGAACTCGAGGAGGCCGAGGACGGACCGGAGACGAGGCAGTCGACGATGGCGGCCGGCGATGTACGCGACGGAGATGAGCTCGATGGCGAGCGCATGGGTCGTCCAGGCTTGATTCGATGCTCGGGGTAGATGCAGCCGACCACGACGGTTCTCCTGGAGGTCTTCCCAAGCGGTGAGGCACACGTTGGCCGCGACAACGGTGGCGAGGCGCGCGGTCACCGTGCGAGCTTCGGAGCACAAAATCGATCCAAAGAGGAGGAAGCGAAGGGGGGTCGAGGGAGAACTGGACGAGAGGGATCTAGGGTTTTCGGTGGACTCGTTTATAGGTAAGGGGGGCACGGATGGCCGCCACGCACGCCAAGGCACGGCCATGGCCGTGGATGGCTGCCACGCCTGTGCTCAGTGAACAGAGTTAGAAGGAGAGGGGGAATTGGGCTGGCTTAGCTCCTGTTGCTAAATGGGCCAAAGTGCACGGTGCCATATCCAATCTTCTTATTCTATTACTGTGTTGCATTTCTCCCCTGTTTCTATTTGAAGTTCGAACCAAATGAATTTTGTTGTAGATGAAATTTTGTCACATAAATACTAGGTATTATTTTGAGCATACCCACAATGTTTGGAGGCAACTGGAGTTAATTAAGTAACTGTTTATTTTGAGAAGGTCATTCTATTTGCTGCTGGACCATTTATTAATTTACTTGTAATTTATTTGTGAGTCAAATGGAGTTAGTTTCAACATGACAATTGATCAGAGGGAAATATAGAATAATTTGAACATTTTTGTTTTGTTGTTGGAATAAATATTATTTTTACTTTATTTTAAAATTTGAATTTGAATTCGGTTTCGATCAACGTGAGGTTAAGCTAATTATTTGCAATGAAAAGGTACCATCAGTGTGTGATTACTGTAGCTTGACTACCGGGTGTTACAAATCTCCTCCACTACAAGAAATCTCGTCCCGAGATTTAATAGGTGGGGTAGGGGGAAAGTTCTGGTTATGAAATTCTAACGGGTCTTCTCGGTCTTGGTTGCTTTTCTCAAAGAGTTTGCTCCATGATGTTTATCCCTCCATTCCTCTACTTCTGCGCGTCGGTGCGAAGTTGCCATCCTTTCTTTGGGAAGTCCATCGTACTTACGTAAAAGGATAAGGGGTAACTCGAAAGAACGGAACTCTGCACGATTGCTTATCCGGTAGATAACATTAGGGAAGGTGGCGAAAAGTAACTCTCGAATTGAAACTTAAGGAATTATCGAGAGCAAGGTAAGAAGGTGCAATAAGAAGTTTCAAGCGGATAGGCAATTGTTCGTTGCCTGAAACAGAGTGTGAAAGGGGTCCAGAGCAACGAGAATAAGTATTGCATGTGATACTAGAATAGATCATCTCTAGGAAGTCAATTCGTGAATTACATACGGAGTCAAACGCGAGAAATAACTTTAGCAATGGGGGTGTACATGAGAGTCAGGTTTCGATCCCGTGGAACTGTGGGTTATGGGTCCACCATGTGGGTTAAAAAATTAATTAGGGAGGGCGTTGTGATCATGCACGGTCATGATAGCAATGCAAGTCAGAGGAAAGCCTGTCAGTTATGTCCACTTCAACATCGGTACCAAGGGCGAGGGACGAAGAGAACCATTTTCCTGCTCGTTGAACGAGGCGGACCAATAGGCAAAGTTCTCGTCCATCGGTGGTTACCGGAATGTCATCAACAATAGTAACAGGGTCTTACTGATAGAGTTGTACACCGAGGTGCTTACAAAAGCAGTGACTTATTACTTCTTAGATCATATAAATCACAAGAAAGGTTAAACCAAACAACGGAAAGGAAAATATGGTTATCCGATTCAGAACAATGGAAAGGAAAATGTGCTTAAACACATATTTCAGGGTTATATCCTTCCCAAGGGCAAGTAGAGCATGATATCCATGATAGGATAGAAAGTAGAAAACCATTTAGGTAATGGGAGAGAATTTTCATGGCATTACCCATACAATGGTGTTTGGATAGTTGATCAACAAACATTTTGCATTGTGCTACAAATGTGCTTATTGTAACATCGGAGTACCAGAGACACGCTTTGAGATAGCAATGACATGGTCTTCAAGCAAAGGTCGTACTTTGGATACACGAAGGATTCATCAGGAACAAACTTGTAGAATAAGTCTTATAGTTTCCTCATGGAAGAAAGGATAACATTGCTAAAAGGGAACTATAACAATAGGGCCTTCGGCCAGGTGTGCTAGGAATGACATCACCTTACCGGGTCATAAAGGACCAATGTTATAACTCTTGGAAATATGTTCCAACCATCATATCTGACCGAGATTCAGTTCTGATTGGGGTCAGGATACCTGAGAAGAAAAAGGTGCAACACAGATTGACAGAAGACATCGTAAGATTCTCAGGAAATGAACTATGGAAGCGAGTTCCAAAACAATATTTCATCGGTAAACCAAGGAGAGGATGAGGGGGTGGCTGATGAACTCAGCGACAATTCATCAAGATTTTCAAAAGGATGGATTTCCAAAATTAGGTGAACAAGGAGATAACATTTGTCAGATCAAATGATATAATGATGTATGCTCGAAGAAAACATACACAATTAAACATTGGTTGAAAAGTGCACCCGAAAATCTGGACTAGGTAGCATGATCAATGTTTGAATGATGATTCAATAAGCAATAGACTTAGAATGAAGCTATCGACCATTAACTTCAAAGCAATAGGGTTGCTAGAATTTTTGAAATTTACACATCACAGACCATTTGTTGGTATTCCGGTTAGAAACAACACAAGAAAGAATGGCGATGGTGAGAAGTACCACTATACCAAGATTTCTTAAGAGGTGGTGAAATTCTCGCTACATTCTTGACATAAAAGATGGCAATACTCAAAGGTAAAGAAGAACAAATGCTGGATAGCAAGGATCTCAAGGTATACACAAAACACGAACAAGTTTGTGTTGAACCGAAGGCAATAAAGTGGCCGATGATAACACAAATCATCGAGGGCAAGGATGGTATTTCTCATCATGAATTCGATTGATATCATGTAAGAGCTCATTAGGTTGACGATGATCACGACACATTTGTCAAGATATTTCATGAAGATGCAATCAATCAGCGACGACAACAAGTTAAAGGAATGATAAAGCGGAAGGTTATTGGAACCATGGTTACGACACAAACTCAAAATCAATTGCAGTTCAAGGCGAAATGATATGATGAGGAAAATCGACGTAAGCTTAGCTCATCATCGAAAATTGTGCTCCGGAAGGACCAGGTAGCACAGTTAAAAGTCTGCACGATCATGATATAGCCGATAAGGCTAGGAATGAATTGAAGGATTATTAAACTCATAAGCAACGAGAATTACTTAGAGTTCTTGAATCGGAGTGCGGAATCGAATCACTTATCGGTGTTCTCGGTTGACAACAACCCCGAACCCAAGAAAATTGGAACCAGTGAGAAATAAGAGTTGATGAAGAACCCATAAGAAGTTATGCAGTTCCATAATATTCTCGAGATACCATAGGGGAATACTCGAAGGTTGAGCAGAATCGAGGTTGGGCAGGCACATTGATCTGCATAATACAAGCGATTTAACTTGTCCGAGAAATGGGACCAAAGGAAAACAATCATGGTCGGAACCAAGGTTGCAAAGGACCAACATAGATAAGAGAAGAAGTTATCACAAGGGGATTATTATTACTACAAGAAGCTTCCATGATAAGTTCCACCTCGGGGCCATGGGCATGAACACAAAGTTCAAGGTCGACTCCCACTTCTCCAAAGCATAACCTTACATTCACTTCTCATTTCGATAATGGCATTAGTGTTGAAAGTTTTACCTGGTGAAATATCAGATGAGTATGACCCGTGAAAATTTCCGACTTCACACATATTAAGGAAGGCATAGGTTCAACCCATCGGGGCTTCTTAGAACATATACCATGAACTTTAGGAGTAAATAGCACAAGCTCAAAAGTAGAGCATGGTTGACAAAAGTAGAGGATACAATTTACCAAAGGCATTATGTATCGGGTAAAGAACTCATAAGAATTTTGGTTGTGAAGGACACTGTCGGATAATAACCCGGCAATGGGTACGGCGGTCCACAACGGGGCTGATGTGAGCATCGACACACAACCAGAGGAAGTAACAGTGCAAAGACATTGGATTATAGAAACAACTGACTAATCCAGAGCTCAAGTGCAAAGGAATTATGATTTTCAAATCAAGGGATCAGAAGCAATGTTCTGATTAGGGATGGATAAGTTGAATAGCCTTAGGGGTACAATCAACGACGATTTGATTGGTCGAGAATCCAGCCCATGTTTAAAATGTCGTCTGAGCCGGGAAGATAATCTAAAAGGATCAAGTAATGATTGTGTGCATTCGCACTCATGTTGAATCAATAGGATCAAAATGACGGTGCCTAAGGATACTTAACAAATATTGCCAGACATATGGAAAGCATCCATCATGCAAGCAGACAAGTATTGCACAGCAATAAGCTACTAAGGATTTTTGGAGGATCGAATAGTATTTCGAAGACCATTGTGAAACACATGAACAACTGGGGGATGAGCGGATACTCGATAAGTGCGAGATATCCGTAGGGGTATTCAGGTGACAAAGAACAACAAGGCAGTATGCTCAAAGTATTATCGAAACAACAACAAGTATTTCGGGGTATCTTGTAATAACAAGACCAACTGGGGAATGATAGTATGAATGGCAAGTGTATGCAGTTTTCATAGGGGTTGACGGTGGAAGGAAATCGCAGATGCGATGGAACAAAGACTTGAGAGAACATTGTAGAGTAACTTCGGAATCTTCTAGTGCAGCAGGCGATCTGAATTGAGGGGCTCTCCGGGAGAAAGTATTTTCGAGAACCTAAAGTTAGTTTGTTTTTGGCAAAAATCATTTCACCCGAAGAGAAGAGAGATTAGAGTCCCAGAGTATAGATGAGGAATAAAAGATCCTAATATCACCCAATGGCGACGTGGGCCCGTAAGACACACAACCATGTTAGTAAAAAGTTTTTGCAATATCTAGACTCGACTTCGGCCAAGGAGTGTGGAAGGGGGATTCCTACAGGCAGTCGGCTCTAATACCAACTTGAGACGCCCCCGATTCAATCGTACACTAATCATACACGCAAACGTGTATGACCAAGATCAGGGACTCACGGGAAGATATCACAACACAACTCTAAAAACATAAATAAGTCATACAAGCATCATAATACAAGCCAGGGGCCTCGAGGGCTCGAATACAAGTGCTCGATCATAGACGAGCCAGTGGAAGCAACAATATCTGAGTACAGACATAAGTTAAACAAGTTTGCCTTAAGAAGGCTAGCACAAACTAGGATCTGATCGAAGAGGCGCAGGCCTCCTGCCTGGGATCCTCCTAAACTACTCCTGGTCGTCGTCAGCGGATTGCACGTAGTAGTAGGCACCTCCGGTGTAGTGGGAGTCGTCGTCGACGGTGGCGTCTGGCTCCTGGGCTCTAGCATCTGGTCGCGACAACCAGGAAGAGAGGAAAGGGGGAAAAAGATGGAGAAAAGCAACCGTGAGTACTCATCCAAAGTACTCGCAAGCAAGGAGCTACACTACATATGCATGGGTATATGTGTAAAGAGGCAATATCGATGGACTGATCTGCATAATGCCAGAATAAGAGGGGGATAGCTAGTCTTATCGAAGACTACACTTCTGGCCGCCTCCGTCTTGCAGCAAATAGAAGAGAGTAGATTGAAGTCCTCCAAGTAGCATCGTATAGCATACTCCTACCCGGCGATCCCCTCCTCGTCGCCCTGTTAGAGAGCGATCACCGGGTTGTATCTGGCACTTGGAAGGGTGTGTTTTATTAAGTATCCGGTTCTAGTTATCATAAGGTCAAGGTACAACTCCAAGTCGTCCTGTTACCGATGATCACGGCTATTCGAATAGATTAACTTCCTGCAGGGTGCACCACATAACCCAACACGCTTGATCCCATTTGGCGGACACACTTTCTTGGGTCATGCCCGCCTCGGAAGATCAACACGCCGCAGCCCCACCTAGGCCAACAGAGAGGTCAAAGACGCCGGTCTAAACCTAAGCGCAGAGGGTCCGGGCCCATCGCCTTAGCACACCTCAAGACGTTGCTAACGCGCCGAAGCAGACCTAGCCTAGCAGGCGTTCCAGTCCAATCCGGCGCGCCCACGAAGGCTTCGGCTGATACCACGACGTCGAGTGCCCATAACTGTTCCCGCGTAGTTGGTTAGTGCGTATAGACCAAATGGCCAGACTCAGATCAAATACCAAGATCTCGTTAAGTGTGTTAAGTATCCGCGAACGCCGACCAGGGCCAGGCCCACCTCTCTCCTAGGTGGTCTCAACCTGCCCTGTCGCTCCGCCACAAAGTAACAGTCGGGGGCCGTCGGGAACCCA
Organism: Aegilops bicornis; assembly: GCA_021605145.1. Classification (NCBI taxonomy): domain Eukaryota; kingdom Viridiplantae; phylum Streptophyta; class Magnoliopsida; order Poales; family Poaceae; genus Aegilops; species Aegilops bicornis. Next base: position 124,626,782 of record CM038671.1, read on the forward strand.
GGCCCACCTCTACCGGGATGGAGCCACCTGCCCCTTCAGCCCCCATCTCCGAACAGTATCATAAGTAATGTAACAGTATAAAGTATATAGCATATGCCCGAGATCACCTCCCGAAGTGATCACGGCCCAGTAGTATAGCATGGCAGACGGACAAGAGTGTAGGGCCACTGATGGAACACTAGCATCCTATACTAAGCAATAGGATAGCAGGTAAGGGTAACAACTGTAGGAACAATGACCAGCTATGCAGCGGAATAGGATTAACCGAAAGCATAACATGCTACACTACTCTAATGCAAGCAATATAGAGAAGAATAGGCGATATCTGGTGATCAAGGGGAGGGGGGCTTGCCTGGTTGCTCAGACAAGGAGGGGTCGTCGGTGACGTAGTCGACCACAGGGGCATCAGCATCGTCACGGGTTCTACGGAACAGAAGAGGGGGGCGGGAGAAACAGTAAATACATAGCAAGCAAGTGCATAACAGGACAACAAGCAGAGCTAGACGTGTTCTAACGCGGTATGAGGTGGTACCGGTGAAGGGGGCAAACATCCGGGAAAATATCCCCGGTGTTTCGCATTTTCGGACAGATGAATCGGAGCGGAAAAGTTGTGTGTTCGATATGTAGGGATGTGTGGCGGACGAACGGGCTGCGTATCCGGATTTGTCTCGTCTTTCTGAGCAACTTTCATGTAGAAGATTTTTCCATCCGAGGTATGGTTTAATTTATATGATTTTTCAAGTTTTATTAATATTCTGATATTTTTAAAATAATTAATAATTTCGAAATAAAATAGCAAAAAGCTATATGTACCTAAGTGTGTACCCAGCGGAGGCTTATAGGTGGTTCCAGGGGTGTTAGTTGACTGCTTGACCAGTCAAGATTGACTGGTTAACAGTCAAGATAGGACCCACATGTCATCCTCACATGTGTATAGGAAAGTAGCTAAACTAATCTAAATCAGAGCGGGGCCACTTGTCATAGACTAATTTAACTCCTAAACCAACTACTCCTAATTAACAGGGCCATCCCCATTAGTCAGGGGCACAGCCGGCCTCGTGGCTGGCCTCGCACGGGCACTAGGCACCGGCGGCCAGGGCCAGAGGGCTCGCGCAGGAGCGGACGGGGGAGAGGAGGTGCGGGGCGTGGTGTGGTCGCCGGCAGGAGGAGCAGCAAGCGGGCGCAGGCAGCGCAGGAGGGACGGTCTCGCGCGGGCGGGCGGCTGCGGAAGCACGTGTGGCCGGTGGTCGGGCGCGAGCGGCTGCTCGGCCAGGACCACGACGATCCGACCAGGGGCTCGTCGGCGCTGGCAGAAGCGCAACGGGGCCTCCGGTTTGGTCTCCCAACGGACATTTGGTCCGCGAAGAGCTGCTGCTGGACGCGGGCGACAGCGCGCGTCGGTCTACAGTGACGGGCATCGTGGGGGTGCACTGGGTTGTTGGCAACGGCCACGACCGAAGGCAGAGGCGGCAAGCGGCGGTGGCCGCAACAGCAGGCGCACGCGACGCGAGGGCGGCACTAGCAGCTCGCAGCTGCGACAACAGGAGCAGTATCAGCAGCAAAGCAGTAGCAGTGGCGCAAGGACGAACGAGGGGTGACGCGGTGGGGTGAGGTCAGAACGCATCGTTGACAGCGGCCTACGGCGCCGGATTCGAAAGGAAAAGAGGGGGGAGCGAGGAGCTCACATCGGTGCCGAAGGTGAACTCGAGGAGGCCGAGGACGGACCGGAGACGAGGCAGTCGACGACGGCGGCCGGCGATGTACGCGACGGAGATGAGCTCGATGGCGAGCGCACGGGTCGTCCAGGCTTGATTCGATGCTCGGGGTAGATGCAGCCGACTACGACTGTTCTCCTAGAGGTCTACCCAAGCGGCGAGGCACACGTTGGCCGCGACAACAGTGGCGAGGCGCGCGGTCACCGTGCGAGCTTCGGAGCACAAAATCGATCCAAAGAAGAGGAAGCGAAGGGGGATCAATGGGGAACTGGACGAGAGGGATCTAGGGTCAGCCTGCAAGTGGGACCGTACGCGGGAGTCCCGCACCCGCCCCACTTCTGCCGCATAAGGGCATCTCCAGCCGCGCCCCCAACAGGCTCTCCCCAGGCGATTTTGCCGCGCCGGCGCCAAAAAAAGACCCCAGTCGCGCCCCCAGAAGCCCGTTTTTCGCCGGCTCGGGCCAAAATTGGTGCCGGCGGACCCAGGCCGAACCCGGCGCCCTAGGGGGCGCTTGGGGAGCCGGCACAAGCGAAAAAGGCGCGTGGGCCCGCCCTGGAGGTGACCCGAGGGCCTTTTCCCGCCGTTTCTTGACGCTTTTCCTTCGCATCTCTCCCGCTCGCTCGCCTTCCTCCCGCCATTCTGTCCATTTCTCCCACTGGAGGAATGCCTCGCCGAATTATGGAAAGTCGTCTGCCTCGACCCGACCACCGGCGCGAACCAGAGCTTGGAGACGTACTGGGACCGCATCAAGGCCGAGTTCGACGAGCGGAAGCTCGTCAACCCCTACTTCAAAGGCGTCTACATGCAGCGCTGCTCCAAGGCGATGGCGAACCATTGGGGCGTATCCGGTTGGCGTGCAACAAATGGCATGGAATCGCCGAGGAGGTCGCGGCTTCGCCCGGAGAGCGGCGCCAGCGTTGAGGATCAGTACGCACGCCGTTCGCCCGCATATCTTCGCCCCTACGCCCGCCGCCCGCCAACTGTTCGTCCCTCCGCAGCTGCTGCGCGTATGTTCGCCATGTATCGGGCGACAACCACGCCGACTTCAAGCACCTCCACGTCTACAAGCGCATTGACAAGTGCGAAGTGGGCGGAAGTCCGACGTGCCCTCGACAAGGCCAAGGAGACATACAAGCCGGACGCGACGACTCCGGGCGCGTCAGAGGGGCGGCCGGACGGCCACAAATTGGCAAAGAAGGGGAAAAGCGCCGACGCGGCAACCGCGCGAGTGCAGGAGTCCATCGAGCATTGCCTCGCCGACGCCCAGGCCCGGCCGCCCCACGCGAAGAGAAGACCGAGGCGCGGTGGTCGTCGCTAATGAAGAACAACGCCATCAAGCTCGACCTGCTCCGGACGAACGTCGCCGCGAAGAAGAGGAACACCGACATGGCTTTTCTGATGGGCGGGGCGGACATGCTCCAGAGCAACGACGAGAAGCTCAAGGCGTGGTACCTGGTGCAGCGCGGCCTCATCCTGAACGAGCTGCCGACGGCAACGCCGCCGACGCCGACGACGCCCACGACCACACGGACGCCAAGCCCGAACGACGCCTCTACATCTCCGCCCAGCAGTGCCGAAGCCGCGCCGACGCAGCCCAGCACCGAAGCAACTCCGACACCGACGAGCCCGCGCACGCCGACTCCGCCAACGCCTGGAGCCGACCCCACCGAGTGAATCGTTGCGCACGCGAACTTGCGGCGGCGGCGCTCTATTTTTTGTAACCACAGACTACGTCCGATCGCCGGATTTGCGGCGTCTATTCAGAGCGGAAACGACCAAGTTTAAATTTCCGCATCTCGGGCCGGGCGTGGGCGTGATCGGGAGCTAGGTCGCCCCGGGGACCGAACTAGCTGCACGCCTGTGCCGCTCTATTTAGGCGCCCTGGGGGGCCGAACGGCTGGAGATGCCCTAATATATGTGGGACGCCCGCTTGTGTCCAGTTATTTTTACACGGGATATGTGGGTTTGGTGGACAACCCGTATAATCTCCTTGCACGTAAGAGTAAATGTTAGGCTTAGCCAAATTGTTGTATACACGCGTAAAGGTAAAGCGTGTGCGAGCTAGAAGAGAGTACATCACCGGCTGCTGCGTCCTGGATGAATTGAACTGAACTAGCTGCACACAGAATCGGTGGATAGGGAGGGGACGAGCTGGAGCGTGTTGGCGAGCCGCTAATGGCGTTGCACTTGGGGTAGAGCATGGAGGCGTCGGCGCGGCAGGTGACCGCAAACCTCATGGTGCCCGACGCACGTACGCATCGCGCCCGGTGCAGAGAAAGGGCCTGAGCGCGGACGCGTGCTCGCAGACCTTACAGTGCCCGGCGCACGCACGCGTCGCGCCCGTCATAGAGAAAGGGTGTCAGCGCGGCAGGTGATCACGGCGGGTGCGTGCTCGCAGACCTCGTAGTGCCCGACGTGCGCGCGTCATGCCCCGCGCGGAGAAAGGGCGTGGTCGAATTGGCAGTAAAGCCTGCCGTGTCCATGGAGCACGTGTCCAATATGCCGGCTGCTCCTCCACTTTCATCTCACTTGCCGCGGATTTCTGGTGCAGCTCTAGCCCTAGCAGCCGACGAGCTTGCAGACCAGCGGTGTTGCCATCTCAAGTGACATGTTGAGGCGCTCTGACAGTTCAATGCTCCTCGAGCTTGCCGGCGCACACTCGAACCGGTGTAGTAGCTGCGCTAGACAGAGGTGGACGGTGGCGAGGGCTAGCATCTTGCCGGGGCATACGAGGGCCTGGTGCCGAATGGAGCCAGCAGAGGTCGCTGCCGAGCATGCTCACTGGGTGTTGTGACTGCTGCTCACCACGGCGGCTCAGCCTCGCACTAATTATAGTCCCGACAACTACCTGTAGAGAAAGAAGTGGGCATAAGTGGGTTTCGTGGGATAACCCGCAAGACCCGCATAATTTTGACGCTTACCCACGGTTGTTCGCAGATGCAATTTTTGTAGGTTTAGATGCGGGCGCCGTGGACAACCTGTGTCCACTTGCAGCCTGAATCTAGGGTTTTCGGTGGACTCGTTTATAGGTAAGGGGGGCACGGATGGCCGCCACGCACGCCAAGGCACGGCCATGGCCGTGGATGGCTGCCACGCCTGTGCTCAGTGAACAGAGTTAGAAGGAGAGGGGGAATTGGGCTGGCCTAGCTCCTGTTGCTAAATGGGCCAAAGTGCACGATGCCATATTCAATCTTCTTATTCTGCTACTGTGTTGCATTTCTCCCCTGTTTTTTTTTGAAGTTCGAGCCAAATGAATTTTGTTGTAGATGAAATTTTGTCACATAAATATTAGGTATTATTTTGAGCATACCCACAATGTTTGGAGGCAACTGGAGTCAATTAAGTAACTGTTTATTTTGAGAAGGTCATTTTATTTGCTGCTGGACCATTTATTAATTTACTTGGAATGAGTCAAATGGAGTTAGTTTCAACATGACAATTGATCAGAGGGAAATATAGAATAATTTGAACATTTTTGTTTTGTTGTTGGAATAAATATTATTTTTACTTTATTTTAAAATTTGAATTTGAGTTCGGTTTCGATCAACGTGAGGTTAAGCAAATTATTTGCAATGAAAAGTTACCATCAGTGTGTGATTGCTGTAGCTTGACTACCGGGTGTTACAGGGGGATTCCTACAGCCAGTCAGCTCTGATACCAATTTGTAACGCCCCCGATTCAATCGTACACTAATCATGCACGCATACGTGTACGATCAAGATCAGGGACTCACGGGAAGATATCACAACACAACTCTAAAACATAAACAAGTCATACAAGCATCATAATACAAGCCAGTGGCCTCGAGGGCTCGAATACAAGTGCTCGATCATAGACGAGTCAACGGAAGCAACAATATCTGAGTACAGACATAAGTAGACAAGTTTGCCTTCAGAAGGCTAGCACAAACTGGGATACAGATCGAAAGAGGCGCAGGCCTCCTGCCTGGGATCCTCCTAAACTACTCCTGGTTGTCGTCAGCGGCCTGAACGTAGTAGTAGGCACCTCCGGTGTAGTAGGAGTCGTCGTCGACGATGGCGTCTGGCTCCTGGGCTCCAGCATCTGGTTGCGACAACCAGGTAGAAGGGAAAGGGGGGAAAGAGGGAGAAAAGCAAGAGTACTCATCCAAAGTACTCTTAATAATACAACTCGTATCAATCTAAATCATCAATCAACTCAAGGACAAAACATATCTACTCAAAACATCATAAGATGGCAACACATCATTGGATCATAATATGTGGCATAAAGCACCATGTTCAAGTAGGGATTATGGTGGGGTGTGGGATAGTGGACCGCGTAAAAGAGATGAGGATGGTGATGATGATGGTGATGTTGAAGACGATCACCGCGGCGATGATTCCCCTCCCGATGGCACTCCGGTGCCACCAAGAGAGAGGAGGAGAGGTTCTCCCCCTTGTGCTTCCTCCTCCATGGCTTTCCCCCTCTGGTCCTTGGCCTTCATGGAGATGATGGCCCCTCCGAGATCCTCCTCCATGGCCACCGGTGATGATGGCCCCCTCCGGCAGCCTGCCAGAGAGGGCCTAGATTGATTTCTCGTGGCTACAGAGGCTTGCGGCGGCGGAACTTCCGATCTAGGTTAATTCCCGAAGGTTTCTGTATTTATAGGAATTTTTGGCGTTGGTTTCACGTCAGGAAGGTCTCCGGGCTGTCCACGAGATAGGGGGCCGCGCCCTAGGGGGGCACGGCCCCCACTCTCGTGGGCAGCCCGGGACTCTTCTGGCCCAACTCCGATGCTCCGTGGTCTTCTTTTGGTCCATAAAAGATCCTCAAAAATTGGCATGTCAATTGGACTTCGTTTGGTGTCCCTTTTCTGTAAAACACTAAAACAAGGAGAAAACAGAAACTGGCACTGGGCTCTAGGTTAATAGGTTAGTCCCAAAATCATATAGAATGACATATAAATGCATATAAAACATCATAGATGGATAATATAATAGCATGAATACTTCATAAATTATAGATACGTTGGAGACGTATCGGCATCCCCAAGCTTAATTCCTGCTCGTCCTCGAGTAGGTAAATGATAAAAGAAATAATTTATGAAGTGTGAATGCTACAAGGTGCACAGGTTTGATCAAAGATAATTTCAATCACCTCTTCTAGCATCAATATGTGTCATAATAGTAGCTTATCTCATAAAACTTTTCATGATCAAGTAACAATCTATTCACAATGTCAAGCATGGTTCAGAAACTTCATTGAGAACTAACAAACTATAATCTCAGTCATTGAAGCAATTTCAATTTATCATAACATCAGAAAGAGTCAAGAATAGAGCTTTTCAGCAAGTCCACATACTCAACTATCATATAGTCTTCTACAATTGCTAACACTCACGCAATACTTGTGGTTATGGAGTTTCAACCGGACACTGAGAAAGATAGGGGCTTATTGTGTTGCCTCCCAACGTATTCACCTTTAGGTGATGTCAACAATAATAGCCCATGCTAACTTACATCCAATTGGATATATATATCATGATCTTTCAAACACTAGGAGCTTGCCAAAGGATAAAATGAAAAGGGAAAGGTGAGGATCACCTTGACTCAAGCATAAAGTAAAAACATAAAGTAAAAGATAGGCCCTTCGCAGAGGGAAGCAGAGGTTGTCATGCACGTTTAGGGTCGATGCACAAAATCTTAATGCAAAAGAACGTCACTTTATATTGCCCCTTGTATGTGGACCTTTATTATGCAGTCCGTCGCTTTTATTACTTCCACAACAAGATCGTACAAAGCTTATTTTCTCTGCACTAATAAGTCATACATATTTAGAGAGCAATTTTTATTACTTGCACCGATGACAACTTACTTGAAGGATCTTACTCAATCCATAGGTAGGTATGGTGTACTCTCATGGCAAAACTAGGTTTACAGGTATTTGGAAGCACAAGTAGTATCTCTACTTAGTGCAAGGAATTTGGCTAGCATGAGGGAGAAAGACAAGCTCAACATGTTTGGACGGTCAATGACAATATACTTTGACTGAGATGTTGGAAAACATAAACCATTACGTTGTCTTCGTTGTCCAACGTCAACTCTTTTAGCATGTCATACTTAATGAGTGCTTCACAATCATAAAAGATGTCCAAGATAATATATTTGTATGTGAACCTCTCTTTCCTTATTACTTCCTATTAATTGCAACGATGACCAAAACTACGTTTGCCAACTCTCAACAACTTTTATGCCTCATACTTTCTATGTGTGAAGTCATCACTAACCATGTTATAAGCATATGAAACATATAAAAATTCAGATTTATGACATTCAATTCATTCCCCCATTTACTCATAGGATATACATGAAGCACATGAGTAAATGACAAACTACTCCAAAAGATATGAGTGAAGGACACAGAGTAGTCAAATAATTAACTAGCCATGGGAGGGTTCCCCCTTTTTTTATTCAATAATTCAGACCCAATGATTTGATTCAAACAGCAAGTAAAACAAAATAAAATGACATTGCAAGGATAGCACAACTCATGTGAAGAAGCAAAAACTTAGGCTCAACCGATACTAACCGATAGTTGTTGAAGAAGAAAGGTGGGATGCCTAACGGGGCATCCCCAAGCTTAGATGCTTGAGACTTCTTGGAATATTATATTGGGGTGCCTTGGGCATCCCCAAGCTTGAACTTCTATATCTCCTTAATTCCTCTCATATCATGGTTTCTCTTTTTATCAAAAGCTTCATCCACACCAAACTCAACAAGAACTCGTGAGATAGGTTAGTATAAACCAATGCAAAACCTTATCATTTTCTACTCTAACAAAACACTAAAATTATTATTCAACATTGCATACTAAATGTATCTGCATATTTAATACTCCTATCCTAAAATATAATCATTAAACAAGCAAACATATGCAAACAATGCAACTATAACAGCAATCTGCCAAAATAGTATAGTCTGTAAAGAATGCAAGATTCATCATACTTCCCTAACTCCAAAAATTATGAGAAACATATTACGCTGTAGAAGATTTATCAGAGCTCAATATGCAAAAAGTTTTAACATTATATCATTCTCTGACTTTTCTAGGGAATTTTTGCAACAGCGGTAAACTTTCTGTTTTCAAACAGCAACATGTATACTAGCAAAATAAGCATGGTAAAGGCTATCCTTGACATTTTATTGAAACTAAAGATGCAAAACACTATTCTAAATAACAGCAAGCAAATACTAACAAAAGAAAATGACGCTCCAAGCAAAACACATATCATGTGACGAATAAAAATATAGCTCCGAGTAAGGTATACCGATAGTTTTTGAAGACGAAAGAGGGGATGCCTTCTGGGGAATCCCCAAGCTTAGATGCTTGAGTCTTCCTTGAATATTACCTTGGGGTGCCTTGGGCATCCCCAAGCTTAGGGTCTTCCCACTCCTTATTCTCCTCATATTGATATCTCACCCAAAACTTGAAAACTTCAATCACACAAAACTTAATGGAACTTCGTGAGATAGGTTAGTATGATAAAGAGTAAACCATGCACTTTGGTACTGTAAAAGACAAGGTTCATAATTGTTTTCACATAATGCCTACTATACCATATCATTTCTACAATTTATATTGAGAAATATAAGCCATAGAAACTAGAAAACAAGCAAACTATGCAATGAAAACGTAATCTGTCAGAAACAGAACAGTCTGTAATGATCTGAACAATAACCATACTTCTACTACTCCAAAAATTATGAAATAAATTGGTGGACGTGAGGAATTTGTCTATTAATCTTCTGCAAAAAAAAGAATCAACTCAAAAGCACTCTTCTGTAAAAAAAATGATAGCTAATCTCATGAGTGCAAAGTTTCTGTTTTTTACAGCAAGATCACATTAACTTTCACCCAAGTCTTCCCAAAGGTCTTACTTGGCACTTTATTGAAACAAAAAGCATAAAACATGATTACTACAGTAGCTTAATCATGTGGACACACAAAAAACAGTAAGTATAAATATTGGGTTGTCTCCCAACAAGCGCTTTTCTTTAATGCCTTTTAGCTAGGCATGATGATTTCAATGATGCTCACACAAAAGATAAGAGTTGAAACATAAAAAGAGCATCATGAAGAATATGACTAGCACATTTAAATCTAACCCACTTCCTATGCCTAGGGATTTTTTGAGCACACAATTTATAGGAACAAAAGTCAACTAGCATAGGAAGGCAAAACAAGTATAACTTCAAAACTTTTAAGCACATACGGAGGAAACTTGATAATATTGCAACTCCTACAAGCACATATTCCTCCCTCATAATAACTTTCAGTAGCATAATGGATAGATACTTTGTTCTCATACTCAATTGGAACCTCTTCTGAAATAGTGGAATACTAACTAAAGTTGACACTCTTCCAAATCCACTTTCATAAATTTCGTACGAAGATTCAACACCCTCCAAGATAGTGGGATTACTAATTCCTAAAGTTGACATTCTTCCAAACCCACTTTAAATTATAGTATTATTCATAATCCAAAAGATATAAGTGAAGTTCATAGAGCATTCTACAATTAATATAGACTAACCAATATCCAAGCTCAAAATATGTAAGTGAAGCGCACGAAGCATTCTATAAAACCATACTCAAACGATTTAAGTGAAGCACAAAGAGCAATTCTATAAGATCATACTTAAAAGATATAAGTGAAGAACATGAAGTATTTTATAAATCAATGAAGAGATATCTCATACTAGCATGATTCTTAAAGAAAAATAAAAACACAAAGGACACAAATCATGTGAACAAAACAAAACCCGAGGTATACCGATATTTGTTGAAGAAGAAAGATGGGATGCCAACCGGGGCATCCCCAAGCTTAGATGCTTGAATATCCTTTGAAATATTTACTTGGGGTGCCTTGGGCATCCTCAAGCTTGAACTCTTGTCTCTCTTTATTCTTCCCACATTGGTAACTCCTCGTTCTTCAAACACTTCATTCACAAAAACTTAAACAAAAACTTGTGAGATCTGTTAGTGTAATAAAGCAAACTACCACTTTAAGGTACTGTAATTAACTCATTCTTTGTTTATATTGGTGTTAAACCTACCGTATTCCAACTTCTCTATGGTTCATACCCTACATACTAGCCATAGATGCATCAAAATAAGCAAACAACACACGAAAAACAGAATCTGTCAAGAACAGGACAGTCTGTAGTAATCTGGAAGTTTAGTAAACTTATGTAATTCCTAAAATTATGAAATAAATTTGACAATTTGAAAAATTTGTACAGAAGTAATGTGAAATAAGTTTCAGACCCATTTGACTTTCCAGTAAAAAATGTAAATTCATGCACTACGGCCAAAGTTTCTGTTTTTGTTCTGCACATAATAATCAAGCAATCTTATCATACTAAAACCAAAGCTTGGCACATTATTTTTATAATACAATGGATATATTCAAGGGGATAATTATTTACAAAGAAACTTCCATGAAAAATTCTACATTGTTTCCGTGATCATGAACACAAGTGCTCAAGGTCGACCCTCACTTCTTCAATGCATAACTTTCCAATCGCTTCTCTTTTTGAAAAACTTTTTTAGGCATGAGAGGCAAGTAAATATTTTTTTTGGTATTTTCAATCTTTTTAAATTTTTTTGTATGTTTAACCCACAACTAAACATAAACAAAAAGGAAAAACAAAATCTACTTAGTAAAGAAAGCAAACAAGCACACACGAGAATATCAACCCCACGCTATTGCTCCCCGGCAACGGCTCCAGAAAAGAGCTTGATAATCCCCAAGTGCAGGGAGTCATCATAGCAATTCCCAAAGGTGGAAGTGATAAGTATGGAGTGTCGAACCCACAAGGAGCCAAAGGTAAGATCAATATTCTCTCAAGCCCTATCTGCCACTGATACGACTCTACGTGCACCGAACGTTTGCTTCCAACTAGAAACAAGAAATAAATCTGTGTTGTGGGTATAAAGAGGATAACTTTGTATGATATCGGAGAGCTAAAATATAAAAGTAGGTGCTGTTATCATAAAGTTAGAATATATTACTAAATAATATAAATAGCGAGTGTGGAATAATGATGGATCGGTGTGCGGAATTGTCCTAAGCAATTGTTAACAAGATCGATAGTCGTCATTGCAATTTCATATGAGGGAGAGGCATAAACTAACATAATTTTCGTACTTGGATCATATGCTCTTATGATTGGAACTCTAGCAAGCATCCGCAATTACTAAAGATTCATGAAGGTAAAACCCAACCATAGCATTAAAGCATCAAGTCCCCTTTTATCCCATACGCAACAACCCCCTTACTCGGGTTTAAGCTTTTGTCACTCTAGCAACCCACTATAAGTGAATCATGAACGTATTGCAACACCCTACAACGGGAATCCCTCACGCTTGCGCGACACGGAGGTCACCATAGGACAGCACCAATAATAAAACATACAACTCGTACCAATCTAGATCATCAATCAACTCAAGGACAAAATATATCTACTCAAAACATCATAAGATGGCAACACATCATTGGATCATAATATGTGGCATAAAGCACCATGTTCAAGTAGGGATTACAGCGGGGTGTGGGAGAGTGGACCGCGTAAAAGAGATGATGATGGTGATGTTGAAGACGATCACCGCGGCGATGATTCCCCTCCCGATGGCACTCCGGTGCCACCAAGAGAGAGGAGGAGAGGTTCTCCCCCTTGTGCTTCTTCCTCCATGGCTTTCCCCCTCTGGTCCTTGGCCTTCATGGCGATGATGGCCCCTCCGAGATCCTCCTCCATGGCCTTCGGTGATGATGGCCCTCCGCAGGGTGCCGAGAGGGCCTAGATTTATTTCTCGTGGCTACAGAGAGGCTTGCGGCGGAACTTCCGATCTAGGTTAATTCCCGAAGGTTTCTGTATTTATAGGAATTTTTGGCGTTGGTTTCACGTCAGGAAGGTCTCCAGGCTGTCCACGAGATAGGGGGCCACACCCTAGGGGGGCGCGGCCCCCACTCTCATGGGCAGCCCGGGCCTCTTCTGGCCCAACTCCGATGCTCCGTGGTCTTCTTTTGGTCCATAAAAAATCCTCAAAAATTGGCACGTCAATTGGACTCCGTTTGGTATCCCTTTTCTGTAAAACACTAAAACAAGGAGAAAATGTAAACTAGCACTGGGCTCTAGGTTAATAGGTTAGTCCCAAAAATCATATAAAATGACATATAAATGCATATAAAACATCATAGATGGATAATATAATAGCATGAATACTTCATAAATTATAGATACGTTGGAGACGTATCAATGTCAAGAAGGCTTCGGCTGACACCACGATGTCGAGTGCCCATAACTGTTCCCGCGTAGTTGGTTAGGGCGTATAGGCCAGTGGCCAGACTCAGATCAAATACCAAGATCTCGTTAAGCGTGTTATTTTGAAGTAACCGCGGACGCCGACCAGGCCAGCCCACCTCTCTCCTGTGTGGTCTCAACTCGCCTGTCGCTCCGCCACAAGGTAACAGTCGGGGCCGCTGGGAACCTGTGCCCTCCTCTACCGGGATGGAGCCACCTGTCCCTTCAGCCCCCATCTCCGAACAGTATCATAAGTAATGTAACAGTATAAAGTATATAGCATATGTCCGTGATCACCTCCCGAAGTGATCACGGCCCAGTAGTATAGCATGAAAGACGGACAAGAGTGTAGGGCCACTGATGGAACACTAGCATCCTATACTAAGCATTAGGATAGCAGGTAAAGGTATCAACAATTGTAGCAACAATGACAGGCTATGCAGCAGAATAGGAGTAACCGAAAGCAGTAACATGCTGCACTACTCTAATGCAAGCAGTAGAGAGAAGGAATAGGCGGTATCTGGTGATCAAGGGGGGGGTGCTTGCCTGATTGCTCTGGCAAGAAGGAGGAGTCGTCAACACCGTAGTCGTACTGGGTAGCAGCGTGTCGGTCTCGGTGTCTAGCGAGAGAAGAGGGGGAAGAAACAATAAATACAATGCAAACAAATGCATGATGATGCATGACATGACAAAGCATGATGCTAGGTGTGCCCAATCGCGGTAGTAGGTGATACTGGCGAAGCTGGGAAACATCCGGGAAAGTATTCCCGACGTTTCGCGTTTTCGAACAGATGAACCAGAGGGGGAAAGTTGCGAGTTCGATATGTTAGGGATGTGTGGTGGACGAATGGGCTGCGTATCCGGATTCGTCTCGTCGCTCTGAGCAACTTTCATGTACAAAGTATTTTCATCTGAGTTAGAGATTATTTTATATTAAATTTTAAAGATTTAATTCATTTTTAGAATTAACAGAATTAATTTAATTAGAAAATGTAATTATGACATGAGCATGATGTCAGGGTGATGTCAGCAGTCAACTAGTTGGTTGACCTAGTCAAACTGACGTGTGGATCCCATTCGTCATTGTCTCAGACTAACTAAACATGTTAATTAGGCTAACTAAGTGATTAGGTTAATCCATTTTAATTAGATTAATTAAACAGGATCAATTAACTTAATTAACTAATTAATTAATTAATTACTAATTTATTTATTTTAACTTTTTCTTTAAAATCGTTCTGGGGGTGGGGGCCCCCTTGTCATAGGGCCAGAAAACTCTAAGTTGTTTTAATCTGCTAACTTAACAGTGGGGGTCCATGTCAGTTGCCCAATCAGACTAATTAAACCATCAATTTAACCTAAGCTAATTAGCCCTAATTAAACAAGGGCCATGACCATCATGATGGACAGAGCCAGCGGCGAGCGCGGGGGTGTGCGAGCGGGCTGAGGGTCCAGTGACGCGGGGCACGCGTGGACAAGTGCATCCGGGAGCGCGGTGAGGAGCTCGACACGGCCACAAGCAGCAGCAGCTGGCGGCAACGGCACCGATGGCAAGAGGCAGCAGCAGTAACGCAGCAGGAGAGCAGCCAAAGCGGATGGGGACGATGACAAGCGCGGCGGAGGCGCAGTCACGCACGAGCGGTAGTGTGCAGGGTCGTCATGGCGGGTGCGGCGGGCGCTGGCACGGGCGTTATGGCTGCGGCGAAGCGGGCGTAATGGGGTGCAAAGTGAGCACACGGCGAACGCGAGGGGCGGAGCCCTGGGGCGGCCACGGCGGAGTAGGGAGGCGCGGTGGTCGGCATGCAACAGAGGAGAGATGGAGGGGGTTCCTCACCCTACGTTGTAGGGGATCGGGCGGCGAGGGTCGATGGCGTTCGTCGGGGAGGAGGATGGGGACGAGCGACGGAGACGGGGAGCGGTCCGGCGACGATGTGGCGGGGCGTCAGGGATCGACGATGGAGAGGACGACGACGATGGCGTAGACGAGCGGCGAGGGGCCCCAATGGGCGGTGTCAGGGGCGATGGGGAACGGCGTCGAGGGAGGTTTCATCCCTGATCCAGATCTGGATCGGGGGGAGAGGGGAGGAGGGACGTGGGGAGCGAGTGTGGGGGGGGGAGTGGGTGCGATGGGCTAGGGTTTCCCGTCAGTGTGGGGAGGTTATGGGGACTGAGGGGGCGGCTCAGGCCTGGTGGGCCGGCTGGGCGGCCTGGTGGCCTGCCGGGCCAAAGGCCAGTGGGGGGGTTTCCTTTTTCGTTTTTATTTTATCTTTTACCTTTTTTTCTATTTTAATTTTATTTCCCAAATTGTTTTAGTTTAGTAAAATATTCAATTAGCACCTAACATTGTAACATTAATTATACCACTGCCACAATAACTTTGGCACCTAGCTAAAATAGTTTAGTATTTTGTAAAATATATTAGAAGTATAACTAATTGTTTTGCTGTTGTTTTAATCACTTTAGGGTATTTCATTATTTTATAAAGATGTTGTTTCTCCACCAATAATATCCATGATTTATTTGTCACATTAAGAACATCTTAGTTTTGACTTTTGAAAACTTTAATTGTTTGACTTGATTTTAAATTTGAAATTTGAACGAGATTTGAATCATCGCAAGATTAACAACAGTAATCGTGGTTACGTGGCATCATTAGCGAAGGGTTACTGTAGCGTAACTATCTGTAGCGACCAGACCTCAAACAGTCTGATCTCTGTGCTCAAGTGTCATCCCTAGATCAGTAATGCTGACACCACACAGTACTCGAAGGATTTATAACAGAGTAGCAATCACACACTTATTACATCGAATGTCTCAAGAGAGAACTTAACAAAATAAATATGGCTTAAGGCCATCTAATAACGATAACAATGGAAGGCTTGGAAGAATAAGCGAGTCCATCAACTCCAACGGCATCATCGAGTATAGAACCACGACCTAAGCACCTTACTCGTAAATGCGAAAAGTCTGCAACATGAAAAGTTGCAGCCCGAAAACGGGTCAGCACATGGAATATGCTGGCAAAGTAACACATGGAGAATAATGAAAGAGTAAGCCTATACTACATGCATATATGGCTGGTGGAAGCTCTATGGTTACAGTTTTTGCGTAAAGCCAATTTTTCCCTACTGCAAAGGAATAAATTTATTTAACTATCATGGTGGTTGTTGAACATTGAGAATGGTTGACAGCATCCTCAATCCCAATTAAAAGTACTCATTAACAACCCAACAATATTATTTAGAGTAACATGATGAGATTCACATGATAATCCAAGTACTAGATACTCAAGATGTCCATAACCGGGGACACGGCTAACCATGATTAGTTTATACACTCTGCAGAGGTTTGTGCACTTTTCCCCATTAAGACTCGATCTCCTCCGCTTGATTTCTCGCACTACAAGGTGTTTGAGAAGCGGATGACCGAGACATAGTCTTTCGTAAGCGCTAGCACCTTACATGTGCGTAGACCGTACCAACCTACAACCCCTACATCAGCTAGTCTACCCGTAAGAGTTCGCACAACTTAGTCAACTATGCTAGAGCCCATAGTAGCATGTGGCTGCACACGGAAGTTTCTAGCATGAATAATCTCATGATCCCTTTGAGCCCGGGTGGCGGTCCCAAGAAAAACAGTAAGTCCAGATGGAAACCAGTGCCTCAATCCACCCAGATGTGTGTTTAAGTTGCCACCTTAAATAAACCATTAATTTAACAATCTCACATCTGTCATGGATACACTCACCCAATCCACGCCTACTAGCATAGCATGGCATAATAAGCAAACGAGAAGTAACTCCCAAAGGTTTGAATATAAATCGTAATAGGTACTACCTCATCTACTTCCCATCCCACAATTTAATTAGATCCTAATCATGCAATGTTTGAGGATTGATCTAATGCAATAAAACTGGGTAGTAGAAAAGAGTATGATCAATGTGTTACTTGCCTTTGCCGATGATCCATGAAACCTAGAGACTCAAGTAACAAAGTACAAGACCGGGTATTCTATCGCAGACAAACAAACAATCATACAATAAGTACTCATCTAATGCACAGGTAAAACGCAAATAGAAGATCTAACCAGATAGTTCAACTTAAGAACTCCGGTTTGCAAAAAGAATCAAATCAAACGAAGCAACGGAAGTCAAACGGCGAAAGAAAACAGCTCTGTTTTACTAATCTGGATCTAAGTCAAATTTTACAGAAGCAAAAACTTGTTTAAGTTCGTTATTCGGAAAGAGGGTTTCGAGACGAAACTCCAAACGTTTGAATCGCCTGATTCCGATAAACGAGCGAAAAGTTATACTAAAACGAAAATCGGATCAAAAATCACGATCAGAAAAATCGCGGATTAAATCCAAGAAAAAGAAAAAACGACGAACGGGTTAACGAACGAACGTTCGTTAACTAAACTAATCTGACGAACGTGTTCCTTAAAAATGAACGAACGAGTGAACGTTCGCTAAATAACCTAAACCGAAAAAAATGAAACAAAAAAAACCGAAGAAAACCGTTCGGTTTTCAAAAAAAACCGAAGGCATGGAAGTCGAGGCGCGGCGAACCTCGGCGGCGGGGTCCGGCGGGGTCAGCGGGGCCTCGGGCTGGCCTCCCCCGTCTTATAATGCCACCTCGGGCCGGAGTCCCGGGCGGACACGGCCCGTAGGTCGGTTGCGCGTTTTTTTAAATAGTTCCGCTCAGAAAAGAAATAAAAAGAAATACTAAGCGGACTCCAAAAATTCCGAAAAAAAAATTCCCCGGCTTCTAAAATCAAGCCGGACAAGATGAACATTTATTTGGGGCCTAAATGCAATTTTGAAAAACGCACATTTTCCTAAATTCAAATAAAATGGCGAAAAACTCCAAAATAAAATCTTATTTGATTTTATTATTAAATCCTCATTATTTATTTATTTTGGGAAAGTAATTTTATTCCCTCTCTCATATTTTTGTAATAGAAATAATTGAAGATAAAATAATTAAAATCAAATGATCCTATTTTCAAAATTTGAGAAAACTCAAATATGAAAATAACGAAATCCCCAACTCTCTCCGTGGGTCCTTGAGTTGTGTAGAATTTCTAGGATCGAGCCAAAAATGCAACAAAAATATGATATGCAATGATGCTCTATGTATAACATTCCAAATTGAAAATTTGGGATGTTACAAACCTACTTTAAGATGAATCTCGCTACCGAGATTCGGGTTGGCTAGAAAATAGGTGAGGGTGGTCCTTAAGCGAGATCTTCCTCTTGCTCCTGTGTGGCTTCATCCTCGGTGGTGGCTCCACCGAACTTTGCAAAACTTAATGACCTTGTCATGGGTGACTCACCGGCAAAATCGAGAATCCTGACTGGTTTCTCCTCATAGGTCAAATCATTATTCAACTGAATCGCCTCTAGTGGCACAATATCTCTCAGTGGTATATCCGCCATCCCTGCGTGACACTTCTTCAACTGAGAAACATGAAACACATCATGAACACCTGACAATCCTTCGGGTAATTCCAACTTGTACGCAACTTCTCCCATGCGCTCCAAAACTTTGTATGGTCCCACAAAACGTGGCGCTAATTTTCCTTTAACACCAAAACGCTTAACTCCTCGAAGCGGAGATACTCGAAGATAAACTCTGTCTTCGGTTTCGTATTCTGTCTCCTTGCGTTTTGAATCTGCATATCTCTTCTGTCTTGACTGGCTACCTTGAGCCTATCGCGAATCAACTTTACTTTCCGTTCAGACTCCTTAATCAAATCCGGTCCAAACAATGGCGCCTCCAACTTCATCCCACAAGATGGCGGGTTACGCACCTCCTTCCGCATAAGGCTTCGAAAGGTGCCATCCTCAAACCGGTTTGGTAGCTGTTGTTATAAGAAAACTCCGCATAGGGCAAGTTGTCATCCCAACTTGATCCATAATCCAAAGCACATGCTCTCAAAGATATCCTCTAAGATCTGGTTGACTCTCTCTGTTTGTCCATCCGTGCATGGATGAAAAGGCATGCTAAACTCCGATCTGGTTCCCAAAGTTTCGTGCAACCGCTTCCGTAACTTTGAGGTGAATTGGGTTCCTCTATCTCGATATGATACTCCTCGAAACTCCATGCAAGCATACAATCCTTGTCATGTATATCTTAGCCAATTTGGCACCGCCGTAGGTAGTCTTTATCGGAATGAAATGAGCTACCTTCACAAACGATCGACTACAACCCAAATCGAGTCATAGCACGAACGGGTCCCGGCAATCCGTGATGAAATCCATGCCTAGTTTATCCCACTTCCATTTGGTTATAGGCAATGGGCTGTAACAATCCTCGCCGGCTTCGATGTTCTCGCTTTCACTTTCGACACACATCACAAATCGCTACATATTCTGTGATATCTTTCTTCATTCCGGTCCACCAGAAAGTATCCTTCAAGTCCAAATACATCTTGGTATTTCCGGGTGGATCGAATACGGCGAATCATGTGCCTCTTTCAAAATCGACTTCCGAATCTCCGGATCACTTGGTACGTAAACGCGGTCCTCAAACCATAAGGTATCGTGCTCATCCTCACGAAATCCCTTTGCTTTTCCCTTGCTCATCTTCTCCTTAATAGAAGCAACTTCCTAATTTGTCCTTTGAGCTTCTCTGATTTTGTCCATCAAAGTAGATTGAATCTCCAACGCTGCTACATAGCCTCGCGGAACTATTTCCAAACATAGCTCCCGAAATTCCTCGGCTAATTCTTTTGGTAAACCTCCAGTCATTAGGATGTTAACATGACTCTTACGACTCAACGCGTCTGCTACCACGTTAGCCTTTCCCGGGTGGTAATGCAATCTCATATCATAATCCTTGACGAGCTCCAACCATCTTCTCTTCCTGAGATTTAACTCCTTCTGCGTGAAGATGTACTTCAAACTCCTGTGATCCATATACACCTCACAATGATTTCCAATGAGGAAATATCTCCATGTTTTCAATGCATGCACTACGGCTCCTAACTCCAAATCATGCGTGGCATAGTTTAATTCGTGAGGTTTCAGCCGTGAAGCATACTGAAACAACTCTTCCCTCCTGCATAAGCACCGCTCCAAGTCCTCGACGTGAAGCGCCGCAATAAACTTCGTAATCCTTGCTTTGGTCCGGCGGGACTAATACCGTGAGGTAACCAAACGCTTTCTTCAACTCCACGGAAACTAGCCTCACACTCCTCAGTCCATATGAACTTGGTATCCTTCTTCAATAATTCTGTCATAGGCTTCGCAATCCTCGAGAAATTATCAATGAATCTCCGGTAGTATCCTGCGAGTCCAAGGAAACTCCGGATCTCTCCAACTTTTGTTGGTGCTTCCCAGTTTGTCACTGTGGCAACTTTAGTGGGGTCTACTGTTATACCTTCTCCGGATATAACATGTCCGAGAAACCCAACTTCCTTCAACCAAAACTCACACTTGCTGAACTTGGCATACAACTGATGTTCTCTGAGCTTCTCGAGTACCAAACGCAAATGCTCCTTATGTTCTTCTTCATTCTTTGAGTAGACCAAGATATCGTCAATGAATACCACGACGAACTTATCCAAAAACTCCATAAACACTTTGTTCATCATGTTCATAAAATAGGCTGGGGCGTTAGTCGACCAAATGACATAACGGTATACTCATACAGCCCGTGCACAGTGGTAAAAGCCGCCTTGGGTATATCCGCTCCCGAATCTTCAACTGATGGTATCCTGATCGCAAATCGATCTTGGAAAATACCTTAGCTCCTTGCAATTGGTCAAACAAGTCGTTGATCATTGGCAACGGGTATTTGTTCTTAATGGTTACTTCATTCAATCCTCGATAATCAACAACCCTTCTTAAAGATCCATCCTTCTTCTCCACTAGAAGTACTGGTGATCCCCAAGGAGAAAAACTTGGGCGAATAAAACCTTTATCCAGTAACTCCTTAATCTGCTTCTTAATTTCCTCCAAATCTTGGGCTGGCATCCTATACGGTCTCTTAGATATCGGCCAAAGGTTCGGCAAGAGTTCAATCAGAAATTCAATGTCTCGTCGGCGGCATGCTCGCAACTCTTCCGGAAACACATCGGGGAAATCCCTTACCACTGGTACTTCCTCCTGCACAACTCCTGATAAGGAATTTACATGTGCTCTCCTCGGCTCATGCCGTGATACAAACTTGATTCTCCTTCCTTCTGGGGTGGTAAGCAAAATCGACTTACTGGCGCAATCTATATTTCCTCCGCATTTTGATAACCAATCCATTCCTAATATCACATCCAATCCTTGGGATTCCAAAACTATTAGGTCCGAGGGAAATACATAGTTTCCAATCCTTAATGGCGGTCGATCGCACCATATACTTGCCATATATTCCGCTCGGTGAGGTTACTAGCATGGGTGACCTAAGGGCTTGGGTTGGTAATTTATACTTATCCACAAATCCCCTTGATATGTATGAATGCGATGCACCGTATCAAAAGAACAACCGCAAGAAATGTCTTAACCAAAAACTTACCTATTATCGCTATTCTGGCCGAAGCTTCAACCTCCTCCACGGTAACGTGGTTTACTTGTCCCCTGTTGAAAGGGTTCGGCTTCTTGCCTGAGCTTCCATTGCCATTACCATTTTGGGCTCCTGGACATTCATTTGCATAATGCCCAGTCTTACGGCACTTAAAACAAGTGATATGGCTCAGGTCTACCTTGGATGGTGTTGACGGGTTGGTGCGGTTTTGTCCATTGCTTCCTCCATTCCCGTTTCCATTCTTGGTGCCATTATGTGTTGGAAATATGCCCTAGAGGCAATAATAAAAGGATTATTATTATATTTCCTTGTTCATGATAATTGTCTTTTATTCATGCTATAATTGTATTATCCGGAAATCGTAATACATGTGTGAATACATAGACCACAACATGTCCCTAGTGAGCCTCTAGTTGACTAGCTCGTTGGTCAATGATAGTCACAGCTTTCGACTATGGACATTGGATGTCATTGACAACGGGATCACATCATTAGGGGAATGATGTGATGGACAAGACCCAATCCTAAGCATAGCACAAGATCGTGTAGTTCGTTTTGCTAGAGCTTTTTCAATGTCAAGTATCTCTTCCTTAGACCATGAGATCGTGTAACTCCCGGATACCGTAGGAGTGCTTTGGGTGTACCAAACGTCACAACGTAATCGGGTGACTATAAAGGTGCACTCTGGTATCTCCGAAAGTGTCTGTTGGGTTGACACGGATCGAGACTGGATTTGTCACTCCGCATGACGGAGAGGTATCTCTGGGCCCACTCGGTAATGCATCATCATAATGAGCTCAAAGTGACCAAGTGTTTGGTCACGGGATCATGCATTACGATGCGAGTAAAGTGACTTGGTAACGAGATTGAACGAGGTATTGGGATACCGACGATCGAGTCTCGGGCTTGTAACGTACCGATTGACAAAGGGAATAGTATACAGGGTTGCTTGAATTCTCGACATCGTGGTTCATCCGATGACATCATTGAGGAGCATGTGGGAGCCAACATGGGTATCTAGATCCCGCTGTTGGTTATTGACCTGAGAGCCGTCTCGGTCATGTCTGCATGTCTCCCGAACCCGTAGGGTCTACACACTTAAGGTTCGGTGACGCTAGGGTTATTAGGAAGACTTGTATGTGATTACCGAATGTTGTTCGGAGTCCCGGATGAGATCTCGGACGTCACGAGGAGTTCCGGAATAGTCCGGAGGTAAAGATTTATATATGGGAAGTTGTCATAAGGACTGGAAGGTTTCGGGGCTTATCGGTATTGTACGGGGCCACCTAAGGGGTTCCGGGGTCCACCGAGGGGGCCACCTCCTGGGGGCCACATGGGCTGCATGGGGCAGGAGCCAGCCTCGGAGGGCTGGGCGCCTGGGCCCATGCGCCTAGGGTTGGGGGAACCCTAGAGGGGCGCTTGCTTGGGGGGCAAGTCCCCCTCACGGCCGCCGCCTCTAGATCCCATCTAGAGGGGCCGGCCCCCCCTTGCCCCTTCCCCTATAAATAGAGGGTGAGGGGAGGGCTGAACACCTAAGCCAAGGCGCAACCCCTCCCCTCCCCAACACCTCTCCTCCTCCATACGTGCTTGGCGAAGCCCCAGCCGAGATCTTGCACACCAACAACACCACGCCGTCGTGCTGCCGTTGGAGCTGTCTTCCTCAACCTCTCCTTCCTCCTTGCTGGATCAAGACGGAGGAGACGTCGTCCGTACCGTACGTGTGTTGAACGCGGAGGTGCTGTCCATTCAGCACTTGGTCATCGGTGATCTGAATCACGGCGAGTACGACTCCATCATCACCATCCCCTTGAACGCTTCCGCACTCGATCTACAAGTGGTATGTAGATGCAAACTCACTCCCTTGACTCGTTGCTTAGATGAACTCATAGATGGATCTTGGTGAAACCGTAGGAAAAATTTTAATTTTCTCGCAACGTTCCCCAACATGGCATCATGAGCTAGGTCTATGCGTAGTTCTCTATTGCACGAGTAGAACACAATTTGGTTGTGGGCGTAGATCTTGTCAACTTGCTTGCCGCTACTAGTCTTATCTTGCTTCAGCGGTATTGTGGGATGAAGCGGCCGGACCAACCTTACACGTGACGCTTACGTGAGACCGGTTCCACCGATCGACATGCACTAGTTGCATAAGGTGGCTGGCGGGTGTCTGTCTCTCCCACTTTAGTTGGAGCGGATTCGATGAAAAGGGTCCTTATGAAGGGTAAATAGAAGTTGACAAAATCACGTTGTGGTTATTCGTAGGTAAGAAAACGTTCTTGCTAGAACCCAATTGCAGCCACGTAAAAGATGCAACAACAATTAGAGGACGTCTAACTTGTTTTTGCAGCAATTGTCATATGATGTGATATGTCCAGAAGTTGTGATGAATGATGAATGACATATTGTGATGTATGAGATCATGTTCTTGTAATAGGAATCACGACTTGCATGTGGATGAGTATGACAACCGGCAGGAGCCATAGGAGTTGTCTTTATTTTTGTATGACCTGCGTGTCATTGAAGAATGCCATGTAAATTACTTTACTTTATTGCTAAACACGTTAGCCATAGAAGTAGAAGTAGTCGTTGGCGTGACAACTTCATGAAGACACGATGATGGAGATCATGATGATGGAGATCATGGTGTCATGCCGGTGACAAGATGATCATGGAGCCCGAAGATGGAGATCAATGGAGCTATATGATATTGGCCATATCATGTCACTACTATATAATTGCATGTGATGTTTATTATGTTTATGCATCTTGTTTACTTAGAACAACGGTAGTAAATAAGATGATCCCTTACAACAATATCAAGAAGTGTTCTCCCTAACTGCGGCGCTGTTGCTAAAGTTCGTTGCTTCAAGCACCACGTGATGATCGGGTGATAGATCCTTACGCTCACATACAACGGGTGTAAGAAAGTTTTACACATGCAAAACACTTAGGGTTAACTTGACGAGCCTAGCATGTATGCACATGGCCTCGGAACACGGAGACCGAAAGGTCGAACACGAGTCGTATGGAAGATACGATCAACATGAAGATGTTCACCGACGATGACTAGTCCGTCTCACATGATGATCGGACACGGCCTAGTCGACTCGGATCGTGTAACACTTAGATGACTAGAGGGATGTCTAATTTGAGTGGGAGTTCATTAAGATAATTTGATTAGATGAACTTAATTATCATGAACTTAGTCTAAAACCTTTGCAAATATGTCTTGTAGATCAAATGGCCAATGCTCATGTCAACCTGAACTTCAACGCTGCTCCTAGAGAAAACCAAGCTAGAAGATGATGGCAGCAACTATACGGGCTGGGTCCGAACCCGAGGATCATCCTCATAGCTGCCAGAAACAATATGTCCTAGAAGGACCGCTAGGTGACGCCTCCGTCTGCAGAACCAAGACATTATGAATGCTTGGCAAGATCGTCTTGATGATTACTCCCTCGTTCGATGCGGCATGCTTTACATCTTAGAACCGGGGCTCCAAAAGCGTTTTGAGCAACACGGAGCATATGAGATGTTCAAGAGCTGAAACTAGTTTTCCAAGCTCATGCCCGGTCGAGAGATATGAAGTCTCCGACAAGTTCTATAGTTGTAAGATGGAGGAAAATAGTTACAAGTGAGCATATACTCAAAATGTCAGGTTGCACAACCGCTGTCCTACTGGACATTAACCTCCGGATGAGGCGGTCATTGACAGAATCCTTGATCGCTCCCACCAAGCTACAAGAGCTTTGTGATGAACTACAATATGCAGGGGATGATGAAGACCATTCCTGAAGTATTTTCAATGCTGAAATCAGCAGAGGTTGAAATCAAGAAAGAACATCAAGTGTTGATGGTCAATAAGACATTAAGACCACTAAGTTCAAGAAGGGCAAGGGTAAGAAGAACTTCAAGAAGGACGGCAAAGATGTTGCCGCGCCCGGTAAGCCAGCTGCCGGGAAGAAGTCAAAGAATGGACCCAAGCACGAACCGGGTGCTTTTATTGCAAGGGAAGGGTCATCGAAGCGGAACTGCCCCAAATACTTAGCGGATAAGAAGGCCGGCAACACTAAAGGTATATTTGATATACATGTAATTGATGTGTACCTTACCACTCGTAGTAACTCCCGGTATTTGATACCGTGCCGTTGCTCATATTTGTAACTCACAGCAGGAGCTACGGAATAAGCGGAGATGGCGAAGGACGAGGTGACGATGCGCGTCGAGAATGGTTCCAAGGTCGATGTGATCGCTGCCGGCACGCTACCTCTACATTTACCTACGGGATTAGTTATAAACCTTAATAATTGTTATTTGGTGCCAAGTTTGAGCATGAACATTGTATCCGGATCTCGTTTGATACGAGATGGCTACTCATTTAAATCCGAGAATAATGGTTGTTCTATTTATATGAGAGATATGTTTTATGGTCATGCCCCTATGGTTAATGGTTTATTCTTAATGAATCTCGGCGTAGTGTTACACATATTCATAGCGTGAATACCAAAAGATGTAAAGTTGATAACGATAGTCCCACATACTTGTGGTACTGCCGCCTTGGTCACATTGGTGTCAAGCGCATGAAGAAGCTCCATGGATGGACTTTTAGAGTCTCTCGATTATGAATCATTTGACACATGTGAACCATGCCTCATGGGCAAGATGACCAAGACTCCGTTCTTCGGAACAATGGAGCGAGCAACCAACTTATTGGAAATCATACATACCGATGTGTGCGGTCCAATGAGCGTTGAGGCTCGCGGAGGATATCGTTATGTTCTCACTCTCACTGATGACTTGAGTAGATATGGGTATGTCTACTTAATGAAACACAAGTCTGAGACCTTTGAAAAGTTCAAGGAATTGCAGAATGAGGTAGAGAATCAACGTGACCGAAAGATAAAATTCCTACGATCAGATCATGGAGGAGAATACTTAAGTCACGAATTTGGTACACACTTAAGGAAATGTGGAATCGTTTCACAACTCACGCCGCCTGGAACACCTCAACAGAACGGTGTGTCCGAACGTCGTAATCGCACTCTATTGGATATGGTGCGGTCTATGATGTCTCTTACCGATTTACCGCTATCATTTTGGGGATACGCTCTAGAGACAGCTGCATTCACTCTAAATAGGGCACCGTCTAAATCCGTTGAGACGACACCGTATGAATTATGGTTTGGAAAGAAACCTAAACTGTTGTTTCTAAAAGTTTGGGGATGCGATGCTTATGTCAAGAAACTTCACCAAAAAGCTCGAACCCAAGTCGAAAAATGCGTCTTCATAGGATACCCTAAGGAAACCATTGGGTATACCTTCTACTTAAGATTCGAGGGCAAGATCTTTGTTGCCAAGAACGGATCCTTTCTGGAAAAGGAGTTTCTCTCGAAAGAAGTAAGTGGGAGGAAAGTAGAACTCGATGAAGTACTACCTCTTGAACGGGATAGTAGTGCAGCTCAGGAAAATGTTCTTGTGATGCCTACACCAACTGAAGAGGAAAATAATGATGATGATCAAGGTACTTGGATCAAATTGCTACCGAACTTCAGAGGTCCACTAGGACACGCTCCGCACTGTGAGTGGTACGGCAACCCTGTCCTGGAAATCATGTTGTTAGACATCGGTGAACCTTCGAACTATGAAGAAGCGATGGCGGGCCCAGATTCCAACAAATGGCTTGAAGCCATGCAATCCGAGATAGGATCCATGTATGAAAACAAAGTATGGACTTTGACAGACTTGCCCGATGATCGGCGAGCGATAGAAAACAAATGGATCTTTAAGAAGAAGACGGACGTGGATGGTAATGTCACCATCTATAAAGCTCGACTTGTCGCTAAGGGTTCTCGACAAGTTCAAGGGATTGACTACGATGAGACTTTCTCTCCCGTAGCGAAGCTTAAGTCCGTCCGAATCATGTTAGCAATTGGCGCATACTATGATTATGAGATATGGCAGATGGACGTCAAAACAGCGTTCCTTAATGGTTATCTTAAGGAAGAGCTGTATATGATGCAGCCGGAAGGTTTTGTCGATCCTAAGAATGCTAACAAAGTATGCAAGCTCCAGCGATCCATTTATGGGCTGGTGCAAGCATCTCGGAGTTGGAACATTCGCTTTGATGAGATGATCAAAGCGTTTGGGTTTATGCAGACTTATGGAGAAGCTGCGTTTACAAGAAAGTGAGTGGGAGCTCTGTAGCATTTCTCATATTATATGTAGATGACATACTTTTGATGGGAAATGATATAGAACTCTTGGACAGCATTAAGGCCTACTTGAATAAAAGTTTTTCAATGAAGGACCTTGGAGAAGCTGCTTATATATTAGGCATCAAGATCTATAGAGATAGATCGAGACGCCTCATAGGTCTTTCACAAAGCACATACCTTGATAAGATTTTGAAGAAGTTCAAAATGGATCAGTCCAAGAAAGGGTTCTTGCTGTCTTTGCAAGGTGTGAGATTGAGCTCCGCTCAATATCCGACCACGACAAAAGATAAAGAAGAGATGAGCGTCATCCCCTATGCCTCGCCATAGGATCTATTATGTATGCCATGCTGTGTACTGCACCTGATGTAAACCTTGCCGTAAGTTTGGTAGGAAGGTACCAAAGTAATCCCGCAAGGAACACCGGACAGCGGTCAAGAATATCTGAAGTACCGAAAAGGACAAAGGACATGTTTCGCTTATGGAGGTGACGAAGAGCTCGTCGTAAAGGGTTATGTTGACGCTTAGCTTCGACACGCATCCGGATGACTCTAAGTCACAAACCGGATACGTGTATATGTTGAATGGTGAAGCGATGGCTGGTGCGGTACCAGCGAGCATCGTGGCGGGATCTACATGTGAAGCGGAGTACATGGCAGCCTCGGAGGCAGCGCATGAAGAAATTTGGGTGAAGGAGTTCATCACCGACCTAGGAGTCATACCCAATGCGTCGGGGCCGATCAAACTCTTCTGTGACAACACTGGAGCTATTGCCCTTGCCAAGGAGCCCAGGTTTCACAAGAAGACCAGGCACATCAAGCGTCGCTTCAACTCCATCCGTGAAAATGTTCAAGATGGAGACATAGAAATTTGCAAAGTACATACGGATCTGAATGTCGCAGATCCGTTGACTAAACCTCTTCCGCGAGCAAAACATGATCAACACCAGAACTCTATGGGTGTTCGATTCATCACAATGTAACTAGATTATTGACTCTAGTGCAAGTGGGAGACTGTTGGAAATATGCCCTAGAGGCAATAATAAAAGGATTATTATTATATTTCCTTGTTCATGATAATTGTCTTTTATTCATGCTATAATTGTATTATCCGGAAATCGTAATACACGTGTGAATACATAGACCACAACATGTCCCTAGTGAGCCTCTAGTTGACTAGCTCGTTGGTCAACGGATAGTCACTTTTCGACTATGGACATTGGATGTCATTGACAACGGGATCACATCATTAGGGGAATGATGTGATGGACAAGACCCAATCCTAAGCATAGCACAAGATCGTGTAGTTCGTTTTGCTAGAGCTTTTTTAATGTAAAGTATCTCTTCCTTAGACCATGAGATCGTGTAACTCCCGAATACCGTAGGAGTGCTTTGGGTGTACCAAACGTCACAACAATCGGGTGACTATAAAGGTGCACTACAGGTATCTCCGAAAGTGTCTATTGGGTTGACACGGATCGAGACTGGATTTGTCACTCTGCATGACAGAGAGGTATCTACTGGGCCCACTTTCGGTAATGCATCATCATAATGAGCTCAAAGTGACCAAGTGTTTGGTCACGGGATCATGCATTACTGACGAGTAAAGTGACTTGCCGTAACGAGATTGAACGAGGTATTGGGATACCGACGATCGAGTCTCGGGCTTGTAACGCATCGATTGACAAAGGGAATAGTATACAGGGTTGCTTGAATCCTCGACATCGTGGTTCATCCGATGACATCATCGAGGAGCATGTGGGAGCCAACATGGGTATCTAGATCCCGCTGTTGGTTATTGACCTGAGAGCCGTCTCGGTCATGTCGCATGTCTCCAACCCGTAGGGTCTACACACTTAAGGTCCCGTGACGCTAGGGTTATTAGGAAGACTTGTATGTGATTATTGTTCTGAGTCCCTGATGAGATCCCGGACGTCACGAGGAGTTCCTAATAGTCCGGAGGTAAAGATTTATATATGGGAAGTTGTCATAAGGACAGGAAGGTTTCGGGCTTATCGGTATTGTACCGGGGCCACCGGAAGGGTTCCGGGTCCACCGAGGGGCCACCTCCCGGGGGCCACATGGGCTGCATGGGGCAGGAGCCAGCCTCGGAGGGCTGGGCGCCTGGGCCCATGCGCCTAGGGTTGGGGAACCCTAGAGGCGCCTTGCTTGGGGGCAAGTCCCTCCTGCCGCCGCCTCTAGATCCCATCTAGAGGCCCCCCTGCCCCTTCCCTATAAATAGAGGGGTGAGGGAGGGCTGAACACCTAAGCCAAGGCGCAGCCCTCCCTCCCAACACCTCTCCTCCTCCGCACGTGCTTGGCGAAGCCTCGCCGAGATCACGCACCAACAACACCACACCGTCCGCTGCTTGAGCTGTCTTCCTCAACCTCTCCTTCCTCCTTGCTGGATCAAGACGGAGGAGACGTCGTCCGCACTGCACGTGTGTTGAACGCGGAGGTGCTGTCCGCTCAGCACTTGGTCATCGGTGATCCGAATCACGGTAGTACGACTCCATCATCACCATCCCCTTGAACGCTTCCGCACTCGATCTACAAATGGTATGTAGATGCAAACTCACTCCCTTGACTCGTTGCTTAGATGAAATCATAGATGGATCTTGGTGAAACCGTAGGAAAAATTTTAATTTTCTGCAACGTTCGCCAACATTATGGTTGTGCGAGCTACCTCCTCCATGAGTATGCTGAAATTGCCCTCCTGGCTTCGGGGTAAAGCGAAGTTTCTGCTGAGCTCCAGAGTTATACTTCCCCTGTCCATACTTCCTCTTGCGATTGTCTATCTGCTGCTGCTTCCCTTCAATCATAAGAGCACGATCTACTAACTCCTGGTAGTTATTGAAGGTGGCTACCATCAACTGCATGCTCAGCTCATCGTTCAGTCCCTCTAGAAACTTCTCCTGCTTAGCTACGTCCGTAGTAACGTCATCTGGGGCATAACGTGCTAGCTTACTAAAGTCATCCACATACTGGCCAACTGTCCGTCCTCCTTGGCGCAAGTTGCAAAACTCACGCTTCTTCATGGGCATAGCTCCTGCTGAAACATGGGCAATCTGAAAGCTTGTTGGCCGATCCCATGTGGCGGTGTCTCAAGGTGGTAAGTGGTCGTAAAATTCTCCCACCATGCCGCTGCGGGTCCTTCAAGTTGATGTGCGGAAAATTTCACCTTTTTCCCTTCAGACATCCCGCAGTGGTCAACTCCTCCCTACTTTGCGGAGCCAATCATCTCGCAACAATCGGCTCGGTGCTACTGGAAAACACCGGATTCAAATTTTAAGAAACGGGTCAAATGGTCAACAGGTGATGGTGGCGGTGGGTTGTTGTTGTTGTTGTTGTTGTTGTTGTTGTTGTTGTTGTTGTTGTTGTTGTTGTTGTTGTTGTTGTTGTTGTTGTTGTTGTTGTTGTTGTTGTTGTTGTTGTTGTTGTTGTTGTTGTTGTTGTTGTTGTTGTTGTTGTTGTTGTTGTTGTTGTTGTTGTTGTTGTTGTTGTTGTTGTTGTTGTTGTTGTTGTTGTTGTTGTTGTTGTTGTTGTTGTTGTTGTTGTTGTTGTTGTTGTTGTTGTTGTTGTTGTTGTTGTTGTTGTTGTTGTTGTTGTTGCCTTGGTTCTGTACCAATGTTTGAATCAAGTCATTCTGCTGCTGAATCAACTGAGTGATCTCCGGCGGGAAAACAAATCCGGGGTCGCGTCTCGGAGGCATCTGAGGGTTTATTAGAAAAAGACGAGAGTTAAGAATAGAATGAGGTCTAGGGAGAAAACACTACCCATATGCACATGAGACAAAAACACACAAAATCACTCCAATCAATTCAAACAAGGGCATACAACGGTCTAACTATCGTTACAAAGTGCTGGAACTAAAACTAATTTTTTAATGGGGGAATCTACTACTGTTATGGTGGTCAACTAGAAAAACTGCTCCGATGAAGACTCCATGATATCTGCTCCAGCTTCATCTTTGAAGTCATCATCACTAGGATTGGAATCGGTGTCGTCGATGATGATGTAGTTCTCTGGACAGGTGCAATCTTCATCTTCTCCTCTGGGTGCTGAATTTCCCATGAGTTCTTCAATCTTCTCCTTAAGATCGCCGTTTTGTCTCACTAGAGCTACATTCTCCTCCATGTAGTCCTGCGAGTGGCCTTCGCTTTTCCTTCTAGTTCGATAATCTTGGCTTTTGCTGTCTTCAACTCCATCATGTCTCACAAGACATCCGGTTCTCCTCAAGGCCGAATGTGCTGATTTAACTCTTGGATGAAAGTCGCAATGGATCGATCCTTCTTAGTGCCAACTATCTCCCATTGTTCATCTCGGCAGCCGCAACTGGTAGATAGTATCCTTGAGGTCTTCTTTGTAAACTTCTCCAATGCGTCCCATGGTTATGTGAGCTGCCATGCTCTTTCCTGCACTCCAAGTTGGTGCATTAAAACACACTCTATGGGCTCCGTGGATAGGCAAACGTCCTTCCGGAACTTGAGCTTGAATCTTCCATTTCTTCTTCGGGTAAAGTGGAATTGTAGGTCCCGTGAAGCTTGGTATTCGATGTTCAGTACTTAGTGACTTCCTTCGTGTCGCCCAAAGGGTGTATCCTCATCCGGCTGGGTGAACTTGATCCTCGCCTAGTCATCCTAAAAGAGTAGAAAAGATGAGGAGTTAGAAATGAGAAGAGAGTAGTGATCTAGGGCTTTAGCTTAATGGTCGTGTCCTATAGTCAGCGTGTGCTCTGATACCATCTTTGTAGCGACCAGACCTCAAACAGTCTGATCTCCGTGCTCAAGTGTCATCCCTGGATCAGTAATGCTGACACCACACAGTACTCGAAGGATTTATAACAGAGTAGCAATCACACACTTATTACATCGAATGTCTCAAGAGAGAACTTAACAAAATAAATATGGCTTAAGGCCATCTAATAACGATAACATCGGAAGGCTTGGAAGAATAAGCGAGTCCATCAACTCCAACGGCATCACTGAGTATAGAACCACGACCTAAGCACCTTACTCGTCGTCTGAAAAGTCTACAAGATGAAATGTTGCAGCCCGAAAACGGGTCAGCACATGGAATATGCTGGCAAATTAACACATAGAGAATAATGAAAGAGTAAGCCTATACTACATGCATATATGGCTGGTGGAAGCTCTATGGTTACAGTTTTTGCGTAAAGCCAATTTTTCCCTACTGCAAAGGAATAAATTTATTTAACTATCATGGTGGTTGTTGAACATTGAGAATGGTTGATGACATCCTCAATCCCAATTAAAAGTACTCATTAACAACCCAACAATATTATTTAGAGTAACATGATGAGATTCACATGATAATCCAAGTACTAGATACTCAAGATGTCCATAATCGGGGACACGGCTAACCATGATTAGTTTATACACTCTGCAGAGGTTTGTGCACTTTTCCCCACAAGACTCGATCTCCTCCGTTTGATTTCTCGCACTACAAGGTGTTTGAGAAACGGATGACCGAGACATAGTCTTTTAGAAGCGCTAGCACCTTACATGTGGGTAGACCGTACCAACCTACAACTCCTACATCAGCTAGTCTACCCGTAAGAATTCGCACAACTTAGTCAACTATGCTAGAGCCCATAGTAGCATGTGGCTGCACACGGAAGTTTCTAGCATGAATAATCTCATGATCCCTTTGAGCCTGGGTGGCGGTTCGAAGAAAAACAGGCAAGTCCTGATGGAAACCAGATGCCTCAATCCACCCAGATGTGTGTTTAAGTTGCCACCTTAAATAAACCATTAATTTAACAATCTCACATACATCATGGATACACTCACCCAATCCACGCCTACTAGCATAGCATGGCATAATAAGCAAACGAGAAGTAACTCCCAAAGGTTTGAATATAAATCGTGTAATTGGTACTACCTCATCTACTTCCCATCCCACAATTTAATTAGATCCTAATCATGCAATGTTTGAGGATTGATCTAATGCAATAAAACTGGGGAGTAGAAAAGAGTATGATCAAAGTGTTAGTTGCCTTGCTGATGATCTGCGAAACGTAAAGACTCGAAGTAACAGGCGGCGCACTACGGGTATTCTATCGCAGACAAACAAACAATCATACAATAAGTACTCATCTAATGCACAGGTAAAACTCAAGTAGAAGATCTAACCAGATAGTTCAACTTAAGAACTCCGGTTTGCAAAAAAAATCAAATCAAACGAAGCAACGGAGTCAAACGGCGAAAGAAAACAGCTCCGTTTTACTAATCTGGATCTAAGTCAAATTTCACAGAAGCAAAAACTTGTTTAAGTTGGTTATTCGGAAAAAGGGTTTCGAGACGAAACTCCAGACACTTGAATCGCCTGTTCCGATAAACGAGCGAAAAGTTATACTAAAAGAAAATCGGATCAAAAATCGTGATCAAAAAAATCGCGGATTAAATCCAAGAAAAAGAAAAAAACGACGAACGGGTTAACGAACGAACGTTCGTTAACTAAACTAATCTGACGAACGCGTTCGTTAAAAACGAACGAACGAGCGAACGTTCGCTAAATAACCTAAACCGAAAAAAAACCGAAACAAAAAAACCGAAGAAAACCGTTCGGTTTTTTAAAAAAAACCGAAGGCCTGGAAGTCGAGGCGCGGCGAACCTCGGCGGCGGGTCCCATGGTGGCGGGCGGGCGCATGGCGGCGTGGGCGCTTAGGGTTTGGGAGGCTGGGCGGCTGGGCCTCGGTGGCCTCCCCGGCTTATAAAACCACCTCGGGCCGGAGTCCCGGGCGGACACGGCCCGTAGGTCGGTTGCGCGTTTTTTTAAATAATTCCGCTCAGAAAAGAAATAAAAAGAAATAGTAAACGGACTCCACAAATTCCGAAATAAATTTTTCCCGGCTTCTAAAATCAAGCCGGACAAGATGAACATTTATTTGGGGCCTAAATGCAATTTTTAAAAACACACATTTTTCCTAAATTCAAATAAAATGGCGAAAAACTCCAAAATAAAATCTTATTTGATTTTATTATTAAATCCTCATTATTTCTTTATTTTGGGAAAGTCATTTTATTCCCTCTCATATTTTTGTAATAGAAATAATTGAAGATAAAATAATTAAAATCAAATGATCCTATTTTCAAAATTTGAGAAAACTCAAATATGAAAATAACGAAATCCCCAACTCTCTCAGTGGGTCCTTGAGTTGTGTAGAATTTCTAGGATCGAGCAAAAAATGCAACAAAAATATGATATGCAATGATGCTCTATGTATAACATTCCAAATTGAAAATTTGGGATGTTACACTATTCGGGTGTCACAGTAGCTTTTTTTTTTTGCTTTTTTGTGAAATGAAATAATCTTGTACTGCAATCATGTCTGACAATGTCTGTCTAAGGACCCCTATATGTCGAACATGATTATTATTTAACCACTAGAATATCTATGCCCCGGTTGTGACGCATGAGCATTGTTAACCTTGTAGTTGTTATGGTATTTTTATATGTGGAAACAAAATCATGTCGAGGAGACCGAAGGAGGGTCAAAAGCTCTACCGAACCCTAGCAACCTCCACACTCAAACTCTCCACCACCGTTGCTTTCTCCCCTCTTCCCCCCGCTCTGATCCAACCGTCCCGTGACTCTGCCCCATTCGATAGGTGGTGGTGAGGGTGAATGTCTTTCTAGAGATCGATATGGTGGTGGGTTTGCTGCAAAAAAAGTGGTGGGGTTTTCTCCTTTGGTGGTGCGACCCGCAAAAGTCCTCTTCTAGGGTGGCAGCCATTACACATAGGCGGTGGGTAGCGTTTCGGCCATGTGGACGGTGGCGACTAGGGTCAATCTCTTTCCAGATATCGATATGGGGTTGGGCCCGCTACCAAAAGAGTGTTGTGGTTTTCTTCTCTGGTGTTGTAGTGATACGCGAAAGTCCTCTTCTAGGGCGGCAACCATTGGCACAAAGGCGGTGTGAAGCATTTCGGCCGTGTGGATAGTGGCGGCGAGGGTCGGTCTCCTTTTAGAGATCAAGATGGTGTTGGGCCCGCTAGCAGAAGAGTGGTGGGTTTTTCTTCTCTAGTGGTTTAGCGACCTATAAAAGTCCTCTCCTAGGGCGACATCAATTTGCACACATGCGGTGGGCATTGTTTTACCATGTGGACAATCGAGGCGAGGGTCAATCTTCTTCCATAGATTGAGATGGTGGTGGGCCCACTACCAAAGACCGGTGGAGTTTTCTTCCCTGGTGGTGTAACAACACACTAAAGTCTTCTTGTAGGGCGGCAGGCATTGGCACACAGACGGGTGGGCAACTTTTGAGCCATGCGGATGGTGGGGCGTCACATAATTGTGTCATGGTAACAGCCAGTGTGGATAATAGGGGTGTCATAGGTGGCAGTTCGACACCGTCGCTCGAGCATGCTATGTCAAACCATTATTATCTCTTCACTCACCGGAACCAACTCACCGGAACCAATGGATATAATTCAACGCTTACCGTGTAGATTAGCCATGTTTGCTAACCATCACTATACATTAGTGAAATCTTCCATACTACATGGAAACATTTTTTGATTTTAAGAACCATTACTACAAGGTAGTCGTTAACCATGTTAAGATAATTTTGTGCACAAAAACGATCTTCTTTGGAAGGACCGCTGGCTTACGGATAACGTGACGCCTTGTCCGAGTAGGAATGACTAAGTATAGTGTGACTGCATAATGCATGGCAATGATTTGTGACTATCATTGTAGACTCTTAGTCGTGTCGCTGGAGCATGCACGCTGCAATCAAGTAGTGGTGATTTGTCTTCTCCCCAGTTCATCGACAAGGCCCGGACTGTTGAATGTCTGATGACATAATTAGGTTAGATGCCGACATTGTTTTTTTTAAGATCTAGGATGATTAGTGCATGATCCAGAGGACTTTTTGTGATGGCATGTGAGGACCATCTTCAATGGACATCCTGGCAGATTCAGACAAAGTCACGGGTGGCGCAACTCTTTGACGACAATGGCGCAATCGCATAGCCTGTTGAAGGTTTGGCGTGAAAGAATGGTGACATTTCATAGGTTCCTTTTTTCACCTTTGTCATGGATATGTCATTTGTTATCCACTCCATGTACGCATGATGCTCTGACCTTGTTGTCTTGCATGTATCTTCTATATCTAAATTGCTAGCTCTCTACTAACATATTTCTATTAACATGCACATATGCCATCTCAGCGTGCAAACATGCATGAAAAATGCCCATCTCAACATGTAAATATGCAGTCACTTCAGTGACATCCGATAAAATCAACCAAATATGCATGAGAAAAGACTCAACTCAATAATTAAATATTGTAAATCATATGTATTTCAAACTCCAGTTATTATATTTTAATTTAATTAATATTTCACACAACTAAATCTATTAAAAAATGTCGTATTTGAAATTTCACTTCTTATTTTATCAACTCAATAATTAAACATAGTAAACCATGTGTATTTCAAAATTTAGTTCTCATATCATAATTTTAATTTTCTATTTCATACAATTAATTTAATTTAAAACTTTTGTTCCATACAAATAAATTGAATCAAAATACATCCCAATCAGTTTTCACTGTGACGTGCAGGGTATCATCTAGTTTGTAATAAAACCATATATAGATGTATGCATCTAAGATTGCAAAGATAAGGAAAAAATAAGAAGTTTCCGCCAAAAAAAAGAAAAATAAGAAGAAAAGGAAAACATGACAAGAGGTTAGGAGCAGTGGGCGCTAAATAAAGAAAAGGGGACGGCCCATGTGGCCAGGTTTGGGCTCTAGGGTTTGCAGCGGACGGGCAGAGAGGAGGGCCGTCCGTAGCAAAGCCATCCAACGGCCACCGTGTGTTGTTTGTTGGAGAGGCACTAGTCTGTTCCCTCCGCCGCCGCCGAGCCAGTCCATTCCCCTTCTTCCTTCTCCCCGCTCCCACTCCATTTCTTCCGCCATCTATCTTGCCGGAGGGCACTTCGTCTCCGTCTCCGTCTCGTGGTTGTTCATGAATCCGGTTCCGACTACAACCTGATTCTTGGGCCTTACCACTCCTCTCATCTCAATAAATACCAATAGCACTTCTCCCTTAGGAGTACGCCTGTGTGAGATACCACAAGATCCACCATGTCGCTGAAACCCTATCACGAAGAATCACTGCGTCCTCCGGCCACGGAAGATGCGGCGGCGGCGACGACGACTAAGTGGGACTGGGCGGAAGTCCTCCTCGACCACGTCGCGTACATGGCCGACAAGAAAAACCACACTTCCGCCCGCTGTCGATTCACCAGGAACCTGGACGGCAAGGAGGTGGATGTGCAGGTCACCTTCTGCTTCGCCAAGCCGCCTCGCGTCTCCCATTTCTGCTGCCACGCCTGCTTCCCCGACGACCACGGAGAAGAAGACACCTGCTTGTTCTTCCGCGAGCCTTTCGTGTTCGCCACGGACGATAACCTTGCCCTCATTACCCTCTGCATCGGGCTCGGCCGTCCCTCCCCCTTCGATACCAAGAAGAGCAAATACGAGTACCTCGTCTACCAGGCAGCATCCTCACCAGAGGGGAAGCCGGGACTCACCCGGATCCCGAAATTCCCCGCCCACATGTTGCCGACAACGGGATCCGACCGCATCCCTTCCAGTGCGATTGGTCTCGTGCGTTACCGCAGCAACATTTCCACCCATGCTCACCCCCACAAAGCCCCCTTCACGCCCCCGCTCCCATCCTCAGCCCTGCGGTCGCTCTTGCCCGCCCCCAAAGTTTCCCCTTTACGCCCCCCACCTCCATCCTCAGCCCCTCCGTCACCGCCTATTCAGACGCCCTGGCCAAGGGTGATGCTTGTGATGCCTACAGAATCGCAGCTCTTGCCTACGACTACTTCCATGACTCTAGCAATATCCTATATGGTCCATACTACATAACCTACGACTCCAAGGCCGAGGAATGGATCCGCAAGCCAGCTGCTATTCCACAGCCGCCACTACCATCGGACTACATCTGTGACATCGACATGGTCATCACCATCGGCTGGGTCGACCTCTGGAATGGCATGCTCCTCTCTGACGTGCTTGCAGACCACACACCCTGCAGACCGCTCCGCTATGTCTCCTTTCCAAAGCCGACGCAGCCGCAAAATTGGCTGCCTCTTGCCGTTGACATTGGATGCAACTTTCGGGACATTGTCCTTGTCAAAGAGACTGGCATCATCAGGCTCGTCGACCTACAGGTCCACGCCGACCCCAGCATCCCTTGCTCACAAACCCCTTGTGGCTGGACGGTGCTCACATGGACCTTGGAGGGGTTCCACGAGGGTTTGGATTTGGAAACCATGGGTGATTTGCATTTCCAGCCGGAGCATGAACTCCATTCTCGTGACATCTCTAGCTACAACTTGCCCCAGTCTCTCTTTGTTTCCAACCCCATTCTCAGCTCCAGCACAGATGGCGTTTTGTACCTCAGGACAAATGCGAGCAGTATAACCAACAGGGACTCGCGAGTGATCGCTGTTGACATCAAGCAAAAGCTGCTGCTGGATGTGCAGGAATTTGATATGCAAAGACCCAACAACTACATACGCACTGGCGTCTCCAGCTATCTCAAGCCTCCAAGTACCGTACCATCGCCTCCCTGTTAATGGTAAATATGCATCGGTATGCCCCCTTGTTCAAATTCGTTTGAGATGTAGACCATGACATGAGTTATAGTTTAAACATCTGAGGACAATCTGATGATTCAAAACTGACGCATTTAACTTGGCGGCCATAAGATTCCCTGTTAACAAATTTCCTTTTCTTAATGGATATTACTACTACATCTACTAACCCAGGTCGGTGTTAAAAAAAACCCTACTCCAGTCCGCTCCAATGTTTATATAGAACTAAAACATGGTTAGCACATTCCCCACCCACCACACCGCTAATTACTCTTACCCTCGCATCGCACGACCTCCCATGCCTCAAACCGCCCCATCGCGTTCCCCGGTGCCTCTCAGCCCCCACTCCTTCCCCGACGCTGATCCACCACCCCTGCGCCTCCAGCCGTGCCATGCTAGCACATTGCCGGAAAAAATTGGAATCCTTGTTCACCACTCACCGCCCCTTGGTCATCTGCCACCACAAGGGTCTGCGCCGCTTCGACTCCGGCTGTCTGATGCACAGAACCACGAGCCCCCACTACTGATGCGCCCTGTCCTATCTCTTGGTGCTGTCG
Source organism: Aegilops bicornis (assembly GCA_021605145.1). NCBI lineage: Eukaryota > Viridiplantae > Streptophyta > Magnoliopsida > Poales > Poaceae > Aegilops > Aegilops bicornis. The sequence goes on from CM038671.1 coordinate 124,666,748, forward strand.
ATGTGCCGATGCCAAGGCTGAGGCGGCCGCCGACGCGCCTGTCTTCTCGATGTTGCCCAAGCCTGTGACGGACTGGCGCCATGGCCGCCGCGACTCTCCCTATTGCATCGTTGAGGTCACCGATCACAACTCAATCAGGTGAACCTTTAATACCGCACTTTGGGCTGGGTCGGATCTTTTTGGTCTGCAATTTCGTCTACCAGCCAATCATTCTTCGGTTACTAGAAACATTTTTTAGCCCTCGTACTATCCCAGTTCGTCCTATGTGTGTTCTCTAGCCCTCATTCAGATTGCTTGATTGAACAAGAATCAGTTCCTATTTCTGGTGGACAGACAGATCAGTGTACTAGCAGATTACTAGCAGACGTATCTGTTGCTAGAACAAGAATGCAGTGCCCATTACCTTCAGGTTTACCTCCCTTTTTTTGTTGTGTTTTGCTGGTTGTATGTTTTGCTCCAATTTGGCATCCTCCTTAGCACAAAACAACACACAATTGGGTGCTTGTTCAAACAACACTTCTTTTGTAGAATTGAAAGCTGCTTGAAATGCACACCAAAATATTGGTTATCTTATCATGTGATCTGGAGCATGAAAATTATTCCCATATACTGGTAGATGAGGAAATGAGACATATTGTAAGAATGTGTTTGTTTATATCTGTATAGTTACAATGAGATTCATGTTTAGACCAAGGCAAATTAGAATTTCACCACATGCACAAGTTTGACAGGCTGAGAGATTTGAATTCACTAACCCTCATAAAAGTGTCTGTTCAGTGGGCCTCGTAGCTTCATGGAGTTTTTTCTCTGGAAACACTAGTTAATATTTGATCCTTGATGGTGATGTTATTTTCTTCCTATGTTGGACATGCCAGAAAAGCTTTTTAGACAAGAAACATTATCACTGTCTGATATCGTTACAAATAAATCTTTACCAAAATACATTTTGTCTTGCAGGTACCACTAGCTAATGGCAATGGTTTGCTCTGCTTGTAGCTGAGATGCCAATATTTTTTTTTTCTTACCCCATAGATTTGTCACCTACAATTAGGCCCACATGGATGGCCGTTTCACGAATGTATATATTTTACGCCTTCCACCCATGTTAAAAGGGGCACTTGTAAAATCCAGGCGGAAAGGAAACGAGAATGAAATGCATGTTATTTTTCCCGGGTGGATCTGAACAAAGCTGCCCAATTTTTTTGGATCTGAACGACCAACCAAGTAGTTGTTTCCCAGCCACACCTAATTATTTTACAGGTGTACATCTTATGCATGGAAATCGCTGCAAAACGGTAATCTAAGCGTGGCCTTAGGTAAATATTGTGTTGCACATTGCCCAACATTAATATACCTCTATATGTCTTACAAATATAAGACTGTTTTATTGATCAGTCTTACACCTAATGGGACAGGTCAAGGAGGAGGAAAAGGAGGCAGAGGCGCCTAAAGAGAAGGTTAACGTGAAGAAGGTCCCAAAGCATGTCCGGGAGATGCAGGAGGCTCTTGCGAAGAGGCAGGAAGCGGAGGAAGAATAAGGTATGAGAAAAAAGGGAGAGCAGCGTTTGAGAAAACAGGAGAGGAAGGCAGAGGAAGCAACAAAGAGGAAGGTAAAGGAGAAGCTGCTCAAGAAGAAGGTGGGAGGGTAAACGCCTTGTAGTTGCATTCTGAGTTGTGAGAATTTAGAAATTTTCAATGCCTTACAAGTAGGCTTTTCGTTACATTGTTTCCACGAATTATTGGATACATGAAGTTCTGTGGGTAACATGAATTACATTGCCTTCTCGTTTTTCCAGCTTTTTGTTTGGAATAAATATTCAGTACAGCCATTGCGCAAGTATACTGAGCAACAAATCAGCTTCTAAAGCATTCGTCCATTTTCCGTACTTAGTATAAAATGGTTCAGCCAGATTTATTTATTTTGAGGAAATTCCGTCAGATGATGACATACGATTAATATCTTGTTGTTCGGGAGGTTTCGTCTATTTGAATGCATGCTCTATAGTAAGTTGCCATATTCAACGGTACTACAACCTCCGCTATCTTGCTTAATGGGAGACCTGGCCCGTGGTTCCCGTGTCATCCCTATCACCCTACCTTTTCATCGTGATTGCTGACGTGCTACAGCGCATGATCACCCAGGCCTCGGCGACCGGCATGCGTTCTCACCCTCTCGATCACACCTTGTCGTGTCCGGGCATGCGTTCTCACCCTCTCGATCACACCTTGTCGTGTCCGGTCCTGCAGTACGCCGATGAAACGAAATTTTGCGTACTTTGTATAACGGGTTCAGTCAGATGATGACATGCAATTAATATCTTGTTGTTTCGGGAGGTTTCGTCTATTTGAAAATTGTTGTTTTCTTGCCAATGAAGATTAGCATGCTTGTGCGCATGCTCTATAGTAAGTTGCCATATTCAGATTGTTTGTTGGAACAGGACAATGAACTGCTCAAAGATAGCGATGATTCCTTGAGTCTATTATAAATGCCATTTTATTTTGATGTCTTTTTTTATGATAATATAATAATTGAGAAATAAAGAAGCATTCTGGTGTATCATATATTACCATACAAGCAGATATTTTTATTATATTTAGTCATTTCCTTTATGGTAGACATTTGTATTGTTTAACAATATTTTTTTGATCTGGACTTAATTTAGACATGCAAAGTGGGGACTTGGATGTCTGTCCACTCTAATCTGACTATGAAGTTTTGATTTTGATATTCGTCTCTTCCTCTACTAGACTTATAATACAAAATTACATTTGAATACATTAATTGAGTTTTGCCAAATTACCTATTGAAAGATCATGGAAGTCGGGGGGGGGGGGGGGGTGAATAGTGTTTTAAAATAATTACGGTTGAGGCTTGAACAAATGAAAAATAAAACTAACGTTTAATTTGTCAAGCACAAAACCTAAATCAACTAGGCTCACCTATGTGCACCAACAACTTATGCTAAGCAAGATAAACAACTAAGCAATATCAAGATATATAAGATTGTCATACTATGTGTTGGGGATATAACTACTAGGTATAACCCGCCCAGGAGAGGCGCCATTGGCGACTTAAAGATGAAGAGGCCCGGTAAGGTTCAAGAAGACATGAAGATGGCGGTTCATGGAATACGCCCATTGAAGGCCCAAGACCCGGAGGTGACTTGAGGCCCAAAGGTGTGAGCCGCCATATGTTAACTTGTCTTGTAAGGCAGGTTTAGTTAGAAACCAAGCCGGTTGCATTTGTATGAGCCGGCCGGACTCTGTAAGCCGTCGGGCATCAACCTGTATATAAAGGGGTGACTCGGCGGCAGGTTAACTCAAGAAACAATCAATCGAGAACTAGGTCAAGCGTAATCGCTCCGTGGTGATCGGAACCCAAGCAATACAATCTAAAGCAGGAGTAGGCTTTTACCTCATTGAGAAGGGCCGAACCTGGGTAAACTCTTTTTGTTCTTTGTCCCGTTCAACACCTTCAAGCTAACCTAGCTGCGATGGCTCCACACCTATGTCTTTCAGCTAGGACATCTGCCGTGTTAAGTCCACGACAGTTGGCGCCCACTGTGGGGCCAGCACACGGTGGTTTCGAATTCTTGAAGGGCAGCTTCTCAGGGATCAAGGGGTACGCCGTAGGCCGGATGACCAAGAGTCGTCGCGGCAAGATCTACATCGACGACGCAGGCTGGGGTCCCGAGGCCGATTCAATCGAATACGAATATCAGGTCCCCTTCGGCGGAATCCATGTTTTCATCGGCAAGATCGGCGAGTCGGAGCCTGAGCCAGACACCTGCACTGACATCATCGAGACGGCTCGGCGCGTGCGACCCGCCAAGGTTCAAACCGTCATGAAGCACACCTTTGTTGGTTTTATTCACGGGACGGGGCTTGAGGAAGGATCTGTGACCGGTGGAGAGACATCCATCTACTCTGATGATGAGTCCTCAACCGGTGAGACCAATTCCATGTATCAACTGCAAGACGACGGGCTTGGGGGCTATTTCAATGGCAACAGTATTTTCGAACCCCTATGAGCCGCCGAACAAAGTGGCGATCTTCATGGCTGGAACGCAACCAGTGCTGAATTCATCAACTGCTGCAGCTATGACTTCTAGCTCAATAGCCGCGGCAACAACCGCTGTCGGAGTAAATGACCACGTGTAGCCTTATCAGCCCCCATGGTGACGGTGTCCTGGACTAGGGGGTACTCACCACGTCGTCTCCCGATCAGTTAGATTAGGCCAAGGACTCCCATGGCCGTATACTCATGGACCAGTTCGGACAGCTGATGCATACACGAGGAAGATTCCACAAGACTTGGTGATCAAGACAAGGACTCCTCCCCACTGGCGTATTTGGCTAGGACTCTTGTTATCCTAGGCCTCTGGTACATTATATAAACCGAGGCTAGGCTAGTCGATAGATAGGCTAGATCGTTATGACATTACTCATCATACCTCTAAGGTTTAGACCACAACATATGATCTCGAGGTAGATCAACTCTTGTAACCCTATATTCATCAAGATTAATCAAGCAGGAAGTAGGGTATTACGGGCCCAAACCTGGGTAAACATCGTGTCCGCTGTCTCCTGTTACCCATCGATCCATGACACACAACTTGGGACCCCCTACCCGAGGTCTGCCGGTTTTGACACCGACAATGGTGCTTTCATTGAGAGTTCCGCTGTGTGATCGGCAAAGAATCAATGGCTCGACTGGAGATCAACTATGACGTCGGCTTCTTCGTCACCGGCTCGACTGGTCACCTTGGCTTGAACGAGGACTGCGCCCTACCTCCGGTCGTCATGTTCGGATGAGGGCCTTCATCAACATCAACTCTGATCTCTATCAAGATCATGGAGGAATCATCCATGAAGCTCGGAGGCTCAACGTCAACATTGCCCTCGGGCGTCCGTGGTGTTTTTCTGGACAGCGAACTTGTATCTGCCGCCACCGCCTCCTCAAGTGTCGTTTTAACGATTGCTTCGGTGGAATTGTGCGGAATTGAGTCTACGACAACCCTGGAAAATTTCGTCGAGTTCCGATGGAGGAATCTCTGGCAATCTACGATATACCGAAGCCCTGTCAAATCTGGATGAGTTTAGGGCGTGATCTCTAGAGACCAGCTCGGAGGTCCTTTGGAAGATCCAATCGTTCATCTGCTGCGGAATTCCCATATCTACCACCCCTCAAAATTTCAGCTCGATCCGACCGTCCGAACTCCAGGACCTTCCGATTAGTGCATCACTTTCGGATCTGTTTTCTGCGCGAGAACGAATCTGACCCGAATTCATCTTTTTTATGAACGGGATTTTGGACATCCTTTTTGAAGGAAGTTTTGTATGAGGTATTGTGTTTTGTTCCCAAACACATCCCGCTAATTTTAAAATCCTTTCCAATATGATCTTCACCATCGCGCCAGTGTCAAACCAGCCCAACAATGTTGCTCTACGGCTGCCGACCTGCGCTAGACACGTCGTCGCTTTGTTGAGCCGAGCACAACTTCTTCGGATCATCATCTCGGCAAGCCGAACAAGAGTTTGACATCGCGAAGGATAAATCTTCACCAACATCGTCGCCCCGCGGATTACACGGAGCGGGCACACCGACATCGCCGCATGGTCACTTCATCAAGCCAGCATTGGCCACGTCACAAGTTATGACCTGCATCGGCATGGCCGAACCGTTGCTTCATCGAGCCGATGTCCATCACACCGAACTACTGTAACACCTCGGCTGACATGGCAGCTGCAACATCTCCTTACCGACCTGCTCCGTCTCCTCGTCTGGACCGGGGGCTTCAACATCCCTTCATCGACCTACTCCGGAGACCTCAGCGTCGACCGACCAACTTTGTCACGTTAGCTGGATCGGGGGCTTTGCCTCGGCAATCCAACCTTTGCCAGCATCGCCATGCCGCCGCTCCATCGCTCACCAGGCAATGGGTGTGCGGATCAAGTCCCTATTTCGGGAGTAACCTATTTTCAGATTGCTACAACAGATAAACCAGGTGCTATTAATCCTAGTAATTTTTTCTCGCTTGGGTTTTTTTTCTGAAAAATTATTACTCTGGTTTGTTCCATCATATGTACACAGGTCTGTCAAATGATGGCCGCATTAACGATGGTTGCACGATGGTTCAGTCCGTTTCCTGTCCGTAGTTTGGCGAACGCCGCATCTAGAGCCCAGACCGCCCTGCAAATTCAGGCTTTGCCACGCCTTCACTGCATCACGCCGACGCCCTGCATTGACATTGGCTTCGGCGCCAGGCCACATCTCTTTAAATAAATTATTTTTGCATAAAGCAATTATGCAAGAATTATATATATATATATATATTATTTCCTGGACCGCACTGTTTTATGTGTGCAGGTAATCGATTTTGACTGCGTTACGTGGTCACTACTCCGGAGTGCCGAACTCCTTGCTCGGACACCTCAGACTTGGGGGCTGGGACCTCGGCCATGCCGAGGACTGCGAACCTTGTCGGATCTGTCACAGATCAATGGGCGTCTTCATCCCGCCACAAGCCCGAATCGCATCATCAACACCAAGCACATTAACCAGCTAAGTCGCTTTCATGCTCAAAGACTTTCAGTTCTAAATTTTGTTCGGTTCGACCAAGCATTATACTTTTTGGCAAAAAGTTGTTGTTGTCAAAATTCCTTGTCAAAACTTTGTTTGTGACACACAAATTCAAATACCCCGTTTATTTGGGGGCTTCCTTTATGAAGCCTTTCCTCTTGCATATGATTATACTTGTATGGCTTCCTTCCTTGTTTGTGTATTACGCCACAATATGCACCATATTGACTTAAGTGTTCCACAAACTTGGTTGCCTTGATCCTGTGTTTACCCCTACGTTCCCGATTGTTCGGCTAGGGAGTAAAGGGAGCACCTCTGCGATTGTCACGATCGGGTCATCCGAGCTCGGACCTCAGACTGGGTGAAGCCTAAACCTAGCACTCTTACTGTTTTCAATCATGGTCGGCACACAACGGAACTCATGAGTACAAAAAATCTATTGCACAAGTCTCATAGTAACAATGAGCAACCGAAGCAAGGTATCGGTGGGGGTACTATTTTCTTCGAAGATGCTTCTTACACTTCGTCAGTAATATAGCATAAGTTCCCTGAGCGCGCTTTGTCTGTTACAGCCTTATGGCATGATTGCCTGGTTATTGAAAATACCATCGATATTCTCGACAGGTGGAGTACATAACACTTTTCGGCCCTTGACTGAAGAGGGAGAAGCCGACGGTCGGTTAAGACGCGTTTAAAGTTTGGGTGAACACGGATATGATATAAGTACTTCGGTACATACAATCATTATACATAAAATTCTTTTACCCAAGTCACTTGGGGGCTCTTAAAATTTATATGAGCTGTTTTATAGTAAATGTGTTTTCTTCTTGGTCGTTGCAAAGTCTTTTTCTACCGCTCCTTTTTCGACTTGAGTGTATGGTCAATAGCCGGATAGCCTGTCTTCTCTCTAAAAGCCGCTCGAGTTTAGTTCGCTAAACTACCCTCGGAGAAGTACTCCGCCTTTGGGATAAGGAGCTTGAAGCCGTAGACTGACCTGTGTGAAGTCTTGAGATCGGATGTGTCATGTTAAAACACGACAGAAGCACAATTTTTTTCCAATTTTCGGATTGGCACTGAACACTTGATCTTGTTCGGACGTCAAGTTTTTACTGACGTTTTTTGGTTTTCCAAGCTTATGGCGCTTTTCAACTATTTGTGTGTTTCCAGCATTAGTCTCGCAGTGCAACGCCGAACACCTTTAGAGATTCGGCAAAAACATTCTCGGACATTGCTATATATGCATTGGTTTCGAATTGTGTCTTCGGTCAATAGTTGGGTTGCCCGGCTCCTGTGCTTGCCTCCTACGTTCCGCTTTGTTGGGCTAGGTGTGCAAAGGGAGAACCACTGCGATTGTGCTTCCAGCTCGCATGGTTAAGCGCCTTAGTGGAGAAAGCTGAAAATTGCCTGTCACAATAAGCGTAAACTGGTGAGCGATCCAATGACTGTGTTAAATTATAAGATCGATGGAGGTCACCCCGTGTTAAGCGATGGGCCATTCATAATATTGGTCGAAGTGTTAACGGCTTGACCTCGGCTATCGCCGAACACTAACCGGGGGCTAGTATCCGGCCTCCCAACTTTAAGCTCCTATGACTAAGTAAAAGTTATAAAGCCCGCATATCTGATTACCTCGTATCCGCTAACACAACCGCCTTCGGGCACCGAGAGGTCGGCTAAGGGTTGTTTTGTTATTACGGAAACACCCTGCGTAGCATCTACAAGGGGGTGGAAGCCGACGATCGGCCACTTTCAACTGATAAACGATCGCAACGGAGTCAAAATAAACATATCATCAGCGTTTGTATTTAATATACGAGGGCTTCCTTCCGTAATCCTCGTTATAAAGCCATAAATATGCATCAATTTGACATAAGATTTTGGTCAAGATGGGTTGCCTGGCTCCTGTGCTTACCCCTAAGTTCCCGATTGTTCGGCTAGGCGGTAAAGGGAGCACCTCTTTGATTGTTACTACCGGGTCATCCGAGTTAGTACCTCAGACTGGGTGAAGCCGAAAGCTAGCAATCTTAAAGGATATAATTGGTCGGCAACGACGGAAGTGAAAATTTAGGTTCTTTAAAGACCACATAGTCCGGGAACTTTCCCCAAACTAAATCTTCAATATTTTTCTCCCACATGGATCGGAGCTGAGGTTTCTTGATCATGCTTAGCATGACAAGCCAAAGAAAGGAACCGATGGCGGGACTATTTTCTTTGGAAGATGTTTCTTACGTTAAAAAGTAATATAACATATCTCTCCGCGTACCTTTGTTTATAAAACCGTATAGCCGGATTGCCTTATTTGCCGTAAATCTTTGCCCTCATAAAGACTTTATAAAGCAGGACAAACACTCCTCGGCTGCTGGCCGAGGAGGTTGAAGCCGATGGTCGGTCAACAAAGTTTTGTACAATGCGGATCCAAGCATTAATGATGTAGAGTACTTGGATACATAGAATCATTACACATAATTTGTGATTTTACTTCGGATATCGATCCTTAATTCGGTCATCCGTGCCCACATTAAGGCTCGGGGGCTACTGGGCTTCGTGCTTGTTATTTATAAATATTAAAGGGGTACATCGATCCCCTGATCTGGTGTTTCCACCCGACCAGTGTCTCGGGGGCTACTGCATTGCCTATTCAATGCAGCAAATTCAAAGTGCTTAGTATTCGGCTTGACCGAACTATGGGCAAACGCGTCTTCGGACAACAATAGGTACCATCTGGACCTATCTGGCGTCAAGCTAATATATTGCGGCAACTTCTCAAGACCCTCTCTCAAGGGCCCGTTCGTCGATCACTATTATCTCTAATATATTACACTGCATTTCTATTCCTACGTATGCTGCCGAGCTAGGAGTTGATCCTCAAGCCGATTTAGCGCATCGACCTGAGTCTCAGGGGCTACTAGGATCAGCGGTTTCATGTTTTCCTTCAGGTGCATCTCAGGTTTTAGACTGGCACACACCTTGAGAGCTACTAGATCATATACTGGCTATATATCTCGGCCGAGAATAAATTGCACCAGTCAAAAATATTCACAAAAAATCAGCTCGCGGTCGGGGTGGTGCACCACCTCGGAAGCAGTCCGGCATAAAGCTCGGGCGCCAGTGGCTAGCTCCATAGACGGCATTTCCGGCATTAATCTCGGCTAAACTCCCTCAACTTTTTTGAACCAAGGTGATCTATGACACCTCGGATATAGTCCGGCGTTGGAGCTCGGATACAGTCCAGCGTTGGAGCTTGGACACAGTCCGGTGTTGGAGCTCAGATACATTCCGGCGTTGGAGCTCGGAAGCAGTCCGGCGTTGGTGCTTGGCTGCAAAAGATACCTTGAATGCAGTACGGCGTTGGGGCTTGGATGCAAGAGGACACCTCCGCATGGGAACAACTTCAAACCCAAGGTGTGGCATAAAAAATAACAAGACATTGATAAAGGCCGAGAACTTAAAGGGGCTCCTCGGATGCCCGACGTGTAAACTCTTCGGATTCACTTCGGCGATCCTCAAGATCGAAGATGAGATGATTTGTTGAACCAGTTTTCAAGACCGACGACCGAAGACGAAGAACAGTTTGGAAGAATCGAGGAGCGTCCCCAACTTGAAGACCGGTTCAGGGGGCTACTGACGGTGTCCTGGACTAGGGGGTGGTCACCATGTTGTCTCCCGATCAGTTAGATTGGGCCGAGGACTCCCATGGCCGTATACTCGTGGGCCAGTTTAGACAGCTGATGCATACACGAGGAAGATTCCACAAGACTTGGTGATCAAGACAAGGACTCCTCCCCACTGGCGTATTCGTCTAGGACTCTTGTTATCCTAGGCCTATGGTACATTATATAAACCGAGGCTAGGCTAGTCGATAGATAGGCTAGATCATTATGACATTACTCATCATACCTCTAACGTTTAGACCACAACATATGATCTCGAGGTAGATCAACTTCTGTAACCCTATATTCATCAAGATCAATCAAACAGGAAGTAGGGTATTACCTCGATAGAGAGGGCCCGAACCTGGGTAAACATCGTGTCCCCTGTCTCCTGTTACCCATCGATCCATGACACACAGCTTGGGACCTCCTACCCGAGATCTGTTGGTTTTGACACAAGACATCGGGGCTAGCTGCACCCCTCACACCTTCCTGGCGAGAGGCCGACTCCTTGGGCCGACAGTAACCAAGGGCCGGCTGCCAGAAGATGGCGTGCTTCCAACATGAGGCCGCCAACGGGCCGGCATCTAGCAGGCGGCCTTGCGCCTCCTCAAAGTTTGCACCCCATTACCATGACGAGACAGGGCGTGGCTACACTACTACCTGCCACCCCTGAATCCAGGGCAGAGCATGGCCACAGTGCGGGTGTACCAAGCGAACACCCCTTGCATGGCGTGGTACTGTTGCCACGCAACCCTTGACATCACCTGCGTCAGAGGGAGCCACGCTCCCACGACGGGCGGTCAGTATGCCCCGCAGGCGGCAGGCCCAACCTGTCTGCGAGCCACCAGAAGGCGGCGAAGCCCAAGCAGGAGGCAACGAGGGCATGCCGGCTCCTAGCAGGCGGCCATCCTTCCCCTCAGAGTCTGTGTGCCATTAACCAGATGAGATGGGGTATGGCTACAGCGAATGCCCGCCAGGCGGCGGGACTGTAGCCATGCTCCCCCCAACAAAGCCTCCGTCATCAGGAGCAAGGCTACAATATAAAGCGATCGACGTGGCCCGTAGGCGGCGGGCCCTACATGTCGGCCAAGATCACGGCAGCCGGCGGGACCCACCAAGTGGCAGGCTCCAGTAGCCGGCACAGAAGCCGGCCCTAGATACACTAACAGGCGGGTCCTACACCTGGACGGATTACCATTGTACCCCTGGGGCTCACCCATGCAAAGGGTTCAGAACCTTTGCCATCATACACACACATATAGAGAGAGGAGTAGAGCTAGCCTTTCCCTTCTTCCTCCTCTAACCAAATAGCTCAAGGAGCAATCTTGTAGCTACTCTATTGACCATAATGATCATGCGGAGACCCCGCAGATCAGGACTAGGGATGTTATCTCCACGGAGAGCCCCGAACCTGGGTAAGATTCGCAGGCTTATGCGGTCTCGCTCACTCCCGCTTCTACAGCCCGGTGACATATGTCGGATATCGGGTTCCGGCAAAACCCTTAAGGTTCGAACTCTGGGGTGCACGCGAAGATCTACTCCCTACCGATCCACGTCCCAACACCTCGCCGTGAATCTAAGCTACACGATGAACAACACAAGGGACACAAGGTTTATACTGGTTCGGGCCACCATTGTGGTGTAATACCCTAATCTAGTGTGTTGTGTGGTGGATTGCCTCTGGGGTTGATGATGAATAGTACAGAGGAAGAACATCCTCGCGAGGGGTGTTCTTGTGGTGGTGTGCTTGGAGAGGAATAACTCCATCTCTGTTGGCTCTAGGTGAGATCCAGATGCCTTCTACTGTGGTGGCTATCTCTATATATAGAGGCCCTGGTCCTCTTCCCAAATATTGAGCGGGAAGGGAGCCAACAACGACCATTTTGAAGGGGGACAACTAGTACAAGCTATCTTGACTAATGTTGGTCTTTGACTGCCAAATGCACTGGTGATGACGCCGTCTTGGGCTCCACGGTGATCTCCATCCTGCCGTCCTGCTGGTCTTGGTCTCGTTGCACCAATATGGAAACCTTTGCTTGATGCCTTGGTACTCCGCGCCTGCGCTTTCTCCCTTTGAAACAAAGAGGAAACGAGGACACTGCACCGGCTGGCGCCCGCCTGGCGCCTGCCTTGCCTCGGTCGTCATGGCTTGCGTCACGAGCACCTCGCGAGGTACTCCTTGCATTGATCTCTCCGCCTCCTCGCGAGCGTGCCTGGTGAGGCCACCCCTGAGGAAGCCTCGTGTCGTCCACCCCGCGAGGCTTGGCCCCTCGCGAGGGTCTTGAACTTGGGTTTATGTAGACGGGCCATACTGGGCCACCGCTTGAGCCACGCCGCAGGCCGCAGGCAGGAAAGTCTGCGGACCCCCGTTCCCAGAACGCCGACAGTAGGCCCAAGGCACGCTCGGGCTTGGCTTAGTAGCGAAGCCAAAGGGCAAGTGCGAGCACCACGGTCCCCAACAGACTGTGACCTTGGTCGTCGCATGGCGGTTGACTGGACGTGGGCGTCTCCGCTTCCCCATGCTGCCTCGGCAACTGCTCGATTTGACGAGTCCCTGTTGGATGCAAAAGAGTCATGATTACCTGTGATCGTGGAGGCCGACGGTTGGCCTCCTCTGGACTATAAGTCGGAGGGGCGTGAGCCCCCGCTGCCAATCTCTTCTTGCTTCGCTCGCTTCTTCCTTTCTCCTTTTCCATCTTGCTGCCAATGGCACCGATCCGCCGATTCTCAGCCGAGGAGAAAGGAAAGCCCCCCCGGGAGGGGCCTAACCCGCTCCCACCGAAGAAACGGCCGGTCCCTGGCCGCCGCGTCGAAGTTGCGAGGCCGGGGCCATCGAGGCCTTAGTACGAGCGGCCGCCTCCTGGGTTCCTGCTTTCTCTGTATGCCCGGGCCGAGGGCCCTGGAGAAGGAGACGCAGAGCGACGCAGCCCGCGCCACCGGCGAGGCCGGCGATCCATGGCGGGGCAGGCCGTTGCTCCTGGAGTCCATGCCGCGGACTCCTCTAGCGAGCTCGTGCTCCATGCTGCGATGCCTCCAAGCACCTGGATCCGCTTTCCTCCCTTCTTCGCCTTCGAGATGCCGCCGAGGGGGCCTGTTGAGCTGTGGCTGTAGCACGCCGACTGTGGTACCCCGGCAACCGGAGCGGAGATTGAAGTCGTCGCTCCGGGCAAGGTCTTCATGACCCGAGGCTGGGGCGAGATTGCCCGGGTCTGCCAAACAGGGGGTACCCTCATGATTCATTTTGAATACGATAGCGCCTCCTTGATGCTCTTCAAGGTCTTCGATGCAGAAGGCCGCCGGCTGGAGTGCTGTCCTAGAGGAGGCCGCCAGGACATCAACGTGGCAAGGGCTAGGCCTGCCACCCGCTTCCCCAATGGCTCCTCCGGCAGTAGTGGTGATGCTTGGGAGTCCAGCGACTCTCCCGAGCTCTTCGTGACTCCGAAGACGAGCGACGACAACTACGTGCCCCCGAGCTCGCGTCGTGCCCGGAGCAAGGCGGTTGCATCAGGCTGTCACCGCAGCTGATCTGGACGGGGTTGGCGCCGTCCTCCCGTGGCCCACTGTTGATGATAGCGTCGGCCATGGAGGCACATGTAGTTAGGATTCCTTAGGATTCGCGTCTTTGTTTCCCTGCGAGGAATTGAGAACACCCCGTGGGGGCATGTAAAAGGGCCCATGATGTCTTTTGTTGATATTATCCTTATTATGAAGCGGTGCGAATGCTTGTCCTGTCCCGGTTTGATTCCCCCTTCCTAACCTCACGACGACTTGGTGCTCTATGCTGACAGGTCCCGGTCCCCAGGCAGGCTTCAGCCGTCGCTGGTATGCCAGGTCGTGATGCCGTGGTCAAGGCCAGGAGGTGAGCGGCCCGAGGTCCAGTAAGAGCCCCTGAGGCGCGATGCTCAGGAGGTCCCCTTTAGCGCTCAAGCAGCCGCCAAAAGGTGAGAAAGGAAGGCAACGTCACCGTCACAGAACCGCATTAAGTGGATTCTTTGTGTCGCATCAATTAGCTATTTCAGGGGGGGGGAGACTTATCTCGAGGACATGGAGTCACTCATTCACGAGGCGCTGGACTTGCACGTCTGTAGCTGGGATGTAGCCGGGTCAGGCCTTCGTGAGCTTCCCCTCCCTTCCCTGCACTCTCCTTCGTGCTCTACGTCCTCAGGTCCCGGCCCTCAAGCGAGCTCAGCCGCTGCTGGTATGCCAGGCCGTGATGTTGTGGACAAGGCCAGGGGGTGAGGGATGGAGAGCCAGTAAGAGCTCCTGAGTTGCGATGCTCAGCAGCCCCCCTTTTAACGCACAAGCGGATCACACGTGTAAGGGAGAGAGAGAGAGAGCTCACGACGCCCCCCACATTAGTCCTCAGGAAGCTCCTGCAAACCAACACGAGAAAAGCACGAGCTGCCATTATGATTGCCGGTTGGCCATTGGTTGCTCCGAGAGAGTGGTGAGGGCACTGAGGGCCTGGTGAGGTGACGCTTGCAGGGCTGCCGCGGGCCAGAGCTCGACCACTCAGATTTGTCGATGTTGCAGGGATGGACCCGTGCGCAAGCGCCGTGCCAGCGCGAGCGGCTCCAAAGGTAGGTGTCAATCGAGCAGGCGATTATGACATGAAAGTTAAGCATGAAAGGCAAATCAGCTTAGACAAATGCAGGAAGGATACACGCCACTGGGTCAGGCCTGAGCGGCTTGGGGATGATGCAGCCCGAGGAGCGCCCCCAGCAAGGTAAACTAAAGACATAAGCAAAAGGGATACATGCTGCAGGGACAGACCCACGCGGCCTGGGAATAATGCAGCCCTGAGGGCGCTCCCAGCTGAAATGAACTCGAAAGATGTCACCTGATACCATTGTAGAGCGGGTGTTGGAGTAGCTGACGATGCGCGGTGAAGAGGCCGATCCTCACAAGCCACCGGAGCCCTGAGCCTCAGGAAGCTCTAGGGGTCTGGGCGGTTCCTTGAGGACCATCTCCATCTCTGCTAGGACCATGTGGTGCCTGGCCTCCCGAGCTGCCAGAATGCTTCGCAGAAGATGCTGGTGAGTGGCAGCCGCGTTCGGCAGACCAAAAGGCATGCGAACACAGCTGTGCGGCGGAACCTCGCAACGTCCCACGCGTGAAGGCCTGAAGCGCTCCTGAGACGCGACTCGGCTGAGCCCAGGGTAGTCGATGCAGACACGCAGCCCGCCATCCTCGCCTGGATGGGGAGCTACGCCAGGTAGGTGGCGATCGCCGCGTATGACTCTTGATTCCTGCAGCTCCTGAGGGTTGGGCCTTGCTTGCCCCATGCCTTCCTACGGGAAACGTGCTGCGAAGCACGCCTCCAAGTGGTGCCCGAGCGCCTCCCTCGTGATCTTGGCAAAGTCTGAGGCCCTCCAGAAGAGAGCCCCCGAGCCCTGCCCGAGGAGGGCGCCGGGCGCGCCTTCCTATGCGATGGAGGGAGGCGCCCCTGCCTCGGGCGCGGACCCTGATACGGCACCTCCGGAGATGCCAACCTCCTGAGGCATTGAGCTGGGCGATGTCTTCTTCTTCTTAGGAACTGCCTCGGGAGGGTTCTCGCTCTTGCTGTCTCAGTCCTCGACTGATGCAGCTTGGAAGGCACGCTCGAGAGAGCACACCGCATCATTCTCTTTGCAAGGGACTGTGATGATCCCGCCGCTTCCCGGCATCTTGAGGACATTGTAACCATGGTGAGTTACCGCCATGAACTTGGCCAGGGCTGGGTACCCGAGGATGGCATTGTATGGCAGGAGAATATGGGCAACGTCGAAGTCGATGAGCTTGGTGTGGTAGTTCTTGCGCTATCCAAAGGTGACAGGGAGGCGAACCTGCCCTATCGGAGTGGTGGAGCCGTTAGTGACTCCTGAGAAAGGCTTGGTTGGCTGAAGCTGATCATAAGGCACTTGGAGGTTGTTGAACGTCTCGATGGACAGAACATTGAGTCCTGCTCCTCCATCGATGAGAGTCTTGGTAACTTGCATGTTGCTGATGATTGGGAAGCAAAGCATCGGGAGGATGCCAGCCGTAGCTGCACACTTGAGCTGATCCGCTAAGCCAAACGTGATGGCGCACGTGGACCACCTGAGAGGGCGCGTGGCCTCGAGCTTGGGGAGGGCTGCATTCACCTCGCGGGAAAACTTCTTGAAGATGCGCTGAGAGGCTGGGGCCTGGGCACCGCCCAAGATGCAAGTGATAGCACCTGGCTCCTAGAAGCCCCCGGCCCCCTCGTCCTGGTGGTGGTCATCATTCCTTCTTGGCGGTGGTGGCAGAGGAGGAAGGCATGCGTTGCCCTGCGGGCGATCCTCACGAGGCTGATCCCTCCAAGCCCCCTCGCGAGGAGGGTCTTGCCAGCGATCCTCACGAGGGCGGTCACGCCACTCCTGGCGAGGGCCTCGATCGTCCCATCGTCCTCCACCTCTTTCTCCTCCTCGGCTGTAGCCCCGGTCGTTGCGCTCGGGGCATCGGCCGATGCGTCCTTCTCGAACGGCTCTAAGCTCTTGGCATTCGTTGGAGTTGTGGGTGTAGAGGTTGTGGTAGGCATAGAATTGGCTGCCCTTGGATGACTCCGGCTGGTCCCTGACGCGCTTCGTGTCTGGTTCTGCTGCGAGCACGACTGCTCCTTTGTGCTTCACATCCTTGGCCTTGGCCTTCTTTTCTTCTGGGTCAGCAGCTGGAAGCTCGAGGAGGGAGAGGCGCCCCTCCTCCGCTCTTGCGCACATGGTCGCTAGGTTGAACAGCTCCAGAGATGTGCATAGATCCTCGTGGATGGTTAACTCCTCCTTCATCTTGACGTCACGGACGCCATCGGAGAATGCTGAGATGATGGCCTCCTCAGTCACCTTGGGAATCTTGAGGCGAGCGCCGTTGAAGCACTGGATGTACTTCTGCAAGGTCTCTCCTGCCTGCTGCTTGATGCGGTGCAGGTCACCCACGACCGGAGGATGGTCGCGAGTGCTCTGGAAGTTGGCGATGAAGTGGTTGCGCATCTGAAAGCACAAGTGCTCCCTAGGTGGTTTTGGTAATTAATGTCAACATATCTCTTGTTGGACTAACACTTTTATCTAGTATTTTTCAGACAAGTTCAACATTGGAGTGGCATGGACTAAAGGATGTGGGAACTCCTTCAAGATGCTAAGGACAAAGGATTGGCTCAAGCTTCAAGCTCAAGACTCTTCATCTTACATTTTAGTGATCCAAACATTAAGTCTATAGGAAAAGCCAATACTATCAAGGAGGGATGAGGTGTTGCTTAATGAGCCTCTTGCTTCATGTGCTCAGTGATATGCTCCAAAACCCTCAGCTACTTTCTCACATCCACAAATGACCTAAACCCAAAGCCAAAATCAGTCACACCGATTCTGCCTATCCGGCGCCACCGAGTTTGGATGTCTTAGCCACTGCCACAAACCCTAGGCAAATCGGTCTTACCGATAGGGATCTCGGTCTCAACGAGATGGGGTTGTAATCTCTCTGTGTATGTCCATTATCAAAATCGGTCTCACCGAGTTTGAGCAATCGGTACTACCGAGATTACAATGCAAACTCTCTGGTTAACTTATTATCAAAATCGGTCTCACCGAGTTTGAGTAATCGGTCCCACCGAGTTTGCCTGACCAACTCTCTGGTTAGCTAATTACCAAAATCGGCCTTACCGAGTTTGTGTAATCGGTCTCACCGAGATTACGTTATGCCCTAACCCTAACCATATCGGTCCTACCGAGTTGCATTTTCGGTCCCACCGAAAATCCTATCGGTCACATTGTTTACTAAATCGGTCTGACCGAGTTTATTGATTCGGTCCCACCGAGTTTGGTAAATTGTGTGTAACGGTTAGATTTTGTGTGGAGGCTATATATACCCCTCCACCTCCTCTTCATTCGTGGAGAGAGCCATCAGACTAAACCTACACTTCCAACTTACTATTTTTGAGAGAGAACTACCTACTCATGTGTTGAGGCCAAGATATTCCATTCCTACCATATGAATCTTGATCTCTAGCCTTCCCCAAGTTGCTTTCCACTCAAATCTTCTTTCCACCAGATCCAAATCCTATGAGAGAGAGTTGAGTGTTGGGGAGACTATCATTTGAAGCACAAGAGCAAGGAGTTCATCATCAACGCACCATTTGTTACTTCTTGGAGAGTGGTGTCTCCTAGATTGGCTAGGTGTCACTTGGGAGCCTCCGACAAGATTGTGGAGTTGAACCAAGGAGTTTGTAAGGGCAAGGAGATCGCCTACTTCGTGAAGATCTACCGCTAGTGAGGCAAGTCCTTCGTGGGCGACGGCCATGGTGGGATAGACAAGGTTGCTTCTTCGTGGACCCTTCTTGGGTGGAGCCCTCCGTGGACTCGCGCAACCGTTACCCTTCGTGGGTTGAAGTCTCCATCAACGTGGATGTACAATAGCACCACCGATCGGAACCACGCCAAAAACATCCGTGTCTCCAATTGCGTTTGAATCCTCCAAAACCCTTCCCTTTACATTCTTGCAAGTTGCATGCTTTACTTTCCGCTGCTCATATACTCTTTGCATGCTTGCTTGCTATGTGTTGTGAATGTTAAAATTGTGCCTAAACTCCACTTAAACTTAAAAGGGCTAAAAACTGCAACTTTGGTACTTAGTGTCTAATCACCCCCCCTCTAGACACCTCTTCTCAAGGTCCTACATCATCTCATCCCAAGAGGAGATCGAGCCGGGAGGCAGGTTCAGGAGCCAGGTGCGGGCACCATCCTTGAGCGCCATGGGAAACCAGTTCGCCATGATGTTTTCATCTCCGTTGGCCGCCTCGATGCCCAGCTCGTAGAGCTGCAGGAACTCCGCGGGGTCAGCCGTGACGTCGTAGCGAGGAGGCATATCCGGCTTGAACTTGCCCGCCAGCGACATCACAGAGCTCGGTGGTGAAGGCGGCGGCCTGCATGTACCGGAGCCTTGCAGTCGTGGGGCCTGCTCTTGGAGATTCCCGCGCGCCACCGCCAGGGGCAGCACGGGGTCTTGGCATGCTGGAGCAGGGATGCGGTCTTGGCATGCTGGAGCAGGGAGCACGCGAGCGCCTTCTTGGGGCCGAGGGATTTCTTGGCAGCTCCTTTCTTGTCGCGCGAGCGTTGGACACGGTGGGTCTCGTCCAGGGGCCGCGCGCCTTGGAGCCAGGGCACCTTCTTGGGGAGGAGGTGGTGGAGGCACCTCCTGAGCTGCATCGCCCACGCATGACGGAGGGCGAGGCAGCGAGCGGGATGGCGTAGGAGAGCCTCCTGCGGTGCTGACGAGCTCGGTGATGTGAGCGAGCCACTCTTCGTAGAGGTCGTCGACGGGGTGGTAGTGCAGGAGCTCACGTGCCAGGAGCAGCATGGCCTGCGCGTCCATGGGAGCGCGATGAGTGTGAGACGACGAACCAGCTGGAGTTAGCGATGGAGTGGCGGTGCGGCCTTCCCGCCGCACCGAGGGATGCAGCGACGATGCCTGCTGCTCGTTCCCCGCCGGGCCGGTGGCGGCATTGGCGGCAGGCGTCGGAGAACAACGAGGAGGCCCACCGACGGGGGCCGTCTTGGACACGCGGGCAGCGAGAGCAGCCCGACGCTCGGCGCGAGCTCGGTGAGCGTCTGCCATGGATGCGACGAACGATGGAACACAGAACGGCGGAAAGAAGATTCTGGTGCACCCCTGCTTGGCGCGCCAAATGTCGGATATCGGGTTTCGGCAAAACCCTTAAGGTTCAAACTCTGGGGTGCGCACGAAGATCTACTCCCTTCCGATCCACGTCCCAACACCTCGCCGTGAATCTAAGCTACACGATGAACAACACAAGGGACACAAGGTTTATACTAGTTCGGGCCACTGTTGTGGTGTAATACCCTAATCCAGTGTGTGGTGTGGTGGATTGCCTCTAGGGCTGATGATGAACAGTACAGAGGAAGAACAGCCTCGCGAGGGGTGTTCTTGTGGTGGTGTGCTTGGAGAGGAATGGCTCCGTCTCTGTTGGCTCTAGGTGAGATCCAGATGCCTTCGACTGTGGTGGCTATCTCTATATATAGAGGCCTTGGTCTTCTTCCCAAATATTGAGCGGGAAGGGAGCCAACAACGGCCATTTTGAAGGGGGATAGCTAGTAGAAGCTATCCTAACTAAAGTTG
Source organism: Aegilops bicornis (assembly GCA_021605145.1). NCBI lineage: Eukaryota > Viridiplantae > Streptophyta > Magnoliopsida > Poales > Poaceae > Aegilops > Aegilops bicornis. The sequence goes on from CM038671.1 coordinate 124,687,106, forward strand.
GTCTTCGACTGCCAAAGGCACTGGTGATGACGCCGTCTTGGGCTCCATGGTGATCTCCGTCCTGCCGTCCTGCTGGTCTTGGTCTCGTTGCACCAATATGGAAACCTTTGCTTGATGCCTCGGTACTCCGCGCCTGCGCTTGCTCCCTTTGCACCAAAGAGGAAACGAGGACACTACACCGGCTGGCGCCCGCCTGGCCTCGATCGTCATGGCTTGTGTCACGAGCACCTTGCGAGGTACTCCTTGCACTGATCTCTCCGCCTCCTCGCGAGCCTGCCTGGTGAGGCCGCCCCTGAGGAAGCCCGTGTCGTCGGCCCCGCGAGGCTTGGCCCCTCGCGAGGGTCTTGAACTTGGATTGATGTAGATGGGCCATACTGGGCCACCGCTTGAGCCACGCCGCAGGCTGCAGGCAGGCAAGTCTGGGGACCCCCATTCCCAGAACGCCGACAATGTACTCTTGACCCCCTCCATGTTAAGCCATCCCTTGGCGTATGTCGCTAGATATCCCCTACATTTGTGCACTGTCGTCCGGAAACACGTTCTGGACGGGAACCCTCTTCTTGGCGAGCGCAGCCAGCCCGACACGCCCGATGGCGTTTGCGTCGACGCGCTGCACAGCGTGGAAGCCGTTTGCGCCACAAGCTGCCTCTCTGATCTCATCGGAGGATCCGCCTCTCCGACGAACCCGCGCTGGACGCGGGAACGGCCAGCACCGAGAGCTGCCTCGTCGACCTCCTTGACAAGCTCCACATCGCCAATGAGCCTGCCTCCGATTTGGAGTCCGTTGGCTCCACCGACCCGCTCGTCGGCATGATCATCAATGCCGACACAGCGCACACTGATGCCTTCCCCGACCATGTGGTGATCATCGATGACCTGCTCCCTCTTGCGGACAACAACGCCAGCACCGTCACGGAGGTGCTAGTCAGTAACCACGACGGAGCCTCTGATGGGGCTGGCTAGGACCCGCTGTAGGCGGCAATCCGGGGCCTGTCCGTGCCCGTGGCGGAGGGTGTTGATGGCGCGATGCTAGAGTCCTTCCGCGTCTCGCTCCTCGACAGCGCCAACAAGCTGGCAGCCATGAGATGCCTCACTGAAGCCTACCAGCGTGAGATCGACCGCGTCGTGTGCGGCACGCTGGCTGGTGGCGAGCCTAGCCGGGTGGGCAAGGTTCGACAGCGCGACGCAGCCATCGCCAGCATGCTGAGAGCCGAATGCCCAGTCTACGCCACCCCGTTGGAAAACTTACGCGTTGCCCAGGCGGCGGCATACGACCTGGACCACCTGGAGGGCGACGAGCAGCGCTACATGACGGCGCGCGTCCAACAACTCCTCGACGTGGCAGCCGTGTAGCAGCAGGCCCACTGCCGCGTGCTGGAACCCAGGGTGCAAACTGAGAATCACCCCCCCCCCCCGCCATGAGCAAGGGGCGACCTCCCGGTCCCCGACAGGCGTCACTCACATCCAGCAAGACCAAGAGCCGGTTGCTAGCCGCAGTCGGCACACCCGCAACACGATCGAGCACGACCAAGACGACCGCCCACGAGCAGTGGAACGATGGGACGATCGCCCTCCTCCTCCTCGCATGGAGAGGCGCGCTTCCCCACCGTCTGTTGAGCATCCGACTCTCGGAGACCGAGTGGGCCACGTGAAGGAGTAAGAGAGAATGACGCCCACCACCGGACCGACCATCTGGCCCGATCCTTGGCGGTAGAAGAAGAAGATGCAATCGTCCCGCCTTGTTTCAGCCCCCGCATCCGCCACGAGCTCTTCCCCAAAGGGTTCTCGCTCCCGCGAGACACTCCAAAGTACAACGGATCTGTGAAGCTAGAAGATTAGCTGGTCGACTACCCCACCGCTGTCAACATAGCAAACAACAACAAGCGCGTTGCTGTGAAGTACATTCCGCTCATGCTCGAGGGCACGGCTTGGACATTGATACGTCTCCAACGTATCTATATTTTATGAAGCATCCATGCTATATTATTATGTGTTTTGAATGTTTACGGGCTTTATTATACACTTTTACATTACTTTTGGGACTAACCTACTAACCAGAGGCCCAGCCCATATTGCTGCTTTATTGACTGTTTCAGTATTTCGAAGAAAAGGAATATCAAACGGAGTCCAAACGGAATGAAACCTTCGGCAGCGTGATTTTTGGAACGAACGTGATCCAGGAAACTTGGAGTGCAAGCCAGGGAAGCATCGAGGAAGCCACAAGATAGGGGGGCACGCCCACCCCCTTGGGCGCGCCCTCCACTCTTGTGGGCCCCTCGAGGCTCCCCCGACCGACTTCTTTCGCCTATATAAGCCTACGTACCCTAAAAACATCGATACAGAAGATAGATCGGGAGTTCGGCCGCCGCAAGCCTCTGTAGCCACCAAAAACCTCTCGGGAGCCCGTTCCGGCACCCTGTCGGAGGGGGAATCCATCACCGGTGGCCATCTTCATCATCCCGGCGCTATCCATGATGAGGAGGGAGTAGTTCACCCTCGGGGTTGAGGGTATGTACCAGTAGCTATGTGTTTGATCTCTCTCTCTCTCTCTCTCTCTCTCTCTCTCTCGTGTTCTCTCTATGGCACGATCTTTATGTATCGCGAGCTTTGCTATTATAGTTGGAATTTATGATGTTTCTCCCCCTCTACTCTCTTGTAATGGATTGAGTTTTCCCTTTGAATTTATCTTATCAGATTGAGTTTTTAAGGATTTGAGAACACTTGATGTATGTCTTGCCGTGTTTATCTGTGGTGACAATGGGATATCACGTGCCACTTGATGTATGTTTTGGTGATCAACTTGCGGGTTCCGCCCATGAACCTATGCATAGGGGTTGGCACGCATTTTTGTCTTGACTCTTCGGTAGAAACTTTGGGGCACTCTTTGAAGTACTTTTGTGTTGGTTGAATAGATGAATCTGAGATTGTGATGCATATCATATAATCATGCCCACGGATACTTGAGGTGACAATGGAGTATCTAGGTGACATTAGGGTTTTGGTTGATTTGTGTCTTAAGGTGTTATGCTAGTGCGAACTCTTGAATAGATTGATCCGAAAGAATAACTTTGAGGTGGTTTCGTACCCTACCATAATCTCTTCGTTTGTTCTCCGCTATTAGTGGCTTTGGAGTGAGTCTTTGTTGCATGTTGAGGGATTGTTATATGATCTATTTATGTTATTATTGTTGAGAGAACTTGCACTAGTGAAAGTATGAACCCTATGCCTTGTTTCCTACCATTGCAATACCGTTTACTCTCACTTTTATCATTAGTTACCTTGCTGTTTTTATATTTTCAGGTTACAAAAACCTATATCTACCATCCATATTGCACTTGTATCACCATCTCTTCACCGAACTAGTGCAGCTATACAATTTGCCATTGTATTGGGTGTGTTGGGGACACAAGAGACTCTTTTTTATTTGGTTGCAGGGTTGTTTTAGAGAGACCATCTTCATCCTACGCCTCCTACGGATTGATAAACCTTAGGTCATCCACTTGAGGGAAATTTGCTACTGTCCTACAAACCTGTGCACTTGCAGGCCCAACAACGTCTACAAGAAGAAGGTTGTGTAGTAGACATCAGACATGGCTGAACAACCTCAAGCCTTATAGCGTCAACACCTGGCTAGATTACGCCGAGGTCTTCATCCGCAACTTCACCAGCACCTACAAGCGGCCGCCCAAGCCCCGCCAGCTCTCCCTGTGCGTCCAAGGATCGACCGAGTCCACCCGTGACTACCTGACGCGGTGGGATGAACTGTGCAACTCCTGCGAAGAGGTGCACGAGGTGCATGCCATAGAGTACTTCACAACCGGGTGCAGAGAAGGCACCCTGCTCAAGCACAAGCTCCTTTGCGACGAGCCGACTACACTCGACGAGCTACTGTTCATAGCAGACAAGTATGCCACGGCCGACTCCTCCATGAAGTCGGAGCTGCAAGTTAACGCATCCGGGAATGTGACCCCGCCAGCTCCTCGGATGCCAGCTGGCGACTCCAACCGACGCCAGCAGCCGAACGACCACAAGTGCAAGGCCCAGTAGCCTGCTTCCACCAGCCAGCAGTTGGCAACAGTCGAAGACCAGCAGCCGGATGGGCAGCCAGGCCCCAAGCGTCAGAAGGGCGACAAACCTGCTTGGTTGCCCGCCTTCTCCTTCGAGCAAACCCTTGATGCTCCCTGCAAGTTTCACAGCGGCACGAAGCCATCCAACCACACCACTCGGAAGTGTTACTGGCTCACCCACATTGCCAAGGGCGAAGGCCTGCCTCCTCCACTGGCCGGCCCGCCCGCCTCGCCTCGCCGGCCGGTCAAGCGGTCCGCGCGATTCAAGATGAATTCCCTGAAGAGCATGGAGCCTACGTCGTCTTCACCAGTGTGGCCGATGACAAGCAAATTCGATGGCAGCAGCATCATGAGGTGAATGATGTTGCTTCAGAGGTCCCCCAGCTCATGCATTGGTCCGAGAAGCTCATCACCTGGAGCCGAGCTGATCACCCGGACGTAATGCCATCACCGGGTGCCTATGCTATGGCGCTGGAATCAACCTTCGCAACTGAGAGGAGGGCCTCCTATTTCTCCTGGATTCTGATAGACGATTGTAGCAGCATTAACATCCTCTACCGCGGCACCATGGAGAAGTTGGTCATCAAAGAGAAATAGCTGCAGCCCAGTCGGACTGTCTTCCACAACATTGTACCCGGACTGTCCTGCTCTCCAATCAGCAAGATCAAGATAGATGTCCTGTTCGGATACAAAGATCACTTCCGCCGTGAGCCAATCTGGTTCGAGGTGGTTGACCTGGAAAGCCCCTACTACGCGCTCCTGGGCCGGCCAGCTCTCGCCAAGTTCATGGCGGTGCCTCATTATGCTTACCTCAAGATGAAGATGTCGGGTCCCAAGAGCATCACCACCATTGCCGGCGACTACCAGAAGTCGGTCTCGTGCGCTGCTGCCAGCAGCTGGCTGGCCGAGTCCCTTGTCATTGCCAAATAAAAGCGCCTCCTTGACCGGATTGTGGCCATGGCCAGCAAGCAGCCGGACCTGTCACCTGACCCCAAGGAGTCGGAGACTCAGGGCTCCTTCCATCCGGCCAAAGAGACCAAGAAAATTTCCCTGGATCCAGAGCACCCGGAGAGGCATGCTATCGTAGGGACGAACCTCGATAGCAAATAGGAAAGCAAGCTCATCGATTTCCTCCATGAGAATCGGGATATCTTCGCATGGTCCCCCAAGGACATGCGGGTGTTCCGACGGACTTCGCCAAGCACAAGCTACATGTCAGGCTGGATGAAAAGCTGGTCAAGCAACCCCTACACCGCCTGTCAGAAGAGAAGAGAAGAATTGTTGGTGAAGAGATAGCCCGACTCCTAGCATTCGGCTTTATCATGGAAGTGTTCTTTCCAGAATGGTTGCCAACCCAGTCCTTGTATTGAAGAAGAACAACAAGTGGCGCATGTGTATTGACTACACCAGCCTCAAGAAAGTCTGCCCCAAAGATCCGTTTGCTCTACCGCGAATAGATCAAGTGATTGACTCCACAGCCGGAGGCGAGATGCTGTCCTTCCTTGATGCCTACTCCGGCTACCACCAGATCAAGCTGAACTCGGCCGATCGGCAGAAGACCGCCTTCATCACACCATTTGGAGCCTTCTGTTACCTGACCATGATGTTCGGCTTGAGAAATGGCGGCGCCACGTTTCAGCATTGCATGCAGAAGTGTCTCCTCAAGTAACTCGGCAGAAATGTCCATGTCTATCTAGACGATATTGTGGTGAAGACAAAGAAGCACGGCACCCTCCTACAGGATATCAAGGAGACCTTTGATAATCTGCGCCCTTTTCAAATCAAGCTCAACCCAGAGAAGTGTGTCTTCGGAGTCCCAGCCGACCAGCTCCTTGGTTTCCTTGTCTCTGAACACGACATCAAGTGCAACCCTATGAAGATCAAGGACATTGAGCAGATGGAGAGACCCACCCAGATGAGAGACGTCCAAAAGTTCACCGGGTGCTTGGCATCTCTCAGCCGCTTCATCAGTCGGCTGGGCAAGAAGGCTCTTCCCATGTACCAGCTAATGAAGAAAACCACTTGCTTCAAGTGGAATGACAAGGCGGACGAGGCTTTCCTCTAGCTCAAGAAGATGTTGACCACGCCGCCTGTCCTGGCGGCGCCGGCTGCTAAGGAGCCCATGCTCCTCTACATCGCCGCCACCAGCCGGGTGGTCAGCACCGTGATCATGGTCAAGCACCCAGAAGACGGCAAGGCACAGCCGGTCCAGAAGCCCGTCTACTAGTCGAGTGAGGTGCTGTCGGCCTCCAAGCAGAACTACCCCCACTACCAGAAGATGTGATACTACGTGTACTTCGCTTCCAAGAAGCTCAAGCAATACTTTCAAGAGCACTCTGTCACGGTCTTCTGCACTGCCCCACTTGCCAAGATCATAGGCAACAGAGATGCATCAGGCCGGGTGGTGAAGTGGGCCATCGAGCTGGCCGCTTACACCATCCTCTACTAGCCTCGCACCGCCATCAAGTCCCAAGTGCTGGCCGACTTCCTCGTCGACTGGGCCGAGACCCAGTACCTGCCGCCAACGCCGGATTCCGCCCATTGGCGGATGCACTTTGACGGCTCAAAGATGCGCACCGGTTTGGGAGTCGGCATCGTCCTCACCTCTCCCAAAGGTGACAAGCTCTAGTACACACTGTAGATTCACTTTGCCGCCTCCAACAACATGGCCGAGTACGAGGAATTCGTCCACGGGCTCCGACTGGCCAAAGAGATCGGCATCCGCCGAGTGCTATGCTACGGCGACTTGGACTTGGTGGTCCAACAGTTGTCTGGTGACTGGGAAGCCAAGGATGCAAACATGGCAAGCTACCGCTTCCTCGTCCAGCAGCTCAGCGGATACTTTGACGGGTGCGAGTTCTTTCATGTGCCACGGGCCGACAACGAGCAAGTTGATGCCCTGTCACGGATCGGCTCCACCCGGCAAGCGAGACCAGCCGGCGTCTCCCTCCACTGCCTTCGCAAGCTGTCCATTAAGCCTTCGCCGGAACCAGAGTCTATCTTCGTGCTGGTTGCCCCCGAAACAGTCGGATCCGGCTTGGGGACCGCAGCAGTCGGCCCGGGGACCTCAGCAGGCGGCTCGGGGACTGCTGTAGTCGCACCCGTCCCGAGGACTTCAGATCCTAGCTAAGGGGCTACAGCAGACGGCTCGGGGACTTCAGCAGTCGCACCCAGCCTAGGGGCTGCAGCAGTCGGCCCGGGGACTTCAACGATGCGGCAAGCGGCGGCCAGCTCCAACCCGCCGCCTCCCAACCAGACCGCCCTGGTACCAATGGATGTGATCCAGTGGTAGAAGCGCCATCTTAGGCACAACCCATCCTCAACTTCCCAGTGAACAGAGAACTACCAGCCCACGAAATTCTAGCCCGACAAGTGCAATTCCGGGCATCAGCATACACAATAGTGAATAGAGAGCTCGTCAGGCGGAGCGTGACTGGCGTCTTCAGCGATGCGTAGAGCCGGAGAAGGGTAAAGCAATCCTGAGAGACATCCACCAAGGCGAATGCGGTCACCATGCAGCCTCCAGATCGCTTGTCACCAAAGCTTTCCGCCATGGATTCTTCTAGCCGACTGCTTTGGACGACGCTAAGGATTTGGTCAAGAAATGCAATGGGTGCCAACGCTTCAGCTCCAAGCAACACCTGCCGGCTTCTGCACTCAAGACCATTTCCCTCACCTGGCCGTTTGCCGTCTGGGGGCTCGACATGGTGGGCCCGTTCAAGATAGCACGCGGCGGCCTGACCCATCTATTGGTTGCCGTGGACAAATTTACCAAATGGATTGAAGCTAAGCTCATCATGAAGCTCAATGGTCCGACTGTTGTGACCTTCATCACAGATATGACTGTCCGGTATGGCGTACCACACAGCATCGACAATGGCACGAAATTCGCCAAAGGCGCCTTGGCCCGTTTTTGCACGATGCAGGACATCCGACTAGACTTAGCGTCCATTTCCCACCCGTAGTCAAACGGCCAAGTCGAGCTAGCAAACAGCCTCATCCTGTCCGGCATCAAGCCCCGACTAGTTGAGCCGCTGGAGCGCTCGGCCGTCTACTGGATCGAAGAGCCGTCGACCATCCTCTGGAGCCTCCGGACTACACCGAACAAAGCAACCGCCTTCACTCCCTTCTTCCTCGTGTACGGGGACGAGGCCGTCATCCCAACTGACATCGAGTTTGACTCGCCTCGCATCACCATGTACACGGAGGCGGAGGCGCGAGAAGATGACAACGACCTGCTGGAGGAGGCCCGGCTGCTGGCACTCAGCCGGTCCGCCATCTACCAGCAAGGCCTGCGCCGCTATCACAGCCAGAAGGTCAAGCTGCGATCCTTCCGCGAGGGGGACCTTGTGCTCAGATTGGTCCAGCGAACAGCCAGCCAACACAAGCTCTCGGCCCCTTGGGAAGGGCCCTTCATCATCAGCAAAGCCTTGGGCAACGATTCCTACTACCTCATCGACGCGCAGAAGCCCAGGGCGTGCAAGAGGGACGACTCCGGCAAGGAAACAGAGCGCCCATGGAACGCAAACCTCCTTTGAAGATTTTACAGTTAATGCAGTATGTATCATGCTACCTTTTGTGTTACGCAAAGACAATGGGCCCATCGAGGAACACTCGGGGACTACCCTTTTATCTATATGATAAGATTATGCCTGTGAATGTGTTATTTTATTTCTCCTCCCGGCACCGGTTCCGACCAGTCGGCCCAGGGGCTCGTCGCCTTGTCCTATGTTGATGCCACCTACAGTCGAACAAGTAGTGTGCCGACATCTAAGCCCTCTCTCGCCTTAAGCCGCAGCTCGCAGAGCGACTGTCCGGCTGGCAAGAGCTAAAGGCAGGAAATGATGTCCATACGAAAAATGACCAAGGAAAAAACATCAACATAGGCCAAGCCGGCCTCTCGCCTCACCGTACGGCTGCTAAGCAGCTGACCGTTTGGCTTCTCACTTGACTTGCTACGTTCTAGGCGGCCGAAGTACTTGTCTATCCTAAACGACCAAGTATCTGACCCGGCCACAGACCGCAGAGCGGCTGTTAGGCGGCAGCCAAAGGAAGGCGGCAAAGGAAAAAGCCAAGAAGAACAGAAAAGCAAAACCAAGTTTGAACCCGGCAGAGCACAAACTTGTGCAAGAATAATTCATTTACATAGCAAAAGACTCTTGGCTAGCATTCAACAAAGTTTGAACATACAACCCCAGCGGGTGGAACTGTGTGAATTTAACTTGCTTGTTCAAAAGATTACAAGACAGAAAAACGGGAAAGACAGAGGGCCGCCTAGGCCAGGGGAGAAGGAGGAGTCGACATGTGATGTCTACTACACAACTTTATTCTTGTAGACACGCGTTGGGCCTCCAAGTGCAGAGTTTTGTAGGACAGTAGCAATTTTCCCTCAAGTAGATGAACTAAGGTTTATCAATCCGTGGGAGGCGTAGGATGAAGATAGTCTCTCTCAAGCAACCCTACAATCAAATACAAGAAATCTCTTGTGTCCCCAACACACCCAATACAATGGCAAATTGTATAGGTGCACTAGTTCGGCAAAGAGATGATGATAAAAGTGTAGTAGGGATAGTAGATATGAGTTTTTGTAGTGCGAACAATAAAAAACATCAAGGTAGCAAATAGTAAAACAAAGGACAAACTGGTATTGAAATGATGGAAAATGAGGCCTAGGGTGCATACTTTCACTTGTGCAATCTCTCAACAATGTTAACATAGTTGGATCATATGATTATCCCTCAAAGTGCAATAAAGAATCACTCCCGGGTTCCTATTAGTGGAGAACAAAAGATAAATTTTTTGTAGGGTACGAAACCACATCAAAGCTATTCTTTCTGATCGATCTATCCTAGAGTTCGTACTAAAATAACAACAAGCTATTCTTTCCGATTGATCTAATCAAGAGATCGTACTAAAATAACACCATATGACACATATAAACCAACTCTAATGTCACCTAGATACCCCAATGTCACCGCGAGTACCCGTGAGTTAATTATACGATATGTATCAAACAATTTCAGATTCATAATGCTCAATCCAACACAAAGAACTACAAGAGGACCCCAAAGTTTCTATCGGAGAAAAGATAATAAAAACGTGCATCAACCCCTATGCAAAGATTACCCCAAGGTCACCACGGGAATCTGTAAGTTGAGTGCCATAACATATATCAAGTGAATCATACCCCATTGTCACCACAGGTATTCATATGCAAGACATATATCATGTGTTCTCATATCCGAACATTCAATCCGACAAGACAAAACTTCAAAGGGTAAAGACTCAATTCATCACAACAAGAGTAGAGAGGGGAGAAAAACATCATATGATCCATCTATATTAACAAAGCCCGCGATACATCAAGATCGTGACATCTCAAGATCACGAGAGAGAGAGAGATTAAACACATAGCTACCGGTACAAACACTCAACCCCGAGGATGGACTACTCTCTCCTCATCGTGGTGGCCGCCGGGATGATGAAGATGGCCACCGGAGATGATTCCCCCCTCCGGCAGGGTGCCGGAACAGGGTCTAGATTGGATCTCATGGACACAGAGGCCTTGTAGCGGCGGAACTTCTGATCTAGGGCTACCCCGAAGGGTTTCGGAATATTTGGGATTTTATAGGGTAAAGAGGCGGTCCAGGGGGCACCCAAGGTGGGCACAACCCTCCTGGGCGCGCCTGGGGGCCCCAGGCGCACCCTGGTGGGTTGTGCCCCCCTCGGGGCACCCCCCAGGTGCTGCTCTGGCCCATCCTGTGTGTTCTGGTCCATTAAATTTCTCCAAGGAGTTACGCGGTGTTTGGACTCCGTTTGATATTGATTGCTTGCGATGTAAAAAACAAGCACAAAACAACAACTGGCACTAGGCACTGGGTCAATAGGTTAGTCTCAAAAAATTATATAAAGTTGTCATAAAATGATTGTAAAACATCCAAGAATGGTAATATATTAGCATGAATACTTCATAAATTATAGATACGTTGGAGACGTATGAACATCCCCAAGTTTAATTCGTACTCTTCCTCGAGTAGGTAAATGATAAAAGAAATAATTTATGAAGTGTGAATGCTAGCAAAGTGCATAAGTTTGATCAATGATAATTTCAATCACTTTTCCTAGCATCATAACGGCAATTCTTTCTTATAAAACTTCTCATGTTATAGCAGCAACCAATTCACATGTTAAGGTCCAAACAATGAACTCTCTTGAAACTCAACAACCTATGTTCTCAGTCACCAAGCAATTGCAATTCAACTTACTCAATAGAGTCTAAGTAAGAGCTCCACATACTCAACCATCTTATAGTCTTCTATGATTGCTAAAACTCACCGCATATACATGAGCAAAACGTTTCAACCGGACACATAGAAAGATAGGGGCTTATAATTTTGCCTCCTAACGTGTTCACCTTTGGGTGATGTCAACAATAATAACTCATGCTACCCATATTAAGCTGGACATATGTGCCTAGATCTTTCCTCACCGCATGATGCTTGCCAAAGAAGAAAAGTAAAAAGGAATAGAGAGAAAAACCTTGACTCTTTGCCTAAAAGTATATACATAAAAGTAAAATATAGGCCCTTCGCAGAGGGAATCAGAGGTTGCCATGCACTTATTTGTTTGTATGCTCAACTCCTTAGTGCAAAAGAACGTCACAATATATTGCCCCTTATGATAGCAACCTTTATTATGCAGTCTGTCGCTTTTATTCTTTGCCATCATAAGTACATACAACGCTCAGTTTTCTCTTACACTAAATGATCTAACACTTTTAGAAGCAATTTTTATTGCCTTATTGCACCGATGACAACTTACTTGAAGGATCTTGCTCAATCCTTAGGTAGGTATGGTGGACTCTTGAAACAAGATTTGGGTTTAAGGGTTTTTTGGATGCACAAGTAGTATCTCTACTTCGTGCGGAATTTTTGGCTAGAAAAGATAGGGGCAAGCACCACATGTTGAAGGATCTATGACAATATAACTTCTATGTGAATATGAACAAACATAAATCATTACGTTGTCTTCCTTGTCCGACCTCAACAATTTTGGCATATAATATTTTGATGGGGCTCACAATCACAAAAGATTTCCAAGATAGTGTATTTGCATGTGAAAGTTCTCTTCCTTATACTAATTATTCGTGAATTGCTTGTATGACCAATATTGTGATTGTCAAGCCTCAAAAGATTTCACTTTCTAAACCCAATGTGAAGCTACCACTAGGCATGATATGGTTTCAACTTCATGGTATTCAATTCATTCAACAATTTACTCATAGGATATAAGTGAAGCACAAGGGAAAATGACAAGTTACTCCAAAAAGATATAAGTGAAGATCAAGCGAGTAGTTATGTAAATGGGTAGCTATTTGAGGACTGTCTTTTATTTAAAACTTTAAGATATAAGTATTTTATTAAAACAACAAGAAAAACAAAACAAAATGACATTCCAAGAATAGCACACATCATGTGAAGAAGCAAAAACTTAGGCTCAACCGATACTAACAGATAATCGTTGAAGAAGAAAGGTGGGATGCCTACCAGGCATCCCCAAGCTTAGATGCTTGACACTTCTTGGAATATTAGCTTGGGATGCCTTGGGCATCCCCAAGCTTGAGATTTTGTGTCTCCTTAATTCCTCTCATATCACGGTTTTCCTAAATCTCAAAAACTTCATCCACACAAAACTCAACAAGAACTCGTGAGATAAGTTAGTATAAATCAATGCAAAACCTTTATCATTCTCTACTATAGAAAATCACTAAAATTATTATTCAACATTGCATACTAAATGCCTCTGCATATTTAATAGTCCTATCCTCAAATAGAATCATTAAACAAGCAAACATATGCAAACAATGCAAACATAACAACAATCTGCCAAAACAGTACAGTCTGTAAAGAATGCAAGATTTATCATACTTGCCTCACTCCAAAAATTATGAAACAAACTAAAAACTGTAGAAAATTTATCAGTGCTTATTTTTCAAAATGTTTCAACATTTTATCACATTCTTACTTTTCTAGGGAATTTTTGCAACAGAGGCAAACTTTCTGTTTTGAAACAGCAACATGTATACTTGCAAAATAAGCATGGCAAAGGCTATCATTGACATTTTTATTGAAATAAAAAGATGAAAAAAATTATTAAATAACAGCAAGCAAATCCTAACAAAATAAATTGACGCTCCAAGCAAAACACATATCATGTGACGAATGAAAACAAAGCTCCAAGTGAGGTTACAGATAATGTTGGAGACGAAAGAGGGGATGCCTTCCGGGGCATCGCCAAGCTTAGTTGATTGGATCTTCCTTGAATATTACCTTGTAGGTGCCTTGGTAATCCCCAATCTTAGGGTCTTTTCACTCCTTATTCTCCTCATATCGACATTTCACCCAAAACTTAAAAACTTAAATCACACAAAACTTAACGAAACTTTGTGAGATAGGTTAGTATGATAAAGAGCAAACCATTTCACTTTTGGTACTGTCAAAAACAAGATTCATAATTGTTTCCACACAAGTCCTACTGTAGTATATCATTTCTACAATTTATATTGAGCAATATAAGCCATAGAAACAAGGAAACAAGCAAACTATGCGTTGAAAACAGAATCTGTCAGAAACAGAACAGTCTGTAGGAATCTGTACTAAAACCATACTTCTGCTACTCCAAAATTATGAAAAATATGGACACATGATAAATTTCTATATTAATCTTCTGCAAAAAAATCAACTCAAAAGCACCCTTATTTTTAAAATGAAAGCTATTTCCGTGAGCGCTAGAGTTTTTGTTTTTCAGCAAGATCAAATCAACTATCACCCAACATGATCCCAAAGGCTTTACTTGGCACTTTATTAAAACAAAAGCAATAAAACATGATTACTGGAGTAGCCTAATCATGTGAACACACAAAAACAGTAGGTAAAAGTGTTGGGTTGTCTCCCAACAAGCGCTTTTCTTTAATGCCTTTTAGCTAGGCATGATGAGTTCGATGATGCTCGCATAAAAGATAAGAATTGAAACATAACAAGAGCATCATGAATCACATGGCAAGCACATTTAAGCCTAAACCACTTCCTATGCATAGGGATTTCGTGAGCAAATAGTTCATGGGAACAAGAATCAACTAGCATAGGAAGGCAAAACATGCATAACTTCAAAATTTTCAACACATAGAGAGGAAACCTGATATTATTACAATTCCTACAAGCATAAGTTCCCCCCTCATAATAATTTTCAGTAGCCTCATGAATGAATTCAACAACATAACTATCACACAAAGCATTCTTTTCATGATGCATAAGCATAGAAATTTTATTACTCTCCACATAAGCAAGTTTCTTCTCATTCATAATAGTGGGAGTAAACTCAACAAAGTAACTATCATGTGATTGAAAATGAAAATCATGATGAAAAGTTTCATGGTTATCGTTATTCAATATAGCATACATGTCATAACCATAATCATCAAAGATAGGAGGCATGCTTTCATCATAATAAACTTGTTCATCAAAACTTGGGGGGCTAAAAACATCATCTTCATCAAACATAGCATCCCCAAGCTTGTAGCTTTGCATATCATTAACATCATGGATATTCAAATAATCCATACTAACAACATTGCAATCATGCTCATTATTCATGCCAATCATTTTATTAAATTCTTCTTCTATCAATTGAGCAAAATTTTCCGAGCCATCATTTTCAAGAAAGATATTATAAAGATGATCAATAATATGATGCAACCTCAATTCCATTTTTTTGTAGTTTTATTTTATAAACAAAACTAGTGATAAAACAATAAACTAAAAGATTCGATTGCAAGATCTAAAGATATACCTTCATGCACTCACCTCCCCGGCAATGGTGCCAGAAAAGAGCTTTGTTGACGGGATGTGGGTGCCGCTTTCCTAACCTCCCCGGCAACAACGCCACAAATGAGCTTGATGTCTACTACGCAACTTTATTCTTGTATACACGCGTTGGGCCTCCAAGCGCAGAGTTTTGTAGGACAGTTGCAATTTTCCCTCAAGTGGATGATCTAAGGCTTATCAATCCGTGGGTGGCATAGGATGAAGATAGTCTCTCTCAAGCAACCCTGCAATCAAATACAAGAAATCTCTTGTGTCCCCAACACACCCAATACAATGGAAAATTGTATAGGTGCACTAGTTCAGCAAAGAGATGATGATAAAAGTGTAGTATGGATAGTAGATATGAGTTTTTGTAGTGCGAGCAATAAAAAAACAGCAAGGTAGTAAATAGTAAAATGGAGCACAAACGGTATTGAAATGATGGAAAATGAGGCCTAGGGTGCATACTTTCACTAGTGCAATCTCCCAACAATGCTAACATAGTTGGATCATATGATTATCCCTCAAAGTGCAATAAAGAATCACTCCCGAGTTCCTATTAGCGGAGAACAAAAGATAGAAATTGTTTGTAGGGTACGAAACCACCTCAAAGCTATTCTTTCTGATCGATCTATCCTAGAGTTCGTACTAAAATAACAGCAAGCTATTCTTTTCGATCGATCTAATCAAGAGTTCGTACTAAAATAACACCATATGACACATATCAACCAACTCTAATGTCACCTAGATACCCCATTGTCACCGCAAGTACGCGTGAGTTAATTATACGATATGTATCAAACAATTTTAGATTCATAATGTTCAATCCGACGCAAAGAACTACAAGGGGACTCCAAAGTTTCTATTAGAGAAAAGATAATAAAAACGTGCATCAACCCCTTTGCAAAGATTACCCCAAGGTCACCGTGAGAATCCGCAAGTTGAGTGCCATAACATATATCAAGTGAATCAAAATAATACCCCATTGTCACCATGGGTATTCATATGCAAGACATATATCATGTTTTCTCATATCTGAACATTCAATCCGATAAGACAAAACTACAAAGGGTAAAGACTCAATTCATCACAACAAGAGTAGAGAGGGGAGAAACATCATATGATCCATCTATATTAACAAAGCCCGCGATACATCAAGATCATGACATCTCAAGATCACGAGAGAGAGATTAAACACATAGCTACCGGTACAAACCCTCAGCCCCGAGGATGGACTACTCCCTCTTCATCGTGGTGGCCGCCGGGATGATGAAGATGGCCACCGAAGATTATTCCCCCTCCATCAGGGTGCCGGAACGGGGTCTATATTGGATCTCGTGGATACAGAGGCCTTGCAGCGGTGGAACTTTTGATCTAGGGCTACCCCCAAGGGTTTCGGAATATTTGGTATTTTATAGGGTAAAGAGGCGGTCCAGGGGGCACCCGAGGTGGGCACAACCCACCTGGGCGCGCCTAGGGGCCAGGCGCGCCCTGGTGGGTTGTGCCCCCCTCAGGGCACCCTCAGGTGCTGCTCTGGCCCATCCTGGGTGTTCCGGTCCATAAAAATTCTCCAAGGAGTTACGTTGTGTTTGGACTCCGTTTGATATTGATTTCCTGCGATGTAAAAAACAAGCAAAAGATAGCAACTGGCACTGGGCACTGGATCAATAGGTTAGTCCCAAAACATGATATAAAGTTGCAATAAAATGATTGTAAAACATCCAAGAATGATAATATATTAGCATGAATACTTCACAAAATAATAGATACGTTGGAGACGTATCAACAGGTCAGCGGAGGTAGAGGCGCCGGTTGGTGGAGCGGCCGACTGGTGGGTCTCGGCCTGGTCAACACTGGCAGCAGTCGGCGCGACATCTCGCTACCTGTTGGTCGAGGCTTGGTCGGGCTGAGGCCGGCTGTCAACTCCGTTGTTTGGTGCGATGTCTTCATCGTCCTCGTCCTCTTCGTCCTCGCCCTCGCCGCTGGAGGTGATGTCCTCCGCCGAGTCCTCCTCATCCTCCGGGTTCAGCCCGAACAAGTTGGGCGGCACCTCAGCGCCATCCTTGTCAAGATCGGGTATGAAGACAGTGGTGTTGGAATACTTGGCGATTGCCGCCGCGTGTTGGCTGAGTGCGCGACTCACGCTGCCAGCTCCGGTCCGGCCTCCTGCCGGAAGGTGGCCAGCTGGGCCAGATCCAGCCTAGGATACCAAGCCTTGGCTAACTCCAAGGCCGTTCGAGCGCCCGGCCGAGCCGCGACGCCCTTCCAGGCCTCGAAGCGCCCGACTGCTATCTCCAGCCAGTCGGCAGTCCGGCTTGGGGCTCGCGAAATTTGGGCGCCTGACCAGAGGGCGACAAGCACCTGTGACCCGACGCGCTGCAGGCCGCAAAGCAGACGGTGGGTTGTGTCCAGGCGCACCTTGATAGCCAAGAGCTGCTCGCCAAGATTCTGGGGCGCGTTTGGCGGAATGTCGGCGCATGTCCTCCTCCGCTGATTGCACTGCGCCTCGATGGCCTGGCTGACGGTGACAAACTGATCGGGAAAGAATTTTGTTCAAAAAGAAAAGCAAAGAATTTAGAAGCTAGAAGCCAGCTCGTGCAGCAGTCGGCGGCCGTACAAAGGAAGATATGACTTACCTCCGATCATGTCCTCAATCTCGCTGTAGCCGTCCGTCAGGAACTTCTCCTTCTCAACCCAGTTCGAGTGCTGAGTCTCAAACTCGGGCCGAAGGAGAGTCTCGCCTTCCTTCAGCTGCTGCACCTCCGCCCTCTGCTTCTCCGCCCGGTCCACCAGATCCTTCGCCAGGCGGTCGCACTCCTGCTCCTTGGTGTGGAGCTCGGATTGAACCTCGCCCAGGCGCTGCCGCAGATCAGCGGTCGCCTCTGCCAAGGCAAGAGAGAAAACATGTCAGCACCAACCAAAAGCAAATAGCTGCTGAAAGATCTGGCCCGACTGCTCAGCAGTCGACCCGAATCTCGGGGACTACATCCAGCGGGTGTGCTGACGCGCCCCCACGAAAAAGAAGACAAAGTGCTTACTTTGACTCTGGTTCAGGTCATCAGTCCACTTGACCAGCTCCTGGTTCTGGGAGTTGTAGGCGGCCGCGTGGAGGTTGACGTAGTCCCGTGTCGAGTGGATGTTCTCGATGTAGAAGTACGACTTTTGCCACAGCTTGGCCGACTACAGCAGGGCAAGAGCCGGGAAACGGACCCCGGAGCCCGTGCGCCCCACTACAACGCAGGCCCCACACTGTGCCGCCTCACCCTTGGCGGCGGTGCCAAGCTTGAGGTAGAACAGCTCCCCCCACAGCTCGAGCGTGGGGAGCACGCCAAGATACCCCTCGCAGAGGGTGACATAGGCAGAGAGCAGCACCATCGTGTTTGGCGTGAGATGGTGGGGCTGCACTCTGTAGAAGTCAAGGAACGAGCGGAGGAACCCGCTCACCGGCAAGCCAAAACCTCGGAGGAAGTGCGACCAAAAGATGATGCGCTCGTCATCCGCCGGCACCGACAAGATCTCTGCCTCGGGAGGAACACACACCTACACATGCGACGCGCGGGGAAGCCATCGCGTCTCACGATGGAACGCCAAGTGGTCATCGTGGACATTGGATCCATCCCAGTCGCTTGAGTAGCCGCCACGCGCCATGGGCTTGGTCGCTCGGTGGAGGTGCGAGGTGGCTGCACGGAGGCTGCGGCGATACGGAGAAGTCTGGCGACGGCGGGCTGCGGCTGTGCTCTGGCGGCGAGAGAGGGCGCGATGGCAGCAGGAGAGAAGAAGAGGAAGACGAAGGGCGAGGAGGGTGCGCGTGCGTTCTGTCGCCCCCTCCTCCCCCTACTTATAGGCCTGGTGCGGCGGAGCCGAGGAGGCAAGAGGTGGGGGGGGGGCGTGAGATTAACTGCACCACTCTCCCCATGACCCCGTGCCTTCCACACCGTAACTGTGTGTGAGTAAGGCGCCTCAGAAGCACAACTACTACTGCAGAATGCTGCTAACGCGACATTACGATCAGAGACCCTTCGAGAAACTTTGTGCGATGCAATAATCAGAAACTGTGGTGTCAGAGAACCGTAAAAAATGTCCAAAACATTTGCGATGATGGATGCATCAAACACGGTTTAGATATTAGTTGCGTGTGTGATGTAGGGCATATGGTTCAGTTCAATTCACTGTTTGCGATGAGGTGGAACAAAATAAACGGGCAGCCAGATGAAGGCGTGTGCGGTACACAACATACGGTTCATTAGGATGAACTGTTTGTGATTAGGCAACACAAAAGAAGCGGTCAGGCAGATCAAGGTGTGTGCGATATACGACATGCGGTTCACTCGGATGAACTGTTCGCATTGAGATAAGAGAACAGAAACAGTTCAATAAGAACAGAAACAGTTCAATAAGAACAGAAACAGTTCAATATAACAAGATGTGTGTGATACGTGGCAAACAGGTTTGTAATCAGAAATGAGTGCGAAGACCGATATATTGCTTCTAATAAGATGTATGTGATATGCTCTGTCTACACAACATGTATTGGCCATTGGGGGACAGGCGGTCATCCGGATACGCCATAAGGATGCGAAGAGGCATCCTATATCAGCAAGGACTAGTTGTTCCACCAGTAGCTCATCTAAGAGAACTCTCAAGTTAAGTGTGCTCGAAATTTGGATCAGCCATGGGATGGGTGACTGGATGGGAAGTTGTGTTGATGTTAAATTAACTGATAGGATGGGTCATATTGGTCAAATGACAAAAATGACCCATTCCCTCAGCTAATTTAACCTCGAGGTCCTTGTTTTTTATTTTTATTTTATTTTTTAACATATGTTAAAGAAGGCGTACCGCATACTTTTTGACAATATGTATACATGGCATATAGTTGATCCATCCGACCTGTTTGTGATGGAATAAGCCGTGTGTGTTGTGGGAAAACGCTTGCTAGTGTACAACCATTTGTGATTGATGAATTCATCACCGACGGGTTCCCTAGTGTGGTCCGTGTTCATCTCATCATTATCTACTTCTTGTGCTAGCTCGATGTTCCTTTATATTGTAGGTTTCCATTAATTGATGGCGTTCTATGAACACGCCACTATTTCCAGCCATTTCCTCACCTGTTTCCCGCCACCCAGCGATATTGCACATAAACCTAGGCGCGGTGCGATGCACGGAGGCAACAAGAGCGGCATGTAGCATGTCCACCTTTGCCAAGCATGCCAACACACCAAAGCGCCACCTCTTCCATCAACCTCATCGACAAGGAAAACCAGAAGGCGCCATGGCCCGTCGAGGCCGCGACGCTCCCCGGCAACGCGATGGACGACGCTGTGATGCGCATCATCGCCAGGGTTGAGCAGACCTTTGGCGCATGGCGCTTTAGCACCACAGATCAACATAGGCATGTCAGTGCCGAGAGGCTGTAGCTCGCCGCACAACATGATCGATGGCGCGCCGCAGAGCAAGCTAGGCGCGTCCGCACCGATAGGCTGCAGCATGCCGCACGTCGAGAGTGTTGGAGCACCGCAGAGAGAGAGGAGCGGCGCGCCGCACAGCAAGAGCGGATCCATCGGTGCTTGCCTGCTGTCGACAGGGCATCACAGCTGGGTACACGCCCGTCAGTACCCCCATTCTTCGCCAGGAGTGGGCACAAGCCCTCTGCGCCGTACGTGCACCAGAGGCCGGCCGCGCCGTACTTGCACCGGACGCCCACCGCGTCGTTCACATGGGTCGCGCCATTTGCCTTCTCCACGGCCCGCTTGATGCCAACGTGCTGATCGGTAGGCTCAACCGCCTCGTTGGCCCAGGTGTCCACCTGTGCGTAGTAGAGGAACATGGCCGTCGCGTCCTCGAGGTGGTGATCTCCAATGAAATAGCCAACTTGGAGCTCAAGATCGCGCTCCAGATGTACCGCGAGCGTGTCGACGGCTTGGACGAACGCCTGCATGAGTTCAGGCAGAGCCAAGAGCTACCGTAGGCAAGGGCTGTTGGTCATGGTCTCATGGACGCGTTTTATTTTGTTGAGTCTTTTCGACGTGGATAGCTATGTATTCACAGCAATCATACTATTGCTCTCTTTATTGCTCTGTTTTAATGTGTGTACTCTATTTTCCGTTCTTATATGTTCTGTTTCAATGGGTGTTTATACGCTTTCCATTCCATATATGTGGATGATAACAGATAGATTCAAATTAGTATACAAAAACAGATAGAAAATGGAATTCATAATATATATAATATTGATTGTTCATTAGTTCATCATAGAATATATATAATATTATCACATATACGTGATGATACTTAACTACTAGGTACAATGCATAAAATTGAAAACGAACAATACTAAAGCTAATAATCCCTCCTGGGCCAGTATTTCGGCAGCCCCTCGCCAGCATCTCCCTGGTGCACGGTGTCTTCCCAGAGCGGAGGCAGTACTCCACCTCCTTCGCCTCGCAGCGCTTGACGTGTCGATCTGCCTCTTGCAAGCTGACGCGCGCGAACGATCTTGCCATTTCATTGGGCGCCCATCGGAGCTCCTCGTCGGTGGCACGCTGGAGCTTATTGGCCCAGCTCCACGCAGCAACGAGGCGCCTAGCGCCTCTGGCCTTCCTCGTGAAGTACCCGTCTTCATACACCTCCTCCGCACGACGACACGCCCGCCCCCAAAGCTCCGCAGCCTCCTTTTTCCAGGCGGCACCACGGGCTTCACCGGCCGCCTGGTACCTGGCATCCTCCTCCACCATCTCCTTCTTGAAAGCCACTTGCCTGACTTTCTTAGCCGGCGGCAGCGACTTCCAAAGACAAAGATTGTACTGGCCCCAAAACCAATCCAAAGTTGGGGGGGGGGGGGTCCGGTGCAACCTCGTCCGACGGCGCGTAGGTGCCCTCATCGCGACTCTTCGAGTGAGCCTCCTCGGGGGGTGGCGACTCCTCGTCGGCGCATGGACAGACTGGCGGCGCCATGGCAGAGATTTGATATATCTATATCTATATATATATATATATATATATATCTCTATATCTATATATATATATCTTTATATATATATATATATATATAGATAGATATATATATATATAGAGGATGGCAATATGGGACACCTAGGTGCCCAGGCTCCTTGCCTTTCCACCATTTGATTGCATTTAGATGTGTATCATTGTGATAAGTATAGAAGGTAACGGGTCAATCCATTACTAATTGCCAATTCTGAAACAATTAAATATGGAAAAAATTATGATGCATATCATAAATGGATGTCATTAAGCACGCCATGCATGGTAGGATATCTTTAGAAGGAAAAATACTACACATTAGATATATTACGAATTAGGTATATATGAATTCATCTGTTTAGTAGGTAGCCGTTAAATTTTTATACGTATATACCCAGAATATTTAGTACGTAGACATTAGATTTTTGTCTATGTATGTACCTAGAATATTTAGTGCGTATCAATTAGATTAGGTATGTACGGATTCATTTATTTATATTACAGACTCTTTAGATTTCTTTAGTACATATATACCCAGAATATTTAGTATGTAACACATTAGATTTTTATGTATGTATATACCCAGAATATTTAATACGTACCCATTAGATTAGATACATATGGATTCACTTACTTAGTACGTATTGATTAGATTTTTGTGTATGTATATACCCTCTTTTGTGAGGAGTGCATGTATATACCCTAGAGTACTCAATATATTTTTCTTGTATATGCATACTCATCGTATTTACATACCTTGGCATTAAATTTCTGAGTATATACCTCGATACAATAAATACATAGGATCATGTGTGGGTATATGTAACAAACATTCCATAAACTAAAAATAATCGTCAGTGGGTATATGTACGTTGGAAAAAATCATGCGTGGGTATCGGCATGCATCATATATTCCTACAAGTAATTTTTTTAATTAGGATCACATTTTATATTATTTGGTCATCTTAATTTGTATAGAAATGTTAGCTGTTAAAAAGTCCGACCCGGTCTTAATTTTTTTAAATACTACATACCTTGAAAAGTAAAACTTTAGAAAAATGCATAAAAACATCCTTAATATACATACAAACCTTTGGGACGATGTTTCGTATTATTCATCATATCTGATACCTTAAGAAATAGGATTGTATATACATACCCTTTTTGTTTGGAAAGGAATCATACTAGGAAACCGGTAGTATATTATTTTTTTAGAAGGCAATTATTGACCATTGATGCTTGTAGTGCATGCAAACAAAATTTGGAAAGCCATGGACTACAAATATGACTTGCTGTATTGGGACTTAGGTGCCCCAAACATTTTATCTATATATATATATATATATATATATATATATATATATATATATATAGAGAGAGAGAGAGAGAGAGAGAGAGAGAGAGGGCGAGCAAGGGGAGGATCTAGATGAGAATGCAGGCGGGACGACGTGAGCAAGGTAGTATTTATTGGCGGTCGGAATCTAGATCGTCGGGAACAGTACACGCGCAGGTCGCCGGAATTTACGAGTACTGTAGTGTGAATTACACATGATTCCCGCAACAAAATCTGTGTGTGAACATAATAGCTGACGGTTCCCAATGCAGAACCATGTCGGATTAATAAAGCCCGCCACCCACCTTCCAAAACTCGAGGCGCGAAATAGAGTGCTAATCGTGTGGGGCCAGTTGTCTTGCCAGATTTTAGATTTTCTTTTTTCAACACCAGATATTTACATCGTCTGATGATTTATGAACTCGCACACAAGTACACAAATATGATATTTCAAACCGTTATGTTTAGCCGTTGCATGTAGGTGTAGTTCAAATTTTAATTACAGTCATTAAATGGCTAGGAGATCACTTAAATGTCTTCAAAAGGTCAAATGACCCCTGAAAATTTCCAAATTTTCACATGAAAATTAGTATCAGTGCACATTACACGTAGAAAATTTTTGAAGGCCGTAAGAGGAAGCTATCTGCCGTTCGTCATCAAACATGCATTGTTCCCTTTCGGAACCACGAGCCTTCTAGTGAGCTGCTCCGGTTTGTAAGAGGTGTGTGTCCAAACTTTTGTCAAGTAAGCCAATTTTTGTACCACGTTAGCTTGGTGGCATGACATTACATCAAGCAATGTTTCTTGTTTTTCTGATCATTTTTTTAATTTTTTGGAATAAAAATGCCATGGCACTCCATGCATGTACATGTGTCCATGCCGTGACACCAATATGTTTGAAAATTCCTTCTACTTTACTGCACATGGAATTAACTCGCACACAAGTACACAAATATGATTTTTCAAACCGTTATTGTCGTGGAATTATCACGCCAGATGTCCTAATGTGAGGACTTAGTCGTGGAGCCATCGCAACGAGATTAGCTTAAAGGGGTTAAACCAGACAAAGGACACGGGGAGTTTATACTGGTTCGGCCCCTTGCGGTGAAGGTGAAAGCCTACGATCCAGTTATGATGGAATTGATGGGGTCTCGATGATTAGGGAGCGAATCCGCTTTACCTGGCTCTCGAGCTGTTGTTTCTTGTCCCTGAACCGCCGCCGGGTCATCCCTTTATATACACAGGCTGATGCCTGGCGGTTTACAGAATCCCGAGGCCGGCTCATACACGTGTCTGGCTCGGTTTATACCTTTTCCAATCTTTCAATACAAGTTACATATCTCATGGCGGTTTATGTCTACGGGCCCTAATCCGCCTTTGGGCTCTGGGCCTTTAAGTCTATAGTAAAGCGCCATACTCCTTGTCTTCATGGGCTTCAATACGGATGATTCCTTATGAGTATAACCCGGCCCCTCCTGGGCGGTTTATACTCAGTAGTTACATCCCTAACATTAGGCTCCAGATTGATTTGAACCTGTTCATGTCAATCTTCAATACTTAAAGAAAAATTTCTTATGAACATCTTCATGTGAACCTCGTAAACCGCCAGGACGTCATCTTCGAAGATTGTCATAAACCGCCATGACGTCACCTGCTTATTAAAACCTCTATATACTTCCCTTTTATTAATGAACTTCCGAAAATCGAGGCGACATCTCTGTCACTTATCCATTTTTTGGGCTCCTTGATTCTCGTGCTTGTCACTTATCCCTTCGCTTTATAAATAGGACCAGGGGTCATTTTCTTTTTCTCCCCTTGCCTCTTCGTCTTTCTTCCACCTCGTGTCGCCTCAGTGCTCGAGCACAGCCACCGCCTTCGACCTCGTCTGCAACCTCATCTCCTGCCGTTGCATCACCCTGAACGCACTAGAAAAACGCGTCGCCTCTCCGCTGCTCTTTCAGCCTCAGTAAGTCTTCTCTCTTTCCGCCACCAGATCTGTTCATTAGGGTTTCTGTGTTCATCGGTGTTCTTCAGTGTTCTTGGACGTTCTTCACTTGTGCCTTGATGTTACACGAGTACTTGATAAAACTTGACATTATCCCTGTGCGGCTGCAGCCATAATCCATTTTCCTCATTACATCATCTATTTTTTTAGTGAAACAATCCCATCTGGACCTTTGCTGTTCCGCTGTCACCACTTAGGGTTTTGGAATTTTCTCCCTTTTTTGAACTGCGGTAGATCCAGAATTATAATATCAACCTGTAAAACCTGTTTGTGCAATACTTAGCAATTTTTCAGATCTGTAACTTTCCACACTAGTATAGGCGGTTTAACCTTTAGAAAATGATAACCCGCCAGGTACCATTAGCCCTCTCTTAAATCGCCAACTCGACCTTAATGTCAGAATCCGGTTTATCATGTATATATGTTTCTATATCTTCTCCCACCGTCCTTATGCCGGTTTATGCATGTCAATCATAAATCTAAACCGGCATTGATCCTCTTTTCCAGCTTGTCATTGAAATGGTCAAACAGTTCTATGCTTGCAATTGGGTCCCTTCTCGAGTTACTGAAGAACAATTAGATGGGTTTGTTGCCACTGGCGTTTTAGCGAAGAAGGAAGTCATACACTGGAGAGTTCCCGGTCCAGAAAATCCTCCTGAGACCAAGGATGGAGAGGTGATTGTGTTTGCTGATCATCTGGGCCAAGGGTTTAGCCCTCCCGGGTCAAAATTCTTCCGTGACGTGCTTGATAGCTTCCAGATCCGCCCTCAAGATATTGGACCGAATTCCGTGTCCAATATTTGCAATTGGCAAGTATTTTGCGAGGCTTACCTGCAAGAAGAACCCATCGTTGAATTTTTCCTCTTTTACTTAAACCGCCGTACCGAGTTTATAGACAGGCCCAACACTGAACTTGGCAGTGTTTCAATCCAGAAGAGGAAATATGTCAATTTCCCTCACGCCAAGCATCATAGCCACCCCAAAGACTGAAATCAGACTTGGTTTTATTGCCGAAACACAGCTCCAGACGGCGAAAATCCTCTGTCGGGTTATCGTCCACACCGGCTTACCAATAAACATCTAGTCCTCCAACGACTCACCGCCAAGGAACGAGCTAGTTATGCACCCCAGCTTGCAAAGCTTAGAGCTTTTGTTGCGAACGGATTGACAGGCGTTGACTTCGTCCGATGCTGGGTTTCTTGGAGTATCATGCCTTTAAGCCGGCGCCCCGGTTTAATGTGTGAGTACACATGGGATCTGAAAGACCCTCAACGTCATATTGACATCCAGCTCACTGATGATGAAGTCACCGAATCTGTCAAGAAAATGCTTAATGAACCGGTGGATGTATGCAACAAAGTAGGGCTTAGTCCCTTCTGTACTTCAAACAAACCACCAGCTGTAAGAATTGCATCATTTTTGTCTTAATTCGTCCCCTCTTAAACATTCCTTTATAACTTGTTGTCCATCTGTGCAGGGTGATGATCCGTTCTGGAAGAGGAAATCGCTGAATAAACCGGCGAAGCCGCAAGATAAACCGGTGAGAGTGCCTCGTGTCAAGACCAGGGTTACAAAGAAACCCGCGAAGAAGAGAACCGCCGAGTCCCTTGACCTGCCAAATGAGGAAGAACTTGAAAATCTGGACTCAGAGGTAGACCTTGACTCTCTTGGTTCCTTTTTCACACACCTCATTGACAATGATCATTATCAGGATGATGCGGAAGCTAGCCGCGTTGGTGATGTAAAGGTAATTATTCTTTCTTCCGACTCAGAGCCTGTGCCAACACGAAAAATCCGTCGAGCAGTCCAGAAAGTAAAATTTTCACGCCCTCTTGCTTATTCGGATCCACACTTTCTTTTGAAGACACAACAGCGTGAAGCTCGCCGCACGACTCGGCATAGCGACCAAGTAGTGACCTCCTCCGGTTTACCGAACTCTCCGGTTCGTAAACGCCGTCACGAGGTCTCTTGTACTTCTGATACACTTTATCCCAGGGCGGGTTATTTCCGATATCCTCTTAATCCGTCTACTTCAAATTATCAGGGAACCCCCCATTCATCCTCCGACGAATCATCGGCCACACAACTCCCTCCCCTCAAGACTGTTCCCGAGTAAGCATATTACACTTAACCCTTTATGCCTTGTATTGATTTATTGTATTCACTTTTGAGTCTGTTCTTTTTAGTGCCAAAGCCAGACTTAGCAAGAAAGCCAAATTGAATAAACCGACCGATGATAATCCGGTCATTGAACCGGAGACGGCCCCAGAAACCTTTGAGCCAAATGCTGATTCCATCCTGGATGATCCGGTACCTCAGGTTCAGGACACTTTTGTTGAACCGGTAGAGATAAATCCGACGAGCCAGTCTGCTGATCCGCCAAGCCCAGCAAAAACAGTTGATAAACCGCCAAGCCCAGTCAAAGCTACTGATGATACCACGGATGATGTTATGATTACCAGTTTTGGCCATACTGCTCCCACCAACCCTGTCGCTTTATCAAAGCATAGTGCCAAAGAAGATTTTTCTGATATGGACAAGGGCAAGTGGAAAACAGATTTATCAAGCTATGCTCATCTCAGCGCCCAAGACATCCACTCTGAATATTTAAACCATCTGTACACAATCCGCGACTATGAATCCAGTTTACTGTGCCTGATGAAGGAACGGTATGAGGTAAATATCACTCCCTCTTGCATAAATTTTCTTTCCTTATAACTGGCTTAGAATATCAACTCCAGTAGCCCCCAAGGGTCGGTTCATAAAATTGATGTGAACCGGGACTTGTAGGAGAATCAAATTTTAAGTTTCCTTGCATAGCCCCCAGGGACCGGTTTATACCTTTAGGACGAACCGGTACATTTCTATCATGAATCTTATTAGAATCCTTGATAAATCCACAACCTGAACTTGAGCAATTATACATTAGCCCCCAAGTGCCAAGAGGATAACTTGTTATGTGCTTGGGACTATGAAAATGACAGTTGATAAAAAGCAATATGCATTAGTCCCCAAGTGCCAAGTGAATAACTTGTTATGTGCTTGGGGCTTCAAATATGTACTATCAGTTCAGTAAATGTCTCTTGCAGGCTGATCTAAACAAGAAGGAATCTCGAATCGCCGACCTTCAAGAAAATATCAAGTCCCAGCAAGCAGAAACTTCCAAGGCTAAAGAAGAGCTGACCGGCGCTTTAACAGCCATGGAACAACTGAAGGACGACTTTAAAAGCAAACGGGCAAAATGGGATGCTGAAAGGACAACTCTGATAAAGCGAGCGGAGGATGTTGATACGTCTCCAACGTATCTATAATTTATGAAGCATTCATGCTATTATCTTATCTATTTTGGATGTTTATGGGCTTTATTATACACTTTTATATTATTTTTGGGACTAACCTATTAACCGGAGGCCCAACCCATATTGTTGTTTTCTTGCCTATTTCAGTGTTTCGAAGAAAAGGAGTATCAAATGGAGTCCAAACGGAATGAAACCTTCGGAAAAGTTATTTTTTGGAATAAAGCAATCCCGGTAACTTGGAGTGCAAGCCAGGGAAGCGTCAAGGAGGCCACGAGATAGGGGGGGGGTGCCCACCCCCCTGGGCGCGCCCTCCACCCTCGCGGGCCCCTTGAGACTCCCCCGACCGACTTCTTTCGCCTATATATTCCCATATACCCTAAAAACAACGAAGCAAACAATAGATCGGGAGTTACGCCGCCACAAGCCTCTGTAGCCACCAAAAACCGCTCGAGAGCCCGTTCCGGCACCTTGCTGGAGGGGGAATCCATCACCAGTGGCCATCTTCATCATCCCAACGCTCTCCATGACGAGGAGGGAGTAGTTCACCCTCGGGGCAGAGGGTATGTACCAATAGCTATGTGTTTGATATCTCTCTCTCTCTCTCTCTCTCTCTCTCTCTCTCGTGTTCTCTCTATGGCACGATCTTGATGTATCGTGAGCTTTGCTATTATAGTTGGATCTTATGATGTTTCTCCCCTCTACTCTCTTGTGATGAATTGAGTTTTCCCTTTGAAGTTATCTTGTCGGATTGAGTCTTTAAGGATTTGAGAACACTTGATGTATGTCTTGCCGTGCTTATCTGTGGTGACAATGGGATATCACGAGATCCACTTGATGTATGTTTTGGTGATCAACTTGCGGGTTCTGCTCATGAACCTATGCATAGGGGTTGGCACACGTTTTTGTCTTGACTCTCCGGTAGAAACTTTGGGGCACTCTTTTAAGTACTTTGTGTTGGTTGAATAGATGAATCTGAGATTTGGTGATGCATATCGTATAATCATGCCCACGGATACTTGAGGTGACAATGGAGTATCTAGGTGACATTAGGATTTTGGTTGATTTGTGTCTTAAGGTTTTATTCTAGTATGAACTCTATGATAGATTGAACGGAAAGAATAGCTTCATGTTATTTTACTATGGACTCTTGAATAGATAGAACAGAAAGGATAACTTTGAGGTGGTTTCGTACCCTACCATAATCTCTTCGTTTGTTCACCCCTATTAGTGGCTTTGGAGTGACTCTTTGTTGCATGTTGAGGGATAGTTATATGATCCAATTATGCTATTATTGTTGAGGGAACTTGCACTAGTGAAAGTATGAACCTCAGGCCTTGTTTCCTACCATTGCAATACCGTTTACGCTCACTTTTACCACTTGTTACCTTGCTGTTTTTATATTTTCAGATTACAAAAACCTATATCTACCATCCATATTGCACTTGTATCACCATCTCTTCGCGAACTAGTGCACCTATACAATTTACCATTGTATTGGGTGTGTTGGGGACACAAGAGACTCTTTGTTATTTGGTTGCAGGGTTGTTTGAGAGAGACCATCTTCATCCTATGCCTCCCACGGATTGATAAACCTTAGGTCATCCACTTGAGGGAAATTTGCTACTGTCCTACAAACCTCTGCACTTGGAGGCCCAACAACGTCTACAAGAACAAGGTTGTGTAGTAGACATCAAGCTATTTTCTGGTGTCGTTGCCGGGGAGGCTAGGTAAGCGGCACTCACACCCCGTCAACTAAGCTCTTTTCTGGCGCCGTTGCCGGGGAGGTGAGTGCTTGAAGGTATATATTTAGATCTTGCAATCGAATCTTTTTGTTTCTTGTTTTATCACTAGTTTAGTTTATAAAAGAAAACTACAAAAAAATGGAGTTAAGTTTGTCTCATACGCTTCATCTTTTTAATATCTTTCGTGAGTATGATGAGAAGGAAAATTGTGCTCAAGTGCTAGAAGAAGAAGTCTATAAAATGCTTGATACTAAATCTTTGAATGATGAGCATGATTGCAACGTTGTTAGTGTGAACTCTTTGAATATCCATAGTACTAATGATGATTGCACTAGTTATGATGAAAATGTCTCCTATAAGCATGTCAATTTTTGTGGAGTGAATCGGGTTTGCAAGTACGCACCAAATAGGGAAGATAGATATTGCAAGAGGCATACGCATTTAGAAACTAAATTGTTGCAAGAAAGTCTTGATGTGTGTGCTGAAAGATTCAATATTTTTCGCGCTCCTTGTGAACTTTGCAATGAACATGGTCACTTAAACCTCCAATGCAAACTGTTTCATGATCGAATCGTGTCAAAAAATTGCGATAACTTGATTACCCTTGAGCATCATAAAGAGCTTAGTCTTCTTTTGGGGTATGAAGAAATGAAACGTATAACTGAGGGTATTCCAAAATTTAATCTGGATAGATTTCTTGATTTTGATCTAGAGGATATTCATATGTATTGTGCGGTGAATTGCATTGAAAATCCTTATATTGCCAATTACATAAAGAAAAGAAAGCAAATAGAAGATGATGAGAATACTAATGAAAGGGAAGAGACTTCCCAATATCCTCCTATTAGTTCTTATGATGAATCAGGTAACGAGGAGGAGCTTTCAATCTCATCAATAAGGATCTCAAAGAAGAAGGTTGAACCCACACATAATGTGAAGAAGAAAAAGAGAAGAAGGAGCAACAAAGGTAAAAAGGTATCCCTCCCAAATGAAGTTGCTCCTACTACTCATTGTGATGATGATAATTGCTATACTATTGGTGTTATCCATATTATTAATGATGAGAGTGATTATGCTTATGATATGAAAAGGCCCAAGCTTGGGGAAGCTATGTTTGATGAGGATGACATATTTGAGAATATATTTGCTGAAATTAATGTTTGTCCCAAGATTGGGGATGCTACGTTTAATGAAGACGATATTTTTAGCCTCCCAAGTTTTGATATGCAAAGTTGTTATGATGATAGCATGCCTCTTATCTATGATGATTATATTAATGAAAGTGGGTTTGGAAGAGTGTCAACTTTAGGAAGTAGTGATCCCACTATTTTGGAAGATGTTGAATTTTATTGTGATGAATATGAAAGTGGATTTGGAAGAGTGTCAACTTTATTTAGTGATGATTCCACTATCTTGGGAGAGGTTTCAATAGATTATGATGAGAACGAAGTTGCTACTTATGATGATTATTGTGATGAAACTTATGCTATAAAAAGTAGTGATGATTATATTTATAAAACTTGTCATGATTATGATTACCCTTTTTCTGAACATTACTCTTTTAATGTGGAAACAATTTATAGTATTCAAGTCTCTTATGATACTCCCACTATTCCGAATGAGAAGAATTTTGCTTATGTGGTGAGTAGTAAATTTTCTATGCTTGTAGATCATGAAAAGAATGCTTTAGGTGCTGGTTATATTGTTGAATTCATTCATGATTGTGACGCCCCCGATTCAATCGTACACTAATCATGCACGCAAATGTGTACGATCAAGATCAGGGACTCACGGGAAGATATCACAACACAAATCTACAAATAAAATAAGTCATACAAGCATCATAATACAAGCCAGGGGCCTCGAGGGCTCGAATACAAGTGCTCGATCATAGACGAGTCGTGGAAGCAACAATATCTGAGTACAGACATAAGTTAAACAAGTTTGCCTTAAGAAGGCTAGCACAAAGCCCAGGGATCTGAGATCGAAAGAAGCGCAGGCCTCTGCAGGATCCTCCTAAACTACTCACAGTGTCGTCGTGGGCTGCGTAGTAGTAGGCACCTCCGGTGTAGTAGTCGTCATCGACGGTGGCGTCTGGCTCTGGCTCCATCGATGCAGTTGCAGCAATCGAGTAGAGATAGGGAAAGGGGAAACAATGCAACCGTGAGTACTCATCCAAAGTACTCGCAAGCAAGGAGCTACACTACATATGCATGGATATATGTGTAAAGGGCCATATCGGTGGGTGAACTGCAGAATGCCGAATAAGAGGGGATAGCTAGTCTTATCGAAGACTACGCTCGTCACCTTCGTCTTGCAACAGTAGAAGAGGGTAGGTTGAAGTCCTCCTAGTAACATCACATAGCAATAATCCTACAAGCGATCCCTCCTCATTGCCACGAGAGAGCGACCACCGGTTGTATCGGCACTTGGAAGGGTGTGTTTTATTAAGTATCCGGTTCTAGTTGTCATAAGGTCAAGGTACAACTCCAAGTCGTCACATTACCGAAGATCACGGCTATTGAATAGATTAGCTTCCTGCGGTGCACCAACTTACCCAACACGTTTGATCCCATTTGGCGGACACACTTTCACGGGTCATGCCCGCCGCGGAAGATCAACACGTCGCAGCCCCACCTAGGCACAACAGAGAGGCCGACGCCGGTCTAAACCTAAGCGCCAGGAGTCCGGGCCCATCGCCCAATGCACACGCGTTGAGGGCGGCGACCTAGCCTAGTGGCGTTCTCCAATTCGGCCGCCCGTCAGCCGACGTCTGAAGTGCTTCTGATACCACGACGCGTGCCCATATCTTTCCCGTGGTTGGTTAGTGCGTATAAGCTCGTAGCCAACTCGGATCAAATACCAAGATCTCGTTAAGCGTGTTAAGTATCATGAGCGCCCGAGCAGGCCAGGCCCACCTCTTTCCTAGGCGGTCTCAACCTGCCTGTCGCTCCGCCACAAAGATCCATCCAGAGGGCCATCGAGACAAAGGTCCTATCAGCCCCCAATCCGAGAATCACTCGCTGGTGCTCCACAAGCCGACCCGACTTTAGTCACCACATGTATCATGTATAATTATAAGTATACACCGTGATCACCTCCCGAGTGATCACGGCCCGATAGTATAGCACGATGAGCGGACAAGAATGTAGGGCCACAGATGGAAATACTAGCATCCTATACTAAGCATGTAGGATTGCGGTAAAGGTAACAATGAGTAGCAAGGACAAAGCTATGCATCGGGATGGGTATAACGAAGCGATAACATGCTACACTACTCTAATGCAAGCAGATAGAGAAGAGTAGGCGATATCCGGTGATCAAAGGGGGGCTTGCCTGGTTGCTCGGCAAGAGAGAGGGGTCGCCAACTCGTAGTCGAACCGGCGCAGCGGGCTTGGCCTCGTAGTCTACCGGAGAGAAGAGGGGAAGAAACAATGAATACCATGTAAACAGATGCATATCGATGCATGTCAAGACAAATAACGATGCTAGGCGTGCCCTAACGTGGTATGAGGTGGTACGGTTAAGGGGAAACATCCGGAAAGTATTCCGGTGTTTCGTGTTTTCAGACGGAAGGAGCGGAGGAAGTTGCGAGTTCGATAGGTTAGGGGTGTGTGGCGGACGAACGGACTGCGTATCCGGAATCGTCTAGTCGTTCTGAGCAACTTTCATGTTGAAAATATTTTAATCCGAGTTATGGATTAAAAGATATGATTTTCTAAAGATTTTATTAATTTCTGGAATTTAATTAATTATTTAATCCAACATTATCCAGAATAGAAAATGTCTGACGTCAAGATGACATCGTGGTGATGTCTCAACGTTGACCATTGACCTGGTCAACTCGACGTGTGGGTCCAGTGGGACCCACCTGTCATTCTCTGTTTAGGTTAATTACAGATTAGTTAATTTAATTAGTGATTAGGTTAATCTAATCAGGATTAATTAACTTAATTAATTAATTAACTAATATTTTAATTATTTTAGTTATTATTTATTTATTTATTTAATATATATTTTTTTAACGTTTCAAAGGGGGCGGCCCCACATGTCATTGGCCCTAGGGGCCATAGCGGGTTTGGTTGCTAGCGGGCGTTGGGGGCAATGAGGCATAGCCACACCGTTAGCGATCGAGGCCGGGGCCATCGGCGCGAGGAGGGGCTCGGCGAGGCGTCGTGAGTCAGGCGTGCGCGAGACTCTGAGGCGATGGAGAGGCGGTCTGTGGATGGCGCCGGCGAAGGTGGCCGGAGAAGCACGGGCGATGGGATGGACGGAGGAGGCGGTGGCGGCCTCCGACGAGCCGTGAGGCACGGCCAGGCGTCGGTGATGCGACGAGCGTGCGGGCGCGTCGTGCACACGGCGCGGCCACGAGGGGGAAGGTCAGCGGTGGAGCGGCTCGTGCTAGCGCGCGGGGACGAGCGGGAGGTGGCGCCGGTCGGAGAGGGAAGAGAAGGGGAGGCAGGCCTCACGTTCGAGTAGAGACCAGGGGGCGGCGAGGCTCGTGAGCCGTTGTGGAGGAGGAGGGGACGACCACGGAGACGGGGAGGAGATCCGGCGAGGAGCGTTCGCGAGGCGGCTCCAGTGAGGTCGCAGGCGACAGTGGTGGTGGCGACGGGTCGAGCGGCGGCGTTGTCGAGGGCGCCCGGACGTCGGACGCCCCTCAATGAGGCGGCGGGCGGCATCGGGGTGGGGCCTCGCCTGATCCGGACGGGAAGGGAGGCGGCGGGTCTGGTGAGGGGGGCCATGGCACGGGCGCGAGGGTCGTGCCGGCGGCGGATCGGCGATGGGACGGCCAAGGCGTCGGCCCGATCCCGATTGGACCGGGAGGAGAAAGCGTGGGGGAGTGGGGAATGGGGGTTACGGGTTAGGTTTCCGCCTGGGGCTATAAGGCCACTGGGGGCCTGGGTAGAGGCACCGGTGGTGTGGCCCGGTGGGAGGTTCTTTCTCTTTTATTCTTCTTCTTTTTGTTTTCTTTTTCCTTTTCTTTTATTTATTCCTTTCGGTTTTATTAAATTATTAATTTATTTCAATTTTGAAGAATGTGAGAACAACACCTAAATATGGTATGTTAAAGATACCACTGCCACATTAATTTGGACAGCTAAATAAAATAGTTTAATATTTTACAAAATACAAAAGGCATTTAATTACTTTCTTTTGCTGCTGTTTTATTTTCCTTTGAGCATTTAAACATTTTATAAAAATGTGGTTTCATCGCCAAAGTTACCTATGTATTATTTGGTTCACTCCGAACATTTAAATTTTTAATATTTGAAAACTTTTATTGTTGGCTCGATTTTGAATTTGAAATTCGAACTAGGTTCCGAACTAACGCGAGTTTATCCACAGTAACCGAGGTGACGTGGCACCATTAGCGGGGATTACTGTAGCTTAATTACCCGGGCGTCACAATGATGCTACTGAAAATTATTATGAGGGAGGAGCATATGCTTGTAGGAATTGCAATAATATCAATCCTCTCTATGTGTTGAAAATCTTGAAGCTATGCTTGGTTTACCTTCCTATGCTAGTTGATTATTGTTCCCATAAGTTGTTTGCTCACAAAATCCCTATGCATAGGAAGTGGGTTAGGCTTAAATGTGCTAGTCATATGCTTCATGATGCTCCCGTTATGTTTCAATTTTTATCTTTTATGTGAGCATCATTGTCATCATCATGCCTAGCTAGAAAGGTATTAAAGAAAAGCGCTTGTTGGAAGACAACCCAATATTTATCCTTACTGTTTTTGTGTGTTCACATGATTATGCTATTGTATTAATCATGTTTTATAGCTTTTGTTTCAATAAAGTGCTAAGTATGACCTTTAGGATAGCTTACGGTGATAGTTGTGTTGATCCTGCTGAAAATCAAAAGCTTTTACACCCAGTAAGTTAATTTTGCTAATTCACAGAAACGTGCTTTTGATCTGATTCTTTTTTATCTGGATTGGTACACAAATTGCTTAGGACTTCCTAATTTGGTAGGACTTTTGGAGTTCCAGAAGTATACGTTTGATACAGATTACTACAGACTGTTCTGTTTTTGACAGATTCTGTTTTCATTATGTTGTTTGCTTATTTTGATGAATCTATGAGTAGTATTGGAGGATATGAACCATAGAGACGTTAGAATATAGTAGATACTACACCCATATGGATTTAGAATGAGTTCATTACAGTACCTGAGTGGTTGTTTTATTTTCTTATACTAACGGAGCTTACAAGTTTTCTGTTGAGTTTTGTGTTGTGGAGTTTTCAAATTTTGGGTAGAGATTCGATGGACTATGGAATAAGGAGTGGCAAGAGCCTAAGCTTGGGGATGCCCAAGGCACCCCAAGGCAATATTCAAGTACAACCAAGAGCCTAAGCTTGGGATGCCCCGGATGGCATCCCCTCTTTCGTCTTCGTTAATCGGTAACTTTACTTGGAGCTATATTTTTATTCACCACATGATATGTGTTTTGCTTGAAGCGTCATTTTCTTTGGTTAGTATTTGCTTGCTGTTATTTGGAATAACTAGCGGTGTTACCCGCACATTTGCCCGGCTAGCTAGATTTGTTCTATGTTATTATCTATGTTTTTTGTGTATTCGTTACGTAAAATTAGATCAGGTAGTAGATTTTTTAGATATTTGTCTTTTACTATTTACCATTGTCAATTGTCCAAAGATAACAATGCAATCTTCTATATTTAAAAGCCACTCATCTACTTTTCTCAACATGTAAGCGTTCCACCTCACCAAACAACATGCATGTAATAATTAAGGTCCGCCTCATAATGAAATATCCACCTCAACATGCAAAAATGCATATGAATTTCCATTCTATTTTCAGCCGTACATAAGGAAAAGCTACCTTAACTTGCAAACATGCATGGGAGTTTTCATTCTATTTAAAGTATTAATATTGTACAACAAGTCAAACACAATAAATTATATGTATGTTTAGTTTGAGTTCTATTTCAAAATATTCATGTTCCATACAACCAATCCTCATTGAAATATTTCAGAACATTCCCGCAATAGCATGTATGGTATCTTCTAGTTATAAATCTCTATTTATCAAATGTTGCTAAAACACTCTCAATCACTCTCATTTCTGTTAGTCAGTAAATTGCCCATATTTTTTGATTCAACCCAAAAACCTAATTGCACTTAAGACATTTAGCTGCTTCCAACATTTATTGGTGCTCCCACAAAATAACCGCTCTTTATTCTTACAATGTGTTGGTTTGTACACACAGAACGACTATAGCAGTCTTCTAATTTTCATGATGTACACTTAATGCATGCCTATACGTATCCGATGTTGCATATTGGTACTTTCTTCCAGAGGATGAACCTCACATTTGTGTTGCCAAAAGAAAACTTGCTTGTCGCATATTGCAATTTGGCATATCGGTCATGAGGTTAACACTTAAACACTCTAAAAAACATTGCAACCGAAGTACATATTAGTAAAAAAAGAAACTTTTTGTTATTTTGGATGCTATAATTATTTCCCACAATGCTAAGTATATCATCTTTATAAGCATTGATTCACTATTAAAATGTTGAAAAATAGTGCATAGCATATGTGTCCTTAGGAAATGATTGGAGCACGCTAGTTTATCTCTTAATTTTGATCGGTCGTTAGTATCAAATTCATTGTGCGCCTACGGAAAAACTGTTGTAACGTTGTTTGTTGCCTGTCATGAACAACCATAAACTCTTGGTATATATGTATCTCTTCATAAACCTCTACACAGACATGCAATGTGTATCTGTATGTATTAATAACAATAATCATGAATTTAGTATGTTTCTTCATAAATCTCTTCACAAACGTGCAATGATCATCTGTTTGTACCAATAAATATAATCCAAAATTTAATTTCCAGGCTTAGAAAAAGAAACTAAACTGTATAAAACTGAGAATATTTTATAATAGTCAGTCATGATGTCGACCGTAGCAGATAAGGTAGTAGATTTTTTAGATATCTGTCTTTTACTATTTACCATTGTCAATTGTCCAAAGATAACAATGCAATCTTCTATATTTAAAACCCACTCATCTACTTTTCTCAACATGTAAGCGTTCCACCTCACCAAACAACATGCATGGAATAATTAAGGTCCGCCTCATAATGAATATCCACCCCAACATGCAAAAATGCATATGAATTTCCATTCTATTTTCAGTCGTACATAAGGAAAAGCTACCTTAACTTGCAAACATGCATGGGAGTTTTCATTATATTTAAAATATTAATATTGTACAATAAGTCAAACACAATAAATTATATGTATGCTTAGTTTGAGTTCTATTTCAAAATATTCATGTTCCATACAACCAATCCTCATTGAAATATTTCAGAACATTCCCGCAATAGCATGTTTGGTATCTTCTAGTTATAAATCTCTATTTATCAAATGTTGCTAAAACACACTCTCAATCACTATCATTTCTGTTAGTCAGTAAATTGCCCATATTTTTTGATTCAACCCAAAAGCCTAATTGCACTTAAGACATTTAGCTGCTTCCAACATTTATTGGTGCTCCCACAAAATAACCGCTCTTTATTCTTACAATGTGTTGGTTTGTACACACAGAACGACTATAGCAGTCTTCTAATTTTCGTGATGTACACTTAATGCATGCCTATACAGTCTTCTAATTTTCGTGATGTACACTTAATGCATGCCTATACGTATCCGATGTTGCATATTGGTACTTTCTTCCAGAGGATGAACCTCACATTTGTGTTGCCAAAAGAAAACTTGGTTGTCGCATATTGCAATTTGGCATATCGGTCATGAGGTTAACCTTTAAACACTCTAAAAACCTTTGCAACCGAAATACATATTAGGAAAAAAAAAACCTTTTGTTATTTTCGATGCTATAATTATTTCCCACAATGCTAACTATATCATCTTTATAAGCATTGGTTCACTATTAAAATGTTGAAAAATAGTGCATAGCATGTGTCCTTAGGAAATGATTGGAGCACGCTAGTTTATCTCTTAATTTTGATCGGTCGTTAGTATCAAAATCATTGTGCGCCTACGGGAAAACGGTTGTAACGTTGTTTGTTGCCTGTCATGAACAGCCATAAACTCTTGGTATATATGTATTTCTTCATAAACCTCTACACAGACATGCAATGTGTATCTGTATGCATTAATAACAATAATCATGAATTTAGTATGTTTCCTCATAAATCTCTTCAAAAACGTGCAATGATCATCTGTTTGTACCAATAAATATAGTCCGAAATTTAATTTCCAGGCTTAGAAAAAGAAACTAAACTGTATAAAACTGAGAATATTTTATAATAGTCGGTCATGATGTCAACCGTAGCAGAGAGCTTATCTATGTTAATTTTCTGGAAGAGCGGCGAGCTAGTCTATCATTCATCATTCATTATCTTTATTAATACACACTAGATGACCCGTTGCGCCAATAGCACAAAGGGCGAGTGTAATCCAGGTACTGGAAGAGTGTGCATTAAAATATGTAAACAGAAAACAAAACATATATGGAAATAAGTCGCAAAGGGCGGGAGCAAAACAGGCTTTCAAACCATGAAAGTTAGAATATTTAGAGACCGATGCCTACTTATATTGCCTTATGAATGTTACCATACTATTTATCTTGCATAGAAATTCTCTCAATTGTCAGAAAGGGGAGACTTTGATAAACGCTTCTTCTATCTGTATGTAATCCTGATGTTTCCGCTTGTCAGAGCATCATGCATCTACAAATACAAGGAAAAATAATATAATTTACATTACAAGGAAAGAAATAGGAAAACTATGTTCTCTAATCCTGATCATGTATGTATTGAACAATTAAGAATGCAATTCAAGTGCGTTTGCTAAATCGTAGATGACAAAGTAAAA
Organism: Aegilops bicornis; assembly: GCA_021605145.1. Classification (NCBI taxonomy): domain Eukaryota; kingdom Viridiplantae; phylum Streptophyta; class Magnoliopsida; order Poales; family Poaceae; genus Aegilops; species Aegilops bicornis. The sequence continues at coordinate 124,727,280 of CM038671.1, forward strand.
ACTTGATGTAGTACATGTGTTCTCTGATCCACCCACAAGAATCAGATGGCTCAGACATATTTTTTCTATTTCTGCAACCATGACCCTTTTTCTATTGTAGTCGCTCCCATTCGAGAGAAATAAGAAGGAAAATGTCCCCCCCCCCCCCCCCCCAAATAAATAAAAAAATCCTCAAACAACTAATAAATAAAAAGGATTAAGTTGCCACACCAAGCAATTAGTGTGGATATGTTGTTAGGAGACACTTGCTACTGCTAGAAATTAAACAAGCGATCCACTAACGTAGTAGTCCTCACTTGTAATTTATTATGAACATGAAACATATAGGACAAGACCCTCAAGTGAACTATCCTTTGGCTCATGAAAATAATTGTGAATACTGAATCTGCTGTGCAGTATAAAAGAATTTAGCTATTACCTTGGCTGACTTAGGAAGCAACTGCATGAGCCATCATCAACATCAATTTATATATCCATCTTGACAGGGGTTGAAGAAAGATAATCAGGAAACCAAAGGCTAACATGCAAAGTTCAGTAATCCGAACACCAACTCCATCAGTTTCAAAGAAAAAGCATAACAACCAACACTTGAGACACAAATGTTATTGTAGGTACATGATAAGCGTATTCAGTATGATTCTGAACTACTTGAGCTATAAGTTTTATTTGCAAAGCATGACACATGACTAAGCTTCTTTTATACATACAACACGAAATATGCTTCGACACGTAATATGCTTCAATTTTGTTTGCATAAGGCAATTCTTAAGCAAATCTAATAACAATTTTCCATTGCACGTCCTCAACTTTCTCTCTCCATACTCACCTTGATCCTATCATCACAAGAATTGAAGAAAACATGAAGTCAAAGTACAACTGAACGATACAAATTGAAAGAGGGATTGTAGCATTTATTTTTCTTCTTACCATAAGATATCCTTCAACTCTGCTGCTTTGGCCTTGCAGACATGGTCGGACAGCTTGCCATTGTGACTGCAATCTACACATGAAGCTAGTGCTCGCAATAGGAAGCAACATGAGTGAAGTATCATGAAGTATTGGCACCCGTGGTATTCTTAGCGAAGAAAATACAATTGGGACCTTATTATTCATTAAACAATGTTTTTAATATAGCTTCGATTTTGTCATTTTTGCCCAGATAGTAAGGATGTAATTTCTTTGTGAAACTTCATACGACGGTATATCGGTTGACTAAGTATGTTAGAAAAAATATTCAGATTTTTTGGTTTCACCTCTAGCCTACCCCAACTTGTTTGGGACTAAAGGCTTTGTTGTTGTTGCTGTAGTAATTTTTTCGAATTTACTATTCATAAGGGGTGCGCGTGGAACCATGTTCACCAAATCCGCGTCCTTCAATAGCTATACTACTGTATTGAGCTACTGATTTAATCACGATCGACATTCTAACTGTAGGAAAGATGTGTCTATCTTGATCATGAATACATCACCCTTACTAAAACATATTTTAGAGTACATACTCCAAATAGAATAACTGTGCAGAGACTCTGCTACTATAATATATAGATGGCAATATAATTTAAAACAATAGCTCAGGTTTATGGCGGATGGGCTTTGAGGATACAGTCCAAAAAGGGAATCAGGTGCATGTCTTACATGTCAAGCATAGATCAATGGCACGAGCAGTGTGCTTCTTCCAGGTATATCATCAACGAGTGAAACAATAGGGAGAAATGTCATGCCTATGACATCTGGTGCCGAGGAAACAGTTTTTATCCACTCAACAGAATTCTGAACAAGATCGAACCTCCCTCCTTCTGAAGATTACTGTCATGTCCTGTGTAGGGGACTGGAATTAGGATCTGTTGGCAGTAAGAGGTGCAGTACACAAAGAAATTCTGCGTGATAAATGGCGAGATGCCAATGTCACATACGGTGAAGGGAACAGCCACGAAGCCTAACATGTATGGTACAATTTGCAGAGCAGCAGATTTGCATCACAGTACACGCAGAAGAGAAGAACGTGTGCATCTTCCTCACCTTCTCGAATCTGCAGATGAAGGGCTCGTTGGGGGCGGCACCAAGGGGGCGGGCGGCTGCGCCCGCGGTTGCCGTGGTAGGCCTCCCCCTCTACGTCGGGGGGCACGCCGCAGAGGACACCACCGCCGATGGGCAGGTCATGCGTGCAAGTCCCGATCGAGGCCGCACTCCTCGGCTCCAGGTCCTCCGGCTGAGGCCGGATCGAGGCCGTGCCCATCGAGGTCGGCCACGGGGCGGACGCATCTGGGCCACCACGCGACACGGACGACGTGCCGCTGGCTGCTACCCTTCTCTCTCTCCCTCTCATCCTCTCTCCCGACGCCGCCGCCACCGCTCACCTCGCCTCTTCGCAGGCCGGCGCTGCCACCGTTGCTCTTCTCTTGCCGCCGCCGATGCCGCATCCGCCGCTCCCATGCCACGACCCAAACGACCCCGCATCGATGCGCCGTCGCTGCCGCTGGTCTCCCCCGCGCCACCTCCTCTTCCTATTTTCTTCCAACGGCGTCGCAGTCCCCTCCTCCCTGTGGCTTCATGGTGGTGAGGGCTAACGGATTGGGGAGGAGAAGATGAGGCGGCGGATTGAGGAGGCTGTGGATTGGGGGGGAGGAGAGGAGGCGGGGATTGGGGACGAGAGGAGGCTCTCGGTAGGCAAGCGTGCGCGCACACCGTTTATATAGGAATAAAAGGAGACTGGCCACGGCCGCTAGTTGGGCGGAATAGCTCATCCGGCTAGTTGTAATGGGTGTATCATATACCAGTATTATACCAGTATCATGCATATGATATTAGTATATCATACTACATCCGTAATACATAATATCATATGTTGGTATTATAGGGGCTATATTTATTAGCATGCATGACATGAAATAGCACATCATTTAATAATGATACAGTATCATGATATGATACTCAAGCATTTCTTTCTTTATTTAATTTTATGCCACCTCATTAAAAGTGCTTAATTGACATGCATGATATTACCTATAATATTCCCATTACAGGCAGCCTTATATGTTCAATGCACGTGTTGCATTCATTTTTTTTAAGAAATGCTCATCTATTATAAATAGGTGTTGCATTCATTTTTTTTAAGAAATGCTCATCTATTATAAATAGTGGACGTAAGAATACGACTCCAAAAAACTGAACGTGACCATATTGGGTGTCCGGCTGATTGGATGGCTGACGGCATCGCTTGTGCGCTCTATCATTTTTTCCTAACAGGTTAAGAGTTTGTTATCTCAACATGAATCACTAAAATCGGAGTGTTGATATTTTTATATTTTATGAACGCAGAAGAAAAGAGTTTTGATTTTTTCTTGCTCAAATCAGCATGTGAATTTTTCCTGAACACTATATCTTTTTTATTTGTGGAGACTACATATTTTCCTTGGGTGCTCCGACTCCTCCATGTGTTTGACTTTGAACAGGACTCTTCATGCATTATTTGTTGGGTGCTCCGACTCCTACCCGTCCCTCTGTTTTTTATCTCTTAATTTTGATCGATCATTAGTATCAAAATCATTATGCGCCTACGTAAAAACTGTTGTAATGTTGTTTGTTGCCTGTCATGAACAGCCATAAACTCTTGGTATATATATATTTCTTTATAAACCTCTACACAGACATGCAATGTGTATCTGTATGTATTAATAACAATAATCATGAATTTAGTATGTTTTTTCATAAATCTCTTCACAAACGTGCAATGATCATCTATTTGTACCAATAAATATAATCCAAAATTTAATTTCCAGGCTTAGAAAAAGAAACTAAACTGTATAAAACTGAGAATATTTTATAATAGTCGGTCATGAAGTCGACCGTAGCAGAGAGCTTATCTATGTTAATTTTCCGGGAAAGAGGCGAGCTAGTCTATCATTCATCTTTCATTATTTTTATTAATACACATGCACGTGTTGCATTCATTTTTTTTGCGAAAGTGCTCCTCTATTATAAATAGTGGACGTAAAAATACAACTCCAAAAAACTGAACGTGATCATATTGGGTGTCCGGCTGATTGGATGGCTGGCGGCATCGCTTGTGCGCTCTATTATTTTTTTCCTAGCAGGGTAAAGAGTTTGTTATCTCAACATGAATCACTAAAATCGGAGTGTTGATATTTTTATATTTTATGAACGCAGAAGAAAAGAGTTTTGATTTTTTCTTGCTCAAATCAGCATGTGAATTTTTCCCGAACACTACATCTTTTTTATTTGTGGAGACTACATATTTTCCCTGGGTGCTCCGACTCCTTCATGTGTTTGACTTTGAACATGACTCATCATGTATTATTGGTTGGGTGCTCCGACTCCTCCCCGTCCCTCTGTTTTTTATCTCTTAATTTTGATCGGTCATTAGTATCAAAATCATTGTGCGCCTACGGAAAAACTTTTGTAGCGTTGTTTGTTGCCTGTCATGAACATTTATAAACTCTTGGTATATATGTATTTCTTCATAAACCTGTACACAGACATGCAATGTGTATCTGTATGTATTAATAACAATAATCATGAATTTAGTATGTTTCTTCATAAATCTCTTCACAAACGTGCAATGATCGTCTGTTTGTACCAATAAATATAATCCAAAATTTAATTAACAGGCTTAGAAAAAGAAACTAAAATGTATAAAACTGAGAATATTTTATAATAGTTGGTCATGATGTTGACCGTAGCAGAGAGCTTATCTATGTTAATTTTCTGGGAGAGAGGCGAGCTAGTCTATCATTCATCTTTCATTATCTTTATTAATACACATGCACGTGTTGCATTCATTTTTTTGAGAATGTGCTCCTCTATTATAAATACTGGACATAAGAATACGACTCCAAAAAAATTGAACGTGATCATTCTGGGAGAGCGGCGAGCTAGTCTATCATTCATCTTTCATTATCTTTATTAATACACATGCACGTGTTGCATTCATTTTTTTTTTGAGAAAGTGCTCCTCTATTATAAATAGTGGACGTAAGAATACGACTCCAAAAAAATGAACGTGATAATATTGGGTGTCCGGCTTATTGGATGGCTGGCGGAATCGCTTGTGCGCTCTATAATTTTTTTCCTAGCAGGGTAAAGAGTTTGTTATCTCAACATGAATTACTAAAATCGGAGTGTTGATATTTTTATATTTCATGAACGCAGAAGAAAGAGTTTTGATTTTTTTTGCTCAAATCAGTATGTGAATTTTTCCCGAACACTACATCTTTTTTATTTGTGGAGACTACATATTTTCCCTGGGTGCTCTGACTCCTCCATGTGTTTGACTTTGAACATGACTCTTCATGCATTATTGGCTGGGTGCTCCGACTCCTCCCCGTCCCTCTGTTTTTATCTCTTAATTTTGAGCGGTCGTTAGTATTAAATTCACTGTGCGCCTACGGAAAAACTGTTGTAACATTGTTTGTTACCTGTCATGAACAGCCATAAACTCTTGGTATATATGTATTTCTTCATAAACATCTACACAGACATGCAATGTGTATCTGTATGTATTAATAACAATAATCATAAATTTAGTATGTTTCTTCATAAATTTCTTCACAAACGTGCAATGATCATCTGTTTGCACCAATAAATATAATCCAAAATTTAATTTTCAGGCTTAGAAAAAGAAACTAAACTGTATAAAACTGAGAATATTTTATAATAGTCGGTCATGATGTCGACCGTAGCAGAGAGCTTATCTATGTTAATTTTTTGGGAGAGAGGCGAGCTAGTCTATCATTAATCTTTCATTATCTTTATTAATACACATGCACGTGTTGCATTCATTTTTTTGAGAAAGTGCTCCTCTATTATAAATAATGGACGTAAGATTACGACTCCAAAAAACTGAACGTGATCATTCTGGGAGAGCGGCGAGCTAGTCTATCATTCATCTTTCATTATCTTTATTAATACACATGCACATGTTGCATTCATTTTTTTTTGAGAAAGTGCTCCTCTATTATAAATAGTGGACGTAAGAATACGACTCCAAAAAACTGAACATGATCATATTGGGTGTCCGGCTGATTGGATGGCTTGCGGCATCGCTTGTGCGCTCTATCACTTTTTTCCTAGCAGGGTAAAGAGTTTGTTATCTCAACATGAATCACTAAAATCAGAGTGTTGATATTTTTATATTTTATGAACGCAAAAGAAAGAGTTTTGATTTTTTTGCTCAAAACAGCATGTGAATTTTTCCCGAACACTACATCTTTTTTATTTGTGGAGACTACATATTTTCCCTGGATGCTCCGACTCCTCCATGTGTTTGACTTTGAACAGGACTCTTCATGCATTATTGGCTGGGTGCTCCGACTCCTCCCCGTCCCTCTCACTAGTATAAAAACACCTAATAGTCCCGGTTCGTAAGGCCTTTAGTCCCGGTTCATGAACCGGGACTGATGGGTCGTTACTAATACCTCCACCCATTAGTCCCGGTTCAAACACGAACCGGGACCAATGTGCTCTCCACGTGTCTGGCGCCGAGCTCAGGCCTTTGGTCCCGGTTGGTGGTACCAACCGACCAAAAGGCATCCACGCGTCAGCATTCCAGTGGCTGGGGTTTTTGTTTTTTTTTGAAAGAAGGAGGGGTTGGGGGTTTTGGGGGGTTAATTTAGGTGTTTCATATATTGTGTTAGCTAGCTAATTAATAGAGAGAAGTGTCCTCTCTTATGTCCGTGCTTGGTCGACGCTACATACTATATATACATAAGTGATCGAGAGAACCATTGAGTACAGAAGTTCGTCATGCATACCGAGAGAAGTGATCGATCGACCTCTCCTTCTCCGAGAGATTGGTCGGACAACAAGTTTTCGTATATCATGTATCCGACGCCATCTGGCTACATACATGTACAATATGTATAAGATCTCTTAATTACAATCCCCTAGCAATTGAAATCAATTTCCACATGGTATTCTCCGGCTTTATTGATGACATGGTCAAGAAAGAATCCCGCCAATTCCTCTTGAATTGCTTTCATGCGATCTGGTTCTAGGAGTTCATTCCGCATCTGCCACGTCTAATTTGAAGAAGGGGGTTAATTAATACATATATATGAATGAAACTCAACAGAAATGATGGTGTAATAAAATGAAATTATGAATATTATTGCTTACGCACTTCATATTGTCTTTTAGAGTAGCCCCGCTTGTTTTTCAAAGTCGCGTTGTGGATGAACTCGCACACGTAGTATCCACAGAAATCATTCCCTTCTTCCTACCACAAGCACTTTACGAGAAATAGAGGTCAATCAAACTGATAATGAAGCATTATAAATGGCATTGATGAAAGTATATCTATAGAATCAACGGGAGATGCGCGCAACTAGCTAGCTAGTAGTACTTACTTTCGGGTATGTATATTGCAGCTCCTTCGGCAGTCCCGAAGCTTCTGCGGTGAACTGTTTCCAAACCCTGCAAGACAAACAAAATAATAATTATTACTTGAGATATCAGGAAAAATGAACAAAAAGTTGCCGGTATGGTGCGATAATGATCGATTGAACTTACTTGTTGAGCAATTCAGTCATGTCCGCATAGGTTTTGGGATCTTTCCTTCTCGAGTCTAAGACGGTTACTAGTCCCCGCTCAAACTTAATCTCCAGAAAAACATAGTGGTACCTGCGCACGCATGCATAACTCATCAATTACATTAATATAACCTTGCTCGAGTAATAAGGGAAACCGAATATGCACACGACAGTAACACTCACTTGCCGTTGTAAGGAAAGAGTATGGTATCTTTGTTTTGATTTTTGATCAACGATCGTAGCAAGTTGTCCTCGGCCTCTTTGACGTACTTTTTAACCAGAAATAATTAAGGAAAAGGAAGAAAAGAGGAAGAAGGAAGAAGGAAGAAGAAGAAGAAAGGAAAAGAGGACAAGAAGAAAAAATAGAATTCTATTTTTTCTTCTTCTCCTCTATTCCTTTCTTCTTCTCCTCTTCCTTTTCTTCTTTTTTGTTCTTCTTATTTATTTCTCCTCTATTCCTTTCTTTCTTCTTCTCCTCTTCTTTTTCTTCTTCTCCCTCGAGAAAGGAAAATAATTAAGGAAAAGGAAGAAAAGAGGAAGAAGGAAGAAGGAAGAAGAAGAAGAAAGGAATAGAGGACAAGAAGAAAAATAGAATTTTTTCTATTTTTTCTTCTTCTCCTCTATTCCTTTCTTCTTCTCCTCTTCTTTTTCTTCTTTTTTCTTCTTCTTATTTATTTCTCCTCTTCTTTTCCTCTCTTCTTCTCCTTTCTTCTCTTCTTATTTTCCTTTTTCCTCTCATCCTTTTTCTTCTTCTTCTTCCTTCTTCCTTCTTCCTCTTTTCTTCCTTTTCCTTATTTTACCTTTTCCTCTACACTAACCTAATTAAAATGCACTAACCTAAAATCGATATCTACTAACAACCTAAATAAAAAATTAATACATATATGAAAAAACATATATAAACAAAAAAATGCTATGAACATTATATTCATACATACATAGCCACATCCATTCATCATATAGCTACCACATACATATTAATTATATATATGAAAAAAATGCAATGAACAAAAAAATACACATGTATGTATGAAAAAAAAGCACTAAACACAGAGCCTCGTGGCGGCTCTAGCAGGGCGTGAGAAATGACCAGCGAGGCGGCAGCGGCAATGACAGTGGCAGCAGCGACAGCAGGCGGCGACGATAACCCAGCGTCGGCGAGGACGGTAGCGGCGTCGGGAACAGCGCTGGCGGCGGCAGGCGACGGCGGGGCAGACGGCGTCGGCGTGGCGGCGTCGAAGCGTGGACGGCGTCGATCTGGGCAACTGGCGGCGTCGATGAGCTCAGCGTCGTCGGGGCGAAGCGGCGATGTGTTCGTCAAATTTTCCTAAGTGCTGTATATATAGCAAGAGTATTGGTCCCGGTTCGTGAGTCCAACTGGGACTAATGCCCCCTTTAGTCCCGGTTGGTACCATCAACCGGGACCAAAGGCCTCTTTTCAGCAGCCCAAAGGGCGGGAAGCGGCGACCTTTGGTCCCGGTTGGTGGCACCAACCAGGACTAATGCCCCCCCTTTAGTCCCGGTTGGTGCCACTAACCGGGACAAAAGGACCTTGTGCTGCCCGCGTCGGGGCCAAAGTTTAGTCCCACCTTGCTAGTTGAGAGGGGCGCGCAGTGGTTTATAAGCCCCACTGCAGCACCCCTCTCGAGCTCCTCTCCACCGTAGGCTTGCGGGCCTAATTGCTACTGCTTTGCCTGATGGGCCTTCTGGGCCTATTGCGGGCCTAAATCCTGGCCCATGGTAGGGTTTCTAGTCGTATTCAGGCCATGGGGGCCCAGTAGGAGGCATTTTTTTGTTTTCTTTCTGGCTTTATTTATTTTATTTTGTTTCTACTTACAACAAAATACTTATTGTTGCTATTTTTAATTATTTTCTAGTTTTTTTGTTTTGTTTTCTGCATTATTTATTTTATTTTGTTTTTTGCTTTATTTTTAAATTCTTTTTGCTTTTAGTTTTAGAAAAATTATAAACTTTCTGTTAGTGCCATTAGTTTTCAAATATGAAAACACTTTTTGTTTTTTGTTTTCTTTCTTGCTTTCTTTATTTTATTTTGTTTGTACTTACAACAAAATACTTATTGTTGCTATTTTTAATTGTTTTTTTTGTTTTGTTTTCTGCATTATTTATTTTCTTTTTTTGCTTTATTTTTTAATTCTTTTTGCTTTTAGTTTTAGAAAAATTATAAACTTTCTATTAGTGCCATTAGTTTTCAAATATGAAAACACTTTTTTTTGTTTTTTTGTTTTCTTTCTTGCTTTATTTATTTTATTTTGTTTCTACTTATAACAAAAATACTTATTGTTGCTATTTTTAATTATTACGAGGGCCGAACCATAAGACATTAAAGCATTTCAAATGAACTATGAAAAAGTTGAAAGTTGGCATGGTATCATAAATTCACCCACATATATAGCATGTGCATGTACAAATCGGACAATGGTATCATACTCGTGTGTTACAAAGTTGGCATGGTATCATCATAATAGTTGCGGGAGAAAGTCTTCACTTTTTCTTCGCTTGTGTCATTTGCTTATTCTTGTAGTAACCATGGATAATCTTCATCGCTTATCGAGGATCTTTGGGTCAGCCTTGACTTTGAAGGGAGGAATTTCATGAAACTTTTCATAATCTTCAGACATGTCTGTCTTGCCCTCCACTCCCATGATGTCCCTTTTTCTTGAAAGAACTATGTGGCGCTTTGGCTCATCGTATGATGTATCCGCTTCCTTATCTTTTCTTTTTCTCGGTCTGGTAGACATGACCTTCACATAGATAACCTATGCCACATCATTGGCTAGGACGAACGGTTCGTCAGTGTACCCAAGATTTTTCAGATCCTTTGTTGTCATTCCGCATTGTGGGTCTACCTGCATTCCCGCCTCTGACAGATTGACCCATTTGCACTTAAACAAAGGGACCTTAAAATCATGTCCGTAGTCAACTTCCCATATGTCCACTATGTAACCATAATATGTGTCCTTTCCCCTCTCGGTTGTTGCATCAAAGCGGACACCGCTGTTTTGGTTGGTGCTCTTTTGATCTTGGTCAATTGTGTAAAATGTATTCCCATTTATCTCGTATCCTTTCCAAATCGTAACAGTTGAATATGGTCCCCTGGACAACAAGTACAGCTCATCACAAACAGTGTTGTCACCTCTGAGACGTGCTTCCAACCAACTGCTGAAAGTCCTGATGTGTTCACATGTAATCCGATCGTCGCCGCTCCGGGTGTTTGGAGCGCAGATCTGTTCTTGTGTTCATCGACATACGGGTCACCAAGGTAGAGTTACAGAGAAGCTGTAGCGTGCTTGAGACCAAGAATATACGTCCCTCGCATATTATTGAGTCCCTTCCAAGCGTGCCTTTTCGGTCGATCTCCCCTCATACCGCGATTGAGGGAGACCTATCTTCTTAAGGCCAGGAATGAAGTCAACACAAAACCCGATGACATCCTCTCGTTTGATGGCCCATGGAGATGCTTCCTTACGGCCTAAGCGCGATTCTGGACATATTTCTTTAGGACTCCATGAACCTCTCAAAGGGGTACATATTGTGTAGAAATACGGGGCCCGTAATGACAATCTCGTCAACTAGATGAACTAGGACGTGCGTCATGATATTGAAGAAGGATGGTGGGAACACCAGCTCAAACCCGACAAGACATTGCACCACTTCACTCCTTAGCCTTGGTATGATTTCTGGATCGATCACCTTACGAGAGATTGCATTGAGGAATGCACATAGCTTCACAATGGCTAATCGGACGTTTTCCGGTAGAAGCCCCTCAATGCAACCGGAAGCGATTGCGTCATAATCACGTGGCGATCATGAGACTTTAGGTTACGAAACTTTTTCTCGACATATTTATTATTCCTTTTATATTCGACGAAGCCGGTCGGGACCTTCATACTAAGCGGACATTCAAAGAAGATTTCCTTCTCTTCTTTGGTAAGAGCATAAATGGCGGGACCTTCATATCGCTTTGGAGGCATGCCGTCTTTTTTTCGCAAAGCGTTGCGGGTTCTCCGTGCCTCATTTGTATCTTTTGTCTTCCCATACACGCCCAAGAAGCCTAGCAGGTTCACGCAAAGGTTCTTCGTCACGTGCATCACATCGATCAAAGAGCGGACCTCTAGGTCTTTCCAGTAGGGTAGGTCCCAAAATATAGATTTCTTCTTCCACATGGGTGCGTGTCCCCCAGCGTCACTCGGAACAGCTAGTCCGCCGGGACCATTTCCAAAGATTACGTGTAAATCATTGACCATAGAAAGTACGTGATCACCGGTACGCATGGCGGGCTTCCTCCGGTGATCTGCCTCGCCTTTGAAATGCTTGCCTTTCTTTCGACATTGATGGTTGGTTAGAAGAAATCGGCGATGGCCTGTGTACACATTCTTCCCGCAGCTTCGGTATATACTATCGGTGTCAAGTAAACAATGCATGCATGCGTGGTATCCCTTGTTTGTCTGTCCTGAAAGGTTACTGAGAGCGGGCCAATCGTTGATGGTCACCAACAGCAATGCCTTTAGGTGAAATTCCTCCTGTTTGTGCTCATCCCACGTATGTACACCGTTTCCATTCCACAGCTATAAAAGTTCTTCAACTAATGGCCTTAGGTACACATCAATGTCGTTGCCGGGTTGCTTAGGGCCTAGGATGAGAACTGGCATCATAATGAACTTCCGCTTCATGCACATCCAAGGAGGAAGGTTATACATACATAGAGACCAGGGCCGTGTCTTTGTGATTGCTGCTCTGCTCCCCGAAAGGATTAATGCCATCTGCACTTAAAGCAAACCATACGTTCCTTGGGTCACTTGCAAACTCATCCCAGTACTTTCTCTTGATTTTTCTCCACTGCGACCCGTCAATGGGTGCTCTCAACTTCCCGTTTTTCTTACGGTCCTCACCGTGCCATCGCATCAACTTGGCATGCTCTCCGTTTACGAGCAGACGTTTCAACCGTGGTATTATAGGAGCATACCACATCACCTTTGCGGGAACCCTCTTCACGGGGGCTTGCCGTCAACATCACTGTGGTCATCTAAATGCGATCTTGTACCGTAATGCACCGCATACCGGGCATGCGTTCAGATCCTTGTACGCACCGCGGTAGAGGATGAAGTCATTAGGGCATGCATGTATCTTTTGCACCTCCAATCCTAGAGGGCATACGACCTTCTTTGCTGCGTATGTACTGTCGGGCAATTCGTTATCCTTTGGAAGCTTCTTCTTCAATATTTTTAGTAGCTTCTCAAATCCTTTGTCGAGCCTGACATTCTCGCCTTCCACTGCAGCAATTCGATTATGGTACCGAGCTTTGTGTTGCCATCTTCGCAATTGGGGTATAACCCTTTTTGTGGTCCTCTAACATGCGATCGAACTTCAGCTTCTCCTTTTGACTTTCGCATTGCGTCCTTGCATCGACAATGACCGGCGGAGATCATCATCATCGGGCACATCGTCTGGTTCCTCTTGATCTTGGCTGACTTACTGTTGCGGCATCATCGTGCACATCGTCTGGTTCCTCTTGATCTTGATGGCGTCACCGTATTCAGGGGGCACATAGTTGTCATCGTACTTTTCTTCTTCGCTGTCTTCCATCATAACCCCTATTTCTCCGTGCCTCGTCCAAACATTATAATGTGGCATGAAACCCTTGTAAAGCAGGTGGGTGTGAAGGATTTTCCGGTCAGAGTAAGACTTCGTATTCCCACATATAGGGCATGGACAACACATAAAACCATTCTGCTTGTTTGCCTCAGCCACTTCGAGAAATTCATGCACGCCCTTAATGTACTCGGAGGTGTGTCTTGAACCGTACATCCATTGCGGTTCATCTGCGTGCATTATATATAATTAAGTGTGTCAAAAATCATTACAAAACATCATGAATAGATAATTAAGTGACCAAATTAATAGAAGTTCATCATCACATTAAAACCAAAGTACATACATAGTTCTCATCTAACAACATAAAGCTCTGCAGAGCATCTAAATTAATTAAACCATACATTGAAACTATGTAAAACATTTCAATGCGAAAACAAATGCGATCATAATACGCAACCAATGTAACAACTGATCCAACGGCATAATGATACCAAGCCTCGGTATGAATGGCATATTTTCTAATCTTTCTAATCTTCAAGCGCATTGCATCCATCTTGATCTTGTGATCATCCACGACATCCGCAACATGCAACTCCAATATCATCTTCTCCTCCTTAATTTTTCTAATTTTTTCCTTCAAGAAATTGTTTTCTTCTTCAACTAAATTTAACATCTCGACAATAGGGACGGTTGGAATTTTTGGTTCAACAACCTCCTAGATAAATAAAATCTATGTCACGTTAGTCGGCATAATTTTCATAAACAATAGATGAACGAATAGTTATGAAAAGATAATATATACCACATCCGAATCATAGACAGGACGAGGGCCGACGGGGGCGGATACCAAAACCATCGCACTATATAAGATGCAATAATAAAAGTAAGAAAATTATACAAGTATCTATATAAACATACAAGAATTTTTTTCCTTTCAGAAAGAAGATAAGAACAAGAGGCTCACCACGGTGGAAAGCGGCGAGATCGGCGCTTGAGGCGATCGATGGCGGTGAAGACGGGGACGGGACGTGACAGACCGCTAAAACTAGACAAATATTGAGGAAAATGGAGCTTGGAGGTCGAGCTTGGAGAGGAGAAAGCTTAGGCAGTGTGGCTCGGGCATTCCATCGAACACCTCGTGTGCATAGGAGGTGAGCTAGAGCACCACAAAGCTCTCTCCTCGCCGGCCACGAAAAACAGAGCAGTTAGAGTGCTCTGCTCGAGGGGAGGGGTGTATATAGGCAATTAATTGGTCTCGGTTCGTGGCTTGAACCGGGACTAAAGGGAAGCCTTTGGTGGGTTTGCCACCAACCGACCAATGGTGGTGGGCCAGACCAAGGCACATTGGTCCCGGTTCGTCTCCGCCAACCGGGACCAAAAGGTCCAGACGAAACCGGGACCAATGGCCCACGTGGCCGGCCGCCTCGGGCTCACGAACCGGGTCCAATGCCCCCATTGGTCCCGGTTCTGGATTGAACCGGGACTAATGGGCTGACCCGGCCTGGACCATTGCCCCCTTTTCTACTAATGTCTGTTTTTTATCTCTTAATTTTGATCGGTCGTTAGTATCAAAATCACTGTGCGCCTACGGAAAAACTGTTGTAACATTGTTTGTTGCCTGTCATGAACAGCCATAAATTCTTGGTATATATGTATTTCTTCATAAACTCTACACACACATGCAATGTGTATCTGTATGTATTAATAACAATAATCATGAATTTAGTATGTTTCTTCATAAATCTCTTCACAAACGTGCAATGATCATCTATTTGTACCAATAAATATAATCCAAAATTTAATTTCTAGGCTTAGAAAAAGAAACAAAAATGTATAAAAGAAACAAAACTGTACAAAACTGTATAAAATAAATATAATCTATCAATGTCTCCGCCTTCCTGGATTTCACCACGATATCATCCACATAAGCATGAACATTACGCCCAATCTGATTATGAAGACAATTCTGCACACATCGCTGATAAGTCGCCCGGGCACTCTATTATAAATAGTGGACGTAATAATACGACTCCAAAAAACTGAACGTGATCATTCTGGGAGAGCGGCGAGCTAGTTTATCATTCATCTTTCATTATCTTTATTAATATGCATCCACGTATTGCATTCATTTTTTTTGAGAAAGTGCTCCTCTATTATAAATACTGGACGTAAGAATACGACTCCAAACAACAGAACGTGATCATATTGGGTGTCCGGCTGATTGGATGGCTGGCGGCATCACTTGTGCGCTCTATCATCTTTTTGCTAGCAGGGTAAAGAGTTTGTTATCTCAACATGAATCACTAAAATCGGAGTGTTGATATTTTTATATTTTATGAACGCAGAAGAAAGAGTTTTGATTTTTTTTGTTTGCTCAAATCAGCATGTGAATTTTTCCCGAACACTACAACTTTTTTATTTGTGGAGACTACATATTTTCCCTGGGTGCTCCGACTCCTCCATGTGTTTGACTTTGAACAGGACTATTCATGCATTATTGGCTGGGTGTTCCGACTCCTCCCTGTCCCTCTGTTTTTTATCCCTTAATTTTGATCGGTCGTTAGTATCAAAATCACTGTGCGCCTACGGAAAAACTATTGTAACATTGTTGGTTGCCTGTCATGAACAACCATAAACTCTTGGTATATATGTATTTCTTCATAAACCTCTACACAGACATGCAATGTGTATCTGTATGTATTAATAACAATAATCCTGAATTTAGTATGTTTCTTCATAAATCTCTGCACAAACGTGCAATGATCATCTGTTTGTACCAATAAATATAATCCAAAATTTAATTTCCAGGCTTAGAAAAAGAAACTAAATTGTATAAAACTGAGAATATTTTATAATAGTCGGTCATGATGTCGACCGTAGCAGAGAACTTATCTATGTTAATTTTCCCGGAGAGAGGCGACCTAGTCTATCATTCATCTTTCATTATCTTTATTAATACTCATGCACATGTTGCATCCATATTTTTCTTGAGAGTGCTCCTCTATTATAAATAGTGGACGTAAGAATACGACTACTAAAAACTGAACGTGGTCATATTGGGTGTCCGGCTGATTGGATGGCTGGCGGCATTGCTTATGCGCTCTATAATTTTTTCCCTAGCAGGGTAAAGAGTTTGTTATCTCAACATGAATCACTAAAATCGGAGTGGTTATATTTTTATATTTTATGAACGCAGAAGAAAGAGTTTTGATTTTTTTTGCTCAAATCAGCATGTGAATTTTCCGAACACTACATCATTTTTATTTGTGGAGACTATATATTTTCCCTGGGTGCTCCAACTCCTCCATGTGTTTGACTTTGAACATGACTCATCATGCATTATTGCCTGGGTGCTCCGACTCCTCCCCGTCCCTCTGTTTTTTATCTCTTAATTTTGATCGGTCATTAGTATCAAAATCATTGTGCGCCTACGGAAAAACTGTTGTAACGTTGTTTGTTGCCTGTCATGAACATTTATAAACTCTTGGTATATATGTATTTCTTCATAAACCTCTACGCAGACATGCAATGTGTATCTGTATGTATTAATAACAACAATCATGAATTTAGTATGTTTCTTCATAAATCTCTTCACAAACGTGCAATGATCATCTGTTTGTACCAATAAATATAATACAAAATTTAATTAACTGGCTTAGAAAAAGAAACTAAACTGTATAAAACTGAGAATATTTTATAATAGTCGGTCATGATGTCGACCGTAGTAGAGAGCTTATCTATGTTAATTTTCTGGGAGAGAGGCGAGCTAGTCTATCATTCATCTTTCATTATCTTTATTAATACACATGCATGTGTTGCATTCATTTTTTATGAGAAAGTGCTCCTCCATTATAAATAGTAAGAATACGACTCCAAAAAACTGAACGTGATCATTCTGGGAGAGCGGCGAGCTAGTCTATCATTCAGCTTTCATTATCTTTATTAATACACATGCACGTGTTGCATTCATTTTTTTTAGAAAGTGCTCCTCTATTATAAATAGTGGACGTAGTAATACGACTCCAAAAAAATGAACGTGATAATATTGGGTGTCCGGCTGATTGGATGGTTAGCGGAATCGCTTGTGCGCTCTATCATTTTTTTACTAGTAGGGTAAAGAGTTTGTTATCTCAACATGAATCACTAAAATCGGAGTGTTGATATTTTTATATTTTATGAACGCAGAAGAAAGAATTTTGATTTTTTTTGCTCAAATTAGTAAGTGAATTTTTCCCGAAGACTATATCTTTTTTATTTGTGGAGACTACATATTTTCCCTGGGTGATCCGACTCCTCCATGTGTTTGACTTTGAACATGACTCTTCATGCATTATTGGCTGGGTGCTCCGACTCCTCCCCGTCCCTCAGTTTTTTATCTCTTAATTTTGATCGGTCGTTAGTATCAAAATCACTGTGCGCCTACGGAAAAACTGTTGTAACATTGTTTGTTGTTTGTCATGACCGACCATAAACTCTTGGTATATATGTATTTCTTCATAAACCTCTACACAGATATGCAATGTGCATCTGTATGTTTTAATAACAATAATCATGAATTTAGTATGTTTCTTCATAAATCTCTTCACAAACGTGCAATGATCATCTATTTGTACCAATAAATATAATCCAAATTTAATTTCCAGGCTTAGAAAAAGAAACTAAACTGTATAAAACTGAAAATATTTTATAATAATCGGTCATCATGTCGACCGTAGCAGAGAGCTTATCTATGTTAATTTTTTGGGAGAGAGGCGAGCTAGTCTATCATTCATCTTTCATTATCTTTATTAATACACATGCACATGTTGCATTCATTTTATTTTGAGAAAGTGCTCTTCTATTATAAATAGTGGACGTAAGAATACGACTCCAAAAACTGAACGTTATCATATTGGGTGTCCGGCTGATTGGATGGCTGGCGGCATCGCTTGTGCGCTCTATCATTTTTTTCTAGCAGGGTAAAGAGTTTGTTATCTCAACATGAATCACTAAAATCGGAGTGTTGATATTTCTATATTTTATGAACGCAGAACAAAGAGTTTTAATTTTTTTTGCTCAAATCAGCATGTGAATTTTTCCCGAACACTATCTTTTTTATTTGTGGAGACTACATATTTTCCCTGGGTGCTCTGACTCCTTCATGTGTTTGATTTTGAATAGGACTGTTCATGCAATATTGGCTGGGTGCTCCGACTCCTCCCCGTCCCTCTATTTTTTATCTCTTAATTTTGATCGGTCATTAGTATCAAAATCATTGTGCTCTCTGGAAAAACTGTTGTAACGTTGTTTGTTGCCTGTTATGAACAACCATAAACTCTTGGTATATAAGTATTTCCTCATAAACCTCTACACAGACATGCAATGTGTATCTGTGTGTATTAATAACAATAATCATGAATTTAGTATGTTTCTTCATAAATCTCTTCACAAACGTGCAATGATCATCTGTTTGTACCAATAAATATAATCCAAAATTTAATTTCTAGGCTTAGAAAAAGAAACAAAACTGTATAAAACTGAGAATATTTTCTAATAGTCAGTCATGATGTCGACCGTAGCAGAGAGCTTATCTATGTTTATTTTCTGGGAGAGAGGCGAGCTAGTCTATCATTCATCTTTCATTATCTTTATTAATACACATGCACGTGTTGCATTTTTTTTGAGAAAGTGCTCGTCTATTATAAATAGTGGATCGTAAGAATACGACTCGAAAAAACTGAACGTGATCATTCTGGGAGAGCGGCGAGCTAGTCTATAATTCATCTTTAATTATCTTTATTAATACACATGCACATGTTGCATTCATTTTATTTTGAGAAAGTGCTCCTCTATTATAAATAGTGGACGTAAGAATACGACTCCAAAAACTGAAGGTGATCATATTGGGTGTCCGGCTGATTGGATGGCTGGCGGCATCGCTTGTGCGCTCTATCATTTTTTTCTAGCAGGGTAAAGAGTTTGTTATCTCAACATTAATCACTAAAGTCGGAGTCTTGATATTTTTATATTTTATGAACGCAGAACAAAGAGTTTTAAGTTTTTTTGCTCAAATCAGCATGTGAATTTTTCCCAAACACTATCTTTTTTATTTGTGGAGACTACATATTTTCCTGGGTGCTCTGACTCCTCCATGTGTTTGACTTTGAATAGGACTGTTCATGCAATATTGGCTGGGTGCTCCGACTCCTCCCCGTCCCTCTATTTTTTATCTCTTAATTTTGATCGGTCATTAGTATCAAAATCATTGTGCGCCTACGGAAAAACTGTTGTAACGTTGTTTGTTGCCTGTCATGAACAACCATAAACTCTTGGTATATAAGTATTTCCTCATAAACCTCTACACATACATGCAATGTGTATCTGTATGTATTAATAACAATAATCATGAATTTAGTATGTTTCTTCATAAATCTCTTCACAAACGTGCAATGATAATCTGTTTGTACCAATAAATATAATCCAAAATTTAATTTCTAGGCTTAGAAAAAGAAACAAAACTGTATAAAACTGAGAATATTTTCTAATAGTCAGTCATGATGTCGACCGTAGCAGAGAGCTTATCTATGTTAATTTTCTGGGAGAGAGGCGAGCTAGTCTATCATTCATCTTTCATTATCTTTATTAATACACATGCACGTGTTGCATTTTTTTGAGAAAGTGCTCGTCTATTATAAATAGTGGATCGTAAGAATACGACTCGAAAAAACTGAACGTGATCATTCTGGGAGAGCGGCGAGCTAGTCTATCATTCATCTTTAATTATCTTTATTAATACACATGCACGTGTTGCATTCATTTTTTTTTGAGAAAGTGCTCCTCTATTATAAATAGTGGACGTAACAATACGACTCCAAAAAACTAAACGTGATCATATTGGGTGTCCGGCTGATTGGATGGCTGGCGGCATCGCTTGTGCGCTCTATCATTTTTTTCCTAGCAGGGTAAAGAGTTTGTTATCTCAACATGAATCACTAAAATCGGAGTGTTGATATTTTTATATTTTATGAACACAGAAGAAAGAGTTTTGATTTTTTTTGCTCAAATCAGCATGTGAATTTTTCCCGAACACTACATCTTTTTTATTTGTGGAGACTACATATTTTCCCTGGGTGCTCCGACTCCTCCATGTGTTTGACTTAGAACATGACTCTTCATTTATTATTGGCGGGGTGCTCCGACTCCTCCCCGTGTTGGAAATATGCCCTAGAGGCAATAATAAAATGGTTATTATTATATTTCTTTGTTCATGATAATTGTCTGTTATTCATGCTATAATTGTGTTATCCGGAAATCGTAATACACGTGTGAATACATAGACCACGACATGTCCCTAGTGAGCCTCTAGTTGACTAGCTCGTTGATCAACAGATAGTCATGGTTTCCTGACTATGAACATTGGATGTCATTGATAACGGGATCACATCATTAGGAGAATGATGTGATGGACAAGACCCAATCCTAAGCATAGCTCAAAGATCGTGTAGTTCGTTTAGCTAGAGCTTTTCCAAATGTCAAGTATCATTTCCTTAGACCATGAGATTGTGCAACTCCCGGATACCGTAGGAGTGCTTTGGGTGTGCCAAACGTCATAACATAACTGGGTGACTATAAAGCTGCACTATGGGTATCTCTGAAAGTGTCTGTTAGGTTGGCATGAATTGAGACTAGGATTTGTCACTCCGTATGACGGAGAGGTATCTTTGGGCCCACTCGGTAATGCATCATCATAATGAGCTCAATGTGACCAAGTGTCTGGTCACAGGATCATGCATTACGGTACGAGTAAAGTGACTTGCCGGTAACGAGATTAAACGAGGTATTGGGATACCGACGATCGAATCTCGGGCATGTAACGTACCGATTGACAAAGGGAATTGTATACGGGATTGATTGAATCCTCGACATCGTGGTTCATCCGATGAGATCATCGAGGAGCATGTGGGAGCCAACATGGGTATCCAGATCCCGCTGTTGGTTATTGACCGGAGAGGCGTCTCGGTCATGTCTGCATGTCTGCATGTCTCCCGAACCCGTAGGGTCTACACACTTAAGGTTCGGTGACTCTAGGGTTGTAGAGATATGAGTATGCAGTAACCCGAAAGTTGTTCGGAGTCCCGGATGAGATCTCGAACGCCACGAGGAGCTCCGGAATGGTTTGAAGGTAAAGAATTATATATAGGAAGTCAGGTTTCGTGTCACGACCGGATTTTCAATAAAAATATTTATTGAACAACCGACCCATGAAATCCAATATGAGGATAAATCCTCCATATCGGTAGACAAAACTTGGATACAAGAAGCCAATAGCATTACAATATTACAAGGGTCGGACTAAAGATGCCCAACCAATTATTACAACACGCCAATAATTATACATGATGGCGGATATGGCACAAGGTGTAGGGTGGAAATACTACTGACTTGGAGTATGCGTGGTTGGTGGAATAACACAAAGGTGGTTAATAAGTCTCATCACCTTTGGCGGCTCATCGGGCGTCGAGGTGAGGCTCGATGAATTTATTTGGGTAGCGGAAGCGGATATTTTACAAGGACTAATCCAGGGTCGCATACGAGACTGACTGGGATTCCTCTAGGCGTCGGACTCGCTATCGAACTCTTCATCCAAGAGATTGCCTTCGTCAGCATCTGGCCAAATCAACAAGCCAGGTGAGTACTATGAAAGTACTCGCAAGACAGTTCGGACAAAAGATATAATGAATGAATGCATGAATGCGACATGGTTAATCTTAACAATGCCCAATTAAAGCAGTATAGCAAAATAATTAAGAAGGGAGTCGGCGGTAGTCCGCTCGAAAACCCCAAGAAGGCAAACTCAAGACCGATCGGGTGTCTGAAGCGACGCCTCGAAGGGTGAATAAATAAGAAAAACATTGCCACAGTCGGGCGTCTGAGCGACGCCTCATAAAGGGCTTATATTGAATAAAAATGCATGCGTGCCGCAGTCGGATGTCTGAGCGACATCACAGAAAGGGCTTATAATGAACGTCTGCGCGACATCTCAGAAAGGGCTTATAATAAAAGTAATAACAATGCCGCAGTCGGACGTCTGAACGACATCACAGAAAGTGCTTATAATAAAAGTAATAACAATGCCGCAGTCGGACGTCTGAGCGACATCACATAAAGGGCTTATAATAAAAATAAGTAACAACAATGTCATGATCGGACGTCTGAGCGACATCACAGAAAGGGCTTATAATAAAAATAAGTAACAGCAATGCCGCAGTCGGCCGTCTGAGCGACATCACAGAAAGGGCTTTCATCACAAAGATATGGCACACACAATAAATATTCAACACATGAATTTAAACGGGTTAGTCCATCCACATGAATAAACATTTAACCAGAGTTAGTACTCTTGTGATTCACCGGAGTATCTGTCACCAAAACTGACACTTGTCAGGATAAGATAGTCTGTAACTTGGACATGGATAAGATGATTCGAGGATTTATGACTCTGCAGAGTTTGTACTAAAATTACCCACAGCCAACGGATTTCCGTAGTCCTGAAGGACTAGTTCCGTTTATGGTATTTCGGAAGAA
This sequence comes from Aegilops bicornis, assembly GCA_021605145.1. Lineage (NCBI taxonomy): Eukaryota > Viridiplantae > Streptophyta > Magnoliopsida > Poales > Poaceae > Aegilops > Aegilops bicornis. The sequence continues at coordinate 124,750,004 of CM038671.1, forward strand.
ACACAACTAACCATTACACACCCATCCTACCTTACGATGCCAGAAATCACCCCAGACGTCGTCCAAGAAAAACTTTTGAGACGGGGAGATCACAATCTCGAATAGCATGGGACCAAATTTATATACGCGCGCTCTAAGGGGTCCCCCCTCTCGGTCCCAACCGGAAACACCCATGCCCCCTGACCGGATGACTGGCTCTAATCCAGGGCCATGGAACCATCATCATGGCCTCTCCATTTGGTGTGTACCAGGAAAGCGGTTTGCTACTTACTAAGCCATATCCCTTGCGGAAAACATGTGGTAGTACGGGAAGGGAAATGGATGGGAACCGAATCTGACACGGTTGACATTTGAAGTCAAATAGTATGGCATAAGACTGGCATGCTACAACACTGCCATCTTACCCATCCTCATGCCAACACATGGCCGTGCACATTCACATCCAACACGTATGGATTATCGAACTCACTTGCCTCAACTTTGCATGAAAAATAACATTTCATCGGTATGCTCACAAACATGCCATGAAACTACTTAACGCATAAACCTGCGAACACTCATCATATCAAAAGTTCAAACATGCTTGCCTGGTTCAGAGTAGTCGGAGCCTAGCTCGGTGAAGTTTGCGGTCCCGTCACCTCCTTCGGTATCTACGGTATAAAGAAAACATACGCAGCTAACGTAAATACCGTGAGGTGCACAAAATTACTCCAAATATTTTTCAAATAAACCTGATAAAAACTAGACAAAATTTTAAAGAGGACAGAAAAAGAATCAATCAAAACTACTTTTCTGATTAAAAGTTATAAGAGTTTTGGTCCAAGGACCCATCTGTAATGAAACAGAAAGTTTCTGTGGGGTTATGCGGAAAAGTCCAGATAACGTTTCGTTTAAAAGAAACGGCCGAGAGATCGACAGCGGGCTCCACCCGTCAGGTTTGAATTTTCAAACGAGGGAAAAGCAGAGCGACGGCGCCGAGAGGTGCGGTGGTCGCCGGCGGCGATCCACGGCGAAGTAAGGTGATCGGGGTGTACCTTCGTGATCAGTGCGCCCTTCCGCGTCTGTGGGTGGTGGCAGAGGTCGTCGGCGAGCACCACGTGGAAGATAGTGTGTTGGATTTCCCAAAGTGGAAGGAGATATATTTGGGAAGATTTTACCATGTGGTGTATGGCCAAACCATAAATGATCTCAAACATGGGAGAGGATGAAAAACTCCTAGAGTTTCTTTTTGAAAGAAAAATAAACTTCAAAAATCTTTCTTGAATCCTTGAGGAGAGAGCAATCAGAGGAAAAAAATTTAAAAACCAAACACCAGGGTTGAAGGAGATGCAAAACTAAAATATTTGCCAGAGGGAAAAAGCTTTTGATAGAGATTTTTGGAGGGGTTTTGGTGACCTCCTTCAAATCCAACAAAATTTTGAAGAAAACCAAAGGAAATTTTTTTGGAGTGTCACAACACCTACCCCCTTAGGAAAAAACTCGTCCCTGAGATTCCAGTTGATCCTCAAATAATTGTGGGTGCTCCGCTCGAAGGAAATCCTCTCTTTCCCAAGTGGCTTCACTTTCGGTGTGGTTGCTCCACTGAACTTTGAAGAACTTGATGGTTTTCTGTCGGGTTCTCCTTTCGACTCCTCCAAGATTTTTATCGGATGCTCCCGATTCGTAAGGTCTGGTTGCACGTCAATGTTTTTATGGGGTACTTGTTTCTCTGGGTTGCTTACGCACTTCCTCAATTGGGAGACGTGGAATACGTCGTGGATGTCGGATAATCCTTCGGGTAAGTCTAGCTGGTAGGCCACCGTGCCTCTTCGTGCTACTATGCAGAAAGGTCCGATGAATCTTGGTGCTAGCTTCCCCTTAATCTTGAATCGGTGCAGGCCTCTCATGGGTGATACTCGTAGGTACACAAATTCACCGGGTTCAAAATGGACTCCACGATGCTTCTAGTCGTAATAACTCTTTTGTCGACTTTGGGCTGTCTTGAGTCGGTCCTTAATTACCTTGACTTTATCTTCAGCCTCTTTGAGCAGGTCTGGGCCGAAGATATGGTATCTCGGTTTCCGACCAATTCAGCGGGGTACGATATCTTCGTCCGTATAGAGCTTCAAATGGTGCCATTTGTAGGCTGGACTGATAGCTGTTGTTATATGCGAATTCTGCGTATGGTAAGCTCTCCTCCCAACTGGTCCCATAGGTGAGGACACATGCTCTCAAAGATATCTTCTAGAATCTGGTTTACTCGCTCGGTCGCCCATCACATGCAGGGATGGTATGCTGTCTTGAATGCCACCGAGTTCGAGCTTGTTGTAAGTGATCCCAAAACCGGAGACGAATTGAGTGCCTTTGTCCGAGATTATTTTCTTTGGGACTCCATGTAGGCAAACGACACGGGAGAGGTAGAGCCTAGCAAGCTTCGAGTGGTGTGTGTTGTCTTCACGGGATGAAGTGAGCTACTTTAGTCAGTCTATCTGTGATTACCCATATGGCATCGTGTCCGTGTCGCGACCGAGGTAGTCCAACAATAAAATCCATTCCAATCTCGTCCCATTTCCACTCGGGTATCTTATTCGGTTGCAATAGCCCGGCCGGTTTCTGGTGCTCGGCCTTGATGCGTTGACAAGAGTCACAACATGCAATAAACATGGCTATGTATCTTTTTATACCATGCCACCAAAATGTTTCCTGAAGATCTTTGTACATTTTTGTTCCTCCAGGATGGATTGAATATGGAGAGGTGTGGCCTTCAGCCAGGATTTGCTGTTTAAGGTCATGGATATTTGGCTGCATAAAGCCTATTCTGTACCACAATATTTCTTGCTCATCAATAATGAATTCGAGGCCTTACCCAACTTCATCTTCCGCTTTTATGCCTTCAATCTTTGGGGTGTCCACGTTGAGCCTCTTTAACCTTCTCTATCAGGGTAGGCTGTACTTCTAAGTTTGACACACTGCCTTCTGTGACCACCATCAGGTTGAGCTTTGCGAATTCCTGCTGGAATTCTGGTCTTAAGTCTGGCATGCCGTCGTTGTCCGGACTAGGGTTCCACTCGAGCATCTGCTACAACATTTGCCTTGCCGGGTGGTAGTGGATCCCAACATCATAATCCTTTACTAATTCCAACCAGCGTCATTGCCGTAGAATTTAGTTCTGGTTGTGTGAAAATATACTTGAGGCTTTTGTGGTCCGTGTATATTTCACAACGATTACCAAGTAAAAAGTGTCTCCATTCCTTGAGTGCATGAATAACTGCTGCTAATTCCAGGTCATGGGTAGGGTAATTTTCCTCATGCTTGCGAAGTTGTCTGGAAACATATGCGACAACCTTGCCCTCTTGCATCAATACGCAACCGAGGCCCTTTCGAGATGCGTCACAAAATACCTCAATTTTTTTGTGTATATCTGGCACAATTAGTACGGGTGCTGTCGTCAGTTTCCTTTTCAGTTCTTGGAAACTTTTCTCGCAAGCTTCCGTCCATTCAAACTTCCTGTCTTTCTTGAGTAGTTGTGTCATTGGCTTTGATATGGTGGAGAATCCTTTAATAAATCTTCGGTAGTATCCTGCCATACCCAAGAAACTTTGTACATCCGTCACGCTGGCTGGCGGCTTCCAGCCAAGTACGGCCTTGACTTTTTCCGGGTCTTCAGCGATACCTTCTTGAGTCAGCACGTGGCCCAGAAAACCTACTTGCTTTAGCCAAAATTCACACTTGCTGAATTTAGCGTACAACTGATGTCTCCTGAGTTCTCCTAGTACAATCCGGAGATGTTCAGCGTGTTCTTCTGGTGTTTTGGAGTATACCAGAATATCATCGATAAATACCACAACAAACTTATCCATAAACTTCATGAATACTTTGTTCATGAGGTGAACAAAATATGCGGGGCGTTTGTTAGTCCGAATGGCATCACGGTGAACTTCGTACAATCCGATCTGGAGGTGAAGGCGGTCTTGGGAATATCCTCGGTTCGTACTTTGATTGATGATATCCCGATCTCAAAGTCAATCTTTGAGAACACCTTGGCCTTAGCGAGTTGATCGAATAAATCATTTATTCGGCATCGGATATTTGTTCTTGATTGTGACCATGTTTAGCGCTTCGATAGTCTATGCACAATCTTAGTGTTCCATCCTTCTTTTTGGCGAATAAAATTGGTGAACCCCAAGGTGAGGAACTGGCTCGTATGTACCCTTTTTCCAACAGTTCCTTTATTTGCTTCTTTAGTTCCACCAATTCGGATGGTGCCATTCTGTATGGTTTCTTGTATATGGGGGCGGTTCCGGGTGCTAGCTCAATGCTGAATTCAATCTCTCTATCTGGTGGCATGCCTGGTAGTTCTTCGGGGAATACATCTGGAAATTCACACACTACGGGCACTTTGCTCAATTCAGAAATATCTACCTTGTTCAATCTCGGTTGCCGACATATTTTTCTTTCCTTGGCTGAAACCTTTATGGTCTCCCCGTGGTGATGGGTGAGAATTACGGTCCTGTTGAAGCAATCAATAAAACCTTTGTTGGTGGTTAACCAATCCATCCCTAAGATGACATCCAGTCCTTTATTTTCCAATACGATAAGATTTGCGTGGAACTTCAACCCTTCAAACTCGATAACCACATCCTGGCAATAATTCTGGGTAACTTGTTTGATTCGAGGGGACTTGACGATCATAGATTTTCCCAAAGGGAAGCATCGAAAAATTATTTTGCAAAGCAAAACTTTTCGAAACGAACGAGTGAGAAGCTCCAGAATCAAACAAAACCATGGCAGGTATTGTGTTGACAGGAAACGTACCGAGTACGATATCCGGGGCATTTTGTGCTTCCTCTTTGGTCACGTGGTTCAGATGACCCTTCCTGTGGTTGTTATTTGGGTTGAAATTGTTGCGCTTTGGTGCCGAATTATTGCCTCCGTTGTTCGGCTTTGGGGCCGAGTTTCTTGGCTTGGGGCACTGCTTGGCATAGTGCCCTTCTTCTCCACAAGCGTAACAGGTAACGCCTGGGCGGTATGTGAACTCCTTGTCCCTTGCGTGGAAATTCTTGATTGGGCGTGAGACGTTTGTCGTGGGTTTGGGTGTCCAGTTTTTCTGAACATCCGTCTTGCTGCGGTGGTTGCGGGTGTGTTTAGACTGGTCCCTCTTCCGCTTGCGGAAATCTTCTAAGCTGCGTCTCTCATTTTCCAAGGTAATGGCCTTATCTACCAGCGTCTTAAAATCTGGAAATGTGTGTACGACCAACTGACATTTAAGCGCGGGTGTCAGTCCGTCTAGGAACTTCTCCATCTTTTTGTTTTCTGACATTCGTTCCTCGTTGGCGTAGCGAGACAGCAGGGTAAACTGACTGTTATATTCGGACACTGTCATTGTTCTTTGCTTGAGGTCATCAAATTCTCTCTTTTTGATCTTCATTAGACTCTTAGGAATATGTGCCCCACGAAAACCTTCTTTAAATTCCTCCCATGATATATTATTTTCGTTGGGGTGCATGTGTAGGAATTTTTCCCACCACGATACGGCTGCTCCAGTGAGATAGTGCGGAGCATAAAGCACTTTCTCAAGGTCTGAACACTGGGCGATAATTAATTTTCTCTCCATGTCTCGAAGCCAGTCCTCGGCTTCCAGAGGTTTGTCAGTGTGAGAAAATGTTTGGGGACGCGTCTTCTGTAGCTCAGATAACTTGGATTGCTGCTGATACTGTCCATGGTGATTTCATATGTTGATGACTTGGTTCAGTATTTCCTGATGTTGCTGCTGACTCTGTCCATAAAGACGGCACATCTGGGAAAGTGCCGTTTCACTGTCCTGTTGACTTGTTTGTCCCTATGTGAAATTGTTGCCTGGGGGTGTGCCATAATTTTCCTCTGTCGGAGTTGGCATGGAGCGCGTCCAAGGACGAGACATAATTTACTCTAGGGATATATTTTGAAACACTCATAAGAAAGTGGAAAAAGGTCGCAAAAATTAAGTCCATAAACACATAAGGATGGCAAATAAATTAAAAGCCCAAGATTTTTAAGAAAACAAGTCGATTGCGCACGGAGAAGGACTGCTCATAACATATCTTACACGCAAGCAGTAATTATACAATACATCACTCAGGATATGCGTACATAAATACTGACATGTTATTTAGTCTAGTGCACTCCTCCAGATCCTACATGATGCGCAAACAAACTACTTCTCACAGCCTATTACATATAAACATATCGTACAAGTCGGTACATCACATGGCAGCTAAGCGTACTTAGTCGGAGATGGTAAGGATTTCCCTTGGCCTGCCAAGGGTGAGGCGTAGAGAGGCTGGGGACTCAACCTCCTCTTCGGAGATAGGCTCCAGACGAGAGGTGCTGCACGGAGTTGGTGGAGCAGGTGCCTGTGTGGGACAACTCGAATCAGAGCGGGCACGAGGGGTGGTGCAGAACGAACCGGAGTAGGTGCAATGACATGGTTGAATTCCTCCGTGGTAGGCAGACGACGAGTAGCGGTGCGAGCAGTAGGAGCGAACGATGCTGATGACGAGACGGAAAGTGGCGGTGCAGCACGCAGAGCTCCCTCTGTTGGCGGCACAGCCATGGACTGAGTCCATGCGAGCAGCTACAAAGTCGCCCACCAGGCTGTCGAAGGCTGCCTCCAAAGCCGGAGATACTCGATGAGCATTTCAAAAGCGTCCCGTTCTCTCCTCTGGGGCAAGAGAACGCGTAGTGGCAGGTGTATGGCACGTGACATGGCAGGTAGCGGTAGCGACGAGTGTTCATTGAAGGCAGGATATCCCTGAGACGGGCTATCGCCTCACGGGCTGCCATCTGTAGCGCGTGCTTCTCTATGGGCATGGCTCTCCCCATGAACCGGTAACACTCAACTCGTCCTCTCTTGAATTCCACCGCGGCTTGGTGCATGGTTAGACGGTCATTGACCTTGTGCTGAGAGAGAGAGAAGACTTGGCGCACATCTGGCCCCATCGCGACTTGGACAATGAAGGAGAGAAGCTTGACAAACCCATCGGGCATGTTGGCGAACATCTGAGACTACATGATCGTTCTTTGGCCATCTACAAAAGTAGGCAAAAATCCTGAGTAGTCAAATCATAAATTTATCTTGTTGTCGAAATTGACTACATTTGTAAAAAAATAACTAGCTCTATTATGCTAATAACCGATTAGCGATCGCACCTAGTGGCTTCCTACAGTCAGCCTGGCTCTGGTACCAAGCTTGTCACAACCGAATTTTCAATAAAAATATTTATTGAACAACCGACCCATGAAATCCAATATGAGGATAAATCCTCCATATCGGTAGACAAAACTTGGATACAAGAAGCCGAGCGATACAATATTACAAGGGTCGGACTAAAGATGCCCAACCAATTATTACAACACGCCAATAATTATACATGATGGCGGATATGACACAAGGTGTAGGGTGGAAATACTACTGACTTGGAGTATGCGTGGTTGGTGGAATAACACAGTGGGGTAGTTAATAAGTCTACTGCACTGGCGGCTCATCGAGCATCGAGGTGAGACTCGATGAATTTATTTGGGTAGCGGAAGCGGATATTTTACAAGGACTAATCCAGGGTCGACGAGACCGACTGGGATTCCTCTAGGCGTCGGACTCGCTATCGAACTCTTCATCCAAGAGATCGCCTTCGTCAGCATCTGGCCAAATCAACAAGCCAGGTGAGTACTATGAAAGTACTCGTAAGACAGTTCGGACAAAAGATATACTGAATGAATGCATGAATGCGACATGGTTAATCTTAACAATGCCCAATTAAAGCAGTATAGCAAAATAATTAAGAAGGGAGTCGGCGGTAGTCCGCTCGAAAACCCCAAGAAGGTAAACTCAAAACCGATCGGGTGTCTGAAGCGACGCCTCGAAGGGTGAATAAATAAGAAAAACATTGCCACAGTCGGGCGTTTGAGCGACGCCTCATAAAGGGCTTATATTGAATAAAAATGCATGCGTGCAATGGACGCCCGTCGAGCGACATCACGTAAAGGGCTTATAATGAAAGTAATAACAATGCCGCAGTCGGACGTCTGAGCGACATCTCAGAAAGGGCTTATAATAAAAGTAATAACAATGCCGCAGTCGGACGTCTGAGCGACATCACAGAAAGGGCATATAATAAAAGTAATAACAATGCCGCAGTCGGACGTCTGAGTGACATCACATAAAGGGCTTATAATAAAAATAAGTAACAGCAATGCCGCAGTCGGACGTCTGAGCGACATCACAGAAAGGGCTTATAATAAAAATAAGTAACAGCAATGCCGCAGTCGGACGTCTGAGCGACATCACAGAAAGGGCTTTCATCACAAAGATATAGCACTCATAATAAATATTCAACACATGAATATAAACGGGTTAGTCCATCCACAGGAATAAACATTTAACCGGACTTAGTACTCTTGTGATTCACCGGAGTATTCATCACCAAAACTGACACTTGTCGAGGATAAGATAATACAGAACTTGGACATGGATAAGATGATTCGAGGATTTATGACTCTGCAGAGTTTGTACTAAAATTACCCACAGCCAACGGATTTCGTAGTCTGAAGGACTAGTTCCGTTTATGGTATTTCGGAAGAAACACAACTAACCATTACACACCCATCCTACCTTACGATGCAGAAATCACCCCACGCCGTCCAAGAAAAACTTTTGAGACGGGAGATCACAATCTCGAATAGCATGGGATCAAATTTATATCTGTAGCGCTCTAAGGGTGCCCCCCTCTCGGTCCCAACCGGAAACACCCATGCCCCTTACCGGATGGTGGCTCTAATCCAGGGCCATGGAACCATCATCACGGCCTCTCCATTTGGTGTGTACCAGAAAGCGGTTTGCTACTTACTAAGCCATATCCCTTATGGAAAACATGTGGTAGTACGGGAAGGAAATGGATGGGAACCGAATCGATACGGGTTGACATCGAAGTCAAATAGTATGGCATAAGACTGGCATGCTACAACACTGCCATCTTACCCATCCTCATGCCAACACATGGCCGTGCACATTCACATCCAACACGTATGGATTATCGAACTCACTTGCCTCAACTTTGCATGAAAAATAACATTTCATCGGTATGCTCACAAACATGCCATGAAACTACTTAACGCAAACCTGCCAGAACACTCACCATATCAAAAGTTCAAACATGCTTGCCTAGTTCAGAGTAGTCGGAGCCTAGCTCGGTGAAGTTTGCGGTCCCGTCACCTCCTTCGGTATCTACGGTATAAAGAAAACATACGCGCTAACGTAAATACCGTGAGGTGCACAAAAATTACTCCAAATATTTTTCAAATAAACCTGATAAAAAACTAGACAAAATTTTAAAGAGGACAGAAAAAGAATCAATCAAAAATACTTTTCTGATTAAAAGTTATAAGAGTTTTGGTCCAAGGACCCATCTGTAATGAAACAGAAAGTTTCCAGGGGGTTCTGCGGAAAAGTCCAGATAACGTTTCGTTTAAAAGAAACGGCTGAGAGACTGACAGGCGGGCTCCACCCGTCAGGTTTGAATTTTCAAACGAGGGAAAACAGAGCGACGGGCGCCGAGAGGTCTTGATGGTCGCCGGCGGTGATCCACGGCGAGGTAAGGTGATCGGGGTGTACCTTCGTGATCAGTGCGCCCTTCCGCATCTGTGGGTGGTGGCAGAGGTCGTCGGCGAGCACCACGTCGACGGCGGCCCTTGCTCTGGCAGACGGCGGTTCGGACGGTCGTGGATCTCACCGGAGAGAGCTGCGGGGCCAAAATTGAGGTGGGGGTTATCCTACTAGAGGTGGTACGAGGCTACGGGCGAAAGTAGGGCGGCGGAGGAGTTCTCACCGGAGAACGATGCCGGAGCACGAGGCGGATGGAGGTGGCGGAGTCGAGGAAGAAAGGCCTCGAGGCCCCTCCAGTGGCTAGGAGGGGTCCGGTGAGGTGGTGGAGTCGTGCGAGGCGAGAGCAAGCTTCGGGGGCTATATATAGCCGGCCCGAGTCGATTGCCGTGAACGGATAAGTCCGGCAAGTTGATTCTGGCGGCGCTGTGGCTGGACGGTCGGCTTAGGAGCTTGAGCATTGCCTAGGAGGAGTATTGGAGCCGTTCCGTGTCCAACTCAGCACGGAGGGCTGGTTCTGATCGCCCTCGACGGAACGCCGCACGGCCCGTCGGCGGCAGAGAGCGCTGGCGTGCCAAGCCACGGCGACGGTGCGCATGCGCGCAGCTGGCAAGGAAGGTGGCCACGCGGAGCCACCGGGGCAAGGCGGCGCCCGAACGGCGTTGCACCGCAATTTTGCCCCCTGTCGCCGTTACGGTGGTGCAGCCGCCGCAAAGCACGCCGGCGCAGGCGGGCCAGGGCGCCACCGACGCCAGGAACGCGCCAAGCGCTCGTGTGAAGCTCCGGACAAGAGGGATAGGCTGCGAGCAACGTGCCAAGGGCACTGTGGACTCGTGACTGAAGTTACTGACGGAGATCGACACTGAACTTCTGAATCTTCTGAAAGTGAACAGTACTAGTGCATGCAAGGTGTTCGGGAATGATCTAGGCATGTAGGGATTTTTCCTTGGGCTGGTTTTTGGTGGAGGGCCTCTCATTGCATCTAGAGGCTGCCTGAATATATGTGGAATTTTTGGAGTAATGTAGATATGAATTTCACCAAATTTGGCAAATCTGGTCCAAACTTGCAGGGACTATAATTTGAAATTTTTGAACAGAAGAGGAGTGGATCTTGATAGTTCTAGGTTGTGGGTACCAAGGACTATCCAAGGGAGTTGGTTTGAGGTCAAAATTCAAATGCATTAAGGTACTTGCTTTGCAAATTACCTAGGCTCAAAATAATAGACAGAAAAGATTTGGGAGAGAAATAATTGAAATAAAAAAATCAGAAGAGAGTTGAACTAGTAGAGATAGAGTGTTTGGATTTCCCAAAGTGGAAGGAGATATATTTGGGAAGATTTTACCATGTGGTGTATGGCCAAACCATAAATGCTCTCAAACATGGGAGAGGATGAAAAACTCCTAGAGTTTCTTTTTGAAAGAAAAATAAACTTCAAAAATCTTTCTTGAATCCTTGAGGGGAGAGCAATCAGAGGAAAAAAATTTTAAAACCAAACACCAGGGTTGAAGGAGATGCAAAACTAAAATATTTGCCAGAGGGAAAAAACTTTTGATAGAGATTTTTGGAGGGGTTTTGGTGACCTCCTTCAAATCCAACAAAATTTCGAAGAAAACCAAAGGAATTTTTTTTGGAGTGTCACATTTCGGCCATCGGGAAAGTTTGGGGGGTCACCGGTATTGTACCGGGACCACCGGAAGGGTCCCGGGGGTCCATCGGGTGGGGCCACCTATCCCGGAGGGCCCCATGGGCTGAAGTGGGAGGGGAACCAGCCCCTGGTGGGCTGGTGCACCCCCCTTGGGCCCCCCCTACGCCTAGGGTTGGAAACCATAGGGGTTGGGGGCGCCTCCACTTGCCTTGGGGGGCAAGCCACCCCCTTGGCCGCCCCCCTAGGAGATTGCATCTCCTAGGGCCGGCGCCCCCCGAGGGGCCCGATCTAAAGAGGGGAGGAGGGCAGCCGCACCCATGCTCTTGGCGCCTCCCTCTCCCTCTTCTACACCTCTCCCTCTCGAAGAGCTTGGCGAAGCCCTGCCGAGATCGCTGCTGCATCCACCACCACGCCGTCGTGCTGCTGGATCTTCATCAACCTCTCCTTCCCCCTTGCTGGATCAAGAAGGAGGAGACATCTTCCCAACCGTACATGTGTTGAACGCGGAGGTGACGTCCGTTCGGCGCAAGGATCTCCGGTGATTTAGATCACGACGAGTACGGCTCCCTCAACCCCGTTCTCTTGAACGCTTCCGCTCGCGATCTACAAGGGTATGTAGATGCACTCCTCTCTCTCGTTGCTAGATGAACTCATAGATTGATCTTGGTGAAAGCATAGAATTTTTTTATTTTCTGCAACATTCTCCAACAGTGGTATCAGAGGTAGGTCTATGCGTAGTTCTCTTTGCGTGAGTAGAACACAAATTTGTTGTGGACTTAGATGTTGTCAACTTTCTTGCCACTACTAGTCTTATTTTGCTTCAGTGGTATCGTGGGATGAAGCGGCCCGGACCGACCTTACACATACGCTTACGTGAGACAGGTTCCACCGATCGACATGCACTAGTTGCATAAGGTGGCTAGCGGGTGTCTGTCTCTCCCACTTTAGTTGGAGCGGATTCGATGAAAAGGGTCCTTATGAAGGGTAAATAGAAGTTGGCAAATCACGTTGTGGCTTTTACGTAGGTAAGAAAATGTTCTTGCTAGCACCCTATTGCAGCCACGTAAAACATGCAACAACAATTAGAGGACGTCTAACTTGTTTTTGCAGCATATGATTGTGATGTGATATGGCCAAAAGTTGTGATGAATGATGAATGATATATATGTGATGTATGAGATCATGTTCTTGTAATAGGAATCACGACTTGCATGTCGATGAGTATGACAACCAGCAGGAGCCATAGGAGTTGTATTAATTATTGTATGACCTACGTGTCATTGATTCAACGCCATGTAATTACTTTACTTTATTTCTAAACCGTTAGCCATAGTAGTAGAAGTAATAGTTGGCAAGCAACTTCATGGAGACACGATGATGGAGATCATGATGATGGAGATCATGGTGTCATGCCGGTGACGAAGATGATCATGGAGCCCCGACGATGGAGATCAAAGGAGGTATATGATATTGGCCATATCATGTCACTATTTGATTGCATGAGATGTTTATCATGTTTTTGCATCTTGTTTACTTAGAACGACGGTAGTAAATAAGATGACCCCTCATAATAATTTCAAGAAAGTGTTCCCCCTAACTGTGTGCCGTTGCGAAAGTTCGTTGTTTCGAAGCACCACGTGATGATCGGGTGTGATAGATTCTAACATTCACATACAACGGGTGTAAGACAGATTTACACATGCATAAACACTTAGGTTAACTTGACGAGCCTAGCATGTACAGACATGGCCTCGGAACACAAGAGACCGAAAGGTCGAACATGAGTCATATGGAAGATACGATCAACATGGAGATGTTCACCGATGATGACTAGTCCGTCTCACGTGATGATCGGACACGGCCTAGTCGACTCGGATCATGTATCACTTAGATGACTAGAGGAATGTCTAATCTGAGTGGGAGTTCATTGAATAATTTGATTAGATGAACTTAGTCTAAAAATCTTTACAATATGTCTTGTAGATCAAATGGCCCACGTTACCCTCAACTTCAACGCGTTCCTAGAGAAAACTAAGCTGAAAGATGATGGCAGCAACTATACGGACCGGGTCCGGAGCCTGAGGATCATCCTCATAGCTGCCAAGAAAGATTATGTCCTAGAAGCACCGCTAGGTGAATCACCCATCCGAGAGAACCAAGACGTTATGAACTCTTGGCAGTCTCGTGCTGATGATTACTCCCTCGTTCAGTGCGGCATGCTTTACAACTTAGAACTGGGGCTCCAAAAGCGTTTTGAGAAACACAGAGCATATGAGATGTTCGAAGAGCTGAAAATGGTTTTCCAAGCTCATGCCCTGGTCATGAGATATGAAGTCTCCTACAAGTTGTTCAGTTGTAAGATGGAGGAAAATAGTTCTGTCAGTGAGCACATACTCAAAATATGCAGGTTGCACAACCGCTTGACTCAAGGGAGTTAATCTCCCGGATGGCCTTGATTATTGACAAAATCCTCTAGTCGCTTCCACCGAGCTACAAAAGCTTTGTGATGAACTTCAATATGCAGGGGATGGAAAGGACCATTCCTGAGGTATATTCAATGCTGAAATCAGCGGAGGTAGAGATCAAAAAGGAACATCAAGTGTTGATGGTGAATAAAACCACTAAGTTCAAGAAAGGCAAGGGTAAGAAGAACTTAAAGAAGGATGGCAAGGAGGTTGCCGCGCCCGGTAAGCTAGTTGCCGGGAAGAAGTCAAAGAATGGACCCAAGCCTGAAACTGAGTGCTTTTATTGCAAAGGGAAGGGTCACTGGAAGCGGAACCGCCCCAAATACTTAGCAGACAAGAAGGCCGGCAACACTAAAGGTATATTTGATATACATGTAATTGATGTGTAACTTACCAATTACTCGTAGTAGCTCACGGTATTTGATACGGTGCCGTTGCTCATATTTGTAACTCAAAACAGGAGCTGCAGAATAAGCGGAGGCTGGCGAAGGACGAGGTGACGATGCGCGTCGGGGAATGGTTCCAAGGTCGATGTGATCACCGTCGCACGCTACCTCTACATTTACCTACGGGATTAGTTTTAAACCTCAATAATTGTTATTTAGTGCCAGCTTTGAGCATGAACATTGTATCTGGATCTCGTTTAATACGAGATGGCTACTCATTTAAATCCGAGAATAATTGTTGTTCTATTTATATGAGAGATATATTTTATGGTCATGCCCCGATGGTCAATGGTTTATTCTTAATGAATCTCGAACGTGATGTTACACATATTCATAGTGTGAATACCAAAAGATGTAAAGTTGATAAAGATAGTCCCACATACTTGTGGCACTGCCGCCTTGGTCACATTGGTGTCAAGCGCATGAAGAAGCTCCATGCCGATGGACTTTTAGAGTCTCTCGATTATGAATATTTGACACATGCGAACCATGCCTCATGGGCAAAATGACCAAGACTCCGTTCTCCGGAACAATGGAGCGAGCAACCAACTTACTGGAAATTATACATCTTGATGTATGCGGTCCAATGAGCGTTGAGGCTCATGGAGGATATCATTATGTTCTCACTCTCCTTGACGACTTGAGTAGATATGGGTATGTCTACTTAATGAAACACAAGTCCGAGACCTTTGAAAAGTTCAAGGAATTTCAGAATGAGGTAGAGAATCAACGTGACCGAAAGATAAAGTTCTTCTGATCAGATTGTGGAGGAGAATATTTAAGTCACGAATTTGGTACACACTTAAGGAAATGTGGAATCGTTTCACAACTCACGCCGCTGGAACACCTCGATTACAGGCAGTGTGTCCGAACGTCGTAATCGCACTTTATTGGATATGGTGCGATCTATGATGTCTCTTACCTATTTACCGCTATCTTTTTGGGGATACGCTCTAGAGACAACTACATTCACTTTAAATAGGGCACCGTCTAAATCCGTTGAGACGACCTTTGTATGAATTATGGTTTGGGAAGAAACCTAAGCTGTCGTTTTAAAAGTTTGGGGATGCGATGCTTATGTCAAGAAACTACAACCTGAAAAGCTCGAACCCAAGTCGGAAAAATGCGTCTTCATAGGATACCCTAAGGAAACCATTGGGTATACCTTCTACCTTAGATCCGAAGGCAAGATCTTTGTTCCAAGAACGGGTCCTTTCTGGAGAAAGAGTTTCTCTCGAGAGAAGTAAGTGGGAGGAAAGTGGAACTTGATGAAGTACTACCTCTTGAACCAGTGAGTAGCGCAGCTCAGGAAGATGTTCCTGTGGTGCGGCACCAAGCTGAAGAGGAAGTTAATGATGATGATCAAGGTACTTGGATCAAGTTACTCTTGAACTTCAGAGGTCCACAAGGACACGTACCGCACCAGAGTGGTATGGCAACCCTGTCCTGGAAATCATGTTGTTAGACAACGGTGAACCTTCGAACTATGAAGTAGCGATGGCGGGCCCAGATTCCAACAAATGGCTTGAAGCCATGCAATCCGAGATAGGATCCATGTATGAAAACAAAGTATGGACTTTGACAGACTTGCCCGATGATCGGCGAGCGATAGAAAACAAATGGATCTTTAAAAAGAAGACGGACGCGGATGGTAATGTTACCATCTATAAAGCTCAACTTGTCGCTAAGGGTTATCGACAAGTTCAAGGGGTTGACTACGATGAGACATTCTCTCCGTAAGCGAAGCTAAAATCCGTCCGAATCATGTTAGCAATTGCCGCATACTATGATTATGAGATATGGCAAATGGACGTCAAACGGCATTCCTTAACGGCCATCTTAAGGAAGAAGCTGTATATGATGCAGCGGAAGGTTTTGTCGACCCTGAGAATGCTAACAAGGTATGCAAACTCCAGCGATCCATTTATGGGCTGGTGCAAGCATCTCGGAGTTGGAACATTCGCTTTGATGAGATGATCAAAGCGTTTGGGTTTATGGAGACTTATGGAGAAGCCTGCGTTTACAAGAAAGTGAGTGGGAGCTCTATAGCATTTCTCATATTATATGTAGATGACATACTTTTGATGGTAAATGATATAGAACTTTTGGACAACATTAAGGCCTACTTGAATAAGTGTTTTTCAATGAAGGACCTTGGAGAAGCTGCTTACATACTAGGCATCAAGATCTATAGGGATAGATCGAGACGCCTCATAGGTCTTTTACAAAGCACATACCTTGATAAGATATTGAAGAAGTTCAATATGGATCAGTCTAAGAAGGGGTTCTTGCCTGTGTTGCAAGGTGTGAAATTGAGCTCAGCTCAATGCCCGACCACGACAGAAGATATAGAAGAGATGAGTGTCATCCCCTATGCCTCAGCCATAGGGTCTATTATGTATGCCATGCTATGTACCAGACCTGATATAAGCCTTGCCGTAAGTTTGGTAGGAAAGTACCAATGTAATCCCGGCAAGGAACACTGGACAACGGTCAAGAATATCCTGAAGTACCTGAAGAGGACTAAGGATATGTTTCTCATTTTTGGAGGTGACGAAGAGCTCAAATGCGTAAAGGGTTACGTCGACGCTAGCTTCGACACAGATCTGGATGACTCGAAATCACAAACCGGATACGTGTATATTTTGAATGGTGGGGCAGTAAGCTGGTGCAGTTGCAAGAAAAGCGTCGTGGCGGGATCTACATGTGAAGCAGAGTACATGGCAGCCTCGGAGGCAGCGTATGAAGCAATCTGGGTGAAGGAGTTCAGCACCGACCTAGGAGTCATACCCAATGCGTCGGGGCCGATCGCACTCTTCTGTGACAACACTGGAGCTATTGCACTAGCCAAGGAGCCCAGGTTTCACAAGAAGACCAGGCACATCACGCGTCGCTTCAACTCCATTCGTGAAAATGTACAAGATGGAGACATAGATATTTGTAAAGTACATACGGACCTGAATGTAGCAGATCCGTTGACTAAACCTCTCCCTAGGGCAAAACATGATCAACACCAGAACTCTATGGGTGTTCGATTCATCACAATGTAACTAGAATATTGACTCTAGTGCAAGTGGGAGACTGTTGGAAATATGCCCTAGAGGCAATACTAAAATGGTTATTATTATATTTCTTTGTTCATGATAATTGTTTGTTATTCTTGCTATAATTGTGTTATCCGGAAATCATAATACACGTGTGAATACATAGACCACGACATGTCCCTAGTGAGCCTCTAGTTGACTAGCTCGTTGATCAACAGATAGTCATGGTTTCCTGACTATGGACATTGGATGTCATTGATAACGGGATCACATCATTAGGAGAATGATGTGATGGACAAGACCCAATCCTAAGCATAGCTCAAAGATCGTGTAGTTCGTTTAGCTAGAGCTTTTCCAAATGTCAAGTATCATTTCCTTAGACCATGAGATTGTGCAACTCCGGATACCGTAGGAGTGCTTTGGGTGTGCCAAACGTCACAACGTAATCGGGTGACTATAAAGGTGCACTACGGTATCTCCAAAAGTGTACATTGGGTTGTACGAATCGAGGCTGGATTTGTCACTCCGTATGACGGAGAGGTACCTCTAGGCCCACTCGGTAATGCATCATCATAATGAGCTCAATGTGACCAAGTGTCTGGTCATGGGATCATGCATTACGGTACGAGTAAAGTGACTTGCCGGTAACGAGATTAAACGAGGTATTGGGATACTGACGATCGAATCTCGGGCATGTAACATACCGATTGACAAAGGGAATTGTATACGGGATTGATTGAATCCTCGACATCGTGGTTCATCCGATGAGATCATCGAGGAGCATGTGGGAGCCAACATGGGTATCCAGATCCCGCTGTTGGTTATTGACCGGAGAGGCGTCTCGGTCATATGCGCATGTCTCCCGAACCGTAGGGTCTACACACTTAAGGTTGATGGACGCTAGGGTTGTAGAGATATGAGTATGCAGTAACCCGAAAGTTGTTGAGTCCGGATGAGATCCTGGACGTCACGAGGAGTTCCGGAATGGTCCGGAGGTAAAGAATTATATATAGGAAGTCAGGTTTCGCCATCGGGAAAGTTTCGGGGTCACGGTATTGTCTGGGACCACCGGATGGGTCCTGGGTCCACCGGGTGGGGCCACCAATCCCGGAGGGCCCCATGGGCTTAAGTGGGAGGGGAACCAGCCCCTGGTGGGCTGGTGCGCCCCCCCTTGCCCCCCCTGCGCCTAGGGTTGGAAACCCTAGGGGTGGGGGGCGCCTCCACTTGCCTTGGGGGGCAAGCCACCCCCTTGGCCGCCGCCCCCCTAGGAGATTGCATCTCCTAGGGGCGCCCCCCTAGGGGCCCTATATATAGATGGGGGAGGGAGGGCAGCCGCACCCATGCTCTTGGCGCCTCCCTCTCCCCCTGCTACACCTCTCCCTCTCGCAGAAGCTTGGCGAAGCCCTGCCGAGATCGCTGCTGCATCCACCACCACGCCGTCGTGCTGCTGGATCTTCATCAACCTCTCCTTCCCCTATGCTGGATAAAGAAGGAGGAGACGTCTTCCCAACCGTATGTGTGTTGAACGCGGAGGTGCCGTCCGTTCGGCGCTAGGATCTCCGGTGATTTGGATCACGACGAGTACGACTCCCTCAACCCCGTTCTCTTGAACGCTTCCGCTCGCGATCTACAAGGGTATGTAGATGCACTCCTCTCTCTCGTTGCTAGATGAACAAATAGATTGATCTTGGTGAAAGCATAGAATTTTTTTTATTTTCTGCAACATTCTCCAACACCCCGTCCCTCTATTTTTTATCTCTTAATTTTGATCGGTCGTTAGTGTCAAAATCACTGTGCGCCTACGGAAAAACTGTTGTAACATTGTTTGTTGCCTGACATGAGCGGCCATAAACTCTTGGTATATATGTATTTCTTCATAAACCTCTACACAGACATGCAATGTGTATCTGTATGTATTAATAACAATAATCATGAATTTAGTATGTTTTTTCATAAATCTCTTCACAAACGTGCAATGATCATCTGTTTGTACCAATAAATATAATCCAAAATTTAATTTCCAGGCTTAGAAAAAGAAACTAAACTTTATAAAACCGAGAATATTTTTTAATAGTCGGTCGTGATGTCGACCGTAACAGAGAGCTTATCTATGTTAATTTTCTGGGAGAGAGGCGAGCTAGTTTATCATCCATCTTTCATTATCTTTATTAATACGCATGCACATGTTGCATTCATTTTTCTTGAGAAAGTGCTCCTCTATTATAAATAGTGGACGTAAGAACACAACACCAAAAAACTGAACGTGATCATATTGGGTGTCCGGCTGATTGGATGGCTGGCGGCATCGCTTGTACGCTCTATCATTTTTTTCCTAGCAGGGTAAAGAGTTTGTTATCTCAACATGAATCACTAAAATCGGAGTGTTGATATTTTTATATTTTATGAACGCAGAAGAAAAGAGTTTTGATTTTTTTTGCTCAAATCAGCATGTGAATTTTTCCCGAACACTACATCTTTTTTATTTGTGGAGACTACATATTTTCCCTGGGTGCTCCGACTCCTCCATGTGTTTGACTTTCAACATGACTCATCACGCATTATTGGCTGGGTGCTCCGACTCCTCCCCGTCCCTCTGTTTTTTATCTCTTAATTTTGATCGGTCATTAGTATCAAAATCATTGTGCGCCTACGGAAAAACTGTTGTAATTTTGTTTGTTGCCTGTCATGAACATTTATAAACTCTTGGTATATATGTATTTCTTCATAAACCTGTACACAGACATGCAATGTGTATCTGTATGTATTAATAATAATAATCATGAATTTAGTATGTTTCTTCATAAATCTCTTCACAAAGCTGCAATGATCATCTGTTTGTACCAGTAAATATAATCCAAAATTTAATTAACAGGCTTAGAAAAATAAACTAAACTGTATAAAACTGAGAATATTTTATAATAGTTGGTCATGATGTCGACCGTAGCAGAGAGCTTATCTATGTTAATTTTCTGGGAGAGAGGCGAGCTAGTCTATCATTCATCTTTCATTATCTTTATTAATACACATGCACGTGTTGCATTCATTTTTTTTGAGAAAGTGCTCCTCTATTATAAATAGTGGACGTAAGAATACGACTCCAAAAAACTGAACGTGATCATTCTGGGGGAGCGGCGAGCTAGTCTATCATTCATCTTTCATTATCTTTATTAATACACATGCACGTGTTGCATTCATTTTTTTGAGAAAGTGCTCCTCTATTATAAATAGTGGACGTAAGAATACGACTCCAAAAAAATGAACGTGACAATATTGGGTGTCCGGCTGATTGGATGGCTGGCGGAATCGCTTGTGCGCTCTATAATTTTTTTCCTAGCAGGGTAAAGAGTTTGTTATCTCAACATGAATCACTAAAATGGGTGTGTTGATATTTTTATATTTTATGAACGCGGAAGAAAGAGTTTTGATTTTTTTTGCTCAAATCAGTATGTGAATTTTTCCCGAACACTACATCTTTTTTATTTGTGGAGACTACATATTTTCCCTGGGTGCTCCGACTCCTCCATGTGTTTGACTTTGAACATGACTCTTCATGCATTATTGGCTGGGTGCTCCGACTCCTCCCTGTCCCTCTGTTTTTATCTCTTAATTTTGATCGGTCGTTAGTATCAAATTCACTGTGCGCCTACGGAAAAACTGTTGTAACATTGTTTGTGTCCTGTCATGAACAACCATAAACTCTTGGTATATATGTATTTCTTCATAAACATCTACACAGACATGCAATGTGTATCTGTATGTATTAATAACAATAATCATGAATTTAGTATGTTTCTTCATAAATCTCTTCACAAACGTGCAATGATCATCTGTTTGTACCAATAAATATATTCCAAAATTTAATTTCCAGGCTTAGAAAAAGAAACTAAATTGTATAACTTAGAATATTTTATAATAGTCGGTCATGATGTCGACCGTAGCAGAGAGCTTATCTATGTTAATTTTCTGGAAGAGAGGCGAGCTAGTCTATTATTAATCTTTCATTATCTTTATTAATACACATGCACGTGTTGCATTCATTTTTTTTGAGAAAGTGCTCCTCTATTATAAATAATGGACGTAAGATTACGACTCCAAGAGACAGAACGTGATCATTCTGGGAGAGCGGCGAGCTAGTCTATCATTCATATTTCATTATCTTTAATAATACACATGCACATGTTGCATTCATTATTTTTTTGAGAAAGTGCTCCTCTATTATAAATAGTGGACGTAAGAATATGACTCCAAAAAACTGAACGTGATCATATTGGGTGTCCGGCTGATTGGATGGCTGGCGGCATCGCTTGTGCGCTTTATCACTTTTTTCCTACCAGGGTAAAAAGTTTGTTATCTCAACATGAATCACTAAAATCGGAGTGTTGATATTTTTATATTTTATGAATGCAGAAGAAAGAGTTTTGATTTTTTTGCTCAAATCAGCATGTGAATTTTTCCCGAACACTACATCTTTTTTATTTGTGGAGACTACATATTTTCCCTGGATGCTCCGACTCCTCCATGTGTTTGACTTTGAACAGGACTCTTCATGCATTATTGGCTGGGTGCTCCGACTCCTCCCCGTCCCTCTGTTTTTTATCTCTTAATTTTGATCGGTCGTTAGTATCAAAATCACTGTGCGCCTACGGAAAAACTGTTGTAACATTGTTTCTTGCCTGTCATGAACAGCCATAAATTCTTGGTATATATGTATTTCTTCATAAACTCTACACAGACATGCAATGTGTATCTGTATGTATTAATAACAATAATCATGAATTTAGTATGTTTCTTCATAAATCTCTTCACAAACGTGCAATGATCATCTCTTTGTACCAATAAATATAATCCAAAATTTAATTTCCAGGCTTAGAAAAAAAACAAAACTGTATAAAACTAAGAATATTTTATAATAGTCGGTCATGATGTCGACCGTAGCAGAGAGCTTATCTATGTTAATTTTTTGGGAGAGAGGCGAGCTAGTCCATCATTCATCTTTCATTATCTTTATTATTACACATGCACGTGTTGCATTCATTTTATTTTGAGAAGGTGCTCCTCTATTATAAATAGTGGACGTAACAATACGACTCCAAAAAACTGAACGCGATCATATTGGGTGGCCGGCTGATTGGATGGCTGGCGGCATCGCTTGTGCGCTCTATCATTTTTTTCTAGCTGGGTAAAGAGTTTGTTATCTCAACATGAATCACTAAAATCGGAGTGTTGATATTTTTATATTTTATGAACGCAGAAGAAAGAGTTTTGATTTTTTTTTGCTCAAATCAGCATGGGAATTTTTCCCGAACACTACATCTTTTTTATTTGTGGAGACTACATATTTTCCCTGGGTGCTCTCACTCCTCCATGTGTTTGACTTTGAATAGGACTCTTCATGCATTATTGGCTGGGTGCTCCGACTCCTCCCCGTCCCTCTGTTTTTCATCTCTTAATTTTGATCGGTCATTAGTATCAAAATTATTGTGCTACTACGAAAAAACTGTTGTAACGTTGTTTGTTGCTTGTCATGAACAACCATAAACTCTTGGTATATATGTATTTTCTCATAAACCTCTACACAGACATGCAATGTGTATCTGTATGTATTAATAACAATAAGTATGAATTTAGTATGTTTCTTCATAAATCTCTTCACAAACGTGCAATGATCATCCGTTTGTACCAATAAATATAATCCAAAATTTAATTTCTAGGCTTAGAAAAAGAAACTAAACTGTATAAAACTGAGAATATTTTATAATAGTCAGTCATGATGTCGACCGTAGTAGAGAGCTTATCTATGTTAATTTTCTGGGAGAGAGGTGAGCTAGTTTATCATTCATCTTTCATTATCTTTACTAATACACATGCACGTGTTGCATTCATTTTTTTTAGAAAGTGCTCGTCTATTATAAATAGTGGATCGTAAGAATACGACTCCAAAAAACTGAACGTGATCATACTAGGAGAGGGCGAGCTAGTCTATCATTCATCTTTCATTATCTTTATTAATACACATGCACGTGTTGCATTCATTTTTTTTGAGAAAGTGCTCCTGTATTATAAATAGTGGACGTAACAATACGACTCCAAAAAACTAAACGTGATCATATTGGGTATCCGGCTGATTGGATGGCTGGTGGAATCGCTTGTGCGCTCTATCATTTTTTTCCTAGCAGGGTAAAGCGTTTGTTATCTCAACATGAATCACTAAAATCGGAGTGTTGATATTTTTATATTTTTTGAACGCAGAAGAAAGAGTTTTGATTTTTTTTGCTCAAATCAGCATGTGAATTTTTCCCGAACACTAAATCTTTTTTATTTGTGGAGACTACATATTTTCCCTGGATGCTCCGACTCCTCCATGTGTTTGACTTTGAACACGACTCTTCATTTATTATTGGCTGGGTGCTCCGAATCCTCCCCGTCCCTCTGTTTTTTATCTCTTAATTTTGATCGGTCGTTAGTATCAAAATCACTGTGCGCCTACGGAAAAACTGTTGTAACACTGTTTGTTGCCTGTCATGAACGGCCATAAACTCTTGGTATATATGTATTTCTTCATAAACCTCTACACAGACATGCAATGCGTATCTGTATGTATTAATCACAATAATCATGAATTTAGTATGTTTCTTCATAAAGCTCTTCACAAACGTGCAATGATCATCTATTTGTACCAATAAATATAATCCAAAATATAATTTCCAGGCTTAGAAAAAGAAACTAAACTGTATAAAACTGAGAATATTTTATAATAGTCGGTCATGATGTCGACCGTAGCAGAGAGCTTATCTATGTTAATTTTCTGGGAGAGAGGCGAGCTAGTTTATCATTCATCTTTCATTATCTTTATTAATACACATGCACGTTTTACATTCATTTTTTTTGAGAAAGTGCTCCTCTATTATAAATAGTGGACGTAAGAATATAACTCCAAAAAACTGAACGTGATCATATTGGGTGTCCGGCTGATTGGATGGCTGGCGGCATCGCTTGTACGCTCTATCATTTTTTCTAGCAGGGTAAAGAGTTTGTTATCTCAACATGAATCACTAAAATCGGAGTGTTGATATTTTTATATTTTATTAACGTAGAAGAAAGAGTTTTGATTTTTTTGCTCAAATCAGCATGTGAATTTTTCCCGAACACTACATCTTTTTTATTTGTGGGGACTACATATTTTCCCTGGGTGCTCCAACTCCTCCATGTGTTTGACTTTGAACATGACTCGTCATGCATTATTGGCTGGGTGCTGCGACTTCTCCCCGTCCCTCTATTTTAGTTCGAATAGGACTCTTCAGTTTTTTGTGCTAATCCGACTCCTCCCTGTCTAAATTCCTTTTTTTTTCTATTTTCGGGTGCCGTACTTTGCAATATCAATATAGCCTTTTTTAACCTTAAAAAGGCTTTTTTTCAAGGGAACGTAGGCTTATATCTACGTGACATGTTGCACAGTTTGTACGCATTTATATTTATATATGTAACGCTATATCTTTTATATCCTAACCGTTAATTTCTAATATTGACGGTCATGATAATTTAATCTATGTGGACAAACGTGATGACTTATTTGACTTCTGTCTTAAGTATATAATAGTTGTTTTGTATCTTTAGTTTCAATAAAAATGTCAAGGATAGCTTTTACCATGATTATTTTGCAAGTATACATGTTGCTGTTTCAAAACAGAAAGTTTACCGCTGTTGCGAAAATTCCCTAGAAAAGTCAGAGAATGATATAATGTTGAATTTTTTTTGCTTATCGAGCTCTGGCACCTCTGCAAATCCCTGCTTCCCTATCTTTTACTTTTATGCAAGAGTCAAGGTGATCTTCACCTTTCCATTTTTCATTTTATCCTTTGGCAAGCACCTCGTGTTCGAAAGATCCATATATATATATATATATATATATATATATATATATATATATATATATATATATATCCAATTGGATGTAAGTTAGCATGAACAATTATTGTTGACATCACCCAAAGGTGAATACATTGGGAGGCGAAATTATAAGCCCCTATCTTTCTCAGTGTCCGATTAAAATTCCATAACCATAAGTATTGCGTGAGTGTTAGCAATTGTAGAAGACTATATGATAGTTTAGTATGTGGAGTTTGCTAAATCAAAGCTCTGACATAGACCCTTCCTGAAAATAAGATGAATTACAATTGTTTGATGACTAAGAATGAAGTTTGCTAGTTTTCAAGAAAGTTTATGGTCTATGCTTTAACATGTGAATAGCTTGTTACTTGATCTTGAGAAGTTTTATGAGATGAACTACTGTTATGACATATAATCATGCTAGAAAAGGTGACTGAAATTATCATTGATCAAACTTGTGCACCTTCTAGCATTCACACTTCATAAATTCTTTCTTTTATCATTTACCTACTCGAGGACGAGCAGGAATTAAGCTTAGGGGATCTTGATACGTCTCCAACGTATCTATAATTTATGAAGCATTCATGCTATTATCTTATCTATTTTGGATGTTTATGGGCTTTATTATACACTTTTATATTATTTTTGGGACTAACCTATTAACCGGAGGCCCAACCCATATTGTTGTTTTCTTGCCTATTTCAGTGTTTCGAAGAAAAGGAATATCAAACGGAGTCCAAACGGAATGAAACCTTCGGAAAAGTTATTTTTGGAACAGAAGCAATCCCGGGAACTTGGAGTGCAAGCCAAGGAAGCGTCGAGGAGGCCACGAGATAGGGGGGCACGCCCTCCACCCTCATGGGCCCCTCG
Organism: Aegilops bicornis; assembly: GCA_021605145.1. Taxonomy (NCBI): domain Eukaryota; kingdom Viridiplantae; phylum Streptophyta; class Magnoliopsida; order Poales; family Poaceae; genus Aegilops; species Aegilops bicornis. Next base: position 124,775,975 of record CM038671.1, read on the forward strand.
AGACTCCCCCGACCGACTTCTTTCGCCTATATATTCCCATATACCCTAAAAACATCGAAGCGAACAATAGATCGGGAGTTCCGCCGCCGCAAGCCTCTGTAGCCACCAAAAACCTCTCGGGAGCCCGTTCTGGCACCCTGCCGGAGGGGGAATCCATCACCGGTGGCCATCTTCATCATCCCGGCGCTCTCCATGACGAGGAGGGAGTAGTTCACCCTCGGGGCTGAGGGTATGTACCAGTAGCTATGTGTTTGATCTCTCTCTCTCTCTCTCTCTCTCTCTCGTGTTCTCTCTATGGTACGATCTTGATGTATCGCGAGTTTTGCTATTATAGTTGGATCTTATGATGTTTCTTCCCCTCAACTCTCTTGTGATGAATTGAGTTTTCCCTTTGAAATTATCTTGTCAGATTGAGTCTTTAAGGATTTGAGAACACTTGATGTATGTCTTGCCGTGCTTATCTGTCGTGACAATGGGATATCACGTGATCCACTTGATGTATGTTTTGGTGATCAACTTGCGGGTTCCGCCCATGAACCTATGCATAGGGGTTGGCACACGTTTTCGTCTTGACTCTCCGGTAGAAACTTTGGGTCACTCTTTGAAGTACTTTGTGTTGGTTGAATAGATGAATCTGAGATTGTGTGATGCATATCGTATAATCATGCCCACGGATACTTGAGGTGACAATGGAGTATCTAGGTGACATTAGGGTTTTGGTTGATTTGTGTCCTAAGGTGTTATTCTAGTATGAACTCTATGATAGATTGAACGGAAAGAATAGCTTCATGTTATTTTACTATGGACTCTTGAATAGATAGAACAGAAAGGATAACTTTGAGGTGGTTTCATACCCTACCATAATCTCTTCGTTTGTTCTCCGCTTTAGTGGCTTTGGAGTGACTCTTTGTTGCATGTTGAGGGATAGTTATATGATCCAATTATGTTATTATTGTTGAGAGAACTTGCACTAGTGAAAGTATGAATCTTAGGCCTTGTTTCCTACCATTGCAATACCGTTTACGCTCACTTTTACCACTTGTTACCTTGCTGTTTTTATATTTTCAGATTACAAAAACCTATATCTACCATCCATACTGCACTTGTATCACCATCTCTTTGCCGAACTAGTGCACCTATACAATTTACCATTGTATTGGGTTTGTTGGGGACACAAGAGACTCTTTGTTATTTGGTTGCAGGGTTGTTTGAGAGAGACCATCTTCATCCTACGCCTCCCACGGATTGATAAACCTTAGGTCATCCAATTGAGGGAAATTTGCTACTGTCCTACAAACCTCTGCACTTGGAGGCCCAACAACGTCTACAAGAAGAAGGTATTGTAGTTGACATCAGATGCTGAAGCAGCCCTTAAACCGGTGATAGAAGAGCTGACTGGCCTGAAGCGGAAAATCAACGTTATGACCTCTGCTGTCTTTGGTAAATACCATCTTCATAAGCTGTGATTAAACAACATCCTTGAAACTGCCGGTTTAATGATAATATTTTAACCATTGCAGGTAGCCGTGTTACTCATCTTGGCTTGGATATGCGCAAGAAACTGAAGGCTGCGTATACCTTGATAGAGCAATTATATACCGGAGTTCAACGGGTTATTTGCACAACTTCATACAACAAACCGCCCCCAACTTTAATCAAGGAAACATTGGCAAAATTATCCATGACGCCTGCCCAACTTGAGGAATTGAAGAAATCTGCTGCAAGGGTCGGTGCTCTATCTGCACTGACTCGGGCCAAGGCCTGGATATCTGATCTTGATCTAGAAGACATTGGAAACGGCTATCCCAGCCAAAGTGAAGATGGGTCAGTTTTTGACAATGACAACCTCAAGGCTTTGATGAAGGAAATGCGTCCACTTGCAAGTAAACTGGCTGAAGAGACTGATTTGTCTTTCCACCGGTTGATTTATGATGCAGACAACAAATGGGTTAATGCATCTATATATGATGTGCAAAATCTTTTCCCGCCAATCCATAAGCATACCTACGCCCCTGATGTTGAACCGTCCGATCTTATAAGCGATGAAGCTGTCTTCCGAGCTTTAACTGGGATTGACTGGGCAACCATTGACTTCCAGCCACCGGGTGGAGAGGCGGAGGGTGAACCAGCGTAGGATGATCTACAACCTTCAAGTCAGCCTGAGGAAGAATCATAATCCGGAGGCCAGTTTATCTTCTGCACACTATCGTCCATGTGATAATCAATTATTCTTTTGGGCCGTCAAAGAGTCTTGTAATAGGCTAGTTTAAACACTTGGTCTACTATGAGATCATGCATATTTACTTTTGCACAATACTGCTAATCCATCATGATAACGCTATGTCTCCTTATGATCCTTAGCAGCTTTATGCAATCCTATTTCTGCATATAATAAACTTAAAATTGTCCCGGCGGTTTACCACCGGACGGGTCATAACACCCAATATAAAGCCAGGGTTTATAACCAAGGCTGTATTTGCAAGAATACTTAAATATGAAATATATCATACCTATGATATCGAATCACATTGTTGATTTATCAACTTTGTAGTAAGGGTGATAACCCAAATCTTGAGTGCTGATAACTCCCACCATGCTGTGCTAGTTTATAATGAAGCCATGCCGGGTTATAATAAACACCGGATGATCATACTGACGACTTATAGTAAATGCCAGACCGGGTTAATAAACACCAGTTTAGAATTGATAGTGTACTGACAACTTAAAGTTGAAAGCCAAGCCGGGTCAATTGACACCGGCCATCTTATAAGTTTGCACTTGGCAACTTCAAAAAACAGTCCGGGTTAGCAAGTAACAGATTGAATATAAACTTCATCGAAATAAACATAAAAAAAGAAAGATTTGCGAATAAAATATGCAAAAAGGCGAGGCTTTTCATGGGCTGCCAGGCCACTGAGTTAAACCATTTTACAAAGCCTTTTAAGATGGACCTCACATTAACCAATCGTCGTTTTAACTTTGACAAGTTCAGTGGTCTCAGATAAGATTGACTTGCCAAACGTTCGGCGGGTCATACCAGGATTACCTGGGCGGAGTGACTTACTTGATGAAGGCAGGTTAACCCGGGGTTTTAGGTGAATACACCTGGCTTCCAAGCCAGGCTTTTATAGCCTATTGCAAGGTGTAGATTCTTTGTTCTTATAGAAGCAAAGATCCCTCAAGCAATATTTTGAGCTGTGCTTAGTGGACGCCTATGTTTGAGTTATGCGTTGCAATAAACTCTCTTTGGCTCCTTATGATTTTGGGTATTAAGCCCCCAAGCTTATGTTTGAGCTATGCTCTCTTTTTTGTAGCTTTATAAGCCGAATCAATGGACAATCAGAACTCTGCTTTATAAGCAGAAGCCCCCATGTAACCAAGAAAAGTTTTAAAGATGAACGGCAGAGGCCCCACTTTAGCAAGGATGCCGGTTTGTTATATTGATCATAATATATACATTGCCAAAAATTTGTACATAATAGGAGCCTATGGCTCAGGTGTAGTAAGGCCAAAGATGAGCAATATTCCACGGTCGGCGGGTCTCCTCCTCCGACTTGCGTGAGTCATTGTGCTCCCGAACATCGATAAGGTAGTATGACCCGTTGTTCAGATTCTTGCTGACCACAAAGGGCCCTTCCCAAGGTGGGGATAACTTGTGCATGTCGGTCTGATCTTGGATGAGCTGGAGCACTAAGTCGCCTTCTTGAAAAGCTCTGGTTTTAACCCAGCGGCTGTGATAACGCCGCAGGTCTTGCTGATAAATCACTGAACGAGCTGCCGCTATGTCCCGTTTCTCATCTAACAGGTCCAATGCATCTTGGCGTGCTCTTTCATTGTCCGCTTCAACATAAGCTGCCACTTGGGGCGAGTCATGGCGAATATCACTTGGGAGAACCGCTTCTGCTCCATAAACCATGAAGAAGGGTGTATAACCCGTAGATATGTTGGGGGTGGTATTAATGCTCCATAATGCGGAAGGCAACTCTTCCACCCAACAACCCGGCGTCCTCTGCAAAGGGACCATAAGCCGGGGTTTGATGCCCTTCAGGATCTCCTGATTAGCTCTCTCCACTTGATCATTAGACTGGGGGTGAGCCACTGATGACACATCAAGCCGGATGTGCTCACGTTGAGAGAACTCTTCCATAGCACCCTTGAAGAGGTTCGTGCCATTATCTGTTATGATATTGTGTGGAAAACCAAAGCAGAAAATCACCTTCTTCATGAATTGAACCATCGTGGCTGCATCACACTTGCTGACTGGTTCTGTTTCCACCCACTTGGTGAACTTATCAACCGCCACCAAAAGGTGGGTCTTCTTATCCTTGGACCTCTTAAAAGGCCCAACCATATCCAGCCCCCAAGTTGCAAACGGCCAGGTGATTGGAATCATCCTCAATTCCTGGGCCGGAACGTGGGCTCGGCGTGAAAATTTCTGACAACCGTCACACTTCCTGACCAAATCCTCAACATCAGCATGAGCTGTTAGCCAGTAAAAACCCTACCGGAAAGCCTTAGCCACAAGGGATTTTGAACCGACATGATGACCGCAATCCCCTTCGTGGATTTCACGCAAAATCTCACAGCCTTCCTCAGGAGAAACGCAGCGCTGAAACGCCCGTGAGACACTGCAGTGGTGTAACTCGCCATTGACAATAGTCATGGACTTGGACCGCCGGATTATCTATCTGGCCAAAATTTCATCTTCGGGTAACTCGACCCGAGTCATATATGCCAAGTAGGGCACCGTCCAATCAGGGATGGCATGACGAACCGCCACCAGTTGAGCCTCTAGGTCGGGAACAGCCAGATCCTCCTCTGTTGGTATTTTGACCGACGGGTTATGCAGAACGTCAAGAAAGACATTGGGCGACACCGGTTTACGCTGAGACCCGAGCTGGCTTAACCGCCGCTTCATTCTTGTGCCGATCAATGTGCTCGACCTGGTAACCCTTGAAGTGAGTAGTGATGATATCCACTTCACGCCGATAAGCCGCCATGAGTGGATCCTTAGAATCCCAAGTACCAGACACTTGCTGAGCCACTAAATCGGAGTCACCGAAGCAACGTACCCGGATTAAGTTCATCTCCTTAGCCATCCGAAGACCGTGGAGCAAGGCCTCATACTCAGCTACATTGTTAGTACAAGGAAACATCAAGCGGAGAACATAACAATATTTATCACCTTGTGGGGAAGTAAGAACCACTCCAGCCCCCGAGCCCTCCAATTGTCTGGACCCGTCGAAGTGAATAGTCCAGTATGTGTTATCCAATGTATCCTCCGGTGCCTGCAACTCTGTCCAGTCGTTGATGAAATCCACGAGCGCTTGGGACTTGATGGCTGTACGAGGCATATATTTTAACCCATGAGGTCCAAGCTCGATAGCCCACTTAGCAACCCGGCCAGTCGCCTCCCTGTTCTGGATGATATCTCCCAAAGGAGCGGAACTGACCACAGTGATGGGATAGCCTTGAAAGTATTGCTTAAGCTTTCGGCTCACCATAAAAACCCCACACACCAGCTTCTGCCAATGTGGATATCTCTGCTTTGACTCAATAAGCACCTCACTGATATAATAAACTGGCCATTGAACCAGATACTCCTTACCGGCCTCCTTGCACTCCACCACAATAGCCACGCTGACAGCGCGGGTGTTAGCAGCCACATACAACAGCAATGGTTCCTTATCAATGGGGGCAGCAAGAACAGGCGACTCGGCTAACTGCTTCTTCAGATCCTCAAACGCCACATTAGCAGCATCACTCCAGACAAAGTTGTCTGTCCTTTTCATCATCTGATATAGAGGGATGGCCTTCTCTCCCAACCGGCTGATAAACCGGCTTAGTGCTGCAATTCGACCCGCCAGACGTTGAACATCATTGATAAATGCCAGTTTAGCTAGGGACGTAATAGCCTTGATCTTTTCCGGATTAGCTTCAATGCCCCTGTTAGACACCAGAAAACCCAAGAGCTTTCCTTCCGGTACACCAAAAACAAACTTGGCCGGATTAAGCATCATCTTATAAACCTGAAGATTATCAAAAAGTTTCCTTCAAATCATCTATCAATGTCTCCGCCTTCCTGGATTTCACCACGATATCATCCACATAAGCATGAACATTGCGCCCAATCTGATTATGAAGACAATTCTGCACACATCGCTGATAAGTCGCCTGGGCACTCTTGAGCCCAAAGGGCATAGACACATAGCAGAAGGCTCCAAAGGGAGTTATAAAATCTCTCTTCTCCTGGTCCTTAACTGCCATTTTGATCTGATGTTAACCGGAATAAGCATCCACAAAACTCAAACGCTTACAACCCGCCGTAGTATCAATAATTTGATCAATACGAGGGAGAACAAAAGGATCAACCGGACAAGCCTTGTTCAAGTCTGTGTAATCCACACACATACGCCAAGTGCCGTTCTTCTTGAGCACCAGCACCGGGTTAGCCAACCACTCAGGATGAAAAACCTCCATAATAAATCCTGCTGCCAAGAGCCGGGCTACCTCCTCACCAATGGCCTTGCGTCTCTCTTCATTGAAGCGGCGGAGAAACTGCTTGACCGGTTTAAACTTGGGATCAATATTGAGAGTGTGCTCAGCGAGTTCCCTCGGTACACCTGGCATGTCAGAAGGTTTCCATGCAAAGATGTCCCGGTTCTCACGGATGAACTCGATGAGCGCACCTTCCTATTTCGGATCCAGGTTAGCGCTGATGCTAAGCTACTTGGATGAATCGCCAGGAACGAAATCAACCAGCTTAGTCTCATCAGCCGATTTAAACTTCAAAGCCAGATCATGCTCTGTAGTTGGTTTTTTCAAAGAAGTCATATCTGCCGGATCAACATTGTCCTTATAGAATTTCAACTCCTCTATCGCACGAACCGACTCAGCGTAAGCCGCATCACCTTCCTCACATTCCAAAGCGATCTTGCGGCTTCCATGTACTGTGATGGTCCCCTTATGCCCCGGCATCTTGAGCTGTAGATAAACATAACAGGGCCTTGCCATGAACTTAGCATAAGCTAGCCGTCCAAACAGGGCATGGTACGGGCTCCTGATTTTCACCACTTCAAAAGTCAACGTCTCTAATATCGAATCATGGTCATCTCCAAACGCAACCTCCAGAGCTATCTTACCGACCGAATAAGCCAATTTACTAGGCACCACACCATGGAAAACGGTGTTTGACAGTTTAATATTCTTATCTGTCAACCCCGTACGACGAAAGGTTTCATAATAAAAGATGTTGATACTGCTTCCTCCATCCAAGAGCACCTTGGTGAACTTATAACCTCCAACCTGAGGTGCCACCACCAAAGCCAGGTGACCTGGATTATCAACCCAGGGCGGATGATCCTCTCGACTCCACACAATAGGCTGTCCAGACTAGCGCAAAAAAGGGGTACTGCCGGTTCAAAGGAGTTCACTGCCCTTTTATGAAGCTTCTGATCGCGCTTGCACAGGCTAGTGGTGAAGACATGATACTGCCCACTATTCAACTGCTTCAGGTGGCTCTGGTAACCCGACTGTTGCTGCTGCTGACCTCCCTGTTGATTATAACCACCCTGGTTTCCCTGATTACCTTGATTACCTTGAAACCCTGAACCGGAACTGCCTCCACCATAACCCGGCCCATGAGACCCCGGTCCTGAACCGCCGGACAGTCCATGGTCATATCGGAAAAGATCCGAATTTTTGGTTTCCCTCATAATAAAACCATCCTTCCAGAGATGCGTAGCTAGCTTTTCTCGCGTCCTGTGCCTTGGGCAAGGCTGATTTTGTTGGGGAACGTAGTAATTTCAAAAATTTTCCTACGCACACGCAAGATCATGGTGATGGTATAGCAACGAGAGGGAGAGTGTTGTCCACGCACCTCGTGAGACCGTAAGCGGAAGCGTTATCACAACGGTTGATGTAGTCACGTCTTCATGATCCGACCGATCCAAGCACCGAACGCACGGCACCTCCGGAAGTTGACACGCGTTCAGCTCGATGGCGATCCCGGACTCGATCCAGCAAAGTGTCGGGGATGAGTTCCGTTAGCACGACGGCGTGGTGACGATGTTGATGTTCTACCGTTGCAGGGCTTCGCCTAAGCACCGCTACAATAATATCGAGGTGGACTATGGTGGAGGGGCACCACGGCTAAGGAGAGCGATCTTGAAGATCAACTTGTGTGTCATGGGGTGCCCCCCTCGTATATAAAGGAGCAAGGGGGAGGAGGCCGGCCCTAGGAGGCGCGCCAAGTGGAGTCCTACTAGGACTCCCTAGTCCTAGTAGGATTCCACCTCCCTTGTTGGAGTAGGAGAAGGGGAAAGAGGGGAGAGGAATAAGGAAAAGGGGCTGCGCCCTTGTCCAGGTTCGGACCAGAGGGGGCGAGCCTCCTTCCTTTGGCCTCTCTCCTCTATTCCCGTATGGCCCAATAAGGCCCATATACTCCCCGGCGAATTCCCGTAACTCTCGGTACTCCGAAAAATACCGAATCACTCGGAACCTTTCCGAACTCGAATATAGTTGTCCAATATATCGATCTTTACGTCTCGACCATTTCAAGACTCCTCGTCATGTCCCCGATCTCATCCGGGACTCGAACTCCTTCGGTACATCAAAACTCATAAACTCATAATATAATGTCACAGAAACCTTAGCGTGCGGACCCTACGGGTTCGAGAACTATGTAGACATGACCTAGAACTATTCTTGGTCAATAACCAATAAGCGAACACGGATGCTCATATTGGCTCCTACATATTCTGAAGATCTTTATCGGTCAAACCGCATAACAACATACGTTGTTCCCTTTGTCATCGGCATGTTACTTGCGAGATTCGATCGTCGGTATCCAATACCTAGTTCAATCTCGTTACTGGCAAGTCTCTTTACTCGTTACGCAATGCATCATTCCGTAACTAACTCATTAGCTACATTGCTTGCAAGGCTTATAGTGATGTGCATAACCGAGAGGGCCCAGAGATACCTCTCCGACAATCGGAGTGACAAAACCTAATCTCGAAATACGCCAACCCAACATGTACCTTTGGAGACACCTGTAGTACTCCTTTATAATCACCCGATTACGTTGTAGGACGTTTGGTAGCACCAAAGTGTTCATCCGGTAAACGGAGTTGCATAATCTCATAGTTACAGGAACATGTATAAGTCATGAAGAAAGCAATAGCAATATACTAAGCGATCAAGTGCTATGCTAACGGAATGGGTCATGTCAATCACATCATTCTCCTAATGATGTGATCCCATTAATCAAATAACAACACATGTCTATGGTTAGGAAACATAACCATCTTTGATTAATGAGCTAGTCAAGTAGAGGCATACTAGTGACTATATGTTTGTCTATGTATTCACACATGTATCATGTTTCCGGTTAATACAATTCTAGCATGAATAATAAACATTTATCATGATATGAGGAAATAAATAATAACTTTATTATTGCCTCTAGGGCATATTTCCTTCAGATTTAACAAGCGCTCAAGATTGACACCTGATCCTCCACTCCGCGGGGGCGGTCTACCCTTACGACGCTGGCCATTGTCTTGCGCATTGGTGTTAGCCAGAAAATCTGAATTACTATCCGCTTTACGCTTACCATTGTTCCCATGGCCCGCTTGGTTATGCTGCTGCCCTTTTTCACCGCTGTTCTTCTTTCCCTTCCCCGGCTTCTCATCGTCAGACTCGGGATCCTTGGTACTATCAGAATCAACATACTTAACCAAAGCTGCCACAAGTGTTCCCATGTCATTGCAGTGATGCTTGAGCCGTCCCAACTTCAGCTTCAAAGGCTTGAACCGGCAATTGCCCTCCAACGTTATGACTGCTGAATCAGCATTGAGGCGGTCCAATGAATGCAAGATCTCCGAAACCCGGCGCACCCAATGGGTTGTCGATTCACCTTCTTCTTGAACACATGCGGCTAGGTCCACAATTGACATGGGTTGTTTGCACGTGTCCTTGAAGTTCGTTATAAACCGGGCTTTTAACTCGGCCCATGACCCTATGGAGTTAGCTAGCAAACTTTTCAGCCAAGTGCGAGCCGTTCCATCCAACATCATGGTGAAGTATTTTGCGCATGCCACTTCATCCACATCCAGCATCTCCATTGCCATCTCATAACTTTCGACACATGACTCAGGGGGTAAATCAACGGTGTAATTGGGCACCTTACGTGGACCCTTGAAATCCTTGGGTAGCCGCACATTGCATAGAGCCGGGGTGAGACACGGTACCCTCCCAAGAGCTGAAAGCAAGACCTCGTTCCACTGACGCTGTCGGACGAACCGGAGTAAGCTGAAGGTCCGCGTACTGCGCCGCTAACTCGGCTTCTCGACGTGCTCTACCATTATCCACAACGTCCTGAGCATTTGCACCACCACGCGTCGGATTAGGCCCTCGAGGGGCGTCACGGTTCCGCGCACTGCTTGACACAGCCGGTTCATCAATGTGCCTGCTGTAACTCCTGCTTGGGTGAGGGGTTGAATGAATTCTACCTTGACTATACGAATGAGCCTGCTGCTGAACCATAGCTGTATGAAGAAGATCTCTAGCTCTCCGCGTCTCAACCGCCGCTGGAGACTCACCCTCCATTGGAATAGCTGCCAGCCGCGATGCCGCAGCGATCATGTTATCCAAAAGGGTGGAGAAGTGACCCGGCGGTGCCGGCATGTACTGCGGCGGGTCATGGGTCTGTAGAGGCGGGTCCGTCACCCGTGGCTGATCCAGTGCTCCTGTCCCTGGTGCTTCAACCCGGTTCACCGCTACCAGATTACTGGTTCCTGCTCCTGGTGTGTTAAAGAGATTCATTGCTTCATAAACCGGTGGCAGACGAGACCGATGCCTCCTCCTCAACATGTCGTTTGAAGCGTTTTGATCCAGCATGAGCCGGTAATTTTCTGCCTGAATCCGCTGTGCCTGAGCATCTAAAGAGGCCCGCTCATCAGCTATCCTGGTTTCCTCAGCTGCCAAGTCCTCCTTGGCCCGAGCTATCTGATCTCGCAACTTTGTGACCTCTGCATTATGCTGATCTTGATTCTCCGGGGTAACCTCTATGGTCAGCAATGTCGTCCAGGCGTCCAATAAACCGGACAAGACTTGAGCCGGCCGGCACACGGGGCCTCCTGCCCCGGCTGCCGATCCGGAAACCATCGCTGCTGCAGTTGAGGAGTGCAACGTGGGTTGCGTACCGGCCATGAAGATCGCAACCCGGTTCGTCGGTTCAAGGGGGTCCGGAATACTGTCGCCATCGGAACAGCCCCCAAACCGGCCATCTTGTAATTGGTACAGTGACTCGGTCTCACCGGTGGATGATTCTCCATATGAATAAACGACCGTCTCACCATCGGACACCGGTTCAGACTCCGCACCATTGATGAATCCTACGAACGCATGCTTCATGGCAGGCTGAACCCGGGCAGGGCTTGCACGCTGAGCCGTCTCGATGTGGTCGGCGCAGATGTCCGGCTCAGGGCCCAGTTCGTCGATCTTGCCAATGAAGACGTGAATTCCGCCAAAGGGGACCCGATACCCATACTCGATTGAGCCGGCGTCGGGGCCCCAGCCTACGTCGTCAATGTAGAGGTTGCCGCGATGACTCTTGGTCATCCGGCCCACTGCGTATCCCTTGAGTCCTTCGAAGTTGCCCTTTAAAAACTCGAAACCATCATGCGATAGCCCCACGGTGGGCGCCAAGCGTAAATGGAATTATCACGTCGGATGTCCTAATGTGAGGACTTAGTCGTGGAGCCATCGCAATGAGATTAGCTTAAAGGGGTTAAACCGGACAAAGGACACGGGGAGTTTATACTGGTTCGGCCCCTTGCGGTGAAGGTAAAAGCCTACGATCCAGTTGTGGTGGAATTGATGGGGTCTCGATGATCAGGGAGTGAATCCGCTTTACCTAGCTCTCGAGCTGTTGTTTCTTGTCCCTGAACCGCGCCGAGTCGTCCCTTTATATACACAGGTTGACGCCCGACAGTTTACAGAATCCCGAGGCCGGCTCATACACGTGTCCAGCTTAGTTTCTACCTTTTCCTATCATTCAATACAAGTTACATATCTCATGGTGTTTTATGTCTACGGGCCCTAATCCGCCTTTGGGCTCTGGGCCTTTAAGTCTCTGTAGTAAAGCGCCATACTCCTTGTCTTCATGGGCTTCAATACGGATGATTCCTTATGAGTATAACCCGGCCCCTCCTGGGCGGTTTATACTCAGTAGTTATATCCCCAATAGTTATGGTTAGCCATTGCATGTACATCTAGTTCAAAATTAAAATACGGTCATTAAATGGCTAGGAAATCACTTAAATGTCTTCAAAAGGTCCAATGACCCCTAAATTTTTCCAAATTTTCAAAGGTCATGTTTTTCTGATCATTTTTTAATTTTTTGGAATAACAATGCCATGGCACTCCATGCATGTACATGCATGTGTCCATTCCCTAAGACCAATATGTTTGAAAATTCCTTCTAATTTACTGCACATGGAATTAACTCGCATGCAAGTACACAAATATGATTTTTCAAACTGTTATGGTTAGCCGTTGCATGTACATCTAGTTCAAATTTGAATTACGGTCATTAAATGGCTAGGAAATCACTTAAATCTCTTTAAAAGGTCAAATGACCCCTGAAATTTTCCAAATTTTCACATGACAGTTAGTATCAGTGCACATTACACATAGAAAATTTTTGAAGGCCGTAAGAGGAAGCTATTTGCCGTTCATCAGCAAACATGCATTGTTCCCTCTTGGAACCATGAGCTTGCTAGTGAGTTGCTCCGGTTTGTGAGGGGTGTGTGTCCAAACTTTCGTCAAACAGGAATTTTTTTGTAACACATCATCTTGGTGGTATGACATTACCGTCCATTGCCACTTTACTCCAAATTCGTCTTTCACAGCTAACAAAAAGTATCTACAACATCACACACAGTTGTTTTCTAGGAACCGTTTGCGATGAAATATCTGGGTCTATTTAAGTCTCCCTCCTTAAGCTTCGCCGGCTCGTCTGCTCTAGTGCCGGCAACTCCCGAATCCACATATCCCGATCCCCATTCCTGCACCCCTTCTTGCAAATATGACGCCATGGAAACGCTACGTGAAGGCCCGTAAGATTCCCCCCTCCGCCCCGAGCGCGGCCGCCTGCACAAAGAGTGCAGCCGCCTATGCCGAGAGTGCCGCCGCATCCGCATTGAGCGCGGCCGCTTCCGCCGAGAGGGTGCGGCAATGACATGGCAGCTCCGGCCGAGACGGCAGCGGCAATGCTATGGCGGCTGCAAACGCGGAGAGTGCTCGAGCCGCCGATGTCGCCCTGGCCCAGGTTGAGGCCATCCATGCCAAGATATTCTAGGCCACCTCGGAATCCAGCATGCAACCCACGTCCGAAAAGGCGGCGGTGGCCATGGAGCACCTGCTTCCTCATGAGGTGGTCGAGCGGGAGCTGGAGATGCAGGAGGCGGAGGAGAACAAGGAGCGCCGGGAGGAGGAGTTGCGCGTGGCCCAGGTAGAGGTAGAGAAGATTCTATCCGTCGAGGAATCGGCAGTGGAGTACCAACGCGAGCTCTGGCGCATCCACTACTATGAATAATACAACCTTGAGGGCGGTGCCGAGGACGAGGATGAGGACAAGGACGAAGACGAGGACGCGGTCGACTTCAGCAGGGTGGACGCGGAGTCCACCAATGGCGGCATGTCGCCAGGACAAGTCATCGACATCTCATCTCACACCGGCGATGCATAGGCTGGCGCGGCGGCGGATTTGTTAAAATTATTCATGCTTAGGCTTTGTTTTAAATGCTGGTATTTTGTTAGAGCAATATTTAGGTGACATGTCTCTCTTTAATTACTAAAATTGCTTGATTCAGTAAGTCTGGTCTGTGTGCTATACACTCTTTTGTGTGCCCAAATTAGCAAGCATGTTAAATTATGCAATGAAGTACGCGGGGAAATTTCCACCAAAATTTCAATTTTCAAACTCATCCCATGCGCGTTAAGCAGAAGAATCATTTGCGATGCACACTATCGTTCAAAGTGAATGGTGTCCGGCGGCACCGAGCGCAAAGTTTCCCTCCACATTATGAAATTTTTGGCCTACCGCGAAATATCTACCCTCCCCATCCCCTTTTCTCCCCGACCACAAGTCACATTTCCCCTGTTTCCCCTTTCCTTCCTTCCTAAGCTATAGCTGCTTCCTCGCTTGCTTCCTCGCTCTCGCCATCTCGCATCCTACCGCCAGGGTCCCCATGGTCATCTTCAAAGACCTCTCCAGCAGTTCCTCCTCCTTCAACGACTCCACCACTCGGGTATGCCTCTCTTCCCTCTCTCGGGCTATGACTTTGAATGAAGGATGATTACCCAGCGGTCGATTTGAGTCATTTCTTCCTCTTGTAGTTCCCTAGGACCTTCAGTTGCAACGGATGGAGCGGGGTGGCTGAAGATCTGTCTGCTCGTTGTCACCATCAATCTCCACGCGTGAAGCTAGTTGCGTTTGAATCTGTGGACAGTGGGAGGAAGTTTTTGGCATGTGCAGAGAAGGTTAGGTCCTCTTTCATCGTTACAAATCATTTGTTAGATGTGATTCAGACACTGTCAAGGTCTCAACCTATTCATACCACACCTTCAACAAAACGCATCCTAAGATAGTGTCACAGTTTGTACCTAGTATCTAAAAATGTCGCCATCTCATCAGCGGTGCCATAAGAAAATTATTTGGCACCACTTCAACAGTTTGTGGAGCCAACTTGTCCACACATCCAAGCAGCCAAGCAGTAAAATACTAAATCTTTATGCCACAAAGGAACTGGGCGTCGGAGCAACTAGGAGCTCCGGAGTTTGGGTCCCTGATTTTTTTCCGCTGCATCGGCTCCCCAGTGTAGGGCACCGATGCGAGATGTTGCAACAATTGTATTCACACCGGTTTTGGCATACATAGTGGACACCTTATTGCTATTAGTTCTATGTTACTAAATTTGTACATGTACACACCTGTTAGTATCAATTTTCTGTCATACAAACACTGTCGCTATGCTGTGTCAATTATATTTACCTTCCTCTTAAAATGTTCAATTTGTTATTTATAGTACATGAGTAACAACTTGTAGCGTTGTTGTAGTTAATTATAGCTTCTGATGTTTCATAATTTGGTTGTTGTGTCAGTAGCAATTAATTCATTTGCACATTGATCTTTTTAAGAAGATATGTCATAATTAACCTGTTTCTTCAATTTTTCAAAATTAAGTATTGGTGATTTTCTATGTTGCTATAAACCCATTTTCCCTACAATTGTTACTATTCTAGTTTTAAATATTATAGGATGAACGGAAGTGTTCTTACTTGGAGTGGGTTGATCAAGAGTGGCCACAGTCTTTTAAGATGTGCCTAGCAAAGCTCTGGAGCATGTATCAGGAAGAGAACAGAGGTAGGCTTAGAGATAGTGTTGTCAACGCTGAAGAATATTTGAAGATGCGGGATAAAAAGAGAAAGGTGGAGAAGGAGCTCAGATATTTTAAATCAAACTTTGCTAAGATGGTGTCGGCGAAGGAGGAGGCACTTTCCCAGTTGGCGAGTGCAAAACAGGTTCTTATTGAACTGAAAGCAGAGGTGGATAAGGCGAGCCTGGATGCTCTTGATTAGGGAAATAAATATATTGTTCTAATATTGTTCTTATGAAGTTGAACTATCTATATGCTGTACTTTGCTGTTTTCTGGTAGCTATCGTACTGTGATGTTAAAATATATCTATGTGCCTGATATGAAATTGGCAAACAACTGTTCGATATGAAATGTGAGTTTGAGTAATACTGGAATTATTAATTTTAAATTAATAAACCTGCTAAATGGGTCATGGAACTTTGCAAATTGTTCTAGCAGTAAAAACGTTTGTGATGGATAGCCCAATGACACACAGTTTTCTTCCACAAATCATGTGTGATGTAGTTGACAAAAGCAAATTGTTAACCAAGGCAGAGCATGTGTGATAGTTACACATATCACACACGAGCCTATACATAAACCTGTGTGGGATGTACATACGAACGGAAACGTTTTCCCTGGATTGACTGTGTGGGACGTACATAAGAATGGAAACGTATTCCTTGGATTGACTGTGTGTGATATACATACCTACGAAAATGTTTTTCTGGGATTCACCATGTGGGATGTACATACCTACGGAAATGATTGGGTTTCCGTGGGTCACCCGATCGCACATGAACCCATTTGGTGTCCCAGGAGGGCCTATCCCCGACGGTTTCTGGGTCGTGTGGGAAGGACCCCCTAATCGCCCACACTCACTAGGTGATGGTTCCAAATGTCGTCGCGGAAAGGGGTTTAAAACTGTTTGTATAGCACCGACGCGTACCAGTGAACTGTTTGCCTCGGCCGCAGCGGATCCACGCGTGTGCCGAGGCGCAGTAGTGGCAGGCCCGGGCCTATGCGACGTCCCGCCGCGCGCGTGGGCCGGCAGGCTGGCCTGTTCTGCTGGCGCCGCGTGGCAGACAAGCAACGGGCGGCAAACCTGTCACCCAGCTGGCAGGCCACCCGACTTCTACCCCGACATTTTGAATTCACCAGTCGGCCGGCTGCTCCTTGGTCGGCTCCTGGTGGTCGGCTTCTTCGATAGACAAGGCAAGCTTACCTAAACATTCAGAGTAGGAAGCTGCTGAGGCTCCTCGATTTTTGGCAGTGGCGCCCCACCAGCTTCGGAGTAAATGATCACGAGTAGCCTTATCAGTCCCCCATGGCATTTCAAGACATCAGGGCTAGCTACGCCCCTCACACCTTCCTGGCAAGAGGCCAACTCCTTGGGCCGACTGTGACCAAAGGCCAGTTGCCAGAAGATGGCGTGCTTCCAATAGGTGCGCCCTACGGGCCGGCATCTAGCAGGCGACCAAGCGCCTCCTCAAAGCTTGCACCCCATTACCGCGACGAGACAGGGCATGGCTACAGTACTACCTGCCCAGAGCGTGGCCACAGTGTAGGTGTACCAAGCGGGCACCCCTCGCCCGGCGCGACACTGTTTCCATGCAACCTGTGACATCACCTGCGTCAGAGGGAGCCACGCTCCCACGATGGGCGGTCGGTATGGCCCGCAGGCGGCGGGCCCTACCTGTCCGCGAGCCACCAGAAGGCGGCAAAGCCCAAGTAGGCGGCAACGAGGGCAGGCCGGCTCCTAGCAGGCGGCCGTCCTCCCCCTCAGGGTCTGTGCGCCATTAACCAGATGAGACGGGGTATGGCTACAGTGAACGCCCGCCAGGCGGCGGGACTGTAGCCACGCTCCCCCCGACAAAGCCTCCGTCATTAGGAGCAAGGCTACAGTATAAAGAGACCGACATGGCCCGCAGGCGTCAGGCCCGACCTATCGGCCAAGATCACGTCAGCTGGCAGGACCCACCAAGTGGCGGGCCCCAACAGCCGGCGGAGAAGCCGACCCCTAGAGACACCGACGGCCGGGTCCTACACCCGGCCGGATTACCATTGTACCCCTGGGGGGTAGGCCTATATAAACCACCCAGGATCACCCATGCAAAGGGTTTAGAACATTTTCCATCATACACACACATATAGAGAGAGGAGTAGAGCTAGCCTTGCCCTTCTTCCTCCTCTAGCCAAACAGCTCAAGGAGCAATCTTGTAGCTACTCTATTGACCATAGTGATCATGCAGAGACCCCGCAAAGCAGGACTAGTGGTGTTATCTCCACGGAGAGCCCCGAACCTGGGTAAGATTCGCAGGCGTATGCGGTCTCCTCACTCCCCCTTCTAGAGCCCGATGATGTACTCTTGACCCCCTCCATGTTAAGCTATCCCTTGGCATATGTCGCTAGATATCCCCGACAGCCGTGGCGAGCGGTTCTGTGCGCCAGCCAGCTCAAGTCCTATTCGAGCTCTTGGATGCTTTTGAACCATTATTAGCTGCAGAGGTAATCCCGGAGACTCAAGCACAACATAAGGTGGACGTCATGAAACTACGAGATGAGATAGCTCAAGCCAAGGAGGAGCTTATTGCTGAGAACGCTAGGATGGCGACGGAACGAGCCGCCCTGGATGCTGAGTCACAACGGATTCAAGCAGAAATTTTCCGGTTAAGCTTAGGATCAGAATGCATCTAACGTCATTCTACGAAGGAGGTTCCCGACTCGTTTACCTTTGGAGTATGATGCGAGGAATCATTTCAACACGCATGGGGCTAGACCGAGTAATCCGGCTATTGAGGTGCCTATGACCGGGGCGACGGTTCAACCATGTATTGCAGACCTGCCTCGTTTGAATTGAACCCCGCCTCAGCAGGTGCCGACACCGCCGGGTCATTATTCTAACCCTCTAGATAACATGATTGCTGCAGCGTTGCGGCTGGCGGATCTTCCAGTGCAAGGTGAGTCTGTCGCGGCGGTTGAGGCCCGGAAGGCTGTCGAGCTTCTTCAGACGGCGGTAGCTCAGCAAGCGGCTTATTCATACAACCGCGAGCGGATTCATTCGACTCCACACCCCAGTTGGAGTTACAACCGACATATTGAGTCGCTGGTGATTTCGAGCAGTGAGCGGCACCATAACCGGCCTCGGCGCGTGACCCACCACGTGTTGATAACAATGCTTAGGCTTTGGTAGATCAAGCCAGGGCATGTCGAGAGGCAGAGCTAGCAGCTCAGTTGGCAGTTCATCAGCAACCTTAGCATAATCCGTCAATGTCCTTAGAAGCTGGGATGACTTCTAGGACCGTGGGTGTACCATGCCTAGTGTTGGCTTTGCGTAATGAGTGGCTGCCTAAAGATTTCAAGGGCCCTCGCAAGGTGCCCAATTACACAGCTGATCAGCCACCGGAGGCATGGATTGAGAGTTATGATCTGGCCATGGAGATGTTGGACGTCAATGACGCTGTGTGCGCTAAGTATTTCACCATGATGTTGGATGCGACGACTCACACCTGGCTAAAGTGATTGCCCCTAATTCCATCCGTTCATGGGCTGAGTTGAAAATGCGTTTTATCCAGAATTTCAAGGACACATGCAAGCACCCCCTGTCGATTCTTGATTTAGACTCTTGTATCCAGGGGAGGACGAGTCAACCGCCCATTGGCTGTAACATCCCAAGTTTTCAATTTGGAATGTTATACATTAGATCATCTTTGCATATCATATTTTTTATTGCATTTTGGGTTGATCCTAGAAATTCTACGCAACTCAAGGACCCACAAAGAGAGTTGGGAATTTCTTTATTTTCATATTTGAGTTTTCTCAAATTTTGAAAAGAGGATCATTTGGTTTTAATTATTTTTCTCTTCGGATATTTCTTTTATGAAACTAAAAGAGAAGGGGATAAAATGACTTCCCCAAAATAAAGAAATATTGGAGGTTAAATATTAAAATTAAATAAGAATTTTATTCGGAGTTTTATCGCTATTTTATTTGAATTAGGGAAAATATGCATTTTCTAAATCGCATTAGAGGCCCAAATAAATGTTCACTTTGTCTGCTACATTTTTAGAGGACGGGGAAAATTTATTTCAGGATTTTTGGAGTCAGTTTAGTATTTCTTTTCTTCGTTTTTCTGCGCGTCGGAATTATTTAAAAAAATCCCACCGACCTACCGGGCCGTGTCCGGCTAGGACTCCTGGCCGGGCCGGCCTTATAAGTTGAGGCCCGAGCTGCACCCAAACCCTAGACCCGCCCCGCCCGGTCCGCCGCCAGCCGCCGCCAGCCGCCCCCAAACCCTAGCCGCGCCTCGCCCGATCCGTGCCGCCGGATGTCGCCATCGCCGCCGGCCGCTACCGCCACCATACCGATGTCATTGCCGCCGCCACCATCGCCGCTTGCCGCCGCCACCGCCACCAGCGCCGCCGTCGCCACCGTCGCTAGCCCCGCCGCCGCCTCGCCGTTGCCGAACGTCGTCGCCCCACCGCCGGAGTACGCCCGCCGCCTCCCCAGAGTTGCCGCCGCCCCCGCCGTCACGATTCCGAAGGTAGCCGTCGGTTTTATTTGAAATCTAGATGCGTTTTTTATTTAGATCAGTTTTATTTTTTCCCGGTTTAGTTATTTAGCGAACGCTCGTTCATACGTTCGTTTTAACGAACGAAGTTCACCCGTTAGCCGCAGACAGTGAATGTTCGTTCGTTAGCCTGTTCGTCAGTTTTTTCTTTTTCCAGGGTTTTCCGCGATTATTTTCGGTCGTGATTTCTGTCTGATTTTTGTTTTAGTTTATCTTTTCGCTCGTTTATTGGAATAAGGCGATTCAAGCGCCCAGATCTTCGTCTCGAAGCCCTCTTTCTTTTTAATCAACTTGAACAAGATTTTGGTACTGTAAAATTTGACTTAAGTCCAGATTAGTAAACGGATCTGGTTTCTTTCGCAGTTTGAGTTTCGTTGCTTCGTTTGTTTTGATTCTTTTTGCAAGCCGGAGTTCTTAAGTCGAACTTTCTGGTTAGATCTCTTATTTGATTTTTACCCGTGCTTCTAGTTGAGTGCTTATTGTATGCTTGTTTGTTTGCGATAGAGTACCCGGAGTGCGAAGCGTGCTACTACGAGTCTCTAGGTTTCACGGATCATCAGCAAGGCAAGTAACACTTTGATCATACCTCTTTACTACCCAGTTTTATTGCATTAGTTCAACCCTCAAACAATTGCATGGTTAGGATCTTATTAACATGTGGTTTTTGGGAAGTAGATGATGAGGTAGAACCTATTACCTTGTTTATTATCAAACCTTTGGGAGTTACTTCTACGTGATGCTTATATTGCTATGCTATGCTCGTAGACGTGGTTTGGGTGAGTGTATTCATGACAGATGTGAGTATTGTTAATTAATGGTTTACTTAAGGTGGCTACTTAAATACACATCTGGGTGGATTGCTTGAGGCACCCTGCAGTACCCAGTGGTTGTCAGGGCACCTGGAGAATCCAGTGTTGTCCTAGGATATCCCGGAGTACCTGCTACGTCTTGAGCTTGCGTTGGTTTTCCTTGAAGAGGAAAGGGTGATGCAGCAATAGTAGCATAAGTATTTCCCTCAGTTTTTGAGAACCAAGGTATCAATCCAGTAGGAGGCTCCTCAAAAGTCCCACGCACCTACACAAACAGACAAGAACTCGAAACCAACACAATAAAGGGGTTGTCAATCCCTTCACGACCACTTGTGAAAGTGAGATCTGATAGAGATAATATGATAAGATAAATATATCTTTTGGTATTTTGTAATATAGATTGGAAAAATAAAGATGCAAATAAAAGTAGATTGAAAGCTTATATGATAGGAGATAGACCCGGGGGCCATAGGTTTCACTAGTGGATTCTCTCAACATAGCATAAGTATTACGGTGGGTGAACAAATTACCGTCGAGCAATTGATAGAAAAGCGAATAATTATGAGATTATCTAGGCATGATCATGTATATAGGCATCACGTCCGTGACAAGTAGACCGACTCCTGCCTGCATCTACTACTATTACTCCACACATCGACCGCTATCCAACAAGCATCTAGAGTATTAAGTTCATAAAGAACAGAGTAACGCATTAAGGAAGATGACATAATGTAGAGGGATAAACTAATGCAATATGATATAAACCCCATCTTTTTATCCTCGATGGCAATAATACAATACGTGCCTTGCTGCCCTAACATCCTTTGGGAAAGGACACATAAGATTGAACCCAAAGCTAAGCACTTCTCCCATTGCAAGAAAGATCAATCTAGTAGGACAAACCAAACTGATAATTCGGAGAGACTTACAAAGATAACTTAATCACACATAAAAGAATTCAGAGGAGATTCAAATATTTCCCATAGATAAACTTGATCATAAACCCACAATTCATCGGATCTCGACAAACACGCCGCAAAAAGAGTTACATCGAATAAATCTCCAAGAAGATCGAGGAGAACATGGTATTGAGATCCAAAGAGAGAGAAGAAGCCATCTAGCTGATAACTATGGACCCGAAGGTCTATGGTAAACTACTCACAACTCATCGGAGAGGCCTTGGAGATAATGTAGAGGCCATCCGTGATCGATTCCCCCTCCGGCGGAGCGCCGACGAAGGCTCCAAGATGGGATCTCACGGATACAGAAGGTTACAGTGGTGGAAATAGTTTTTCATGGTCGCTTCTGATGTTTTCGGGGTACATGGGTATATATAGGAGGAAGAAGTAGGTCAGTGGACTCCCGAGGGGCCCACGAGACAGGGGGCGCGCCAGTAGGGGGGGGGGGCTCCACCCTCGTGGCCGCCTCGTTTGGTTCTTGACTTCCACTCCAAGTCCTCTGGATCACGTTCGTTCCAAAAATCACGCTCCCAAAGGTTTCATTCCGTTTGGATTCCGTTTGATATTCCTTTTCTTCGAAACACTGAAATAGGCAAAAAAAATAGCAATACGGGCTGGGCCTCCAGTTAGTAGGTTAGTCCCAAAAATGATATAAATGTGTAAAGTAAAGCCCATAAACATACAAAACGGGTAATATAATAGCACGTCACAATCAAAAATTATAGATGCACTGGAGAAGTATCAAGCATCCCCAAGCTTAATTCCTGCTCATCCTCGAGTAGGTAAATGATAAAAATAGAATTTTTGATGTGGAATGCTACCTAGCATAATTCTCAATGCAATTTTCTTTATTGTGGCATGAATGTTCAGATCCAAATGATTCAAAATAAAAGTTCACATTGACATAAGAAAAAGTAATACTTCAAGCATACTAATCAAAGCTATCATGTCTTCTCAAAATAACATGGCTAAAGAAAGTTCATCCCTACAAAATAATATAGTTAGGCTATGCTTCATTTTCGTCACACAAAAATGCTCCCATCTTGTACACCCCCGATGATAAGCAGAGCAATTGTTTCGTACTTAAATAATCTCAAACTTTTTCAACTTTCATGCAATACATGAGCGTGAGCCATGGATATAGCACTATGGGTGGAATAGAATATGATGATGGGGATTGTGTGGAGAAGACAAAAAAGGAGAAAGTCTCACATTGACGAGGATAATCAACGGGCTATGGAGATTCCCATCAATTGATGTCAACATGAGGAGTAGGGATTGTCGTGCAACGGATGCACTAGAGCTATAAATGTATGAAATCTCAACAAAAGAAACTAGTGGGTGTGCATCAAACTTGCTTGCTCACGAACACCTAGGGCATTTTAAGGAAGCCCATCATAGGAATATATAATTCTATAATGAAAAATTCCCACTAGTATATGAAAGTGACAACATATGAGACTCTCTATATGAAGAACAAGGTGCTACTTTGAAGCACAAGTGTGGAAAAAGATAGTAACATTGCCCCCCCTTTTTTCTTTTTTTTTCTTTCTTTCCTTTTCTTTGGGCTTTTCTTTTTTTGGCCTTTTTTTTCTTTGGCCTTTCCCATTTTCTCTTTGGCCTTTCTTTTCTTTATTTGGGGATAATGCTCTAATAATGATGATCATTACACTTTTGTTTATTTACAACTCATGAATTACAACCCGAAACTAGAACAAGATATGACTCTATATGAATGCCTCCGGCGGTGTACCGGGATGACCAATGAATCAAGAGTGACATGTATGAAAAATTATGCATGGTGGCTTTGCCACAAATACGATGTCAACTACATGATCATGCAAGGCAATATGACAATGATGATATGTGTCATGATGATGAACGGAACGGTGGAAAGTTGCATGGCAATATATCTCGGAATGGCTATGGAAATGCCACAATAGGTAGGTATGGTGGCTGTTTTGAGGAAGATAGAAGGATGTTTATGTGTGATAGAGCGTATCGTATCACGGGGTTTGGATGCACCGGCGAAGTTTGCACCAACTCTCAAGGTGAGAAAGGGCAATGCATGGTACCGAAGAGGCTAGCAATGATGGAAGGGTGAGAGTGTGTATAATCCATAGACTCAACATTAGTCATAAAGAACTCATATACTTATTGCAAAAATCTACAAGTCATCAAAAACCAAGCACTACGCGCATGCTCCTAGGGGGATAGATTGGTACGAAAAGACCATCGCTCGTCCCCGACCGCCACTCATAAGGATGCACAATCTAAGAACACCTCATGTTTCAAATTTCTTACACAACTTTCACCATACGTGCATGCTACGGGACTTGATAACTTCAACACAAGCATTCTTTAAATTCATAGTCACTCAACTAGCATGACTCTAATATCACTACCTCCATATCTCAAAACAATTATCAAGTATCAAATTGATCATAGCATCCAATTCACTTCCTATGATAGTTTTTATTATACCCAACTTGGATGCCCATCATTCTAGGACCAATTTTATAACCATAGCAAATACCATGCTGTTCTAAGAGACTCTCAAAATAATATAAGTGAAGCATGAGAGATTAAAAATTTCTATAAAATTAAGCCACCGCCGCGCTCTTCAAAGATATAAGTGAAGCACTAGAGCAAAAACTATCTAGCTCAAAAGATATAAGTGAAGCACATAGAGTATTCTAATAAATTCCAATCAAGTGGGTTTCTCCCAAAAGGTGTGTACGGCAAGGATGATTGTGGTAAACTAAAAAGCAAAGACTAATATCATACAAGACGCTCCAAGCAAAACACATATCATGTGGCGAATGAAAATATAGCTCCAAGTAAAGTTACCGATGAACGAAGACGAAAGTGGGGATGCCTTCCGGGGGCATCCCCAAGCTTAGGCTTTTGGATATTTTTGAATATCTTGGGGTGCCATGGGCATCCCCAAGCTTAGACTCTTGCCACTCCTTATTCCACAGTTCATCAAATATTTACCCAAAACTTGAAAACTTCACAACACAAAACTCAACAGGAAATCTCATAAGATCCATTATTGCAAGAAAGAAAAACCACAACATAAGGTACTGTAATGAAATCATTATATATTTATATTGGTGTTAAACCTACTATATTCCAAGTTCTCTATGGTTCATACCCTTACATACTAGCGATAGATGCATCAAAATAAGCAAACAACACACGAAAGGCAGAATCATCAAAAGCAGAGCGATGCAGCAGCAATCTGTAACTCTCGAATACTTATGGAACTCTAAAAATCCTACCAAAATAGGAAGTCGTGAGATTTGTCTATTGATCTACAGCAAAAAGAATCAACATAAAAGAACGTTTGTGTGAATTACCATAATATTTTTCATGCGTGCAAAGTTTCTGTTTTTCAGCAGAATCAAATTAACTATCACCATAGGTTATCCTATAGGTTCTACTTGGCACAAACACTAATTAAAACATAAAAACACATCTAAACAGAAGGTAGATGCAAAATCTATTACTAAACAGAAGCAAAAACAAAAAAACTAAAATAAAATTGGGTTGCCTCCCAACTAGCGCTATTGTTTAACGCCCCTAGCTAGGCATAAAAGCGAGGATATATCTAAGTAGTGCCATCTTTGGCATCTAATTCCTCAATAGAGCACTTATAATCTTTAGGGGTTTCTCCCTTTTTAGCAATGATTAAACCCTTAGGCAAGAATTCCAGAAATTCATTTGTGGCAAAAGGTTCCTTAATGATAGAGAGACAATTGGGATGAACACTTATTGATTTGAGATCCGCATTTCCCTTACTAGAAGATTCACCCTTATTTTTAGGAACATAGATAAATTTGGCAGTTTTGGTAGGAGGATTTGGAGTGTTTTTCATGGAAGAAAATGCCGACCCTAAGTTGCTAATGATATCCTCAAGTTTACCGATTCTCGTAGAATCTAGATCTATTCTTTCATTAACTATAGGTTATTTCTCTTTAAAAAAATTCGAAGTAACTCCAACCCTAGATCCATATTGGGTAATTTGATTATGAATCTTTTTATCCAAATTTTCTATCAACTCAACAGTGACAACCTTATTTTCAATAATTTCAAGCCTTTGCATCACATGTTTCAAAGTTAAAACAGTTCCATTAACCAAAATTGGTGGTGGGCCAAACAAATCTAACATAGCATTATAAGCATCAAACATATGGCTACTCAAGAAATCCCCTCCGATAATGGTATCAAGAATGCATATATTCCAAGGAGTAATGCCTACATAAAAATTGCGAAGAATAACGGAAGTAGACAGCTTCCTAATAGATTTATTTTGAGCATTGCAAATTCTATGCCAAGCATCTTTTAAATTTTCTCCCTCCCTTTGCTTAAAATTAAGAATTTCATGTTCGGGAGTAATAACGAGGATAGGAGGACTAGCCATGGCAACGAGCAAATAAAAGACAAGCGAAAGAGAGAAGAGATTGGGGAAGTGTCACATCCCTACCTTCTGGTAATGCTCTAGGCTAGCTTCATGTGTGCATCATGTCTATTTTTCTGAAACTTGAATTGAGGATTGTTGAAACCTCAGAAATGTAACTAAAATAAGGGCAAGCACCCTTTAAATTGCATTATGTGAATCCAAAATGCCCTAAAAATAGTTTTGTGATTTTTGGCAAGAGTTATATATCAAACCAAAATTCTGGAACATTTTTAAGGAATTATTTGGTCTCTGAATTAAATCAATAATCTATTTGAATTTGGGAATATATTCATAATATATAATGAATATGTTTTCAAATGCTTTGAAGTGTTTTATGTACTTTTGGAATAGTCCAGAGAGGTAACATAAAATATTTCAGAATGTTCTGGCATTGTTTGAAATTCTTTTGAATTTGAAAACAGTGGCAAAATAAATTAAAAAATAAAACAAAACAGAAAAAATAAAATAGAGCACTTACCTGGCCTAGTTACCTGGCTGGCCCAGTTACGGCGCAGCCCAGCAGCAGCCCAGCCCACCGCAGCCGCCACCGTCTTCAACCTCCTGCCAGTAGGCAGGAGGGCGTGTGCCCGACGCGCGCGCGCATGCGCTAGTCACCTCATGCTTGCCTGCTCGCCGCTGGACTCACCCGAGGGCGCCACGCACCCTCCCAGGCCTCTCACTCTCTCCCGTGCCTTCTCCCCCTCCCTCCTCTGGCACCCTCTCTCTCCCACCGAGCGGAGCTCGTCGCCACCGCTCGCTGCAGCCGCAACCACCGTCTCCCCCTCGCCTCACCGACGCGCCCAGAAGCTCCGTCTCGACGTCCTCGACCTCCTCGACGAGCCACGAGGCCCCGGATGCGCCGCAACGCCGCCACCACCTCCGTTTCCCTCGTCGGCCACCGAAGATCGTCGTCGTTGATTCACCGCCTCCCGAGCGTCCCCGAGCCCACTAACCATACATACAGATCCACTGTGAGCTCCTGCTGTTTCTCCTTTGCTCTCCCCCTCCGTTTCTGTCCCCTAGCTCCGTCTTCCACCTCACCCGAAAGCTCCCGGCCGCCGGCCATGGCGCCGTCGTGGCTAGAGCCATAGTGGCTTGAAGCCAACCTCACTGTGGTGCTCAGCGCAGCACCAGGAGCCGTAGCCACCACCAGCTCCTCCTCCCGTGCACCGTAGCGTCGAACCCAACCCCATCCGAACTCCGGCCGCCGCTGTCGAGCTCGCCGGCGTCGTTTCCAGCGTCCCCGTGTCCAACCACTTGCACCACTGGATGCGGCAGCTCCCCAGCTACGCGTAGCACGTCTCCACCGGGGATTTGGTCACCGGAGGACCAAATCCGAGGCCCTCCGCCGCGTCTGACCTCGCCGGCGTCGAGTCGTCGTGGATTGACTTGACCGGGGTTTGACCTCCACTGGGTCAACACGTGGGCCCCGCTTTGACTAGATTAGTTTAGGACTAATTACCCCTGCTGACACTGACAGTGGGCCCAATGGCTATTAATTTGATTAGTTAGAATTAATTAACCATGTTAGTTACTTGTGTCACTGACGTGTGGACCCCACTGGTCAGGTTTGACCTGGACCGGGTCAGTTGACCTGCTGACGTCATCATGATGTCATGCTGACGTAGTAAACTCTTTCTGGAATTAGTTTAATTCTAAAATAGCCAGGAAATTCCAGAAAATGTTATGAACTTCTAAAAATCATATAAAATCAACCGTAACTCAGAATGAAATAAATTATATATATGAAAAATGATCAGACAAATCCAATCTATCCATCTGTACCATTTTCATGCATGTTAGAAGTCCTTATGACTACTGTTTAGGACAATTCAATTAAATGGCACGTAATAAATCACATATGGAGTTTGAATTTGAATCTTTGATTCAAACCAACTTCATTTAATCTGGTTTTAGTTGCATCAGCTTAAATCATAAGCATATTGCCATGTCATGAGCATGCATCATATTGTGCATTACATTGATTGTGTTTCCTTCTGTGTTGCCGGTATTTGTCCCCTTTCGTTAGACGTGATAACGATGATGAGATCGATGACACCGATGAAGAGCTATACTATCTTCAGAAGTGACAGGCAAGCAAAACCCCCTTGTTCATTCTGATACAATCCCACTCTCTCGCTCCTGCTCTCTTTTACTGCATTAGGACAACAACGATTCATCTGTTACTTGCTGCAGTAGCTGAACCCCTTTATCCTCTGCATGACCTATCATTGCCATAGTAAATAGATGAAACCCACTAGCATGAGTAGGAGTTGTTTGAGCCCTGTTGTGCCTACTCATTCATGCTTGTTTGTCAAGCTTGCTACTGCTTAGATTTGAGTCAGTTCTGATTCATCGGGGATGAATCAGAGGTGTGTGAACATGTCCTATTGTGTGTGAGCTAAGTGTGTGAACACGATTTGGTAATGGTAGCGGTGAGAGGCCATGTAGGAGTACATGGTGGGTTGTATCATTGAAACCGTCCTCGAGAACTGAGTTACGTGTTTGTGATCCATGAGCAGTTACTACCACACATTGGGCTCCGGGCACTCCAAGCTCTCTCGACTTATTAATCAACTTGATCTCTGTCCGGGAGTTGCAACTAGTTTACGGTGTTTGTAGGTAGTGTTAGTAGTCTACCAAGTGGCACCTGCAGGTGGGCTTGGGACAGACTAGGCACCATGGCACGGTGTACCAAGCGTAGATCCACCCGTCGAGGTGGGCTTGGGAACCATGCACACATCGTTTGGGGCCATGAGCGACACCCAGACGGATCTCCTTGCGGATGGAACCCGAATAGGCGATAAACCCGGACGAGAGACTTGTGTGGTTAGTCAGGTCGTGGCCGACACCCTCGCTGGGCTTCCGCTTGAAGGTTGCCGAGTACATGTCGTGTAAATGGCGGTAAGTGGTGAGAGCGTGTGTGAAGAAGTACACCCCTGCAGGGTTAACTTCATCTATTCGAATAGCCGTGTCCGCGGTAAAGGACTTTTGGGTTGCTTGTACAGTTCATAGACAAGTGAAAGTGGATACTCTAAAATACGCAAGATAAGCATGAGTGCTATGGATGGCGTTCTCCTAGGGAGACGGGAGCGGATCCATAGTGGTGTATTGATATGGTGAATATGTGGACTCGTGTGCGCCACCTCAAAAGAGTTACTCGCAGCCGTAGTTCAGTATAGCCACCGAGTCAAAGCTGGCTTGCTGCAGTTAAACTGCACCACCCCTTTGTTGATACTGATGGATATGTAGTTAGTTACGATGTAAGTCTTCTTTGGGTACATTTGTACTCACGTTTGCCTATTTTATGTTTTTGCAGAGAGACTTCAGTCTCACTAGTAGTTCCGTGTGGACTTCGACGTTTAGCTTGTTACCTCAGCTACGATCTTGTGCCCTCGGCAGGATCGGGTAGTTAGTCAGGCTTCTCAGCCTTTTTCATTTCTAGATGTTTGTACTCAGACATGTTAAGCTTCCGCTTGTGCTTTGACTTGTATGTTTTGAATGTTGGGTCGTGAGACCCATGTTTGTAATATCTCGCTCCTCGGAGCCTATTGAATAAAATACTTGAGTTGTAGAGTCATGTTGTGATGCCATGTTGTATTTGCACATATCGAGCATATTGTGTGTATGTTATTGAAATGCTTGGTATGTGTGGGATCTGACTATCTAGTTGTTTATCCTTAGTAGTCTCTCTTACCGGGAAATGTCTCCTAGTGCTTCCACTGAGCCATGGTAGCTTGCTACTGCTCCGGAACACTTAGGCTGGCCGGCATGTGTCCTTCTTCGTTCCTGTATACATCCCTTCGGAAAATGTCACGCGATGAATACCGGAGTCTGTTAGCACGCTACAGCCGGTTCATCGAGTCCTGCTAGCCTAGTTGCTACAGCCCGGATTCACTCGCTGATGACCGACACGTTCGTTGCTGGGTCATGTATGCCTGTCCCTGTAAGTTTGTGCCACTTGGGGTTTACGACTAGCCATGTCATCCCGGACTCCTTATCATATGGATGCTAGCGACACTATCATATACGTGTGCCAAAAGGCGCAAACGGTCCCGGGCAAAGGTAAGGCGACACCCGTGGGGATACCGTGCGTGAGGCCGCAAAGTGATATGAGGTGTTACATGCTAGATCGATGTGGCATTGAGTCGGGGTCCTGACAGCTTTGGTATCATAGCCTGATTGCCTGTAGGTTTACCAAGCCAAACTGGTCGAAGTTGAGTCTAGAAATGCTTTAGTTATATGTAGGGGAATTGATTGTGCGATGGGAACGTAAGGCTCTTTTTACTCCTTTACCTTATGACCTTCTGATCTGAGTCATCCTATCTTTTCTACGGGGTTAAGAAACTAGGCTTTCTCTTCTCTCTATCAGGATCACGTGTTACTAATCCGTAGACTTATCAGATTGTTGGATTTAAGCCTCAGTTTAGTTTCTACTACCTCTATGTGTTCATAGTTGATCTTGGAACCTTGATATTGTGGCGATCGAGTGGTTATGCCACCATTTTGTAGGATGTCTCAAATCATCTTGAGCATTTACAGCCGTTATGCTATCCGAGTCATCCCAGGTTTCTAAATAATCTGATGCATTTGCAAATTCCTTCCTACCGTTCCGAAGTTCCTTTGTGCCAGATTAACCACACTAACTAGTGTGTTGAGGTACTTCATTGCCTCGACATTTATATTGGAATTATTATTATGACCCTAGGTATCTTAGGGGATCACCTAGCAAGCTAGTCATGTTTTGTGTTCCCAGTGTGATCATTCTGGCCATCATTCTTGAAAGCATCCTGTGATGCCATTTAGTTTGTAGGTATTCTACTGCTGGGTCTTTTGAACCCGAGATTCACCCTACTTACTTCATGTTGATAGTGTTTGCTAGTTCCCTTAGGATGTTAGTAACCTTTGCATTAGTCCTCGAGGTCCGTGGTATATCGTTCTTCCAAATACCATGAACTACTTATGGCAGAAGTTCTTAGAACCAAAAGATCACAACAAGAGTGCTCTCAATGAGTTCTCCATTCTATGTTGTGACTCTGTCAGATCTACCTTCTCTGCATGGGTTATCCGAAAGAAACCTGTTGAACTTGGTTCGATATACTAATCTATGCATCCACAACTCAGATAGTCATATGTTCTTTGAGTTGTTCCCCCTTTAGTTGTATTCTGACCCCCGTCTACCAATTGATAGTCATGAGTAGTCATGCATTCGTGTTTATCGATGCCTATTGTTCCTGTGGTCCGTCAAGTCATTCTATTCTGGAATGACTAGGAGAAACAAACTCCAGTACCTCATCCATATCCAGGATTGGGTCAAAGAAGTTGTATTCCGCAGATCAAAATGCCAAATCCAGCTTTTGTTCTATTCTACCTTGGAGTATTACCATATTTAAATCAAGAATATCATGGGAATTGCACGCCATCCTATGAACTCTCGATACAGTGATACTCCTCGCCCTCATTATTCATTCCTCGGTTCCCAGTGTTGTTGCAACCGGTATGCCAACAAGTGAACTATGACGTGTGAAATCAATACTCCTAGCAACCTTGTCGCTTGGTAGTTAAAGGACAGTAATTTCATTCCTAGCGTGTTGGTTATCGAATCACCATTCTAAGATTAATCGTGCTACCTAGTCCTTATTCCTGGTGCACCCCTCGATCAATGAGTAGGATTGTGCCAATCCCTCGCTCTTCTGATCATATCATCTTGCCCTGAAAAGCAAGACTGTTCTAGAGCTTAGTAACATATCTGTGGTTTGTGATTTTCCGAATATCTTCTCAGAAGTATCACCAGGTTGTCACCTGACCGCTATGTTGAGTTCGTGAACAAGTTGGTTGCTTGTAACCACCCCTTCTCCAAGAATCTATGTTGCATACCCTTGAGCTGGTTGGTTAAGCTAAACAACAACTTGGAGAGTTGGAGGATAAAAGCTTGTCCGACTTAGCTCATTTCAAGGGTTATATTTGTGTGTATTGAAGAAAGATGATATCTTCATCGATTGGTCCCTGTGATCAGTCCATGGACCTATCATCTTATCCTATTTTTGATTTGAGTATGGGCTATCATCAAATCAGATCAGAACCAACGATATTCGTAATGTTGTCTTACTCGTGGTTGTTTCCTCGAGCATACTCCATTATATCTTTCGGGTCTGACCAATGCTATCACCTTGTTCACATAATTCTGGAATTCCACTTATATGGAAGCCTGGATGGATTGTTGTTGAGCCCATCGACAACATTCCTACCTTCTCCATGATTCGTGTTGAACATCCAGCTAGTGTTGGAAACTTTTGTAAGCATTATCTTCGTGATCCATTCATGAAGCATATGCTTGGATGAAAGAAGTGACTTCCTCTAATTCATGTGCATTTGGAGCAAGTTGACGCCATGGATTCGAGAAAGTCAATGTTGCTTCCTCTGGAATCACCCCAAATCAGTCATGCATACGTGCGAAGTATTCTATGGTTTGGAGACTTGCAACCTTCATTCTATATGTGTCCCTAGCACACCAAGCCACTGATTGATTTGTTCAAAGAAGAGAAGTCTATGCTTGGGATCTAATCCATGGACTTGCGTAAAGACTTCGTTATCCTTGATGAGGGTTCCCCACCTGAACTCTGTAGTGTTTCATTGTAAGACTACCAGGTGATCATGCTTGTCTGGGACAACGTGTTCACGTGTTTGTAGCAGGACCAACTCATGTTTTGGAGCTTGCTATCACAGTTCATTCCTCGAGAGAACCTCGCAACGCCGTCTCGTCGATTTGTGTTGCAAACTTTCATTTTCCTTCCTAGACCAGATGAGTTTGGAATATCCTGACACCAACCAGATCTGAATCTCGGGCAGATATGATGGTTGGAACGTTTTCCCAAGAACTATAATATTGGTCTCTTTGTTAATCGGTAAAGTGGATGCCATGGCCAACACACCCAGCCAGAAGACCTATTATTGTAGTAACTTGATTGAGGAAGTTGGTCACTTCCCCATAAGGATTCCATAGGATTTACCCTAGTAATTGTTTCTTATGGATTCTTTTGCTTCCGAAGTCCGACCTTTTACTTGATGTTCTAGATATCAAACCATATCTATGAATGGATTACGCTAGCACATCAAGGAGAACATTAGAAGCGGAGTGCTAAATGTCTCTCGGTCGATCATCCAGATTTTGTTTCCTTCGCCTCGCTAAGGTGAAATCTGAGAAGGTTATCTTCCTTTGCATCTGCATCGTCGATCGCTGATCATCATGGTAGTATGTTGTGTTGCCAGGATCCTTCACACGGATATTGGTAAAACCTTGATGAATATGGAAATGCTCAAGTTCTTGAGAGCACGCGCAAGTGCTAGGTTTTATTGTCGGCATTAATTGCATAGTGCCCTTAGTTTCCTCGATTATGTTATAACCCTTTCAAACAGTGGATTCACTCTCTACTGATGGGGTTCCTCCCTAGTTACTAGAATCATTCCCAGCATCTACATCTTGTTCCCAGCTAGCACCCATCGTTGTGCCCGTCTACCATGGGTCCCACCCATTCCCGGTGATAAGCAAAATCATCCATCGCGTTGTCTTCAACAAGGTAATCCACATCATCCATACTAGTCCGAGTATGCCATTCTACCAAACTCCTCGAAACCATCGCTCGAGATTTGCCTTAGGCTGGTATAGAGAATCCCAATGATCTCCATATCAAAGGTAATTCTTTTTGCCACTTAAGGTAATAATTCCACTAGTCACCTCCTCTAAGGTGTCTCGTTGTGGTATCATGGAAACCCAACTCCTCGCTACATGGACAAACGTTCACCACCCTCTTAGGTGTGAAATTGTTGTCTATCTAGTGAACCTTCGTCATCTGTTTCACTCCATCCCTCTATATGTATGTTTCGTGTCCCAGCTCGAAAGTTGTGCTACGTCTTACTCCGTGAGCTGATCCTGAGTTGCTTGATCTCCGAGAAGATCGATTCTTTTAGAGTTTTCCCTATCCTCTCATTGTCATGTTAGTTGAAGTTCCTAGAGCAAGACATCCAAAGATGGTGACCGAATCAACATTCTTATCAAGTGCAACCTGAATCGTGAAGATTATGTTAGTTGCGTTCCCCTTCATCTTACCCTACGCTTGAATCTCGGGACGAGATTCTTGTCTAGTGAGGGTGAGCTGTCACATCCCTACCTTCTGGTAATGCTCTAGGCTAGCTTCATGTGTGCATCATGTCTATATTTCTGAAACTTGAATTGAGGATTGTTGAAACCTCAGAAATGTAATTAAAAGAAGTGCAAGCACCTTTTAAATTGCATTATGTGAATCAAAATGCCCTAAAATAGTTTTGTGAATTTTGGCGAGTTATATATCAAACCAAAATTCGGAACATTTTTAAGGAATTATTTGGTCTCTGAATTAAATCAATAATCTATTTGAATTTGGGAATATATTCATAATATATAATGAATATGTTTTCAAATGCTTTGAAGTGTTTTATGTACTTTTGGAATAGTCCAGAGAGGTAACATAAAATATTTCAGAATTTTCTGGCATTTTTGAAATTCTTTTGAATTTGAAAACAGTGGCAAAATAAATTAAAAAATAAAACAAAATAGAAAAAAATAAAACAGAGCACTTACTTGGCCTAGTTACCTGGCTGGCCCAGTTACGGCGCAGCCCAGCAGCAGCCCAGTCTACTGCAGCCGCCACAGTCTTCAACCTCCTGCCAGTAGGCAGGAGGGCGTGTGCCCGACACGCGCGCGCACACGCCAGCCACCTCATGCTTGTCTGCTCGCCGCTGGACTCACCCGAGGGTGCCATGCACCCTCCCAGGCCTCTCACTCTCTCCCGTGCCTTCTCCCCCCTCCTCTGGCTCCCTCTCTCTCCCACCGAGCAGAGCTCGTCGCCACCGCTCGCTGCAGCCGCAACCACCGTCTCCCCCTCGCCTCACCGATGCACCCAGAAGCTCCGTCTCGACGTCCTCGACCTCCTCGACGAGCCACGAGGCCCCGGATGCGCCGCAACACCGCCACCGCCGCTGTTTCCCTCGTCGGCCACCGAAGATCGTCGTCGTCGATTCACCGCCTCCCGAGCGTCCCCGAACCCGCTAACCATCCATACGGATCCGCTGTGAGCTCCTGCTGTTTCTCCTTTGCTCGCCCCCTCCGTTTCCGTCCCCTAGCTCCGTCTTCCACCTCACCCGAAAGCTCCCCGCCGCCGGCCATGGCGCCATCGTGGCTAGAGCCACAGTGGCTCGACGCCAACCTCACTATGGTGCTCAGCGCAACACCAGGAGCCGTAGCCACCACCAGCTCCTCCTCCTGTGCACCGTAGCATCGAACCCAACCCCGTCCGAACTCCGGCCGCTGCTGTCGAGCTCGCCGGCGTCGTTTACGGCGTCCGTGTGTCCAACCACTTGCACCACTGGATGCGGCAGCTCCCATTCTGGCGTATACGTCTCCACCGGGGATTTGGTCACCGGAGGACCAAATCTGAGGCCCTCCGCCGCGTCTGACGTTGCCGGGGTCGAGTCGCCGGCGGGTTTGACCCCGCTGACCAGGGGTTTGACCTCCCTGGGGTTAACACGCGTGGGCCCTGCCTCTGACGAGATTAGTTTAGGACTAATTACCCCTGCTGACACTGACAGTGGGCCCAGTGGCTGTTAATTTGATTAGTTAGAATTAATTAACCATGTTAGTTACTTGTGTCACTGACATGTGGACCCCACTGGTCAGGTTTGACATGGACCGGGTCAATTGACCTGCTGACGTCATCATGATGTCATGCTGACGCAGTAAACTCTTTCTGGAATTAGTTTAATTCTAAAATAGCCAGGAAATTCCAGAAAATGTTATAAACTTCTAAAAATCATATAAAATCAACTGTAAGTCAGAATGAAATAAATTATATATGAAAAATGATCAGACAAATCCAATCTATCCATCTGTACCATTTTCATGCATGTGAGAAGTCCTTATGACTACTGTTTAGGACAATTCTATAAAATGGCAAGTAATAAATCACATATGGAGTTTGAATTTGAATCTTTGATTCAAACCAACTTCATTTTATCTGGTTTTAGTTGCATCAGCTTAAATCATAAGCATATTGCCATGTCATGAGCATGCATCATATTGTGCATTACATTGATTGTGTTTCCTTCTGTGTTGTCGGTATTTGTCCCCTTTCGTTAGACGTGATACCGACGATGAGATCGATGACACCGATGAAGAGCTATACTATCTTCAGAAGTGCCAGGCAAGCAAAACCCCCTTGTTCATTCTGATACAATCCCACTCTCTCGCTCCTGTTCTCTTTTACTGCATTAGGACAACAACGATTCATCTGTTACTTGCTGCAGTAGCTGAACCCCTTTATCCTCTGCATGACCTATCATTGCCATAGTAAGTAGATGAAACCCACTAGCATGAGTAGGAGTTGTTTGAGCCCTGTTGTGCCTACTCATTCATGCTTGTTTGTCAAGCCTGCTACTGCTTAGAGTTGAGTCAGTTCTGATTCATCGGGGATGAATCAGAGGTGTGTGAACATGTCCTATTGTGTGTGAGCTAAGTGTGTGAACACGATTTGGTAAAGGTAGCGGTGAGAGGCCATGTAGGAGTACATGGTGGGTTGTCTCATTGAAACCGTCCTCAGGAACTGAGTTCTGTGTTTGTGATCCATGAACAGTTACTACCACACATTGGGCTCTGGGCACTCCAAGCTCTCTCGACTTATTAATCACTTGATCTCTGTCCAGGAGTTGCAACTAGTTTCTGGTGTTTGTAGGTAGTGTTAGTAGTCTACCAAGTGGCACCCGGTATAGGTGGGCTTGGGACAGACTAGGCACCATGGCACGGTGTACCAAGCGTAGATCCACCCGTCGAGGTGGGCTTGGGAACCCTGCACACATCGTTTGGGGCCGTGAGCGACACCCGGCGGATCTCCTTGCGGATGGAACCCGAATAGGCGATAAACCTAGACGAGAGACTTGTGTGGTTAGTCAGGTCGTGGCCGACACCCTCGCTGCGCTTCCGCTTGAAGGTTGTCGAGTACATGTCGTGTAAATGGCGGTAAGTGGTGAGAGCGTGTGTGAAGAAGTACACCCCTACAGGGTTAACATCATCTATTCGAATAGCCGTGTCCACGGTAAAGGACTTTTGGGTTGCCTGTACAGTTCATAGACAAGTGAAAGTGGATATCTAAAATACGCAAGATAAGCGTGAGTGCTATGGATGGCGTTCTCGTAGGGAGACGGGAGCGGATCCATAGTGGTGTATTGATATGGTGAATATGTGGACTCGTGTGCGCCACCTCAAAAGAGTTACTTGCAGTCGTAGTTCGGGATAGCCACCGAGTCAAAGCTGGCTGCGGTTAAACTCCACCACCCCTTTGTTGATAATGATGCATATGTAGTTAGTTCGATGTAAGTCTTGCTGGGTACATTTGTACTCACGTTTGCCTATTTTATGTTTTTTTGCAGAGAGACTTGGTCTCACTAGTAGTTCCGTGTGGACTTCGACGTTTAGCTTGTTACCTCAGCTACGATCTTGTGCCCTCAGCAGAATCGGGTAGTTAGTCAGGCTTCTCAGCCTTTTTCATTTCTAGATGTCTATACTCAGACATGTTAAGCTTCCGCTTGTGCTTTGACTTGTATGTTTTGAATGTTGGGTCGTGAGACCCATGTTTGTAATATCTCGCTCCTCGGAGCCTATTGAATAAAATACTTGAGTTGTAGAGTCATGTTGTGATGCCATGTTGTATTTGCACATATCGAGCATATTGTGTGTATGTTATTGAAATGCTTGGTATGTGTGGGATCCGACTATCTAGTTGTTTATCCTTAGTAGTCTCTCTTACTGGAAATGTCTCCTAGTGCTTCCTTTGAGCCATGGTAGCTTGCTACTTGCTCCGGAACACTTAGGCTGGCGGCATGTGTCCTTCTTCGTTCTCGTGGTCATCCCTTCGGGAAATGTCACGCGATGAATCTGGAGTCTGTTAGCCTCCTACAGCCGGTTTATCGAGTCTGCTAGCCTAGTTGCTACAGCCGGATTCACTCGCCGATGACCGACACGTTCGTTCTTTGGGTCATGTATGCTGTCCTCGTAAGTTTGTGCCACTTGGGGTTTACGACTAGCCATGTCATCCCGGACTCCTTATCATATGGATGCTAGCGACACTATCATATACGTGTGCCTAAAGGCCCAAACGGTCCTGGGCAAAGGTAAGGCGACACCCGTGGGGATACCGTGCGTGAGGCCACAAAGTGATATGAGGTGTTACTTGCTAGATCGATGTGGCATTGAGTCGGGGTCCTGACAGAAAGAGAGGGCGAATAAATCGGCAAGGGTGAAGTGGGGGAGAGGAAAATGAGAGACAAATGGCAAATAATGTAAATGCGAGGGAGATGAGTTTGTGATGGGTACTTGGTATGTCTTGACTTGAGCGAAGACCTCCCCGACAACGGCACCAGAAATCCTTCTTGCTACGTCTTGAGCTTGCGTTGGTTTTCCTTGAAGAGGAAAGGGTGATGCATCAATAGTAGCGTAAGTATTTCCCTCAGTTTTTGAGAACCAAGGTATCAATCTAGTAGGAGGCTCCTCAAAAGTCCCACGCACCTACACAAACAAACAAGAACTCACAACTAACACAATAAAGGGGTTGTCAATCCCTTCACGGCCACTTGCGAAAGTGAGATCTGGTAGAGATAATATGATAAGATAAATATATTTTTTGGTATTTTGTAATATAGATTGGAAAAGTAAAGATGCAAATAAAAGTTGATTGAAAGCTTATATGATAGAAGATAGACCCAGGGGCCATAGGTTTCACTAGTGGCTTCTCTCAAGATAGCATAAGTATTACGGTGGGTGAACAAATTACTATCGAGCAATTGATAGAAAAGCGAATAATTATGAGATTATCTAGGCATGATCATGTATATAGGCATCACGTCCGTGACAAGTAGACCAACTCCTGCCTACATCTACTACTATTACTCCACACATCGACCGCTATCCAGCATGCATCTAGAGTATTAAGTTCATAAAGAACAGAGTAACTCATTAAGAAAGATGACATGATGTAGAGGGATAAACTCATGCAATATGCTATAAACCCCATCTTTTATCCTCGATGGCAACAATACAATACGTGCTTTGCTGCCCCCTGTCACTGGGAAAGGACACCGCAAGATTGAACCCAAAGCTAAGCACTTCTCCCATTGCAAGAAAGATCAATCCAGTAGGCCAAACCAAACTGATAATTCGAAGAGACTTGCAAAGATAATTTAATCACACATAAAAGAATTCAGAGGAGATTCAAATATTTCTCATAGATAAACTTGATCATAAACCCACAATTCATCAGATCTCGACAAACACACCGCAAAAAGAGTTACATCGAATAGATCTCCAAGAAGATCGAGGAGAACATGGTATTGAGATCCAAAGAGAGAGAAGAAGCCATCTAACTAATAACTATGGACCCGAAGGTCTGTAGTAAACTACTCACAACTCATCAGAGAGCCCTTGGAGATGATGTAGAGGCCCTCCATGATTGATTCCCCCTCCAGCGGAGCACCGACGAAGGCTCCAAGATGGGATCTCGCGGATACAAAAGGTTACGGTGGTGGAAATAGTTTTTCGTGGTCGCTTCTGATGTTTTCGGGGTACATGGGTATATATAGGAGGAAGAAGTAGGTCGGTGGACTCCCGAGGGGCCCATGAGACAGGGGGCGCGCCTAGTAGGGGGGCGCCTTCCAGGCTCTTGGCCGCCTCGTTTGTTTCTTGACTTCCACTCCAAGTCCTCTGGATCACATTCGTTCCAAAAATCACGCTCCTGAAGGTTTCATTCCGTTTGGACTCCGTTTGATATTCCTTTTCTTCGAAACACTGAAATAGGCAAAAAAACAGCAATACGAAATTTGGGCCTCCGGTTAGTAGGTTAGTCCCAAAAATGATATAAATGTGTAAAGTAAAGCCCATAAACATCCAAAACGGGCAATATAATAGCATGGAACAATAAAAAATTATAAATATGTTGGAGACGTATCAGTACCCGTGATATCATCCTACAATCCGCCACCCAGGCTCAAAGGGACCATAAGATTATTCATGCTAGAAACTTCCGTGTGCAGCCACAAGCCAATATGGGCTCTGGCATAGTTGAGTAAGTTGCGTGAAGCTCTTGAAGAGGTAGACTAGCAAATGTAGTGGGTTGTAGGTGGTACTATCTATCCAGAGTAGAAAGTTAATGCTTCAGAAAGACCGTGTCTCAAATCTCCAACCATCGATGTATTCAAGTCTTGTGGGGAAAAGTGCGCAAACCTCTGCAGAGTGTAAAAACTAATCATGGTTCGCCGTGTCCCCGGTTATGGATGTTTTGAGTACCTAGTCCTTGAATTATCATGTTGATCTCATCACTCTAAATTATAACTTGATTGGGTTTAATGATGATGTTTAATTGGGATTGAGTTGGAGGAATCTTCTCAATGTTTAACAACCACCATGATAGTTAAATAAAATTTATTCCTTTGTTGTAGGGAAAACTTGGCTTTATCCAAAACTGTAACCATAGAGCTTTCCACCAGCCTTGTATGCATGTAGTGATAGCAATTATTCTACTCATTACTCTATGTGTTACATTGCCAACATATTCCATGTGCTGACCCGTTTCGGGCTGCAACGTTCATGTTGCAGACTTTTCAGACGACGAGTAAGGGCCATAGGTCGTTGTCTTTCACTCAGTGATGCTGTTGGAGTTGATGGACTCACTTTATCTTCCAAGCCTTCTGTTGTTATCGATTTTAGATGGCCTTAAGCCATATTATTGTAATAAGTTCACTTTTGAGACATTCTATGTAATAAGTGTGTGATTGCTACTCTGTTATAAGGCCTCAAGTACTGTGCGTGTTAGCATTACCGATCCAGGGATGACACTGATGCTCAGAGATCATACTGTTTGAGGTCTGGTCACTACAAGATGGTACCAAAGCACGCGCTGACTGTAGGACACGACCACTAAGCTAAAACCCTAAATCACTACTCTCTTCTCATTTCTGACTCCTCTCCCTTTTCTACTCTATAGGATGGCGGATGCAAGGAACAAGTTCACACAACCGGATGAAGATACACCTTTTGGACGACACTTGAAGGAAGTTACTAGATACCTGAACATCGGAATACCAAGCTTCACCGGGACCTACATCGCCACATTACCAGAAGAGGAGCCTTGGATGATTCGAGTTCAAGTTCTAGGAAGGACGTTCATGTCAGTCACTGAGCCCATAGAGTTTTCTTTTGATGCACCAACCTGGAGTCTAGGAAAGAGCATGGCAGCCCACATCACCATGGGACACATTGGAGAAGTTTATCACAATGATCTCAAGGATACTATCTACCAGATTTGTGGGCACCGAGATGAGCAATGGGAGATGATCAGCACCAGGAAGGATAGGTCTATTGCAGCTTTCATCCAGGAGTTAAACCAGCACATTCGTCGCCAGGAGAACTAGATGTGCGCAGGCATGATAGATCTGAAGAAGGCAATGACCAGGATCACGGAGCTGTAGGAAGAACTCAAGTCTACACGCGATGGATATGAGGAGGTAATGACGATACTCATGGAGAAGAATGACGATTTGATGAGGAAGCTAGGAGTATTCATGGGAGACCCCGCGCCAGGAGGAGAAGACGATGATTCCACTTGTCCGGAGAACTACATCATCATTGACGACACAGACTCAGACCCCGACGATAGCGATGATGACTATGTTGATGAAGCTGGAGCAGATATCATGGAGTCTTCCACCGATCAAGTTTTCTAGTCGACCACCATACCAGTAGTAGTATACCCCCATGTATATAGTATAGTCCGAGCACTTTTGTAAACGATAGTTAGATCGATGTATGCCCTTGTTTGAATTGATTGAAGTGATATGTTTGTGTTTGTCTCATGTGCATATGGGTAGTGTTTTACCTCTAGATCTCATTCCATTCTGTTTTCTCATCTTTTCTAAACCCATCAGATGCCTCCGAGACGCGACAATGGATTTGCTTTCCCACCGGAGCTCACTCAGTTGATCCAGTAGCAGAATGCATTGATGCAGATACTAGTCCAGAATCATAATAAGGGGAACAACAGCAACAACAACCCACCACCACCACCACCTGTTGATCACTTAGCCTGTTTCCTAAGGCTAAATCCGCCGGTGTTCTCTAGTAGCACCAAGCCGATTGTTGCAGATGATTGGCTCCGCAAGATTGGAAGGGAGTTGACCACTGCGGGATGCACAGATGCGGAGAGAGTGCATTTTGACGCACATCAGCTTGATGGACCCGCAACATCTTGGTGGGAGAATTTCACAGCCACTTACCCCATCGACACTGTCACATGGGACCAATTTCAGCAGGCTTTTACCTTGCCCATGTTTTGAGGAGCTATGGCCATGAAGAAGCGCGAGTTTCGCAACTTGCGCCAAGGAGGATGCACAGTGGGCCAGTATGTGGA
The DNA here is from genome assembly GCA_021605145.1 of Aegilops bicornis. Lineage (NCBI taxonomy): Eukaryota > Viridiplantae > Streptophyta > Magnoliopsida > Poales > Poaceae > Aegilops > Aegilops bicornis. The sequence continues at coordinate 124,818,688 of CM038671.1, forward strand.
TGATTTTAGCAAGTTTTGCTCGTTATGCCCCGGATGACGTTGCTACGGGTGCACCTAAACATGAGAAGTTTCTAGAAGGATTGAATGATGAGCTGAGCATGCAGTTGATGGTGGCAACCTTCAACAACTACCAGGAGTTGGTAGATAGAGCTCTTATGATAGAAGGGAAGCAACAACAGATTGACAACCGCAAGAGGAAGTATGGACAAGGGAAGTACAATTCAAGAGCTCAACAGAGGCCCCGTTTTATCCCAAACTCGGGAGGACACCTTCACCATAACCATGGAGGCCATAATTCCAATGGAGGGAGTTCTCACAACCATAGTGGCCCCAAGAATGGTAATGGTAATGGAGGAAGCAACGGTCAGAACCATTCCAACCTAGCAACGCCCGCCAAGAAGGATCTAAGTCACATTACTTGTTTCAAGTGCGGGAAGAATGGATATTACGCTACGGAGTGTTCTGAAGCAAAGAATAATGGCAACAGAAGCTCTGGGAAGAAGCCCAACCCTTTCAATAGGGGACATGTGAACCATGTTAGCGTGGAGGAGGTTGAAGCGCAACCCGATGCAGTAATAGGTAAGTTTTTGGCTAAGTCATTTACTGCAATCTTTATTTTTGATACTGGTGCATCGCATTCATACATATCAAGGAGATTTGTGGATAAGTATAACCTGCCAACCCAAGCCCGTAGGTCACCCATGTTAGTAACCTCGAGGCAGGAGCAGAGTATATGGCTAGTCTATGGTGTGATCGGTTACCATTAAGGATTGGTAACTACGTGTTCCCCTCAGACCTAATAGTATTGGAGTCACAAGGACTCGATGTGATATTAGCCATGGATTGGTTATCGAAGTATGGAGGGAACATTGACTGCGCCAGTAAGTCGATTTTGCTCACCACCCCAGAAGGAAGAAGGATTAAGTATGTGTCCTGGCATGTGCCGAAGAGGACTCAGGTGAATTCCTTATCAGGAGTTGTACAGGAGGAAGTACCAGTGGTGAAGGATTTCCCTGATGTATTTCCAAAGGAGTTGCCAGGCATGCCACCAGATAGAGACATTGAGTTTTTGATTGAGCTTTTGCCAGGCATAGGGCCAATATCTAAGAGACCGTACATGATGCCTGCAAAGGATTTGGAAGAAATTAAGAAGCAGATTAAGGAATTACTGGATAAAGGCTATATTCACCAAAGTTCATCACCTTGGGGATCACCAGTGCTTCTAGTGGAGAAGAAAGATGGATCGTTGAGGATGGTTGTTGATTATCGTGGGTTGAATGAAGTGACGATCAAGAACAAGTACCCACTGCCGATGATCAATGATTTGTTTGATCAGTTGCAAGGAGCTAAAGTATTTTCCAAGATCGATCTGCGATCAGGATACCACCAGCTGAAGATTCGAGAGCAGGATATACCTAAGATAGCTTTTACCACAAGGTACGGGCTATATGAGTATACCATTATGTCTTTTGGTCTGACTAACGCGCCTGCCTATTTCATGAACATGATGAACAAGGTCTTTATGGAGTTTTTGGATAAGTTCATCGTGGTGTTCATTGATGATATTCTGGTCTATTCGAAGAATGAAGAGGAGCATAAGGAGCATTTGGGATTGGTACTTGGGAAGCTCAGAGAACATCAGTTATATGCCAAGTTCAGCAAGTGTGAGTTTTGGTTAAAGGAAGTTGGATTCCTCGGACATGTTATATCCGGAGAAGGAATAGCAGTAGACCTCACCAAGGTTGTCACTGTGACAAATTGGGAAGCACCCACGTCAGTTGGAGAGATCCGGAGTTTTCTTGGACTCGCAGGATACTACAGGAGGTTCATTGAGAATTTCTCGAAGATTGCAAATCCCATGACAGAGTTGTTGAATAAGGAAACCAAGTTCAAATGGACTGAGGAATGTGAGGCCAGTTTTAAGGAGTTGAAGAAATGTTTGGTTACAGCCCCAGTGTTGATTCTTCCAGATCAATGCAAGGATTATCAAGTGTATTGCGACGTTTCTCGTTGAGGACTTGGAGCAGTGCTTATGCAGGAGGGAAGAGTTGTTTCATATGCCTCACGATAGCTTAGACCCCATGAGTTGAATTATGCTACGCACGATTTGGAGTTAGCAGCCGTAGTGCATGCGTTGAAAACATGGAGAAATTTTCTCATCGGAAACCATTGTGAGGTGTACACGGATCACGAGAGTTTGAAGTATATCTTCACGTAGAAGGATTTAGGAAGAGGAGATGGTTGGAGCTCATCAACGATTATGATATGAGGTTGCATTATCACCCCGGAAAGGCTAACGTAGTAGCTGATGCGTTGAGTCGCAAGAGCCATGTCAATACACTCATGACCGGAGAGTTACCAAGGAGTGAGTAGAGGATCTTCGCGAGCTATGTTTGGGAATAGTTCCGAGAGGTTATGTAGCAACATTGGAAATTCATTCTACTTTGATGGATAAAATTAGAGAAGCCCAAAAGACGGACAAGGAGATTGCCGAGATAAAGGAGAGGATGAGCAAAGGAAAGGCTAAAGGATTTCGTGAGGATGAGCACGATACCTTATGGTTTGAGGATCGCGTATATGTGCGTAATGACCCGGAGATCAGGAAGTTGATTCTGCAGGAGGCCCATGATTCGCCGCATTTGATTCACCCAGGAAACACCAGGATCTATTTGGATTTGAAGGACAGTTTCTGGTGGGCCGGAATGAAGAAAGATATTGCAGAGTATGTAGCAGTTTGTGATGTATGTCAGAGAGTGAAGGCAGAGCATCAGAAGCCGGCTCGATTGCTACAGCCATTGCCGATACCCGAATGGAAGTGGGATAAGCTAGGTATGGATTCTATCATGGGATTGCCCATGACTCATTCAGGCTATGACTTGATATGGGTTGTAGTTGATCGTTTGACGAAGGTAGCTCATTTCATCCCAGTGAAGACCACTTATATCAGTGCTAAGTTGGCAAAGATATACATGACCAGGATCGTATGTCTGCATGGAGTTCCGAGGACCATTGTATTAGATAGAGGAACCCAGTTTACCTCAGAGTTCTGGAATCAGTTGCATGAGATTTTGGGTACCAGGCTAGAATTCAGTACAACCTTTCATCCACAGACAGATGGACAGACCGAGAGAGTCAATCAGATTCTAGAGGACATGTTGAGAGCTTGTGCGCTAGATTATGGATCTAGTTGGGACGACAATTTGCCTTATGCAGAGTTCACTTACAACAACAGCTATCAAGCCAGTTTGAAGATGGCCCCTTTCGAAGCTTTGTACGGAAGGAGGTGCAGGACACCGTTGTTGTGGGATGGAGTTGGAGACCATTAGTTGTTTGGACCAGATTTGATTAAGGAGTTTGAAGAGAAGGTTAAACTGATTCGCGATAGACTCAAGGTAGCCCAGTCCAGGCAGATGAGCTATGCGGATTCTAAATGCAAGGAGACAGTTTACGAAGTGGGAGACAGAGTGTATCTTCGTGTGTTCCCACTTCGAGGAGTTAAACGTTTTGGAGTTAAGGGGAAGTTAGCCCCGAGATTTGTGGGACCCTACAAAGTTTTGGAGCATATGGGAGAAGTTGCTTACAAGTTGGAGTTGCCCGAAGGATTGTCAGGAGTTCACGATGTGTTCCACGTTTCCCAGTTTAAGAAGTGCCACGCAGAGATGGTTGATATTCCTCTGAGAGATACATTGCCACTGGAAGCGATTCAGTTAGATAGCGATTTGACCTACAAGGAGAAACCAGTCAAGATTCTCGAGTTTGCCAGTCAAGTCACACTAGCAAGGTTATCAAGTTCTGCAAAGTTTAGTGGAGCCACCATACCAAGGATGAAGCCACCTGGGAACGAGAGGAAGACCTACGAACGGACCACCCTCACCTATTTTCTAGACAACCCGAATCTCGAGGGCGAGATTCATCTTAAGGGGGGTAGGTTTGTAACATCCCAAATTTTCAATTTGGAATGTTATACATTAGATCATATTTGCATATCATATTTTTATTGCATTTTGGGTTGATCCTAGAAATTCTACGCAATTCAAGGACCCACGGAGAGAGTTGGGGATTTCGTTATTTTCATATTTGAGTTTTCTCAAATTTTGAAAAGAGGATCATTTGGTTTTCATTATTTTTCTCTTAAAATATTTCTTTTATGAAAATAAAAGAGAAGGGGATAAAATGACTTCCCCAAAATAAAGAATTATTGGAGGTTAAATATTAAAATCAAATAAGAATTTTATTCGGAGTTTTATCGCTATTTTATTTGAATTAGGAAAAATTTGCGTTTCTCAAAATTACATTAGAGGCCCAAATAAATGTTCACTTTGTCCGCTAAATTTTTAGAGGACGGGAAAAATTTATTTTAGGATTTTTGGAGTCCGTTTAGTATTTCTTTTCTTCATTTTTATACGCGTCGAAATTATTTAAAAAAATCCCACCGACCTACCGGGCCGTGTCTGGCTAGGACTCCTGGCCCGGCCGGCCTTATAAGCTGAGGCCCGAGCCGCCACAAACCCTAGCCCGCCCGATCCGCGCCAGTGCTTGCCGCCCGCCGTCGCCGCTTGCCGCTGACACCAGCCGTCCGCGCCGCCGCTAACCCGCCGCCGCCTCACCGTCGCCCCGCCGCCGCATCGGAGTTGCCGCCGCCGCCGCCGTCACGATTCCCAAGGTAGCCGTCGGTTTTATTTTAAAAACCGTTTGATTTTATTCGAAATCTAGATGCATTTTTTGTTTAGATCAGTTTTATTTTTTTCCTGGTTTAGTTATTTAGCGAACGCTCGTTCGTACTCTAGTTTTAACGAACAAAGTTCACCCGTTAGTCGCAGACAGCGAATGTTCGTTCGTTAGCCTGTTCGTTAGTTTTTATTTTTCCAATGTTTTTTCGCGACTATTTTCGATCACGATTTCTGCCCTGATTTTCGTTTTAGTTTATCTTTTTGCTCGTTGATCAGAATCAGGCGATTCAAGCACCTAGATCTTCGTCTCGAAGCCCTCTTTCTGTTTAATCAACTTGAACAAGATTTTGGTACTGTAAAATTTGACTTTAGTCTAGATTAGTAAACGGATCTTGTTTCTTTCGTAGTTTGAGTTTCGTTGCTTCGTTTGTTTTGATTCTTTTTGCAAACCGGAGTTCTTAAGTTGAAATTTCTGGTTATATCTCATTTGTGTTTTACCCATGCTTCTAGTTGAGTGCTTATTGTATGCTTATTGTTTTGCGATAGAGTACCCGGAGTGCGAAGCGTGCTACTACGAGTCTCTAGGTTTCACGGATAATCAGCAAGGCAAGTAACACTTTGATCATACCTCTTTACTTCCCAGTTTTATTACATTAGTTCAACCCTCAAACAATTGCATGGTTAGGATCTGATTAACATGTGGGTTTTGGGAAGTAGATGATGAGGTAGAACCTATTACCCTGTTTATTATCAAACCTTTGGGAGTTACTTTTACGTGATGCTTATATTGCTATGCTATGCTCGTAGACGTGGTTTGGGTGAGTATATCCATGACAGATGTGAGTATTTTTAATTAATGGTTTACTTAAGGTGGCTCCTTAAATACACATCTGGGTGGATTGCTTGAGGCACCTGGGAGTACCCAGTGGTTGTCAAGGCACCTGGAGAATCCAGTGTTGTCCTAGGATATCCTGGAGTACCCATGTGATCATCCTGCGGTCATCCACCCAGGCTCAAAGGGATCATAAGATTATTCATGCTAGAAACTTCCGTGTGCAGACACAAGCCAATATGGGCTCTGGCATAGTTGAGTAAGTTGCATGAAGCTCTTGAAGAGGTAGACTAGCAGATGTAGTGGGTTGTAGGTGCTACTGTCTATCCAGAGTAGAGAGTTAATGCTTCAGAAAGACTGTGTCTCGAATATCCGACCATGGATGTATTCGAGTCTTGTGGGGAAAAGTGCACAAATCTCTGCAGAGTGTACAAACTAATCATGGTTAGCCATGTCCCCGGTTATGGACGTTTTGAGTATCTAGTCCTTGGATTATCATGTTGATCTCATCACTCTGAATTATAACTTGATTGGGTTTATTGATGATGTTTAATTGGGATTGAGTTGGAGGAACCTTCTCAATGTTTAACAACCACCATGATAGTTAAATAAAATTTATTCCTTTGTTGTAGGGAAAAATTGGCTTTATGCAAAACTGTAACCATAGAGCTTTCCACCAGCCTTGTATGCATGTAGTGATAGCAATTATTCTGTTCATTACTCTATGTGTTACATTGCCAGCATATTCCATGTGCTGACCCGTTTTGGGCTGCAACATTCATGTTGCAGACTTTTCAGACGACGAGTAAGGGCCATAGCTCGTTGTATTTCACTCAGTGATGCCGTTGGAGTTGATGGACTCACTTTATCTTCCAAGCCTTTCGCTGTTATCGATTTTAGATGGCCTTAAGCCATATTATTGTAATAAGTTCTCTTTTGAGACATTCGATGTAATAATTGTGTGATTGCTACTTTGTTATAAAGCCTCAAGTACTGTGCGTGTCAGCATTACCGATCCAGGGATGACACTGATGCACAGAGATCAGACTGTTTGAGGTCTGGTCGCTACATTGGGTTCGCCGGATCTCGTCCATCATCCATTCATCAGAGAGTATCAACGCTGGATCAGCTGTCTTGATTTTGGAGAAAAATTTCCGATTTGTTCCCCTCAAACAGAAGCTGGGACGACTTAAACGCCACTGTAGTGACATGGGAGAGCTCATGGCGGCTCTCATCAAGTATGCCGACTCAGATAACACTAATGACCATGAGTCTGATGAGGAGAAGCCTGGCAAGGGGAAGAAGAGTGGTAATGGAAAGGGATAACCACACAATGTGGCAGGTCAAGGTAATAACGGTAAGCGTAAGCAAGCCGACGGCAACTCAGATTTTGTGGCTAATACCAACATGGAGAATAACCATCACATCGGAAGGGGAAATCATCAATGCCCCGGTTTGGCGGGCCAAAGTTCAACCTTGAGGCGATAATGAATCAACCTTGCCCAAAGCACTGTTTCATCATGAGGGAGTATAGAAATTCCGGGTTTTTTCAAGACCATCATGGCCCGAATGGCGGGCCAGGATCCGGCTCTCACGGGCCCGGCTTTGGAGGTGGCGGCTCAAACTCTGGATTTCAAGGCCAGGGCAATCAAGGTGGTTTTAATCAGCAGCCCAGTCAAGGTAATCATCAGCAGCAATCTGGGTATCAGAGTAATCCGAAGCAGCTGAATAGTGGACAATATCATGTTTTTACCATAAGCTTGTGCAAGCAGGATCATAAGGTTCATAAACGAGTGGTGAGCGCGGTTGAGCCGGCAGTCCCTCGATATTTACGATGGTCAGAGCAACCCATTGTATGCAGCAGTGAGGACCACCCGCCTCGGGTTGACAACCCGGGTCAACTAGCTTTGGTGGTTGCTCCTCAGGTTGGAGGTTACAAGTTCATGAAGGTGCTTATGGATGGAGCCAGCAGTATCAATATCATGTATTATGATACTTTTCTCCGTATGAATTTGACTGACAAAGATCTTAAGCCGTCCTCTATAGTCTTTCATTGGGTGGTGCCTGGTAAGTCGGCATATCCGGTGGGTAAGATAGCCTTGGAAGTAGCTTTTGGTAATGAGCATGACTACATGGCTGAACATTGACTTTTGAAGTGTTCAAGATCAAGAGCCCTTATCACGCCTTGTTCGGGTGGCCGGTTTATGCCAAGTTTATGGCACAACCTTGTTATGTTTATCTTCAACTTAAAATGCCGGGTCGCAAAGGTACCATCACGGTGCATGGTGATAGGAAGATAGCGTTGGAGTGTGAAGATGGCGATGTTGCTTATGCTGGGTCTGTTTGTGCAACAGAGGAGTTGAAGTTGTAAGATAATGTTGACCCAACGGATATGGACCCCTTGAAGAAGCCAACCATAGAGCATGACCCTTTGTTGAAGTTTAAGTCGGCAGATGACACCAAGTAGGTCGATTTTCTTCCTGGCGACTCATCCAAACAGTTCATTATCAGTGCTAATATGGATCCGAAACAGGAAATCACGCTCATCGAGTTCATCCTTGAGAAGCGGGACATCTTTGCATGGAAGCCTTCAGACATGCCATGTGTTCCGAGGGAACTCGCTGAGCACACACTCAATGTTGATCCAAAATTTAAACTGGTCAGGCAATTCCTTCGTCGTTTTAATGAAGAGAGGCGCAAGGCCATTGGTGAAGAAGTGGTCCGGCTCTTGGAGGCCGGGTTTATTATTGAAGTTCTTCATCCTGAATGGTTGGCTAACCCGGTGCTGGTACTTAAGAAAAATGGCACTTGGCGCATGTGTGTGGATTACACATACCTAAACGAGGCATGTCCGGCTGATCCTTTTGCTCTCCCTCGTATTGATTAGATTATTGATGCTACAATGGGTTGTGAGCATTTGAGTTTTTTGGATGCTTACTCTGGTTATCATCAGATCAAGATGACAGTTAAGGACTAGGAGAAAACATCTTTCATCACTCCCTTTGGAGCCTTCTGCTACGTGTCTATGCCTTTTTGGCTCAAGAGTGCCCAGGCGACTTATCAGTGGTGTGTTCAGAATTACCTCCACAGCCAGATTGTACGCAATTTTCATGCTTATGTGGATGATATCAATGTGAAATCCAGGAAGAAGGAGACCTTGTTAGATGATTTGAAGGAGACCTTTGACAACCTCCGAGTCTACAAGATGATGCTTAACCCGGCCAAGTGTGTCTTTGGTGTGCCAGTAGGCAAGCTGTTGGGTTTTTGGTTTTTGAGAGAGATATTGAAGCTAACCCAGAGAAAATCAAGGCTATCACTTCTTTGGCTAAGCCGGCATGTATCAATGACGTCCAACGTTTGGCGGGTCATATTGCGGCTTTGAGCTGGTTTATAAGCCACTTGGGAGAAAAGGCTATCCCTCTATACTAGAGGATGAAGGAAACCGATCACTTTGTCTAGAGTGATGCTGCAAATCAGGCGTTCGAGGCACTTAAAAAGCAGTTGGTTGAGCCGCCGGTTCTTGCAGCTCCCATTGATAAGGAGCCCTTTCTTTTATATGTGGCTGCTAATAGTAGAGCCGCCAGCGTAGCAGTTGTTGTGGAAAGGAAGAAGTCGGGCAAGGAATATCCGGTTCAAAGGCTGGTTTACTATGTCAGTGAGGTATTAATTGAATCTAAGCAAAGGTGCCCACATTGGAAGAAGCTAGTTTATGGAGTGTTCATGGCTAGTCGTAAGTTGAAGTAGTATTTCCTTGGTCATCCCATCATTGTGGTCATTTATGCTCCTTTAGGGGATATTATTCAAAAGAGAAGCTACAGGCCGGGTGGCCAAGTGGGCCATTGAACTTGGAACCCATGGTTTAAAGTATATGCCTTAGACAGCTATCAAGTCTCAAGCGCTTGTGGATTTCATCAATTATTGGATAGAGTTGCAGATGCCTGAGGAGAAGCTTGATAATACATATTGGACTATTCATTTTGATGGATCCACGCAGTTGAAAGGCTCGGGGGCTGGAGTTATTTTGATTTCCCCATGGGGTGATAAGTTTTGTTATAATTTAAGGCTGATGTTTCCTTGTACTAATAATGCAGCTGAGTATGAGGCCTTACTTGATGGTCTTCGGATGGCCAAGGAAATGAGCTTAAGCCGGGTGAGTTGCTTTGGCGATTCAGATCTGGTGGTCCAGCAAGTCTCAGGAACTTGGGATTCCAAACACCCACTCTGGCAACTTATCGTCGAGCGGTTGATGCTATTGCTGGTCATTTCAAGGGTTATCAAGTGGAACATGTTGATCGCAGGAAAAATGAGGCGGCTAATGCTTTAAGTCGGCTGGGGTCTCAGCGTAAGCCGGTTCCACCTAATGTTTTTATTGATATTCTGAATAACCCTTCAGTTAAATTACCTACGGAGGAGGATCTTGCTGTCCCTGACACGGAGGCACAATTGGTGGCGGCTCTCCATGCAATTCCAGATTGGACAGTTCCGTATTTGGCTTATATGACCCGGGGTGAGTTGCCTGAGGATGAAACTTTGGCCAGGCAAATAACCCGGCGGTCTAAGTCAATGACCATTGTTAATGGCGAGTTACACCAATGCAGTGTCACAGGGGTGTTTCAGCGCTATATTTCTCCTGACGAGGGCTGTGAAATTCTAAGACGATTCATGAAGGAGATTGTGGCCATCATGCCGGCTCTAAGTCCCTCGTGGCCAAGGCTTTTCATCATGGATTTCATTGGCTGACGGCTCATGCTGACGCAGAAGATCTGGTTAGCAAGTGCGACGGCTATCAGAAATTTCCAGGCAAGCTCATGTGTCGGCTCAAGAATTGAGGATGATTCCAATCACTTGGCCGTTCATAGTCTAGGGGCTGAATATGGTTGGACCTTTCAAAATATCCAAGGACAAAAAGACCCACCTCTTGGTGGCAGTTGAAAAGTTTACAAAATGGGTTGAGGCAGAGCCGATCAACAAGTGTTGTGCGGCAATGGTGGTTCAATTCATTAAAAAGGTGATTTTCCGTTTCAGCTACCCTCATAACATCATAATTGATAATGGTACTAATCTGTCTTAGGGTGCTATGAAAGAGTTTTGTCAATGAGAGCATATTCGTCTTGACATTTCATCAGTGGCTCACCCCCAGTCCAATGGTCAAGCTGAAAGAGCCAATCAAGAAATCTTGAGAGGTATAAAACCCCGGCTTATGGTCCCTTTGCAGAGGACGTCAGGTTGTTAGGTTGAGGAGATACCCTCAGTGCTTTGGAGTATCAATACTACCCCCAATAGGTCCATGGGTCATACGTATTTCTTCATGGTTTACGGAGTAGAGGTAGTTCTTTTCAGTGAAATCCGTCTCGACTAGCCCCGCGTGGCGGCTTATGTTGAAGCTGATAACGAAAAGGCACATCAAGATGATCTTGATCTCCTGGATGAGGAGTGTGACTTTGCGGTGGCTCATTCGGCAGTTTACCAGCAAGATCTACATTGTTATCATAGTCGTCGGGTTGAAACCCGGACCTTTCAAGAAGGTGACTTGGTGCTCCGGCTCGTCCAGGATCAAACAGATATGCACAAGTTATCCCCACCTTGGAAAGGGTCTTTTGTGGTTAGCAAAAACCTGAACAACAGGTCATACTACATCATTGATATTCGAGATCCCAAGGACTCACGCACACCGGAGGAGGAGACCGGCCAGCCTTGGAACATTGCTCATCTTCGGCCTTATTACACTTGAGCCACCGGCTCTTGTGTTGTACATATTTTCGTCAATGTATATATTATGATCAGTATAATAAAATCAGCATCCCTGATAATTCAGGGCCTTTATCGTTTCATTTCTGACTATCTGAGTCTTTATTGTCAGTTCATAAGATTACTTGGGGGCTTCCTGCTCATTGAGCATAGCTGTGACTACATTCTTAATCTGGCTTGCATGCCTTATTACAAATTACTTGGGGGCTTCCTGCTCATTGAGCATAGCTGTTACTACCCTTTTTGATCCAGCTTGTACGCCCTGTTGCACATTACTTGGGAGTTTCCTGCACAAGTTAAAGGTTACCAAAGAGAACTTGCTACAGTGCGCAGTTCAAACATAGGTATCCTGCCTTGAGGGCTCATTATACATCACTTGGGGGGCTTCCTGTTTAATGTGCATGGCCTTATTTACCCTTTTGATTGGCTTGTATGCCATGTGTATTCACCAAATTCCGGGTTATCCTGCCTGTATGTCCTTGTTACTCCGCCAAGGTAATCCTGGAATGACCCACCGTACTCTCAACAGTCAATCTTGTAAAAGACCCCGAACTTGTCGAGGTTAAAACGACGGTTGGTCATGTGAGGGCCAGCTTACAGAGTTGAATGAAGGATTGACTTAGTGGATGTGCGACCCATGAAAGCACTTGAAATTTCGGCTTGGCAGCCTATGAAAGCATTGTTTTTCTAAATCTGTTATTTTCTCTGAACATTTTTTGGATTCATATCTTTGTTCCATATTAACATATGGGTTAAAGTAATTCAGTCCATGTAGCCTTAATGACTCATATTTGAGCACATTTGGGGATTTTATAACCCATCCTAGCTTTGGACGTTAAGTCGCCAGTATATTTTGATTGCGCAATTGAGATATGTGCTATAAGTGTTTGGGATGTCGCCTTCACTGGATACAACGATATAAGTCGGCAGTATGAACCAATTTCACGGGTATGTTTTACTTGTTATATGAATATGCGAGGTTTGATAACCCGCCCTGGTTATAGACTTTACAGTCGCCGGAAAATATTTTGTTGGGTATTATGACCCGCCTTGGCTTAAACTGCCTGGGCGAATATTGTTTGAACATATGTAGGAAAGTTGGAATTCATATGATCACAGGAAAGGCTGATGATATTTTCCGTTAACTCATCGGTAGCACATCAAGTGTTTCATCAACAGTTCCCACAACAAAAGCGATAAACATGCACGATGGCATGGCAGATCATTGTTTTCAGCTAGCCAATTACAAGGCAGCTTATGACCCAAAAGAGTAAGTGTTTCTCTGCGCGCAAATTCTAGGTGGCAATATTAAGCCGACCCTCTGATCAGTTATCTTCGTCCTGGCGGGTTGAAGATTCCGAGTCATCTTGCATCGATTCTTCTTCTCCCATCATCTGGAGGTCAGATGTGGCCCAGTTGATCCTAGTCAAAGCTTTAAAGATAGGTTCATCATCTATAAGGGTCGACAAACCAATATCGGGAGCGAAGGTGTGCTTACGTGTTGGCGGGATGAGACTCACGACATCATGAACTGGCACTACTACCCTTGAGTTTTCTTTAGTATATGCCGCCTGATATTTTGACAAGTCAGTCTCCTCAGCTAGCTTACTTGCCAAAGGGCACATTTCCCTTACACACTTGGTGAAATCTGCTGCTTTGAAGGGTGACCCGTCCTCTTTTAAGCTTGGGCAGCCAATGGCCAATTCTTTTGGGACCAATTCTGCTTGCCATGCCTTTGCTCGACTCAGCGCGGTGATGGCACCGGCTCTAGCGGCTGATCGCTTTAGCTCTTCAAATCTTTGAGGCAACACATGTAACTTTTCCAACACTTCTTTGATGAGTGAAGGTGGTTACTTTTTATGTGAGATGGCAGATATATCCCCTTGAGCGCCGGTGTATAACTGCTCCACAAGAGTGTATATAGCTTGAAGCTTCACGCACATGTCTTGACCCAGGTTGGAACTTCTGGAGCCTGCATCAGCAAAGAAATTGATAAGCCGGCTGATGGTTGTTATGCATTGACGGTAAAAGATTAAAAGTACAAGATTACTTACTAAAGATGGCAGCTTTCATGTTATTAATCTGATGCTTTAAGCCAGATAACTCTTCAGTCATCGGCTTAAGCGCAGCCTCAACATCTTCAGCTCTTTTTAAAGAGTCACCTTCTCAGTTTCCCAGTTGGTTCTTTCAGCGCTGATATCCCTTTTCAACTTTTTAGTATCTTCTAAGGCAGTTTTCAGCTCTGATTTGGCCTTTGAGGTCTCTGATTGTTGGGACTTGATGTTCTGCCGCAGATCGGTGACTTGAGATTCTTTCATATTCAATTCAGCATGCAATATACAAAGGCATGCATCATTATAATCATCTTCTTTGAAGTCCCAAGCATAATACAAGTATTTTACTTGGCACTTGGGGGCTAATGTCCATTGCTCTTTTTAAAGGTAACTTTTTCATGACCCGGCTCTTCAACTGAAGCCGACTCATGGGGGTTACAAATTTGGATTTGCTCATAAGTATAGTGATAAGTCCCGGCTTAGCTATGCAGCTTAAGCCGGCCTTTGGGAGCTACATTGTTGGGGAACGTAGCATGCAATTTTAAAAATTTCCTACGCTCACATAAGATCTATCTAGGAGATGCATAGCAATGAGAGGGAGTGAGTGTGTCCATGTACCCTCGTAGACCGAAAGCGGAAGTGTTTAACAACGCGATTTATGTAGTCGAACTTCTTCTTGTTCCGACCGATCAAGCACCGACATATGACAACTCCGAGTTCTGCACACGTTCAGCTCGATGGATCTACTCCTTCTTGATCCAGCAAGCGGGAGAGGAGAAGTAGATGGGATGACAACCAACACGATGGCGTGGTGGTGATGGTGGTGGTGGAGCACCGATAGTGTATCGTTAAGCGTTGCCGGGCGAGGCGGTGGAACTACGGAGTAACGAGAGAGAGAGGGGCAACTTGTGAACTTCCGGACCCCTTTGGAATCCTCCGGAACCTTCTAGAAGCTTCCCGGTACAATACCGAAAAAACTGCATCTTTTCCGGAACCGAAAATGATGAGGCACGGACTAGCGAGAAGGCAAGTCGTGCGTGTAGACGGCCCGATCTTTCACGGCGATGCTTGATCAACAGTTCTTCCACCTTGTTCCTCTTTGCAACCTCTCCAATAATATTTTTTACCCGTGCACGAAAATACACGAACAAAGATAAAGATCCAGTTGGATCAGCACGTAGGCATCGATGTGATCATCAACCCTCCATCGCTAGTAAATTTCCCTCATGGAAAATCACACAAGATACACATGATCTGGTCACCACGAACTCGAGCGTTTTACGTATTTTATTCAACTCCAAAAGCGATCTATACATGGCGAAGCACGGCTTTATATGCCAAAGTAAACGCACGCGGTACCTACCAAATTAGCTAGACTCACGGATAAGAGTCCTAGGAAATCACGTTATGTTCCAACTTGGTTTCTTGTCACATACAACACGCACAAGGAAACAAAGTGGATATCTTTTCAAACAGAAAATAATAAACTACCTAACAAACTCTGTCCTACTTGATGGAGATTAGGAAGGAACCTAATCTTATTTTCCCTGGCGGTGTACGGAAGGTAGGAATTATCCGATCAGTCTTGGTTCTTGGTAGCTCTTCATGCATGCTTCATTCATACGTGTATCACCTGAATTTGTCCTTTTATTACTGTTTCCTTTTAACCTCCAGCACCTATCACGTGTATCACCCAAACAATGAGGTTACGAAGTATAAGCGGCAAAATCGGTCAAACCAGGGCCACATAATATTAAGACGCGTCCGTCCTTGCCACAGTTTAGGTGACGTTGCCTTTGCATCTATATTTTCTTTGCATGTGAACATCTCTATATTCTTGGCCATAGAATAATTATTTATCTGAGTAGCTAAATTATTGCTCATGGCTTTAATTGATTTTGGTTCATCCGGGACAACACTTAATGGCACACTGGATGCAACCATGTTCGTATCATCCTCTCCCCCTTGAAGCCAAACCTTCCTCGGTTTTGAGTCTAATTTCAGCGCAACTTTCCTCTCTGGAACTTGCTTCTCTATGGATATTGCATTGTCTCTCATCGGTTTCAACACATGCTTCTTTCCATCATGCATGAATGTGTATGTATTTAATTTTCCAGCATGCACTGCATCATGATCAAACTGCCACGGTCTTCCCAATAGCAACTGACACGCGTCCATCGGCACAACATCACAATCCACCTTATCAATATAATCTCCTACTGCAAACTTCACACGTACCTTATGTGTGATCTTTAATTTTCCGGAATTGTAAAGCCACTCCACATAGTGGGGTTGTGGGTGCCTCCACATGGACAAACCCAAAGCCTGCACGAGATCTTTGCTAATGGCGTTGGTAAAACTGCCACCATCAATTATCATCTTGCATGCATGGCCCTTGACCATGCACTATGTTTTAAAAACACTCCATCGCTGCCCCTTTGCATCGCCATCCTCCTGCACCTTCTCCACCAGGAGATTTAGCCTGCATCAACTTCATCTTTTATTTCTTCGAGCTCCCCTCTTCTCTTCCGCAAACGATTTTTCCAATCTACAGTGAACACATCTGTTGGCATGGGAATAAAATAAATTTGTTGGCCCTTCCATGCTAGAGAATAACTATTTTTCTTGACATCCTGAACAGCCCCGACTCGCTTGCACCATGGGTTCCCGAGTAGCAGATGGCACGACACCATGGACACAGGACAAACATGAAAAAATTCCGCACAACAATATTTTCCCAGATAAAAAATTAGCAAAATCTGATGCGTAATTTTGATTTCACCTTTGAACCACTTCAGCGTGTACGGTCTTTCAAGAGGTGACATCTTCAGCCCCAATTTTTCCACCACCTCGATGCTCACCATGTTGACAGCAGTACTCTCATCGATCGTCAAATTGACACGACGTTCCTTCACGACTCAACGAGTGTGAAAAAGAACGACCTCGCCGATGCCTTCCTCCTCCATCAATATGTTCTTGCTCAACGCCTTGATGCTCGGCTCCCCAGACGACATTGCCAATTGATCGCCGTGACCACCTTAGCTCTGAATACCACTTGATGAGGCACGGACTAGCGAGAAGCCAATTCGTGCGTGTAGACGGCCCGATCTTTCACGGTGATGCTTGATCAACAGTTCTTCCACCTTGTTCCTCTTTGCAACCTCTCCAATAATAATTTTTAGCCATGCACGAAAATAACCGAACAAAGATAAAAACCCAGTTGGATCAGAACGTAGGCGTCAATGTGATCATCAACCCTCCATCGCTAGTAAATTTCCCTCATGGAAAATCACACAAGATACACATGATCTGGTCACCCTAAACTTGGGCGTTTTCTGTATTTTTATTCAACTCCAAAACCGATCTATACATGGCCGAAGCCTGGCTTTATATGCCAAAGTAAACGCACGCGGTACCTACCAAAGTAGCTAGACTCACGGATAAGAGTCCTAGGAAATCACGTTATGTTCCAACTTGGTTTCTTGTGACGTACAACACGCACAAGGAAACAAAGTGGATATCTTTTCAAACAGAAAATAATAAACTACCTAACAAACTCTGTCCTACTTGATGGAGATTAGGAAGGAACCTAATCTTATTTTCCCTGGCGGTGTACGGAAGGTAGGAATTATCTGATCAGTCTTGGTTCTTGGTTGCTCTTCATGCATGCTTCATTCATACGTGTATCACCTGAATTTGTCCTTTTATTACTGTTTGCTTTTAACCTCCAGCACCTATCACGTGTATCACCCAAACAATGAGGTTCTGAAGTATAACTGGCAAAATCGGTCAAACCAGGGCCACATAATATTCGTACATGTCCGTCCTTGCCACAGTTTAGCTGACGTTGCACTGCATCTATATTTTCTTTGCATGTGAACATCTCCATATTCTTGGCCATAGAATAATTATTTATCTGAGTAGCTAAATTATTGCTCATGGCTTTAATTGATTTTGGTTCATCCGGGACAACACTTAATGGCACACTGGATGCAACCATGTTCGTATCAGAAAATATGACTTCCTATATATAAATCTTTACCTCTCGACCATTCCGAGACTCCTTGTGATGTTCGGGATCTCATCCGGGACTCCGAAAAACCTTTGGTTACCACTCATCAAATATCCCAATACTACTCTAGCGTCAACGAACGTTAAGCGTGCGGACCCTATGGGTTCGAGAACTATGTAGACATGACCGAGACACCTCTCCGATCAATAACCAATAGCGGAACCTGGATGCTCATATTGGCTCCCACATATTCTACGAAGATCTTTATCGGTCGAACCATTATGATAACTTACACAATTCCCTTTGTCATTGGTATGTAACTTGCCCGAGATTCGATCGTCGATATCTTCATACCTAGTTCAATCTCGTTACCGGCAAGTCTCTTTACTAGTTCCGTCATACATCATCCCGCAACTAACTCATTAGTCACTATGCTTGCAAGGCTTCTTATGATGTGTATTACCGAGAGGGCCGAGAGATACCTCTCCGATACTCGGAGTGACAAATCCTAATCTCGATCTATGCCAACCCAACAAACACCTTCGGAGATACCCGTAGAGCATCTTTATAATCACCCAGTTACTTGTGACGTTTGATAGCACAAAAGGCATTCCTCCGGTATCCGGGAGTTGCATAATCTCATAGTTGAAGGAATATGTATTTGACATGAAGAAAGCAATAGCAATAAAACTGAACGATCATAATGCTAAGCTAACGAGTGGGTCTTGTCCATCACATCATTCTCCTAATGATGTGATCCCATTTATCAAATTACAACACATGTCTATGGTTAGGAAACTTAACCATCTTTAATCAACAAGCTAGTCTTGTAGAGGCTTGTAGGGACATCAAGTTTCAGGTTAATACTATTCTAGCATGAATAATAAACATTTATCATGAAATAGGGAAATATAAAATAACAACTTTATTATTGCCTCTAGGGCATATTTTCTTCAGTCTCCCACTTGCACTAGAGTCAATGATCTAGTTCACATTGCCATGTGATTTAACACCAATAGACCACATCTTTATGTGATTAACACCCATATATAGTTCACAACGCCATGTGACCAACACCCAAAGGATATACTAGAGTCAATAATCTAGTTCACATCGCTATATGATTAACACCAAATAGTACTAAGGTGTGATCTTGTTTTGCTTGTGAGAGAAGTTTAGTCAACGGGTCTTCCATATTCAGACCCGTGTGTATTTTGCAAATTTCTATGTCTACAAAGCTCTTGTATGGAGCTACTCTAGCTAATTGCTCCCACTTTCAATATGTATCCAGATTGAGACTCCGAGTCATCTGGATCAGTGTTAAACCTTGCATCGATGTAACCCTTTACGACGAACCCTTTATCACCTCCATAATCGAGAAACATTTCCTTGGTCCTCTTTAGGTACCTAAGGATAATTTGACCGCTCTCCAGTGATTCACTCCTGGATCACTATTGTACCCCCTTGCCATACTCATAACAAGTACACAAACTGGTCTGGTACACAGCATGGCATACTTTATAGAACCTATGACTGAGGCATAGGGAATGACTTTCATTCTCTCTCTATCGTCTGCCGTGGTGGAGGTTTGGGTCTTACTCAACTTTATACCTTCTAATATAGGCAAGAACCCTTTCTTTGACTGATTCATTTTTGAACTCCTTCAAAATCTTGTCAAGGTATGTAATCATTGAAAATCTTATCAAGTGTATTGATCTATCTCTATAGATCTTGATGCCCAATATGTAAGCAGCTTCACCGAGGTGTGTCATTAGAAAAATTCTTATTCAAGTATCCTTTTATGCTATCCAGAAATTCTATATCATTTCCAATCAATAATATGTCATCAACATATAATATCAGAAATGCTATAGAACTCCCACTCACTTTCCTGTAAATACAGGCTTCACCATAAGTCTGTATAAAACCATATGCTTTGATCACCTTATCAAAGCGTATATTCCAACTCCGAGATGCTTGCACCAGTCCATAGATGGATCGCTGGAGCTCGCACACTTTGTTAGCACCTTTAGGATTGACAAAACCTTCTGGTTTCATCATATACAAATATTCTTTAATATCCATTAAGGAATGCAGTTTTTCACATCCATTTGCCAGATTTCATAATCATAAAATGTGGAAATTGCTAACATGATTCGGACGGACTTAATCATCGCTACGGTTGAGAAAGTATCATTGTAGTCAACCCCTTGAACTTGTCAAAAACCTTTTTGCGACAAATCGAGCTTTGTAGACAGTAACATTACCATCAGTGTCAGTCTTTTTCTTGAAGATCCATATATTCTCTATGGCTTGATGATCATCGGGAAAGTCCACCAAAGTCCACACTTTGTTCTCATATATGCATCCTATCTCAGATTTCATGGCCTCAAGCCATTTCGTGGGATCTGGGCTCATCATCACTTCCTCATAGTTTGTAGGTTCATCATGGTCTAGTAACATGATTTCTAGAACAGGATTACCGTACCACTAAGGTGCGGATCGTACTCTGGTTGACCTACGAGGTTCGGTAGTAACTTGATCTGATGTTTCATGATCATATCATTAGCTTCCTCACTGATTGGTGTAGGAATCACTGGAACTGATTTTTGTGATGAACTGCTTTCCAATTCGGGAGAAGGTACAATTACCTCATCAAGTTCTACTTTCCTCCCACTCACTTCTTTCGAGAGAAACTCCTTCTCTAGAAAGGATCCATTCTTAGCAACGAATATCTTGCCTTCGGATCTGTGATAGAAGGTGTACTCAACAGCCTCCTTTGGGTATCCTATGAAGACACATTTCTCCAATTTGGGTTCGAGCTTATCAGGTTGAAGCTTTTTCACATAAGCATCACAGCCCTAAACTTTAAGAAACAACAACTTGGGTTTCTTGCCAAACCACAGTTCATATGGTGTCGTCTCAACGGATTTAGATGGTGCCCTATTTAACATGAATGTAGCCGTCTCTAAAGCATAACCCCAAAATTATAGCGGTAAATCAGTAAGAGATATCATAGATCGCACCATATCTAATAAAGTATGATTACAACATTCGGACACACCATTACGATGTGGTGTTCCAGGTGGCGTGAGTTGTGGAACTATTCCACGTTGTTTCAAATGAAGACCAATCTCATAACTCAAATATTCACCTCCACGATTAGATTGTAGAAACTTTATTTTCTTGTTACGATGATTTTCCACTTCACTCTGAAATTCTTTGAACTTTTCAAATGTTTCAGACTTATGTTTCATTAAGTAGATATACCTATATCTGCTCAAATCATCTGTGAAGGTCAAAAAATAACGACACCCTCTGTGAGCTTTAATACTCATTGGACCGCATACAGCAGTATGTATTATTTCCAATAAGTCAGTTGCTCGCTTCATTGTTCCGGAGAACGGAGTCTTAGTAATCTTGTCCATGAGGCATGGTTCGCAAGCATCAAGTGATTCATAATCAAGTGATTCCAAAATCCCATCAGCACGGAATTTCTTCATGCGCTTTACACCAATATGACCTAAACGACAGTGCCACAAATAAGTTGCACTATCATTATTAACTTTGCATCTTTTGGCTTCAATAATATGAATATGTGTATCACTACAATCGAGATTCAACAAAAATAGACCACTCATCAAGGGTGTATGACCATAAAAGATACTACTCATATAAATAGAACAATCATTATTCTCTGATTTAAATGGATAACCGTCTCACATCAAACAAGATCCAGATATAATGTTCATGCTCAACGCTGGCACCAAATAACAATTATTCAGGTCTAAAACTAATCCCGATGGTAGATGTAGAGGTAGCGTGCCGATGGCGATCACATCGACTTTGGAACCATTTCCCACGTGCATCGTCACCTCGTCCTTAGTCAATCTTCATTTAATCCATAGCCCATGTTTTGAGTTTTAAATATGAGCAACAAAACCAGTATCAAATACCCAGGCGCTACTACGAGCATTAGTAAGGTACACATCAATAACTTGTATATCAAATATACCTTTCACTTTGCCATCCGTCTTATCCGCCAAAAGGGGGGGGGGCAGTTTCACTTCCAGTGACCAGTCCCTTTGCAGTAGAAGCACTCAGTTTCAGGCTTAGGTGTAGACTTGGGCTTCTTCCCGGGAGTAGCAACTTGCTTGCTATTCTTCTTGAAGTTCACTTTCTTCCCTTTGCCCTTTTTCTTGAAACTAGTGGTCTTGTTAACCATCAACACTTGATGCCCCTTCTTGATTTCTACCTCCGCAACCTTTAGCATCGCGAAGAGCTCGGGATTTGTCTTTTCCATCCCTTGCATATTATAGTTCATCACGAAGCCTTTATAGCTTGGTGGCAGTGATTAAAGAACTCTATCAATGACACTGTCATCAGGAAGATTAACTCCCAGCTGAGTCAAGTGGTTATGGTACCCAAACATTCCGAGTATGTGTTCACTGACAAAACTATTCTCCTCCATCTTGCAGCTATAGAACTTGTTGGAGACTTCATATCTCTCAACTCGGGCATTTGCTTGAAATATTAACTTCAACTCCTGGAACATCTCATATGCTCCATGACGTTCAAAATGTCTTTGAAATCCCGATTCTAAGCCGTAAAGCATGGCACACTAAACTATCGAGTAGTCATCAACTTTGCTCTGCCAGACGTTCATAATGTCCGGAGTTGCTCCTGCAGTGGGTGTTGCACCTAGCGGTGCTTCCAGGACGTAATTCTTCTGTGCAGCAATGATGATAATCCTCAAGTTACTGATCCAGTCCGTGTAGTTGCTACCATCATATTTCAACTTAGCTTTCTCTAGGAATGCATTAAAATTCAAGGGAACGGTAGCACGGGCCATTGACTACAACAACATAGACATGCAAAAAACTATCAGGTACTAAGTTCATGATAAATTTAAGTTCAATTAATCATATTCCTTAAGAACTCCCACTTAGATAGACATCCCTCTAGTCATCTAAGTGATCACGTGATCCATATCAACTAAACCATGTCCAACCATCACGTGAGATGGAGTAGTTATCAATTGTGAACATCACTATCTTGATCATATCTACTATATGATTCATGTTCAACCTTTCGGTCTCAGTGTTCCGAGGCCATATCTGCATATGCTAGGCTCGTCAAGTTTAACCTGAGTATTCTGCGTGTGCAAAACTGGCTTGTACCCGTTGTATGTGAACGTAGAGCTTATCACACCCGATCATCACGTGGTGTCTCAACACGACGGACTGTAGCAACGGTGCATACTCAGGGAGAACACTTATACCTTGAAATTTAGTGAAGGATCGTCTTATAATGCTACCGCCGTACTAAGCAAAATAAGATGCATAAAAGATAAACATCATATGCAATTAAAATATGTGACATGATATGGCCATCATCATCTTGTGCCTTTGATCTCCATCTCCAAAGCATCGTCATGATCTCCATCGTCACCGCTTGACACCTTGATCTTCATCGTAGCATCGTTGTCTTCTCGCCAAATATTGCTTCTACGACTATCGCTACCGCTTAGTGATAAAGTAAATAAATTACATGGTGATTGCATTTCATACAATAAAGCGACAACCATATGGCTCCTGCCAGTTGCCGATAACTTCTACAAAACATGATCAACTCATATAACAATTTATATCTCATCATGTCTTGACCATATCACATCACAACGTGCCCTGCAAAAACAAGTTAGACGTCCTCTACTTTGTTGTTGCAAGTTTTACGTGGCTGCTACGGGCTTCTAGCAAGAATCGTTCTTACCTACACATCAAAACCACAACGATTTTTTGTCAAGTGTGCTGTTTTAATCTTCAACAAGGACCAGCCGTAGTCAAACTCGATTCAACTAAAGTTGGAGAAACAGACACCCGCTAGCCACATGTGTGCAAAGCACGTCGGTAGAACCAGTCTCATGAACGCGGTCATGTAATGTCGGTCCAGGACGCTTCATCCAACAATATAGCCGAATCAAAGTAAGACGTTGGTGGTAAGCAGTATGACTATTATCGCCCACAACTCATTGTGTTCTACTCATGCAAATATCATCTATGCATAGACCTTGCTCGGATGCCACTGTTGGGGAACGTAGCATGCAATTTTAAAAATTTCCTACGCTCACGCAAGATCTATCTAGGAGATGCATAGCAATGAGAGGGGGTGAGTGTGTACACATACCCTCGTAGACCGAAAGCGGAAGCATTTGACAACGCAGTTGATGTAGTCGAACTTCTTCTCGTTCCGATCGATCAAGCACCGAACTTACGGCACCTCCGAGTTCTACACACGTTCAGCTCGATGGTGTCTCCTCCTTCTTGATCCAGCAAGAGGGAGAGGAGAAGTAGATGGGATGACAACCAACATGATGGCGTGGTGGTGATGGTGGTGGTGGAGCACCGACAGCGCTTCGCTAAGCGTCGTTGGGACGAGGCGGTGGAACTACGGAGTAACAGGAGAGAGAGGGGCGCCAAGGGCTTTGTGTGTCCTCTTGGGGCGCCCCCTCCCTTCTATATATAGGTGGAGGGGCGTGTCAACATCCCCTCCAAAGTCCAAGGCGCAGCCAAGGGGGAGGAGGACTTGGAATCCAAGTCCAATCCTATTCCTACTAGGACTCCTTCCTTTTTTCCTTTCCCTAGCCACATGGGCTTTTGAGGACTTGGTGCACCTAGCCCAATAAGGCTAGGGCACCTCCGCGCAGCACATGCTAGCCCTTGGGTCGTGGTGAACCAACTTGTGAACTTCCGGACTCCTTTGGAATTCTCCGGAACCTTCTAGAAGCTTCCCGGTACAATACCGAAAAAACTGCACCTTTTCCAGAACCGAAAATATGACTTCCTATCTATAACTATTTACCTCTCGACCATTCCAAGACTCCTCGTGACGTCCAGGATCTCATCCGGGACTCCGAACAACATTTGGTTACCAGTCATCAAATATCCCAGTACTACTCTAACGTCAACGAACGTTAAGCGTGCAGACCCTACGGGTTCGAGAACTATGTAGACATGACCGAGACACCTCTCCGGTCAATAACCAATAGCGGAACCTGGATGCTCATATTGGCTCCCACATATTCTACGAAGATCTTTATCGGTCGAATCGTTATGACAACATACACAGTTCCCTTTGTCATCGGTATGTTACTTGCCCGAGATTCGATCGTCGGTATCTTCATACCTAGTTCAATCTCATTATCATCAAATCTCTTTACTTGTTACGTAATACATCATCCCGCAACTAACTCATTAGTCACTATGCTTTCGATGCTTCTTATGATGTGTATTACCGAGAGTGTGGGCCCAGAGATACCTCTCCGATACTCTGAGTGACAAATCCTAATCTCGATCTGTGCCAACCCAACAAACATCTTTGGAGATACCTGTAGAGCATATTTATAATCACCCAATTATGTTGTGATGTTTGATAGCACACAAGGCATTCCTCCGGTACACGGGAGTTGCATAATCTCATAGTCGAAGGAATATGTATTTGACATGAAGAAAGCAGTAGCAATAAAACTGAACGATCATAGTGCTAAGCTAACGAATGGGTCTTGTCCATCACATCATTCTCCTAATGATGTGATCCCGTTTATCAAATGACAACACATGTCTATGGTTAGGAAACTTAACCATCTTTGATGAACAAGCTAGTCTTGTAGAGGCTCACTAGGGACACGGTATTTTGTGTATGTATCCACACATGTATCAAGTTTCTGGTTATACAATTCTAGCATGAATAATAAACATTTATCATGAAATAAGGAAATATAAAATAAGAACTTTATTATTGCCTCTAGGGCATATTTCCTTCATACATATGCGGATTTTAGCACTACAATTTGAAGTCCCAGTTCAACCTTCCAGTTGACGCCGACCCTTGGGGACTACTCATTTTGATTCATCATAGTTAAAAATTGCTATGGAATAGCTACAAAGTCAAAATATGCTATTTAAGTTTACAACATACTCAATTCTTTCATATTCAGTAGACTTGGCGACTGACCTATATATATATATATATATACACACACACACACACATAAAAACTATTCTGATCACGGGATGAGAATAATATTCTGATCACAACCTGACCTGCCCCGTTAGTAGTATGTTGAACTTCCCTGTGAACTAGGTTGAACTTCCACCAACCTTGCCCAAATGGGGCTTGCGATATACCGTTGGAAAGCTATGGATACCAGTATCATGACCCAACTTAAATTTTGGCAAAATGTAAGCGGTTTAAGAGCAGTTTTGAAAACCGTTTTTTCTTCACACAAAAAACATGAATCGTATTTTCGATCGCATTTCTAAACCGTTTATCGGAATGAGGCATATAATATGGCCTTGTAAAGCTGCTGCAAAACCGCTACTTCCACATGTTGAAAGTTTTCTCTAATTCTCTATCGTTAAAGAGTAATTTGAAAAAACATAAAATTTCACAAACCGAACAGCCGAGTTCGTATTTTCAACATCATTCCTAAACGGCTAATCCAATTGAGGCATATGATATGGCGTTGGAAAGCTTATGAAAATGCGCTACTCTTTCATTGTGAGAGTTTTTTCGATTTTTGAATGGTTTAAAAGTAATTTTAAACACGGTACAAGTCCTACCGAGTTCGTATTTTAGAGCTAAGTTTTTAACCGTGTGTCCGAATGCAGCAAATGATATGGCATTCGAAAATCGAACAAATGCGAAATTTTTTGGTATGTACTATTTCTCCCAATTCTTTATGATTTTAAGTCAGTTTCGAACATGGCGAAAAACATATTTTCGCCGTATTTTCTACAAACTTTATCGGAATGGCGCAAATAATATACCGCTGAAAAGCTACGGAAAATGCGAAACTTTTTCATGTTGACAATTTTCTCTGTTTCCTAGCCGTTTTCAAGTAATTTCAAAAACGGCGAGATCATTCGTTCTGCCTTTATCGCGAAACAGATTCGCCAAAAATGCATCGCGTGAAGTACGTGAACTTCTCGATACTCCTAGCTCTCCATCCACTCACCGGAATTGAGCAAGTGATATACCGATGGAAACCTGCTGTAAACACGCAACTTTCCCGTGTTGATCATGTTTTCATACTCGCAACGATTTTAAAATTTTTTCATCTGAAATTCATTCAGCGTAGTAGTTGAACTTCATGCTATTTTCACGTTGAACTTCATGCTATTTTCATGTTGAACTTCTGTGACGTATTTTGTTTGTACACGCGCCTGAACTTCCCTCTGTACGAACCCGACCTTCGGGCTATCTTTGCAACCGTGGCTTCCCCCGCGAATTATTCTGGTTAGCAGTGTTCTATATGATGTTAGTGTAATCTAGAAAGGTTTTTTAGTAACTAAATACTGGTTTTAAATAGAAATTTCACTCGCTGGCGGATTTTGCTCTCGGGTCGTGATGAAATTGCGTTTTTGCAATTTTACTGCCTGATTTGTTCGACCTGAACTTCCCCTAGTGCTAGGTTGAACTTCCATCAACATTGCCCAAATGGGGCTTGCGATATACCGTTGGAAAGCTATGGACACCAGTATCATGACCCAACTTAAAATTTTGGCAAAATGTAAGTGGTTTAAGAGCAGTTTTGAAAACCGTTTTTTCTTCATACAAAAAACGTGAATCGTATTTTCGATCGCATTTCTAAACCGTTTATCGGAATGAGGCAAATAATATGGCATTGGAAACGGTTGTAAAACCGCTCCTTCCACATGCTGAAAGTTTTTTCTAGTTCAATATGGTTACAGAGTAATGTGGAAAATCATAAAAATTTGCAAACCGAACAACCGAGTTCGTATTTTCGTTGACATTTCTAAACGCCTAATCCAATTGAGACAAATGATATGGCGTTGGAAAGCTTATGAAAATGCGCTTTTTCTCATGTTGAAAGTTTTTTCTAATTTGAATGGTTTAAGAGTAATTTAGAAAACGGTACAAGTTCTACCAAGTTTGCTTTTTTCGATATATTTTTTTAATCATACATCCGAACATAGCAAATGATATGGCGTTGGAAAGCCTGAACAAATGCGAAACTTTTTGGTATATATTTTTTCTCCAAATTCATTACGGTTTTACGTTGATTTTGAAAATGGCTAAAAACATATTTTCGTCGTAATTTCTATAATATTCATCGGAACAGGGCAACTAATATACTGTTGAAAAGCTATGAGAAATGCAAAACTTTTTCATGTTGATGGTTTTCTCTGAATCCCAGCCATTTTCAAGTAATTTCAGAAATGGCGAGATCACTCGTTCTGCCTTTATCGCGAAACAGATTCGTCGAAAATGCATTGCGTGAAGTACCTGAACTTCTGTGGGAGTTCTGCCAGAACTTCACTCTGTTTTTCACGTGATTTTTTTTCTCGTAGCTCTTCACTCACTCATCTGAATTAAACAAGTGATATACCAATGGAAAGCTACTATAAGCACGCAACTTTTCCGTGTTGATCATTTTTTCATACTCGCGACGATTTTAAAAGTTTTTCTTGTGAATTTCATTCAGTGTAGTAGTTGAACTTCCTGCTGTTTTCACGTTGGATATCTGTGAGATATTTTTGTTTGTAATTTTCCCATCCATTTTCGTCAGTGTTACAAAAATGATATTCTTTTTGTACAAACCTCTCTCACAATATTTTTTTAACTTTCTCCGACCAAGGACTTGAACTTACACAAATAATATTCCTGTCGTTTTGAAGTAAATTAGAAAATGACAAGATCATGATTTCTGCCTTCATCGTGAATGGAAATGCACTGCATGAAGTAGTTGAACTTCTCGGGCATGTCTGTTTGAACTTCACTCTGTTTTTGATGTGCTATTATTTGACATGTTGTTTTTCGCACTGCGTGAAGTAGTTGAACTTCTGGGGCATGTCTATTTCTGTTGGAAATATGCCCTAGAGGCAATAATAAATTGGTTATTATTATTATATTTCCTTGTGCATGATAATCGTTTATTATCCATGCTATAATTGTATTGATAGGAAACTCAGATACATGTGTGGGTACATAGACAACACCATGTCCCTAGTAAGCCTCTGATTTAATAGCTCGTTGATCAATAGATGGTTACGGTTTCCTGACCATGGACATTGGATGTCGTTGATAACGGGATCACATCATTAGGAGAATGATGTGATGGACAAGACCCAATCCTAAGAATAGCACAAAGATACTAGTTAGTATTCAAAAGCATTTATAATGTCAAGTATCATTTCCTTAGACCATGAGATTGTGCAACTCCGGATACCGTAGGAATGCTTTGGGTGTACCAAAGCGTCCTGGCGTAAGTGGGTGGCTATAAAGGTGCACTACGGTATCTCCGAAAGTGTGCATTGGGTTGGCACGAATCGAGACCGGGATTTGTCACTCCGTGTAAACGGAGAGGTATCTCTGGGCCCACTCGGTAGGAAATCATCATAATGTGCACAATGTGACCAAGGGGTTGATCACGGGATGATGTGTTACGGAACGAGTAAAGAGACTTGTCGGTAACGAGATTGAACAAGGTATCGGCATATCGACGATCGAATCTCGGGCAAGTACAATACCGCTAGACAAAGGGAATTGTATACGGGATCGATTGAGTCCTTGACATCGTGGTTCATCCGACGATATCATCGTGGAACATGTGGGAGCCACCATGGGTATCCATAGCCATTTGTTGGTTATTGACCGGAGAACGCCTCGGTCATGTCAAGATGGTTCCCGAACCCGTAGGGTCTACACACTTAAGGTCTGGCGACGCTTAGGGTTATAAAGGAAGTTTGTATGTGGTTACCGAATGTTGTTCGGTGTCCGGATGAGATCCGGACATCACGAGGAGTTCGGAATGTTCCGGAGGTAAAGATTTATATATGGGAAGTCCTGTTTTGGTCACGGAAAAGTTTGGGTTTTATCGGTAGCGTCTGGGACCACGGGAGGGTCCCGGGGTCCACCAAGTGGGGCCACCGGCCCCATGGGGCTACATGGGCCAAGTGTGGGAGGGACCAGCCCGGGTGGGCTGGTGCGCCCACCAAGGCCCAAGGCGCCTAGGGCTTGGGGAAACCCTAAAGGGGGGGCCCTTGCCTTGGGGGCAAGGCAACCCCCCTGGCCGCCGCCCCCTCCTCAGATTGGATCGGAGGGGGCCGGCCCCCTCTCCCTTGCCCCTATATATATGTGGGGGTGGGAGGGCAGCCGCACCCAAGTTACAGCGCAGCACTCCCCTCTCCCAAGTACTCCTCCTCTCCCGTGGTGCTTGGCGAAGCCTGCGCAGGATTGCCACGCTCCTCCACCACCACCACGCCGTTGTCTGCTGCCGACGGAGTCTTCCTCAACCTCTCCCTCTCTCCTTCTTGGATCAAGGCATGGGAGGCGTCACCAGGCTATGCGTGTGTTGAACGCGGAGGTGTCGTCCGTTCGGCACTAGGATCTCCGGTGATTTGGATCACGGCAGTCACGACTCCTTCAACCCCGTTCTCTTGAATGCTTCCGCTTAGCGATCTACAAGGGTATGTAGATGCACTCTCCTTCCCCTCGTTGCTAGTCTCTCCATGGATAGATCTTGGTGACACGTAGGAAAATTTTGAATTTCTGCTACGTTCCCCAACAATTTCAACTTCACTCTGTTTCACTTTATTTATATTTTTCTTGTATGAATTACACACCATGTAGTACGTGAACTTCCGGTTGTTATCACTTTTGAACTTCTCTCTGGTTTGAGAGAATTATTTTAAAACACAAAAAAACATATCTTTAATGTATTTTGGACATCTAAATACATGCTGAACCTCTCTCACAAGAATTTTTTGAACTTTTCCTCGCTGAGCAATTGAACTTCTATCAACCATTCTTTTCATTTATGAGTTGTTTTTAAAAGTGCAAAAAATGGGGCCTTGTTTTTTATTTTTTCAACAAGTAAATCCTAGGTTTTAATTGAAGGAAATATGCCCTAGAGGCAATAATAAAGTTATTATTTATTTCCTTATATCATGATAAATGTTTATTATTCATGCTAGAATTGTATTAACCGGAAACATAATACATGTGTGAATACATAGACAAACAGAGTGTCACTAGTATGCCTCTACTTGACTAGCTCGTTAATCAAAGATGGTTATGTTTCCTAACCATAGACATGAGTTGTCATTTGATTAACGGGATCACATCATTAGGAGAATGATCTGATTGACATGACCCATTCCGTTAGCCTAGCACTTGATCGTTTAGTATGTTGCTATTGCTTTCTTCATGACTTATACATGTTCCTATAACTATGAGATTATGCAACTCCGTTTACGGAGGAACACTTTGGATACTACCAAGCGTCACAACGTAACTGGGTGATTATAAAGGAGTACTACGGTGTCTCCAAAGGTACTTGTTGGGTTGGCGTATTTCGAGATTAGGTTTTGTCACTCACGATTGTCGGAGAGGTATCTACGGGCCTTCTCGGTAATACACATCACATAAGAATTGCAAGCATCGCAACTAATGAGTTAGTTGTGAGATGATGTATTACGGAACGAGTAAAGAGACTTGCCGGTAAAGAGATTGAACTAGGTATTGGATACCGACGATCGAATCTCGGGCAAGTAACATACCGATGACAAAGGGAACAACGTATGTTGTTATGCGGTCTGACCGATAAAGATCTTCGTAGAATATGTAGGAACCAATATGGGCATCCAGGTCCCGCTATTGGTTATTGACCGGAGATGTGTCTCGGTCATGTCTACATTGTTCTCGAACCGTAGGGTCCGCACGCTTAAGGTTTCGATAGCGGTTATATTATGAGTTTGTGTATTTTGATGTACGAAGGTTGTTGAGTCCCGGATATGATCACGGACATGACGAGGAGTCTCGAAATGGTCGAGACATAAAGATTAATATATTGGACGGATATATTTGGACACGGAAAGGTTAGGAGAAGTTTGGAGCTCCGGGAGGTTACTGGAACCCGGGAGGTATATGGGCCTTATTGGGCCCATATAGGAATAAGGGAGAAGGAACAAGGGAGGCGCCCCAAGCCCAATCCGACTGGGGAGGGGGCGGCCCCCTTTCCTTTTCTCCTTCCCCCTCTTCCTATTCCTCCTACTAGTACTTGTTCCTAAAGGCTATTACTCCGTCCGTCCCCCTCCACGGGAAATGAGGAAACGAGAGGAAACCTACTTGGAGTAGGTTTCCCCTCCCATGGTGCGCCCCTTGGTGGCGGCCACCTCCTCCCTCCCTCCTTTATATACGGGAGGGGGCACCTAGGACACACAAGTTGATCCTTGAGATCGTTCCTTAGCCGTGTGCGGTGCCCCTCCACCATATTCCACCTCGGTCATATCGTGGCGGTGCTTAGGCGAAGCCTGCGGCAGTGAAACATCAAGATCGTCACCACGCCGTCGTCGTCTTGTGAACTCCCTCCCCGGAGCTTTCTTTGGATCGAAGCCCGTGGGCGTCATCGAGCGAGCGTGTGCCAAGAACTTCGGAGGCGCCGGAGTAACGGCGCTGTGATCGGCTGGATCGTGAGGAGCACGTCGACTACTTCCTCTACGTCATCATCGACTCGGAGGTGCCGAGTAACGACGCTGGGATCGGCAGGATCGCGAGGAGAAAGTACGACTACTTCCTCTACGTTGTGATCGCTTCCGCTTACGGTCTCACGAGTGCGTAGACAACACTCTCCCCTCTCGTTGCTATGCCATCACCATGGTCCCGTGTGTGCGTAGGAAATTTTTGAAATTACTGCGTTCCCCAACAGTGGCATCCGAGCCTGGTTTTATGCGTTGATGTCATATGCACGAGTCGAACACAAGTGAGTTGTGGGCGATACAAGTCATACTACCTACCCGCATGTCATACTTTGGTTCAGCGGTATTGTGAGATGAAGCGGCCCGGACCGACATTACGCCAGACGCTTACGCGAGACTGGTTTCACCGTTCTGAGCATTCGTGCTTAAAGGTGGCTGGCGGGTGTCTGTCTCTCTCACTTTAGTTGAACCGAGTGTGGCTACGCCCGGTCCTTGAGAAGGTTAAACGGAGTCTATTTGTGAAGTATCGTTGTGGTTTTGATGCGTAGGTAAGAACGGTTCTTGCTCAGCCCGTAGCAGCCACGTAAAACTTGCAACAACAAAGTAGAGGACGTCTAACTTGTTTTTGCAGGGCATGTTGTGATGTGATATGGTCAAGACGTGATGCTATATTTTATTGTATGAGATGATCATGTTTTGTAACGAGTTATCGACAAGCTGGCGAGGAGCCATATGGTTGTCGCTTTATTGTATGAAATGCAAACACCTGTAATTGCTTTACTTTATCACTAAGCGGTAGCGATAGTCGTAGAAGCAATAGATGGCGAACGACAACGATGCTACGATGGAGATCAAGGTGTCGCGCGGTGGCGATGGTGATCATGGCGGTGCTTGAGAGATGGAGATCACAAGCGCAAGATGATGATGGCCATATCATATCACTTATATTGATTGCATGTGATGTTTATCCTTTATGCATCTTATTTTGCTTTGATTGACGGTAGCATTTTAAGATGATCTCTCACTAAAATTATCAAGTAGTGTTCTCCACGAGTATGCACCGTTGCCAAAGTTCGTCGTGTCGAGACACCACGTGATGATCGGGTGTGATAAGCTCTCGTCCATCTACAACGGGTGCAAGCCAGTTTTGCACACGCAGAATACTCAGGTTATACTTGACGAGCCTAGCATATGCAGATATGGCCTCGGAACACGGAGACCGAAAGGTCGAACGTGAATCATATAGTAGATATGATCAACATAAGATGTTCACCATTGAAAACTACTCCATCTCACGTGATGATCGGTTTATGGTTTAGATGATATGGATCACTTGATCACTTAGATGACTAGAGAGATGTATGTCTAAGTGGGAGTTCTAAACTAATATGATTAATTGAACTAAAATTTATCATGAACTTAGTACATGATAGTATCTTGCTTGTCAATGTACATTTATAGATAGATGGCTCGTCTTTGTTGTTCCGTTGAATTTTAATGCGTTCCTTGAGAAAGCAAAGTTGAAAGATGATGGTAGCAATTACACGGACTGGGTCCGTAACACGAGGATTATCCTCATTGCGCACGGAAGAGTTACGTCTGGATGCACCGCTAGGTGCCGAACTCTTCTTGATCTGGCCAGCGGCGTTAAGAACGTCTGGCGAGCAAAGGCGATGACTACTCTATAGTTCGGTGTGCCATGCTTTACGGCTTAGAACCGGGTCTTCAACGACGTTTTGAAAGTCGTGGAGCATATGAGATGTTCCAAGAGTTGAAGTTAATATTTCAGCAGAATGCGGATTGAGAGATATGAAGTCTCCAATAAGTTCTATAGCTGCAAAATGGAGGAGAATGGGTCTGTCGGTGAGCACATACTCGTAATGTCAGGTATTACAATCACTTGACTCAACTGGAGTTGATCTTCCGGATGATTGTGTCATTGTGAGTAATTCTTCAATCAACGCCACCAAGCTACAAAGGCTTCGTGATGAACTATAATATGCAAGGGTTAGTAAAGACTATACCGAGCTCTTCGCAATCTTTGAAAGCTGCGGAGGTAGAAATCAAGAAGGAGCATCAAGTGTTGATGGTCAATAAGACCACTAGTTTCAAGAAGAAAGGCAAAGGGAAGAAGAAGGAACTTCAAGAAGAGCGACAAACAAGTTCTGCTCAAGTGAAGAAACCCAAGTCTGGACCTAAACACTGGCCGAGTGCTTCTCTGCAAGCGGTAGTCCTTTGAAGCGGAACTGCCCCAAGTATTTGGCGGATAAGAAGGATGGCAAAGTGAACAAAGGTATATGTGATATACATGTTATTGATGTGTACCTTACTAGAGCTCGCAGTAGCACTTGGGTATTTGATACTGATTACATTGCTAATATTTGCAACTCAAAGCAGGGGACTTCTGATTAGCGAACACCGGCAAAGGGCGAGGTGACGATGCGGCGTGGAAATGGTTCCAAAGTCGATGTGATCGCGGTCGGCACGCTACCTCTACATCTACCTTCGGGATTAGTTTTAGACCTAAATAATTGTTATTTGGTGCCAGCGTTAAGCATGAACATTATATCTGGATCTTGTTTGATGCGAGACGGTTATTCAGT
This sequence comes from Aegilops bicornis, assembly GCA_021605145.1. Taxonomy (NCBI): domain Eukaryota; kingdom Viridiplantae; phylum Streptophyta; class Magnoliopsida; order Poales; family Poaceae; genus Aegilops; species Aegilops bicornis. The sequence continues at coordinate 124,853,108 of CM038671.1, forward strand.
TAAATCGAGAGAATAAAGGTTGTTCTATTTATATGAATAATATCTTTTATGGTCATGCACCCTTGAAGAGTGGTCTATTTTAATGAATCTCGATAGTAGTGATACACATATTCATAATGTTGAAACCAAAAGATGCAGAGTTGATAATGATAGTGCAACTTATTTGTGGCATTGCCGTTTAGGTCATATCGGTATAAAGCGCATGAAGAAACTCCATCTTGATGGACTTTTGGAGTCACTTGATTATGAATCACTTGGCACTTGCGAACCGTGCCTCATGGGCAAGATGACTAAAACCCCGTTCTCCGGTACTATGGAGAGAGCAACAAATTTGTTGGAAATCATAAATACAGATGTATATGGTCCAATGAATGTTGAGGCTCGTGGCGGATATCGTTATTTTCTCACCTTCACAGATGATTTAAGCAGATATGGGTATATCTTCTTGATGAAACATAAGTCTGAAACATTTGAAAAGTTCAAAGAATTTCAGAGTGAAGTTGAAAATCATCGTAATAAGAAAATAAAGTTTCTACGATCTGATCGTGGAGGCGAATATTTGAGTTACGAGTTTGGTCTACATTTGAAACAATGCGGAATAGTTTCGCAACTCACGCCACCCGGAACACCACAGCGCAATGGTGTGTCCGAACGTCGTTTTTACTAGATATGGTGCGATCTATGATGTCTCTTACAGATTTACCGCTATCGCTTTTTGGGGTTATGCTCTTGAGACGGCCGCATTCACGCTGAATAGAACACCGTCAAAATCCGTTGAGACGACACCTTATGAACTGTGGTTTAGCAAGAAACCAGAGTTGTCGTTTCTCAAAGTTTGGGGATGCGATGCTTATGTGAAAAAGCTTCAACCTGATAAGCTCGAACCTAAATCGGAGAAATATGTCTTCATAGGATACCCAAAGGAGACAGTTGGGTACACCTTCTATCACAGATCCGAAGGCAAGACATTTGTTGCTAAAAATGGATCTTTTCTAGAGAAGGTGTTTCTCTCGAAAGAAGTGAGTGGGAGGAAAGTAGAACTTGATGAGGTAACTGTACCTTCTCCATTATTTGAAAGTAGTTTATCACAGAAAACAGTTTCTGCGACATCTGCACCAAATAATGAGGAAGTTGATGATGTTGATCATGAAACTTCAGATCAAGTTACTACAGAACCTCGTAGATCAACCAGAATAAAATCCGCACTGCAGTGGTACGGCAATCCTGTTCGGAAGTCATGCTACTAGATCATGATGAACCTACGAGCTATGAAGAAGCGATGGTGAGCCCAGATTCCATAAAATGGCTTGAGGCCATGAAATCCGAGATGGGATCCATGTATGAAAACAAAGTGTGGACTTTGGTTGACTTGCCCGAGGGTCGGCAAGCAATAGAAAACAAGTGGATCTTCAAGAAGAAGACCGACGCCGACGGTAATATTGCTTTGTCTACAAAGCTCGACTTGTCGCAAAGGGTTTTCGACAAGTTCAAGGGATTGACTACGATGAGACCTTCTCACCCGTGGCGATGCTTAAGTCTGTCCGAATCATGTTAGCAATTGCCGCATTTTATGATTATGAAATTTGGCAAATGGATGTAAAGACCGCATTCTGAATGGATTTACGGAAGAAGAGTTGTATATGATGCAACGAAGGTTTTATCGATCCAAAGGGAACTAACAAAGTGTGCAAGCTCCAGCGATCCATTTATGGACTGGTGCAAGCATCTCGGAGTTGGAATAAACGCTTTGATAGTGTGATCAAAGCATTTGGGTTTATCTGAGACTTATGGAGAAGCCTGTATTTACAAGAAAGTGAGTGGGAGCTCTGTAGCATTTACGATATTATATGTAGATGACATATTACTAATCGGAAATGATATAGAATTCTGGATAGCATAAAGGGATACTTGAACAAGAGTTTTTCAATGAAAGACCTTGGTGAAGCTGCTTACATATTGGGCATCAAGATCTATAGAGATAGATCAAGACGCTTAATTGGACTTTCACAAAGCACATACCTTGATAAAGTTTTGAAGAAGTTCAAAATGGATCGTGCAAAGAAAGGTTTTTACTGTATTACAAGGTGTGAAATTGAGTCGACTCAATGCCCGACCACGGAGAAGATAGAGAGAAAATGAAAGATGTTCCCTATGCTTCAGCCATAGGCTCTATCATGTATGCAATGCTATGTACCAGACACGGCGTATGCTTAGCGATAAGCTTGGCAGGAAAGGTACCAAAGTAATCCAGAGTGGATCCTTTGGACAGCGGTCAAGAACATCCCGAAATACGAAAAGGACTAAGGATATGTTTCTCGTATATGGAGGTGACAAAGAGCTAGTCGTAAATGGTTACGTCGATGCAAGCTTTGACATTGATCCGGACGATTCTAAATCGCAAACCGGATACGTGTTTTTGTTAAACGGTGGAGCTGTCAGTTGGTGCAGTTCTAAACAAAGCGTCGTAAGCGGGATCTACATGTGAAGCGAGTACATAGCTGCTTCGGAAGCAAAGAAATGAAGGAGTGCGGATGAAAGAGTTCATTTCCGATCTAGGTGTTATACCTAGTGCATCGGGACCAATGAAGATCTTCTGTGACAATCTTGGTGCAATTGCCTTGGCAAAGGAATCCAGATTTCACAAGAGGACCAAGCATATCAAGAGACGCTTCAATTCCATTCGGGACCAAGTCCAAGTGGGAGACATAGAGATTTGCAAAGTACATACGGATCTGAACATTGCAGACCCGTTGACTAACAAAACATGATCAGCACCAAGACTCCATGGGTGTTAGAATCATTACTGAGTAAACTAGATTATTGACTCTAGTGCAAGTGGGAGACTGAAGGAAATATGCCCTAGAGGCAATAATAAAGTTATTATTTATTTCCTTATATCATGATAAATGTTTATTATTCATGCTAGAATTGTATTAAGGAAACATAATACATGTGTGAATACATAGACAAGCAGAGTGTCACTAGTATGCCTCTACTTGACTAGCTCGTTAATCAAAGATGGTTATGTTTCCTAACCATAGACATGAGTTGTCATTTGATTAACGGGATCACATCATTAGGAGAATGATCGATTGACATGACCCATTCCGTTAGCCTAGCACTTGATCGTTTAGTATGTTGCTATTGCTTTCTTCATGACTTATACATGTTCCTATAACTATGAGATTATGCAACTCCCGTTTACGGAGGAACACTTTGGGTACTACCAAGCGTCACAACGAATCGGGTGATTATAAAGGAGTACTACAGGTGTCTCCAAAGGTACTTGTTGGGTTGGCGTATTTCGAGATTAGGTTTTGTCACTCCGATTGTCGGAGAGGTATCTCTGGCCTTCTCGGTAATACACATCACATAAGCCTTGCAAGCATCGCAACTAATGAGTTAGTTGTGAGATGATGTATTACTGAGCGAGTAAAGAGACTTGCCGTAACGAGATTGAACTAGGTATTGGATACCGACGATCGAATCTCGGGCAAGTAACATACCGATGACAAAGGGAACAACGTATGTTGTTATGCGGTCTCGACCGATAAAGATCTTCGTAGAATATGTAGGAACCAATATGGGCATCCGTGTCCCGCTATTGGTTATTGACCGAGATGTGTCTCGGTCATGTCTACATTGTTCTCGAACCGTAGGGTCCATGACGCTTAAAGGTTTCGATGACGGTTATATTATGAGTTTGTGTATTTTGATGTACGAAGGTTGTTCGAGTCCGGATATGATCACGGACATGACGAGGAGTCTCGAAATGGTCGAGACATAAAGATTAATATATTGGACGGATATATTTGGACATCGGAAAGGTTCCGGAGAAGTTTGGAGCTCCGGGAGGTTACCGGAACCCCCCGGGAGGTATATGGGCCTTATTGGGCCCGTATAGGAATAAGGGAGAAGGAACAAGGGAGGCGCGCCCAAGCCCAATCCGAATTGGGGGAGGGGCGGCCCCCTTTCCTTCTCCTTCCCCTCTTCCTATTCCTACTACTAGTACTTATTCCTAAATGCTAGTACTCCTTCCTTCCCTCCAAGTGAAATAAGGGAAGGAGAGGGAAACCTACTTGGAGTAGGTTTCCACCTCCCAAGGTGCGCCCCCCATGGTGGCCGACCACCTCCTCCCTCCCTCCTTTATATACGGGAGGGGGCACCTAGGACACACAAGTTGATCCTTGAGATCGTTCCTTAGCCGTGTGCGGTGCCCCCTCCACCATATTCCACCTCGGTCATATCGTGGCGGTGCTTAGGCGAAGCCTGCGACGGTGAAACATCAAGATCGTCCTGCCACGCGTCGTCTTGTGGAACTCCCCTCCCGGAGCTTTCTTGGATCGAAGCCCGTGGAGCGTCATCGAGTGAACGTGTGCCAAGAACTCGAGGCGCCGAGTAACGGCGCTTGTGATCGGCTGGATCGTGAGGAGCACGACGACTACTTCCTCTACGTCATCATCGACTCGGAGGTGCGAGATGCTTGGTATTTGGGATCGGCAGGATCGCGAGGAGAAAGTACGACTACTTCCTCTACGTTGTGATCGCTTAACTACGGTCTACGAGTGCAATGAGACAACACTCTCCCCTCTCGTTGCTATGCCATCACCATGGTCCTGTGTGTGCGTAGGAAAATTTTTGAAATTACTGCGTTCCCCAACATTAATAAACTCCGAACTTCTCTGTTATTTCAATTTGAACTTCACCTTTTTATATTTTGAGTAAAGAATTGTATTCAATTTTTATACGGAAAAAATCGAACATGGAAATAGAAGGTGAACCTCTCTCGCAAGAATTTTTTAACTTCCCCTGACAGAGCACTTAACTTCTAGCAACAAACTGTTTAAGCTTTTATTTTTCTATACTTTTTATTCTGACCTGAAATGCATTCCTTGCGGTACATGAACTTCTCATTGTTTTCACTATGAACATTTGTCACATTTTTGTGCATACATTGAATTACATGCAATTGAAGGTCGGACGTCATTTTTTGCTATTTTCAAACATGTAATTGGAGGTCGGATGTCCTGCAATATTAATTTTGCACCGTGCATGGAGGACCACGTGAACTTCTTGCAACAAACCTTTTAAGCTTTTGGTTTTCCATTCTTATATTCTTATCTAGAACACATTCCGTGTAGTAGTTGAACGTCCCGTTGTTTCCTCCTTGAACTTCTGTCACATATTTTTGTTCAACCTCTCTCACAAGAATTTTTGAACTTTTCTTGGGCTGAGCACTTGAACTTCTAGCAACAAAACTTTTAGCCTTTGCTTTTTCATTCTTTTTTTTCATACAAATGCACACCGTGTAGTACATGAACTTCCGATAGTTATCAATAAACTTCTCTTGGTTACGTGAGAATATCTGAGTTTTTTATGAATATTAATCTGAATTTCTTAATTCTTTTTTTATGAATTCTGAAGCGCTCTATTTTTAAAAGTTGAACTTCTTGTTTCCATTCTTTAATAACGAGGGAAATCTGAGTTTTCTATAATCATCGAACTTCTCCATCTTTCTAATTTGGACTTCCTAGTTTTATTTCTTAATCCTTTTTATGAAATTTTGAAGTGCTCTATTATTAAAAGTTGAACTTCTTGTTATTTAACTTTTGAACTATTTGTTTCTATTCTTTAATAAGGAGAAAAATCTAAGTTTTCTATAGTCATCGAACTTCTCCATCTTTATAATATGGACTTTCTGGTTTTATTTCTTAAACATCTTTTATGAAATTTTGATGGGCTCTATTTTTAAAAGTTGAATTTCTTATTATTTTATTTTTAAATGTCTTGTTTCCATTCTTTAATAACGAGGAAAAATCCGAGTTTTCTATATTCATCGAACTTACCGTTGTTTTCACTTTGAACTTCTACCACGTATGTTTGTTCGTAATTCCTCACCCGTTCATTGGAGTTGCACAAATGATATACCGTGCCGATTACGTCTCTCACAAGAAGTTTCTCACTTTCCCGTGCCGAGCACCTAAACTTCTTGCAACTAAATTTTTATACTATAACTTTTTATCATATTTTCTCATATGAAAACACACACTATGCAGTATGTGAACTTCTCGTAATTATGAACTTTAACTTATCTCTATTTCGCTTTAGTAACGAATAAAATCTAAGTTTTTTATAAACCTCGAACTGCTCCAACTATTTTATTTGAACTTCTTCGTTTTTTGAATAAAAATATCAAACTTCCTCATTATTTTGAATAAAAATTATTAGTTTTATTCTTTAGAAAATTGAACTTCATAAATTTATTTTTCCTAAAATTAAATAGAATTTTTAGGCCTTTCCATATACATCGTACTACTTCCGACTTCTTTACTTTGAACTTGTTTATTTTATTTCTTCGGTAACAAGGAGAATCTCTGTTTTAATTGGAAATATCGAACTCCTCTATTTTTGTAATTTGGGCTTCTTGGTTTATTTCTTTTAGTAACAAAAAATCCTAGTTTTTAAATAAATATTGTATCGGCTCATTATTCAAATTTGAAATTCTAGAGTTTTTTTATTTAGTAAAGGTAAAACCCCCTTCTTGACAAACTTTTTGAAATGCTCTAGTTTTTTAGTTTGACCTTGTTGGTTTTGTAATAAATATTGAACTTCTATGTTTTTTAAATTTGAAATTCTAGTTTTTATTTGAAAAGGGAAATCCCCTTTTCTATAATAAATGAACTGCTCTGTTTCTTTAATTTGACCTTCTTTCTTTTGTAATAAACATTTGAACTTCTCTATTATTTAAATTTGAACCATTGTGTTTTTTTTAGAAACGGGAAAAATCTTTTTTAATAAATTTTGAAGTTCTCTTTTTTGAATTTGAAATTCTTGATTTCTTATTTAGTAATGGGGGAGAATCCTTGTTTAAGTAAACATCGAACCACTCCGTTATTTGAATTTGAACTTCGAAGGTTGTTTTAGAAACAGTGGAAATCCCTTTTTGCAAACTTTTTGAACCACTCAATTTTTTTAATATGACCTTCTTGGGTTTGTAGTAAACTTTGTACTTCTGTGTTATTAAATTAGAACCTCTAGGGTTTTTTAGAAACGGGAAAATCCATATTTTTACAAATTTTGACCTTCTTTATTTTTTTAATTTGAACTTCTTGTTTTATTCCGTAGTAACGGGGATTCCTGGTTTTCTAATAAACATCGAACCGCTATGCTATTTCAATTTGAACTTCTAATTTTTTGAAACTAGGAAAATCATTTATTATGATTTTTTTTCTTTTTTTGTTTTAATTTGAACTTCTTGTGTTTTTTTAAGAAATGGGAAAATATATTTTTGTTACAATAATCAAACATCTCTATTAAGTTTTTTTGAGAAAATCCATTGGGGGCGGGGATGGGGATGGATTTTGTGCACCCGTAAATTTTTTCTTCGAACTATCCAATTAATCATTTTTGAACTTCGAGAGTTAACAGTTTTTGGGTAAAGCTTGTTTTCTTCTTAGTATATAAATATCGATTTGCTCTATTTTAAAATTTGAACTTCTAGTTTTTTTTAGAAACGGGTAAAATCTTGAAAAACGACATAATTTTAAGATTCACAAAGAGGCGGTCATGCGCCCATGCAACCTACAGACTAGTCTTTGTTTTGTTTTTACATTTATCATTGAATTGCCAACCCGTGAATCAAATTATTATTTTCGTTTAGTAGCATTTTGCGGTGCCCACCTTTTGTGTACTCTTTTGTGTACATTTTCCGAATTTAACATTTTGAACCTACCAAAAATGGGCTCGCGAACTTCTTTTTTATGAATGTTTTTTTCTTAATGCATTTGTTAATCGGTAAGATGCATTCTTCCCAACATCCAATGATTGAACTCTCTAAACAATTATCTTTGAACATCGAGATTACTTTACTTCTTTAGGTGTATGTAAACTCGGGTTTACACTAACTTCCTTCCATCAAATCACATGAAGTACATGCATGAACAGAAAAGGGGAAGGAGTTACAAGGTCCATAAGACACTTTTTTGGGCATCTTTGTGGAGCCTCCGCATAATATACTTAACAAGTTTCAAATCGAAGCTACGAAATGAAATAAACGAATATGAGCCAGAGGCTGCAGTAACACGGTGCACATCAGTTTCAGTAGAACTAGGGCGATAGCATTGGGTTCATGCAGGTTTCTCAAGAAAGCAGAGAGGTGCTTTGAGGAGGTGGATGGCGACTAGCAGCTTGAGTTTTTGGTACTCAGTTTTCTTGTGATAACACGAACAGAAGGTGTCATGGCTGGGGACACAGTAGTTGAACGTGCCCATTTGAGTCTTCTTTTCGGACACAATATCATGGCCGGGCGTACAACCCAGATAGACTGTCCACCAAGTGTGCGCTGGCTCGGCTGGCTCCCCAACCCAAACAAACGAGTCTTCGCGCACACACGCTGCCACTCCGGCTCAGCACTACTGTGGCATCTCTGCCCTGCTATTTCACCAATCCTTCCTTGACATATACTCTCCTCCTAGTGGTGTGTGTTTTACTTCAACATTTTGCTGGGATCACAAGATGGCAAGATATGGTGGTGTAGTACAGGCTAGCCACCGGATGTTCGACCATCAAGGACTACTGAGTCAGTCACTGAAAAACATGGGGCGTGGTTCGTGTTGTACCTCCGGGGCGGATGAGTCCAGGTAGTAGTACATCCTGCCTCGAGGACTGCTGGTTTAGGACTGAAAAGTGCCAAACGCAGCACACAGCTTGTTAGCAGAATTTGAGCTTTTGCAGGAATCACTCCCATGCTATTTTGTGTAGTATACTGTCATACTGTGTGATGCGAGCATATACCAGAGAAGAAGACTCGAGGCAGGCATGTTTCCAAATATACTTCACCCGGATTGTAGCAGCAAACACTGAATTTTGGACAATTATAGCAGCTTCAGGCCATATGTATTCACATGCACTGCACTGCTCATTTCCACAAGATTACAAGGCCGTATTTATGAGCGCGGTCGAAGAAGAGCGGAGGGAATCAATCCAAACAGCAACCGAAAGAAGATCAGAATTGGCAAAAGATTTACTAGCACAGGAAGGTCGAAAATAAGCTGTAATTAATCGAATGATCGAGTCGCAACCTCAAAAGAGAACCAACTCCCCTCTTCCTTTCAACAAGGGAGCAAAAATTAATCGAGTCTTCTGTACTCAGCTTGAGTCTTCACAATAAGTCTCCCTTTACAGGATGGTGGGCAGTAGGATCCCGGGTGTTGTGTTCACGAACGGTCGGCAGCTCCGTCGTTGAACGGCCCGGGGCTGCATACCTGAACGGCTCAGGGCTGCTTTGGGAGGACTCGGGGCGCTGCTGCAGATCAGATCAGGGTGAGGGTGCTCTCCACTACCCTGAATAAAATGCCCTGCAGGACAAAACACACACGCAAGAACCTTTGGATGTAAGTGTGTGACGGATTTAGGAGCTACAGGATCAGTAGAAATTGAACTGCAGAGTGCATAGGAGTCGAGCTTCACTGAGTTAATTGCACAGAAGTACCACAATTGGGGCATTACATGCAGATTGGTACCATTTTTCGTAATTTTTACATGTCAGTATCAAGTTTGGGGCTAGCGGTTACAAAAAGGTCTAAATCGCGTATAAACACGTATTGACAGTGCATCTGACCAACGGGCCCCGCCTGTCGAGTGCCTATGTGGCAGTTTTTTTTTCAGAAAACCCCCTAGTTTTATATGTAATCACATAAATGCCCATTATTTGGCGGAAAAAAGGCCACTGAGAGGATTTTTTTTCGTTCGCAAGTTTTCTACGGACTAGTTTTGAAAATTTCCTGCGGATTGAACAAATAAATAACAGAAACGAAAAATGATGGGCCAGTTGGACTCGAACCCGCGACATGTTATCGATGCGCTGCGCGCGCTAACCAAAACGCTACAGCGTCGCTATTGTTGAGATACAGGCGAAAATCTTATTATACTAGATTACATACGCTGGGCCGGCGGCTGGGCCAAGCGAGGTTCTGTCGCGAAACGGGCGGCACAAGTGTCCCTCAACCAGTTTTCTTTCTGCTTTTTTTTGTTTTAACGGGTTTTCCGGTTTTACCTGTTTCTTTCTTTTTTCTTTCCCTTGTTTTGTTTCTATTTCTGTTTCTGTTTCTGTTTATTTTATTTTACCCTTTTTCGTTTTTAGCTTTGTACTTTGTTTTAGAGAATTTTTTTTGAAATCCCAAATTTTGATCATGATTTCAAAACTGTTCATGGTTTTCAAATTTTGTTCACATTTTAAAAAATGTGGTCACAATTCAAAAAAAAAAATCAGTATAGATCACAAAAATGTTCAATGACTATAAAAATACAGTTCAGTGTATATCACCAAAATGTTCAAGGTGTAATTAAAAATTGTTCAACATACATAAAGAATGTTCAATGTATATGTAAAAATGGTTCATCGTATATCACAAAAAATGTTCAATGTGTATTTAGCTATTGTTCAGCATAGTTCACAAAATGTTTATTGTGTAATTAAAATTTGTTTATCGTACATTAAAAAAATGTTCAAATTATATTAAAAATGTACAACGGTCTAAATTTCGACTTTTTTTCTCTAGCGTTGCCTTTAGTTCTTAAATATTCGCGCGGCCAAAATTAACATTTACACTCAATAGCTCGACTGGCAAAGAACTGTTCCATTCGATCGTCTGGTCTCGAGTTCGAATCCTAGATCGATCGTATTTTTTTGGAATTTTAGTACCGATTCTGTAAGACGCAACGAGTGGGCTGGCCCATTAAGAAAGTGCCTTGCGCGAAAGCTCATCTCTTCAACGATATGGTAAGCCGAACTACCAGCCCAATGTTTCGTACCATGTATAAAACACATGTCGCCTGCTTACTGTCGCGTGTGTCGCCCTGCCTTCGTGGCTAGCGCGCGCAGCTGCCGAACCGCAGGTTTCGGGTTCGAATCATTCCGGCGCATCATTTTTCGTTTCTGTTATTTATTTGTTCAATCCGCCGGAAATTTTCAAACTAGTCCGTAAAAAACTTGCGAACAAAAAAAATCCTCTCAGTGGCTTTTTTTTCCGCTAAATAATGGGAATTTTTGTTTTTAATTATAAATTTGGGGGTTTTTCTGAAAAAAAAAACGGCCACATAGGCACCCGACAAAGCGCCCCGTTGGTCGGATGCATTGTCAATACGTGTTTATACGCTGACTTAGACCTTTTTGTAACCGCTAGCCCCAAACTTGGTATTGACATGTAAAAATTACGAAAAGTGGTACCAATCTACATGTAATGCCTCAATTGTGGTACTTCTGTACAATTAACTCACCTTCACTCCACCGCTCAGGAGGTGCCGTGCGTGACGAAGGATGCCGGCGACACGCGACCATGGCGCGCGTCACCGCAGCAGTTGTGTCCCCTCCATCTGAAGTTCGACGCCTCCTCGATCTGCAGGATAGCACCCCATCCGCACACGGGCTGGTGGTCGCCGGAGAGTGGAGGGTGGTGAAGGATCGTCGCCGGATCGGGCTTCCCCGAGGGCTTCCCCGAGGTGCCCCGAGGTGCGAACAAAAAAAATCCTCTCAGTGGCCTTTTTTTCCGCGAAATAATGGGCATTTATGTGATTACATATAAAATTAGGGGGTTTTAAAAAAAAAAGCGTACATAGGCACCTGACAGGCGGGCCCAGTCAGTCAGATACACTGTCAATACGTGATTTAGATCTTTTTGTAACGGCTAGCCCCAAACATGGTATTGACATGTAAAAATTATGAAAAATGGTACCAATATGCATGTAATGCCTCAATTGTGGTACTTCTGTACAATTAACTCACCTTCACTCCACCGCTCAGGAGGTGCCGTGCGTGACGAAGGATGCCGGCGACACGCGACCATGGCGCGCGGCCAGCTGCAGGTTGTGTCCCCCTCCATCTGAAGTTCGACGCCTCCTCGATCTGCAGGATAGCACCCCATCCGCACACGGCCGGTGGTCACGGGAGAGTGGAGGGTGGTGAAGGATCGTCGCCGGATCGGGCTTCCCAGGAGTGCTCGGTGAGGTGGTGTGGCACGTCATCTGGTGGGGTGGGGCTACGGTGGCGTCGCTTGAGGTGGGGTGGCGTCGGCGGCCACAGTAGGGGCATGGTCAATTTGCGTGGCGGCGTCACCGGGGTCTGGGCGGTATGGGTGCTCCCACTGGCGTCCGACGGGGAGGAAGGAGGAGATCGGTAAAAGGGAAGGCGGGCATGGCGGCCGACAAGGCGGGAGTGGGAGGCGGGCGGCGACGCCTTGGTGGAGGCGGGTCAGGTGGGCGTCACTGGATGGGGAGATCGGGAGGTTGGGGATCGGGCGAGGTGGTGGACGAGGGGGAGTGGAGTGGGCTTGTTTTTTCTTCGTGGGTTTCGGGAGCTCGGGAACGTGTCTTCGGGCCTATATAGGACCGATCGTGATCCGAATAACTATTCTAATCCTAGGATCAAAATAGTCATATATATATATATATATATATATTCGATCCTCTGGTCTCGAGTTCGAATCCTAGATCGATTGTATTTTTTTGGAATTTTAGTACCGATTCTGTAAGACGCAACGAGTGGGCTGGCCCATTAAGAAAGTGCCTTGCGCGAAAGCTCATCTCTTCAACGATATGGTAAGCCGAACTACCAGCCCAATGTTTCGTGCCATGTATAAAATATATGTCGCCTGCTTACTGTCGCGTGTGTCGCCCTGCCTTCGTGGCTAGCGCGCGCAGCTGCAGAACCGCAGGTTTCGGGTTCGAATCATCCCGGCGCATCATTTTTCGTTTCTGTTATTTATTTGTTCAATCCGCCGGAAATTTTCAAACTAGTCCGTAAAAAACTTGCGAACAAAAAAAAATCCTCTCAGTGGCCTTTTTTTCCGCGAAATAATGGGCATTTATGTGATTACATATAAAATTAGGGGGTTTTCTGCAAAAAAAAACGGCCACATAGGCACCCGACAGGCGGGCCCCGTTGGTCAGATGCATTGTCAATACGTGTTTATACGCGACTTAGACCTTTTTGTAACCGCTAGCCCCAAACTTGGTATTGACATGTAAAAATTACGAAAAGTGGTACCAATCTACATGTAATGCCTCAATTGTGGTACTTCTGTACAATTAACTCACCTTCACTCCACCGCTCAGGAGGTGCCGTGCGCGATTTAAGGATGCCGGGCGACACGCGACCATGGCGCGCGTCACCGCAGGTTGTGTCCCCTCCATCGAAGTTCGACGCCTCCTCGATCTGCAGGATAGCACCCCATCCGCACACGGCCGGTGGTCGCCGGAGAGTGGAGGGTGGTGAAGGATCGTCACGGATCGGGCTTCCCGAGGTGCTCCGGTGGGTGGTGTGGCACGTCATCGGCTGGGGTCGAGACTACGGTGGCGTCGCTTCTTGAGGTGGGTGGCGTCGGCCTTGGTAGAACATGGTCATGGCGTGGCGTGGCGGTGGCGTCACCGGTGGGTCTGGTAGTATGGGTGCTCCCACAGCGTCGACGGGAGGAAGGAGGAGATCGGTAAAAGGGAAGGGCGGGCATGGCGGCGCTTGGCTTGCAAGGCGGGAGTGGGAGGGGCGGGGCGGCGCCAGGTGGAGGCGGGTCAGGGGAGGTGGGCGTCGGGGAGGGAGATCGGGAGGTTGGGGATCGAGGCGAGGTGGTGGGCCGAGGGAGTGGAGTGGGCTTGTTTTTCTTCGTGGGTTTCGGGAGCTCGGGAACGTGTCTTGGGCCTATATAGGACCGATCGTGATCCGAATAACTATTCTAATCCTAGGATCAGAATAGTCATATATATATATATATATATATATATATATATATATATATATATATATATATATATATATATATGACGCCCATATGAGACACCTAGGTGCCTGGGCACCTTGTCTAGAAACCGTTGGATCACACTAAGATGTGTGCATCTGTAATTAGTATTAGTACTAATTCATAAATGCATTAGGTTTTTATTAGGAAAGAATTATTGCTAATTATTGCTTGATATGGACACTTAATACCCACCCAAATTAAGCCCATGCATGTCTCCTACGTCATGTAGCTGGGTATTTTTTTTGTGTATAATGGAGGTCGTATTTTTTTATGTGCGCTCTTTTATTTTTCACTAAGTATCTAATAACTTGAATAAATTACTAGGTATATACATACATAACTCAAAATATCTTAATATGTTTTTGTACTCGAAATATGTTAGGTATGTATTAGATACCCATACGTCACGTAGTCAAGCATATACATAGCCATATTTTACTTTAGGAACACACGTCGACTGGTTATGTACAATATTTTCCAAGCTTTTTTCGCACAGTCGGGTATACAGGTGTGCAGACATCTTGGGTATTTTTACTTTCATGAACTTGAAGTATATTATTTGATGTATAACATTTTCCTACATCTTTTCACATAACCGGGTATATACATCGACCGGGTATGTACAATATTTTCCTACCCTTTTTCAAGACTTATATACGTCGACCGGGTGTTACAATATTTTCGTCGCTAGGTAATGTATAACCATATTGGATAGTTAGGAAACAAAAATAAAATGTAGTTTGTCAACAAAAAAATTATTGTGTATATACATACCCGCGTACATACATACTTTCGTTAGTAAGTATGATACCCATTTTAGATAATTAGGAAACAAAAAATGTAATAGTTCAAAAAATAAATTACTGAATATATACGTACATGCATACGTATATAATTTCGTTGTAGGTATTAGATACCCGTATTAAATAGTTAGAAAATAAAAATACATGTATTATATACTTGCAGCAATTCGAACAAAATCAACATTAATACATTTTATTGTATGGCAAGTGTTGCATGCCTAATAGTTAGACCCAAAAATAAGACGTAACCATGGAAAGTATTGCATGAAGAATAATTAGAAAACAAATTAAATATATCACAGTTTCCAAAACTATAAAGGTGCCCAGGCACCTAGGTGCCCCATCTATTTTACCTATATATATATATATATATATATATATATATATATATATATATATATATATATATATATATATATATATGGGAAGAGTTTCTGAGTGTTTACCACAAAGCGCTCTTTCATCAGATTGACTAAGCCGGCTTCAAAGTCACGGCTGGTATGAAGGTGGGTTAGATAACCCGTGTGAATCTCATGAGCATTAAATCGGGCATAACTTTCCAAATCCAGCTTCCACTTGCCCTTGTCAGCAGCTGCAAATTCTTCCTTAGTGCTATGTTTCTATAAGACAGTGGGGTTGCCCGGTTTTATATAGCCAACCCCAGTGACAATAACATCTTGAGCCTCTTCTTCAACAAGCTTGATGTGACTTGGCAGCTTAGTGCTGGGCGGGTTAACATCCATGGAATCCATTGTGACATTGTGTTCTTCTGGCGGTGGATCATCATCAGCAGCTTCAAGAGTCTGATGAGAAGCTTCTAACATCATTTGCTTCTTCGGCTCAATGGTGTTGGTGTCTTCGCCCGGCTTACTTGTCTTCACCTTCTTGCTTGGCTTGGCTTTGCCACTGGAAATAAGACATATAAAGATATTAGCATGGTAATTTATAAAGATCTTAAAGGCAAAGAAGTCTAACATTCTCACCCAGGAGCGACTTTGAAGAGGGGGATCTGAGTCCCAGTCGAGTCACCAGATGAGGAGTGAGAAGTTCCCTGGTAGTTTGAATCAGAAGGGTTAAGGGGTTGTAAAATAAGACCCGCCTTTGGAAAATCTAAGTCGGAAATCTGTGAAACCTCTGGTCGGCGCATGCGAGGAACCGGCGTGTTGGGTAAGCCGGATGAGAGATTCCCACCACCGTTGTTTCGGGTTGTGTGGCGAACTTCGTGCTGCTGCTTCTTCAAAATAAAGTTGGGATACAAGTGAGCTAAAGGGTGAGAAAACCTTACTTTTTGGCTCGCTTGACAAAATTTCTGTCTTGGCACAGGGGTTCTGAGTCGGAGGAAAGGATAGTTACCTCTTCACCATCTGCATGGCTGGCCTCCGCGTCGTCTTGATAGTAATCAATGTCAATAAGATGAACAAAGAAAGAGCCAAGGGAGTCAAGTTCTACCTCCGACTCATCATCTAGAGAAAATAGATCTGTTGCATCTGCCTTCTTTTCGGCAGGCTTGTTGGAAACCATGGTCTTGGTTCTGACCTTCTTGGTCGGCTTATCTTGGAGTTTCTTGTTCCAAAAGGGGGAATCAGCCTACAGAAATCAAGTGATTGTGATAAGACAATTTATGCAAATAAGGAAGGGGTTAGAAGTTACTCAAAATACTTATAGCTGGAGGTTTGTTAAGGGTGCATAAGGGATTCAACCCTGTTTTACTGCAAGTTTCTAAGCTCTCATTAAGCAATGTTTTGGTCATCCTGTTGATCTCATCCTCGTTCAGTCGCACTTGGCAGTGACGTTGTGGATCCTTGACATCACAAGTATATTCACCATTAAACCGGACTGGCGGCTCAAGGGCAAAATTCTCCAAGCGACCCAGCACCAGACTAAATCAACTCCTGTCAACCCGTTGGACATTAAGGCTCTGATCTTTGAATAGATGGGCATATATTTGGCTCGTTCTTCTGTGATGATCCGTTCTGGGAGAGGATGTCTATTGCTAAGCCGGCTTTCACGGTAACCCGACAGAGGATTTTCACCTTGTAGAGAGGTGTCTTGGCAGTAAAACCAAGTCTGGTTCCAGTCCTTAGGATGACTTGGAGGTGCGGCGGTAGGAAAGGTGGCTTCTTTCCGCCTCCGAATTGAAATGCCACCAAGTTCTAGGCTAGGCCCGTCGGTAAATTTAGTCCGGCGGTTCAAGTAATAGAATTCCCTGAACAAATCTATAATGGGCTCTTGTTGAAGGTACACTTCGCAAAAGACTTGAAAGTTGTAGATGTTTGAAACAGAGTTTGGCCCAATATCTTGAGGATGAAGTTGGAAGAAATGCAGCACACCACGAAAGAATTTTGAGCCGGGTGGAGTGAACACCCGGAGCATGTGATCAGTAAGAACTACGACTTCACCCTCTTTTTGATCAGGGGTGGTTTCTGTTCCTGGGACTCTCCAATGGATAACGTTTTTTGCAGCTAAAACGCCCACTTGAGCATGCTCATTCAGTGTTTGCTCAGTGATTCGGGAAGCGAACCAGTTGCACGAAGTGACGGTTTTGGTCATTTTGCCTAGGAAAGGAAATATATCCGGGTTAAGTTTATAAGGTTGAGCCGCCCAATGATCAGAAAGCAAGTGTGTTATGCAAGGCCAAGTCATATGCAAAGAATACGTGTTAAACAGGTGGGCATGATTAAGCCGGAGGACAATGCCGGGTTATGCAAAAGTTCTGAATATATACTGGCAGTTTAAAGTGGCCCTAATGGTGTTTGGCAGGTTTCGACATATCATTAAAGCCGCCCGCACGGCTGCAGCTCATAACTATTCGTAGGCCGATAAATGAAATTCTGATAAGTGTTGGACAAACAAGTTTCACAAATTAGATCTGTGAATTTGGATCTATGGCAGCTTCAAAAACAAGAATAATTACTAAACCTAGTTACCACGGCGGAAGAACACGCGAGCTGGGTATTGTGTCCCAGGAGGGCAGAACACATCTGCGCTTAGGAAACAAAAGAGTAAAATTACTGTCGCATCAAGTTTATATTGTGATTGGATCAAACTAAGCATGGAAAAGAGGACAATGGGGAGTTTTTGACGAAAACCAAAGAACTCCGATGAACTGTGCAAACCCTAGTACAGATCTGACATGAAGCAAAATGGGTACCTGTTGGTGCTGATGAATAGCAGAAGAGCACCGCATTTCTCTGGTCCGTTCAGGTCGATGCAGCGGTCGGAGTTGATGACGCTGGAGGAAGACGGCGGCAGCGGAGCTCGAGTTTGCAGAGGCGTAGCAAGGAGGAAGATGAAGACGAGGGGGCAAGGGTAAAAGGTGAAAGGAAGGACCCCTATCCCTATTTATAAGGAAAAGATAAGATGCCAGGCGCGAGAATTGAGGGGGCAAAATGATTATGCTAGCAAGATGGACGCCTCGGTTTTCAGGAAGATTTATTAAGATAAAGATTTGTTGAGGTATCATGAGCCTTGTGCGATGTTAATGCGTTTGATGTCATGGCGGCTTACAATGGTTCTGCTATATGTCGTCACGGCGGGTCGTAATGATTCGGATTATTCAAACTCCTGGCGGCTTATGAAGAAAAGTGTGAGAAGTCAGCACTGCTGTATTTTTTTGTACCAAGTTAAGGTAAAGATTGATGTGACCAAGTTCAAATCAATCTGGAGCCTAATGTTGGGGATATTACTACTAGGTATGTGATAACCCACAAGTATAGGGGGTCACAACAGTTTTCGACGGTAGAGTATTCAACCCAAATTTATTGATTCGACACAAGGGGAGCAAAAGAATATTCTCAACTATTAGCAGTTGAGTTGTCAATTCAACCACACATGGATAACTTAGTATCTGCAGCAAAGTATTTAGTAGCAAAGTAGTATGGAAGTAACGGTAACAGTAGCAAAAGTAACAGTGACCGTTTTGTAGTAATTGTAACAGTGGCAATGGTAAAGTAATTAAGCAAAGAGCAATATGTGAAAAGCTCGTAGGCATTGGATTAGTGATGGATAATTATGTCGGATGCGATTCCTCATGTAATAGTTATAACATAGGGTGACACCGAACTAGCTCCAGTTCATCAATGTAATGTAGGCATGTATTCCGAATATAGTCATACCTACTTATGGAAAAGAACTTGCATGCCATCTTTTGTCCCACCCACCTGTGGCAGCGGGGTCCTATTCGAAACTAAGGGATATTAAGGCCTCCTTTTAATAGAGTACCGGACCAAAGCATTAACACTTAGTGAATACATGAACTCCACAAACTACGGTCATCACCAGTAAGTATCCCGATTATTGTCACTTCGGGGTTAATGGATCATAACACATAATAGGTGACTATAGACTTGCAAGATAGGATCAAGAACTCATATATATTCATGAAAACATAATAGGTTCAGAACTCAAATCATGGCACTCGGGCCCTAGTGACAAGCATTAAGCATAGCAAAGTCATAGCAACATCAATCTCAGAATATAGTGGATACTAGGGATCAAACCCTAACAAAACTAACTCGATTACATGGTAAATCTCATCCAACCCATCACTGTCTAGCAAGCCTACGGTGGAATTACTCACGCACGGCGGTGAACATCATTAAATTGGTGATGGAGGATGGTTGATGATGACGACAGCGACGAATCCCCCTCTCCGGAGCCCTGAACGGACTCCAGATCAGCCCTCCCAAGAGAGTTTAGGGCTTGGCGGTGGCTCCATATTGTAAAACGCAATGAATATTTCTCTCTGATTTTTTTCTCCGTGAACGTGAATATTTGGAGTTGGAGTTGAGGTCGGTGGAGGTCCAGGGGCCCACGAGGCAGGGGGCGCGCCCTGGGGGGGGGCACCCTCGTGGACAGGGTGTGGGCCCCCTGGTGCTGATTCGTTTGCCAGTATTTTTTATTAATTCCAAAAAGTTGATCCGTGGATTTTCAGGTCATTCCTAGAACTTTTATTTCTGCACAAAAATAACACCATGGCGGTTCTACTGAAAATAGCGTCAGTCCGGGTTAGTTCCATTCAAATCATGCACGTTAGAGTCCAAAATAAAGGCAAAAGTGTTTGGAAAAGTAGATACGACGGAGACGTATCAACTCCCCCAAGCTTAAACATTTGCTTGTCCTCAAGCAATTCAGTTGACAAACTGAAAGTGATAAAGAAAAACTTTTACAAACTTTGTTTGCTCTTGTTGTTGCAAATATGTATAGCCAACATTCAAGTTTTCAAAGAAAGATTATGAACAAACCACATTCACAATAACACTTAGGTATCATGTTTACCATAACAATGGCATAATCAACTAGCGAGCAATAATAATAAATCTTGGATGACAACACTTTATCAAAACAATCATAATATGATATAACAAGATGGTATCTCGCTAGCCCTTTCTGAGACCGTAAAACATAAATGCAGAGCACCTTTGAAGATCAAGGACTGACTAAACATTGTAATTCATGGTAAAAGAGATCCAGTCATAGTCATACCCAATATAAATTAATAGTAATGCATGCAAATGACAACAGTTCTCTCCAGCGGGTGCTTTTTAATAAGAGGGTGATGACTCAACATAAAAGTAAATAGATAGGCCCTTTGTAGAGGGAAGCACGGATTTGTAGAGGTGCCAGAGCTTGATTTTGAAATAGAGATAAATAACATTTTGAGTGGTATACTTTCACTGTCAACATAACAACCAAGAGATCTTGGTATCTTCCATGCTACACACATTATAGGCGGTTCCCAAACAGAATGGTAAAGTTTATACTCCCCCATAACCAACAAGCATCAATCCATGGCTTGCCCGAAACAACGGGTGCCTCCAACTAACAACAATCCTGGGGGAGTTTTGTTTGCAATTATTTTGATTTGATTTGAGCATGGGACTGGGCATCCTGGTGACCAACCATTTTCTCGTGAATCAGGAGCGGAGTCCACTCCTCTTGAGAATAACCCGCCTAACATGGAAGATACAGACATCCCTAGTTGATACATGAGCTGTTCGAGCATACAAAACATAATTTCATTTGAAGGTTTGGAGTTTGGCACATACAAATTTACTTGGAACGGCAGGTAAATACCGCATATAGGAAGGTATGGTGGACTCATATGGAATAACTTTGGGGTTTAAGGATTTTGGATGCACAAGCAGTATTCCTCCTTAGTACAGGTGAAGGCTAGCAAGAGACTAGGAAGCGACCAACTAGAGAGCGACAACAGTCATGAACATGCATTAAAATTAATCAACACTGAGGGCAAGCATGAGTAGGATATAATCAACCATGAACATAAATATCGTGAAGGCTATGTTGATTTTGTTTCAACTACATGCGTGAACATGTGCCAAGTCAAGTCACTCGAATCATTCAAAGGAGGATACCACCCTATCATACCACATCACAACCATTTTAATAGCATGTTGGCACGCAAGGTAAACCATTATAAACTCCCAGCTAATTAAGCACGACATAAGCAACTATAATCTCTAATTGTCATTGCAAACATGTTTATTCATAATAGGCTGAATCAGGAACCATGAACTAATCATATTTACAAAAACAAGATAGGTCGAGTTCATACCAGCTTCTCTCATCTCAATCAGTCCATCATATATCGTCATTATTGCCTTTCACTTGCACGACCGAACGGTGTGTATAATAATAATAGTGCACGTGCGTTGGACTAAGCTGGAATCTGCAAGCATTCAATTCAAGGGAGAAGACAAGGTAATATGGGCTCTTGGTCAAATCAACAATAATGCATATAAGAGCCACTCAACATTTTCATCATGGTCTTCTCCTCTCGACCCCCGAAGAAAAGAAATAAAACTATTTACATGGGAAAGCTCCCAACAAGCAAAAGAAGAACGAGAAATATTTTTGGGTTTTCTTTTAATTACTACCACAAGCATGGAAAATAAACTAGCTAGAAGCTACAACTAATTTTTTTGTTTTTTTCTTACGGTTATTCAAACACACAAGAAGAAATCGAGGAAAGGAAATAAACTAGCATGGATAGTACAATGAAAAAGTATGAGCACCGACAACTAGAATGAGTGTGTGAACATGAATGTAATGTCGGTGAGAAATACGTACTCCCCCAAGCTTAGGATTTTGGCCTAAGTTGGTCTATGCCCATGGATGGCCTGGCGGATATCCGAAGTTATAACTGGGGTCGTATTGACATGCAACAGCCATTGCCTCATGAGCTGCAGCTTGGAGGCGAGCTGCCTCCGTCCTCCTCTCATACTCGTTCGCCTCCTCCCTGGTTATAATATATCTTCTTTTTGCCTGATAGTCAAAGAAAGCAGAAGCAGGGAGAGTAATATGGACAGCGTGACGTCTGTCAAAGATTAGTCGATACTGGAGGAATTGTTCACTCCTCTCAAGAAATTGATGGCTAACCATGGCATTATAATCTAAATAAGTAGGAGGCAACTCCATATCCCCTTGGTGTATGGGTATCTCAAGAAAATTAGCTACACGGGTTGCATAAATCCCACCAAACAAATCTCTAGTTAAACCATTATTATGCAACCTACGTGCAACGATGGCCCCCAAGTTATATTGTTTATCTCCTAACACCACACTCCTGAGAACGCTAAGATTAGGAACACACATGTGACATGCCTCATCCTTACCATTTATGCATCTACCTATAAAGAGAGCAAAATAATGTACAACAGGAAAGTGAATGCTCCCTATGGTAGCTTGTGCTATTTCTCTGGATTCCCCCACAATGATACTAGCAAGAAAATCTTTAAATTCAGATTTGCGAGGTTCACTAGCACTACCCCATTGCGGGAGTTTACAAGCAGTAGTAAAATATTCTAAGTCCATGGTATAAGATTTATCATAAAGATCAAATAGGACAGTGTGAGAATTGCGTGAAGATGTAAATTTGAACCTTCTCACAAAGGAATCAGTTAAATGGTAGTATTGAGGGCACTTATCTTGCATGAAGTCCTCAAGATCAGCATTACACACATATGCTTCAAATTCATCCTTGATGCCTTCTTTGACCATAAACTCCTCTGACGGCCATTCACAAGGCCGCACATAAGCTTCCCTCGGTGGTTCATCA
Source organism: Aegilops bicornis (assembly GCA_021605145.1). Classification (NCBI taxonomy): domain Eukaryota; kingdom Viridiplantae; phylum Streptophyta; class Magnoliopsida; order Poales; family Poaceae; genus Aegilops; species Aegilops bicornis. The sequence continues at coordinate 124,875,778 of CM038671.1, forward strand.
TCCTGCTCACGTATTGCGAGCCTGGGTGCTTGCTTCCTTGAAGTTCCACCTTGGTACATTTTCCTAGACATATTTCTTCCTCTGAAAAATTTCTGAAAATTTTAGTAACTCAAAATAAAAGTAAACCAAACTCAACAAAATTGATAGCAACTACTCCCACAAGTGCCTAGAGACCATATCATGCATTGGAACTACTTGGGACCATATAAATTTGACATGCAAGCTCAAGAACAGGGTCACCTAGGCATCAAAAATTTGCAATGAATAAAGCACTAGAATAAAAACTAATTGGGCCATTGGAGGAGTCACATACCAAAGAACAATTCCCTGAAGCAGTTTTCTGAATGGAGCTTTGAGCAAGGAGATCGAAAATGGCAGCAAAATGAGCTGGAACTCGTGCTTGTGATGGATAGTGATTTCTTTGGGTGGAAGAAGAGCATGGGTGCATGAATAAGTGGAGGGGGCCACCGTGAGCCCATGAGGCAGGGGGCGCGCCCCATGGGGGTGGGCGCGCCCTGGACCCTCGTGGCCAGGTGCTTGCTCCACCTGCTGTGTTCTTAGTGCCAGATATTCTCAAATATTCCAGAAAAAATCATACTAAATTTTCAGGCCATTTGGAGAACATTTATTTTCGGGGTATTTTTTATTGCATGGATAAATCAGAAAACAGACAGAAAATACTATTTTTGCTTTATTTAATCTAAATAACAGAAAGTAAAAGGAGGGTGTCGGTGTCAAAACCGGCGGATCTCGGGTAGGAGGTCCCGAACTGTGCGTCTAAGGCTAATGGTAACAAGAGGCGGGGGACACAATATTTACCCAGGTTCGGGCCCTCTCGATGGAGGTAATACCCTACTTCCTGCTTGATTGATCTTGATGATATGAGTATTACAAGAGTTGATCTACCATGAGATCGTAGAGGATAAACCCTAGAAGCTAGCCTATGATTATGATTGTTGTCGTCCTACGGACTAAACCCTCCGGTTTATATAGACACCGGAGGGGGCTAGGGTTACACAGAGTCGGTTACAGAGAAATGAATATTCACATTCTAACTGCCAAGCTTGCCTTCCATGCATAGGAGAGTCCCATCCGGACACGAGACGAAGTCTTCTATCTTGTATCTTCATAGCCCTACAGTTCGGCATATGCATATAGTCCGGCTGTCCGAGGACCCCTTAATCCGGGACTCCCTCAGTAGCCCCTGAACCAGGCTTCAATGACGATGAGTCCGGCGCGCAGATTGTCTTCGGCATTGCAAGGCGGGTTCCTTCTCCGAATACTCCAAAGTAGATCTTGAACATAAGAACCGTGTCCGGCTCTGCAAAACAAATTCGATATACCACCGTGGAGAGCACAATGTTTTCACGAGTCCAATCCGTTGGCAGCTTTTGCAACACGACATTACATCATCGTCCGACCATTATTTCGAATCGTTTTTCCAACCCGCCGCCGCCCTGCTTCGCAAGGCGGTTTTATTGTCACGTCTTGTCGAAGCAGAGATCGTGTCCCCTTATTACGGGATTCTCATCAACACGGGCGTGGGTAACCCAACCGTCCCGTTGGTATGATTCCTTGGGAATAGGCATATTTTAAGGCCACGTAGGGGACGTTTGATATTCGTCATCTTTATAAGGAGGCCAAAACCCGCCTTTCCCCTCCATGCTACTCCCTCCTCCTCCCACCTCGAGTTCCGGCACCCAAGGTTTAACCAGTCGCTTCGAACCCCAGGCCATGTCCGGATCCAGCCTTCAAGGCCGGTGAACGGTTTCCTCTGTCACCGAGGAGGATTTCACGAAGCTTAGGGAGGCAAGGTATTTGACCGTGGAGATCCTTCGCAGGCTTCCTGCACAAGGGCAGGTTATCCCTACTCCTAGACCTAATGAGAGGGTCGTATTTGTCCCTCACTTCCTCCGGGGGCTAGGTTTCTCCATTCATCCCTTCGTTCGAGGGCTCATGTTTAACTACGGACTAGATTTCCATGATCTAGCTCCGGACTCCCTCCTTCACATCTCATCATTCATTATCAGATGTGAGGCTTTCCTCCGTATCTATCCACACTTCGGCTTATAGCTCAAGACCTTCGACGTAAGACCGAAATGATAGACGGGAGACACGCAGAGTGCGGAGGTGCTTTGATAAGCAAATTGGCCGATATCGTCTAGACAAAGGGTTCCTTTACTGCAGCTTCCGGCCTATGACAACGGGAGTGGTTTTATATCACGGAGCCTCGTGGTACAAACTGGGTGGCTCCACCCGCCTTCCGATCCGTCCCTCCGCCACAACTTGCGTCGTGGATCAACAAGGGGCTAGATTGGGGATTGCCAGATGAAGTTCAAATACTGCAAAGCCGCATTCGAGACCTTATTAAGAAGGACATCGATCTGATCAAGGTAACCCAAGTTATGTTAGTCCGTCGGGTCTTGCCATGCCAGCGTCGATCTCTCTGTATGTGGGAGTTCAATCTGGAAGGACCGCGAACCATTCAACGCTTCTTCGGCACAACGCCTCGAAGGGATGTATGAATTATTCTTCGGGTCACGAAAAAGGTGTCCGGACACCGCAGAAGACGTAGGCCTCGACTGCAACCATCCAGATTCCCCAGTAAGTACTCAATTTTCGAAAACCTTTTTAGTTTAAGTTTCCCATAACAAAACTGAGAAAACAATACTCTACCAGGGCTGGGTAAAGAAGGCGAAGAGGATCAGGTGTTCGGCCCCTCTTCCTAAAAACTCAGCGGACCCAGTGTTAACTAGGATGCTGGCTCCGGCACCCTATCAAGTGCCGTTGAGGGAAGAAAAGGAGAGGAGTGGAGAGGCCCGATGTGGCCTTCATACCGGAGGCACGTCACGCACCGTATCCGAAGAAATCTGGACTCCCGTGTCGGAGGATGAACGGGGAGGAGAATCTCACATTCCCTCCCCCCACGGTAAGAAGAGAGCCGCTCCTGAAGACCTGAAGGCAGAGGCCTCCAAGCAAGGGAAGAAATCCCTCTCAGGGGCCCGGATTCGGGTGGCGATATTGCCGCACAGTGCCCACAAGGGGGCCAACCTTTAGCCAAACCGTAAGTGAACAAAGGTGCTTTAATAAGCATACCCCATTCTTTTTTTTGTTTGTGAGGGTATTATCTGAAGCGTATGTTTTGCAGTTTGGCCTATAGCCTCCCTCAACAATCTTCGTCTTCGGGGGATCTTCTTCTGGAGATGATAGAGAGTGAAACGCCGCCTCATACTTCCCCGCCCAATAAGGCGGACGACCCCGAGGTGTCGTCCCAGGGGATCTCTCCCGATCTGTGAAGGAGGACAAGGCCAGAAGATAACTCTTCGGCTGCCCAAGGTCCGGGGTGTTCGGCTCCTAGAGAGACCAACAACAAAAGCCCTAGACTGCCCGATATACAGCCGGACACATGGACGGGTCTTCTGCGGCAAGCGCCTATCTCGGAGGAACATCATACCTTAATGGGTACGGTGATTGAGAGAATTTCGTCCACAAAAAGCGGATTGAATGAAGCCGTTACGAGCCTGCTAAGAGGATTTGAGGTACGCAATGTGTACTGTGTATAGATAGTAGCCCCTAAGACTCTGGTTGCCCTCCGAACGGGGCGATCAGAGGATTGAAAGATAAGTAAGCTCAGGTAATGGTTTTGCTAGTTTGTACATAGGCGGCTGCAGCCCCGGCCACTGCACGGGCTGCCGAATTTGCCGAACTGAAGCGGCAACTCCTTATAGCGGATGATGACATGACGCTCGTGATCAAGCGGCTTGACGAGGCGCAATGTATGTATTTTGGGCGGTCAGTGAGTACAAATAGGAGCTTGATGCTGGAATTTATAATATGCTTGACTGAAGATGGTGCTGCCGCCGTGGAGACCCTTCGGGCTGAGCTTGCCCGGGCCAAGGAGCAAGCCAAGATAAGCAACACGGCTGCTGAGAAGGCAGTTGGTGAATTAAAAGCCAAACAGGCTGCTCATCGCCTAAGTGAGGAGAAAATATCCAACATGGCGCTTGAGCTAAGGGATGCCGCTAGCCAATATGCACTTCTTGAGAAAGAGACCAAAGAAAAACGGCTGACCTTGAGAAGGCCTTACAGGCAGCAAAGGAAACTCGATCAGAGGCCAGAGCGACACGGGAGGAGATCCGGCAAGCCAGGCAGATCGCGGCTGGGAAGCCCTTTTATTACAAACTAAGTTCGGCGATCCGAAGTATGCCCCGCTTGATCAAATGTGGAGTTCTCCTGACGCATATTTGGACTTATCGAAGAGTGCTTCTAATGCAACGCAGTTTTTCTAGGCCCAAGAAGGCCATGAAGCAGAACGAGTTTTCTGGTCGCATTTTAGCGTGCCAAGGCGTCCCTTGCTATTGAATGAGCAGATGGCCGAATGGGCCGAGCTCCACAGGATATCCGGACTTGCCATGAAGGCTGTTGTGGACCGGCTGTGGCCTGGGGGAGCAACTGCGAATAGTTATTTTGGTTTAGTGCAGCAACTTGTTTGTGCGGTGTCGCATATCGACGCTGTCAAGCGGTCAACGTGCATAGAAGGTGCACTGATGGCCCTTGCCCGTGTGAAGACGTATTGGGCGAAGATGAAGGCCACCGATATTGCAACAGAGGGTCCACCCAGGGGTCAGGACACACCAGATCAATATTTTGAAGAAGTCTTAGAGGGTGCCCGCTTGATAGAGGGTCAATGCTCGAAGAATATTATGTTTGAGTAACATGTATCTGAATTGTAAAAACAATGCTTATGATAATGAAGGCTGTGTTTATACTTTTGCCCATAAAGTATTTTAGTGCCTCCTGTGCGGCCGTTTATGTATACATGTATATAACCTGAAAGTGTGCAAATATCGGCTTTACTCGCCAGATAACGCTGGGTGTTCGGAAAAGCACTTGATCACACTTGACCCAACGTCTTGGTCCGTTAAGGAGGTGTTAGTGCGGCGAACTAGGCAATCGGACTATAGAGCTTTAACACCTTCACTTAGCCATAGGAGCTTGACGGTGGGGCTACTATATAGCTCCTGGTATGTCCTCGTTTATCCAAATGCGGTGCATTTACATACGTGACCGGGAAACCGGTCCTTCGTTAATGCGGAGGAATCTCGAAGATTCCACTGAGTCATCGAGTGGTTGACCAGCTCTCGCCTTATCATGACAGCCAGTTTTTGGCTTTCTCTATAGAGGTGCTCATCCGGATGAACCAGGGAACAGTCGCAGTAGTTCTCCTTTGGCCACCTTAGCCGATAGAACGGAACGTAAGGTAGCAAGCACAGGAGCCAGGAAAACCCAACTATTGACCAAAGACATGATTCGGAGTAGATGCATATAAGGCCAAAACTCGCGATGCCGAACACTCCCGAAGGTATTCGGACTTTTCAATATATACCGGGCTGGGTACAGCCCCCGGTAATGAACCATGAATTCAAGGCACGTGCTACGACCCGGCGTGAGGAGAGAGGGCCTTTGGTGAGAACATAGTTCTCAAAGCACACCGCTGGCTGCTTCTATAACATCCATTTTAGTACGGCGAATCGTAAGTTCGCGAGTACTGCCGATATCCTTCCTGGGCGTTTTATATGCCAGGAGGGTATGAAACAACAAGAGATAATAATAAGAAAAAAGGTTTACACAGGGTCTTAATCTAAACGGAAACCTTGAAACGGAGCCCTGCTGCACGTCTGCGCCTTTGTCTCCGTTGTGCAGTGTCCTTGAGGGGTATATCATGGTGGCCTATCTGTAAAAAACAAAGAACCAGGTGAAACAATCTGGTACGGCCATGGGTATAGTTTGTTGGTTTCGATGAACCGTGAACTGTAGCTTCTTGCATCCGAATAGGGTCAAGCCGAACTATAGACTTCTTAGGTGCAGGGCGCCCCCAGCGCTACCCAAGGAATTTTGGGTGTATATTTATGTATACGGGAAAACATGTATAGTCTTCTTTTGGGGCGATCTGTGGGGGTAGGGCTGCTAAACAAGCTCAGTTTTATCTGAGCTTTTGCACGTAGGTGTGCGCTGAACACGTTTGGCTGTGTCTGCGGTCTTGAGGACCGATGAGATGTTCGGCTTGGAAAGGCCGCCTCGTGCTTTGGCTACTAGAGCCACCGCGTATTCTTCTGTACGAAGAGAACGTTCTGTATTTCCGCTCACCGTGATAACGCCACGCGGTCCAGGCATCTTGAGTTTAATATAAGCATAGTGCGAGACTGTATTGAAATGGGCGAAGGTCGTTCGTCTGAGTAGTGCATGATATCCACTTCGGAACGGAGCAATGTCGAAGATTAGCTCTTCGCTTCGAAAGTTATCAGGAGAGCCGAAGACGACGACCAATGTTGGTGTGCCCGTGAAGCAGGCCTCTACGCCTGGTATTACTCCTTTAAAGGTAGTGCTGCTTTGCTTGATTCTTGACGGGTCTATCCCCATCTTGCGGAGAGTGTCCTGATATATTAGATTGAGACTACTGCCGCCGTCCATAAGGACTCGGGTGAGATGGAATCCGTCAATTATTGGGTCGAGCACTAAGGCAGCCGAGACCCCGTGACGGATACTAGTCGGATGATCCCTGCGATCAAAGGTGATCGGACAGGCCGACCATGGGTTGAATTTGGGGGCGGCAGGCTCTATAGCATATATGTCTCGGAGTGCGCGTTTGCGCTCCCTCTTTGGGATATGAGTGACATAAATCATGCTCACTATTTTGACCTCCGGCGGGAATTTCTTCTGTCCCCCCATATTCGGCTAGTGAGATTCGCCCTCGTCTTTGCTTTGCGGTCTCTTCCCTTTGTGTTCGGTGTTGAGCTTACCGGCCTGCTTGAAGACCCAACATTTCCTGTTGGTGTGATTGGCTGGTTTGTCGGGGGTGCCATGAATCTGGCATGACCTTTCTAGAATTTTATCTAGGCTAGATGGACCATCTCTGTTGCCTTTAAGTGACTTTTTCCGTTGACCGAGTCTGGAGCCCCTGAATTCGGCGTTTACCGCTGTATTGTCTGGGCTTTTTTCGTTGTTCCGACGTTTGTTTTTATTGCGTCATGGCTTTCCATTGCCATCCCTGACTTCGGATGTGACAGGATCGCTGGTGCTCCTACGTGCCAACCAGCTGTCCTCTCCCGCGCAGAAGCAGGTCATGAGTGTAGTTAAGGCTGCCATTGTCCTTGGCTTTTCCTGGCCTAGGTGTCTGGCTAGCCATTCGCCCCGGAAACTGTGTTTGAAAGCTGCTAAGGCTTCAGCGTCCGGACAGTCGACGATTTGGTTCTTCTTAGTGAGAAATCGATTCCAAAGCTTACAGGCTAACTCTCCCAGTTGTTGGGTTATGTGACTTAGATTGTCTGCATCCGGAGGTCGGACATAGGTCCATTGGAAATTGGCCCTGAAAGTGTCCTCAAGTTTTTCCCAGCTTCCAATGGAATTTTCGGGGAGGCTTTTCAGCCAGTGCCGAGCTGGTCCTTTTAGCTTGAGGGGTAGGTATTTGATGGCGTGGAGGTCGTCTCCGCGAGCCATGTGGATGTGAAGAATAAAGTCATCTATCCAGACCGCAGGGTCTGTCATTCCGTGGTATGCCTTGATATTCACGGGTTTAAACCCTTCTGGAAATTCATGATCCAGCACCTCATCGATGAAGCACAAGGGATGTGCAGCACCCCTGTATTTGGCTGTGTCGTGGCGCTGGCCCGACGGTTGCAGTGTTAGTTGTTGGTTCCAGACTGGTAAGTTACCTGCATATTTGGTTTGATGGCCCTTATCCTGCGCGGGAACGCGTTCCCTGGATCCATAAATGGACCTGGTTCAGCCAGCCTTTTTGTCCAGGTCTTCACGTAAATCGTGTTTCTGGTTCTGGGTTGCGACCTCCTTTCCTTTATGGGGAGGGGGTGCGGTTTTGTGTGCGGCGTTATTAGCCGCTCTGTCTTGACTATGAGGTGTTCGGCCTGGTTGATCGGCCGCATTGTTATTCGGCGGTACGGGCGCAATAGCATCATCGTCGAGTAGTTTGCGTTTGGGGTAGCTCTTTGTTTGGCGATTACCGCCGTATTTTTTCTTAGTGTCGAGCACTTCGTTCCATTTATTATCAAGTGTATCCTGTGCGGCTTTAAGCCATTGCTTCTGCTTCTTCAAGCTCCTCACGGTGGCGATAAGTCTCTGGTGGAGGTGCTCTTGTTCCAATTGTTTTTCCGGGATGATGAATGCACCGTCATCCAGACTGTTCTCCTCTTCGGATATAGGTTGACGGCATCGCTGTGATCAGACCAGGGCCTCGGACTGTGTTCGCCATCACCTTGCTCGTCCTGCTCCATTGCTGGGTCCGCAGTTTCTTCATTGTCTTCGACGTCGTCCGGGGTGTTATTCCCTCTTGTGCCGGTATCGCTATTTTTACCATGGCGTGGTTTCGAGCGGCGCCGCTGACGTCGACGCTTTGGCTGCTTTCCAGGAGTTTTATCCTCAACTAGGTCCTTTTTGTCATCGCCATTGTCTTCTTTGGGTGTATCCACCATGTATATGTCATATGAGGAGGTGGTTGTCCAACGCGCTATGGGCGGTGGTTCTCGTTCTTCTCTGGCATCATTGTCCATACCGTCGATGTCCTCGGAGTCGAAATCAAGCATGTCGGTCAAATCATCGACAATGGCTATCAAGTGGGTGGTGGGTGGGTAACGAAGCTCTTCGTCGTCTGCTTCCCACTCTAGCCGGACATAGTTTGGCCAAGAATCTCCTGACAAGGAGAGAGACTTTAATGAGTTTAACACATCGCCTAGGGGTGAGTGTTGGAAGATGTCCGCAGAGCTGAACTCTAAGATCGGCGCCCGGTCAGATTGGATGGGTGTGGATACACGCGGTTCGGAGCCAATGGCCGGAGACGAGTCCAAGGTTCTGATGACACAAGCCTCGTTGGAGGTCAGATCTATGTTTGGCTCTAGCGCCGCTGGGTCCGCGGCCTCCATGGCAAGGTTGAGCTTCCCGTCGTCGGATGGCGCGCTCTGCTCTGGATCTAGGGCCAGTGCGGCTACAGGCGCAATCTCCTACACACAGTCTGATGAAAGATTTAGGTCATGTTCATCATGGCGGCAGGGCGCGGCTGTCATGGGCTCGAATCCGTCGAAGATCAAGTCTCCGCGGATATCGGCGATGTAGTTCAAGCTTCCAAACCTGACCTGATGTCCAGGGGCGCAGCTGTCGATCTGCTCGAGATGGTCAAGCGAGTTGGCCCGCAGTGCGAAGCCGCCGAATACGAAGATCTGTCCGAGAACAAAAAACTTCACCCTGGACTGTGTTGTTGTAGATGATTGAAGGAGACATCAAGCCTTATGGTGACGAAACAGTGGAACTCTCAATGAGAGCACCAATGTCGGTGTCAAAACCGGCGGATCTCGGGTAGGGGGTCCCGAACTATGCGTCTAAGGCTAATGGTAACAGGAGGCGGGGGACACAATGTTTACCCAGGTTCGGGCCCTCTCGATGGAGGTAATACCCTACTTCTTGCTTGATTGATCTTGATGATATGAGTATTACAAGAGTTGATCTACCACGAGATCGTAGAGTCTAAACCCTAGAAGCTAGCCTATGATTATGATTGTTGTCGTCCTACGAACTAAATCCTCTGATTTATATAGACACCGGAGGGGGCTAGGGTTACACAGAGTCGGTTACAGAGAAAGGAATCTTCATATTCTAACTGCCAAGCTTGCCTTCCACGCAAAGGAGAGTCCCATCCAGACACGGGATGAAGTCTTCTATCTTGTATCTTCATAGCCCACCAATCCGGCATAAGCATATAGTCCGGCTGTCTGAGGACCCCTTAATCCGGGACTCCCTCAAAGTGTACAGAAGGTTGTGCCTTCTAATTTCATCCATCTCATGCTCATCAAAAGGAATCCGCTAACAAGGTTGATCAAGTCTTGTTAACTAACTCATTCCGAATAACATGGAACCAGAGAAAATTCGAATAACACTAGGTTACCTCAACGGGGATATGCACATCCCCAATAATAAGAATATCATATTTCTTCTTAACAGTAGGAAGAGGAAATTCAAAACTTCCAATAATAATTGATGGAAATTTTCCAATAGAATTGATACTGTGAACTTGAGGTTGTTTCCTCGGAATGTGTACCGTATGCTCATTACCATTAACATGAAAAGTGACATTGCCTTTGTTGTAATCAGTAAAAGCCCCTACAATATTCAGAAAGGGTCTACCAAGGATAATCGACATACTACCGTCCTAGGGAATATCAAGAAGAACAAAGTCCGTTAAGATAGTAACCTTTGCAACCACAACAGGCACATCCTCACAAATACCTACAGGTATAGCGGTTGATTTATCGGCCATTTGCAAAGATATTTCCGTAGGTGTCAACTTATTCAATTCAAGTCTAAGATATAAAGAGAGAGGCATAACACTAACACCGATTCCAAGATGACATAAAGCAGTTCTAACATAGTTTCTTTTAATGGAGCATGGTATAGTTGGTACTCCTGGATCTCCTAGTTTCTTAGGTATTCCACCCTTAAAAGTATAATTAGCAAGCATGGTGGAAGTTTCAGCTTTCGGTATCTTTCTTTTATTTGTGATAATATCCTTCATGTACTTAGCATAAGGATTCACTTTAAGCATATCAGTCAAACACATACACAAAAAGATATGTCTAATCATTTCAGCAAAGCGCTAAAAATCCTCATTATCCTTTTCTCTTGGATGGTTTAGGAGGAAAAGGCATGGGTTTCTGAACCCATGGATCTCTTTCTTTACTGTGCTTCCTAGCAACGAAGTCTCTCTTATCATAACATTGATTCTTTGATTGTGGGTTATCAAGATCAACAACAGGTTCAATCTCTACATCATTATTATTGCTAGGTTGATCATCAACATGAGCATCATTATTAACATTATCACTAGGTTCATGCTCATCACCAGATTGTGTTTCAGCATCATAAATAGAAATATCATTGGGATTCTTAGGTGTGTCAACAACAGGTTCACTAGAAGCATGCAAAGTCCTATCATTTTTATCTTCCTCTTAGAAGGACTAGGTGTATCAACATTATTTCTCTGAGAATCTTGCTCAATTCTCTTAGGGTGGCTTTCGGTGTCAAAACCGGCGGATCTCGGGTAGGGGGTCCAGAACTGTGCGTCTAGGCGGATGGTAACAGGAGACAAGGGACACTATGTTTTTACCCAGGTTCGGGCCCTCTCGATGGAGGTAAAACCCTACTCCTGCTTGATTAATATTGATGATATGGGTAGTGCAAGAGTAGTTCTACCACGAGATTAGAGAGGCTAAACCCTAGAAGCTAGCCTATGGTATGATTATTGTTCATCCTACGGACTAAAAATCTCCGGTTTATATAGACACCGGAGAGGGCTAGGGTTACACAGAGTCGGTTACAATGGGAGGAGATCTACATATCGTATCGCCAAGCTTGCCTTCCACGCCAAGGAAATTCCCATCCGGACACGGGACGAAGTCTTCAATCTTGTATCTTCATAGTCCGGAAGTCCGGCCAAAGGTCATAGTCCGGCCATCCGGACACCCCCTAATCCAGGACTCCCTCAGTAGCCCCCGAACCAAGCTTCAATGGCGATGAGTCCGGCGCACAGATTTGACTTCGGCATTGCAAGGCGGGTTCTTCTCCAAATCCCATATACCTGTCGAATAGTGTCCGGCTTCTGATGAATGTTGCGCTCCTTGGCTTCTGCGCCCAATAATGGCCATCTTCCACGTGTTAAAAGAATGTGAAAAGATAGGGTGTTTTTTCATTTACCCCCCTAGCTGCAAAAATGGGCCGCCTATAAAAGAGGTGGGGACTTAGATCCGAATCACACCATCTTCCCTCCACGAGCATTCATCAGAGCACATTCGACAGAGATCCATTCCATCATGGCCGGTCGACGCAGCTCCTCCTCTCGCCCCCCAGCCCTCAGCCTGGAGATTGGGAGAGGTGTTTCGTCCCGCACAGCGAGCTAGTAGCGCTCCAAGCCAAGGGCCTTCTCCCCCCAGCTTAGATGGTCCCAGTTCGAGCCGGGATTGCCACCTATAATGGAGGAGAGCAAGCGGAGAGCGTCCCCAATCGCTCCAAAGGAGAGCGGGTATGCCTCGTCCCTTATTTAATAAGAGGGCTCGGATTTCCACTTCATCCGTTTCTCCGGGGGCTCCTGGAGTTCTATGGCCTCCAGTTACACAACCTTACGCCTGCCTCCATATTGTATATTGCGGGCTTCGTAGCCCTTTGCGAGCTATTTTTGGGCATCGAGGCCCATTTCACGCTGTGGAAGAAGTTGTTCTGCCTCGTGCCCTATTCTTAGGAGGGGTCGATATATCAAGTGGGCGGAGCCGAACTATGGCGCATCGCCGGGACCGAATATCTATCCGGAACCCCAAAGAAGGCATCCGAAGACTGGCCTTTAGAATGGTTTTATAGAAGACGTCCCTCTGCCGGACCCTGTACGGATCGGCCTCCCTGAGTTTGATAATGCTCCCTTGAAGAAACGCCTGAGCTGGCGCCCACGGAGCCCTCAGAAGGAAAATGACAGGGACGTCCGTTACCTGATGAGCCGGATAAGGTTGTTAGCTCATTCCGGACTGACCATGATCGAGGTCATGGCCACATGCATTACGCGGGGGTGCAGCCGCTTGATCTGAGGCCACCCCATGTGGGATTTCAACGGGGAGGACGACGCCACCCGGTGCGGCCGTAAGGGGCCGGATTCGGCTGCCACTCTAATGAAGATCTTGTCCGCTTTGTACAAGGGAGAAGAGCAGGAATTCCTCCGCGTCAACCCACGGGGTGGATTTTCTATGTACAATCCTCCAAGCTGGGTAAGCGAATACTTTCACTTGCCCATCCGTTTTCATATTCCCATAGTTAAGTACTTAGTCTAGCATTTTCAACGCAGGAGCTACGCCAGACTGTAAAGGAGATAAACAGCCCTCCTCCACAACCCGAGGACCCGGAACGGTTCCTCGACCCGAACTCCCATGAGGACCCGGACTTATGTGTGGAGCTGATTGATGGTGTGTTTCATCAATTGAGTAAGGACAACACCTTAGTGGCCATTACGGCCGATTATCCCAGACTACTTCCAGCCTCAAAGGCAACTGAGACCGAAGTCCCAGTATTTTCAAGAGGATCCATCCGTGCTTATTTTCGTATACCAACGGCGTTTTTTGCAGGGGAAGTCATTGAGGCGAAGGGCCGAGCCCGTGGCGGCTAGCCAACAAGGGCCATCGAGGCCCAGCGGGCCGAAAAGAAGTGCGGACCGGATCGAGACGCCGGTGCAACGGTACGGCGTGCAATTTTAATGCCCAGGGTTTATGCTCTCTTCAGGAAGAAGATCGCCCGCCGGACTATGTCCACCGGCCGGGCTTCAAGGCCGGGTCCGGAAGCAGAGGCGAACACGGGGCGCGCACCGGATGCTCCTCTGACAGAGGATGCGGACTGGCTGTCTGCCACCAATTTCGAGGTGGAGAGTGCCATGAACCACAGGCATCGCCGGACTGTTCTTTGTGACGTTTGTTTTTTCCAAGAGGCGTTGGACACTTTTAATACGGGAGACGCATACCTCCGTGCCGCTCAAAATGGTCTAGCCAGAGCCACAGAGCAGTATGTAAAAGACATACGGGTGAGAAAATTTGATGGTTATATATGTCAGTAGCCCTCGAGACTTGAAACAGTTAGAATGACTGATTTAAGGATCATTTGTTATGCAGGATCTTACAGAAAAGAATACCCGACTTTCCCAGGAGCTGGAAGAGTGCAAAGTCCAACTTGAGGCTGCAATAGCCGCAACAGGGAAGGCCAAAGAGACCCCCTCTGGTAATATACGCTTCGAAAGATAAGTATGTTGTGAAGTGCGGCATGTGTGCAATTCTGACAATAACAGTGCAGATGGCGCCGGAGTGGATCCGGACAAGCAGCAACTCTTGCGCCAGTTAAAGGCCGGCGAGAGCGTGCTTACAAGGGTGAGGCAAGAGAAGAACAAGCTTCAAGATGCCAACACCCAGCTGGGCGAGGAACTAAAGGATGTTCGTGCTCAGCTGTCGGACTCCGTGAAGGAGAATCGTCGGCTTCGACGCGGCATTTTTAGTAAGTGCTTGAACAAACTATGAAAAGAAGAGTTCGGCAAGGAAGTCGAATTGACAGTGTTATGTCTGTAGGTATGCTGACAGGTCGACCTGCAGAGGAAATGCCCGGTTCTACGGGTGACCTTCTTCCCGAGCTCTCACAACTGCACGAACGAGTCCGGCAGGTGATGCAAGGTGTCGCCCAGGCCTTGTGGCCATCCATCTCCGTGCCCGAAGGCCTTGGAGAGCTTGCAGAGAAGCTGAAGGGAGCACGGCGGCGCTTCCGATTATGGAAGATATCGGCCTGCCGTCAAGGCGTCAGGGAAGCTTGGGCCATGGTGAAGACGCGGTACACGAAGGCTGACCCAAACCACATGGCCGAGGTCGGACCTGTGGGGCCCGATGGGAAGGAGATCCCTGTCAGTTTAGTGTACGACCAGGTAGAGTTGGCCGCAAAATATTCCCAACAGGACTGTAAACTAGACAGCCTGTTGGATGGTATTGAAGAGGAATATACCTAGTCAAATTGACTATGTAATTTAAAATGACATGTAAAATGCCTTCTAGCCGGATTGTAGATCGTTTGTCAAAGCTGACCTTTTTGCTTCAACCTCGGGACCCGATAGTCCGGAGTGTGTCCGAATACCCTCTCGGTTATGTAAGAACCGGGGCATGTGTGGAGACCAGGCGTAGGGGTCATTAGTGCTTTATCAGACAAGTGCCCAACTAGTTATGTTATATTACATGGTTAGTAAGAAACATCTTCCAGGGAGAATAGTTCCATTAGGGGTTCCTTTCCCTGGGAGGCATGCCCTAAAGTGCATGTCCGAACTATGAAAAAAGCAGAAAAGCATCTGGGGGCGGATAAATAAACAAGGTAAAAATCATCTTTTAGTTCACCGACCGAATATTCCCTTAAGAACGCTAGCTTTCAGCTTCACCCAGTCTGAGGTACACATCCGGCTGACCCGAAAGTAACAATAGCAGAGGTGCTCCCTTTACTACCTAGCCGAACAATCGGGAACGTAGGGGTAAGCACAGGAGCCAGGCAACCCAGCTTGGCCAAAACTTAAGTCATATCGATGCATATAATGGTGAATAAAAGGTACATGTGGAAGTGTGACACATGTGTTGGTATGAACCCGTATAAACTAACCATTAAAGAAGCCCCGAATATAGTGAGCGCGGATAGCGCATCAATTGTAATGACGAGGCGTAAACGAGCCCTTAGAAGGCTGTAATAAAAAAGAGGAGAAGGAGAGAAATATAAGACAGCTAATGTGTAAAAAATAGGCGAGAGGAAGAAGGCGAACACGAGTCCGGCGCTAGGCGTAGAATCTTCGTGGGCGTGCTTTGCGTTCCATGGGTTCGGCTCGAGTCGATTATCCGATGCATTTAAGACGGTACACTCCACCAGTCAGGACTTGGTCGATTATGAAGGGACCTTCCCATTTGGGCTTGAGTTTGTCCTTTTTCTTGTCCGGCAGGCGTAGAACTAATTCGCCAACATTGTAAGTTTTGGCCCGTACTTCTCTGCTTTGGTATCTTCGAGTCTGCTATTGATAGAATGCGGAACGGGGTTTCGCCATGTCGCGCTCCTCCTCCAATGCTTCCAAGTTGTCCTGCCGATCGAGTTCGGCTTCTCTTTCTTCATACATGCGCACGCGAGGTGAGTCATGAATTATGTCGCAGGGCGGGACTGCCTCTGCGTCGTATACCATAAAAAAATGGTGTGAATCCGGTAGTGAGATTCGGCGTGGTCCGCAGCCCCTAGAGTACGGAGTCGAGCTCCTCTACCCAGTGCGTGTTAGATTCCTTGAGGGACCGCACTAGTCTGGGTTTGATGCCGCTCATGATTAGACCATTTGCCCGTTCGACTTGACCGTTAGTTTGTGGGTGATAGACTGAAGCGTAGTCGAGCTTGATGCCCATGTTTTTGCACCAGAGTTTTACCTCGTCGGCCGTAAAGTAGACAGGCGGATGGTAACAGGAGACAAGGGACACGATGTTTTTACCCAGGTTCGGGCCCTCTCGATGGAGGTAAAACCCTACTCCTGCTTGATTAATATTGATGATATGGGTAGTACAAGAGTAGATCTACCACGAGATCAGACAGGCTAAACCCTAGAAGCTAGCCTATGGTATGATTATTGTTCGTCCTACGGACTAAAACTCTCTGGTTTATATAGACACCGGAGAGGGCTAGGGTTACACAGAATCGGTTACAATGAGAGGAGATCTACATATTGTATCGCCAAGCTTGCCTTCCACGCCAAGGAAAGTCCCATCCGGACACGGGACGAAGTCTTCAATCTTGTATATTCAAAGTCCGGAAGTCCGGCCAAAGGTCATAGTCCGGCCATCCGGACACCCCCTAATCCAGGACTTCCTTAGTGGCCCTCAGGATACAAAGGTTCCTGAGTCATTTTACCTGTTCTAGTTGCTACTCTAATAGTAAAGTCATGTTTATTATTCATTTCATTGAGCAGATCATTTTGAGCTTTAAGTACTTGTTCTACTTGAGTGGTAACCATAGAAGCATGTTTACTAATGAGTTTAAGTTCACCCTTAACTCTAGACATATAATCACTCAAGTGTCCAATCATATAAGCATTACTCTTCAATTTTCTACCAAGATAAGCATTAAAGTTTCTTGTTTAGCCAGAAAGTCATCAAATTCATCCAAGCATTGGCTAGCAAACTTAGTAGACGGGATTTCAACTTTATCATATCTATAGAGAGAATTTATCGTTTCTACCTGTGTCGGGTTATCAATACCATGTGTTTCTTCAATAGGTGGTATATTAAGACCATGTATTTCTTCAACAGGAGGTAAATTCTTAACGTCTTCAGCTTTAATACCTTTTTCTTTCATAGATTTCTTTGCCTCTTGCATATCTCCAGGACTGAGAAATAGAACTCCCCTTTTCTTCGGGTTGGTTTAGGAGTTGGCTCAATTGGCTTAGGAAGTGCCCAATTATTTTCATTAGTCAACATATTATTCAATAGCAATTCGGCTTGATCGACTGTTTTATCCCTGAAAACACAACTAGCACAACTATCCAAGTGGTCCTTGGAAGCATCAGTTAGTCCATTATAAAAGATATCAAGTATTTCATTTTTCTTAAGATGATGATCAGGCAAAGCATTAAGTAACCGAAGAAGCCTCCCCCAAGCTTGTGGGAGACTCTCTTCTTCAATTTGCACAAAAATATATATTTCCCTCAAGGCAGCTTGTTTCTTATGAGCAGGGAAATATTTAGCAGAGAAGTAATAAATCATATCCTGGGGACTACACACACAACAAGGATCAAGAGAATTAAACCAAGTTTTAGCATCACCCTTTAATGAGAATAGAAATATCTTAAGGATATAGTAGTAGCGATATTTCTCATCATTAGTGAACAGGGTGGCTATATCATTTAACTTAGTAAGATGTGCCACAACAGTTTCAATTCATAGCCATAAAAAGGATCAGATTCAACCAAAGTAATTATCTCAGGATTGACAAAGAATTCATAATCCTTATCAGTAACAAAGATAGGTGAAGTAGCAAAAGCAGGGTCATATTTCATTCTAGCATTCAGAGTGTTCTGTTTCAGTTTAGCTAATAACTTCTTAAGATCAGATCTATCATTGCAAGCAAGAAAATCTCTAGCAGTTTCTTCATCCATAACACAACCCTCAGGAAAAACAGGCAATTCATATTTAGGGGGAGAACCTTCATCATCACTATCTGCAATAATATCAGTTTCAAGAATTTCATCCTCTCTAACCCTAGCAAGTTGTTCATCAAGATATTCACCTAATGGCACAGTAGTATCAAGCACATAAGTAGTTTCATCATAAGTATCATGCATAGTAGAACTGGCATCATCAATAACATGCGACATATCAGAATTAATAACAGAAGCAGGTTTAGGTATCGCAAGTTTACTCATAACAGAAGGAGAATCTAGTGCAGAGCTAGATGGCAATTCCTTACTTGCCCTCGTAGTTGAGGGATAAATATTAGTTCTTTCGTCTTTCAAGTTCCTCATAGTGACCAGCAAATATAAATCCCAAGTGACTCAAAGAATAGAGCTATGCTTCCCGGCAACGGCGCCAGAAAATAGTCTTGATAACCCACAAGTATAGGGGATCGCAACAGTTCTCGAGGGTAGAGTATTCAACCCAAATTTATTGATTCGACACAAGGGGAGCCAAAGAATATTCTCAAGTATTAGCAGTTGAGTTGTCAATTCAACCACACCTGAATAACTTAGTATCTGCAGAAAAGTATTTAGTAGCAAAGTAGTATGGAAGTAACAGTAACAGTGGCAAAAGTAATGGTAGCAGTTTTGTAGTAATTGTAACAGTAGCAACGTAAAGTAAATAAGCAAAGAACAATATGTGAAAAGCTCGTAGGCATTGGATCAGTGATGGATAATTATGTCGGATGTGATTCCTCATGTAATAGTTATAACATAGGGTGACAAAGAACTAGCTCCAATTCATCGATGTAATGTTGGCATGTATTCCGTATATAGTCATACGTGCTTATGGAAAAGAACTTGCATGCCATCTTTTGTCCTACCCTCCCGTGGCAGCGGGGTCCTAGTGGAAACTAAGGGATATTAAGGCCTCCTTTTAATAGAGTACCGGACCAAAGCATTAACACATAGTGAATACATGAACTCCTCAAACTACGGTCATCACCGAGAAGTATCCCGATTATTGTCACTTAGGGGTTGTCAGATCATAACACATAATAGGTGACTATAGACTTACAAGATAGGATCAAGAACTCACATATATTCATGAAAACATAATAAGTTCAGATCTGAAATCATGGCACTCGGGCCCTAGTGACAAGCATTAAGCATAGCAAAGTCATAGTAACATCAAACCCTAACAAAACTAACTTGATTACATGGTAAATCTCATCCAACCCATCACCATACAACAAGCCTACGATAGAATTACTCACGCACGGCGGTGAGCATCATGGAAATGGTTATGGAGGATGGTTGATGACAATGACGGCGACGAATCCCCCTCTCCGGAGCCCCGAACGGACTCCAGATCAGCCCTCCCGAGAGAGATTATCGCTTGGCGGCCGCTCCGTATCGTAAAACGCGATGAAACTTCCTCTCTGATTTTTCTCTCCGTGAAATCAAATATATCATGCATTATAATTACTTGGGACCATATAAATTTTACATGCAAGCTCAAGAATAGGGTCACCTAGGAAGCAAAAATTTGCAATGAATAAAGCACTAGAACAAAAACTAATTGGACCATTGGAGGAGTCACATTCCAAAGAGCAATCCCCCAAAGCAGTTTCGTGAATGGAGCATTGAGCAAGGAGATCGAAAATGGTAGCAAAGTGAGCTAGAACTCGTGCTTGAGCTGGATGGTGATTTTTTTGGGAGGAAGATGAAGTGTGTGGGTGCAGGAATAAGTGGAGGGGGCCACGATGGGCCCACGAGGCAGGGGGCGTGCCTTATAGGGGTGGGCACGCCCTGGACCCTCGTGGCCAGGTGCCAGCTCCCTCTGATGTGTTCTCAGTGCCAGATATTCTCAAATATTCCAGGAAAAATCATGTTAAATTTGCAGGGCATTTGGAGAAGTTTTATTTTTGGGGTATTTTTTATTGCATGGATAATTAAGAAAACAGACAGAAAATACTATTTTTACTTTATTTAATCTAAATAATAGAAAGTAAAAGGAGGGTAAAGAAGGTTGTTCCTTCTAATTTCATCCATCTCGTGCTCATCAAAAGGAATCCGCTAACAAGGTTGATCAAGTCTTGTTAACAAACTCATTCTGAATAACATGAAACTGGAGAAATTTCAAATAACACTAGGTTACCTCAATGGGGATATGCACATCCCCAATAATAAGAATATCAAATTTCTTCTTGACAGTAGGAAGAGGAAATTCAAAACCTCCAATAATGATAGTTGGAATTTTTCCAATAGAATTGATACTGTGAAGTTGAGGTTGTTTCCTCGGAAAGTGTACTGTATGCTCATTACCATTAACATGAAAAGTGACATTGCCTTTATTGCAATCAATAAAAGCCCCTACAGTATTCAAAAAGGGTCTACCAAGGATAATCGACATACTATCGTCCTCGGGAATATCAAGAATAACAAAGTCCGTTAAGATAGTGACGTCTGCAGCCACAACAGGCACATCCGCACAAATACCGACAGGTATAGTAGTTGATTTATCGGCCATTTGCAAAGATATTTCAGTAGGTGTCAACTTATTCAATTCAAGTCTACGATATAAACAGAGAGGCATAACACTAACACCAGCTCCAAGATCACATAAAGCAGTTTTAACATAGTTTCTTTTAATGGAGCATGGTATAGTTGCTACTCCTGGATCTCCTAGTTTCTTAGGTATTCCACCTTTAAAAGTGTAATTAGCAAGCATGGTGGAAATTTCAGCTTCCGGTATCTTTCTTTTATTTGTAATAATATCTTTCATGTATTTAGCATAAGGATTTACTTTAAGCATATTAGTTAAATGCATACGTAAGAAGATAGGTCTAATCATTTCAGCAAAGCGCTCAAAATCCTCATCATCCTTTTTCTTGGATGGCTTAGGAGGAAAAGGCATGGGTTTCTGAACCCATGGTTCTCTTTCTTTACCGTGCTTCCTAGCAACAAAGTGTCTCTTATCATAACGTTGATTCTTTGACTGTGGGTTATCAAGATCAACAGCAGGTTCAATCTCTACAACATTATTATTGCTAGGTTGAGCATCACATTATCATTAGGTTCATGTTCATCCCCAGATTGTGTTTCAACATTAGAAATAGAAATATCATTGGGATTCTCAGGTGTGTCTACAACAGGTTCACTAGAAGCATGCAAAGTCCTATCATTTTTCTTTTTCTTCTTTTTAGAAGGACTAGGTGCATCTACATTATTTCTCTGAGAATCTTGCTCAATTCTCTTAGGGTGGCCATCAGGATACAAAGGTTCCTGGGTCATTTTACTAGTTCTAGCAGCCACTCTAACAACAAAGTCATGTTTATTATTTAATTCATCGATCAAATCACTTTGAGCTTTAAGGACTTGTTCTGCTTGAGTGGTAAC
The DNA here is from genome assembly GCA_021605145.1 of Aegilops bicornis. NCBI lineage: Eukaryota > Viridiplantae > Streptophyta > Magnoliopsida > Poales > Poaceae > Aegilops > Aegilops bicornis. The sequence continues at coordinate 124,896,926 of CM038671.1, forward strand.
CATAGAAGCATATTTTCTAATGAGTTTAAGTTCACCTTTAACTCTAGCCATATAATCACTCAAGCGTCGAATCATGTAAGAATTAATCTTTAATTCTCTACCAACATAAGCATTGAAATTTTCTTGTCTAGCCATAAAGTCATCAAATTCATCCAAGCATTGGCTAGCAAACTTAGTAGACGGGATTTCAACTTTATCATATCTATAGAGAGAATTTACCTTTACTACCTGTGTCGGGTTATCAAGACCATGTGTTTCTTCAATAGGTGGTATATTAAGACCATGTATTTCTTCAACAGGAGGTAAATTCTTAACATATTCAGCTTTAATACCTTTTTCTTTCATAGATTTCTTTGCCTCTTGCATATCTTCAGGACTGAGAAATAGAACACCCCTTTTCTTCGGAGTTGGTTTAGGAGTTGGCTCAGGAGTTGGATCAGGAAGTGTCCAATTATTTTCATTAGTGAACATATTATTCAATAGCAATTCAACTTGGTCAATAGTTCTTTCCCTGAAAACACAACCAGCACAACTATCCGAGTGGTCTTTGGAAGCATCAGTTAGTCCATTATAAAAGATATCAAATATTTCATTTTTCTCAAGAGGATGATCAGGCAAAGCATTAAGTAACCATAGAAGCCTCCCCCAAGCTTGTGGGAGACTCTCTTCTTCAATTTGCACAAAATTATATATCTCCCTCAAAGCAACTTGTTTCATATGAGCAGGGAAATATTTAGAAGAGAAGTAATAAATCATATCCTGGGGACTACGCACACAACCAGTATCAAGATAATTAAACCAAGTTTTAGCATCAACCTTTAATGAGAATGGAAATATCTTAAGGATATAGTAGTAGCGAGATTTCTCATCATTAGTGAACAGGGTGGCTATATCATTTAACTTAGTAAGATGTGCCACAACAGTTTCAGATTCATAGCCATAAAAAGGATCAGATTCAACCAAAGTAATTATCTCAGGATCGACAGAGAATTCATAATCCTTATCAGTAACAAAGATAGGTGAAGTAGCAAAAGCAGGGTCATATTTCATTCTAGCATTCAGAGTTTTCTGTTTCAGTTTAGCTAATAACTTCTTAAGATCAGATCTATCATTGCAAGCAAGAAAATCTCTAGCAGTTTCTTCATCCATAACATAGCCCTCAGGAACAACAGGCAATTCATATTTAGGGGGAGAACCTTCATCATGACTATCTTCAATAATATCAGTTTCAAGAATTTCATTCTCTCTAACCCTAGCAAGTTGTTCATCAAGATATTCACCTAATGGCAAGTAGTATCAAGCACAGAAGTAGTTTCATCATAAGTATCATGCATAGTAGAAGTGGCATCATCAATAACATGCAACATATCAGAATTAATAACAGAAGCAGGTTTAGGTGTCGCAAGTTTACTCATAACAGAAGGAGAATCTAGTGCAGAGCTAGATGGCAGTTCCTTACCTGCCCTCGTAGTTGAGGGATAAATCTTAGTTCTTTCATCTTTCAAGTTCCTCATAGTGATTACCAGATATAAATCCCAAGTGACTACAAAGAATAGAGCTATGCTCCCCAGCAACGGCGCCAGAAAATAGTCTTGATAACCCACAAGTATAGGGGATCGCAACAGTTCTCGACAGTAGAGTATTTGACCCAAATTTATTGATTCGACACAAGGGGAGCCAAAGAATATTCTCAAGTATTAGCAATTGAGTTGTCAATTCAACCACACCTGAATAACTTAGTATCCGCAGCAAAGTATTTAGTAGCAAAGTAGTATGGAAGTAACGGTAATAGTGGCAAAAGTAGCAGTAGCAGTTTTGTAGTAATTGTAACAGTAGCAACGGTAAAGTAAATAAGCAAAGAACAATATGTGAAAATCTCATAGGCATTGGATCAGTGATGGATAATTATGTTAGATGCTATTCCTCATGTAATAGTTATAACATAGGTTGACACAGAACTAGCTCCAGTTCATCAATGTAATGTAGGCATGTATTCCGAATATAGTCATACATGCTTATGGAAAAGAACTTGCATGACATCGTTTGTCCTACCCTCCCGTGGCAGCGGGGTCCTATTGGAAACTAAGGGGTATTAAGGCATCCTTTTAATAGAGTACCATACCAAAGCATTAACACTTAGTGAATACATGAACTCCTCAAACTACGGTCATCACCGGTAAGTATCCTGAATATTGTCACTTCGGGGTTAACGGATCATAACACATAATAGGTGACTGTAGACTTGCAAGATAGGATCAAGAACTCATATATATTCATGAAAACATAATAGGTTCATATCTGAAATCATGACACTCGGGCCCTAGTGACAAGCATTAAGCATAGCAAAGTCATAGCAACATCAATCTCAGAACATAGTGGATACTAGGGATCAAACCCTAACAAAACTAACTCGATTACATGGTAAATCTCATCCAACCCATCACCGCCCAGCAAGCCTACGATGGAATTACTCACGCACGGCGGTGAACATCATGAAATTGGTGATGGAGGATGGTTGATGATGATGACGGCGACGAATCACCCTCTCCGGAGCCCCGAACGGACTCCAGATCAGCCCTCCCGGGAGAGTTTAGGGCTTGGCGGCGGCTCCGTATCGTAAAACGTGGTGAATCTTTCTCTCTGATTTTTTTCTCCGTGAACGTGAATATATGGAGTTGGAGTTGAGGTCGGTGGAGGTCCAGGGGGCCCATGAGGCAGGGGGCGCGCCCTAGGTGGGGCGCCCCCCACCCTCGTGGACAGGGTGTGGGCCCCCTGGTGCTGATTCTTTCGCCAGTATTTTTTATTAATTCCAAAAAGTTGCTCCGTGGATTTTCAGGTCATTCCGAGAAGTTTTATTTCTGCACAAAAATAACACCATGGCAGTTCTACTGAAAACATCGTCAGTTGGGTTAGTTCCATTCAAATCATGCAAGTTAGAGTCCAAAACAAGGGCAAAAGTGTTTGGAAAAGTAGATACGACGGAGCCGTATCAACTCCCCCAAGCTTAAACCTTTGCTTGTCCTCAAGCAATTCAGTTGAGAAACTGAAAGTTATAAAGAAAAACTTTTACAAACTCTGTTTGCTCTTGTTGTTGCAAATATGTAAAGCCAGCATTCAAGTTTTCAGCAAATATTATGAACTAACCATATTCACAATAACACTTAGGTCTCATGTTTACTCATATCAATGGCATAATCAACTAGAGAGCAATAATAATAAATCTCGGATGACAACACTTTCTCAAAACAATCATAATATGATATAACAAGAAGTCCGTAGGAGGTCCAAGAGTCCATTCCTCCATTTTGCGGTATGCCAGACCCCTCCCAATGAACAGGATCCCGTTTCGAACGTGGCCGGTCGAACACAAGGCCGTTTCCTCCGTTCTACGGTACACCAAGCCTCGTTTCCATCGGCTGTTCCGTCCAAAGCCGGTTGGTTCCCACGCGTTCCGTTGCCTCCCGATGAACACGATGCATTCCGTTGCCTCCCCATGAACACGACTATGACGCAGTTTCTCCGTTCCGACCCAGCCATGTTCACGAGCACTGGCCATACGTATGCACGAGTAGGCATTCGAGACCCCGCCCGTATGTACGTACATGGCCGTATTTTCTTTCTTGCACACTGACCGTTGTACATACGTGTACATGCTATGTGCGTGCCTCTACTACGACATGTGCGCGTCTACATCGACCAGTATGTACGTACACGTTCGCGACCAGAAGATGGGTCCCTAGTATCCAGGTGGGTCCCGACTGTCAGGTACTTCCTTGTGTGCGAAGATGTAGCTGGTGGGTCCCAGCAGTCAGGGGGAAACATTTTTTTCATGAAATATGGTGGCCCGTCCAGTGGGTCCCTGCTATCAGGTGGAGAAATAATTATTTTGCATATAATAAGGAGGCACTTCCTTGCGGCCACCGTGGACCCAGTTGTCAGCCTCTCCACGTACAGTACTCTTCCGATGGAAGTCGTTCCTTGACCACATTGACCACGCCATGCCGAGAGCACCACAGCGGTGGACGACCGCGAGGCCTAGGAAGGGGACGACGCGGAGCCGGGGAAGACGCGACAATGGAAGCCCGCGAGGAGAGGAGTACGAAGGTTCACTGGTTCGGTTGTGGTGTGAGGATCCCGTCGCCACAGGGCCTGGCCAGCGGTGGGAATAGTAGGGTGCGGTGAGGCCTCCGCGGCAGCATAGCCGGCCACGGGAGGCAGGAGCATGCGGCACGACCGGCGCTGCTTTGGCCGGCTGGAGCAAGAAGACCAGAGGTTGAAGAGGCACTACTGCCGTTGGATGGACATCGTATGGTCACTGGAGCTAGAATCATTCATATTGACTAAGTTGACAAAGCCCTCCATCCCCGTCAACTTAGTAGGCCCACAAGTCAGCCTCCCACCAACGAGGGTCCCAGCTAGCAGGGGGAGTATTCATTTTTTTGTGCGAAATAAGGAGGCACTTCCAGTGGGTCTGAGCTGACAGCTGGGGGAATGTTTTTTTCATGAAATACGGTGGCCCATCAGGTGGGTCCCAGCAGTCAGGGGGGAAACATCTTTTTTGCAAAATACGGTGGCCGTCCAGTGGGCCCCTGTTGTCAGGTGGAGGAATAATTATTTTGCGCGCAATAAGGAGGCACTTCCTTGCAGCGGCCGTGGACCCAGCTGTCAGCCTCTCGTATAGTACTCTTCCGATGGAAGTCGGTCGTTGACCACATTGACCACGCTACGCCGAGAGCACCACGACGGTGGACGCCGACGAGGCCTAGGAAGGGGATGACACGGAGCCGGGGAAGACACAACAGTGGATTCCCACACGGAGAGGAGTACGAAGGTTCACTGGTTCGGCTGCGGTGTGAGGCTGCCGTTGTCGCAGAATAACAGGGGGTGTGGGTGAGTGGAGGGATGGCCTGGCCAACAATGGGAGTAGTAGGGGGCGGTGAGGCCTCTGCGGCAGCACAGCTGGCCATGGGAGGCAGGAGAAGGCAACACGACCGGCGCTGCTTTGGGCGGCTGGAGCAAGAAGACCATAGGTTGAAGAAGCACTAAGGCCGTTGGATGGACATCGTACGGTCACTGCACCTAGAATCGTTTATATTGACTAAGTTGACAAAGCCCTTGGTACGCGTCAACTTACTAGGCTCACAGGTCAGCCTCCCGCTATGCTGGGTCCCAGCTAGCACGGGGAATATTCATTTTTTTGTGCGTAATAAGGAGGCACTTCGTTGCGTGCGAAGATATAGCTAGTGGGTCTGACCTGTCAGCGGGGGGTGGGGGGATGTTTTTTTCCGCAAAATACAGAGGCCCTTCCGGTGGGTCCCAGATGTCAGCTGGAGGAATCATTATTTTGCGTGCAATAAGGAGGCATTTCCGTGTGCGGCCGTGGACCCAGCTGTCAGCCTCTCCACGTACAGTCCACGTCCGATGGAAGTCGTTCCTTGACCATGTTCACCACGTCGCGCCGAGAGCACCACGGCGATGGACGACGGCGAGACCTAGGAAGGGGACGTGGAGCCGGGGAAGATGCGGTAGTGGATGCCCACGCGGAGACGAGTACGAGGGTTCACTGGTTCGGCTTCGGTGTGAGGCTGCCATCGCCGCAGAATAACACGGGGTGTGGGTGAGTGGAGGGATGGCACGCCAGCGATGGGAGTAGTAGGGGCAGTGAGGCCATGGCGGCCTGACCCGGCCACGGGAGGCAGGAGCAGGCGGCACGACCGGCGCTGCTTTGGGCGGCTGGAGCAAGAAGACCAGAGGTTGAAGAAGCACGATGGTCGTTGGATGGACATCGTACGGTCACTGCAGCTAGACCCGTTTATATTGACTAAGTTGACAAAGCCCTTGGTACATGTCAACTTAGTAGGCCCACAGGACAGCCTCCGAAATGGTGCGCCCCAGATGTTAGGGGGAGGAATCATTTTTTGGGCGGCCGAAGCTAGAATATCCGAGATTGAAGAAGAAGCACGGCATCCGTTGGACAGACATCCAACGGCCACTGCTGCTAGAACCGTGTGTTGACTATAAATTGACAAAGCCTTGCATACGCATCAACTTCTTTTTTTAGGGGGCGCGTCAACTTAGTAGGCCGACAAGTGTGTGGCCGAGAACTTATAGCCTATTTGCGATTTGTAAGAATGTACAAACCATTTTTGAATTCGAATGGAATTTACTACAGCCCATTTACAGTTTGTTAGAAGTACAACCCATTTTCTAGCTAGGACAACGATTAATAATTTCAACCAACCGTTCAAGACAGAATTCAATAAAATTTCCCACATTTTGATGGGATCAGAAATATTTTTATCCCCAAAATTCTAGTCATGTTAAATATAAATTTGTATTACGTAAAGATCCAACGAAACATTGCGCGCGCAAGAATTAAAAATTAAGATTTTGAAAATCCATAAATAATATTTTATAAACTAATTTCATGTTTGGTGCATTTTTATAGTTACTGCCTAGTTTTTATAATTACATCCCATTTATTATTTTTAAAGCTCATTTTCCTGTTAAGCCTAATGCATCCCTCCTAGGAAAGATTTGCAGCCCAGCGGGGTGGAGAATAACAAGTTGACATTGCCAGGGTATTCCTCAAGAAAATGTATAGCTAGGCTAGCCATTTTCATCTTGAAAAAGATTAATATCTGGGCTGGATATCTAGCCTGGGCTAGACGGGCCACAGCCCGCCCAGTTAATACCCTGCTCTCCTCTAAACAACAACAAAAACATCGTTCAAGAAAAACTCTGCAATGCTCATGCCTCAAAAACACAAATACTGCTCGAGCTGCTTGGTCCCAGCTGTCGGCCGCACCTTGTGCAATTCTCTCATTTATATTGACTACATAGGTTGACAATGGTGTGGGACCGTGATGTCAGGAAACCGAGAGGAAGCAAAAAAAATAGTTGTACATAATAAGGAGGCACTTCCGTACGTATGACTATGGCCCTAGTGGGTCCCTACTGTCATTCAGTTAAAATAAAGTCATCTCCTGAATCCTCATGTTCGTTGACCATGTTAACAATGCTCGGCGCCACGGTGAGCGCAACAACTTGAAGGACGATGGAGAGGGCCTCGCGGGCCCTACAGATGATCTGATACAGCGCCCGCTACTCATGCAGGAAGCCAGGATCATCGGACACCTATGAGCACCTTCGAGAGATTGAGACGGCATGAAACGGTAAGGCCGCGCTTGGGAGCTCTGGTTTATTTCACACCTGTATTAATATACAAGTGTAATTCACTTGTCATCGGAAACAACACGTAAAATACAGGCATAATGAAACCGAGGGCCCAAGGTCTGTAAGTAAAACCGGCGGGTTACGCGTGTAATTTGAGAGACCAGTGTATATTTTACTAGTCGAAATCAACCAACCAAGCGCTTCGCCCGAGACCATCTGCTTTTATTTACAAGCGTCAGTTTTACAAGCGGTTTTGTTTGGAAAATGATGATCCAATCACGGCCTAAGATGATGAGTTGGTCTCACCCACAAAAAAAGATGATGAGTTGGTCGGAAGATCATATGGTTTCACGTCTAACCTACCCGACTTGTCGTATAGGCTATGAATGAAACATAAGACAGTGAACTTCTTAAGCACGGAAACAACAGAAGAGGATGATCTTCTTAGCAAGCAAATCACTAGCATTAAATCGACATGCAAAACAATACGAAGCATTATTCTTATGAGGCACGGTTAACAACTCGTGATGTCGCATGCCACAACATTCCAAGATCAACTTTGCAATCAAACACAAGGCCTGGAATTACATAGACAATATTCATAACAAACTCTTAACACAGGAATATCTCAGCAGAGTAACAATTTACTTCTAAACTGAACACAGGAATAGGAAAAAAATGATCGACCCTGCTCACAGCAAAGGGCGTCCCACTCAAAAATATCAAATGCATGACTTCTGGCTAACATCAATGAGAAAATTTTGACAAGGTTTTCCAATTCCAATATATTAATCTAATGTCTTCTTGCTAACATCAATGATTAAACTTTGACAAGCTTTTCCCATTCAAAATATGTAATGCCTACGATCGTGGAGTCTTTTCACGGCTTCTTGTACTTGTTTGGGCACTTTTTGCCCAGTGCACTCCACGTGTTGTAGAGTTGCCTATGCTCTCTGCAGACAAGTAATGTCACCAGCATCTACTAATACTCTATAAAGCTTCTCGGTCATTCCTTCTGTAATGTAGTGCAAACAGTGACTGCTTCTTTCTACAAAGTGGAACGACCAACTGGACCCAGTAATGCAGCACTTTGCCTTGGACACATTGGCTCCTTTTGTGCAGTTCAACTAAAATCAAAGTCGGAATAAAACCAAGATTCAATTTTGATATCCCTGTAAGCAACAATAGGTATAAGGGAAACAATTACTGAGAAATAACGGTTGATGACTTGTACTCCTAGAAGAAAAGCATCTACTGATCTAACTTATCTTAATGGGAAACAAAGCAGGAGAGTAGCAATTCTCCATCAGTGTGATTCATTCATATTGACTGAGACATTATCTTAACAATGCCTTGTTTCAACATGTATAAAGAACGACAAAGCAGAAAAGTACCATTCCTAAAACAATGCGACTGATTCATTTTAACAGAGACATTATCTTAACAATACCTTGGTTAAACATGTAGAAAGAACTACAAAGTAGGATAGTACCATTCCTAAAACAATGCGACTGATTCGTTTTAACAGAGGCAAAAAAGGAATCAATTACTGGCAAATAAAGGAGGATGAAACATGCGGCCACAAAAATGGTAATCCCGCCAATCCCTAACACGTGTTGCAGTTTTGAACTAAGATCCAGTAGTTAATTAATTCTGAGAGTGGCATTGGTTAATTTTACCAGCGGCATTAGATTAACAAAAAGCATAAACAGTTCTAGGGGAGAGTGGGTGCAACAACAGTATGTGCTTCCATCTATTTATAAAAGGGGTGATGCAGAGTTTTGTTGTAACAAAGAAACAAGCATCATGTCTGGGTTGGAACAATTTTTGCTCACTTAATGGTAAAAGAGAACAGTTCAATAGCTTCAATTCAACATTTATCCAAAACAATACCAATACAAGTAGCACAACATCTCAAAGCACACTGCATCATCATGTGGATGAAAGTCGGTAATGACCTTTCTTGAGCAAGATTTGAAATAGCTCGCGAGGAAGACTGGAAACGTATCCCAACACATATATGAAAATCCGATCTCCTTTTGTGCAGTTCCACAAAAATTAAGCAAAGTCGCCGGTGTGACATTCAAGTTGAACTGCACAAAACACTCTTAAAACAAAAGTGTTTCGCGTAGTGAAGCAAAATGTTGCAATAGCAACAAGTTGAATAGATATCCCTGTTTTAACATAGGCAAAAAATGAATCAATTCCTGGCTAATAAAGGAGGATGAAACATGCGGCCACAAAAATGGTAATCCCGCCAATCCCTAACAAGTGTTGCAATTTTGAAATAAGATTCAGTAGTTAATTCTGAGAGTGGCATTGCTTAATTTTACCAGCGGCATTAGATTAACAAAACGCATAAACAGTTCCAGGGGAGTGTGGGCGCAACAACAATATGTGCTTCCATCTACTTATAAAGGGGGTGATGCAGAGTTTGTTGTAACAAAGCAACAAGCATCATGTGCAGGTTGGTCCCATTTTTATTCACTACTTAATGGGAAAAGATAGCAATACAATAGCTTCAATTCAACATTTATTTAAAACAGTACCAATACAAGTAGCACAACATCTCAAAGCACACTATAGAATCATGTGGATGAAGGCATGTACTGACATTTCATGAGACGACCAAGATAAAATACGAATCTACCAACACGAATAGGAAATCCAATCTCATTTTGTGCAGTTGCACTGAAATCAAGCAAAGTGTTTCGCGTAGCAAAGAAAAATGTCGCAATAGCAACAAGTTGAATAGATACCCCTGTTTTAACAGAGGCAAAAAAGGAAACAATTACTTGCCGATAAAGGAGGATGAAACAAGCGGATGTGAGAAAGAAGCATCTAACTTATCTTGATGGAAAACAAAGTAGGATAGTAGCATTTCTAAAACGGTTGCATTGATTCATATTAATAGAGACATTCTCTTAAAACAACATTCGTTAAAATGCAATTTACTTTTAACAGTGGCATTGCTTCAATTTTCCGGCGGCATTCTTAGATTAACAACAACAAAATAGTCGTATAGGACATGGGACATGGGACATGCCAGCACCATGTGTGTCCACACGTATAAATGGGTGATGCAGAATATGTAGCCAAGCAGCATATCTGCGTTGGTCCCATATTTGTTCTCTTTGAACCTTTTTCCTATGTGAGGGCAACAAATCTAGTCCTGCACAAACTACCCGACACCCGAGTTTCGGGTTACCCCTTTTTTCCCTTTTCGACCAACAAAGCGGCTGGATAGCCAGTCTATACTACTTTCCCTCCCTCCTTTCCTCATTGAACCACGTCCTAGATTCATGCTCCACCCAACTGCACCCTTCTTTCCTCTTTGAACCAAGAACTAGATTCGACAACAGAATCGAAAAAGATCTGCATGCAGCTAGAGCAATGACGGTTTCAAAGAAACTTATACCTTAGGGTCGTCGGGATGTGGCAAGGCGTGCGGCGTGAGGCCGGATCTGCCCACACTACGTATGGCAGCGAGGAAGAAGGGGTCGGTGGCCCTCCCGCACTAGTGCTGGGTGAAAGAGAACAGCGCAACCGATAGTGGATTGCCTCCCTCACCGAAGGCGATAGTGTGAACGCTGCACCTCCTCCCCTTCCCAGTGCGACGGGATCCAGACGCCTCCTTCACCAGCTGTGAGGGGGGAGAGAGAGACAAGAGGCCAATGCAGTCTTGTTTATATCTGGTGAAGAGGGTGAGAGACTGTGAATATAGCAAACCCTAGCAAAGGAACGCTGAGCCTCCAGCGTGTATATATACATATGTAGTGTGGCGAGAGTATGGAGAGTGCAAACCCTAGCGAACAAGCGCTGAGGCTCCAGCTTATATATATCTTGTGAAATACGTCTTGAGCTCTGGTGCCTTAAGCACTTTGCTTTTGGTTGTATGACGGTGGGCTAGCCACATTTTGGGCCCTGTTATAAACCCAAAGGCAGGTGCACTAAGTCAATGAAGCTGCGTCCATATAGTACTCGTGTATACGACTAATATATAGTGGAGTGGTTTTCTTATTCTCTCCATAACAATCGTTTTAAATTGTGGAAGTATGAAACGAAACTCTTTATTTAACGTACCAGTGAAGAAAACTACTACTCCCTCTGTTCCTAAATATTTGTCTTTCTAGAGATTTCAACAAATGACTACATAGGGAGAAAAATGAGTGAATCTACACTGTAAAATATGTCTATATGCATCCGTATGTGGTAGTCCATTTCAAACCTCTTGAAAGACAAATATTTAGGAACTGAGGGAGTACTTCTGATGAACTAACGATCCACACGTCTTGGTCGCACTTCCTGTCCTTCACGTGCGGTACACTACCCTCCCTTAAGTGAACAACCACACATGCGCCAAATTATAGGAAACATGTGAGAGTGTGTACAAATAAATAATTTTAATTTCAATTATCGGAAAGGTTTGAGAGTATGTATAGTTTGCCCTCTCTAATAATTATGGTTTGTTGTGTTCGGCCTAAACTTGGTCAAACTTTACAAAGTTTGACTTCAGTCAAATCTAATATGCGGAGTAAATAAAAATGAAGGGCTACTACGTCCATCCGGGTTTTTAGTCCACACCATTTTTTAAATCAAAGTTAATAGTTGGACAAATAAAATTACAGGAGAGATTGAGACAAAGTTGTGAGAAGGCTTAGAAATCAATACAAAACTTATGTTCTTAGTACCAACGTCAATCCTTCTTCGAGGAAACATTTGGTTCATAGCCAATTGTGTGATAAAATTGCACCAACGTGAAAGACGACTGCGTCTCCAATGCAACCAAGGTGAACTAACGAAGGATATCATGTTTGTGGGTAACAAGCAAAGAGCACCGATGGAAGACAGCTTGTTTTTCATTGAAAATCAATCAGCTTCACCAGCCGACGCAACCGTGAGGCGCAACCCTGAGCATCGATAGGTCATCGTGGTGATGCATCATCCATTTGGCATCAAGTTTGGGTCATGAGGCACCTATGAAGTTCGACAAATCCTCACTGTGGTCTGTTTCTTCTCAATAATCAAGCTCGAGGAAGGAAGAACTACGTGGCAGAGGACAGTGAGGCGGAACAACAATGGCCATCCAATTTTGTGCAGTTCCACTAAAATTGAGGAAGACATGCCCGGGTATGGAGATACGCATCGTTGTTTCCAAATATATAAAAAAGGGATATAGTGTTGTTACTTTGTTTTACAAGATTAACAACGACATCTCAATTTTCAATAAGAATTAATGAAAAGTACACAAACAAACAGAAGCATCATGATTATCTTGATGGGAACTAAACCAGGATACCCGAGAAAAAACACATTTCTTCATTTAATGAGTGATAGTATTAGGTTAGCAGCAGCAATAGGAGCATATGGACATTGACCGCACAACCACCATGTATTTTTTGTCGAAACAACATTATACCTCCACTGAGGCATAAATCAGGACAACTTTTTGAGTGGCATTTCCTCTATAATAGTAGGTGATGTTGGACGGTAAGCGAACCCTAGCTACTATACATGGGGAGCTGGGGAGCAGTCACATAGAAGAAAACCCACATGCAGCGACCTGGGGAGCTGGGCCAGTACAAGAAGTTATACCTCAGGTGGGCGAGATGTCACTTAGGCGGCGGGCGGGATCTGTGGCATCCCAGCTCAGAGAAACCGAAACGCCCCGTATTCCAGCACAAAGATCGAGGAGAAGTCTCTGGAATACGGCACTACTTGACATAGAACAAATCAGCTCTTATTACAAGAATAATAATACAAGGGTTTGATGTTACAAAGAAGCACATCAGCACAGTGACACTATGCCTGCGATACTACACTTGCTCTATGCTAGCAGCAGAACAACTCGTAGCAGCGGAAATCTTCTAGCAGCGGAACAACGACGAAGGTGCCGACCTCCACTCTGCAGGGACTCTGGCTGGAACGCTTATCCTAGCTCGCATGAATGGAAACCACGACAAGCAAGCCATCAAATCCGGCAGGACCTGCAAACTGGCATGACACGCCAGGTCAGTACATTGAATGTACTTGCAAGCTCACAATAACCAGAAGCATTCAAGACAGACAACATCATGACAATTACAGGTTAAACAGGAATTATCATGAGATCATCAGAATAACATGGCATGACCAACATAAACATGATACAACTAGAACAATATGAGCCTGACATGATGATACTAGCATGCAATATGATGACACTACATGCACCACTTATTCCGCTCGGGTTACCTGGTAACCGTCACATGCATCACTTACCAACCTCGGACATCACACGATCATCTCAGGATAAAATCAAGCTTGGTATAAGCAATGCCGTACTAATCATTAAATGACCACAAGGAGCTTGATTTTTACCCACGACTCTCGCACAACATCACGAATATACAACAACTCGGTATCCTCGATACCACGGGATCACAAACGTACCAGCCTAGAGACATCTCGTGATCCTTCCGGCGATCACAACCACAACGAATATTTGGTCTCAAACCGTGATCCTTACGGCGATCACAACCACGACCAACACTTGGTCTCAAACCGTGATCCTTTCAGCGATCACCACCAACTTATCTCATCATCGAACCGGTGTTGTTATTAAGCACATTATTCTTATTATTGTTGACTCACAGTGTGACCGACACGAACTGGGCCCTTATCCGCGGGCGCGACTATCGATAGATTTAATATACACTCTGCAGAGGTTAGTACACTGTAGCCACACTACAGAACCCATGGCCTCGCACTCCCATTCGGGTGGACCAACGGCGTTCCGACAAAACCTTCCTACTGCCATGACACTCTCCCGGCCACTCCGACCAACTCCCCTTTGGGCTAAGTCCTGGGTGGCCCCGTGTCTACCAAAGACACAATGACCACCGTCGTGGCCAAAACATAAAGGATCCCACACGGGGACCCGGATCCATATAACAACAACGGGCACAAAAGGCTTATGTCCGCCTACCTGATCAGGGTAGCGCGCACCCATATCCTTCCCTCATTGGAGGCACCGGCGAGAGGCACAGCAATAGACCCAGTTAGGGCCGTCCCATACCGGCAAGCGTGGTTGCACTGGTCAGCTCGATTCAGCGGCACCATCACTCAGTCAACAGTTGTTCAAGTTCAATTTAATCCAATTAAACTTGAATGCAAATATGCCGAGCCATGATAAAATAATATGATGCAAATTTCAATGCATGAACATGATATCAACATAGTCACGAGGGTATCACATAACTATCCACCCTATCAACAGTGAATCATATCCACTGAGCATGATGTACTGACTAGCATGAACATAACCAGTACATACTTCTCCGAAACATAGCATGACCACTAGCATCAACAATAAATGTCATGCACGAACATATCAACAATGCCATCATGCAAGCATTGAACCAACTGGATGCAATGGAACATGCATAACAATGGTACTCGGGACAGACGACAGTCATGCACCGAAGACCATCACCAACATCAACATGTACTACTAGCAAGCGTAAACATATGAAGGAAATACTAGCAGGTAGAACATGATAACAGAGTACAAGACAACATAGCACAAAAGTGAACAAGCAAATCTAAACATCACCGGAACAACGATAACCATATTTTCAACAAGCAAACATTTAATAAAGATTCAAGTTGAAAACCATGACTACTTCATGACTATCATGCAAGTGGGTATTGTGGCTTGCCTGGGGTGGAAGAAATCACCGGGAGAAAGTGCGAGAAACTCGCGGAACGAATCGCCGGAAAACGTACTCTCTTGGAGGGGGCTGATTAAGGGCAAGGGCAAAATGGTCATTTTTAGGATGTCAAAACATAGTGAAAATGAAATCAACAGAACGGGCTCGACGAGACGAAGAAGTGAGCATTGGAATCACCCTATTTGGAGCTACGGCTAAAAAGTTATGAGGTGTTTTCTTCCAGGGACCTATCTGGAAGAAAAATATTTTCAAATAGGGGCCTGGATAGAAAAACTGAACGTATTTTGGAAACTATGTTTCCACTTTCGCTGATCTGGCAGGGGGGTCAACATGCAGCGGTGGGACCGGCCGCCTGGGTCGCTGCCAGGTGGGGTCCGGGGCGACGCGGGGTCCACCAGGCGCGGCGTCTTCTTCCTCCTCCCTCTGTCCCGATCGAGACAGAGGAGGAGCAGGGGAAGCACGGCGCCGGCGACGGCCTGGCTTGCTCCGGCCATCCCCAACCGAGCGGGTGGCACCGGCAGGTCCGGGACGAAGCGCCGCGTCCACCTGGGGCAGCAACGGCGACGGAGAAGACCGCGTGGCGCAGGGGCTTCGCGGCGGCCGAGGACAGAGGCGGCGACCGAGCGGGGAGCACGCGGCCATGGGCACTCCGGCGTTGAGGAGAAGGATTGGGGAGGGTCACCAGAGCATGGGGAAGACGTGGGTGAGGTCAGGGAGTGGAGGGGTGGCTCGGGTGGGCCAAACTTGAGCGGAGCACCATGGCGAGGCTTCGGCCATGGGAGGGCAACGGGAGCTCCTCGAGCTCAGGGAAGTGGCTATGCAGGACTAGAGGAGGGTGGTGAGCTCGGGCTGCGCGGGGAGAGGCTTATATAGCCGCGCGAGGTCTTGGCCGAGCTGGCGTTGCCAGCGACGGGGAGGCACAGGGCAGAGCTCACGGGGTAGAAGAGGTCGAGGGACGCAGGGAGGAAGCGGCCAGGAACGAACCGAGATAAAATGGTACAGTCCGCCCGTGGGCGCACGTCGGCGAGGGGTTTTACGACGAGGGAGAGAGGTCCCGGAGGACGGCGACGACGCGGTAAATCTATTAGACATGCTCGTGCTCGCTGAGACGCCGAGCAGAGGAGGGGACCGAGGAAGAAGCCATTCTGGACGCGGCCATTGCACGCCAGAGAGGTGGTCACCGCGCGCACTGGCGCACACAGTGCCACAAACGATGCCAAGCGATGTCTGGGGGTTAGTCCTTCCTGTGTAGGTTGTAACTACGGTGGTAGATCAATGGAAACATCTCTGGGTAAATAGTAATCCACCTCTGAAGTTTACTGCAGTAAACTTGGGTGAGCACTGGTGATTAATAGGAAGGATTTTGGGAGCAATGGATTTGTCTGAGAGGGATAGGGTAAGAAGGACTTTCATCGTGGTAACTTTGAGAAGATTAGGACCAAGGTTTAATATAGTTGCTTTGCAACTGACCAAAATGGTCCAGAAACTAGATCATGAAGGTGCACTCACCTGGAGTGTCAAGTTGGGCTAATATTGGGCAAAGCTTGATCATTCGGACATATGAAGATGCTGTAAAAAGTTCATGCCAAATGGACAAGCCAAAATGGCACTTGCTTCACAAACATCAATTCTGTCCAGAAACTTGGAATAATTTTGGCAATCAAATGAATCAATAAAATGATGCCAAATTGGGTGGAGAGATGTTTTATGGGTATAAGAATGATCTGTTAATTTATCAGGATTTTTGAAGCAATACAAAATACACTTGCTTCACAACCTGAAAATATTGCCAGAATCAAAGATTTGCTCCTGTGCTCACATAGATAATTGTATGGGGCTGCAAATGGGTGGAGGGGGCTAATATGAGCACATTAAGGAGTGTGCAAAAGTTCAACTCATTTGGATACTCCTAGCTAGTACTTCCTTCACAAAGCCTTCTGTCTGACAGAAACTTTGAAAATTCATTGAGGAAGATTGGCTCGGCAAATAAATTTGAACTTGTGCATGAGGAAATTTTTTGGACATATAATCATGCCCAAAAAGGTTGGGAGCCACTAGGAAAAATATAATGACACTTTCTTCACAAAGTGCCATTTAGGGCAGAAAGGAAGAGTAATTATTGGGGGATTATTTTTTTAATTGACCAAGGCAATGTTTGGGCATATTTGAGCTATATATGACCCAAAGGAATTATGAGAATTATTTGAGGATTTTTGGATGTCTAGAAATATAGGTTTCTTCACAACCTAGGGCAGATAGGGTTATTCCTTTAATGAAAAAGGAATTTTCCCTAGAAAAGAATTTTAGGGTTTAGTCAGGGAGTGAAGTGACATGATCTTGGCAAGGTTTTGAGAATGATGAGCCACTTGGGAGGGGGAATGAGGATGATTTCCCAGGTGGCAAGGCCACAAAACCACTCCAAAAAGAAAAACAGAGCAAAAACCAATTAAATCCAAAGAAAAAGAAACAGGCCAAAATCCAGGCTGTTACAACTCTTACCCCCTTAAAGAAATCTCGTCCTCGAGATTTAGTTGCTCTGGGAACAAGTATGACTTGAGGACACTGTTTCCAACTCGGGTATCCTTTTTCCTTTATGTATTGTTCCCACAAGAATTTCAGATGATCAACTTATCTTACTCTGGGGTGGTCTTGCTTCATCTTTCCCCAAATTCGGATGGGTTTTTGCTCACATACCAAATCCTTTTACTAACGTGAATTTTCTCATATCTGCAGTGACATCCAATGGATCTGAGCATAGATTTTTCCTTTGGTCATGAAAACCTTTTTACTTCTGCCATGGGGTTGCTTCAAATAAATGCATGTTTTATGTCTTCAATAAATACTAAGAATTATCATGGCCATCTTCTGACGGGATCTAACTGCTCATAGGTGGCACTGATTTATCTTGATTTATTTCTTTGGCCCGAGCACGAGATATGTACCAAAGATTTGACTGCCTTCTATCGTGAGCAATATAATGGTGTCTGGAGTTATAGTTGTGCCATACTTCAAAATTTTACATCTTGAGACTGCCCCGACAGGGGCTGACGGAAAAATGCTTTTCCTGATAGACTGACCATGTAATTGATTCCGTCAGTGAGTATAACGGGTCTGAGCTGATTGTTCGGCTTTTGATCTTTCTCATGTGGTCGATATACCCATTTGTGGTAATAGGCTGTGATATTCTTTCATGCTGCCGCTGAAGTCAAACTGCTGAGGTTGCAAAGGAATCTTGGACTGACAGAACAGACTTGGATATCCCACACTAACCATGTCAAGAGGGGTCAGCGGGATATGAAAAATCCTGGTATATGGAGTAGGCCCTTGAGAGTATGCCTTTGGGGATCCATATGAAATAATGGCTTTCAACTGACTTGGGTATCCGGACCCTGATGGTCGTGCACAAATCATCATACTTTGTTGGCAGTCTCATCCTTTTCATGGTCATGATTTTCTTTGTCAGGATACGTTACTGAAGTAACTTGGCCACACATATCCTTGATTCTTCGTATGACCATGGACGTGATTAGTGCAATATTTTTGACATTAGTCCTTCTTGTTTTCTGACCTGGGTCCGCACACATATGACATATACCCGGGGTTGGTAGTGGTACGGAGCTCATTGCCGAGGCCAATCATACAAGAAGGTGACAAGGTTTTATAATATCTCCTTATGAGTTGCAGGATTAATGACCTTGATGACCATTGCCAAGTCTGTTGAGTCTGTGATATCATCTCCAGATCTTGTCGGTCCTTGTAATTCCTAAGATGTGTTTCTGCTCATCTTTATTTCCTTTGCCTGGCTCGCGAGGTTGTGGGATCCTTACTTTCCTTAGGTATATCTGT
Organism: Aegilops bicornis; assembly: GCA_021605145.1. Lineage (NCBI taxonomy): Eukaryota > Viridiplantae > Streptophyta > Magnoliopsida > Poales > Poaceae > Aegilops > Aegilops bicornis. The sequence goes on from CM038671.1 coordinate 124,915,660, forward strand.
TGGATCCTTGCCGTATCTCGTATGAGTGACTGATATGACTGGGGATGCATGCTCACCATATATAAGAAGGATATGCCACTGAACACTCGATCCTTGCGGTAGGCATATGTTTTGACTGAATTTTACCTCTGATGAAATTATTGCAAGTCTGGTCCTTGAACTGTACTGTCATACATTTGTAACTCATCATATAACCTCTGAGGATGGTGCAATATTGCGGTACTGACACGGACTAGGTGGCTTACGAGAGAAGCCATCCGAGTAGCTTGCTGAGGAAGACTTGTTAACTTCTGTTCAAATCTTTTGTCTAGGTATCATGGAGAAGAAGGCTCTATAGCTTACACACGAAGCTTGTCATGAGTATTGTGCTGGAGAAGCCTACTTTCCATACTTGAGAAGCTTCTCCTCAGGTTTGGTTGTTGAGAAAAATTCATTTCCGTCTGTCAGAAGCCTTTACTGAGGTATCTTGCTGAGAAAGACCGGGTATCATGGGCTGGAAATTGTTCACATATATATCATGCAGAGGAAAATGGAGGAGCCTTGTATCATAAATTTCTTCCAATAGCGTGTGGAATAATACTGAGTTCCATATATCCAAAACTTCATACTATCATGCAGACTGAAATCCATACACATACCCATAATATTCTGAGGCTGATTATTTGCATGAGAGAAATTTTATTTGACTGTCTTCATTGAGCATATCACAATCTGAATTTATTTCGGATGATAACATACTTCAAGCATCATGTATTGCTGAGACAAAACTTTGTATATGATCCATACCTCTATTTGAAAATATACCGTTGATCTTGTACCTGACTAGTCTTTCTGCTGGCTGGATCATAACTACTGTGCGGATTTGGTACTGATGTAGACTCGATGCTGATAGTCAATCCAATACACCATTGGTATTCTGAGCAGATTTTAATCCCATAAAGCAGTTGACTGGGTAGCCAATAATGTCTAGCTGAGCTTCTTTCAAATATTTCAAATCCTTATTGCTTCATTGAGTCCGGTGTCGGTGGATGAGCAACTCTTTATAGGGAAAAAAATAATGTAACACCGGGGCCCAAAAAGAAAGAAGCAAAAGAAAACTCAACTAAACAAAAGCACACAACAACAATCAATTCACACACAATCAATGTCACATATTACTGCTAGTCACACAATATGCATGCCTACTTAAGCACACAAATCTCGCGGGATCTCCGGTTCTACGATCTAGCATGCTGTGACGATGTGCACGAGGACGAATAAAGGTGTGGAAAAATTGGTGTAAACAGCGCTACACCAAGTGCTAGCTTAGCCAGATAGCAACCTGGACTAGCTTGGAGGCGAGGACGCACTCGGTAACCATGTACTGGGACACGACGGTCGCAACCACATTATTATCAAGCGGACGGAACAAGATACGTACTCGTCCAAGAAATAGGATAGCCGGGAAAAACTGAGGCTGCTGACATTGCCCTTTCTTGATAACTAAGATCATTAAGGGTTGCCAACACGACAAAAATGAAAAAGCGATTCGCGATAGAAGTGTGTCCATCACCGAAACGATAGACGGGGCTGAAAGAAAAACCTCGGCGCGATACCTGAGCACCATTTTTGCAAACAGTGTTGGGATCACTTGGCATCACTCTGCTGGGACAGAAATGACACCAAACACCGAAAGAAAAAGGAAGAGGAGAAATGCAAAGGCTGAGCTATAGTGGATCCGAACCGATGCCAGCTACACTCACCAGATAAACCGTTATCACAAATACTAAGGGTATATGCATTCTATGCAACAAACAAATGCAGCAACCAAATGCAATCATCAAGTAAGACTTTATACTACCAATTTCTACCAGTTTCTACCGCTCGCGCTAACTAGGGCGTCCTACAGCCAGACCTGCTCTGATACCAAGCCTGTGGCATCCCGGCTCAGAGAAACCGGAACGCCCCGTATTCACTACAAAAAAATACACTTCCGTGATGATACGTGTTTGTCACAATAGGTCACATTTTTTGTCATGCATGTACATCCATGACGATTTTATGAAAGAATCAAGATAGTCATACCTATGCTATCGTAGAAGTGTTCCATCACATTACCAAAATTATCATCACGGAAGTGTCCACTTCCATGACGATAAATCGCGCGTCACAGAAGTGCTTTCGTCAAGGGTGACCGACGCGTGGCATCCACCGTAACGGAACGCTGTTAAGCTATCGGGTCAGGTTTTGGATCCGATAACCCATTAACAGCCCCGACCAATGGGGATTTTCCACGTGTAAAATCATCATTAGCTGGAGGAAACACGTGTCGGCTCATCGTTGGGACAGATGTCATCCACTCATTGGACATAAGGCGCCTATGATACGTCAGCACGTGGCACGGCCCAACAGAGGCCCATTCCTGTGAAAAGGCCGACCCATTTGACTTGATCAAAAGGTGGCGGGCCGGCCCATGGAAAGCCTGTTAACGGCCTGTTCACATATAGCCCATTTACAACCCGCTAACCCAAGGCCCGTTACGCCCTATCCAAATTAGGCCCAGTAGCGTCATCTGGGCCATCCAATATGATTCCAGCCTGTTTTCACTTCTGGCCCATATATGGCCCATGACGTCTTTCGGACCATATGAGGGCCTTTGTAACTCTTGGCCTATTAACGGCCCGTGGTGAAACTGGCCTGTAATGAACAGTGTATCAATTTACACCCATTAACGGCCCGTGGTGAAACTGGCCCGTAATGAACAATGTGTCACTTTATACCCATTAACGGCCTGTTATTCCGTTGGGCCCTTTCCAACCCATGTTATCTTTCGGCCTTCTCAGAGCCCATTTATTCTTGGGCCCATTTCCAGCATTCGTTTACTTACGACCCGTTACTGTCATTTTCTGCTTGTAGGCCAAATTCAGCTCGTGGTTATAGTCGGCCCGTTTGTGGTCCATTAATACGTTGGGCCGTTTTCATAGCGTCATCGAATACAGCCTATTAACGATGGCCCGTTATGGTCGGCCCACGAACGGATGATTCCAACTCTAGCCCGTTTACGTCCATAATGCAGCCTGTTATTTGCCCATGTTTGGACAATCGATCATATGGCTCGTATAAGGCCCATTGATGATACGGCCCGTAGAAGGCCCATTGTTTCTATGGCCCGTAGAAGACCCATTGTTTCTACGGCCCGTAGAAGGCCCACTGTTTCTACGGCCCGTAGAAGGCCCACTATTTCTACGGCCCGTAGGAGGCCCAGTGTCACTACAGTAAATACTAGCCCATGGTTATTGTGGCCTAGTTTTAAAAAATAGGTTATTGCAGCCACTAGCAAACCGCGGAAAAAGAACTGCAATGACTACAAGCAAACAAATAAACAAGACAACAAGGAAATAAATAAGCAAGCAACTTACGCTAGGCTATCACAGCTATCACACATATTACATCCACTAGGCATCAAAGTTCACCACAAGTGCAAATAAAGGCGCCGACAAAAGAATATACAAAACTGAGAGCACTTCAGAAGGCACTAGGCCTGGCCAGGTCGCCCCCCCCCCCAAACAGCCGAAGAAGCTGAGTATACCTCAGTTGTGTCAACGATAGATGCATCAACACTAGATTTATGGCATGATGGTGCATACGGCGATCCTCGACATCTTCATTGCATCTTTGACTTAAAGTCGGAGCTGAGCTGAAGCAAGCTTTTCCGCTTTAAGTTGAGGCTGAAGAAGTCGAACTGATTGAGGCAGTATTTGCAGAGGTTGTCTCACACCTGCTGGTGAGTAGCTTCAACTCACTGTCTTCATCAAGACAGGACCTTGGGGTCATCTCGCTGTCCTCAAGATGGTTTGGCTCACTATCTTCCCTAAAGTTCTGCCTAGCGTAAGAGATACGACTCTGAAAGAGAAACAAGGAGACACGTAACAGGTTTCACAATTATATAAGCAAATAAATGGATCTGTTATGCATAAGGAACATGTTTTTACAACTACAATTTGAAACTGGTAGTTGTTGCAAACATCCAATCAGCTGTAAACAGCAAAGCAAACAACAGTGGAGGAAATGATGCCTATCCAAATCTATACTAGAACAAAGTTTGAGGGCTTGAGAAGGATGAACTTACATTACATGTTAACACGGGCTGGACAAATCCCTTCTCCATGTTTATGGAAGGATAATTCAATAAATTCCCCAAAGAAAATTCTTTATAAGCGTTGCCATTATTCTACATTTTGCAAAGAGTAAATATCGATCAATCAATATTGGAAGAAACAGAGGATAATGAAGCTTCGGTGCGGTGATGATACATAATCAAATAGCAATTAATTAAGTACATCGTTACAAGGCAAAAGGGAGAGAGGTACTGACAAGAGCAATGTAGAGCCCATTATTATTTTGAGATCGTATGATCCTTTGAGCAAGGAGATTCATCCGAAATTAGTTTTCATACAAGAGAGAAGGTAAGGTACAAGAAGAAATTTAGGAGTTCAAATTTTGAATTGATATCGTAGTCAGTACCTGACGTTGGGCTCCCAGCAGTTCTAATAGGGGTTTGGCCACTGGAGTAGGGGTAAAGTGTGGTACAGTTGGGCCTGTGTTTTCTGTGGCTGCTGATCTATCTAATTTAACAGGTATCACTACCTTTTCCAAATACCTAGTTTGTACTCCTCGAGGATCTGCACTCACCCTCTTCCTTTTGGACATCTATTACGAAAGAACAACATTTGACTGGAAAAACATAGTGTGAGGACACAAGGAATAGGTACAGAAAATGGATAGGTATGGCTATGCTTAAATTAAGCAGATGGTGTAATAAAGTAGAAGTAATGCAAGGGTCAGATGCAAAACATGTGCGACCAATACAACTTTGCAAAGTTAGAGCAATCACCTTGATGGGTGAATAAGATAGGCCATCCTCCACCATGCCAAGTTTGTTAGCCAGTGGATTGTTCTGCAATATTCCTCTCGTGCGCCCATTCTCATATTCATTTTGATAATGTTCAATATCTGACATGCATGAAAACATAAAACAAGTGAGATTTTCTTTGTAATGCAGAAGTGATTCTAATCCAATACCGCCTCCACAGAAACCCATTTGTGCTATCTCTGCAATTCTTTTAAGAGATGCCATGCATCTTGTAATTTGTTGTGTGCATTAATATAATGTGGCCTACTACTCAAAATATGAGAGCTCCGAAGTGATGACACTTCGCAGATGACAACTTCAACATATAGTAAAGAAGAACAAGTCGACTGACTGTGATTCAAAATATACTAAAGGAGAACAACTCGACTGACTAGTCGACCGCAAGAGAAGAGTATCATCTTAAAGAAGAAGCGAGAAGAGCAAGCAGATTGAAGATATTACAAGTGTTCCAATACAATGTCGGTTGGCCACCCATGATGAACCAGAGCACACAGAGAAATACTATTCTTTCCGGTCTCTCCATATGTGGCTCACATGCATTTAGAAACTAAAGTAGGAACATTTAGCTAACCAATTAAACATCTCTCAGTTTTACTAATATCAGCAATAATATCATATATGAATTTGTACAACTAAGCGTGTTTAGCTCGATGGGTGGAGCAGTGCTATTACGACACGAACCACATAGGCTGATTGTGGTCATCATAAAATGGGGAAACCAGAAGCATGATGAGTACAATGTTGACCATGGTAGTGGGATGGCAGATCTGAAGCTGCAAACTGCGCAAAGGGTAGTTAGCAACTGATGTTTGCTTTGAAATAACAACTAAGATTTGGTATGGACAAGAAAGTATGGTCAACAAGTTACAAAGAAATGCAATTATGCTGTCTCTATATATGTCGCGACATGCATTTGGAAACTCAAGTGGGACCTTTAGCTAACCAATTAAATGTGTCGGTTAACTAATATCTGTATCATATCACAATCATATTTGAACAACTAAGCTTTCGAATTCTGAGTGTTGTGTTGTTTAGCTTGAAGGGTGGAGTAATGCTAGTACGACAGAAAGCACCTACGCAGATCATATTGGAGTAGATAAAAGGGGGAAAACCCTAAGCATCAAGAGAAAAATCAGGAAAGTGGAACTAGCTGGACCAGTGGGTGGCGCACATGCTTTTCGAAACGAATATAGGAACATTAGGTGACCAATTAAACGTTCTCTGTTTTAGTGATATGAGCATCATATCAGATTCATATATCAACAGGTAAGCTTTGGGTTGAGGTCTTGAGGAGCAGTGCTAGCACGACACGAAGCACCTACGATGATGATAGTGAATATAAAGGGGGGAAACCATAAGCTTTACGGGTATAGTGTCCGTGCCATGGCGGATCTGAAGGTGCAAACCGGACAAAGCTACTTCACAACCAATGTTTGCTTTCAACTAGCTACTACGATTTGGTACAGACAAGAAAAGTACAGTAAACAAATTACGTTCTATTTTCCTGGTGAGATCAATAACCTAAGCACATATGGAAGAGTACCACCTCTCTTGCGACGCCGTGTAGGCCTATGCTGATACGTTGAGGGTGTTGCGGGTGCGATGGCTGTCGGCGGCGGGGAATAAGACTTTAGATGGCAGACGGCCGGGTCGGGGGATATATCATGTTGCCATGGACGAGGAGGTCGTAGGAGCGGCAATGACAAGGTGGACGACGGCGCTGATGAAGCGAGAGGAGGCGATGAAAGGATCCTGGTCCAGCGACGTGGATGAGAGACGTCCATCTCTTGCAGTGGACGACGGCGTAGGGGTAGCGGCTCCGGAATGGTGGAGGATGGGGTGGTAGACGGAGGAGGCTGGCTGCAGTGTGGAGGTTGTCGTGCCGCCGATGGTGTATGAATGGGGAAATGGAGGGGAGGGGGGATCTCAAACTTTGGGACGCGCTTCTTTGAAATGTGGGAAAGTTACGAACTTATCCCCCGTTTAAAATTTCGGACATCACATCGGTTGGGGATAGGACGGTAATCTTGCATCTCCCAAATATTTGCCGGTAACTATTTCGGGCGAGGAGAGGGTGTTATGCCGCCCACGGTTGGCACCCACGGTGTATGAACGGGGCTGACAGGTAGGGCGGTTGTGTCACGTCTGAGGGAAGTGACACATCTGCCCCTATTTAAAATATTAGCCTACATCGATTTTGGAAGAGGAGAGTTTGTTTTGCCGCCCACCGTGTATGAATGGGGAAATGGAGGAAGAGACACATGTCTTTCGGACAAGGTTGAATCAAATGTGTTTTGCCGCCCACGTTTGACGCCCACCGTGTCTGAATGGGCTCAAAGGCCGTCGTGTCACGTCTGATTGAAGTTACTATTCTATCCCTATCGATAGTAGTGTAAATCCGGTCGATAAGAATGTCAAGTGTCAGGGGTAGATAGTAATTTTCATCTCGCAAACAATTGCTTCGGGCAACCCACAAATTATAGTGGGTATTTAGTCGCTTCGTTCAAAACTTGGGAGAATTAGCATTCACGTTTACCCTGGGCCCTGGCAAACTAAATTCAAATCCAATTTATATTCAATTACGAATATCCACAGATAATTCTACGTTTTGTTATTTATTTCTTCAAAACCACAATAAAGATTTATTCCACCTTTATATATGATTATGATTTAGAAATGCCGTGATCTTCGAATTCAGTAGGTTGGATACACTCTAAGTCAAACAGTTATTTCATCCAATATAATATGCTCACACGAAAAACAATTCACCTTATGTCAATCATACAAGTACTTAGGATTACCTCGCCTAAAGAATTCGGATCATTACAACACATGGACAACATAGGGGGTCTTGCAACATAATCCATTCAGAGACATGACACAACATGCAAGTACAATAATCTAATGACAATTTCAGCTGGTATCTAAAGAAGAACAGGGATTACCTTGGGCTTTAGATAGCAGAAATAGCAGGACCTCCCCCGTCTTCAAATGCAACATTCTTACTTCCTCCAATTCTTGGGTTGCTTGCATAATGCGTGCCGCTAATTCCGTAATTTCCAGCCTCAAGATAAAGATTACCTCATTCATGGCAGCCACACCATCTCTTTCTGCCTCTAGTAGAGCATCAAGCACTATAATATCTGTGCTCAGACTGCTCTCCGGCAGTGTTGCCTCTGAAATGCTACCATCTGGTAACATGGATGGCGCACTGCTTCCACAAATAGATTCTAGGGTTGTACATTGTGTCCTAGTGTGAATGACATCCTGAAAGGATTCCGCTGGACATAAGTAAGAGATAGTTATCATATGATCTAGGCAGTAAGCTTACATGGTAAACGACGGACGAATTATTGCCGAGCATGGCAAACTATATTTAAATGGTTCGATGCAGCATCAGCCGAAAAGAAATTAAAATGGTAAGATGAAACTAGGGATGTAAGTGGCAAATAAACGACATTCGCCAGTCCCATCTAGTTAGTTTTTGCTACCTCCTTAGTTCATTTTCCTCAAAAAACAAAAAATATTTTGAACTATCATACCACTAGTGGACTTTAATCGGGATTAAACGGGACCCAGTTGACATCCCTAGTTGAAAGGGAGTGTACCACCACTATATTTAAGTTGCCAAGGCATCTAAGCAGTTGAAATAATTTGAGAAAACACTTAACAATGTGGCCTCATATAAACTACGAAGACAATCTTGTGATGAAGTTGAGAGGAAAAGTTAAGGACTCAAATGAAATAGGCATGCATTTCTTTACGATAGTACAATAGGCACTGCTGACATATTGGCCAACTCAGGTATAGCGTGACAACAAACAAGCATTCAAATCAAGCAATACAACCAAAGCGGAACAACCGAACTATTTGTAATTCGGTAGGATTACAGGTTGAGGGCACAAGCCAAGAAAGCAGCCCACTCGCATTACATTTCACATGTACTAAAACACACCGGCTTACCATATGTTGCTTGTGAAGCCTCGCTTTGTTGCAATGTTCTTTGAAGATATAAATTGACATCCTGTGGTTGCAAATCTAGTTGTCATAGTTTATTCTGCACCCTCTATTTCGATAAAATTAATTTTAATCGCATGCACTGGTCTGAATTGATCATCAATGGTTCATCTAAACTAATGAAAGAAGGGTGTGTGCATACACGACAATATATCTGCTTCACTCTATTTTTATGCTTGTTCGAGGTGCCAGCCCCAAAAGAACAAATATTTTGCTTGATGGGGTTGGCAGCTCCATAATTAATAGAAGCATCAAATTAGTCATGCAACTTGGGAAGATCAAGAACACACAAACAAGTAATGAACATAGGATCAGAGCAGTGATGTAATAGCTAGCATCAGAAAATGTAGGGTAAAACAAACAAAAAGCAGCGGAACCACATGTTAGTTTGCTGATGTGTAATTAAGCATAGAGAACATTAAGCAGTCTGATGGAACCAACAGGTGGCATCAGAATAACACCATTATCATAAATATAGAATTCAAGAAGTAAAATAGTAGGCAGTGATATCTAGGAAGTACAGTAATACTCCCTCCGTTCCAAAATAGATGACTCAACTTGTACTAACTTCAGTACAAAGTTAGTACAAAGTTGGGTCATCTATTTTGGAAACGGAGGCATTTCTAGGACAAAACTAAAGCATATTAACTATATGTGCACCGGTATGTAATTTAGCACATGTAACATGTTCATCGCGGAAGTATGGCCCTACAGGTGCAAGCAGAATAACGTGTCTCATGAAAAACGGAATGATGCCCTGAAGAAATTTAAAGGTGCGGTGCTTATGCTAGGAAAGTGAACGTAGGCGCCGGTCGTTGGATAATAGTACCTGATTCTCGGTGGCGTATGGGTATCGTTGTCATACTTGATAGCTAAGGATCGTCGGTGGTGCTCGTGTTGCGGTTGAGTTTGGGTCGGCTGTCGCCGTTGCTGAAGCGGCTTCGGTGCTACGGTTGCGGCGCCTGTCGACATACAAGAAAGCTTATCTGTGGTAAGTGAACAATTGCACGATAAAGAGAAAAACCGAAGGAGTACGAATTGAAATAACCTGATGAGGCTACGGCGTCGGTAAAGCAGGGCCGGTGGAGTTGAATATGGCATCCGTGGAGCGGGTCCGGTGCAGTGGACAAAGTCTTCGGCGGGCGCGTTGTACAGTGCTTTCGGTGAGGCAGATCTGTTGTGGCGAACGAGGGCTTGTATGAAGGGCCAGCGAAGGGGTGGACGAGGGAGTCAGTGAAGGGCCTACATTGTGGTGGACAAGGGCGCCGGTTAAGCAGATCCGGTGTGGTGGACCACGATGGCGGTCAAGGAGATCTGGAGCGGTGGACAAGCCAGTCGCTGAAGCGGCTCCGGTGAAGTGGTGAGTGTTGGGGAACGTAGTAATTTCAAAAAATTTCCTACGCACACGCAAGATCATGGTGATGCATAGCAACGAGAGGGGAGAGTGTTGTCTACGTACCCTTGTAGACCGAAGCGGAAGCAATCACAACGTAGAGGAAGTAGTCGTACGTTCTCCTCGCGGTCCAACCGATCCAAGCACCGTTACTCCGGCACCTCCGAGTTCTTGGCACACGACAGCTCGATGGCGCTCCTCGGGCTCCGATCCAGCAAAGCTCCGGGAGAGAGAGTTCCACAAAGACGACGGCATGGTGACGATCTTGATGTTCTACTAACGCAGGGCTTCGCCTAAGCACTGCTATGATTTGACCGAGGTGGAATATGGTGGAGGGGGGCACCGCACACGGCTAAGGAACGATCTCAAGGATCAACTTGTGTGTTCTAGGGTGCCCCCTGCCCCCGTATATAAAGGAGCAAGGGGGAGGGCCGGCCGGCCCTAGGAGGTGCGCCAAGGGAGGGGGGAGTCCTCCTCCTAGTGGGAGTAGGACTCCCCTTTCCTAGTCCAACTAGGAAGGAGGAAGGGGGAAGGAAAGAGAGAGAGAGGAAGAGGGAAAGGGGGGCCGCGCCCCCCCTTCCTTGTCCAATTCGGACTCACCATGGGGGGGGGCGCGCGCCACCTCCTGGCGCAGCCCTCTCTCTTCCCTCTTGGCCCAATAAGGCCCATTACTTCCCCGGGGGGTTCCGGTAACCCCTCCGGCACTCCGTCTTTCTCCGAAACTTAGGAACCTTTCCGGTGTCCGAATATAGCCGTCCAATATATCAATCTTTATGTCTCGATCATTTCGAGACTCCTCGTCATGTCATGTCCGTGATCACATCCGGGACTCAACTTCTTCGGTACATCAAAATACACAAACTCATAATATAAATCATCAAAACCTTAAGCTCATGGACCCTACGGTTCGAGAACAATGTAGACATGACCGAGACACATCTCCGGTCAATAACCAATAGCGGGACCTGGATGCCCATATTGGTTCCTACATTTTCTCTGAAGATCTTTATCGGTCAGACCGCATAACAACATACGTTGTTCCCTTTGTCATCGGTATGTTACTTGCCCGAGATTCGATCGTCGGTATCCAATACCTAGTTCAATCTCAATTCTTGGCAAGTCTCTTTACTCGTTCCGTAATACATCATCTCACAACTAACTCATTAGTTGCAATGCTTGCAAGGCTTATGTGATGTGTATTACCGAGAAGGCTCAGAGATACCTCTCCAGGCAATCGGAGTGACAAAACCTAATCTTGATTCATGCCAACTCAACATATACTTTTGGAGACATCTGTAGAGCACCTTTATAATCACCCGATTACGTTGTGGACGTTTGGTAGCACACAAAATGTTCCTCCGGTAACGGGAGTTGTATAATCTCATAGTTGCAGTGAACTTTGTATAAGTCATGAAGAAAGCATAAGCAACATACTAAACGATCAAGTGCTAAGCTAATGGAATGGGTCAAGTCAATCATATCATTCTCCTAATGATATGATCCCGTTAATCAAATGACAACTCATGTCTATGGTTAGGAAACATAACCATCTTTGATTTAACGAGCTAGTAAAGTAGAGGCATACTAGTGACACTCTGTTTGTCTATGTATTCACACATGTATTATGTTTCCGGTTAATACAATTCTAGCATGAATAATAAACATTTATCATGATATAAGGAAATAAATAATAACTTTATTATTGCCTCTAGGGCATATTTCCTTGATCTCCCACTTGCACTAGAGTCAATAATCTAGTTTTTACAGAATGATTCTAACACCCATGGAGTCTTGGTGCTGATCATGTTTTGCTCGTGGAAGAGGCTTAGTCAATGGGTGCGCAACATTCAGATCCGTATGTATCTTGCAAATCTCTATGTCTCCCACTTGGACGTGGTCCCGAATGGAATTGAAGCGTCTCTTGATATGCTTGGTCCTCTTGTGAAATCTGGATTCCTTTGCCAAGGCAATTGCACCATATTGTCACGAGAAGATCTTCATTGGTCCCGATGCACTAGGTATGACACCTAGATCGGAAATGAACTCTTTCATCCAGACTCCTTCATTTGCCGCTCAAGCAGCTATATACTCCGCTTCACATGTAGATCCCGCCACGACGCTTTGTTTAGAACTGCACCAACCGACGGTTCCACCGCTTAAAAAATACGTATCCGGGTTTGCGATTTAGAATCGTCCGGATCGGTGTCAAAGCTTGCATCGGCGTAACCATTTACGATTAGCTCTTTGTCACCTCCATATACGAGAAACATATCCTTAGTCCTTTTCGGTATTTCAGGATGTTCTTGACCGCTGTCGATGATCCACTCTGGATTACTTTGGTACCTTCCTGCCAAGCTTATTGCTAAGCATACGTCAGTCCGGTACACTGACATTGCATACATGATAGAGCCTATGGCTGAAGCATAGGGAACATTTTTCATTTTCTCTCTATCTTCTGCTTTGTGGTCGGGCATTGAGTCGACTCAATTTCATACCTTGTAACACAGGTAAAAGTCCTTTCTTTGCTCGATCCATTTTGAACTTTTTCAAAACTTTATCAAGGTATGTGCTTTGTGAAACTCCAATTAAGCGTCTTGATCTATCTCTATAGATCTTGATGCCCAATATGTAAGCAGCTTCACCGAGGTCTTTCATTGAAAAACTTTTATTCAAGTATCCTTTTATGCTATCCAGAAATTCTATATCATTTCCAACAATATGTCGTCCACATATAATATTAGAAATGCTCTGAGCTCCCACTCACTTTCTTGTAAATACAAAGCTTCTCCAAAAGTCTCAGATAAAACCATTTGCTTTGATCACACTATCAAAGCGTTTATTCCAACTCCGAGAGGCTTGCACTGGACCATAAATTGATCGCTGGAGCTTGCACACTTTGTTAGCGCCTTTTGGATCAACAAAACCTTCTGGTTGCATCATATACAACTCTTCTTCTAGAAATCCATTCAAGAATGCAGTTTTACATCCATTTGCCAAATTTCATAATCATAAAATGCGGCAATTGCTAACATGATTCGGACAGACTTAAGCATCGCCACGGGTGAGAAAGTCTCATCGTAGTCAACCCCTTGAACTTGTCGAAAACCTTTCGCAACAAGTCGAGCTTTATAGATAGTTATATTACCATCGTCGTCGGTCTTCTTCTTAAAGATCCATTTATTTTCAATGGCTTGCCGATCATCGGGCAAGTCAACCAAAGTCCATACTTTGTTCTCATACATGGATCCCATCTCAGATTTCATGGCTTCAAGCCATTTTGTGGAATCTGGGCTCACCATCGCTTCTTCATAGTTCGTAGGTTCACCATGATCTAGTATCATGACTTCCGAATAGGATTACCGTACCACTCTGGTGTGGATTTTATTACGGTTGATCTAAGTTCGGTGACAACTTGATCTGAAGTTTCATGATCATTATCATTATCTTCCTCGCTAATCTGGTGTAGGTGTCACGAAACCGATTTACGTGATGAACTACTTTCCAATAAGGGAGCTGGTACTATTACCTCATCAAGTTCCACTTTCCTCCCACTCACTTCTTTCGAGAGAAACTCCTTCTCTAGAAAGGATCCATTCTTGGCAACGAATGTCTTGCCTTCGGATCTGTGATAGAAGGTATACCCAATTATCTCCTTTGGGTATCCTATGAAGACACATTTTTCCGATTTGGGTTCAAGCTTATCAGGGTTGAAGTTTTTTCACATAAGCATCGCAACCCCAAACTTTCAGAAGCGACAACTTTGGTTTCTTGCTAAACCATAGTTCATAAGGTGTCGTCTCAACGGATTTTGACAGTGTCCTATTTAATGTGAATGCGGCCGTCTCTAAAGCATAACCCCAAAGCGATAGCGGTAAATCGGAAATAGACATCATAGATCGCACCATATCTAGTAAAGCACGATTCTGACGTTCGGACACACCATTACGCTGTGGTGTTCCCGGTGGCGTGAGTTGAAAACTATTCCGCATTGCTTCAAATGTAGTCCAAACTTGTAACTCAAATATTCTCTTCCATGATCAGATCGTAGAAACTTTATTTTCTTGTTACGATGATTTTCAACTTCACTCTGAAATTCTTTGAACTTTTCAAATGTTTCAGATTTATGTTTCATCAATTAGATATACCCGTATCTGCTTAAATCATCTGTGAAGGTGAGAAAATAACGATATCCGCCACGAGCTTCAACATTCATCGGACCACATACATACGTATGTATGATTTCCAATAAATCGATGCTCTCTCCATACAACCGGAGAACGGTGTTTTAGTCATCTTGCCCATGAGGCACGGTTCGCAAGTACCAAGTGATTCATAATCAAGTGATTCCAAAAGTCCATCTGTATGGAGTTTCTTCATGCGTTTTACACCGATATGACCTAAAAGGAAGTGCCACAAATAAGTTGCACTATCATTATCAACTCTGCATCTTTTGGCTTTGACATTATGAATATGTGTATCACTACTATCGAGATTCAACAAGAATAGACCATTCTTCAAGGGTGCATGACCATAAAAGATATTACTCATATAAACAGAACAACCATTATTCTCTGATTTAAATGAATAACCGTCTCGCATCAAACAAGATCCAGATATAATGTTCATGCTCAACGCTGGCACCAAATAACAATTATTTAGGTCTAAAACTAATCCCGAAGGTAGATGTAGAGGTAGCGTGCCGACCGCGATCACATTGACTTTGGAACCGTTTCCCACGCGCATCGTCACCTCGTCCTTTGCCAGTGCTCGTCTATTCCGTAGTCCCTGTTTCGAGTTGCAAATATTAGCAACAGAACCATTATCAAATACCCAGGTGCTACTACGAGCTCTAGTAAGGTACACATCCATAACATGTATATCAAATATACCTTTGTTCACCTTTCCATCATTCTTATCCGCCAAAAACTTGTGGCAGTTCCGCTTCAGGTGTCGGTTTGCTTGCGGTAAAAACACTTTCGATTTCATGCTTAGGTCCAGACTTGGGTTTCTTCTCTTGAGCAGCAACTTTCTTGCTGTTCTTTTTGAAGTTTCCTTCTTCTTCCCTTTGCCCTTTTCTTGAAACTAGTGGTCTTGTTGACCATCAACACTTGATGCTCTTTCTTGATTTCTACCTCCATGGCTTTTAGCATTGCGAAGAGCTCGAGGAATTGTCTTAGTCATCCCTTGCATATTATAGTTCATCACGAAGCTCTTGTAGCTTGGTGGCGATGATTGGAGAATTCTGTCAATGACACTATCATCCGGAAAGATTAACTCCCAGCTGAATTAAGTGATTATTATACGAGACATTTTGAGTATGTGCTCCTTGTGAACTATTCTCCTCCATCTTGCAGCTATAGAACTTATTGGAGACTTCATATCTCTCAATCCGGGCATTTGCTTGAAATATTAACTTCAACTCTTGGAACATCTCATATGCTCCATGACGTTCAAAACGTCGTTGAAGACCCGGTTCTAAGCCGTAAAGCATGGTACTGCTTGAACTATAGAGTAGTCATCAACTTTGCTCTGCCAGACGTTCACAACTTCTGGCGTTGCTCCTGCAGCAGGCCTGGCACCCAGCGGTGCTTCCAGGACGTAATTCTTCTATGCAGCAATGAGGATAATCCTCAAGTTACGGACCCAGTCCGTGTAATTGCTACCATCATCTTTCAACTTTGCTTTCTCAAGGAACGCATTAAAATTCAACGGAACAACAAAGACGAGCCATCTATCTCTGATAAACATAGACAAGCAAAATACTATCAGGTACTAAGTTCATGATAAATTTAAGTTTTAATTAATCATATTAAATAACTCCCACTTAGACAGATATCTCTCTAGTCATCTAAGTGATTACGTGATCCAAATCAACTAATCCATAACCGATCATCACGTGAGATGGAGTCGTTTTCAATGGTGAACATCACTATGTTGATCATATCTACTATATGATTCACGCTTTCGACCTTTCGGTCTCCGTGTTCCGAGGCCATTTCTGCATATGCTAGGCTCTTCTAGTTTAACTCGAGTATTCTGCGTGTGCAATCTTGGCTTGCACCCGTTGTAGATGGACGTAGAACTTATCACACCCGATCATCACGTGGTGTCTGGGTACTACGAACTTTTAGCAACGGTGCATACTCAGGGAGAAAACTTCTTGATAATTTTAGTGAGAGATCATCTTATAATGCTACCGTCAATCAAAGCAAGATAAGATGCATAAAGGATAAACATCACATGCAATCAATATAAGTGATATGATATGGCCATCATCATCTTGTGCTTGTGATCTCCATCTCAAAGCACCGTCGTGATCACCATTGTCACCGGTAGCGACACCTTGATCTCCATCGTAGCATCGTTGTCGTTTACGCCATCTATTGCTTCTCGACTATATCGCTACCGCTTAGTGATAAAGTAAAGCAATTACAGTATGCGTTGTATTTCATACAATAAAGCGACAACCATATGGCTCGACCGATTGCCGATAACTTCGGTTACAAAACATGATCATCTCATACAATAAAATATAGCATCACGTCTTGACCATATCACATCACAACATGCCCTACAAAAACAAGTTAGACGTCCTCTACTTTGTTGTTGCAAATTTTACGTGGCTGCTACGGGCTTAGCAAGAACCGTTCTTACCTTACGCATCAAAACCACAACGATACTTCGTCAAATAGACTCCGTTTTAACCTTCTCAAGGACCGGGCGTAGCCACACTCGGTTCAACTAAAGTGAGAGAGGCAGACACCCGCCAGCCACCTTTAAGCACGAGTGCTCGTAGCAGTGAAACCAGTCTCGCGTAAGCGTCTGGCGTAATGTCGGTCCGGGCGCTTCATCTCACAATACCGCTGAACCAAAGTATGACATCTGGTAGGCGGTATGACTTGTATCGCCCACAACTCACTTGTGTTCTACTCGTGCAAAACATCAAACCATAAAAACCTAGGCTCGGATGCCACTGTTGGGGAGCGTAGTAATTTCAAAAATTTCCTACGCACCATAAGATCATGGTGATGCATAGCAACGAGAGGGGAGAGTGTTGTCTACCCTTGTAGACCGAAGCGGAAGCAATCAAGCGTAGAGGAAGTAGTCGACGTTCTCCTCGCGATCCAACCGATCCAAGCACCGTTACTCCGGCACCTCCGAGTTCTTGGCACACGTACAGCTCGATGGCGCTCCTCGGGCTCCGATCCAGCAAAGCTCCGGGAGAGAGAGTTCCACAAGACGACGGCGTGCAGGACGATCTTGATGTTCTACCAACGCAGGGCTTCGCCTAAGCACTGCTACGATTTGACCGAGGTGGAATATGGTGGAGGGGGCACCGCCTGCGGCTAAGGAGCGATCTCAAGGATCAACTTGTGTGTTCTAGGGTGCCCCCTGCCCCGTATATATAAAGGAGCAAGGGGAGGGCCGGCCGGCCCTAGGAGGTGCGCCAAGGGAGGGGAGTCCTCCTCCTAGTGGGAGTAGGACTCCCTTTCCTAGTCCAACTAGGAAGGAGGAAGGGGAAGGAAAGAGAGAGAGAGGGAGAGGAAAGGGGCGCGCCCCTTCCTTGTCCAATTCGGACTCCCCATGGGGGCGCGCGCCACCTCCTGGCGCAGCCCTCTCTCTCCCTCTTGGCCCAATAAGGCCCATTACTTCCTCGGGGTTCCGGTAACCCCTCGGCACTCCGTCTTTCTCCGGAAACTTCCGGAACCTTTCCGTGTCCGAATATAGCCGTCCAATATATCAATCTTTATGTCTCGATCATTTCGAGACTCCTCGTCATGTCCGTGATCACATCCGGGACTCGAACTTCTTCGGTACATCAAAATACACAAACTCATAATATAACCGTCATTGAAACCTTAAGCGTGCGGACCCTACGGTTCGAGAACAATGTAGACATGACCGAGACACATCTCCGGTCAATAACCAATAGCGGGACCTGGATGCCCATATTGGTTCCTACATTTTCTCTGAAGATCTTTATCGGTCAGACCGCATAACAACATCGTTGTTCCCTTTGTCATCGGTATGTTACTTGCCCGAGATTCGATCGTCGGTATCCAATACCTAGTTCAATCTCGTTCTTGGCAAGTCTCTTTACTCGTTCCGTAATACATCATCTCACAACTAACTCATTAGTTGCAAAGCTAGCAACGCTTATGTGATGTGTATTACAGAGAAGGCCCAGAGATACCTCTCAGACAATCGGTGTGACAAAACCTAATCTTGATTCATGCCAACTCAACATATACTTTTGGAGACATCTGTAGAGCACCTTTATAATCACCCAGTTACGTTGTGACGTTTGGTAGCACACAAAATGTTCCTCCGGTAAACGGGAGTTGTATAATCTCATAGTTGCAGGAACTTTGTATAAGTCATGAAGAAAGCATAAGCAACATACTAAACGATCAAGTGCTAAGCTAATGGAATGGGTCAAGTCAATCATATCATTCTCCTAATGATATGATCCCGTTAATCAAATGACAACTCATGTCTATGGTTAGGAAACATAACCATCTTTGATTTAACGAGCTAGTAAAGTAGAGGCATACTAGTGACACTCTGTTTGTCTATGTATTCACACATGTATTATGTTTCCGGTTAATACAATTCTAGCATGAATAATAAACATTTATCATGATATAAGGAAATAAATAATAACTTTATTATTGCCTCTAGGGCATATTTCCTTCAGGCACAACATCCGAGACGAATTGCTTGCCCGACACCTAGGACAGGAAAAGCCCAAATCTATGGCAACCCTCACGACACTCATGACCCGCTTTTGTGCAGGAGAAGACAGCTGGCTAGCTCGTAGCAATAATATAACCAAGAGCCCCGGCAATTCGGATACTAAGGACAACAACGGCAGGTCACGTCGCAACAAGCATAAGTGCCGCATTAACGGCGACAATACTGAAGATACGGCAGTCAATGCCGGATTCAGAGGCTCTAAACCCGGTCAGCGGAACAAGCCATTCAAAAGAAACCCTCCGGGCCCATCCAGCTTAGACCGGATACTCGATCGCTCGTGACAGATACACGGCACCCCCGAACAGCCAGCCAATCACACCAACAGGGATAGTTGGGTGTTCAAGCAGGCAGGCAAGTTAAGCGCCGAAACCAGAGACAAGGGGCTACATAGCGATGACGAGGAGGATCCCTGGCCGCTGAACAACAAAGGACAGAAGGGATTTCCCCCGCAAGTTCGGACGGTGAACATGATATACGCAACCCACATCCCCAAAAGGGAGCGGAAGCGTGCTCTCAAGGACGTCTATGCGTTGGAGCCAGTCGCCCCAAAGTTCAACCCATGGTCCTCCTGCCCGATCACCTTCGATCGAAGGGACCATCCCACCAGCATCCGCCACGGCGGATTCGCGCGTGGTCCTAGACCCAATTATCGACGGATTTCACCTTACGTAGTCCTAATGGGCGGCGTCGGCAACTGAACCTGCTTTACCAGGACACAGTGCGAAAAATGGGCATCGATCCTTCAAGGATTAAACCCACAAAGACAACCTTCAAATGCGTCATACCAGGTGTAGAGGCCAGCTGTACAGGCTCGGTTACACTCGAAGTGGTCTTCGGATCCCTGGATAACTTCCGTAGCGAAGAGTTAATCTTCGACATAGTCCCATTCTGCAGCGACTATCACGCCCTGCTTGGACAAACCGCATTTGCAAAATTCAATGCGGTGCCGCACTACGCATATCTCAAGCTCAAGATGCCAGGACCTCGCGGAGTCATCACGATGGCGAAAACACCGAACGCTCTCTTCGAACGGAGGAGCACACGGCGGCCCTGGTGGCGGAAGTATAGAGTAGCCTCTCAAGGCAGTTCTCCAATCCAGGCGTCAAACGTCCGGACAACGTCAAGCGAGCCCGAAGTAACCTACAACAAATCCGTCTGGCACGTTCCGAGCAAGCATAGCAGTGCGGCCCCAACCCCAGCCCCCGCCAAATGGCGATACTGGTACCACGCGCACATAATTACGCCTTAGAGATACCATGGGCATAAGGGGAGGGGCACAACTACGGCATGCCCAGAATGCGGCTCAACCGCACTAAGGGGCTCCCTATTTCACCGTTTTCCTTCTTTCAGGACCCAATTATTCGGAAGGCCTGTCCAACAATACACTCGCCGAGCACACGATGCAACAGCCAGGGAAAGAGCAAGCCACGTCAAACGTCCAGGTGGTCTCTATAACGAGTTTAATACCTGTTTTACTTACAATCCCGCAGCTTGCCCCTGGAGGGGAGCATGTCAAATACTCCCATCTCTTGCTTATCGCACTTCTTGTATCGTTCTGCTTTCGCAGCAGCCCTTTTTTAATAAACAATATATAGCTCTTCTCTATTATGGTACATATCTATTTTTTATATACAAATATGTTCAGTCATGACATTCTGCAACCGTACACTTTGGTATGGACAATACACCAGGGGCTTAAAACACCCCATAACATGGTGTGAGAAGACCGAACACTCTCATGAGTGCGGCACCCCGAACTTATAGCACTATATGCATCGACTCCGAATCATATCTTTGGTTAATAGTTGGGTTTGCCCGGCTCCCATGTTTTGGTACCTTACATTCCGCAATGTTGGCTAAGGTAGCGCTGGGAGAACTACTGCGATTGTGCCCCAGTTGAGCTGGGTTAACACCTCAGTAGAGAAATCTAAAACTAACTGTCATGATAGTGCGAGAGACCGGTCGCTGTTCGCGAGGTTTTACGAGTCCTTAAAGACTTATGCCGCTTAGAGCGAGGAACCGGACTTATCCGGCCTAGGCGTGGATAGCGCCCCGAACTCGGTCTTCCGAATACTAGGGGCTTCGCCGAAATTTAAAATTATAGAATTCTATGGCTAAGTGAGAGTGATAAAGCATTATAAGTCCGACGGCCTGGTTCGTTGTGCTGAGTGCCTCCCTAGATGGACCCAAGAATGGGAACAAGAGCGCTCAGGTTTATCCCAAACACCCCAGCACTCGTGGCATGGGGGTCGAAGCCGACGACTTGCATCTCTCAGATTTGATAAACGGCCGCACAGAAGGTAATATTTTAAATTAACAAGCGTTGCTTAACGCATATGAACAAAGTTTCAGCGTACAGGATAACAAATGCGAGTCTACTCAAAAATTACATCTTTGGAGCATTCGTCCGCTATACGGCGAGCACCCTTCAGGACACCCTTATAATACATCTCGGGCGTGCGATACTCCTTGCCCGGCGGTGGCGCGTCCATCAAAAGCTTCTCAGCGTCCAGCTTTCCCCGGTGCACCTTAGCACGGGCAAGGGCCCGACGGGCAGCTTCGATACAAACGGAGCGCTTGATGACCTCAATCCATGGACACGCGTCCACCAGCCGCCGCACCAGCCCGAAGTAGCTCCCAGGCATGGCTTCTCCACGCCACAGCCGAGCTATGAGGCCCTTCATGGCCTGTTCGGCCACCTTGTGGAGCTCGACCAGCTGCTTTAGCTGGTCGCTCAGGGGCACTGGATGTTCGGCCTCAGCATACTGAGACCAGAACACTTTTTCCGTCGAGCTCCCCTCTTCGGCTCGGTAGTATGCGGCGGCATCAGACACACTACGGGGCAAATCGGCGAACGCTCCTGGAGAGCTCCGGACTCGGGTAAGTAGCAGATAATTAACTTTTATATTCTTCCTTTGCATAAAGAATGCCTTACCCGCCGCTATCTTCTTCATTGCCTCGATCTCCTGAAGGGCCTTCTGGGCTTCGGCCTTAGCGGTCTTGGCACTCTCAAGAGCCAAGGCAAGCTCGGACTCTCGAGTCTTCGAGTCACGCCCCAAACTCTAGTGTTTTTTCCACGAGAGCCTGGAGCTCTTGCCGCACCTCCGCCACCCACGCCTCCTCCTTCTCGCTCGGTGGGCTCCAAGGCCGCACTTTCTTCGGCCTTGGAGACCGCCTCCTTCAGGGTCGCCACCTCGGTCGTGGCTCCTGCAACATTTACGTTGGTCCTGTCATTATTTGCAACCAAGTATTCTATATACATTTACAGGCGGTACTATGTACCCTCTTTATCCTCGAGCTGCTTCTTGGCACGGCCGAGCTTGCTCTCGGACCGCTCGAGGCTTTCCTTCAATGCATTGACCTCCGCAGTCAGTGCGGCAGTGACACATTTCTATTAGACTCCTGCGTATATCTTTTTAGATCCCCAGCTCGGCTTTTCTTTCCGAACGCCGAACTAAGCATCAGGGGCTACTGTCTATGCGGTAATATTTTTTATATGTTTTTAACACATACCTCAAAGCCTGTTAACAGGCTTGTACAAGCTTCCGTCAGCCCGCTCTTGGCGGACTGAACCTTCTGGATCACCGCACTCATAACAGTGCGGTGTTCCTCGTCGATGGAGGCGCCGTTAAGCACCTCCAATAAATTGTCCGGCGCCTCCGGATGGACGGGGGTTGCTGGCGTCGTAGGCTTGCCCTTATTATGAAGGTGCCGCCTGTCGGACTCTGGAACCATTGATGGTTCCGGAGCAGTGTCCGGCCCGGGGCCGGACTTAGATCCCTTCGGGGCTTTACCCCCTTCGGGCCTGGAGTCCGGGAGATTGCCTTGCGGCGCCTCCAGGACCACCTCCTCCTGGTTTAGTCCCTTTTGGGACCCCACCTCGCGTCGTCCGCAGGGAGCGGGGAGGAGGCCGTCGGAAGTGAAGCGCTATTCACATCCGACGAATTCAGGGAGCCGCTCGACGAATCGCTGACCTGAGCTCTGGGCGGACTGCATAATTAAATTCGGCGTCAGAAGCTATCGGATAATAGAGGAGTGCAATAAGTCATTCGGGTAGCCGGACACTTACGATTTTGCCAGGGGCTTGACCCTGGATGGCCATTCCTCCCCGCCGTCTTCGGCATCGGGGGCGTAGTCCGGCAGAAGGGTCTTCCCCTTCTTGGACCCTCCGGCTTCCCCAGTTGGGGCGGCCTTTCTTTTCTTTCCTCCCCCCGTTGGAGGGGGAGAGGCATCTTCTTCTTCTCCTTCTTCCTCCTCCTCGTCTTCGGAGGCGGAGGGTGCGTCGGGGTTGTCGGGCGAATCCGACACCGCCAGGCGCCGGCAACTCTTTCGGGTCCCCGTGGCCTTATTCTTGGCCTTCTTTTCCGGCACCACGTGGGGTGCCGGAACCAGCAGCCCTGTCAATTGGCCGTCCGCTGGGTCTTCTCGTAGGGGAGCCGGACAGATAACCTGCCTGGACTTCTTCAGCAAGTCATGTCAAAGGTAGGGGACTTTAGATCCCGCATAGAGTCAAACTATGAAAGACAAAAAGTCCCGTAAAGGGTAGAATAGCTTACCTCGTTGGCCTGGCGCCGCGAGCTGAATCCGCGATCCTCGGTAGCGGACGCGGGGGCCTCGGCACCCTTGAACAGCACCTTCCAGGCATCTTCGTATGTGGTGTCGAAGAGCCCGCTCAAGGTTGGGTGTTGTGCCGGATCAAACTCCCACAATTTGAAGGCCCGTTGTTGGCATGGGAGGACCCGGCGGATAAGCATGACATGGACTACGTTGACGAGCTTGAGGTTCTTGCTCACGAGCTTTTTGACGCACGTTTGGAGTCCGGTCAGCTCTTCCAAATCTCCCCATGTTAGGCCCGTCTCTTTCCAGGAGGTGAGCCGTGTGGGAAAACCAGATCGGAATTAGGGGGCCGCTTCCCATTTGGGGTCGCGTGGCTCGGTGATGTAGAACCACCCCGATTGCCATCCTTTTATTGTATCCACGAAGGAGCCCTCGAGCCATAGGACGTTGGCCATCCGGCCCACCATGGCACCTCCGCACTCCGCTTGGCGGCCGCTCACCACTTTCGGCTTGACATTAGAAGTCTTCAGCCATAATACGAAGTGGGGCTGGATGCAGAGGAAGGCCTCACACACGATGATGAACGCCGAGATGTTGAGGATAAAGTTCGGGGCCAAATCGTGGAAGTCCAGGACGTAGTAGAACATGAGCCCCCGGACGAACGGGTGAAGAGGAAAACCCAGTCCACGGAGGAAATGGGGAAGAAAAACAACCCTCTCATGAGGCCTGAGGGTGGGGATGAGTTGCCCCGCATCTGGAAGCCGGTGCGCGATGTCGTCAGACAAGTATCCGGCCTTCCTCAGCTTTTTGATTTGCCCCTCCGTGACGGAGGAGGCCATCCATCTACCTCCCGCTCCGGACATGGTTGGAGAAGGTTGAGGTGGGAAGTGCGGGCTTGGGCGCTGGAGCTCGAGCGCGCAGGGACGGATAAGCAGAAGAGGAAGAAGGCGTGAATGGAAAGGGCGGATTCTTATCCCCTTATATGGGCGGCCAAAACTACGAGCCCCCACCGGCCTAATAAAACTTGCTTATCTCCCAAGCGCCGCGGTTAATGGCGCGGTTGGGTTACCCACACCCGTATTGATGAGAATCCCGGAATAAGGGGACACGATCTCTGCTTTGACAAGACGTGCCAAGGAAACCGCCTCGCTAAACGCGCTGAGGTGGAATAGTAAAGTGAAGCCTCCACGTTTTGACTGATTTGCTTCTACATACACTTTTGTATCATGCGAATGAAGGTTGCGCCTGCATTTTTGAGACCAAAAGGCATGGTGATATAACAAAAGCACCCGAACGGGGTGATAAAGGCTTTCTTTATTTCATTCGGGCTATACATTCGGATCTGGTGGTACCTGTAGTATGCATCCAGGAACGATAACCTCTCACACTCGGCAGTAGAATCTCTTTATACGATCTATCTTGCGGGAGAGGGAAATTGTCTTTCGTGCAGGCCCGATTGAGGTGTTTGAAATCAATACAAATCCGAAGAGAATTATTTTTCTTGGGCACCATGATGACGTTGGCGAGCCACTCGGAGTGGTACACCTCTCGGATGAACTCAGCGGCCAAGAGATGCATGATCTCCTCACCAATAAGTTTATGCTTCTTAGTAGAAAATCATTGTAGTTGTTCCTTGATGGGCTTCGTCTTTGAGTTGACATGGAGTCCATGCTCACCCAGTTCCCTGGGTACACCCAGCAAGCTTCCATGGAAAGACGTCCCAGTTCTCATGGAGGAACTGGATGAGCTCAACTTCCTATTTGCTGTCGAGGGCTGTCGAGATGTTGGTTGGGGCCGCATTCGGATCATCGGGATGGATGTGCATCGGCTTCGTCTCTCTGGCCGACTGGAATGTGGATTTCACAGCCGTCTTCTTGGACTTCATGAGATCACTGGCATCATCCACCGCCTTCTTGTATTCGTCGAGCTTGGCCATCGCCATATGTTCATCTGCTATCCGTGCACCCTTCTGGAGGCATTCTTCAGCTAGCTTCCGATTGCCGGTGACAGTGACCACGCCCTTCGGTCCTGGCATCTTGAGCTTTAGATACATGTAGTATGGTCGGGCCATGAAACGTGTGTGGGCTGGCCTACCCAAGATGGCGTGGTAAGCACTCCGGAAATCCATGACCTCAAAAGTCAGTCGCTCCTTTCTAAAGTTTTTCTCCTCCCCGAATACAACATCGAGGGCGATCTTGCCGAGTGACTTGGCCTTCTTCCCGGGAATTACCCCGTGGAACTGCACATTGCTCTTGCTGAGCCAGGACATCGGAGTGCCCATTGCTTCTAGAGTGTTGACAAAGATGATATTGAGCCTGCTGTCGCTGTCCATCAGAACTTTACAAAACCAGACCCCTTCGACCACCGGATCGACCACCAAAGCATGCCGCCCAGGGGTCAGTATATGATCCGAGTGGTCTGACTAATCAAAGGCGAAAGGAACCTTAGACCAATCGAGGTATTTAGCGATAGTCGGAACTGCCATAATAACCTCTCAATTTATAACCTTGAGGCGGCTTCTGCTCTCGATGTCAGTGAAGATCATCAGGGTGGACTCGACGTTGGGATAACTGGAGGCGCCCTTGTCGTCTTCGTCGCTGTCGTCGTTGTCTTTGCCCCAAGAGGGGTTCTGCTGCATCTCTTGCTTCAAGAGTCGACACTCCCAAGTGGTGTGTTTGGGCAGAATGATGTTGCCCTCTTCATCTTTCTTCATGTGGATCTGGCAAGGCTAATCAAGGATGCCGTTCTTGGGAGCAACATGTTTCTTGCCTTTCCACTCTTTCTTTGGTTTTGGTGGGCCTTTGCCTTTGCCTTGCCTGGCCAGAGCCACGGCCTCAGCGTTCCCGGCTGCTTCACCCTTCCGCTTGTGTTTCTTGCCCTTGTTGTCGTCTGACTGACCCGCAT
Source organism: Aegilops bicornis (assembly GCA_021605145.1). NCBI lineage: Eukaryota > Viridiplantae > Streptophyta > Magnoliopsida > Poales > Poaceae > Aegilops > Aegilops bicornis. The sequence continues at coordinate 124,942,200 of CM038671.1, forward strand.
CGCCTACTCGGCCCTTGTCGCTCCACAGTCGATCGTCCCCTTCCTAGTTCGTGTACCGATTGGCTATCTCCATAGCCCGACTAAGGGTCAGAACCTCAGTGTGGCCGGATTTCAGGTTCAGCTCACGGTACCTGACACCGGCTTTGAAGGCGCAAATTGCCTGGTGCTCGGTGACATTTTCCACCGTGTTATGCAGGGTGGTCCATCGCTGAATATATTCTCAAAGAGTCTTATTTTTCGTCTAGACACAATGTTGCAGCTCAGCCAGTCCGCCCACACGCTTGTACGTGTCCTCAAAAGTCTTGACAAAGACCCGGGCGAGGTCGTCCCAGCAGAAGATACTGGCAGGTGGAAGCTGAGTGAGCCACGCCCGAGCGGAACCCTCAACCATTAATTGCAAGTGCTTCATAGCCACGTTATCATTACTATTGCCGATTTGCACGTCTACTCGGTAGTCTTCTAACTAGATCTCTGGCTTAGACTCGCCGATGAATTTACTAATCCCCGTGGCCAATCTGAAGTTGTTGGGGATCTACGTCGCTCGAATGTAGCGGCTGAAACATTCGTGGCTAGAGGGTGCGGAACCACTCGGATCGCCAATCTCCAAGCCTTCTCTCAAGGCCCTACCCCTATTGACTAGGTTCTGAGCGAAGACCGGCCTCACGTTGAACCGCGGATCTCGGGGATCTCTCGTATGGCGAGACAGACTGGCCCTATGATCGCCGCCACGTGTTCACCTGTCATCATATGGCTGGTGCCTGAATGAAACTTCACACGGCGGGAGCATCAAAGAACGATCATAATCATCCTACCACCTGGGTGGAGTGACTCGATCTTGCCACCGGTCTTCGTACCGGTCTCTCGAAGAGGATGTTGCATGACGCCTGCCCAAGCTATGGGCCAACTGGACCGTCTCGGCGCGCACCGATGTGCCATGAATTCAGTCCCTAGACTGGGACATTGTCGCGTTCTGCGATAACACCGTCTTTAGGAGAAGCTACTTCTGGTGATTCCCCTCACCAGCTACAGAATTGGAGGGCTGAATAGGATCACCGATCCGGGTGGCTGCCGCAAGATTTTGCAATGGAGTCCTGAGAACTTGGCACTTCTGGGGTTGATCACTTGGATAAAGCCGACGCTTGTGCTGACTGGAACTGGGTCGATGGCGAGCGCGATCATCTAACTCCTTCTAGGGCCACTCAAGGCGGTCGTGCTCAGCTAGGGTGGCCAAACGCGTCAACTCCATGGCCAGGGCCTCTGGAGTCGTCCTAGTGATGGGCATGTTCAGGAGCTACTCTTTCTTGCGAAAAAGCTCATCACGTTGCTCTCGAATGAGAGCTTGGGGAAAATACGGCTCATGGCCAGGGGAGCGGCTGTCTCCGTAGTCGTCATCACGCGAAGTGCCAGCGTGGCCGTCGAGGGCTCGCCACGCCGAGGGCGCGGTGCTATGTGTTGTCTGCCATGAGGACTTGCGTAGTCGACTCCACGCTTTCACACTCATACTTGTCGAGGAAGTCATCGAGGAGCCCGTCGAAGAGGTCAAGGGCGAGCTCGTTGGACTCGAGAGCCGCCACATGTTCCGCTGCGGCCTGAAGAGCCACGGCATGCTTGATCCACCGCTGCAATTGGGAGCACCCGGAGCGCTTGCAACGACCTGTGGCTGGGATGATCGGAACCACTTGGTACGAAACTGAGGGTTGATGGAGAAGGACACCGAATGAGGAGGCATGAAATGTCCCGCGCCACGGATGGGCAGCGCCTCCACATCCAGCAGGGCTTCGCAGAGCCAAGTTGAGTCATCGGCGGTGAAGCTGAGTGCCCCAAAATGGATTTTGCCGCCGAGTTGCATGATGTCGTCGATGAAGAAAACCACCTATTCTGTGAAATTGCTAGACGCCTAGCCCCACGGTAGGCGCAAACTATCGGGGTTACGATCGTGGCAATGTATATGAGGGGTACGAATAAGGGGCAGAGCCTAGCTAAGGAGCAGGTGTAACACTCGGTGTTTAGCGAGTTCGGGCCCCTCTCGAAGGAGGTATCAACCCTAAGTCTCGTGCCTGGTGGCTTGTTTTCTTTCAGAGAGTATGAATACAATGGGTGTCTCCATTTGAGCGGGAGAGGGGGTGCAACTTATATAGAGAGCGTCGCAGCCCTCTTAACTCTCATGTTGCCGGGGCATTGAATGAACTTAATTGCGATAGTTACAGGTTCTAATGGACATAACCACGACAGTTACACGTAACGGCGACTATGACTACACTTAAAGATCTGCTTAGGATTCCTCGACCGTTCTAGCTCCCACGTCTCCCCTTCATCTTCATTGTCTGAGTGAGGAAGGCCGGGCTGACTGAACGAATGGTGTCCGAATGGATCTGAGACGTCCGAGTGTAGTTGCAGCCTTTGAGTGAATCCTGTTCGTTGGCTCTTTGGTGGTCCTGGGACCTCCCAATCGTAGTGTGGGGCCCTAACTGGGGCCCAGATGATGGGCCCTTGACCCTACCTGTAGTAGGTGACCTCATCAGAAGTAACAACAAAGTTAAGGAAACTGAATTTGGCAGCAGGAGAGGATGAGAAGGTGTTCATGACAGATGACAAGGAGTACAAAGATGAAAGGAAGACCTTCTCGGTCATTGATAAGGTCTTGTCCCAAAATTTTCTTCAGTTGCAAACCATAATGGGAGCTATGAGACATGCTTGGGGAAATCCAGAAGGGCTTAGAGCAAGGATGGTTGGGGACAATATTTTTATAGAACACTTCATGTCAGAGGCTGACAAAGAAAGAGCGTTGGATGGGACCTGTGGCTAGTTGGTCGCTATGCGGTGCTATTGAAAGATCGTAATAGGAATCTTCGACCGTCAGATGTGTGATTCGAGTCAATGCACATTTGGGTTAGAATCATGAATCTACCGTTCAAGTGGATAAACAATAAGAAAGGTTGGAAGGTAGCAGGTTTGGCAGGCAAAGTAGACAAACTGGATGTTGATGAATTTGGTGATGCTGCGAGAAACTTTCTAAGAGCGAGAGTAGAAATACCAATTGACAAACCACTAGAAAAGTACATTACTATAGTGACTTCAGAAGAAGATGATTTTATGATTTGCAATATAAAATTAGAGCTTGATATGTCTCCAAAGTATCTATAATTTTTGATTGTTCCATGCTGTTATATTATCATTCTTGGATGTTTTACAATCATTTCATAGTCATTTTATATCATTTTTGTACTAACCTATTGACATAGTGCCCAAAGTGCGATTCTTTGTTTTACGCATGTTTTTTACATCGCGGAAATCAATATCAAACGGAGTCCAAACGCACGAAACTCCTGGAGGATTTTTTCTTGGCGAAGACATCCGGTGGGCCAAGGAAGCACTGAGGGCTACTCGGGGAGCAGCACCCACCGTGGTGCGCCAGATGCCCAGGCGCGCCCAGGTGGGTGTTGCCCACCTAGGGTGCCCCCCGAACTGCCTCTTTGCTCTATAAATACCCCAATATTCCAGAAACCCTAAGGGCATCGACGAAAATCAATTCCAGCCGCCGTAGAGTCCAGAACCACCAGATCCAATCTAGAAACCATCACGGAGGGGTTCACCACTTCCATTGGTGCCTCTCCGATGATGCGTGAGTAGTTCTTTGTAGACCTATGGGTCCGTAGTTAGTAGCTAGATGGCTTCCTCTCTCTCTCTCTCTCTCTCTCTCTTGATTATCAATACAATGGCCACTTGGAGATCCATATGATGTAAGTCTTTTTCGGTGTGTTTGTTGGGATCCGATGAACTTTGAGTTTATGATCAAATTTGAGTTTTTATCCATGAAAGTTATTTGAGTCTTCTTTGACCTCTTATGCATACGATTGCTTATAGCCTCGTATTTCTTCTCCGATATTTGGGTTTTGTTTGGCCAACTTGATCTATTTATCTTGCAATGGGAAGAGGTGCTTTGTAGTGGGTTCGATCTTACGGTGCTTGATCCCAGTGACAGAAAGGGAAACGACACGTATGTATTGTTGCTACTAAGGATAAAAAGATGGGGTATTTATCTGCCGCAATAGATAAACATATCTCATCTACATCATTTCATCATTCTTACTGCATTACTCTATTTTTGCATGAACTTAATACACTAGATGCATGCTGGATAGTGGTCGATGTGTGGAGTAATAGTAGTAGATGCATGCATGAGTCCGTCTACTAATCTTGGACGTGATGCCTATATAATGATCATTGCCTGGATATCGTCATAATTATTTGAAGTACTATCAATTGCCGAACAGTAATTGTTTTCCCACCGTTTGCTATTTTTCTCGAGAGAAGCCACTAGTGAAACATACGGTCCCCGAGTCTCTTTTCATCATATTTGCCTTTGCGATCTATTTTCCGTTGCATTTACTTTCAAATCTATTAAACCAAAAATACAATAATACCTTGCTGCAATTTATTTGTTCTGTGATCTATTTATCCTACCTACCACTTTTTATCACGTCCGTTTGCCTATCTTGAGGCGCCATACCCGAAACGGATTGAAAACCCCTTTTACACGTCGGGTTGCGAGTATTTGTTATTTGTTTGCAGGTGATGTTTACGTGGTGTGAGGAGGTTCTCCTACTGGTTCGATAACCTTGGTTTCATCACTGAGGGAAATACCTACCGTCGCTATACTACATCATCCCTTCCTCTTTGGGGAAATACCGACATAGTTCTAGCAGACATCAAAAGGAATTTCTGGCGCTGTTGCTGGGGAGGATCTTCAACATCAACCAGGTTCCTAATCACAAATCTCATCTCCTCGCAATTTACATTATTTTCCATTTGCCTCTCGTTTTTGTCTCCCCCACTTCACAAAAATTTACCGTTTTATTCGCCCTCTTTTCCGTTCGCCGTTTTCTCGTCAGATCTATTTTTGGGTGCAATCTTGTTGTGAAGTCATCATGACTCAAGAGAACACCAAGTTGTGTGATTTCTCAAACACCAACAACAATGATTTTATTAGCACTCCGATTGCTCCTCCCGCCACTAGTGCGGAGACTTGTGATATTAATGTCGCTTTGCTGAATCTTGTTATGAAAGATCAATTTTCCGGTACTCCTAATGAGGATGCCGCAGCCCATCTTAACACATTCGTGGAATTATGCGATATGCAAAAGAAAAACGATGTGGACAATGATGTTGTGAAGTTGAAATTATTTCCGTTTTCTTTAAGAGATCATGCAAACTTTTGGTTTTCTTCTTTACCTCGCAATAGTATCGATTCTTGGAACAAGTGCAAATATGCTTTTATTACTAAGTATTTTGCGCCCGCGAAAATTATTGGGCCATTTGCATTTCTGTCCCTAACTCGAACCACCTACTCAGATTTACCCCTAATTTCGAAGCATGCTCAAATTTGCCCCTCCGCCGTTAGTTCCCCTTACAGAATTGCCCTTCTGTTCCGCTCCCATTAGGTCAAAGGGATTTGACCGTTTACTTGATGTTTTCTGGACATTTTCCCCTACCTCGTTTTGTCACCGGCATGTAGGACCCACTGCCAAGGTCAAATGGTCAGCAGTTGACTGGGTCAACACGGGAATGGGTCCACTTGTCATAGGTTAGTTATTTTGGATTGATTATTTTAGATTGATTTAATATGCCATTAATAGATTAATTAACTAATTAATACCCACATCATGGATTAACCCTAATCTAACTCACAAAAAAAAGATTAACCCTAATCTAACATCCCCACGTGGTGGTGGGGCCACTGGCGGCGGTTTTGCCGGCAGAAATTGGGCGGCACCGGTGCTGGTACGAGCGAGGACGCACGGTGGCGAACGGGAGCGAGGCAGAGAGGCAACCTGCGGTCAAGCGAGGCCTCCGAGCGTTGCACGCATCTAGTAGGTATGACGGGAAGGACCGGAGTGACATCCAGCACAATGACGGTGACCGGCGGAACATGGCCTCGCAGTCAGGATGGTTCATCGGCACGCAGCTCGGAGAGGAGGCGGCAGGAGATTCGAGGCCAACTCCGGTTGCCTAGGGAAATAGGGAGGGCGGTCGGCACTCCCAGGAGCGACATATCAGGGCAAGATGGCGGCTGACCGGAGGCAAGGAAGATAGCAATGGCGCGGACTAATGGAGGCGCGCCACATCAATTCGATCTGCACGGAGGGCACGGAGATCTTGGCAAAGCTCCTGGACATGGAGGTTGAGCCCGAGGAGGCCATTGGCCCTACGGAGAAGAAGGCAGTGGTGGCGGTGCTCTGGACAAGGAGGGAGGAAGGGAAAGGGGGGAGAGGGGGAGGGAGAGGGGGGTGGGATGGAGATAGGGTTGCGGCGCATAGGGAGCTAGCAGCGGCAGCGCACGGTCCAGGGTAGCCGGAGCTCACCGGACATGAGAGACAAAGGCTATGAGGTAGGGGAGAGAGGTGGGCAATTTTTTCCTTTTCTTTTTTATTTCTCTGTTTTGTTCGGGTCCCACATGTAAGTGACATGTGAAGCCAGGGGCAAAATGCCCAGTAAACACCCCGTAAACGGTCAAACCCCTTTGACCAGACGGAAACAGAGCGGAAGGGTATTTCTGTAAGGGCATCTAACAGCGGAGGGGAATTTTTGAGCAGCCTTTCGAATTAGGGGCAAATGTGAGTAGTGGGTTCGAGTTAGGGACACAGATGTAAAATACCCAAAATTATTTCCCTTAGAACCCAGATTATGAATTTCACGCAACTTGAACATGAACATGTTGCACAATCTTGGTAAAGGATGAAATTGATGCTAAGGAATTGCTCAACTCATGGGCTAAATCTTTGGATGATCATACAAAAAAATTGTGTGGGATTGAATTTTGTTTCTCGTAATCTTTTAGATTCCACCACGAGGGGTACTTTTATGGAACTTAATTTGGGTGAAGCTACTAAATTGCTAGAAAATATTGTGGCAACTTATTTGCAATGGCATACCGAAAGAGCGCCAACTAGTAAAAAAAGTCAATTCGGTAGAAGAAATAAATTGTTTAAGTGAAAAGGTTGATGTCCTTATGAAGTTGGTTGCTAATAAAAGTGCTCCTATTGATTTTAATGATGTACCTTTGTCTACTTTGATTTAGCAAAATAGTGATGCCATAGATGTGAATTTTATCTCCCGAAACAATTTCAATAACAATGCTTATAGAGGTAATTTTAATCCTAGGCCTTTTCCTAGTAATTCCTCTAATAATTATGGTAATCCTACTTATAATAATAATAGAAACACCTTTGATATTGAGAACAATATTAAGGAATTTATTAATATGCAAAAAGCTTCCAATACTTCGATAGAAGAAAAGTTGAATAAGATTGATGATTTGTCTAGAAGTGTTGATAGAATTTATCATGATGTAGAAACTCTCAAGATGAAAAATTTGTTCCTAAAGTTGAAGAATCAATTAAAGCTCTTTATGTTTCTATGGATGAAATTAAGAAAAGAACCGCTATGCTTAGAGCTAAAAGAGAATTTTTAGAAAGAGCGTTTTCTAGTGATTACTACCATAAAAGTGATGAAGATCTTAAAATGATTGGTGTTTCTTCTATTGATTCTTTGCTTACTAAAGTTAAGATTGATGAAAAAGGTACTGGAGAAGAGTCAACTTTAGTTAGAAGGCGTCCCTATGATTCGGAAGGTGAAAATCTTGTTGAGAAAATTGATAAAACTTGGTTGGAAGAGGTCAAGACTTTAACTAGTGATGTGCCCACTATTTTGGATTACAAAGACTTTAATTATGATAGTTGCTCTTTGATTGATTGTATTTCTTTGTTTCAATCCATGATTAATTCACCCCATGCTTATGAACAAAATAAAGCTTTTACTAAACATACCGTTGATGCTATGATGAAAGATTTTGAAGAAAAATTGGAATTAGAAGTTTCAATTCCTAGAAAATTGCATGATGAATGGGAACCTACTATCAAAGTCAAGATTAAAAATTATGAGTGTTTTTCTTTGTGTGACTTGGGTGCTACTGTTTCTACAATTCTGAAATCTTTATGTGATGTGCTTGGTCTTACCAATATTGAAGAATGCTCTTTAAATTTGCACTTAGCGGATTCTATTATTAAAAAGCCTATGGGAAGAATTAATGATGTTCTTATTCTTGCAAATAGTAATTATGTGCCCATAGATTTTATTGTTCTTGATATTGATTGCAATTCGTCTTGTCCAATTATTCTTGGTAGACCATTTTTGCGTACTATTGGTGTCGTGATTGATATGAAAAAAGACAACTATAAAATTTCAATTTCCACTAAGGAAGGGAATCGAACACTTCCCTAGGACAAGAATTAGGACACCATATGAATCAATCATCAGTGCATCCTATGAATCTAGAACTAAAGATGACAAAACTTAGATCCTACGCTTTATGCCTAGCTAGGGGCGTAAACCGACAGCGCTTGTTGGGAGGCAACCCACTGAATAAAATTTATTTCTGATTTTAACTTGCTATTCTTGTGTGTTATCACAATTATAATACTGTTATGATTGTGTTTTTTGTGTTTTATTTAGTGTTTGTGCCAAGCAAGGCCATTGGGAGAACTTGGGTGAAAGTTTATTTGATCTTGCTGAAAAACAGAAACTTTTGCGCTCACGAGATTATTTGCCATTTTTAACAGAAGAGTGATTTTGAGTTGATTCTTTTTGCAGAAGATTAATAGACAAATTCCTCAAGTCCACCAGTTTATTTCAGAGTTCTTGGAGTTCCAGAAGTTTTCTAAATAGTCAGATTGCTACAGACTGTTCTGTTTTTGACAGATTCTGTTTTCTTTGCGTTGTGCGCTCGTTTTGATGATTCTATGGTTTTCTTTGATGAGTTTTTGCCATATAAAAGTTGGAATACAGTAGATATAATGCAAAATAAAATAATAATAGTTTTTCTACAGTACTATAGTAGTGGTTTGGTTTCTTATACTAACGGATCTCACGAAGGTTTTGTTTGAGTTTGTGTGATTGAAGTTTTCAAGTTTTGGATTATCTTATGATGGATGAAGGAATAAGGATAAGCAAAAGGCTAAGCTTGGGGATGCCCGAGGCACCCCAAGATAATATTCAAATAACTAGCAAGAAACTAAGCTTGGGGATGCCCCCGAGTGGCATCCCCGCTTTCTTCTAACAACCATCGGTATTTTGCTTGAAACTATATTTTTATTCGTCACATGATATGTGTTTTGCTTGGAGCGTCTTGTATGATATGAGTCTTTGCTTATTTTTCTTTGTGTTTTAAGTCTTGAATCCTTGCTGGACACACGTTTTTGAGAGGGCTAAAAATTATGCTATGCTTGCTCCTATGCTTCACTTAAGTTTTTAGAGCCATGGACTTGCTCTAGTACTTCACTTATATCTTTTTGAGCATGGTGTGCTTTGTTAATTTTGAAGAAATTATCTCATGCTTCACTTAGATTTATTTGGGAGTTAGTAACTTTTCAAGAAATTCTCTCTTGCTTCACTTAGATTATTTTGAGAGAAAGAAAAATTATGCTCATGTTCTTCAGTTATATTTGTTTGAGCTTATAGAAGCAACATATGAAAATAGTGCCAAAGTGATAGATATACAAGGAGGATATAATAAAAACTTTCATGAAGATCATTGGACAAAATAAACTTGATTCTTAGTAATGGTTTTGAGATACGATGATATGATATGTGAGTCTTGTTGATGAGTAATTGTGCTTTAGTAAGAAAATTGGTATTAAGGTTGTGATTCCCTATGCAAGCACGAAAATCAATAGTTATGCAATGAAATTTATATCCTACTTATGGTGCATTATTCGGTGTTACTTATGCTTAATGTTTGGGTACGAGATTTTTCACTTCTTGGTTGGTCGCTTCTCAATCTTTTTGCTAGCCTTCATTTTGCACTAAGTATGATCTCTACTTGTGCATCCAAAACCCTTTAAACCAGTTTTGCCATATGAGTCCACTATACCTACCTATATGCTATATTTCCATGTCGTTCTAAGCAAATTTGCATGTCCCATCTCTAATGTTCAAAATAAATTTTTCTTTTGTGTGCTCTACCGCTCGCGGAACGGTAAAGGGTAGCCAATATTTTCCATGCTAGATGTGTTATTCTCACAATGAGTGTTTATTCACTTGTCATTGCACGAGAGTACAGCAAATGTATTAGGGATGCCCAGTCCCGAAATGAAAAATGAATTTATTTTATATTGTCAAATAATAAATTCCTAGGAAAGTGTTGGTATGGAGGGCACCCGTGGATACAGCTAGCCATGGAAACTGAAAGTAATGGTGGAAAAAGGAATAAACTTTATTTTCTGTTTGGGAACCGCCTATGATATATCTAGCATGCAAATTGTTGGGATGCTCCAAGTTGTTTTTGTTGGTGGGAAAAGTATGCCTCTCAAAATATTTTATCTCTCAATTTAAGATTTGAGCTCGCACCTCTACAAATCCCTACTTCCCTCCGCGAAGGGCCTTTCTTTTACTTATGCAATTTTTATTTTGAATTTGAGTCTCCATCTTCTCTTATAAAGCACCAACTAAGGGGCACTATGATCGTATTTGAGCATTGGGTGTAGCTAATATTCGAGTATGTTTCATGAATGGATCAATGATTGAGCATAATGGGCTAGGGATAACTTGCTTTAGTGTTGATATTTTGAAAGACATGGTTGCTTGTTGATATGCTTGAGTATTAAAGTCTTCATGTCAAAACTAGACTATTGCTTTGAATCATATAGAAGTCCAAATGTCCATGCTATAAAGAAAAGAAATGTGATGAACATGTTAGGCAGCATTCCACATCAAAAATTCTGTTTTTATCATTTACCTACACGAGGACGAGCAGGAATTAAGCTTGGGGATGCTGATATAATTTTTTATTGTTCCATGCTCTTATATTATCATTCTTGGATGTTTTACAATCATTTTATAACATTTTTGGTACTAACCTAGTGACATAGTGCCCAGTGCCAGTTGTTGTTTTCTGCATGTTTTTTTTACATCGCAGGAAATCAATATCAAACGGAGTCCAAACGCAGCGAAACTCCTGGAGGATTTTTTTCTCGGCCAGAAGACATCCAGTGGGCCAAGGAAGCACCTGAGGGGCTACTCGAGGGGAGCAGCACCCACCAGGGTGCGCCAGGATGCCCAGGCGCGCCCAGGTGGGTGTTGCCCACCTAGGGTGCCCCCCGAACCGCCTATTTCTCTATAAATACCCCAATATTCCAAAAAACCCTAAGGGCATCGACGAAAATCAATTCCAACCGCTGCAGAGTCCAGAACCACCAGATCCAATCTAGACACCATCACAGAGGGGTTCACCACTTCCATTGGTGCCTCTCCGATGATGCGTGAGTAGTTCTTTGTAGACCTATGGGTCCGTAGTTAGTAGCTAGATGGCTTCCTCTCTCTCTCTCTCTCTCTCTCTCTCTCTCTCTCTTGATTATCAATACAATGGTCTCTTGGAGATCCATATGATGTAAATCTTTTTGCGGTGTGTCTGTTGGGATCCGATGAACTTTGAGTTTATGATCAAATTTGAGTTTTTATCCATGAAAGTTATTTGAGTCTTCTTTGATCTCTTGTATGCATGATTTCTTATAGCCTCGTATTTCTTCTCCAATATTTAGGTTTTGTTTGGCTAACTTGATCTATTTATCTTGCAATGGGAAGAGGTGCTTTGTAGTGGGTTCGATCTTATGGTGCTTGATCCGAGTGACAGAAAGGGAAACGACCCGTATGCATCGTTGCTACTAAGGGTAAAAAGATGGGGTCTTTATCTGCCGCAATAGATAAACATATCTCGTGTACATCATGTCATCGTTCTTATTGCATTACTCCATTTTTCCATGAACTTAACACACTAGATGCATGCTGGATAGCGGTCGATGTGTGGAGTAATAGTAGTAGATGCAGGCAGGAGTCGGTCTACTAATCTTGGATGCGATGCCTATATAATGATCATTGCCTGGATATCGTCATAATTATTTGAAGTTCTATCAATTGCCCAACAGTAATTGTTTTCCCACTGTTTGCTATTTTTCTCGAGAGAAGCCACTAGTGAAACTTACGACCCCCGGGTCTCTTTTCATCATATTTGCCTTTGTGCTCTATTTTCCATTGCATTTAATTTCAGATCTATTAAACCAAAAATACAAAAATACCTTGCTGCAATTTATTTGTTCCGTGATCTATTTATCCTATCTACCACTTGTTATCACGTCCGTTTGCCTATCTTGAGGCGCGGTACCCGAAAGGGATTGACAACCCATTTTACACGTCGGGTTGCGTGTATTTGTTATTTGTGTGCAGGTGCAGTTTACGTGGTGTGAGGAGGTTCTCCTACTAGTTTGATAACATTGGTTTCATCACCGAGGGAAATACCTACCGTCACTATACTGCATCATCCCTTCCTCTTTGGGGAAATACCGACGTAGTTCTAGCAGACATCAGAGCTCCATGGGAGAGGAAGAGAAGGATTCAATCATTTGTACAGGCAGCGGCGGCGGCAGATTGGAGTAGAACATTGAACAATAGTGATTCTCATAACAGCTCAAAAGAAAAGTCAACGGAGAAAATTATGAGTGAGAAATCAGAGGAAAGCAAGGAAATCATGGATGAAGAACTTAAAACTTCCTTGAGAAATATGGAAACAAACATGGATAAAGGTATTCAAGATAGTAATGCTTGCAAGGCTATTATTGCATCCTAGGCACAAAATGAAATTTTACTAGGAAGGAAAAGGAAACCTCTGAAATGTAACAACCTTCACCAAAAGCAAGATGGTACAGGGGCAGAGAGGGTTCACAAACTGGAGGATTCCGAAAAAATGACCTTAGCTCCTATACATGACCAGAGTAGAACAATAAAAGAGTACAATGCACCCGCCTTTATGGAACTAGACCATATGGACACAAAGGGTGTCAAGAAACATAAAATGGAAACTTCATCCGCATTTGCCCTATCGATGGAGGCTGCCAGTGTGGAGAAGCCCCGCCGGTCGCCATGAAGACCCTATGTTTGAACTGCCGAGGGTGTGGGTAACCCGAGGCAGTTCAGGAGCTCCGCCTATTGGTGGAGCGGCACAGCCTAGAAATCATCTTCCTTTCGGATACGAAGATGTTAGAGGGCAAGGATAAGAAGTTGTGGTTTTATCTGGGTTTTGATAATGCAGTTGGAATAGACAGCGAGGGCCTCAGTGGAGGCTTAGTTCTTATGTGGAAAAAAGGTATCATTTTGCAAGAAAAATCTAAAAGTCAGACACATATTGCTTTGTGGGTTCATTGTCAGAGCTTGAGAGGAGTTGTTTGGAGATTCACAGGATTTTATATCCAACCTCGATGCACTAGAAGGAAGGAATCTTGGTATCTCCTAAAAAAATTTAGAAGTGAATGTGAGCTGCCATGGTTATGTGCAGGGGACTTCAATGAGGTTTTATCGGAGGAGGGGCACTTTGGAAGTAGGAAACGGGGGAATGGAGAATGGGTGGATTTAGGGAAGCAATCCAGCATTGTGGCCTTTTAGATCTAGGCTATTTAGGACTCCCCTACACATGGGATAATCGACAAGAATGTTGCAGAAATGTAGAAGTCAGACTGGACAGGGCTTTAGCTGATGACAAGTTCTTGCGTAGATTTGGGAAGACAAATGTAACACATGTGCAAACATCATAGTCCGATCATTTGTGCCTTATTAATACATTTTGAAAACCAAGATGTAGTGGAAAAAGGAAAGCTGAGTGTATATTCATATATGAAAATATGTGGAGAAGAGATCCAAGCTATGAGGAGCTGATAAAGAACACCTGATCTTGTGACGGATATGGACTAGAAAATATTATGAGATCACTATCTACTATGCAGGAAAATTTAAAGAAGTTGATCTATGAGTCCTTTGGCTTTATTCGTGGTCGGTTAAAAGATTACACGAAGCAATTAGAGGAAGTGAGGGACGGGAATTGGAGAAGAGGACCAACAAAGCAAGAGAGAATTTGGTTAGCCAGATATCACAGTTAATGACCAGAGAAGAAATTATGATACACCAGAGATCAAGAATACAATGGCTAGCGGAAGGAGATCGTAACACATGCTTTTTTCACTCAAAATGCAGAGAAAGAGCAAGACAAAACGGAATAATTTCTCAACAGTGGCAGGATGGAAGGATATGTTATCAGCAGGAAGAAACTGGGGACATGGATATTTAGTTTTTCTCCAAATTGTTTTCTGCTCAGGAGAACCTGCAACCAGATGAAGTGATAAAGTATGTGCAACCAAAAGTAACAAAGGAAATGAATGAACACTTATGTAAATTATTTACCTTAGAAGAAGTTGAGAAGGCACTGTTTATGATGAAGCTAAATAAATCTCGAGGCCCAAATGGTTTTACAGCAGGATTCTTCCAAAACCATTGGGAACTAACAAAGATTGATGTGTGCAACGCAGTTTTGAAGTTCTTGCAAAATGGTGAAATGTCGGAGGTCCTAAACAAAACAATACTAGTGCAAAGGTGAATCACCCCCAGAATTTATCTCAGTATCTACCAATAGCTTTGTGTAATGTTTTTTATAAAATTTGTTCCAAAGTCTTGCCAAATAGGCCTAGATTAATCTTGGATGAAATCATTTTAGAGGAACAAAGTGCTTTTGTGCCTTCGCGTTTAATCACTGATAATGTTATTACAGCTTATGAATGCATTCATCACATTAGAAATAAGAAAGGAAAAAACTGGAGCAAGTGCCATTAAATTAAATATGGCTAAAGCACATGACTGTATTGAATGGACTTATCTTAAGAGTGTTATGCAAAAATTGGGCTTTCATAATTACTGGATTAACTTGATAAGCATATGTTTTCAAACAGAAAGCTTCTCGGTTAAGGTGAATGGTTGTTTATCAAAACCATTCAGACCAACAAGAGGTTTAAGACAAGGGGATCCCATTTCTCCTTACATGTTCCTGATTTGTGCATAAGGTCTAACAAGCTTACTAAAATTTAAAGGGCCACAATATCTCAATAAAGGAATTAGAGTTGGTATCCATACTCCATGGATATCTCACTTATTTTTTGCTGATGACTGTGTTGTCTTCACTCAGGCTTCAAAGAAAGGAGCAGAAAGACTTCAATAAGTATTGGAAGCCTACAACAAGGGATCAGGTCAACTGGTTAACAAAGCAAAATAAGCAATATTCTTCAACCCAAATACAGTGAAGAGACAAAAGAAGAGATGAAGAGAATAATGGAAATAGAAACAGAACCTCTAGAGGATAAATACTTGGGACTACCTACAGCCCTAGGAAAAGGAACGACATGGGCCTTTGAAAAGCTAACTACAAGATTGAGTAGCCTAGCAGGTGGATGGTCTGAGAAAATGTTAAATTATGCAGGTCGTGAAGTTCTTATTAAAGCGGTCATGCAAGCAATACCCACATATTCAATTAGTTGTTTTAGCCTCTCAAAAACTACTTGCAAGAAGATGACCTCATCAATGGCAAATTTTGGGTGGAGAGGTGATGGGGATAAACAGAGAATGCATTGGAGAAAATGGGAGGAGTTAGCATGGCCAAAGAAAGCTGGAGGTATGGGATTTAGAGAGATGCACCTATTCAATCTAGCCATGTTGGGTAAGCAAGGATGGAGGATTTTAACAAACCCAAACTCTTTGTGTGCTAGAGTGTTAGCTGGGAAATACTTCCATAACAAGAATAGCTCACATGTTTTGCAAGCTATCTTAAAAGGAATAGCAGCACTTCTCTTAGGCCTGATCAAGAGAATTGGAGATGGCAAGTCTACCAATATATGGGAAGATAAATGGATTCCAACAATTCCAGGAGGGAAGCCAATGTACAAGAGAGAAGGAAGAATGCAGAAAGTAACGAGTGGGACTTTAACAAAGTGAATAGTAGTTTGCTGCCTATATATGCTAAGGAGGTATTCAAGATTCCATTGGGAAAGTTAGACCGTGATACCTGGGCTTGGAATGCTGAAAAACATGGTACGTATTCAGTTAAATCAGCATGCAAACTCCTTGCCATACATTCAAAGGCTGGTGGGAACACTGCAGTTTGTTCCAATGCAGAAGATAACAACATATGGAGCAAGCTCTGGAAGCTCTCAGTCCCTCCAAAGGTAAACTGGTCGAGTTATTAAAAGTTTCATTCCTCTGCGAGCTATTCTATATAAAAGACATATAGAGGTGCAAAGTATTTGTTGTGAATGTGATGGACTGATGATACTATCTATCATGTCTACTAGAATGCACTTTTGCAAATAAATTTTGGAGGTTATTCAAAGATATAAGGCCAGCTCATCTTATATGGTATGTGGTTGGTGTGGAATGCACATAATGCTAGCTTACATGGTGAATCATCCACCAATTTAACTCAAGCATGTAGATGGGCATATGATACTGATGCAGATCTCATTCAAACTACTAGAGAAACCAGATCATGTAGTAAAGTAAAATCACAAGTTCATTGACAACGACCACATCAAGGATGTTATAAAGTCAATGTTGATGCATCTTACAATGCAGATGATATGAATGGAGCATCTGGAGTTATTATAAGAGACGATCGGGGCATATAGTTGCAGCAAGTAGCATATGGCATGATTTTGTTCCTGGTATACTGACAGCCGAGGCACTTGCTTGCAGAGATGGAGCACAAGTGATGAAAAACCTGGAGCATAAAGCAAGCCATATTGGAAACAAATTCGATGGAGTTCACTTTGCTTTGGAGGATGAAGCATCAGTGGTCTAACATACTTGCCATTATAAAACAAATCCATGAGCTGACAGAAAGTTGTAACTACTTTGATGTTTGTCATGTTAAAAGGGAAGCAAATGAAGTTGCCCATAAATTAGCTAAGCTGGCTTCTTGTAATAATCGCCGAACCTCCACGGCGACCACCACTCCATCGGCGTCTCCGGCTGCTGCACCCGTCATCCTTCCGCCGTCTGTGTCGTGCACTCAGGCTGCAGGCACTACCCCGATCGCCAGTGTTCTCCCTCGACCGCGACCGCTGCCCCCACTTCGAGTTTAGGAGGGAGGACGGGGTCTTAAGGCTGCGTGCACGCCTGTTCGAGCGTGTCGAAAACTGCTTCGGCTCCGATGCCTGGCTCCCCTGTCCTTGCCGATGCCGCCTCGGATGTGTTGTTGTCGGCCCCTGTTGCCTCTATCAATGGGGACGACGTAGGTTGTGAAGAGGAAATGGTCATGACGCTGCTGCCACGGGCGGTGTTGTGGGTCTCCACTGCTAACGACGATGACGATGAAGATGACGAAGAGGAGTTGGCTCCCCAGACACCATTGGCTGCCACCAAGGCCCTCCACTCTGGAGGTATGTGCGTGGGGCATGACGCAGACACAAATGAGGGTTGGCAGGAGGTGCTACCGCCTTCGTCGACAATGGCTCCTCGTCCCATCCCCGCTTGGCTTCGCGGTAGATGTTACAGATGCTTCGCTCATGGTCATCGCGCGGTTGTTTGCAAAGAGCCGTTGCAGTGCTCCCATTGTTTGGAGAACAGTCATCGTGTGTGTGGATGTTGCAAGCCATGGCGTCCTCTAAGCTCACTGCCATGCATTGATGTGCCACTTGTGTCGCAACTCGACGTCGTGCATCGTCCCGCTCTTGCTTCATGTGAGGGTCAGATGAGATCCGCACTCCCATCCAAGGCGCTTCATCGTGGGTCTTGGGCGTCTGTCGTCTCTGGTACCGTAGGCTCACCAACCTCGTCGAAACTGATGTTACAGTTTGCTTTGGCTGATCAGACTGCGTTGATGCAAGGTTGTCTGGCGCGTGTTGGGGGCTTTTTAGAGCGAGCGGAGGCTGCTCTGAGTCGACTCTCCCTTGCGCTGGCTATGTTGCAGACCTCTCTGACGCTGCACTCTCCTTGTGTGGTCGGTGTTTGCTCCGCGCAGGATAAGGGGGTGGAGTTATATGGCTCCTTCTCCCCTCGTGTTGGAGACAATTCATCCTCGATGCCTACCTCCCATCCTATGTTATCTTCCACTGAGGGCGAGTCCATTGCCGTGCTTGTGGCTCCGGTACTGCAGGTCATGCCCGAGCTTAGGGAGCTATGTCTGAGTTTGTCAGTGGTCATATGAAGGTGGACACGTCGACGACCTCGAGCGAGGGACAAGATTCACCTTTGTCAAGTGAGCGGCTGGAGGTTCCTATGGTTGATGATGCGAGAGGGAAGGCGTCCGCGATGTCATAATGGACTGTGCTCGGTTTCTCGTGTTGTCAACGTGGCCTTGGTATTTTGAGTCGTTATTGTCGTTTTCTCACCCTGAGTTCTGTTGCATTGTAGAAGTGTTGAGGCTTGTGCTTGTTGGGTGTTGGGAGAACTTGGCGGGCCATCTATGTGGCCGTGGTGCTTTGTGTTGAGTGAGTTTGTTTGTATCGGTTTTCGTCCGGTTTTTTTAAATTAATTGGGCAATTATCTTCTTCTTAATTAATCGATGAGGCAATTTTTTGCCTCCGTTTCAAAAAAATCTGGACTGTGCCTGGGATAGCCACGTGCCGGAATGTATCCAACACTGTAATTAGGACTGTAATCCTGCACTAGATTAATGAAGTTCTTGGCTGATTCTCACAAAAAATCAATGACCTGAGAATGTGTGAATAACTACTAGTAGTATGGTAACATAATCAGATTGGCATGTCATATTCTTGTTCATAAGAAGCATCACATAACACCATGGACAAAGTATTTGAACCCTAGTACCCGACAAAATGCAAAATATTTGCATCTTCTGGAACTTTTCTGAAACAACTCTACTTTTCTAGGAAGATGGAACATTTTGGGATAACATACCCTGCTTTTTCTAAAAAAAACAAGTTGTGTTGGTCGTACTCCTGGCCATCTCAGGCCCGGCCCTGTCGGCCCACCCAGGCCCGGCCCTAAAATCCAGGGCCTAGGCCCGATGGGCTTGCCCATGGGCCGGGCTTGGGCCTGAGTTTTGAGCCCACCAAGAGGGGCACTGGACGGGCTTAGGCTTGGCATATTGGCATTTTAAGGAAGAGGCCCGGCCCACGGCCCTAAGCCCTAAGGGCCTTTTAGGGCTTTTTACCAGATGGGCTGGGCTTGGGCTTGAAAAGTAGGCCCAGTGATAGGGCTTGGGAGGGCCTGGGCCTCAGTTTTCTGCCGTGGGCTTTTTCAGGCCCGGCCCAAGCCCGGCCCGGCCCATGGCCAGATATAGTTGGTCGTCTGTGTGGCGCTCCACATAGGACAGGGGTGGCACCTTAAGGCCCTCGTTGATTGAAAGGTTTCCAAAAAGGATTTTGAAGGATTTTAATCCTTAGGATTTTTTCTTCCGTGGGTTGTTTGATACTCCCTCCGTCCCATAATGTAAGACATTTTTTTACACTAGTGTAAGTGTCAAAAAGGTCTTACATTATGGGACGGAGGGAGTACATAGTATTGCAATCCATATAATCTTTTTCATAGGATTAACTTGTACTAGTTTCAAGGGAAAAAATCATCCACTCCAACCTCATGCGAAAAATCTTACGTTTTTCCTGCACACAACCAAGCGCTCATACTAATCCTGTAGGATTGAGGATGACATGCCACTCTATTCCTCTATTTTTCCGATCCCTATATTTTACAAATTCTGCTAATCCAAGAGGGCCTAAAGTAGGATTGAAATCCACTACTACAACGGAAAAAAAAAGTTTGTGTTTTATGTATGTTTTACTTTTACTATTCTGAACGGTAATTAAGACTCATTGTATTTTCACATATACCTCCATTTTCTGTATCATTTCTTTTGGTAATTGGCCAAGCTTTTCGGCTGCATTTAGTTTTTACGCCATGGTGCAACGGGTCATCTAGTTTCATTAAATTGACTGAGTAAAGTAAATCAAAACAGAAAATGCGACAAAAAAGACAGTCAATAAATCTACAATTTACATCAGGCTCTTCCAAAGAGAAAATCGTAACTAAGAATTTCCATCCACCAATTAACCGAAGACAGAAAAACGAATTTGCCCCATGAGACCAACTGAAAACTTCTTCCACAGTTCATATACATGGAACAAAAGATGGTAAGGCCCATTTTGAGTTGTCTACCTTGGCTCTTGCTGTGTTGTTGTGTCATTGTACCAAGTGACCCGTATGATACATTCTACTGCAGAGTCTAAATCCTCATCAGCATAGAATTTGTGAATAACTAGTACTAGTAACATATTCATATTGGCATGCCATCTTCATGTTGACAAGAAGCATCTCACATAACACCCTGGACAAAGGACACTTGTCACGGTGTTATATCCAGACACATAGACAGGTCCACGAACAACTAGTTTACACAATAAGGTCAAAACGCACATGACATCGTCTCATTCATAACCTTGTATAATAATACTACTCTAACAGAATGTCAACCACATAAGTAGGGGATTAAAAACCATGGACATGAAGTCGTGCTACAACATGTTAGTAACAGTAATCGGTAGGGCAAACATGCACCTAGGCTTACTAAATCTTCTGTAAGAACCTTAATAAATAAAATTCTGATCCTGACTAGTTAAAATAAAGCAGAAGCACATAAACTATCTCCACAGACCATGCCTGGGTACGTCTTCTGTGGTGAGATGGCATGTGTTGAAATTTGAAAGCAAAGAACCCATAATGGTGGTGTAGGCCTCCAAGGCACTCATACCCAAACAAACCACATACTATGATTCCATTGCATTCCCCACATCACCCTCTCCTTCCCCTGGGTTAGTGACGGCAGGCTGCTGTTGCTGCTTCTTGCGGGAGGATCCCAGAGATGTCGGCGCTCGTCGTTTCATATTCTCCTTTGGAACTGCACAACAAAGAACAGATTTTTGGTGTGAAAAAGAAACTAATGCCCTTCTGTTTTAAAATCACAACCAACAAAGCCCGGCGATGCAATAAGAGTCCACAACAGCTTCTAGCTCTAGACTGTAGCAGTAACATCCATGTTAAGAAAAGGAAATTTGTTAACACAAAACCTTGTGGTCACCAAGTTAAAGGTGTCGGTTTTGAAGTCATATATGAACCTAGTATATTTTAATCAACCACCGTGACCGACCTCAGATGGTAAAATTATAACTCATGTCATGGTCTATGTCTCAAGAATGAATTTCAGCAACGCATATCGACGTATATTTATCATTAACCGGGAGGCAATGGTACGGTACCTGGCGGCATGAGATGGCTGGAGATGCTAGTTCGTATGTAGCTGGTGGGTCTTTGCATATCGAATTCCTTCACCCCCAGCAGCTTCTTCAGCTTGAGGTCAACAGCAATCACATGTGAGTTCCTGTCGGTTTCGCTGCTGATATTGGTCAGGAGGTACAAGATGACATCTTTGCGGAGCCGAGAATGAAATGGAGACGAAGAGAGAATTGGGCAAGTTGTAGTCCTCGATATCACTAGAATGAAGTTCAAGCTCTTGCTTGAAACGCAAACCACCCAGGTTTTCCAAATCCCCATGAAGCCCCTCCACCTCCATGGTCCATGTGACCACCGTCCAGCCACTAGGGGTTTCAGAGAAAGGGCTGCTGATGTCTGCGTGGACCTGAAGATCGACTAACCTGATGGTGCCGGAGTCTTTGACAAAGACAATGTCCCTAAAGTTGTGTGCAATGTCAATGGCAAGAGGGAGAGAATTTAGCGGATGCCTCCTCTCGGGAAGGGAGACATAGCGAAACAGGTGGAAGGGGGTGTGGTCGGCTAGCACGTCGGAGAGGAGCATGCCCCTCCATAGGTCGACCCAGCCCACGATGCCACGGCTGGAGCCGCAGCCGATGGTGATGGCCATGTCGCACGTATACTCGGATGGTGGCGGCGGCTGTGGAATAGCACCTGGCTTGCGGGTCCAAGCCTGGGTCTTGGAGTCATAGATGCACAGGTAGTATGGGCCATTGGCGGAGTCATGGAAATAGTCGTGGCCAAGCGCTGCGATTCTATAGGCATCACAGGCATCATCATCATCCTTGGGAGAAGGGCCGGTGACGGAGGGGCTGAGGACTGAGGTGGGGGAAGTGAAGGGGAAGCTTTGGGGGTGGGCATGAGCGGAGGCAGGGCCGAGGATGGGGGTGGGGGGAGTGAAGGGGAAGCTTTGGGGGTGGGCATGAGCGGAGGCAGGGCCGAGGATGGGGGTGGGGGGCGTGGAGTGGATTTTGTGGGGGTGAGCATGGGTGGAAATGTTGCTGCGGTAAGGCACGACAGCAATCGAATCGGCATCGAAGCAGTCAGCTCCCCCAGTTAACATCTCGCGGGATGGTTGCCGGAGCCGGGTGAGTTCCCGCACCCCCGCCTGGTAGACGAAGTATTCGTAGTAGTCACTGATGGGGCAGGTGCTGAAGGAGGAGGAGGGATGGGAGCGCCCGTTGCGGAGGGTGACGAGGGCAAGGTTACCCTCAGTGGCCACCATGGACGGCTCGCGGAAGAACAAGCGGGCCTCTTCTCCACCGTGGTCGTCAGGGCAGTAGGCGTGGCAGCAGAAATAGGAGACGCGAGGCGGCGGGGCGAGGCACAAGGTGACCCACATCTCCACCTCCATGCCGTCCTGCTTCCTCTTGAAATGACAGTGGGCGGAAGTGTGGTTTTTCTTGTCGGCCATGTAAGCTTTGCTGTCGAGGAGGACTTCCCCCCAGTCCCACTCTGTCGCCACTGGCGCATCCGCGGTGGGCGGACGCAACGAGGCTTCGTAATACCCTTTGAGCGACATGGTGGGTCTTGTGCGATCTCACACGGGCGTGCTCCTATCTAGGACTGGTGGTGCTACTTATTGAGAGGAGGAGTGAGGTCTAAGAATTAGAATCAGATTGTAGTCGGAACCGGATTCATGGACAAACACCAGAGGGAGACGGAGACGAAGTGCCCTCCGGCAAGATAGATGGCGGAAGAAGGAGGGGGTGGAGTGGGAGTTGGGAAGAAAGGAAGAAGGGGAGACGGGTGGCGGCGGCCATGGTGAGGAACAATCTACTAATGCCTCTTTCCTCTCTCTCCAGCAAACAACACACGCTGGCCGTTGGATAGCTTTGCTACGGACGGTCCTCCTCTCTGCCCGTCCGCGCCAAACCCTAGCGCCCAAACCTGGCCACATGGGCCGGCCACTTTACTTTTATATTGCTACAGAGCCCACGGCTCCTCCCTCTTTGTTATGTTTTCAATCTAGGCCACATGGGCCGCCCCCTTTCTTTATTATAAAAATAAAAGGTTTCAATCTATTTTGCCATTCATTCGAGGTGATTTTATAATATGGAAGTGAGGCGCGTCTTCTCTTTTCCATGTACAAGCCATCGATATAGTAAAGCGGAGTTAATTCTACTCCGCAATTTTGCCATTCATTGATCGAAGGATTTAAGGTGTGAAGTTTCATAATATGTGAGTGACTTGGGTCTTCTCTTTTCCATGCATCTAGCTCACGTAGTCACGTCTTCTCTTCTCTTTTCGTCGGGTAGGAATCCTCAAGAATTTTAGTGTCCTTTTGTAGCTAGTTCATGTAGCAATTCATCCATCTAGCTCATGTACTGGAGTTAATTCTATTTTTAAATAAATTTAAGGTCTTTTCCAGCTAGCTCACGTACTAATCCATCCATCCAGCGTCTAGCATAATGTATCAATCCTTCATCAAGCTTACTACATGCAGTTCCTCACACGCATATAAGTTGGTATGACCGTATGTACAGGAGTAGTGTGGGGCTATTTAAAATATTTATTTCTTATTTCCCATGTAGTTGGGCCGGCTAAATTTGTGTGGGTTGTGAAAGGCCCATGCACCGAAACGATCTCTATTCGTAAGGCATGAGTAAAAATTCAGGGAAAAAAAAGACAAGTTGGAGGATTAAAGACCTCAAAGACCGGACCAAATGATGCCAGCCACTTAAACAAACACGTCCTCCTAACCAATGGTCAGCGCAAATATTTAAGAACATATTGTAGGTTCGGATTCGAATCATTTTTGCTTTTTCTTATTTATTTTGAAATTTTAGAAAAAAATGAATTGCCAAACATTATGCGAAAAAGAAGAATTTTTGAAATATCGAACAGTTTGAAAAAAATGTAAATATGTTTTTCAGAATTCCATACATTTTTGGAAAAACAAGAATAAAATTTAAAACGTGATTTGTTTTTTTAAAAAAATCACTATCATTTTTTAAAAACATGAACCTTTGAAACACGAACTTTTTTTGACTTTGTGAACAATTTGCGAAAATGGGAACCTGTTTGGAACATTCAGAACAATTTTCGAAAATGTGTATTTTGCAAACTCAAACATTATTTTGAATTTATAAATTTCACTAAAAGAATTGGAGTATTTTTAATATGCAGCATTTTCTGAAAAATCTCGAACAATTTTGGAAAACACAAACATTTTTTTGAAAAAAACTTGGAACATATTTTTCATTTGAAGAAATTCAGGGTCCTTTTCCAGCTACCTCACGTACCAATCAATCTATCATTCGTCCAGCTTAATCCATCCATCCTTCATCGAGCTTATTAGTACATGAATTCTCACATGTATATAGATTGATACGACTGTATGTAAAGGAGTAATGTTGGACTATTTAAAATATTTTGCATTGAATGTGTGAACATTTTACTAAAGCAAGATTTATTGGAAATTGGAACATTTTCTAAATGCAATTTTGTTTGAAAATTTCAAACGGTTTTAGAAAAGACAAATATTTATTGAATTTTGAAAAAAATTGAAGAGACAAAAAGTTAAAGTTATGAACATTTTCAAATTGGGAACGGACTTGTGAAATTCTAATTGTTTTTGGAAAGTTGAACAAAAAATGAAATTTTAAACTTTTACATAATTTTGTATTTATGAAAAAAATAAACTTGTAAGAGAAAAAGAAAAAGAAAAAGAATGATAGAAAGAACAAAAAAAAGGAAAATAGAAATAGAAGTATAGAACACGAAAAAACAAACTGGGCCCGTTATTTGTCTCCTTGTGCGAAGCTCCAATTATTTGCCTCCATGTGCGGTAAATAGGGCTTTCTCAGTTGCAGTGGCAATAAAATAAATAGGGCTTTCTCAGTTGCATTGACAATAGAAGGTTTGCCAGCGCTCCTCCCTATTTTGTCTCAAAACAAATATATTTATTATTATATTTTCTTCTTACTTTCCCTTTTTTTTGGAAACTTCTTACTTTTCCTTATCTTTGCATACCCCTGTGTATTCATATATTTATAAGATTACTAAATAACTAGAACTAACTGATTGCTCGTGCATCCCAATAGGGGCATACATATTCTACTGGTTAAACAATAATCGTGTTCGACACGTACGTTACACTCGTTATATTTTTAGTGATTTGATTTGATCATGGATATAGGAAGGCATGTAAAGTTTTGATTTACTAGAAAATTGCATGTGTTTTGTGACGGAGACGTAATTATTCTTGTGGTTTAGCAATAACTATGTCAAACAACATTGGACCACATATTTTAGCGAAACATACGCTGAAATCCAAACAAACTCCGAGTGCTAAACATTTTTAACACAAAATTACTCTTCTTCACCCTTCACCTCCGAAATCCAAGAAATCACTAGGAAAACGGATGACTGGATTTCAATAAAGCACTCTTTATCAGAAAAAATAAATCAATATAGTATATATATACTTAACTCAAACCAAACCAATTCAGCGAACAAGTTAAAAAGGAACAATATAGGCATCAAGTATATTGTGCTATATACAGTTATACAACTAGGTTGTCATGTGCCTGCTGCAATTTCATCACGAGTCATGTAGTGGTTAGGATTTGTGAGTTACTAGATGACTCGTTGCGGCGTTGGCGTAGAGACCAATTACAACCCAGAAGTTAATCAAACTATTTGGAAGGCCTGTGAAAGGCACTTGCACTGGAATGGCCTGTGTTTGTAAAGCGTGAATAAAAATTCCAGAAAAGGACAAGTCGAAGGATCAAAGACCTAAAAAACCAGACCAAATGTCGTCGGCCACTCGAACAAACACACCCTCCTAACCAGTGGCCAACACAAATATTTAAGAACAAACTGCAAGGTCATAATCAAACTATTTTTTTGTTTTTTCTTATTTATTTTGAAATTTTAGAAAAATTATGAATTGCCAAATATTCTGTGAAATATGAACAATTTTGGAAATATTGAACAGTTTGAAAAAATGAAAAAAAAATCACAATTCTGTATTTTTTGGAAAAACAAGAATAAAATTTGAAATGGGTACGTTTTAAAATTCACTATCATTTTTTAAAACATGAACATTTTTACTTTGTGAAAAAAATGTGAAAATGGGAACATGTTTTGAACAATCAGAACAATTTTAGAAAATGTGTATTTTGTAAACACGAATATTATTTTGAATTTATGAATTTCACTAAAAAGGAAAAAAACGAATTTGGAGTATTTTTTAAATGCAACATTTTTTTAAAATCTCGAACAATTTTGGAAAACACAAACATTTTTTGCAATAAAGTTCGAATATTTTTTTCATTTGAAGAAATAGTGGGTCCTTTTCTAGCTAGCTCACATACCAATCCATGTCGAGTGACGATGTCCTGGACTAGGGGGTAGTCCCCGAGTCCGGTTGGATAGAGCGCTGGGGTCGGTTGAATGGTGTGCACTATTTCCCCAGGTCAGGGTGCAACACCTAACAGCAGCCACGTCTGATCACAGTCCCATACTGTTGAGCCTAGCACCGGAGCAGGGGAGGCATGTGGACAAGCTGTTTCGCTATGAGGTTATGTGGGATATGCATGCAGAATTAAAGCCGGCCGTACGATCTGCATGGGAGCCCAATGGTCACAATCTTACGGTTGAGGAGGTGCGCAGGAATCTTGATGATCTAGCGCAGAACCTAGGCGAGTGGTCGAGGATGACCTTTGGCAGTGTTCGTGGCGAAATCAGAAAACTTAAAAAAGAGCTTGAGCGGTTGCGGAGCCAATCACAAAGAACTGGACCGTCACATGTTGAAATTAAGACAAATGATAGACTGATCGAGTTATATTTGAGGGAAGAGATATTGTGGCGCCAGCGGACACGTGTGCAATGGTTGTTAGAAGGGGATAGAAACACAGACTTTTTTCACATGAGGGCATCGATGCGGAGGAGAAAGAACTTGATTAAAGCTTTACAGAGGCCCGATGGTCACGTAACCGATGATCCTACTGAAATGCAGCAGCTTGCTCTCGAATTTTATAAGAATCTCTATACGTCAGAAGGCACCCAAGGTTTGCAAGAAGTACTTGAGCATGTCCCTGTAAAAGTGACTGCAGCGATGAACACAAGCTTGCTGGCCCCATATGATGAAAAAGAGGTCAAATCAGCGCTTTTTCAAATGTTTCCAACTAAGGCTCCGTGTCCAGACGGATTTCCGGCGCACTTTTTTCAACGACACTGGGATGTGTATGGTGAGGCTGTCACTCGGGCTGTTCTTTCAATTGTTAAGGGAGAGGAAAGCCCCGAGAGGCTCAATGATACATTATTGGTTTTAATCCCGAAGGTAACAAACCCCGTCTTACTCTCACAGTTTTTCCCCTCAGAGGATCGAAAGTATGTCTAGAGGGGGGTGATTAGACTACTTGACCAAATAAAAACTTATCCTTTTCCCAATTTTAGTCTTTGGCAGATTTTAGCTAACTTAGCACAATTCAAGCAATCTCAACACAATTGAAGCAAGCATGCAAAGAGTTTATGAGCAGCGGAAAGTAAAGCATGCAACTTGCAAGAATGTAAAGGGAAGGGTTTGGAGAATTCAAACGCAATTGGAGACACGGATGTTTTTGTCGTGGTTTCGATAGGTGGTGCTATCGTACATCCACGTTGATGGAGACTTCAACCCACGAAGGGTAACAGTTCTTGTGAGTCCACGGAGGGCTCCACCCACGAAGGGTCCACGAAGAAGCAACCTTGTCTACCCCACCATGGTCGTCGCCCACAAAGGACTTGCCTCACTAGCGGTAGATCTTCACGAAGTAGGTGATCTCCTTGCCCTTACAAACTCCTTGGTTCAACTCCATAATCTTGTCGGAGGCTCCCAAGTGACACCTAGCCAATCTAGGAGACACCACTCTCCAAAAGGTAACAAATGGTGTGTTGATGATGAACTCCTTGCTCTTGTGCTTCAAATGATAGTCTCCCCAACACTCAACTCTCTCTCACAGGATTTGGATTTGGTGGAAATAAGATTTGAGTGGAAAGCAACTTGGGGAAGGCTAGAGATCAAGATTCATATGGTAGGAATGGAATATCTTGGCCTCAAGACAAGTGTAGGTGGTTCTCTCTCAGAAAATGCAAGTTGGAAGTGTAGGTTCGTTCTGATGGCTCTCTCCACGAATGAAGAGTGGGTGGAGGGGTATATATGGCCTCCACACAAAATCTAACCGTTACACACAACTTGCCAATCTCGGTGGGACCGAATTGAGAAACTCGGTCGGACCAATTCAGCAAATCTAGTGACCTTTAGGATTTTCGGTGGGACCGACATGCAACTCGATAGGACCGACATGGTTAGGGTTAGGGCATAACGTAATCTCGGTGAGACCGATTACACAAACTCAGTAGGACCTATTTTGGTAATAAGCTAACCAGAGAGTTGGTCAGGTAAACTCGATGGGACCGGTTCGCTCATTTCGGTGAGACCGAAATGTTACGAAAGGGAAACAGAGAGTTTACATTGCAATCTCGGTGGGACCGATCGCTCATCTCGGTGGCACCGAGACGTTACGAAGGGAAACAAAGAGATTACAATCCCATCTCGGTGAGACCGAGATCCCTATCAGTGAGACCGATTTGCCTAGGGTTTGTGGCAGTGGCTATGACATCTGAACTCGATGGCGCCGGATAGAAAGAATCGGTGGTGCCGAGTTTGACTTTAAGTTTAGGTCATATGTGGATGTGAGAAAGTAGTTGAGGGCTTTGGAGCATATCATTAAGCATTTTGAGCAAGTAAGCCATTAAGCAACACCTCATCCCTCCTTGATAGTATTGGCTTTTCCTATAGACTCAATGTGATCTTGGATCACTAAAATATAAAATGTAGAGTCTTGAGCTTTGAGCTTGAGCCAATCCTTTTGTCCTTAGCATTTGGAGGGGTCCACTTTTCTCATCCATGCCATGCCAATCATTGAGCTTTCCTGAAACATTCATCTTGAAATAGCATTAGCTCAATAAGCTATATGTTGTTAGGAATTACCAAAACCACCTAGGGATAGTTGCACTTTCAATCTCCCCCTTTTTGGTAATTGATGACAACATATAGATCAAAGCTTCGACAAATGATAGTAAGATTAAAAAACATTGTCGCTTTGATAAGTATGCGAAATGTAAGATCTCCCCCTAAATGTGTGCATTGATTAGGATTTGATTTGGACTGCAAATGCACAATGAGTTGGGATCATGGGTTACTCTTCCCTGTCACATACACCTTGGTGGAGCGCTCAAAATGATAATAAATAAATGCATGCACTCATCACCAAGCAAAGTGAATGATCATATGGAGATAAAAGGATAAAGTCATCCAACAAGCATTAAGGTAGCATATAATCAAACACATGATCATCCAAGTATCTCACAAAAGCATAAAGTATCTCAAACAAGCAAATAAAGTTCAACCACCAAAACAAGAGAGAACAAAAGCAACTCTCTCTCTCTCTCAAAGCCTATGATCTATACATTTTTCTCCCCCTTTGGCAACAAGTTACCAAAAAGTTCATAGAAAATGCATAGCACTAAATCGACTCTCAGGCTTGGTCTTCAGGTGGTGGTGTAGAGATGGCTCCTTGGACGAAGACTTCAGTTGATGTGTATGGAGCTGGTGGAGTAGGTGCTGGAGCTGGTTGCACAGAAGCTATAGCTGGTGCAGATGAAGTGGCTCTGGTGTCTGGAACAGGCACTGCAGCTGATCTCTGGCTCCTGGGCACTCTGGCAAAAGCATCAGTAGTAGTCTTGCCCTTCCTCTCCTGCATGTCATCCTGAAGTTGCTCAACGACTGACTGTATCTCAGTGACCTTCACATCCAAGTCATAGAACTTCTGCTCCATGATCCTCTCCAGGTTCTCCTGGTTTTGAGTCAGGGTGGCCAATCCCTTCTCAATCCTCAGAGTGGAGGCAATCAAGTAGCCAAGCTGATCCTGCTTGCTCTTGAAAAAGTACTGAGATGCTTCATCAATGGTTGGCATCTTTGCAGCCTTTTCAGTCCTTGCCTTCTCCTTCTTTGCTTGTGCTTGCACAGAAGATGGTTCATCTTCATCCATTACCACCGTGTTGTCCTCAAAATCTGGATAGATGGGCATGTGTTCCTTGTCCAAGAGGTATGTGCCAGTGCCCATCTTGGAGTTGATTAGCTCTCGGATGCATGGGGCATACCCACAACTTCTCTTCTGGTCTGCAGCAGTCCTCTTGATAGTTTCCACTATGAGGCTCATGACCTTGAACTTTTGAGGCACATCAAATATGTGAAGTAGGTTGATAGCATGGCCTCTGATCATCTTGTGATCTCCAGACTTAGGCAAAAGAGTGTGCCCGAGGATCCAGTTGATTGTTGGCAATCCTGACAGAAGGTAATGTACTGATCCAAACTTGTGTGTCTCAACAACAGCATCTGGGATCTCTGTGTACATGTGTGCCATGGAGTTGTGATCTTTCTTCTTCTTGGCATAGACATCCAAGTCATCCTCATTCTCCTTAGGTGCATTGATCAACTTTGCCCATTCTTCAACTGATGATTGGTACCTAGTACCTTCAGACATCCGCATAATCTTTCCATCTGGGTAGAAGTGAGCTGTGGAGTAGAACTGCATAATAAGCTCATCATTCCACTTTGTGAGCTTCTGCCCAACAAAGTCATCCACTCCACAAGCATTGAAACTGTCATACACCCCTGGATAATGCTCTTCATACTTCCTGATGTACTCCCAGTCCACCCATCTCATATCACAGACAATTGGCTTCTTGTCAAGCAGCACTGTCTCATATAAATCCTGCTGTTCCTTTGTATGGAACCTGTAGTCCACAACAGTTCTCCTCCTGACTGCATAGGGACCAGTCAATCTCCACTGCCTAAGTCCTGCATCCTTCCTCAGCTTCATATCCTCAGCTACAGGATGAACATCATTGTGATCTGGAATTTTGGGCTTCAACTTTCTCAAGACATGTTCCTCATCATCTTCTTCTTCAACAGCAGCTTCAGGCACTGGGGCCTTGTTCTTCTCTCCAGCAGGAATGTTCCTTGTATTCCTCTTGGGTGCAGATTTGGGCTTTGGAGCAGCTGCCTTAGGAGCTTCTTTGGGCTTTGATGAAGCAGCCCCTGACCTGATGGCATCACCCATAAGCTTTTGAGCTTTGGGTGCTGGTGCAGCAACCTCTTCCTCTTCTTCTTCTTCCATCATGGAAGGCTTTCCAACAACCCTGGCCATGGTATTCTTGACCCTTTCCTTCCTCTTCTTCCCTTCTGCAGCAGCCTCTTTGGGTTCATATTCCAAAGGTACTTGAGTAGAGGCTCTGGCCTTAGACATGGGAATTCTTCTAGCAGGTGCTTTGGTTCTCATACCAGGCTTAGTGGCAGCAGCTGTGCCATACTCCTTCTTGAGCACATTCTTCTTGGAAGTGGCCTCATCCTCAACAGCCACATAGTCTTCATCCTCAGACTCTTAGGTTCTCTTCTTTCTGGCCCTGGTGGCTGCCTTGGGTAAGTTGCTGGGTGTACTCCTGCTACCCTCATCATAGCTGCTAGAGGGACTAGTGCCCTCACTCATCTAAACCTGCTCCTCAGACTTGTTCTGACTGTCACTTTGATCAGACATGTTGCAAACACTGACAACAGACCCTGTGAATAGATATAGATGAGGTAGAGTAGATGAGCATCACAAAATACAGAGGTTTTTGCAAAAGAATGAGTCAAAACTTAGTTTTAGTTTTCCACAGAAAGCATTTCGGATCTACCAATTTGTAAACTCGGTGATACTGAAGCAGATTTTGGAACCTAAACTAGTGAACTCGGTCAGACCGAGTCACAGTTCGGTGGCACCGAGACTGCTAGGGTTTCACAAAGTCCTGAACTTGGTCACACCGATTTGCAATTCTCGGTCAGACCGAGAATCACATGTGCAATGGCCTTAGCCGAATCGGTGGAACCGAGTTCTATAACTCGGTTGGTCCGAGATGGTTTCGGCGGGAACCTAACCCTAAATTTTCAATTCACATCTAATCTACGGAGTGTTTTCGGTGAATAAGATGATCTCAATCGTGGCAAGATTAATGGCAAAACAATGTGCTAGGAATTCGGAGTTAGGATTAGCACAAAGATCAAGTCCATACCCTAGTTCGGCGATGGACTTGCTACGGCGGCAACGGCGGAGACGATTCCCGTTAACGGCGGCGGAGACCAGTGGTTGGAGGCAGCTGGCGACGAGGAGGACGATCTGAAGACCCAGGAAGGCAGAGCAGGCTAAGCGCGGGCGAAAGAGTTAGGAGAAATTTCCAAAATTTGACCCGTGGATATATATAGCCTGACCCTGTCGGCATGACCGAGTGGAACAACTCGGTGGCAGCGAGATGCATAACTGCAAGCAGTTACAGCAACTCGGTGTGACCGAAAAGTTCAAATCGGTTGCGCCGATTGAAAACCTAGATCGACTTAGTGATCTCGGTATGATCAAAATGGAAGAATCGGTCAGACCGAAATGCACAAAGAAGTTTTGTAAGTTTAAGTCTATGATGAATCGGGGACTCCGAGTGCTCCTCACACAGAGTGGTTCAAATCTGACTTGATCAACTTTTGTGATGTAGCATGAATAGAGTTTGAGACAAGAAAAGCATTGATAGCTAGAGAAGGTTCTTAGGCATTCTTGTCCATCCACTTGGCAAAAGAAAAAGGAACCAAACAATCAAAACAACAAGTGGATGTCCTCAAATGAGTAAAATATGCAACCAACATGCTCACACAATAAAATGGCAAATGAAATATGTGGCAAATCATGCACAACCAATTCTAGCATCTATCAAGCAATTGGCGATGACTAGGTCATCTATGTATGAGTATATTGACTTAGGAGTCAAACGAGAACATTTGATCATAGGTCATACTCATCGTTTAAGCACAAGTGGGGTTACCACTTTTACATAAAGCATTGTTGTGTTCACACCATTAGAGTTGCTTTGACTCAATTCTTAGAGTAAAGCTCCCCCTAGATGTGAGATCCCCTAAGAGGGATGAACTAACCTTGGGTTTTGTCGATGATGACTTCATGTAGGTGTTGAAGATGTGGATGATCAATGTTGATGTAGATCATTTGGAGCAATCCTTTGGAGTGAGTTGCACTTTCAATACCTACACGGGTTAGTCCCACAAGGAACAAGCAAGGATATCCATAGACATAGAGTGATGCACACACAATATGATGTCTATGAAAGCATTAGGTTACCTTGTCCCTTGTCTTACCAACAAGAGGGTTTGTGATTCCTTGAACTAGTGCAAGATGTGGAAGTTGATTGCACTTGTTCTTACCAAAATGGTATGAGTGAAAGATGTTGGTGGAGTCACCCTCAAGAACTTTCTAGTTCTTCTTCTTCGGGATCCACATCATCTTGATGGGAATCCTTGGAGTTGTAGTCGTACTTGATGAAGTAGAACTTGATGTAGTCTTGGGAACCCACTTGACCAAGGCCTTAGGAGCTTCTTCAAATGCATCAATCTCCTCTTGAAGCTTATCCTTGCCTTTTTGCTTGTGGTCTTGTGGTGGAAGATCATCTTGAGCTTGTGTCCCTTTGAAGGAAGTAGGATCATACTTCTCTCGTTGAGGAACAAACTTCGTCTTGGGGTATTGATCTTCTTCCCACTCAACTCCATTGGCATTGAACTTTCGTTCAAAACCAACACCTTGGTTCTTCCGGTGCCTTGCTTGCTTGCGTACATTTTCCTCGAATTGCTTACTCCTGGCAAGGCTCTTGTAAACACCTTTCTCTATAATTCCCTTCAAAAGCTATTTTCTTGCTCAAGTGTAACTTGGCTAAGAGAATCATTAGTGGAATCAAGATAACTACTAGAAGCAACAACATTGGATTTAGCATGATTAATTGACGTTTCATCATAGTATTCATCACTAGAGTTGTCAACAAGTAAATCATCATCACCTAGCAAGTCATCTTCATCACTACTGAAATCAACATACTCGGGGTGTGATACCTTTGGGCCTTTAGCCATGAAGCATCTTCCAAGTCCTTCATTTGGTGAATCAAATATGTCGTAGGAGTTGGTTGACACAAGTGCTAGACCGGAAACACCTTCATCTTGAGTATATTCGGAGTCGGAGTGATAACTTCTCTTGGAGTGATTGTCGGAGTCGGAGCCGGATACCCGTTCACCAACATGAGCTTGATGTCTTCGTTTTGTGTAGCTCCTTGATGAATTGTCCTTCCTTTTCCGAATCATTGCTTCTCCGGGATGTTCTTCGTTCATAACGACCATCTCTACTCCTTCTCTCTCTTGGTGGTGATTCTTCTCTTCTACTTCTCCTCTTAGGTGATTCTTCTCTTCTTTTGTAGGGTGCCGTACAATCATTGGAATAGTGTCCGGGTCTTCCACAATTATAGCAATTACGCTCTCGACTAGAAGATCTTTTTCATTGTAGGACCTTGACTTGGAGCTTCTTTCTTTGCTTCTACTCTTGTAGAACTTGTTGAAGTTCTTCACCATTAGGCTCAATTCTTCATTGAAGGTTTGTTTCTCACTTGATGATGTGGGGGATTCACATGAGACTTTGTAAGCACCACTTGACTTGTTGTGAAGTTCCTCCTTATCCTTGGGTGACATCTCATGAGCAACAATTCTTCCAATGACTTCCGTTGGCTTGAGATCTTTGTAATTGGGCATCATTTGGATCAATGTGCACATGGTATCATATTTTCCGTCCAAAGCTCTTAGGATCTTCTTGATGATGAATTTGTCAGTCATCTCTTCACTTCCTAAGCCGGCAATCTCATTTGTGATAAGAGCAAGCCTAGAGTACATTTCAGCGACACCTTCACCATCCTTCATTTTGAACTTGTCAAGATAACTTTGAAGCACATCCAACTTGGATTCCTTGACGGAGTCGGTACCTTCGTGCATATCAATCAAAGTATCCCAAATTTGCTTTGCATTCTCAAGACGACTTATTTTGTTGAATTCTTCGGGGCACAATCCGTTGAAGAGGATATCACAAGCTTGAGCGTTGTATTGCAGCATCTACAACTCTTCCGTGCTAGCTTCACGGTTCGGTTCTCTCCCATCAAAGAATTCACCTTGCAAGCCAATACACACAATAGCCCAAATGGCGGGGTTATGTCCAAGAATATGCATTTTCATCTTATGCTTCCAACTAGCAAAATTAGTACCATCAAAGTAAGGACCTCTACGGTGATAGTTTCCCTCGCTAGACGCCATACTCTCTTAGGTTGTGAAACCAATGCTATGACTACCAAAAGCTATGGAAATCAAAGCAAATGGAGACCAAGGCTCTGATACCACTTGAAGGATCGAAAGTATGTCTCGAGGGGGGGGGGGGGTGATTAGACTACTTGACCAAATAAAAACTTATCCTTTTCCCAATTTTAGTCTTTGGCAGATTTTAGCTAACTTAGCACAATTCAAGCAATCTCAACACAATTCAAGCAAGTATGAAAGAGTATATGAGCAACGGAAAGTAAAGCATGCAACTTGCAAGAATGTAAAGGGAAGGGTTTGGATAATTCAAACGCAATTGGAGACACGGATGTTTTTGTCGTGGTTTCAATAGGTGGTGCTATCGTACATCCACGTTGATGGAGACTTCAACCCACGAAGGGTAATGGTTGCGCGAGTCCACGGAGGGCTCCACCCACGAAGGGTCCACGAAGAAGCAACCTTGTCTATCCCACCATGGTCATCGCCCACAAAGGACTTGCCTCACTAGCGGTAGATCTTCACGAAGTAGGCGATCTCCTTGCCCTTACAAACTCCTTGGTTCAACTCCACAATCTTGTCGGAGGCTCCCAAGTGACACCTAGCCAATCTAGGAGACACCACTCTCCAAGAAGTAACAAATTGTGTGTTGATGATGAACTCCTTGCTCTTGTGCTTCAAATGATAGTCTCCCCAACACTCAACTCTCTCTCACAGGATTTGGATTTGGTGGAAATAAGATTTGAGTGGAAAGCAACTTGGGGAAGGCTAGAGATCAAGATTCATATGGTAGGAATGGAATATCTTGGCCTCAACACAAGTGTAGGTGGTTCTCTCTCAGAAAATGCAAGTTGGAAGTGTAGGTTCGTTCTGATGGCTCTCTCCACGAATGAAGAGTGGGTGGAGGGGTATATATAGCCTCCACACAAAATCTAACCGTTACACACAACTTGCCAATCTCGATGGGACCGAATTGAGAAACTCGGTCGGACCGATTCAACAAATCTAGTGACCGTTAGGATTTTCGGTGGGATCGGCATGCAACTCGGTAGGACCGACATGGTTAGGGTTAGGGCATAACGTAATCTCGGTGAGACCGATTACACAAACTCGGTAGGACCGATTTTGGTAATAAGCTAACCAGAGAGTTGGTCGGGTAAACTTGGTGGGACCGGTTCGCTCATTTTGGTGAGACCGAAATGTTACGAAAGGGAAACAGAGAGTTTACATTACAATCTCGGTGGGACCGATCGCTCATCTCGGTGGTACCGAGACGCTACGAAGGGAAACAGAGAGATTACAATCCCATCCCGGTGAGACCGAGATCCCTATCGGTGAGACCGATTTGCCTAGGTTTGTGGCAATGGCAATGATATCTGAACTCGGTGGTGTCGGATAGAAAGAATCGGTCGGGCCGAGTTTGACTTTTGGTTTAGGTCATATGTGGATGTGAGAAAGTAGTTGAGGGCTTTGGAGCATATCACTAAGCATTTTGAGCAAGTAAGCCATTAAGCAACACCTCATCCCTCCTTGATAGTATTGGCTTTTCCTATAGACTCAATGTGATCTTGGATCACTAAAATATAAAATGTAGAGTCTTGAGCTTTGAGATTGAGCCAATGCTTTTGTCCTTAACATTTTGAGGGGTCCACTTTTCTCATCCATGCCATGCCAATCATTGAGCTTTCCTGAAACATTCATCTTGAAATAGCATTAGCTTAATGAGCTATATGTTGTTAGTAATTACCAAAACCACCTAGGGATAGTTGCACTTTCAGCCCCATAAGTCTGTGCAATGTCTTTTACAAGATCGCCTCCAAGGTGTTAGCGAACCGTTTGAAGGTTGTGTTGCCTGATATCATATCCGAAGAGCAGTCTGCATTTGTGCCTGGTAGGCTAATCACGGATAACATAATTTCAGCTTATGAATGCCTTCATTTTATGAAAAGGAATAGATCCAAATCTAACAGCTTCTGTGCTCTAAAGCTAGACATGATGAAGGCTTATGACAGAGTGGAGTGGTCCTACCTTCGTGCTATTATGGAGAAACTTGGTTTTGCACCACAATGGGTCAAAGTTATCATGAGTATGATTAGCTCAGTATCATTTTCAGTAATGTTCAATGGTCTTAAATCAGAGGTGTTTAAACCTTCACGTGGTATTCGACAGGGAGATCCGATCTCACCATATCTTTTCTTGTTGGAAGCAGAGGGCCTTTCATGCCTCCTAAAGTCTTAGAACCAGTCATCCCAGCTCAGCGGCACGAAGGCGACACCATCGGCTCCGCCGGTGAACCAACTTTTATTCGCGGATGACAGCCTGTTGTTTTTTAGGGCAAGTGTTAACAGAGCGGAATCAGTTTCAAACCTATTGGATATATATTGCAAGGCATCGGGGCAGAGAATTAACAGGGATAAGTCATCCATTTTTTCAGTCGGGGATTGTTGGTGTCAAAACCAGCGGATCTCGGGTAGGGGGTCCCGAACTGTGCGTCTAAGGCTAATGGTAACAGGAGGCGGGGGACACAATGTTTACCCAGGTTCGGGCCCTCTCGATGGAGGTAATACCCTACTTCCTGCTTGATTGATCTTGATGATATGAGTATTACAAGAGTTGATCTACCACGAGATCGTAGAGGCTAAACCCTCGAAGCTAGCCTATGATTATGATTGTTGTTGTCCTACGGACTAAACCCTCCGGTTTATATAGACACCGGAGAGGGCTAGGGTTACACAGAGTCGGTTATAGAGAAGGAGATCTACATATCCGAATTGCCAAGCTTGCCTTCCACGCAAAGGAGAGTCCCACCCAGACACGGGACAAAGTCTTCAATCTTGTATCTTCATAGTCCAACAGTCCGGCTAAAGTATATAGTACGGCTGTCCGAGGACCCCCTAATCCAGGACTCCCTCAGTAGCCCCTGAACCAGGCTTCAATGAAGATGAGCCCGACATGCAGATTGTCTTCGGCATTGCAAGGCGGGTTCCTTCTCCGAATACTCCATAGAAGATTTTGAACACAAGGATCGTGTCCGGCTCTGCAAAACAAATTCCACAAATTTAATCTGCTGACAACCTTTCACAGCGTGACATCATGCCACGGCCCGGTCATTATTCAAACCGTTTTTCCCAACCAGCTGCTGCACATATCACGAGGCGGTTTCCTTGGCACGTCTTGTCAAAGCAGAGATCGTGTCCCCTTATCACGGGATTCTCATCAATACGAGTGTGGGTAACCCAACCGCGCCATCAACCGCGACACTTGGGGAATAAGCGATTTTACGGGGCAAGTGGGGAGGTGCACAGTTTCTAGCGCCTTTATAAAGGCATAAGGATTCCTCTTTTTCACCCACACCTTCTTCTTCCCCTGCCCATCCATTCTCGCACGCTCGAGCTCCAGCGCCCAAGTTCTCACCTTCTCTGCAAAGCCATTCCAAACATGTCCGGAGCGGGAGGCAAGTGGATGGTCTCTTCTGTTACGGAGGAGGACATTACGAAGCTCCGGGAAGCCGGATACCTGGCCGCAAACATTGCGCACCGGCTTCTAGACGCAGGGCAGATCGTCCCTACTCCAGAACCCCATGAGAGGGTTGTATTCCTTGCCCACTTCGTCCGCGGACTGGGATTCCCCCTCCACCCATTTGTCTGCGGGCTCATGTTCTACTACGGGCTGGACTTCCATGATCTGGCCCCCAATTTCATCCTCAACATCTCAGCGTTTATCGTCGTGTGCGAGGCCTTCCTCCGCATCAAGCCCCACTTCGGCCTGTGGCTGAAGACCTTCAACGTGAAGCCGAAGGTGGTGGTCGGCTAGCAAGCGGAGTGCGGAGGCGCCATGGTGGGCAAGATGCCCAACGTCACCTGGCTCAAAGGCTCCTATGTGGAGACCGTGAAGGGGTGGCAATCGGGGTGGTTCTATATCACCGAGCAGCGCGACGCCAACTGGGCGGCGGCCCCCGAATTCCGATCCGTCATCCCCATGCGGCTCACCTCCTGGAAAGAGAAGGGTTAGCCTGGGGTTCGTCGGTGGAGCTGACCGAACTCCAGACCTGTGTCAAAAATATGGTAAGCAAGAAAATCAAGCTTGCCAACGTGGTCCAGGTCATGCTCTTCCGCCGGATCCTTCCGTGTCAAAGACGGGAATTCAATATGTGGGAGTTCGACCCGGCCGAACACCAGACGCTGCGAGAGCTCTTCGACACGACGCACAAAGACGTATGGAAGGTGCTGTTCAAGGCCGCTGAGGTACCTCCTCCCATTACCGAGGATCGCGGACTCAGCGCAAAGCGCCCTGACAATCCGGTAAGCTCTTTATATCTCATAAGATGTTCCTTTCCTCAGTATATTCGTGGGAGGGATCTAAGCCTCCACGCCAATTTAACAGGACTGGGTAGTGACAGCGGAGCGGATCGATTGTCCAGCTCCACTGCCTGAAGATCCATCAACGGCTCTCTTAATAGAGATGCTGTTTCCGACGCCCTATGAGGTGCCGGAGAAGAAGGCCAAGAAGAAGGCCGTGGGGACTAGGAAAGGTCTCCGGCGCAAGGTTGTATCGGACTCATCATTCGAAGACACCGAGGCGCACTCCTCCAACGAAAACAAGGAGGAAGAGGAAAGTCCCCCCCCCCCCAACCGCAGGGGACAAGAAAAGGAAGGCCGCCCCGTCTGGGGAGGCCAAAGGGTCCAAGAAGGGAAAGACCCTCCCTCCGGACCACTCCACAACAGCCGCCTACATCGATGAGGAGTGGCTACCCAGGGACAAGCCCCTGGCGAAGTCGTAAGTATCCGGACACTATAATACTTCTGACATGTTTTGTTTTATTGCTTCTTATTGTGTTAAATATGATCGTGTAGTCCGTACAAAGCCCACATCGACGTATCCTCCTCGGATGGGTCTTTAGGCCAGTCGGCGATGAACAACGATTCACTCCCGACGGCCACCACTCCCCAGCCCGTGGAAGACACCGAGGTGTTGTCTCAGAGGATACCAGGCCAAGGGGAGATGGTTCTGGAGACGCCCCAAGGCGAAAACCCAGACGCCGGGCACATGGGGGGGGGGGGGAGACCCCCGTGGATTCTGATGACGGGGCCGCAGCAAGTTTGGCCCCCAGCCGGATACTACGCCGGAACCTCCAATGGTCCCGGATTCAGGCAGGCAGCCCCTCACTAAGGGGGGCGAGCCGTCTGTGCCGATGACCTCTGTCCATCAAGAGGCATCAGACAACTTGCTGGAAGCGCTTCACGACGCTTCCATTGACGAAGAGGACCGCACCATCATGAGTGCGGTGATCGAGAAGGTTCGGTCCGCCAAAAGCGGATTGACCAAAGCCTGCGCCAGCCTCCTAACAGGCTTTGAGGTAAGTAATCAAATAGTGAGAAAATATCACAGTATAGACAGTAGCCCCTGATGCTCTGTTTGGTGTTCGGAAAGAAAGGCCGAACAGAGGATCAAATAATGTCCACATGAGTCTAATCAGAATATGTCTATGCGAATAAGCAGGCGTCGCTGCTAGCTGCTGCCGCTCATACTGCGGATGTCTCAGGATTGAAGTGGGACCTAGAGCGGTCCGAGGAAGAGCTCGGCCTCGCTAAGAGGTAGCTTGAAGAGAACAAAGGTAAGTGATACCCCGTTTGTATATTGGTAAAGAAAAAATGATTTTACTTACATAGAATCATCATGAACTTTAATAGGGGCCACGATCGAAGTGGCGGCCCTGAAGAAGGCACTGTCCGAGGCCGAAGACAAAATGTCCAAGGAGCGCCTCGAGCGCGAGAAGCAAGAGGCCCGAGTCAGCGAGGTCCAGCAAGAGCTCCAAGATTTCGTCAAAAAATACAAGTCCTTGGAGCGTGACTCTAAGACGCAAGAGTCCGAGCTTGCGAAGGCCCTCTAGAGTGCACAAGATGCCAAGGCCGAAGCCCAAAAGGCCCTCCAGGAGGTTCAGGCAGCCAAGAAGATAGCGGCTGGTAAGGCATTCGTTATGCAAAGCAAGCATGTGAAGGAGACTTTCCTTTTACTTACCCGAATTCGGAGCTCTCCAGGAGCGTTCGAAGATCTGCCGCACAGCATATCGGATGCCGTAGAGTTCTACCGGGCCAAAGAAGGGAGCTCGACGGAGAAGTTGTTCTGGTCTCAATATACTGGGACCGAACATCCAATGCCCTTGAGCAACCATCTGAAGCAACTGGTCGAACTGCACAAGGCGGCCGAACTGGCCATGAAGGACCTCATAGTCCGGCTGTGGCCTGGCGAGCCCCTGCCCAGCAACTACTTCAGCCTTGTAAAGCGGCTGGTGAGTGCCTGTCCACGGCTTGAAGTCATTAAGCGGTCAGTCTGTATTGAAGGTGCGCGCAGGGCCTTTGCCCGTGCGAAAGTGCACTGGGCGAAGATGGATGCCGAGAAGCTAGTAACGGAGGGGCCGCCGGAGGGCAAGGAGCATTGCCGCCCCAAAAAGTATTATGACAGTGTCCTGAAGGGTGCCCGCCTTGTGGCGGAGGAATGTGCTAAGGGTGTAATATTTGAATGAATGTACTCATGTGATCCTGTAATATGAAAACGAGTTCATGTGCGCTATATAACGCTTGTTGATTTAAAATATTACCTTCTGTGCGGCTGTTTATAAAATCTAAGAGTTGGCCAGTCGTCGCCTTCTGCCCCCATGTAACTAGTACTGGGGTGTTCGTGATAAATCTAAACACTCTTTATCTAATTTTTTTGGTCCTTTAAGGAGGTGTTTAGCGCAGCGAACAAGGCAATCAGACTATACAGCTTTATCACTCTCACTTAGCCATAGAAGTCTACAATTTTAAATTTTGGCGAAGCCCCTAGTATTCAGAAGGCCGAACTTGGGGCGCTATACATGCCTAAATCGGACAAGGCCGATTCCTCGCCCGAAGCGGAAAAAATCTTTAAGGATTTGAGACCTCT
Source organism: Aegilops bicornis (assembly GCA_021605145.1). Taxonomy (NCBI): domain Eukaryota; kingdom Viridiplantae; phylum Streptophyta; class Magnoliopsida; order Poales; family Poaceae; genus Aegilops; species Aegilops bicornis. The sequence continues at coordinate 124,984,477 of CM038671.1, forward strand.
CGAACAGCGACCAGCTCTCGCCGCATCATGACAGTCAATTTTCGGCTTTCTCTACTGAGGTGCTGGTCTAGAAGAATCGGGACACAATTGCAGTAGTTCTCCCTGTGTTACCTTAGCCGATATAGCGGAACGTAAGGCACCAAAACATGGGAGCCGGGCAAACCCAACTATTGACCCAAGACATGATTCGGAGCTGATGCATATAATACTATAAGTTCGGGGTGCCGCACTGTCGAAAGTGTTCGGACTTTTCTTGTCGTGTTATGGGGTACACTGAAGCCCCTGGCGAGCTGGACGTACCAGAATGTAAGGGTGCAATTTGTAATAAATAAGCAGTAAAGGAAAAGGATAAAGAGATGTAATAGTAAGCTGATGCTGTACATTACTCACCATTGTTTTTTGAATAATACATCAAAGCGTATGTATACAAGTAGTGCGATAAGCAAAATAGGACTATTTGACATGTCCTAGTGAAGGGTAAGCTGCGTGTGGGTATGTAAAACAGGTATAACGATCGTTATCAGAGACCACCTGGGGATTCCCTTATACGCCAAAGCTTCTTGCCTCGTTGGTGTTTCCTTCCCGTGATGGGTCTGATAATCAGGCTATCGGAAAGGGCTTCCCGAAAGTAGGGACCTGAAAAGAAAAGGTGTGAAGATATACGGATCCTGGGGCGGTTGAGCCGCATTGTGGGCCGTGTCGTAGCCGTGCCTCCGCCTATGCCCATGGTATTTTGAGTGCGTAATTATGTACGCGCGGCATGAATTTTTCCGCTTGACTGGGACTAGGACGGAGGATGAATTGCTAGGCGAGCTCTGGATGTGCCGGACGATCCTGTTGCAGGGTACTCCGGACTCGCTTGATGGTGCCCGGGGGCTTTATCGCCGAATTGGCGTTCTGCCTAAGAAGGCTGCTTTGTACTTCTGCTGCGAGGGCTGCAGTGTGCTCCTCCATACGGAGCGAGCGCTCTGTGTTTCCATTAACTGTTATAACCCCGCGAGGTCCTGGCATTTTGAGCTTGAGGTATGCATAATGCGGTACCGCATTGAATCTAGCAAATGCGATTCGTCCAAGCAGCGCGTGATAGCCACTGTGGAAGGGGACAATATCGAAGATTAACTCCTCGCTTCGGAAGTTGTCCGGAGATCCGAAGACCACTTCCAGTGTGATTGAGCCTGTGCAACATGCCTCTACACCTGGTATGACACCTTTAAAGGTGGTTTTTGTGGGTTTGATCCTTGAGGGGTCGATTCCCATTTTGCGCACTGTATCCTGATAGAGCAGGTTCAGGATGCTGCCACCGTCCATAAGGACTCGTGTGAGGTGGAATCCGTCAATGATGGGGTCAAGGACCAATGCGGCGGAACCGCCATGACGGATACTGGTAGGATGGTCCCTGCGATCGAAAGTGATCGGACAAGAAGACCATGGGTTGAATTTTGGGCCGGCTGGCTCCATCGCATAGACGTCCCTTAGTGCACGCTTCCGTTCCTGCTTGGGAATATGGGTTGCGTATATCATGTTCACCGTTTTCACTTGGGGAGGAAATTTATTCTGTCCTCCTGTGTTCGGCGGCCGGGGCTCCTCGTCATCGTCTCTATGCAGCCCCTTTTCCTTGTTTTCAGCATTCAACTTGCCGGCCTGTTTGAACACCCAGCGTTCTCTGTTGGTGTGATTGGCTGGTTTATCGGGGGTGCCGTGAATTTGACACGAGCGATCGAGTATGCGGTCCAAACTGGACGGGCCCTGATTGTTTCTTTTGAATGGATTTTTCCGCTGACCGGACTTAGAGCCACTAAATCTGGCATTGACTGCCGTGTCTTCGGCGTTGTCGCCATTGTTGCGACGATTGTGTCTGTTGCGTCGTGGCTTGCCGTGGCTATTTCTGGCATTTGAATTGCCAGGATTTCTTGATGTGTTGTTGCTACGAGCCAGCCAGCTGTCCTCGCCTGCACAAAAGCGGGTCATGAGTGTCATGAGGGCTGCCATAGACTTCGGCTTCTCTTGGCCGAGGTGTCGGGCGAGCCATTCATCGCGGATGTTATGCTTAAAGGCCGCTAAGGCTTCGGCATCTGGACAGTCGACAATTTGGTTCTTTTTAGTTAGGAACCGAGTCCAGAATTTCCTGGCTGACTCTCCGGGTTGTTGGGTTATGTGACTTAAGTCATTAGCATCCGGTGGTCGCACATAAGTGCCCTGGAAGTTGTCAAGGAATGCGTCTTCCAAGTTCTCCCAACTGCCAATGGAGTTTGCCGGCAAGCTATTCAGCCAATGCCGAGACGGTCCTTTGAGTTTTACTGGGAGGTACTTGATGGCATGTAGGTCATCACCGCGAGCCATGTGAATGTGGAGGAGGAAATCTTCAATCCATAACGCGGGGTCTGTTGTACCATCATATGATTCAATATTCACGGGTTTAAACCCTTCTAGGAATTCATGATCCATTACTTCATCAGTGAAGCATAGGGGGTGTGCGTCGCCTTTATGCCGGGCTACATCACGACACAGTTCAAATGAGTCTGGTCTGCTGTATTCGGCCCGGCCGGATTTGTTTTTAGTATATTCGGCGTGACAGTCATCGTCGCGCATTGGGGCACGCCCCCGTGATCTGTAGATTGATCTTGATTGACCTATTTTATTTTCCAATTTATCTCGCAGGTCATGCGTGTAGCCCCGGGCCTTCGTGTTTTTGCTTGCTTGGCGCTAGGGTGCGGGCTGGACTTCGGGCTGATACGCCGCTTTGTCTCGGCCACGAGGTGGCCGGTCAGCCGCATCATGTGCTGGTAGTGTAGGCTTTAATGCCTCCTCCTCGAGTTGAGGTAGCAACCTGTGCTTTGGGTAGCTTTTGGTTGGGCGCTCGAGTCCGTATTCTTCAGCTGCCAGGACCTCAGTCCATCTATCAGTTAGCAGATCTTGATCAGCTTGAAGCTGTTGCTGCCTTTTCTTCAGGCTTTTTGCAGTGGCTATAAGCCGGCGCTTGAAGCGCTCCTGCTCGGTGGCTCAGGCACGATGAATTCTTCGTCGCCAAGGCTCACTTCGTCTTCAGAGAGGGAAATGTAATTATCATCCTCTGATTCTCCATCTGTTGCCTGTTCCTTGGGGCTATCTTGCTCCTCCTCCCGCTCGGCCTGCTCGAAGCCTAGCTGGGCGGGATTGTTTTCATCTTCAGCACCATCCAGATTGTTATCGTCTCTTGTGCCGGTATCGCTATTTTTTCTATGGCGGGGCTTAGAGCGGAGCCTATGACGCCGATGCTTAGATTGCTTCTCAAGGGGATTATCCTCCGTTGCCTCATCGCCATCGCCTTCTTTGGGCGTGTCCACCATATATATATATATATATATATATATATATATATATATATATATATATATATATATATATATATATATATATATATATATATCATATATACATATATCATATGAAGCTTCTCTGCATAAATCGTCCATATCGTCGATGTCTTCGGAGTCGAAGTCAAGCATGTCGGTTAAGTCATCGACAGTGGCTATTAAGTGGGTGGTGGGTGGGGAACGAATTTCTTCATCGTCCGCTTCCCACTCAAGCCGGACATAGTTCGGCCAAGAGTCTCCTGACAGAGAGATAGAGTCTTTAGTGAATTTAGCACGTCGCCCAAGGGCGAGTGCTAAAATATATCCGCGGAGGTAAACTCCATGATCGGTGCCTAGTCAGATTCGATAGGCACGGATGCACGCGGTTCGGAGCCTGTGGCCGGAGACGAGTCTGAGGGTCCGATAACACATGCCTCATAGGAGGTGAAGTTAGTGTTCAGCTCTATAGCCGCTGAGTGTGCTTCCTCCATGGCAGGGTCCATCCACCCATCCTCAGATGGTATGATCTGCTCCGGATTGAGGGCCGGGGTAGCCGCGGGTGTGATCTCCCGAACACCGTCCGATGGCAGATCTAAGTCATGCTCGTCGTGACTGTTCGGTGCACCTGGCATGGGCTCGAATCCGTCGAAGATCAAGTCCCCGTGGATGTCGGCAGTATAGTTCAAGCTTCCAAACCTGACCTGATGGCCAGGGGCATAGCTATCGATCTGCTCCAGATGGCCAAGCGAGTTGGCCCGCAGTACGAAGCCGCCGAATACGAAGATCTGTCCGGGGAGAAAAACCTCACCCTGGATCACATCGTTGCAGATGGTTGAAGGAGCCATCAAGCCTTATCGTGACGGCACAGTGGAACTCTCAATGGAAGCACCAATGTCGGTGTCAAAACCGGCAGATCTCGGGTAGGGGGTCCCGAACTGTGCGTCTAAGGCTAATGGTAACAAGAGGCGCGGGACACAATGTGTACCCTTGTTCGGGCCCTCTCGTTGGATGTAATACACTACTTCCTGCTTGATTGATCTTGATGATATGAGTATTACAAGAGTTGATCTACCACGAGATCATAGAGGCTAAACCCTAGAAGCTAGCCTATGATTATGATTGTTGTTGTCCTACGGACTAAACCCTCCGGTTTATATAGACACAAAGGGGGCTAGGGTTACACAGAGTCGGCTACAGAGAAGGAGATCTACATATCCGAATTGCCAAGCTTGCCTTCCACGCAAAGGAGAGTCCCACCCGGACACGGGACAAAGTCTTCAATCTTGTATCTTCATAGTCCAACAATCCGACCAAAGTATATAGTCCGGCTGTCCGAGGACCACCTAATCGAGGACTCCCTCAGGGATGCCCAAAGATAGTACGTAATGTTGTGAAGGGTTTTTTGCAAGTCCCAAATGAATCACTCAATGACAAATATCTAGGAATTCCATCTGATGTGGGGCACTCCAAGAAAGGGACTTTCAAATACCTAAGTGATCGAGTTTGGAATAAGGTGAAGGGATGGATGAGAAAGTGTTTGTCGGCGGGAGGTAAGGAGGTGCTTATAAAATCTGTAGCCCAAGCTATCCCGGTATTTTCGATGTCTTGTTTAAGTTGCCAAGAGGCCTTTGTGATCACATAAAAACTATCATCAGAAAGTTTTGGTGGGGATGTAAACAAGGAGAGCGTAAACCAGCGTGGCTGTCGTGGGATGTCATGACAAGGCCCAAATACTTGGGGGGCCTAGGGTTCAGAGATATGGAATTGGTCAACCTCGCGCTGCTAGCCAGGCAAGCATGGAGGGTACTGCAGGAACCAACAACTTTAAGTGCAAGAATATTGAAGGCATCTTATTTCCCAGACTGAACTATTCTTGAGGCGGAGCTGGGGTCTCGCCCATCTCAAATATGGCGGGCTATCCTGGAGGGGCGAGATGTTCTGAAACAGGGAATCATTAGAAGGATTGGGAATGACATATCTACACGCATTTGGTAGGACAACTGGATTCCCAAAGAAACAGCCCCAAAACCGATTGTATCACTTGTTGCGGCACCCCCAGGAGGGTGTCTGATCTTCTGTCTACAGCCACTGATTCATGGAATAAAACTTTAGTGCGTTCAGTTTTCTTACCGTTTGATGCTGAAGCAATTCTGAAGATACCAGTGTGCACTCGAAACACTAACGACTTCTAGGCTTGGAACCCGGACAGGAAGGGAAGGTTTTCAGTCAGCTCGGCTTAGAGGCTCCTAGTCACAACAAAATTGCAGAGGGAAGCTTGGCTAGAAGGAGGGGGTGACTCGTCATCCAATTCTAAAGAAGAGGAAGCTTGGGCCCGTCTGTGGTAGCTGAAAGTCCCATCAAAGATCACAGTCTTTCTGTGGCGTCTCGCACGACACTCCATACCAACTATAGATGTTTTACATAGACGGAATATGGCCACCCAAAGCGCTTGTCCGCTGTGTGGATGCCAAGATTCGTGGAGACATGCCCTCTTGTCATGCACAATGTCGAGATGTATTTGGGCATTGACGGATGAAACTCTTGTCACAAAGATGATGGAAAACGTGGAGCCAAGTGCGAAAAACTGACTGTTTGAACTTCATGAGGCACTAGACCATGCAAGTTTCACAAGAATGGTCGTCACACTGTGGGTTGTGTGGTATGCAAGGCGCAAGGCTATTTATGAATCTTTATTCCAAAGTCCACAACAAACAATATCATTTGTAGACTCTTATCTTCAGGAGCTACAACAAATTCCCACTAGTGAACCAAGAGTGCAGGTACTTGCTGTACCAGGGCAGGAACGCTGATGGATCCCACCTCCAGCTGGTTTTAATAAGATCAATGCGGATGGTGCACTAGCAAGGAATAGAAGAGTAGGAGTGGCAGTTGCAGTATGTCGAGATTCAAATGGCAATTTTCTTGGCTCGTCAGCAGTTGTCTTTCAAGGAATCAGAGAACCTATGATTCTGGAGACAGGCGCTTGTCGGGAGGCTCTATCTTTGGCGGAGGATCTGTACGAGCAGAATATCGTGGTAGCCTCAGATTGTAAAGGTGTGGTGCAAGATATCAACGAAGGGACAGGAGGTCCCAATGCGACTGTTATACATGAGATAATAGACCGCAAAGCTAGTGTCTCTTCTTGCTCGTTTGTTTTTGAGCGAAGGAACTTTAATTTCGAGGCTCATAATCTCGCTAAATTTGCATGTAATTTAGATATAGGTAGGCATATTTGGTTGGGCACTCCTCATGACCCAAGCCGTGTACCTATGAACATTGTTCTGAATCAATAAAGTGAGTGAGATTTCTCAAAAAAAAAGGAAGACTCCACAAGACTTGGCGCTCAAGCCAAGGACTCTTCCAAAACCCTAGGCCTACGGTGCATATATAAACCTAGGCCAGGCTAGTCAATAGATCATCTCATATTCATTACTACAATCTCATGATAGATACCTGTACTATGTACTATCCTCATATAAATACAATCAAAAGCAGGACATGGGGTATTATCTCTTCGAGAGAGCCCGAACCTGGGTAAAATCCCGTGTCCATGTTACTATCACTCCAAGATGCCTAGCTTAGGACCCCTACCACGAGATATGCCGGTTTTGACACCGGCATTGGTGCTTTCATTGAGAGCCTGCTGGGCGATCGTCGCGGATCGATCGGACAATCAGGTGATATTTTTTCAATTAGATATGTTCTATGTAAATCGTCTTTTTTGCAAGTCATTGCTTTCATGTTGTGCTGTATTGTTTGTAGTTAGATCAAGATCCATGATCTAGAAAATTTTAACGACGGCGGCTGTACTGTCACTTCGTAGTACAACGGATCTGGACTCTAATGCGGCTATTACAAGACCCTGCGTACCATGGAAATTCCTGAAGAAGTACGCGCATATGGCGGCGGCCCGGAGTTTAGGGTTTACTGTATGGTCAATGAAAAAAGGTTAAAGGAACAAAAATTAGTCTGGCTGGCGGCGATCCAGACGAGACATCAAGCAGTGCACATGGTTCGGTCAGAGTTTGTCTCTATGGAGCATGCATCAGGGGAATTCTCTTTCCTTCTTTTTTAGTTCATCTTCTGCTTGGCCGCTGGCCCTCTGCAAAGTTTTCTGAAAAGTGCATAGACACATAGTACTACTGACCTAGTAATCGACTAATAATTTTTTTTGAAAGATCCAGCAAATTGCTGGCTTGATTCAGATTTAGCAGAAAGCAGCAGAAGAACAACATGGTGAAGATCCGAAGATCAAAAAGAGAAAGAAAAAACTGCGGCCCTAATAGCTACAGAGAGCTACACCCACCACAAACAACATGACTACACAACCGAAGCACCTGTCCTAAGCTAAGCTTCACCACCGCGTCTCGAACAACGCCGATCACCTCCGAAGATAGCAGCAGCTCCCACTACAACTTCCCTCGCCAACGCACCATCCACCCAGGAAGCAGGGGGTAGATGGCGGGACTTGGTCGATCCCAGAAAGAGCTTCGTCTTGGACTCATCGATGATGTCGTACATTACGCCTAGAGCTTCACCTTGAATAGCGGCGAGCACCGGAGGAGCGCCACAAAGAGCTTCCAGGAAGTGTCTCCAAATGTGATGCTCCCAATAGAGGAACGACGTCAAACACGCCGCCATCACGCCGATCCAACACCGGACCTAGGATTTCGCCCGGAGACAGACCACAATCCGAGCACGAGGAAGATGCCGACACACCTCAGGTGACGCCTCCAAGGAGGAAAATGACACCCACAGGCGCCATCGCCACCGCCTCGGTCGCAGGAATTTCGTCCAGACGCCGCACACCTTCGCTCGTACCACGTAAGCTTCGTCCATGCAGTCTCACACCGCCACCGCCGCAGAACCTAGTCGTAGAAGCCATGGAGTCGTGGTCCACCCCGCCCACGACGAGCCTACAGTGACCAGATCAGTCCTTGCATCCCGGATCTATCACGGCCGGAGCCGCCTGCTCCAGCATCATAGGACCAACGCGCAGGGCGGGCGCGCGTCAAACACACCATGGATCTGGCCAGGTTCGACCAGATCCGGCCGCCACACGCCGAAGGGGCGCCGCCCCGCCAGCCCGCGCCGAAACCGAGGCACCTCCACGCGCCCTCGCCTGGCCGCCACCGCGCCAGACGCGCCCACCCGAGCGCGCGCGCGACCTCGCCGCCGCCACCGTGCCAAGCCGTGCACCACGCCCGCCGCCCACGGGCGCGCCGCCGGCGCCAGATCCGCGCGCTGCCGCCTCGCAGGCCGCGCCACGCTCGCCAGATCCGCCCTCACCTGGCCGCCCTCACACCAGATCCACTCGCTTTGCACGCTGCACAGCCATGCGTGCCACCACGGAGCCGGACGTCCCGCGCCGCCCAGCGCCTCGTGGGGAGGAGGACCCGCCGCCGGACGGCAGACGGGCTCTGCCCGGCGCCGTCCCCTGGCGGCGGCGAGGGAGGGGGAGGCGAAGGTGTGGGAGGCGGCGGCGACGGGCTGGGGTTTCGGCCGGCCGCTCGCGGGAGCGGCACGAGCGAAAGAACCGCGGAAATCGACTACTAATTTTGCAGCACTATATCTTAGATTTGGTACTACTACTCCACGTCAAGGTAAAGATCGTTATATTTTTAATACTGGTTGATACTAGGTGCTGATCGATATATTTTTAATACTGGTTGATACTAGTGCTGTACGGACTGCTTCCTATTATTCGCTCCGGCCTGCTATGGTCTTCGTCGTTAAACAGGTTTTATCTCTCTTAGCTATTAATTTAGAACGTAAAATTATTGCACGCAGAATATTTTTTGTTCTTTTGCTCTGCATTATTTTTTGCAGAGATACTTTGCCGACGCGTGTACATGCTTTTTCGTCTGCATCAATGTACGCGTCAGAACCTTCATCAAACCGACCTCCGCGTTCGGATAGGCAATTCTATATATTGTTCGGCCCGACACATTTCAGCCAGGACGTCCCTCGTCCATCGTCATCTTGTCTGCTAGCAGTTTCGACGTCGTCGGATAAGTCGACAGGTGCAATTGTTCTAATTATTAACTTTGCACATATTAATAATATTTCAAAGAGTATTTTCTGCTCATCAGCAATTTTTGGTACTGCAGGTTTTGCAGCCTGGTCTACTTTGAGGCCGTCGTTTTAGGGCGATCTGATATCCTGTCGCTGTCCCGCACACATTGTGTGCGTAACTCGTGTGACCCTGCGAATTCAGATTTTGTCACCTTGTCGTGCCAACGCCCTGTGTCGACATCATCCTCGCACCAGGCCAAATATCTTCTAATAATTTATTTCTCACCGACGTCATCGTCCCGCCTCCACCGACCAAGTCGTGGGGTCACCTTGGACGCGGCACACGGACCTTGGCGCTCCGCCAGGCCGACCTCGGCGCTCAAGCCATATTCCTTTAATTATTTACTTCATTTATGACAATTAAGTAGAGGATCTTTTTGGACAGCACTATTTTACATGTGTAGGTAATCGACTTCGACGGCATCACGCGGTCACTTCGGCAAGCCGAAGTCGTCGTCCCAATCGGCATAAATCGGCTCGCGTGATCACCTTGCTGGTCGAGTTGCCATACCGGCATGTTCGGTTGCCTCGGAAACTTCGGCATCGCTGAGAGAGCTATACCTCATCGAGTGTTCGGCACACGGGCCATATTTCTTTTATTACTTACTTTGCATAAATTATTTATTAAGCAATGATTTTTTTAATTTAATTTATCATTATTACTATTATCTCCGGCTTGCACTATTTTCTGTGCACAGGTAAATGATCCGGGTTGGGCAGCGCTGTCACCTCGGCGTATCGACGTACCACGTCACCTCGGCTGGACCGGGGGCTTTGTCATCACTTCATTAGCCCACGCCGGGGACTTCGACATCATACTGCCAGCCTGCTCCATCACCTCGGCTGGACTGGGGGTTCCACCTCGCCACATTAGCCGTGCTATGTCACCACTTCGGAGTGTCGAGCGGGGGGACTGGCTTGGGGCTGGGACTTTGTCCCGCCGCAAGCTCGGCACGCGTCATCACCACCGAGCACATTAATCAGCTAAGTCGCTTTCATGCTCAATTTTTTTAATTCGTTTGGTTGGACCAAACTTTATATTTATGTTAAAAAAACTTAGTTTGTTAAAAACACTTCCTTTACCCAAGTTAACTAGGGGCTCTTAAATTTGTATGAGCCGTTCTATAATAATTGTTTTCCTCCTAGTTGTTGCAAAGTCTTTTTCTACCACTCCTTTCTCGACTCGAGTGTGTGGTCAATAGCCGGATGGCCTCTTTTCTCTCTAATGCCGCTCGAGTTTAGTTCGCTAAACTGGCCTAACGAGAAGTACTCCGCCTTCGGGATAGGAGGTTGCAGCCGTAGGCTGACCCGCTTGAAGTCTTGAGATCGGATGTGTCATATTAATGCACGACAGAAGCACAAAAGTAAGACCAATTTTCGGATTGGCACCAAATGACTTGATTTAGTTCGGACGTAAAGTTTTTACTGAAGGTTTTTGGTTTTCCAAGCCTATGGCACTTTTAACTTATTTGTGTATTTCAGCATAAGTCTCGCAGTGCAACGCCGGATACCTTTAAAGCTTCGGCAATATCAAAGAGGGACTGCGGCTAGAGCCGAACCCACCAAAAGCCAAGGTATTCCATGGACTCCTCGGCAAAACATTCTCGGATACTGCTATATATGCATCGGTTTCGAATTGTGTCTTTGGTCAATAGTTGGGTTGCCCGGCTCCTATGCTGGCTTCCTACGTTCTGCTCTGTTCGGCTAGGAGTGCAAAGGAAGAACCACTACGATTGTGCTTCCATCTCGCATGGTTAAAGCACCTCAGTGGAGAAAGCCGAAAACTGATTGTCACAATAAGCGCAAACTAGTCAGCGATCCGACGACGGTGTCAAACTATAGATTGATACTGATTACCCCGTGATAAATGATGGGCCTTTCAGAACATTGGCTGAAGTGTTATCGGCTTGACTTCGATCGGTGCCGAACACTAACCGGGGGCTCGTAGCTAGATTCCCCAGTTTAAAGCTCCTATGACTAAGTGAAAGTTATAAAGCCCGCATATCTGATTGCCTCGTTTCTGCTAACACAACCACATTCGGGCACCGAGACGTCGGCTAAGGGTTGTTTTGTTATTGCGGAAACACCCTGCATAACATCTACAAGGGGGTGGAAGCCGACGATGGGCCACTTTCAACTGATAAATGGTCGCAACGGAGTCAAAATAAACATATCATCGTTGTTTGTACTTAATATATGAGGGCTGTCTTCCGTAATCATCATTATAAAGCCATAAATATGCATCAATTTGACTTAAGATTTTGGCCAAGCTGGGTTGCCTGGCTCATGTGCTTACCCCTACGTTCCCGATTGTTCTGCTAGGAGGTAAAGGGAGCACCTCTGTGATTGTTACTTGTGGGTCATCCGTGATTAGTACGTCAGACTGGGTGAAGCCGAAAGCTAGCCATCTTAAAGAATATAATTGGTCAGCCACGATGGAAGTGAAAATTTAGGTTCACTAAAACCACAGAGTTCGGGAACTTTCCCCAAACTAAATCCTCAATATTTTCCTCGCACATTGTTCGGAGCTGAGGTTTCATGATCATGATTAGCATGACTACCCAAAGAAAGGAACTGATAGCGGGTCTATTTTCTTTGGAAGATGTTTCTTACGTTAAATAGTAATATAACATATCTCTCTGTGTACCTTTGTTTATAAAACCGTATGACCGGATTGCCTTGTTTGCCATAAATCTTTGCCATTATAAAGGCTTTATAAAGTTGGACAAACACTCAGCGGCTACTGGCCGAGGAGGTTGAAGCCGATGGTCGGTCAACAAAGTTTTGTACAATGCGGACCTGAGCATTAATGATGTAGAATACTTGGATACATAGAATCATTACACATAATGTGTGATTTTACTCCGGATATTGATCCTTAATTCGGCCACCCGTGCCCACATTAAGGCTCGGGGGCTACTGGGCTTCAGACTTATCCGTTACTAATATTAAAGGGGCACATTGATCCCATGATCTGGTGTCGCCACCCGACCAGTGTCTCGGGGGCTACTGCATTGCCTATTCAATGCAGAAAATTCAAAGTGCTCAGTGTTCGGCTTGACCGAACTATGGGCAAAAGCGTATTCGGACAACAATAGGTACCAACTGGGACTTATCCGGCATCAAGCTAATATATCATGGCGACTGATGACCCACAAGTGTAGGGGATCTATCATAGTCCTTTCGATAAGTAAGAGTGTCAAACCCAACGAGGAGCAGAAGGAAATGACAAGCGGTTTTCAGTAAGGTATTCTCTGCAAGCAGTGGAATTATCGGTAACAAATAGTTTTGTGATAAGGTAATTTGTAACGAATAACAAGCAATGAAAGTAAATAAGGTGCAACAAGATGGCCCAATCCTTTTTGTAGCAAAGGACAAGCCTGGACAAATTCTTATATGGAGAAAAGCGCTCCCGAGGACACATGGGAATTATCATCAAGCTAGTTTTCATCACGCTCATATGATTCGCGTTCGTTACTTTGATAATTTGATATGTGGGTGGACCGCTGCTTGGGTACTGCCCTTTCTTGGACAAGCATCCCACTTATGATTAACCCCTATTGCAAGCTTCCGCAACTACAAAAGAAGTATTAAGGTAAACCTAACCATAGCATGAAACATATGGATCCAAATCAGCCCCTTACGAAGCAACGCATAAACTAGGGTTTAAGCTTCTATCACTCTTGCAACCCATCATCTACTTATTACTTCCCAATGCCTTCCTCTAGGCCCAAACAATGGTGATGTGTCATGTAGTCGACATTCACATAACACCACTCGAGGAGAGATAACATACATCTCATCAAAATATCAAACGAATACCAAATTCACATGACTACTAATAGCAAGACTTCACCCATGTCCTCAGGAACAAACGTAACTACTCACAAAGCATATTCATGTTCATAATAAGAGGGGTATTAATATGCATTAAGGATTTGAACATATGATATTCCACCGAATAAACCAACTAGCATCAACTACAAGGAGTAATCAACACTACTAGCAACCCACAGGTACCAATCTGAGGTTTTGGTACAAAGATTGGATACAAGAGATGAACTAGGGTTTGAGAGGAGATGGTGCTGGTGAAGATGTTGATGGAGATTGACCCCCTCCCGATGAGAGGATCGATGGTGATGACGATGGTGATGATTTCCCCCTCCCGGAGGGATGTTTCCCCGGCAGAACAGCTCCGCTGGAGCCCTAGATTGGTTCCGCCTCGTGGCGGCGGTGTTTCGTCCCGAAAGCTTCCTTGTGATTTTTTTCCAGGATAAAAGACTTCATATAGCATAAGATGGTCACCAGAAGGCTGCCAGGGGCCCACGAGGCAGGGGGGCACGCCCAGGGGGTAGGGCATGCCCCCACCCTCGTGGACGGTGGGTGGCCCCCCTCTGGTATTTTTTCCACTCAATATTTTTTATTAATTACAAAAAGGACTTTCGTGGATTTTCAGGACATTTGGAGTTGTGTAGAATAGGTCTCTAATATTTGCTCCATTTCCAGCCCAGAATCCCAGTTGCCTGCATTCTCCCTCTTCATGCGAACCTTGTAAAATAAGAGGGAATAGGCATAAGTATTGTGATATAACGTTTAATAACAACCCATAATGCAATAAATATCGATACAAAAGCATGATGCAAAATGGACGTATCAACTCCCCCAAGCTTAGACCTCGCTTGTCCTCAAGCGGAAGTCGATATCGAAAAATATGTCCACGTGTTTAGAGATAGAGGTGTCGATAAAATAAAATACGGACATGAGGGAATCATGATGATTCTTATAACAACAACAACATATATATATATATATATATATATATATATATATATATATATATATATATATATATTTTGTCATATGATTTCTTATGCTAAAGTAACAATCTATCCACAATGTCAAGTATGAATCAGAAACTTCATTGAGAACTAACAAACTATGATCTAGGTCATTGAAGGAATTGCAATTTATCATAACATCGGAAAGAGTCAATATCAGAGCTTTTCAGCAAGTCCACATACCCAACTATCATTTAGTCTTTCACAATCTGTAACACTCACGCAATACCTATGGGTATGGAGTTTTAATCGGACACAGAGAAAAATAGGGGCTTATAGTGTTGCCTTCCAACCTTTTACCTCAAGGGAAATGTCAACAATAATAGTTCATGCTAACTTACATCCAATTGGGTATATATATCAGGATCTTTCCAACACGAGGTGCTTGCCAAAGTATAAAATATAAAAAGGGAAGGTGAAGATCACCATGACTCTTGCATAAGGTATAAGACAGAAGTAAAAGATAGGCCCTTCGCAGAGGGAAGCAGAGGTTGTCATGTGCTTTTATGGTTGGATGCACGAAATCTTAATGCAAAAGAATGTCACTTTATATTGCCACTTGTGATACGGACCTTTATTATGCAGTCCGTCGCTTTTATTACTTCCATATCACAAGATCGTATAAAGCTTATTTTCTCCACACTAATAAGTCATACATATCTAGAGAGCAATTTTTATTGCTTGCAACATGACAACTTACTTGAAGGATCTTACTCAATCCATAGGTAGATATGGTGGACTCTCATGGCAAAACTAGGTTTAAGGATATTTGGAAGCACAAGTAGTATCTCTACTTGGTGCAAGGAATTTGGCTAGCATGAGGGGGAAAGGCAAGCTCAACATGTTGGATGATCCATGACAATATACTTTATTTAGGATATAAGAAAACATAACCCATTACGTTGTCTTCCTTGTCCAACATCAACTCTTTAGAATATCATATTTTAATGAGTGCTCACAATCATAAAAGATGTCCAAGATAGTATATTTATATGTGAAAACCTCTCTTTATTTATTACTTCCTATTAATTGCAACGATGACCAAAACTATGTTTGTCAACTCTCAACAACTTTTAATCATCATACTCTTTATATGTGAAGTCATTACTCTCCATAAGATCAATATGATCTCTTTTATTTCTTTTTATTCTTTTATTTCCTCAAGATCATAGCAAGATAGCAAAGCCCTTGACTCAACACTAATCTTTATTATATATAGCTCACGGACTTGATTACATAGAAGGATCATAAGGCAAAGCTCAAAACTAAATCATACTAAAACTTTATTCTATTAGATCAAGATATTACTAAAAGGATCGAACTAAGTAAAACGGTAAAGATAGGAGTGTGATGGTGATACGATACCGGGGCACCTCCCCCAAGCTTGGCAGCTGCCAAGGGGAGTGCCCATACTCATGTGTTTAGTTCTTCGGAGGTGGTGATGATGGAGTTGTTGATGACGTAGGCTTGTCGTCCGTCTTCCAAGGCATAGGCTCACCATCATAAAAGGATGATCGAGTCTCCGGGATCCTCAAATCTGCAGCCAAACTCATCCTCTTGAATCTATATTCATACTCATAGTTTTGGTTTTGCAGGTCATAAGATCTAGGCTTGGAGGTGCTCGATTTTCTCATGAAGCTTAAAGATGGCCTCCCCAATGTTATTGGCATCTAGCTTGTGGTTGTTGGTGAACTCCGAGATCATCATCTGGTTGGCGTTGAGTCCGCATTCCACCATCCCTTGGCACTTGAAAACTTGTTGTTCCATTGCTTCGAGTCTTGTCTCCATGCTTCCGGTCCTCCTTGGTGCCTCAAAATCACGAATGTGCAGCACCCCCTCACGCATCTCAATGGTTTGAGGGTGATGCAACACCTCCGCGAGGTAGGGGTTGATGACCTTCTCGAAAAACTTGTCCTTGGGGGCGCTTGAAGACGTCATGGTGATCTAGATCTGTCAGAAAAACAGCTAGAAACAAAGACAGAGGATATTTGTGTGATACGGTGGTCAAAACCTTTGGGAGATTATATAATGAATTTTTACCGACCAAAAGAAGTATCGTGCAAGAAAATGGAGTCCGGAGAGCACACAAGGTGCCCACGAGGCAGGGGGGCGCACCCAGGGGGGTAGGGTGCGCCCTCCACCCTCGTGGACGCCTCGTGTCCTTCCTGGACTACTTCTTATTTTCCTATTTTCTTAAATATTCCAAAACGGAGAAAAATTGCCATTAGAACTGTTTTGGAGTCAGTTTACTTACCGTACCACATACCTATTCCTTTTCGGAGTTTGAAACATTCTAGAAAGTGTCTCTTATGTATTCCTCTGGGGTTACGGTTTCAATAACATTAGTTTCAACATTTATAGGATTACCTGAGATATAATGTTTGATTCTTTGACCGTTCACCACCTTCGGATTTGTGCCTTCGAAGTTGTTGATTTTTATGGCACCGGAATGATAGACCTCCTCGATAACGTAAGGGCCTTCCCATTTAGAGAGAAGTTTTCCAGCAAAAAATCTTAAATGAGAGTTGTATAGCAACGCATAATCACCTACATTAAACTCACGCTTTTGTATCCTTTTGTCATGCCATCTTTTAACTTTTTCTTTAAACAGCTTGGCATTCTCATAGGCTTGAGTTCTCCATTCATCAAGTGAGCTTATGTCAAATAACCTCTTCTCACCGGCAAGTTTGAAATCATAATTGAGCTCTTTAATGGCCCAATATGCCTTATGTTCTAGTTCGAGAGGTAAGTGACATGCTTTACCATAAACCATTTTATATGGAGACATACCCATAGGATTTTTATATGCAGTTCTATAAGCCCATAGTGCATCATCAAGTTTCTTGGACCAATTCTTTCTAGATCTATTAACAGTCTTTTGCAAAACTAATTTGATCTCTCTATTACTCAGTTCTACTTGACCACTAGACTGTGGGTGATATGGAGATGCAATTCTATGATTAACATCATACTTAGCAAGCATTTTACGAAAAGCACCATGAATGAAATGTGAACCACCATCAGTCATTAAGTATCTAGGGACACCAAACCTTGGAAAAATAACTTCTTTAAGCATCTTAATAGAGGTGTTATGATCAACACTACTAGTTGGAATAGCTTCTACCCACTTAGTAACTTAATCAACAACAACTAAAATATGTGTATATCCATTAGAGGAAGGAAAAGGTCCCATATAATCAAAGCCCCAAACATCAAATGGTTCAATAACAAGAGAATAATTCATAGGCATTTCTTGACGTCTACTAATATTACCAATTCTTTGACATTCATCATAAGACAAGACAAACTTACGGGCATCTTTGAAGAGAGTAGGCCAATAAAAACCGGATTGCAATACCTTGTGTGCAGTTCTATCTCCAGCGTGGTGTCCTCCATATGCCTCGGAGTGACACTTGCGTAGGATCTGTTCCTGTTCATGCTCGGGTACACAACGTCTAATAACACCATCTACTCCTTCTTTATAAAGGTGTGGGTCATCCCAGAAGTAATGTCTTAAATCATAGAAAAACTTTTTCTTTTGCTGGTATGTGAAACTAGGTGGTATAAATTTAGCAACAATGTAATTATCATAATCAGCATACCATGGAGCAGTATGAGAAGCATTTTTGATAGCTTATTGTTCATCAGGAAAGCTATCATCAATAGGTAGTGGGTCATCAAGAACATTCTCTAACCTAGACAAGTTGTCTGCAACGGGGTTCTCAGCTCCCTTTCTATCAATAATATGCAAATCAAATTCTTGTAGTAGGAGAACCCGTCTAATAAGTCTAGGTTTAGCATCTTTCTTTTCCATAAGATATTTAATATCAGCATGATCAGTGTGAATAGTTACTATAGAATCAACAATATAAGGTCTGAACTTATCACAAGCAAATACAACTGCTAAAAATTCTTTTTCAGTAGTAGCATAATTTCTCTAGGCACTGCCTAGAGTTTTACTAGCATATTGAATAACATTTAGTTTCTTATCAACTCTTTGTCCTAGAACAGCACCTACAGCATAATCACTAGCATCACACATAATTTCAAAGGGTAAATTCCAATCAGGTGGCTGAACAATAGGTGCAGAATTCAAAGCTTTCTTAAGTATTTCAAATGCTTCTACACAATCATCATTGAAGACAGAAGGAATATCTTTTTGTAAGAGATTAGTTAGAGGCCTGGAAATTTTAGAGAAGTCCTTATTGAACCTCCTATAAAAACCGGCATGACCAAGGAAACTTCTTATACCTTTGATGTCCTTGGGACACGACATTTTTTCAATAGCATCAACTTTAGCTTTATCAACTTCAATACCTCTTTTAGAAATTTTATGCCCCAAGACAATACCTTCATTAACCATAAAGTGGCACTTCTCCCAATTCAAGACAAGACTAGTATCTTCGCATCTTTGCAAAACTCGATCAAGGTTGCTCAAGCAATCATCAAAAGAAGATCCATAAACAGAGAAATCATCCATGAAAACCTCACAAATATTTTCACAAAAGTCAGAGAATATAGCCATCACGCATCTTTGAAAGGTAGCGGGTGCATTACATAAACCAAAAGGCATACGTCTATAAGAAAAAGTACCGAAAGGGCAAGTAAAAGTGGTATTTTCTTGATCCTCTGCTGACACAGGTATTTGAGAGAAACCAGAGTAACCATCTAGAAAGCAAAAATGTGTATGTTTGGATAATCTTTCTAGCTTTGATCGATAAAAGGTAAAGGGTAATGATCCTTTTTAGTAGCTTTATTTAATTTGCGGAAATCAATTACCATCCTATAACCTGTAACAATTCTTTGTGGGATCAATTCATCTTTATCATTAGGAACGACAGTAATACCTCCCTTCTTAGGGACACAATGGACATGACTTACCCACTGACTATCAGCAACGGGATAAATTATACCTCCCTCCATGAGCTTTAGTATTTCTTTTCTTACCACTTCTTTCATCTTGGGATTTAACCGTCGTTGATGATCAATAACTGGTTTGGCGTCTTTGTCCAATTTTATTTTGTGTTGACATAGGGTGGGACTAATGCCCTTAAGATCATCAAGAGTATATCCAATAGCAGCATGGTGCTTCTTCAGAGTTTCCAATAATCTCTCCTCTTCCTGCTCTAAAAGGTTAGCACTAATAATAACAAGATATATCTTCTTTTCATCAAGATAAGCATATTTAAGAGTGTCAGGTAACGTTTTAAGCTCAAACACGGGATCACCCTTGGGTGGAGGAGGATTCCCTAGGATTTCAACAGGTAAGTTGTGTTTCAAAATAGGACCCTGTTTAAAGAATACTTCATCTATCTCCCTTCTTTCATTCATAAACATATCATTTTCATGGTCTAGCAAATATTGTTCAAAGGATCATTAGGAGGCACAACAATAGAAGCAAGACCAATAATTTCATCCTTACTAGGCAATTCTTTATCATGGGGTTGTCTATGCAATTTAGCAAAATTAATCTCATGAGACATATCCCCCAAACCAATAGTAACAACACCCTTTTCGCAATCTATCTTAGCATTAACATTATTTAAGAAGGGTCTACGAAATATAATGGGACAAAAGTCATCTTGTGGGGAACCAAAAACAAGAAAATCAGCAGGATATTTAACTTTCCCACACAAGACTTCAACATCTCTAACAATCCCAACTGGTGAAATAGTATTCTCTATCGGCAAGCTTAATTGTAACATCAATTTCTTCTATCTCAGTAGGTGCAATATCATGCATAATTTGTTTGTATAAGGAATGAGGTATTGCACTGGCACTAGCACCCATATCACATAAGCCATGATAACAATGATCTCCTATTTTAAAAGAAATAACAGGCATGACTGCAACAGGTCTATGTTTATTTTTAGTATCCGGTCTAGCAATTCTAGCAGCTTCATCACAGAAATAAATATCATGCCCATCAATATTATCAGCCAAGAGATCTTTAACCATAGCAATACTAGGTTCAACTTTAATTTGCTCAGGTGGTGTAGGTGTTTTAGTATTACTCTTACGAACCATAGTTGAAGCTTTAGCATGATCCTTTATCCTAATAGGAAGAGGTGGTTTCTCAATATAGGTAGTAGGAACAATAGGATCATTATAAGTGATAGTATTTTCTTCAACTTTAATAGGTGCAACTACTTTTAGTTCAGTGGGAGGATTATATTTAAACCACTTCTCCTTAGGGAGGTCAACATGAGTAGCAAATGATTCACAGAAAGAAGCTACTATCTCAGAGTCAAGTCCATATTTAGTGCTAAATTCACGGAAAACATCGGTATCCATAAAAGTTTTAACACAACCAAACTAGGTGTCATACCTGACTCCTTACCTTCGTCGAGATCCCAATCTTCAGAGTTGTGTTTAATTCTTTCCAATAAATCCCATCTAAATTCAATAGTCTTCATCATAAAAGACCCAGTACAAGAAGTATCGAGCATGGAGCGATTGTTGAGAGAAAGCCAAGCATAAATTTTTTGAATAATCATTTCTCTTGAGAGCTCATGATTGGGGCATGAATATAACATTGACTTAAGCCTACCCCAAGCTTGAGCGATGCTTTCTCCTTTGCGAGGCCAAAAATTGTATATATAATTATGATCACGATGAACAAGATGCATAGGATAAAACTTTTGATGAAATTCCAATTTCAATCGTTTGTAGTTCCATGATCCCATATCATCACATAGCCTAAACCATGTCAGTGCCTCTCCCTTCAAAGATAAAGGGAATACCTTGTTCTTGATAACATCATCGGGCATACCTGCAAGCTTAAATAATCCACAAACTTCATCCACATAGATTAGGTGTAAATCGGGATGCAATTTTCCATCTCGTGTAAAAGGATTAGCTGGCAGTTTCTCTATCATACCCGAAGGAATTTCAAAGTAAAAAATTTCAGTAGGTTCAAGAGGTTGAGGAGCAACTCTTTGCTCTACTAGTCGGGTGAAGATACCACGAACAAGCCCCTCAAAGGATTATGTTCCATAGTAACAAGTGACAGTAAATTTCAACACACTATATAAATTTTTCCTTACCAAGTTCCACTTACCAAAGAGCGCTTCATTTCCCGGCAACAGCGCCAAAAAAGAGTCTTGATGACCCACAAGTGTAGGGGATCTATCATAGTCCTTTCAATAAGTAAGAGTGTCAAACCCAACGAGGAGCAGAAGGAAATGACAAGCGGTTTTCAGTAACGTATTCTCTGCAAGCACTTAAATTATCGGTAACAGATAGTTTTGTGATATGGTAATTTGTAACGAGTAACAAACAATGAAAGTAAATAAGGTGCAGCAATATGGACCACTCCTTTTTGTAGCAAAGGACAAGCCTGGACAAATTCTTATATGGAGAAAAGCGCTCCCGAGGACACATGGGAATTATCGTCAAGCTAGTTTTTATCACGCTCATATGATTTGCGTTTTTGCTTTGATAATTTGATATGTGGGTGGACCGGTGCTTGGGTACTGCCCTTTCTTGGACAAACATCCCACTTATGATTAACCCCTATTGCAAGCATCCACAACTACAAAAGAAGTATTAAGGTAAACGTAACCATAGCATGAAACATATGGATCCAAATTAGCCCCTTACGAAGCAACGCATAAACTAGGGTTTAAGCTTCTGTCACTCTTGCAACCCATCATCTACTTATTACTTCCCAATGCCTTCCTCTAGGCCCAATCAATGGTGAAGTGTCATGTAGTAGACGTTCATATAACACCACTAGAGGAGAGACAACATACATCTCATCAAAATATCGAACGAATACGAAATTCACATGACTACTAATAGCAAGACTTCACCCATGTCCTCAGGACCAAACATAACTAATCACAAAGCATATTCATGTTCATAACCAGAGGGGTATTAATATGCATTAAGGATCTGAACGTATGATCTTCCACCGAATAAACCAACTAGCATCAACTACAAGGAGTAATCAACACTACTAGCAACCCATAGGTACCAATCTGAGGTTTTGGTACAAAGGTTGGATACAAGAGATGAACTAGGGTTTGAGAGGAGATTGTGCTGGTGAAGATGTTTATGGAGATTGACCCCCTATCGATGAGAGGATCGATGGTGATGACGATGGTGATGATTTCCCCCTCCCGGAGGGATGTTTCCCTGGCAGAACAGCTCCGCTGGAGCCCTAGATTGGTTCCGCCAAGGTTTCGCCTCGTGGCGGCGGTGTTTCGTCCCGAAAGCTTCCTTGTTATTTTTCTAGGATAAAAGACTTCATATAGCAGAAGATGGTCACCGGAAGGCTGCCAAGGGGCCCACGAGGCAGGGGGCGCGCCCAGGGGGGTAGGGCGCGCCCCCACCCTCGTGGACTGTGGTTGGCCCCCTCTGGTATATCTTTCGCTCAGTATTTTTTATTAATTCCAAAAAGGACTTTCGTGGAGTTTCAGGACATTTGGAGTGTTGCAGAATAGGTCTATAATATTTGCTCCTTTTCCAGCCCAGAATCCCAGCTCCCGGCATTCTCCCTCTTCATGCAAACCTTGTAAAATAAGAGAGAATAGGCATAAGTATTGTGATATAACGTGTAATAACAGCCCATAATGCAATAAATATCGATATAAAAGCATGATGCAAAATGGACATATCAGCGACTTCTCATGACCCTCTCTCAGGGGCCCATCCGCCGATCACTACTACCTCTAATATATTACACTGCGTTTCTATTCCTATGTATGCTGCCGAGCTAGGAGTTGATCCTCATGCCGATTTCACGAATCGACCTGAGTCTCAGGGGCTACTAGGATCAACAGTTTCAAGTTTTCCTTCAGGTGCATCTTGGGTTTAAGACCGACACACACCTTGAGGGCTACTGGTTATATATCTCGGCAAAGAATAAATTGCACCAATCAAGAAAAATATATCTGCAAAAAATCAGCCCAAGCCCGAGGTGGTTCATCACCTCGGAAGCAGTCCAACATAAAGCTCAGATACAAGTGGTTGGCTCTGTAAAGGGCAATTTCGCCATTAAGCTCGGCCGAACACATTCAACTTTTTTACCAAGGTGATCTATGACACCTCAGATACAGTTCGGCGTTGGAGCTTGGATAAAGTCCGGCGTTGGAGCTCGGATACAGTCCAACATTGGAGCTCGACTGCAAAAAGACACCTCAAATGCAGTCTAGCATGGGAGCTCGGACGCAAGAGGACACCGCCGCACGGGAACAACTTGAAACCCGAGGTGTGGTGTAAAAAATAACAAGGCATTGATAAAGGCCGAAAACTTAAAGGTCTCCTCGGATTCCCGATGTGTGCATTCTACGGATTCAGCTTGGCGATCCCCAATTAAAGATGGGAAAGGTTTGTTGAACCGGTTTTCAAGACCGGCGTCCGAAGATGAAGAACAGTTTGGAAGAACCGAGGAGCGTCACCAACTTGAAGACCGGTTCAGGGGGCTACTGACGGTGTCTTGGACTAGGGGGTACTCACCACGTCGTCTCCCAACCAGCTGGATCGGGCCGAGGACCCCCATGGCAGTTCACTAATGGGCCACTTTAGGCAGCCCATGCCACATACAATGAAGACTCCACAAGACTTGGTGCTCAAGCCAAGGACTCTCCTAAAACCCTAGGCCTATGGTGCATATATAAACCGAGGCCAGGCTAGTCAATAGATCATCTCATATTCATTACTACAATCTCGTGGTAAATACCTGTAGTATGTACTATCCTCATATCAATACAATCAAAATTAGGACATGGGGTATTATCTCTTCGAGAGAGCCCGAACCTGGGTAAAATATCGTGTCCATGTTACCATCGCTCCAAGATGCCTAGCTTAGGACCCCTACCACGAGATATGCCGGTTTTGACACCGGCATTGGTGCTTTCATTGAGAGCCTGTTGGGCGATCGTTGGGCACTCCTCATGACCCAATCCGTGTACCTATGAACATTGTTCTGAATCAATAAAGTGAGCGAGATTTCTCAAAAAAAGGAAGACTCCACAAGACTTGACGCTCAAGCCAAGGACTCTCCTAAAACCCTAGGCCTACGATGCATATATAAATCGAGGCCAGGCTAGTCAATAGATCATCTCATATTCATTACTACAATCTCGTGGTAGATACCTCTACTATGCACTATCCTCATATCAATACAATCAAAAGTAGGACGTAGGGTATTATCTCTTCGAGAGACCCGAACCTGGGTAAAATCATGTGTCCATGTTACCATCGCTACAAGACGCCTAGCTTAGGACCCCTACTACGAGATATGTTGGTTTTGACACCGACATCGAGCTTATTACTACATGAATTCGTACACGTATATAAATATGTACGACTATATGTAGAGGAGTAATGTTGGATCATTTAAACTATTTTGCATTAAATGTGTGAACATTTACTAAAGCAAGATTTATTAAAATATGGAACATTTTTAAAATGCAATTTTACTTGAATATCTCGAATAGTATTGGAAAATGCAAAGGTTTTTTGAATTTTGAACAAATTTTGAAGTGACAAAAATAAGAAAGTTCTGAACATTTTTCATATTGGGAACAAAATTGTGAATCCTGAATAGTTTTTGAAAATTTAAACCTAAATTGAATCTCTGAACAATTTTATTTTCAAAATTTTGAATTTATGAAAAAATAAAAAATCTTGTAAGAGAAAAAGAAACAAAAAAGAATAGTAGAAACGAATAGAAAATGGAAAATATAAATAGAACACGGAAAAAAGAAAACAAGCCGAGCCCAGTCTTGGGCGCCCTGTGCGAAGCTTCGATTATTTGCCATGATGTGCGGTAAATAGATTTTTTTCCCAGTTGCATTAGCAGTAAAATAAGTGAGTTGGCTTCGTTGCTCCATAGCCCATGTGACCCACTTACGAAATTCTGGACAAACTGGTTTTTCTTGTCAAGTAGACGGACGCATAAAAATTTAATACCCTTCGATAGAAAAAATATTTTTTGGGATGAACTAATAAAAAAGTTGGGGAAACACACCTTGATTTATTAGTACATATAGAAACTTATAACTAACTAATTGCTTGTGCATCACAATCAGAGCGTATACATATTCTAGTGATTAAACAATAATCGTGTCCCACAAATACCTTACAATTGTCATATTTTAGATTTTTCTAAGATTTGATTTGGCTATAGATAGGTGAAGGCAAGGAAAATTTGATTTACTAGGAAATTGTCCGTGTGTTGCAACACAGACGTAATCTCTACTCCTAAAGGGGCTTGGTAGCTTCCCCTCCATCGGCTTTTTTCACCTCACCTCCCACCATGTAACACCCCTGTCATCAGATTTTGCTAAGCTAAATTGCCCCTTGATAAAAATGAAAGTAAAAACAAATTCAAATTGCAAGTCAAATTATTATTTCTTCAAACAGTAAAAAAATGTTGGTTGTGTCTCAAATATTCACTAAGTAATTTTCATGAATTCTCCAACAGCATGTTAATTATTTAAATGCCCTTAACAACGTCAAAACACTAGTAGCATTAAAGTAAGCTATTTCAATTTTAACAAATTTAAACATTTCAAATTAAATTGTGTCGGATTTCGGGTTCCGGCAGACCCTCAAGGTTCGAACTCTGGGGTGCGCGCGGAGATCTCAGTTCCTACCTACTCACGTCTCGTCGTCTCGCTGGGATCTAAAGTACACGAAGAACAACACAAGGGACACGAGGTTTATACTAGTTCGGGCCACCATTGTGGTGTAATACCATACTCTAGTTTGTGGTGTGGTGGATTGCCTCAGGGGCTAATGATGAACAATACAAGGGAAGAACTTCCTCGCGAGGGGAGGGGTTCTTTGTGGAGGTGATGCCTCTTGGGAAGGATTGAATCCGGATCAGTTGGCTCTAGCTGAGATGATATCAGCTCCTTTCTACTGTGGTGGCTAGCCCTATTTATAGAACGAGGACCTGGTCCTCTTCCCAAATATTGAACAGGAAGGGGGCCAACAATTGGCCATTTTGAAGGGGAACATCTAGTACACTTATCCTGGCTGAAGTCGGTCCTCGCCTGCCAAAGACTCTGACGGTGACGCCGGCTTGGGCTCCACGATGACCTCCATCCTGCCGTTCTGCTGGTCTTGGTCTTGTTGCACCGAAATGGTTGCCTTTGCTTGATACTCTCGCCTGCGCTTGCCCCCTTTGCACCAAAGAGGAAACAAGGACTTTGCGCAGGCTGGCGCCCGCCTGGCGCCCGCCTGGCTTCGGTCGTCATGGCTTGCGTCATGGGCACCTCGTGAGGAACCCTGCCTTGATCTCTCCGCCTCCTCGCGAGCCAGCCTGACGAGGCTGTGCCTGAGGAAGCTTCCTGTTGTCCGCCCCGCGAGGCTTGGCCCCTCGCGAGGGTCTTGAGCATATGTCGATGAAGATGGGCCATACTGGGCCACTCCTTGAGCCACGCCGCAGGCCACAGGCAGGCAAGTCTGGGTACCCCCATTCCCAGAACGCCGACAGTAGCCCCCAGGCCCAAGGTGCGCCCGGACTTGGCTTAGCCGAGAAGCGAAGGGGCAAGTGCGAAGCGCCGCGGGCCCCAACAGCCTGCGGCCTTAGGCGCCGCGTGGTGGTTTATTGGACGTGGGCGTCCCTGCTTCCCCAAGACGCCTCGGCAACTGCACGAATTGACAATGGAGCGGTATCCGGCCAGGCTTCCCCTCCTTGCCTTCTTCTGTCATTGCCCAGATCCCCTTTCTCGCTCTCCTCCTTCTTGCTTCCGAAATCCCCAGATCTACTCCAACCCTGCATCTTAGCAAGACATGGCGCCTCGCCAGACCCCGGCCGGAGCCTGGTACTCGCCCGCTCTGGATCCTCCGAACGTGTCGGAGAAGAACCTTGCCCGGACGCGCCAGATGATGGCGGCGCAAGGCAAAGACGGGGCGGCCGCGTTCAAGGTTGGCTCCGCCCTTCCCGAGGACAAAGGAAGCACTTTCTACCCGCTCTTCGTGAGCGCCATCGCCGCCGGTCTGGTGCCTCCCTTTTCCGAGTTCTTCCTTTTTGTTCTCCGCCATTACAACATGCAAGCTCTGCACCTCCATCCCAACTCTGTTCTTCTCCTGGCAATTTTCGCCTACTACTGCGAGGCTCACGTTGGGGTAAGGCCCTCGGTGGCCTTGCTGCGCCATTACTTTTACCTTCGGGTTTCTCGCGGCCCCATCACTGCGTGCGCGAGCTTTATTGCGTACTCCAACTCCAATGCTATCTCGAAGCCCGGGAAGAGGATCAAAGGCTTCCGGAGCAAGTGGGTCATGGTGGATGCTGGGCGCATCCACCCCCGGATGATCCTGCCTACGAGGCAGCCCGAGGACGTCGACGCTTGGTCCCGCGCGGAGCTCGTTGATCCCCGCGCGAAGCCAGTGCTGGAGAGGATGGTCGCAGACCTGTGGCCAGGCAACATGGCGACGGTGAAGCTGACCGGGGCGTCGCTCCTGAGGGAGTTCCTGGAGCATCGGGTGGCTCCGCTTCAGAAATATTCGCTCCTGCTGTGGAGGCTCGGGGAGGCCGATGCCGCCCTTCGCCTGAGCTCCGTAGTCTCGGCCGACGGAGATCTGGCCGTGGTCCTCCAATCCTTGGTTAAGGGAGACGTGGCGAGATTGGAGGGTGCTCCCGTACCCCTGTTCCTTCGAGACAATTGGGAGCAGGTGGTGAACTCCATGCCTGCTTTCAACGGGGATGGGCCTGTGCCCGCGGAGGTTCCTGAGGACCTGGCAGCCCTGGCGACGGTGAACGTATCCTCCAGCGACTCCGACAGAGAGGAGGAAGAAGAGGGGCAGGAAGAGGAGCCTGATTCCGAGGCGACCGACGGGGAGTCGAGAGAGCCCCTCCCTCGGTGCAGGTCCCGCGCTCTTCGCCTCATGCCGGACAATGACGAGGATGGCGACGATCGAGGCGGGGAGTGCTTGCCCCTGATCCAGAAGAAGGACAGGACATGGTTGGTCCTCCGCGGGCCTGCTCCGGCTCCGAGGCGATCTGCAGGCGTGCCTCCTGCTCCCGAGTCTCCTGAGGCTGACCCCAGCAGCCGGCTCTCAGGCTTCAAGTTCGGCCGGAGGTTGCTTGAGCCCGCGGGCGACGACCAGTGAGTGCTTGATTCTCGTTTTGCTTCTTGCTTTTGTTGCTGAGGCTTGACGTCCATATTCCTTGTCTAGGCCGGTGCCTGCGGCGAAAAGGCTGAAGTGAGCCCCTGAGGCTTTGTCTGGGGCAGTACTTCCACCCGCGGGAGGAGGAGGCGGCAAAGCTCGGGCCTCTCCTGCCCGATCATCCTCGCGAGGCCAGGCGGGGCATGCTGGGACGAGCTCAGCCCCCGTGGCCCAAGCGACTCCCGAGGCATCCTTGCCTGACGCCACTGCCGCGGTCATCGGGGCTCAGAAGGTCCCAACTCATGGTGCTGTGATCACGCTGCCGTCTTCTCCTCCTACTCCGCCAACTGCCATTTCTCCGACTCCTTCTACTGTCCTGGATCGTGCTGCTGCTGAGCTGGACCGGCTGCGAGAAGATCTTCAGGGCGCCGACCCCCGCCTGGTGGCCGGGTGCCTGGAGCTGGCCTCTGGCTGGGTCCGCTCTGACGCCTCAGTTCGAGCGGCGCTGGTCCAGGCCGCGACGGCCTGCGACGAGGAGAAGCAGGCCATCCTTCAGGCCAAGGCCGCTCGCGACACCACCTTGGGTGAGGTTGCGGATGTCCGGGGCCGCTGCAAGGCGCTGGAGAGCGAGCTGCAAGGCCTGCCCGACCAGCTCGCCAAGGAGGCCCGTGACCGCCAGGAGAAGGAGGAGGAGATGAAGACTCGCGAGACTGCCGCCAAGGACCGGGACGCCAAGCTTGATGAACGCCATGGCCGCTTAGATACGCTGGAGCAGGCGTTGGAGGCGAAGAGGATCGAGCTGGACGGCAAGACGAGGGTCCTGGCCGAGGACCGCGTGGCCTTCGCGAAGCTGGAGGAGAGGGCTCGCGCCTCGCTGAAGACGCTTTATGATGGTGGCCTGGAAAAACCACTGGCCGGCACCGAGGATGACCCCGCCAAGTTGCTTCCCTTCCTGGTCCGCGCACTTGAAGATGTCGCCATCGGCCTTGGCCCCACGACTGAGGCCGAGGCACGTGTCCTTTCTTCTGCAGCGCTGACGCGCGTCTTTACCCACGTCTACCTTCGCGACCCCAACGTTGACCTTGACAGCCTGCTAGAGCCTGCGAGCGGCGAGCTTGCCGCTGCCGCTGCTGAGGCTGTGAAGGGTCGAGCGGAGGCTCTACTGGCGAGGTTCCGCGCCTTCAGCACCAAGCCAAGGCGAGATGCTGCCGATCCTGAGGCTCCGCGAGGCGACGCCGCCCAACGCAACTCCGCCACCAACGATGGCACTGCCGGAAAGTGACCCCTTCGCGGCTCCTGTCCTGTTTTTAGCTCCTGCAACATGCATCATGCCTCGTGGAGGCGTTTAAACTTGTGTTTGGCGTTGTGAAAACAACCTATGGACTGTAATATTTGCTTTTGAATTCCTTGAGATTTGCGTTTTTCCTTCCTACTTGCTTGTGTTCTGCGTCGGCAGAGCCCGGCCCCGCGCATACCTCAGCCACCGTTAGCCCCGACCAGAAACCAGGACGGGACCAAGGAGTGAGGGGCTACGTGACCAGTTAGGCCCCTGAGTCGCGATGCTCAGGAGTCCCCCTTGACGCGCGAACAGCAAGTAGGGAGGGGAGATGTAGGAGTAAATCTACCGTTCTATGTCGGAAGGGCCCGGTCCCGCGCATACCTCAACCACCGTTAGCCTTTTGGAACTAAGGGGTGAGGGGCTACGTGACCAGTTAGGCTCCTGAGACGCAATGCTCAGGAGTCCCCCTTGACGCGCGAATAGCAAGTAGGGAGGGGAGATGTAGGAGTAAATATGCCGTTCTACGTCGGCAGGGCCCGGCCCCGCGCATACCTTAACCGCCGTTAGCCTTTTGGAACTAAGGGGTGAGGGGCTACGTGACCAGTTAGGCTCCTGAGTCGCGATGCTCAGGAGTCCCCCTTGACGTTCAAATGGCCTTCGTACCTTGGCTCCGCTCGGGGAGAGACGTGCGACGAACCAGGCCCGAGGGGCCTGGCTGGGTGGCGTGCGCCTGGGCGTGACCCAGCGTAGCCCCCGTGCCCAGCCCCCTCGCGCGGTACTCTCGAGGGGAGGCGTTACGATGGGGCCGGACACTAAGCTCTGGGCTCCTTGAGGTTGATGCGGCCGGGGGCCACCCTCAGTTGTTTATCACCAGCGCGGAGCATAGCGCTTCCGTATGTGCACGGGCATGGCCGCTCCTCGGCAGCAGTCGCCAGCCAACAAGGAGCATGGTGCTTCCACCGGTGTGTGGGAGGGGTTCCCTGCTTGGGAGGAGCCCCGGCGTGTACAGCCCATACGACATGTGGCTGGCACGGTAGGGCCTGACGAGGTGTATCTGGGCACCCGTGAGCCAGCGCCGGACTCACGGGGCCCTACCTCAAGGCGGGTTGCGCCTGGCTTTGGGCCTTTACTTGTAGTGTGCTCCTGCAAATTTGGTTAGATGCCGACGCTCTACGTCCTCAGGTGCCGGCCCTCGAGCGAGCTCAGCATCGCTGGTATGCCAGGTCGCGATGCCGAGGACAAGGCCAGGAGGTGAGGGCTGGAGAGCCAGTAAGAGTCCATGAGTCACGATGCTCAGGTACCCCCCCTTTAACGTGCAAGCGGCCGGCATGAGGGAAGAAGGGTGCCGCCACAGGCATCAAGTAATGATCATGGCGGGTCAAACGCACGACCTGAATAACGCGCGAGAGATACATGCCGCTGGGTCAGGCCCGAGTGGCTTGGGGATAATGCAGCCCGAGGGGCGCCCCCAACAAAGTAAGCTAAAAACATGAACAAAAGGGATACATGCCGCAGGGACGGACCCACGCGGCCTGGGAATGATGCAGCCCTGGGGGCGCTCCCAGCTGAAGATGAAACTCAAAGGATGTCACCTGATGATGTTGGAGATGAAAGGGTGCTGAAGTAGCGGACGACGTGTGCTGCGGAAGCCGATCCTTACGAGCCCCCAGGCCCTGGAGCCTCGGGAGGCTCCGGAGGCGCTGGCGGCCCCTCGCGGACCAACTCCATCTCCGCCAGGACTGCGGAATGCCTAACCTCTTGAGCCTCTAGGATGCTCCTCATGAGGCGCTGACGCATAGCAGCCGCGTTCAGCAAGCCGTAAGGCATGCGAACATAGCTGTGGGGTGGACCTTCGCAGCGTCCCACACGCGAGGGCCAGAGGCGCTCCTGAGAGGCGGCTCGGTTGAGCCCTGGCATGTCGATGCAGACGCGCAGCCCACCATCCTCGCCCGGATGGGGAGCCGCGGCGGGTACGTGGCGGCTGCCACTCATGACTCTTGACTCCTGCAGCTCCTGAATGATCTTGCTGACAAACTCCTGAGGGTTTGGCCCTCCTTGCCTTACTCCTTCCTGAGGGAAACGCGCTTTGAAACACACCTCCAAGTGGTGCCCGAGCGCCTCCCTCGTGATCTTGGCAAAGTCGATGGCCCTCCAGGAGAGAGCCCCCGAGCCTTGCCTGAGGAGGGCGCCGGGCGCGCCTTCCTATGCGACAGAAGGAGGCGCCCCCGGAACAGGCGCTCCTGAGAGGCCTGCCTCCCGAGGGTTCGAACCAGGCGATGTCTTCTTCTTAGGGACTGCCTCGGGAAGCCTTCCGCTCCAGTGATCTGGGTCTTCGATTGACGCGGCTTGAAAAGCACACTCCAGAGAGCACACAACATCCCTCTCCTCGCAAGGCACTGTGATGACTCCACTGCTTCCTGGCATCTTGAGGACATTCTAGCCATGATGAGTCACTGCCATGAACTTGGCCAGAGCTGGGTACCCGAGGATGGCATTGTACGGCAGGCGGATATGCGCAACATCGAAGTCAATGAGCTCGGTGCGGTAGTTCGCACTTCCCGAAGGTAACAGGAAGGCGGACCTGCCCTATCGGGATAGTGGAACCGTCGGTGACTCCTGAGAAAGGCTTGGTCGGCTGAAGCTGATTGTATGGCAGTTGGAGATTGTTGAATGTCTTGACGGACAGGACATTGAGCCCTGCTCCGCCATCGATGAGGGTCCTGGTGACTTGCACATTGCTGATGATTGGGGAACAAAGCATCGGGAGGACTCCGGCTGTGGCCGCGCACTTGAGCTGATCCGGTGAGCTGAATGTGATGGCGCACGCTGACCACCTGAGAGGGCGTGTGGCTTCGAGCTTGGGGAGGACTGCATTTACTTCACGAGCGAACTGCTTGAAGATGCGCTGAGAGGACGGGGCCTGAGCGCCGCCCAAGATGCAAGCGATTGCGCGCGGCTCCTAGAAGCCTCCAGCCCCCTCGTCCTGATGAGGGTCTTCATTCCTCCTCGGCTGTGGTGGCAGAGGAGGGAGGCCCGCTTTGCCTTGTGCGCCATCCTCGCGAGGCTGATCCCTCCAACCTCCCTCGCGAAGCTGGTCCTGCCAGCAGTCCTCGCGAGGTCGGTCACGCCACCCTTGGCGAGGGCCACGATCTTCCCATCGTCCTCCACCTCTTCCTCCTCCTCGGCCATAGCCCCGGTCGCTGTGCTCGGGGCATCGGCCGGCACGCACGTCCCGCACGGCCATGAGCTCTTGGCATTCATTGGTGTTGTGGGTGTGGAGGTCGTGGTACACGCAGTACCGGCTGCCCTTGGATGACACAGGCTGATCCTCGCCGCTTGGTGTCCGGCTCTGCTGCAAGCACGACAGCCCTTTATGCTTTCCGTCCTTGGCCTTGGGCTTCTTCTCTTCTGGGTCGGCAGCCGGCAATTCAAGGAGGGAAAGGCGTCCTTCCTCAGCCCTGGCACACTTGGTCGCCAAATTGAACAGCTCCAGGGAGGTGCACAGGTCTTCATGGATCGCAAGCTCCTCTTTCATCTTGATGTCACGCACGCCGTCGGAGAAGGCTGAGATGATGGCCTCCTAGGACACCCTGTGGATCTTAAGGCGAGTGTTGTTGAAACGCTGGATGAACTTCTGCAGGGTTTCTCCTGGCTGCTGCTTGATGCGGCGCAAGTCGCTCATGGCCGGGGGTCGGTCGCGAGTGCCTTGGAAGTTGGCGATGAAGCGGGTGCGCATCTCGTCCCAGGAGGAAATCGTGCCTGGAGCCAGGTTCAAGAGCAGTGTGCACCGCCCTGAGCGCCATGGAAACCAGTTCGCCATGACCTTCTCGTCCCTGTTGGCAGCTTCAATGCCCAGCTCATAGAGATGGAGGAACTCCGCAGGGTCAGCCATGCCATCATAGCGCGGGGGCATATCTGGCTTGAACTTGCCCGGCCAGGCCACGCTGCGCAGCTCGGCGGTGAAGGCACGACAGCCTGCAGTGGCCACGGGAGGCCTTTGGTGACGGAGAGCTTGATCTTGGAAGTCTCTGTGCGCTGCCGCCAGGAGCAGCGCGGGGTCTTGATGCGCTGGAGTAGGAGCACGGTCGTGACGGGCCAGTGCGGGGAGCACACGGGCAGCTTCTTGGGGACGAGGGATCTCTTGGAAGCTCTTCTCTTGCTGTGCTGGCGCCGGACGGAGTGGGTCTCGTTCAGGGGCCACGCGCCCTGGGGCCAAGGCGCCTTCTTGAGGGGGAGGCGGCTGAGGCGCCTCGGAGCTTCGTTGCCCGCGCAGGGCGGGGCGCGTTGCAGCGAGAGGGATGTCGCTAGGGAGCCCCCAGCGGTGCTGACGAGCTCGGTGATGCGGGAGAGCCACTCGTCGTAGAGGTCGTGGACGGGACAGTAGTGCAGGAGCTCCCGCGCCAGGAGCAGCGCGGCGTGCGCGTCCGCCGGAGCGCGACGGGCGTGGGATGAGGAACTGGCTGGAGTCAGCGACGGGGTGGCGGTGCGGCCTTTTCGCCGCACCGAAGGATGCAGGGACGACGCCTGCTGCTCGTTCCCCGCCGAGCCGGTGGCGGCGTTGACGGCAGGCGACGGGGAACAGCGGGGGCATCCGCCGATGGGGGCCGTCTGGGCGACGCGAGTGGCGAGAGCGGCCCGGTGCTCGGCGCGGGCTCGACGAGCGTCTGACATGGATGCGACGGACGGCGAAACACAGGGCGGCGGAAGGCGGATTCCGGCGCACCCCTACCTGGCGCGCCAAATGTCGTATTTCGGGTTCCGGCAGACCCTCAAGCTTCGAACTCTGGGGTGCGCGCGGAGATCTCACTTCCTACCTACTCACGTCTCGTCGTCTTGCAAGGATCTAAACTACACAAAGAAAAACACAAGGGACACGAGGTTTATACTAGTTCGGGCCACCATTGTGGTGTAATACCCTACTCTAGTTTGTGGTGAGGTGGATTGCCTCAGGTGCTGATGATGAACAATACAAGGGAAGAACTGCCTCACGTGGGGAGGAGTTCTTTGTGGAGGTGATGCCTCTTGGGAAGGATTGAATCCGGATCAGTTGGCTCTAGCTGAGATGATATCAGCTCCTTTCTAATGTGGTGGCTAGCCCTATTTATAGAGTGAGGCCCTGGTCCTCTTCCCAAATATTGAGCGGAAAGGGCGCCAACAATTGGCCATTTTGAAGGGAACATCTAGTACACTTATCCTGGCTGAAGTCGGTCCTCGCCTGCCAAAGACTCTGACGGTGACGCCGGCTTGGGCTCCACAATGACCTCCATCCTGCCGTTCTGCTGGTCTTGGTCTTGTTGCACCAAAATGGTTGCCTTTGCTTGATACTCTCGCCTACGCTTGCCCCCTTTGCACCAAAGAGGAAACAAGGACTCACAAGAGCCGGGCGCCTCGGGCGCCCGCCTGGCTTCGGTCATCATGGCTTGCGTCACGGGCACCTCGTGAGGTACCCTACCTTGATCTCTCCGCCTCCTCGCGAGCCAGCCTGACGAGGCTGTGCCTCAGGAAGCTTCCTGTTGTCCGCCCCGCGAGGCTTGGCCCCTCGCGAGGGTCTTGAGCATATGTCGATGAAGATGGGCCGTACTGGGCCACTCCTTGAGCCACGCCGCAGGCCGCAAGCAGGCAAGTTAGGGTACCCCCGTTCCCAGAATGCCGACAAATTGAAACTCTTTGTGCTAAGTCATAATGTTGCCTAATATTTATGTGCCAAATTTCATAGTCAACTAAATTCATTTAATAGCAAAAGGAAATACAAAACAGTGAAGAAGAATATGTAACAGAAAAAGAAAAGGCAAAATAGAGCAACCCGCTGTGCACTTGGGCCATGAGTGCAGTGTGTGCAGGCCCAGCCCAACTCCTCATCTTCTTCCTCCCTGTTCACCGAGGCACGATTGCTCCCATGCGCTTGTCCATGTCGTGGATCGGCCACGTGTTGGCCACCAGCCCCTCCCCGACGTCTACAAGAACGTTAGCGAACCCCTCTAGCAAAACCCTAGCCCTCACATCCCCTCGCATCAACCTCTTCCCCACAACACGCAGCCGAGCCACCATCGCCAAGGCCAACCTCATCCACGCGGCCACCGTCATCCCCGTAGGCTAGGAGCTTGTCTAGGAGCTTCGCCGCCCTCCGCTGCTTTGTCCACACCAACGAGCTCAAATCCGAAGCCATCGCAATGACCGGATCGATGTTGTCTTCATCCTTTGCCTCGCCGGTGTTCTTCTTCAAATCTGGCGCGACTGCTTCTAATAAGCTTTTGTCGGGCCGCCGTGTGATTCCCTGGTGAGTTTCCGCCCCTTTCCCCTCTCCTAGCTAGTTCGTGCACGTCCCCTAGCTCGTTCCGCCATTCTTGTTGAAGCTCGTAGTCGCTACCATGCTTGTTTTCTTTGTTGTCGTCCCTCTGATAGCCATGTGATCACTCTGTGATGCTCAGGGGATTCTTGCGGTGCGGCCTATGCCCGTAGATCGCTCCCGTTCGAGCTCAAGCGTTGAACCCAATGAGCTCCAGCTCTGGCCACCCTCGTATGCTCATTGTCGCGGCCCTTGTAGTACACCTCCGTCACTGCAGTTTGCTCCATTCGGTGTGTGCTCATCCGATCGTTTGAACGAGCCCTCCCGCGTGCCAAATGGTCACCGGAGCTACTTTTCTGGCCACCTCCGTCGTTTGTATTGTCGCCGGAGTGCTCCCGCCAGCGTGCCATGATACGTCCCGAATGTATCTACTTTTCCAAACACTTCTGCTCTTGTTTTGGACTCTAATTTGCATGATTTGAATGGAACTAACCCGGACTAACACTGTTTTGAACAAAGATGTCATGGTGATGTTTTTTTGCAGAAATAAAAGTTCTCGTATTGAGCTAGAAATTTGTGGAGAATTTTTATGGAATATATAAAAAATACTGGTGGAAAGATCTACCGGAGGGGGCCACCCAGGAGCCACAAGCTCAAGGGGCGCGCCTACCAGGCTTGTGGCCCCTGGCAGCTTCGGCAACCCTAACTCCAACTCCATATGTACCTATTCAACAAGAAAAAAAATCAGAGAGAAGGATTCACCGCGTCTTACGATACAGAGCCGTCGCCACCTCCTGTTCTTCAATGGGAGGAGTGATCTGGAGTCCGTTTGGGGTTCTGCAGGGTGGAATCCGTCACCTCGTCATCACCAACCCTTCTACACTGCCAATTTCATGATGCTCACCACCGGGAGTGAGTAACTTCTTCATAGGCTTGCTGGACGGTGATGGGAGTTGATGAGATTTATCATGTAATTGTGTCAATTTGTTAGGGCTTGATCCCTAATATCCACTATGCTCTGAAATTGATGTTGCTATGACTTTGCTATGCTTAATGCTTCTCACTAGGGCCCGAGTGCCATGATTTCAGATCTGAACCCATTATGTTTTCATGAATATATTTGAGTTCGTGATCCTATCTTGCAAGCTATATGCACCTATTACGTGTTATGACCCACATACCCCAAAGTTACAATAGTTGGGATTACATGCGGTGAATACCGTAGTTTGAGGAGTTCATGTATTCACTTTGTGCTAATGCTTTGTTTCGGTTCTCTATTAAAAGGAGGCCTTAATATCCCTTAGTTTACATAAGGGCCCGCTGCCACGGAGGAGAATGCGACAAAAGATATCATGCAAGTTCTTATTGCAAGCTTGTATACCTATATACAGAATACATGCCTACATTACATTGATGAATTGGAGCTAGTTCTGTGTCGCTCTAGGTTGTGAGTGTTATACGATGAATGTCATCCAACGCAATTATCTATTGCTAATCCAATGCCTACACTTTTCACATATTGATCTTTGCTAAGTTTCTTTTGAAGGAAATATGCCCTAGAGGCAATAATAAATTTGTTATTTTATATTTCCTTATTCATGATAAATGTTTATTATTCATGCTAGAATTGTATGGATCGGAAACCTAAATACATGTGTGAATTCATAGACAAATATTGTGTCCCTAGTGATCCTCTACTTGACTAGCTCGTTGATCAAAGATGGTTAAGGTTTCCTAACCATGGACATGAGTTGTCATCTGATAATGGGATCACATCATTAGGAGAATGATGTGATAGACAAGACCCATCCATTAGCTTAGCATATTGATCGTTCAGTTTTATTGCCATTGCTTTCTTCATGTCAAATACATATTCCTTCGACTATAAGATTATGCAACTCCCGAATACCAGAGGAATGCCTTATGTGCTATCAAACGTCACAACGTAACTGGGTGATTATAAAAATGCTCTACAGGTATCTTCGAAGGTGTTTGTTGAGTTGGCATAGATTGAGATTAGGATTTGTCACTCCAAGTATCAGAGAGGTATCTTCGGGCCTTCTCGATAATACACATCATAAGAAGCCTTGCAAGCAAAGTGACTAATGAGTTAGTTACAAGATGATGTATTACGGAACGAGTAAAGAGACTTGCCGGTAACAAGATTGAACTAGGTATGAATATACCGATGATCGAATCTCGGGCAAGTAACATACCAATAGACAAAGCGAATAACGTATGTTGTCATAACGGTTCGACCGATAAAGATCTTCATAGAATATGTAGGAGCCAATATGAGCATCCAGGTTCCGCTATTGGTTATTGACCAAAGAGGTGTCTCGGTCATGTCTACATACTTCTCGAACCCGTAGGGTCCGCACGCTTAACTTTGATGACGATTTAGTATTATATGAGTTATGTGATTTCGTGACCGAATGTTGTTCGGAGTCCTGGATGAGATCACTAGAATGACAAGGATTCTCGAAATGTTTGAGAGTTAAAGATTGATATATAGGACGATGGTATTTGGACACCGTAAGTGTTACAGAGTGTATCGGGTAATTATCGGAGTACCGAGGGGGTTACCGGAACCCCCGAGGGGAAGATATGGGCCATATGGGCCATAAGAGGGGAGTACACCAGCCCACAAGGGGTGGCGCGCCCCACATGGCATGTAGCCAGATTGGAGAAGGAACAAGGGCGGTTCGCCCCCCTACCTTTCTCTCTTCCCCCTTCCCTTTCTTCTCCGACGAAAAAAGGAAAGGAGGGGCGCCACTTGGGGAAACCCCAAGTAGGATTCAGATCCTACTTGGGGTGCCCCCTGGCTACCTCTCCTCCCCTCCCACCTATATATATGTGGGGAGGGGGGCACCTAGAACACACAACATCAATTGTCAGCCATGCGTGGCGCCCTCCACAGTTTACACCCCCGTCATATTTTCGTAGTGCTTAGGTGAAGCCCTGCGAAGATCACTTCACCATCACCATCGCCACGCTGTCGTGCTAACAGAACTCATCTACTACCTCGACATCTTGCTGGATCAAGAAGGCTAGGAACATCACCGAGCTGAACGTGTGCTGAACGCGGAGGTGCCGTACGTTCGGTACTCGATCGGTTGGATCACGAAGAAGTTCGACTACATCAACCATGTTACTAAATGCTTCCTCTTTCGGTCTACAAGGGTACGTAGACACACTCCCCCCTCGTTGCAATGCATCTCCATGGATAGATCATTGCGTGTGCATAGATTTTTTTTTGTTTTCCATGCAACGTTTCCCAACAGTGGCATCATGAGCCAGGTCTATGCGTAGATGATTTGCACGAGTAGAACACAAAGAGTTGTGGGAGGTGATAGTCATACTGATTACCACCAACGTCTTATTTTGATTCGGCAGTATTGTGGGATGAAGCGGCCGACCAACCTTACATGTCCATGTACATGAGACCAGTTCCACCGACAGACATGCAACTAGTTTTGCATAAAGGTGGCTGCACTACAAAAATAATACACTTCCGTGATGTTACATGTTTGTCACAGTAGGTCACGTTTTCTGTCATGTATGTACATCCATGACAATTTTATGACAGAATCAAGATAGTCATACCTGTGCTGTCGTAGAAGTGTTCCATGACAATACCAAAATTATCATCACGGAAGTGTTCACTTCCATGATGATAAATGACGCGTCATGGAAGTTCTTTCGCCAAGAGTAACCAACACGTGGCATCCACCGTAATGGGTCGCCATTAAGCTATCAGATCCGGTTTTGGATCCGATAACCCGTTAATGTACCCGGACCAATGGGGATTTTCCACGTGTAAAATTCTCATTGGCCGAAGGAAACACGTGTCAGCTCGTCATTGGGTCAGATAGGGGCCTATGATATGTCGACACGTGCGACGGGCCAACACTTGCCCATTTAGCTTACAAAGGCCGGCCCGTTTGACTTGGTCAAAAGTTAGCGGGCCGGCCCATGAAAAACTCCGTTATGATGCCTCGATCGATATAGCCCATTTTACGACCCGGTAACTCACGGCCCGTTAAGGCCTTCCCAATATCGGCCCAATAGCGCCATGTGGGCCATCGAATATAACACAAGCCCATGTCACTTTCGC
This sequence comes from Aegilops bicornis, assembly GCA_021605145.1. Taxonomy (NCBI): domain Eukaryota; kingdom Viridiplantae; phylum Streptophyta; class Magnoliopsida; order Poales; family Poaceae; genus Aegilops; species Aegilops bicornis. The sequence goes on from CM038671.1 coordinate 125,024,471, forward strand.
CCATGTATGGACCATGACGCCTTTTCGCCCATATGAGGCCTTTTGTATCTTTGGGACCTGTAGTGGCCCACGGTGACTCTGGCCCATAATGAATAGTTAATTTGTTTGTACCCATTAACGACCCATGATTCGCATGGGCTGTTTCTAGCCCGTGTTAGCTTTCGGCCTACGGACGGCCCATACGTTCTTGGGCTCCTTTCCGGCCCTCAATTACTTACGGCCTTTTACTGTCATGTTCCCCTAATGGGCCAAATTCGGCCAACGGTTAGAATCGGCCCGTTTGTGGCCTGTTAATCCGCTATGCGTTGTTTCCAAATTTCATCCTATATTCTCGCCCATTAACGACTAATTATGCCTCGTGACATAATTAAGACTTTGTTGTCTTCCGCCTGTTAACGGCCCATTACCGCGGCCGGGCCCGATACCAATTACCCCTGTTTATGGCCTATGTGGACCCATTTATCCGGCGGCCCGAGGCCCACCAATTCTATAGCCAGTCGGAGGCCATTTATCCGACGGCCCGTAGGAGGCCCATGGATCCTACGTCATGTAGCAGGGTTAAGGTTACCACGGCCCGTATATGTCCCATGGTTGTTGTGGCCACTAGAAAGCCAGGGAAAAAGAAGACTAGGAAATGAATAAGCCCGAAACTAACGCTACGCCATTAAGGTGATTGCACATATTACATCCATTGGGCATCAAAGTTCGCCACCAGTGCAAATATAGGGAACACCCTACACTATACAAAAATGGCTTTTTGTTTTCTTCGGCCGGTGGCTGCATGTTAAGAACAAATTTTGTATCGCAACAAAACAAATTACAACCATAAAAAAGGAAGGTTGGCATAAAAGTTAACAATCTGGCAGATAAATGCACCACCTGTAGTTCAGAAGCTCAGTTCATTTGACCCGACTGTTATGTTTTCATGTTGTACTGTCCGATGGAGCACCATAACCTTCACCTTCGTTTCTCCTAGGCTCCTGAACAACATAGCAAATGTCTAATACTCTTGTTTCAAAACCATGCATATCTTGACGACATTGAACAATGGCTGTCCTTGTTTCACAAAGGCTCTCTGTTAGGGAATGGACTTGTGTCTGGAGAGCTGATATGACATTGTTTTGAGCTTGCATATCTTGACCATGAGGCAGTTTGGACAAGATTTCCTTAACAACCAACCCAGTATTACGCAGGAACTTGCTTTTGGCACTGTTAGTGGACAGGTACTGACCCACTGCAGCAAGAGGTGGCATCACGGTTATAGTTGCCTCGTCACCTTCAGAAGGTGGCGGCTCCACCATTTTTTCCATAGCTTGCTGAAAAGTTGAGTAGTACCAGAACATGAGATATTAAGGAGGAAGCCAAACCAAACAAAATATCTTTGGTCTATATACTGATCTTATTGTGGGGAACCCGTGTAAAATATTAGTTGTATTTTACTACAAAGTACATAATAAAACTAGGTTCCAAACATATGACCATGTACCATGGCTAATGTATTATCTATTTCTTCACATTGTATTGACACCTAAGGATAAAGAGACAAAGTTTATAATACAATAAGCATAGTATGACATCATTCATATCACAAAACAACTGAGAACATAAAAACATGCAATTATAACATTGTGTGGGCAATTCTAACACGGAACTAGATTACAGATCAAGATCAAAGGAACATCACTCCTCTCTTTTAAACCTTGCAAGGTGCAATGATACGTTGAGACAATTGTGTATAAAATTGAAAAGAGTAATAGACATTGGCTGCAAACTGTGCAGTTCAATGCACGAGTCAGAGTAAGTAGTAGTTAAAAGGCATGAGGATTAAGGGCTTACAACAACGGCTTTGACTGGTGTAGTCATGCCCTTTGTCTTGCTGGTGTGACAGTCCTTGAAGATTTCCGCAACATTTGGTTCAGGTACCTTTTGGTCCTTATGGCTTTCCTCTGCATTTGGAACAAGTCAATATATATCTGATAATATGGCACAACGAAAAGAGTGAAACAACAGCTAATTACAGGAGGCTCGCAGTGTGCAATATAGCTACGAGATCCAGTCGTCTGTTGGAATTTCACTTTTGTACGGTTGGCCTTGTTATTTGAATAGTTCACCTACAAGAAGATAGATTTGTGAGGCACATGCGTAAATAGGAGTTCAACAAATGAGATCTGATCACATACATATAACGTACTTGATACTTTGGATCAGACCAGTGTTTAACAAGGCCTCTCCAGTCTTCATTCGATATATTTTCCACTGGAGATGTTTGGGCAAGTTCACTATTAGCCTTGCCTTCAAAGTGAGTTTTCCTCATGTTATACCGATACTATCACAGAGCAGACTTGAAAACATGGGTGCAAGCTTGTCTGGTTGCATCATCTTGGCTATCCAACTTGAACCTCATCTATTGAAAATTATGGGAGTCTCATTATCAAGAACCTAGAAAGTATGGGGATGTAGCAAGACGATATTACTAGTTTCCATACATAACCATACTTACAGATAAATGGCAGAGGAAGGTGTTGAACTGGGTTTCGCTTTTGTCATTCCCTGCATGAATCCATGTTGGGAGGATACGCTCATGACACCTAACGTCAATCGCTGCTACCTCTGATACTAACTTGGCTGACTCTGTAGCATCACGTGGCCTTTTTAAACCTGCCTCAGAACGGATCTCCATTCTTCCTCCTCTAGATTTAGTTAACCTATCGAGCATTATCCCTGATGTTTGTTTCCTCTTGCGCCTAGGTGCTAGTCCAACAACAAACATAGGAAGTGTTAGATTACATAAAACTGTGAGACTACATATAAAGAAGCATGCAACTATAACTTGACTCCAGCAACTACCTTCTTGCTGTTGAAGCTCACAAGGTTCATCCGATCTTGCCAACTCGTCTTGTGTCAAGAGTGCTTCGGAAGTAGTGTCAGGTGGCAAGGGAGGTTTGGAACATGCTGCTAGCTGAGTTGACAAACGAGTAGCTCGTGTAGCTGGTGGTACCGTGGAAGGTGTTGCAACAACTAGGGTTGTCGCTGCTTGCTTGGTGGCAGCTATTAGTTTCTGTTTGGTGTAGCACGGGATACCGCGTTTGTAAAATTTTCCACTGGACTTTGACCTTCTATTGCACCATCAGCATTTCAATAGAATCGCATAATTCTCCCCGCCTGCTTCCGTGTGTCCTTAGTACTAACACCATCCCCTGTCATTTCATGTTCCTTCCTCTTTCTCTGTGCCATGTTAAGTCAAGCCGACAAGAAAAAGGAATAAAAATTTAGTTCTTCAGAACAAAGTGATGCGTGATACAGATGAACTGAACTTTGATGTTAGACAACCACATGATAGGAGGATGTAATATGTACGAAAAACATGACAACATGCGATAATCGAACTATGATGTGTAAACTAATGTAAGGCATTTCAATAAATTAGAAGCAATGCAATGGAAGGTAGAAACCATATGAAAGTTGTTACGAATATCGCTTCCGCCAAGTTAATAGTGTCTCGTCATAACTGGCATTTAAACAAATGTGAAGCAATAAAAGAAATAAATCATATGCAAGATGCAAACAACATCACACTACCAAGTTAAAGGTCTCTCATCATTAGTGCCATCGCATATTCACAGCATTGCATATTCAAAAATTATGATGTGTAAACTAAGCAGAAGGCATTTCAACAAGTTAGAAGCAATGAAAGGTAGACACCATATGTAAGACCCAACGAATATCACTCTACCAAGTTAAAACTGTCTCATCATTAGTGCCATTTCAACAAATTAGTAGTACAAGCTAGAAAATAATGCGAGATGTAAACTATATCAGACTCCCAAGTTAAACGTGGCTTGTGAAACGTTATTATTGTAGGTTACACAATAGTAGTACTTTGATGTAACAACATGGTGTGATAGACATATATTGTATGTTCTAGAAATAGGAACACATGTCTTATTCACTAGTATAATGTTTAAAGTAAGCAGATGGAATTCAACAAAACTAGAAGCAATGCAAGCTAGACATCATACATAACATGCAACCACACATAACAATGCCATGTTAGAGGGAGCACCTGTGATGGTAGACAAGAGGGGACGTGCACATCATCAACATAGCTACTTTTATTGTCTATGCATATGTTGTCTTCCAAATCTTGTTGGGGGGATGGCCGAGTAGAATGTGTAGAGGCCCTCCGTTTGGAAGAAGCAACTTTATCCACCGCCTTTGTTGATTTCCTTCGCTTTATTGATTTTGCATTATCAAGTAAAACCGACAAGAAAAAGCAATAAAATTCACTCTTCAGAACTCATTCATACAGGATACTAACAATCACTACCTTGATGTAAGGCAAACACATGATACGAGGATGGAATATGTACGAAAGACAGGACGTAATGGCATATTCACAACTATTGTGTAAACTAAGCAGAAGTAATTTAATTAAATTACAAGCAAAACAAGTGAGAAAACGTATGCAACATGCAACACAATATCACACCGCCAAGCTAGAGAAAGCACTGGATGCCGGTTTCACGGAAGATCGCCATCGATCCCGCTTTATTTTTCCCTTCCTATTTCTTAATTGTATTGCCTTGTCAAGTCAAACCCACAAAAAAATGAATAAAAATTCGCTTTTCAGAACTCATTGATGCAGGATGCTGACGAGCACTACTTTAATGTAAGGCGACCGCATGATAGGACGATTGAATGTGTAAAAAAAAGGACAACATTACATATTCACAGCTATGATGTGTAAACTAAGGTAAGTCATTTCAACAAATTGGAAGCAATGAAAGCTAGACACCATATGAAAGATGCAACGAATATCACTCTACCAAGTTAAAACTGTCTCGTCATAAGTGCCATTTCAACAAATTAGAAGTAGTACAAGCTAGAAAAGAATGCGAGATGTAACCTATATCACACTCCCAAGTCAAACATGTCTTATGATAAGTGATTGTTGCAGGTTACACAACAGTAGTACTTTGATGTAAGAACATGGTGTGATAGATGATAATGTATGTTCTAGAAACAGGAACACGTGTCTTATTCGCAAGTATAATGTGTAAAGTAAGCATATGGAATTCAACAAAATTAGAAGCAATACAAGCTAGACATCATACATAACATGCAACCACATATAACAGTGCCAAGTTAGAGGGAGAACCTGTGATGGTGCACTAGGGGAGACGTGCTCATCATCAACACAGCTACCTTGAGTGTCTATGCATGTGTTGTCTTCCAAATCTTCTTGGGGGGGGGGGGGTAGAATCTGTAGAGGCCCTCCATTTGGAAGGATCACCTTTATCCACTGCCTTGCCAATTTCCTTCTGCTTTATTGATATTGAATTGTCAAGTAAAACCGACAAGAAAAAGCAATAAAATTCACTCTTCAGAACTCATTCGTGCATGATACTGACAATCACTACTTTGATGTAAGGTAAACACATGATACCATGATGGAATATGTACGAAAAACAGGACGACATGGAATATTCACAACTATTTGTGTAAACTAAGCAGAAGCCATTTCAACAAATAAGAAGCAATGCAAGCTAGACACCACATGAAATATGCAACCAATATGACTCTACCAAGTTAAAAGCATCCCATCATAAATGGCGTTTCAACAAATTAGAAGCAGCGCATGCTATAAATCATATGAAAAATGCAACTAATATCACACTGCATATACTAAAGGTGTCTCGTCATATTGAGTGATGCCAGATACAAAAAAAACAATAGTTTTATGTAAGGACATGCTTAATAGACAGATGTACTATGTAGTAAAAACAGGAAGGCATGTCACATTAACAGGTATAATGTATAAACAAAGCTGAATAGCAAATGCAATTTAACCATATTGGAAGAATTACAATCTAGACACCATATGCAACATGCAACGACATATCATGCTGCCAAGTTAGAGCAAGCACCTGTGATGCTGGTGTACGGGAAACGCGGTCATCAACTATAGAGCTACATTCACTATGTACATCTAGCCTTGCTATTTCTTGAGATTCATATAGGGAGGCTGACACTACATTCTTTAGAAGAGCATATATTCTCATAGTAACCCACTGACGTGACTGTCTCATCATAAGTCATTGATGAAGGATACACAAGAACATTAGCTTGATGTGAGAACATGGTTAATAGATAGATGTACTAGTATGTACCAAAAACAGGAATACATGTCATATTCAAAGGTATAATGTGTAAGGTAAGCAGATGCAATGTGACGCCCCCGATTTGGCTGTACACTAATCATGCACGCAAATGTGTATGACCAAGATCAGGGACTCACGAGATGATATCACAACACAACTCTAAACACAAATTAAAGATCATACAAGCTTCATATTACAAGCCAGGGGCCTCGAGGGCTCGAATACAAGTGCTCGAACATAAGCGAGTCAGCAGAAGCAACAATATATGAGTACAAACATAAGTTAAACAAGTTGCCACAAGATGGCTAGCACAAACTAGGATACATATCGAAAGAGGCGCATGCCTCCTGCCTGGTCACATGGCGGCCTGAATGTAGAAGTAGGCACCCTCGTGTAGTAGGGGTCGTCGTCCACGGTGGCATCTAGCTCCTGGGCTCCAGCATCTGGTTGCGACATCCGAGAAGAAGAGGAAAATGGGGAGGGAGCAAAGAAACCATGAGTACTCATCCAAAGTACTCGCAAGCAAGGATCTACACTACATATGCATGGGCATCTAAGTAAAGGGGCAATATCGGTGGACTGAATTGCGTAATGCCGTAATAAGAGGGAGATAGCTTGTCCTATCAAAGACTACGCTTCTTGCAGCTCCACCTTGAAGCTTGTAGAACAGAGTAGCAAGTGCCGCATGAGGTAACATCGCATTGCATAATCCTACCCGCGATCCTCCCCTCATCGCCTCTATGGGAAAGTGACCACCGGGTTGTCTTTGGAACTTGTAAGAGGAGTGTTTTATTAAGTATCTAGTTCTAGTTGTCATAAGGTTAGAATACAACTCCGGTCATCCTTTTTCCAAGGTACACGACTATTCAAATAGATAAACTTCCTGTGGGTGCACCACATTACCGAACACCCTTGTTGAGGAAACCGTTAATCGGCAAATGCTCGGTTGGCTAGCGAGTAGGGGATTAATAGGCTAATCGGCAAGTTAATCGGCTGATTTATCATTTTATCGGCTACTCGCTGACCCTATGAGTAGGGATTAACTGGCAAGTTAACTGGTTAATCGGATGAATTCTTGAACAGGGCCCAACACGCTCAATCCCTTTGGCCGGACACACTTTCCTGGGTCATGCCCAGCCTTGGAAGATCAACATGTCGCAACCCTACCTAGGCTCAACAGAGAGGTCAGCACGCCGGTCTAAATCCTATGCGCAGGGGTCTGGGCCCATCGCCCATTGCACACCGCCAAGACGCTAAGTAGGGCGGCCAAGAAGCGCACTAGCCTCCCTAATACAAGATCGTGCATTCGGTCCAATCCGGCGCGCGCTGCTTAGTCGCCGACGCCAAGAAGGCTTCTACCGATACCACGATGTCGAGTGCCCATATCTGTTCCCATGTAGTTGGTTAGTGCGTATAGGCCAGTGGCCAGACTCAGATCAAATATCTAGATCTTGTTAAGCGTGTTATTTAGAGTATCCATGACGCCGACTCAGTGACCGTGCCCACCTGTCCCTAGGTGGTCACAACCTGCCTGCCGCCCACCACAAAGTAACATCAGGGGCTGTCGGGAACCTAGTCCCACCACTACCGGGTGGAACCACCTGCCCTTCAAATTTCATCTCCTAACAAAGTAACATCAATATGTAATAGTATATAGTATAAACCCGTGATCACCCCTCGGCAGCACGCCCAAAGAGTATAGCATGGCAGCGGACAAGAGTGTAGGGCCACCGATGTAATTCTAGAAACCTATACCAAGCATTAGGATAAATGGTAAAGGTATCAACAATTGTAGCAACAATGACAAAGCTATGCAAATGTAATAGGATTAACCAAAGCAAGAATATGCTACTCTACTCTAATACAAGCAGTAGAGAGAACAAATATGTGATATCAGGTTGATCAAGGGGGGGGGGGCTTGCCTGGTTGCTCTGGCAAGAAGGAGGGTCGTCGTCGATGTAGTCGTTCGTAGTGGTATCGGCAGCGGTCTCGAGGTCTACCGAAAAGAAGTAACAGAGGGGGAACAAAATAAATAACAAAGCAATCAAAGCATCACAAAGCATAGCATGGAAATACGCGGTGCTAGGGGTGATCTAACGCGATACGAGGCAATACCGGCAAAGGGGAAAACATCCGGGAATGTTTTCTCGAAGTTTGGTATTTACAGACAGATGAAATGGAGGGGGAGGGTTGCATGTTCGCTATGCTAGGAACGTGTGGTGACGATTTAACGGATCATGATTCGGATTCGCCTCGCTGCTCGAGCAACTTTCATGTACAAAGTATTTTCATCCGAAGCTACGGATTATTTTATATTTATTTATAAAGATTCAATCATTATTTTATAATTAACAGAATTAATTTAATTAAAAAATGTAATTATGACATCAAGATGATGTTAGGGTGATGTCAAGAGTCAACTAGTCACCGACCTAGTCAAATCGGGCGTGTGGGGCCCAATCGGCATCGATCGATAACTAATTAACATTTGTTAGTTTTATTAGTAGATTAATTAGGTTTATTTAATTCACTAATCAGGATTAATTAAGTTAATTAATTAATTAATTAATATTATTTTATCTCTTTTTAAAAACGTTCCACGGGGCTGGGCCCCACATGTCAATGGCCACTGTGACTAACGGGCATGCGGGATATCGGGCTGTGCGGGGCGTCTGAGGGCACACCCAACGGGCTGGTGCAGCCGTGAGCAGCGAGGGTGAGGGCGGCGCTGCATCTCGGCACGCATGGAGCCGGGAGCTCGAGGCTAGGGCGGTGGGCAGCGGCAGCCATGGGGCGCGGGAGCGGCAAGGGCGGGGCGACGGCGCGGGCGCGGGCGCGTGGCCATGCAGGGCAAACGTGTGCGGGGGCATGGCCCGACGAGTAGGACGACAGGGAGAGGGAAGGAGCTCACATCGGGTGTACGGTATGGGCAGCGGTGGTCGATGAGGAGGACGGGGACGACGGCGTCCGGCGAGGGGGAGACGAGGACGACGGGGAAGATGGCGGCGGTGACGGTGACGATGACGATGTCCGGGCCAAGCACGGCGACGGTGGTCCGGCGGGGAGATGGGATCGTGGGGTGCCTTATCCAGACTCAGGGTGGAGGGAGGCGAGGGAGAGAGGCGGAGGGCAACGGGGGCGGTTCCACCGTCGGGGTTCGATCTCGATGCAGGAGGGGATCGGGGGAAGGGAGAGGGAATCGTGCGGGGGAAGTGGGGTGAGGGGTACTAGGGTTTGGTGGTGGGGCAGGCCATATAGGCCAAGGGTAGTGGGTCGGCCAGCTCGGCCATTCGGCCAAGTGGAGGGGGGAGGGGTTCTACTTCACCCTTTTTTAGTTTTTTTATTTCCTTTTCTTTTATTTATTATTTTCTGTTCTATTTTAGTTACACCTATTTTAGTTTTTACTCCCTCCGTTCCTAAATATAAGTCTTTGTAGATATTTCATATGGACTACATACGGAGCAAAATGAGTGAATCTACACTCTAAAATGCATCTAAATACATCCGTATGTGGTCTGTAGTGGAATCTCTACAAAGACTTATATTTAGGAACAGAGGGAGTATAAAATACAAACAAACTCCTAAAGTACTATTATAATATGGCCCACTACCTCAAAAAGGTTGGTGCAGTAATAAATACTTGATGCATTTTTATTATTTAAAAGGTATTTAAGTATTTTCTTTTAGCCACAGTTTTATTTATTTTAGTGCATTTAAATACTTTATAAAGGTGTGGCTTCTCCACCAATATGGTCTATGGATTATTTGACACATGTTGAACACTTTAGTTTTGACTTTTGAATACTTTTATTGTTTGCCTATATTTTAAATTTGAATTTGAATCGTCTTGAACTAACGCGAGTTTATCAACAGTAACTGAGGTGACGTGGCATCATTAGCAGAGATTTACTATACCTTAATTATCCGGGTATCGCAATTCTCCTCCACTACAAGAAATCTCGTCCCGAGATTTTAAGAGGTGGAGAAAGGGGGGAAGATCTGGTTACGAAATTCTAAAGAATCTTCTGAGTCTTGGTTGGTCTTCTCGAAGAGGTTGATCCACCACGTTGATGTCATCATTACTCGCTTCAGATCATCATGATGAAGCCGCATCCTTCCTTTGGAATCTTCATCGCCCACGAATGCGATAGGAGAGAAAATACTTGGAAGAACGCATCTCCACAAAGTTAGGCATCTGACGGGGAGCTCAGGGAAAAAGGACATGAATTATTTCTCAAGTTGTAACGCAGGGAAATCATTGAGAGAAATATGCGATGGTACAAAAGTTTCAAATGAGTAGGCAGTCATTCGATGCCCGAAGTAGAGCGTGAAGGTGACTAGAGCAATGAGAATAAGTATTGCGCTTTTCCAGAATTGATGATATCTCAAAGGTGGCTCGTGAATTACATACAAGGCCAGCGAGGAACAACCTTGAGAACAGGGGGTATAGGAGAGTCGTGTTTCGATCTCGTGGAACTGTGGGTTATGGGCCCACCATGTGGTTTAAAAGTAGAAGGAGCGGTGACATCTTGCACGCACCAGTGATGCCAAGGCATGTCCGAGGTTAGCATGTTAGTTATGTCGGCAACAACGTCGGTACCAAAGGAGAGGGACGAAGAGAACCATTTTCCTGCTCGTTGAACAAGGTGGACTAATAGGCAAAGTTCTCGTCCATCGGTGGCTACCGGAATGTCATCAACAATAGTAACAGGTTCTCACTGACAAGGTGGTACACCGGGGTGTTTTATAAGCAGGGAATTATTCTGCTCATATCATATAGATCGCAAGAAAGGTTAAACCAACCAATCGAAAGGAATAAGTGATTATCAGAATTTAAACGGACCATTGGAAAGGAAAATGTGTTTATACACAAATATTAGGTGTATATCCTTTCCAAGGAGAAGCAGAGCATGATATATAAGTCAGGGCAGCAAGTACATCACCATTTGGATAAAGAGGTAAGGGGATTCATGATGTTATCCATACAATGGTGTATGGATTATTGGTCACAAAAATTTAGCATTGTGCTTCAAATGTTCTTATTGAAGATGGAAGTACCACAAACATGCTTCGAGATAGCATTGGATTGGTTTTCAAGCGAAGGTCAGACTTTGGATACACGAAGGATCCATCAGGAACAACTGGTAGAATAAGTCTTACAGTTTCCTCATGGAAGAATGGATAACCTTGCTAAAAAGGAATTTATAACAATAGGTTCTTCGGCTAGGTTTGCTAGGCCTGACATCACCTTACCGGGTCATATAAAGACCAACATTATAACTCTTGGAAATATGTTCCAACCATCATATCAGACCAAGATTCAGATCAGATTAGTGTTAGGATACCTCAGACCTGTGATGTTTGAGAAGAAAAGGTGCAACACAACTTGACGAGATGACATTGTAAGATTCTCGGAAATGAACAATGGAAGTGAGTTCAAACAGGATTTCATCATTAAACCAAGGAGAGGATGAGGGGGTGGCTGATGGACTCAGCGACAATTCATCAAGATTTCCAAAAGATGGATTTCCATAATTTATGTGAACAAGGAGATAACATTTGTCAGACCAAATGATATAAAGGTGTATGCTCGAGGGAAACACACACAATTAAACATTGGTTGAAAGGTGCACCCGAAATATGGGCTTAGGTAGCATGAGCAATGTTAGAATGGTGATCCAATAACCAATAGTCTAAGAATGAACTATCGACCATTATCTTCAAACCAATAGGGTTGCTTGAAGATCAGAATCCAAGCAGCACCATTCACTTGTTGGTATCCCGGTTAGAATCAACTCGGGGACCAAGAAAGAATGGTGACAGTGAGAAGTATCATTATACCAAGAATTCTTAAGAGGTACTCCAAGGTAGAACATAACATAAGTTGGATAGCAAAAAACTCAAGGTACAACAAACATGAACAATTTTGTGTTGGAGGGGAGGCAATAAAGTGGTCGATAATAACACAAATCATCGAGGGCAAGGATGGTATTTCTCATCACGAATTCAACCGATATCCTGGAAGAGTTCGGGATGCTGATGATGATCACGACACATTAGTCGAGAGATTTCACAAAGATGCAATCGATCGGTGATGACATCAAGTCAAAGGAATGATGAAGCGAAAGGTTATTGGAACCATGGGTACGACACAAACTCAAAATCAAGGTTGTTGTTCAAGGAGAAATGATATGACGAGGAAGATCGACGTAAGGTTAGCTCACCGTCGAAATTTGTGCTCCGGGAAGAAGGACTAGGTAGCACAGCTTAAAATTAGCACGATAATGATGTAACCGATCAGGCTAGGAATGACATGATGGAGTATTAAACTTGTAAGCAATGAAGATTTCTTAATACTTGTTGAATTGTAGTGCAAACACGGATCCGTTATCGGTGTCCTTGAGTGTCTAACAACTCAGAACCTGGGGAAAAATTGGAATCGGTAAGAAAAATAATAGTAGATGAAGTACTCATAGGGAGTTATGTAGTTCTGTGATATTCTCGAGATACCAGAGGGTAAAACTCGAAGGTAGAGCAGAGTAGAGGTTGGGAAGGCGTATTGATCTGTAGAAGGCAAGTACTTTTAACTTGTCCGAGAAATAGAATCAAAGGAGAACAATCATGGTCGGAACCACGGGTTGCAAAGGACTAACTCCTAGATATGAGATGAACTTATACCAAGGAAATAATTATTTTAAGAGAAGCTTGAATGATAAAGTCTACATCATGACCATGGGCATGAACACAAAGTTCAAGGTCGACTCCCACATATCCAATGCATGACCATTCACTTACTGCTCTATTAAAAATGAATTGAGTGCGAAAACCTACCTGGTGAATTGCCAGAGTATGACCCGTGAAAATTTTCGGGTTCACACTGATTAAGGAAGGTATAGGTCCAACCCATCGGGGTATCTTAGGAACATATACCCCAAGATTTTAGGAGTAATTAACACAAGCTCGCAAGTAGAGAATGGTTGTCAAAGTAGATGATACAATTTACCAAAGGCATTGTGTATTAGGGAAAGAACTTCTCAAGGGCTTTTGTATATGAAGGACACTGTCAGATGATAATTCAACAAAGGATCGTGACGGTCCATAATGGAGCTGATATGAGCATCGACACACATCCAGAGGAAGAAAAATGCAAAGGCATTGTATCATAGAAACAACTGACTAATTCAAAGATCAAATGCAAAGGAATTATGATTTCCAATTCAAGAGATCAGAAGCAAACGCTCTGATTAATTATGGATAAGTTGAGTAGGCTTAGGGTACAATCAATGGCAATTTGATTGGTCAAGGTCCAACCATGTTTAAAATGATGTCTTAGCCGAAGGATGAATTCTAGGACCTGATTGAGTATTATGAAAGCATCCGCAACATGTTGAATCAATGGACTCAAAATGATAGTGACAAAGATGCTAATAAGATTACTAGAATTATGGGATTAACCATAATGCAAGCAAGCAAGAATTTCAAGATAAATATGCTGTCGAGAATTTTCTAAAGATCGAATAGGATTTCAAAGACTTTTATGAAATACATGAATCAACTGGGGATGAGAGAATACTCGATAAGTGCGAGGATTTATCCGTAGGGGTATTCATGTGGCAAAGAACTACAAGGTAGTAAGAACAAAGTATCCTCAGAACAACAGAGAGAACTTCGGGGTATCTTTTAATAACAAGATCAATGGGGAATGATTGTATGAATGGCAAGTGTACGTGGTTATTCATAGGGGGTTATTGATGGAAGGGAATTGCAATAGTGATGGTATAAAGACTTGAGAAAACATCGTAGAGTATCTTTGGAATCTTTTGGTGCTGCAGATAATCATCTAGAATGAAGGGGCTCTCCGGAAGGAAGTGGTTATGAGAACCTAGAGTTATAGTTAGTAAAATCATTTAACCCGAATAGAAGAGAGATCAGAATCCCAGAGTATAGGCGAGGAATAAACGATCCTAATACCACCCAATGGGCGACGTGGGCCCGTGAAGATGCATACAACCATGTTAGTAAAAGTTTTTGCAATGACTAGACTCACTTCGCCAAGGAGTGTGGAAGGGGGATTCCTACAGCAAATGGATTCGACTAACTTGTGACGCCTGATTTGGCCGTGATACTAATCATGAACGCAAAATGTGTATGACCGAGATCGTGGACTCACGTAGATGATATCACAACACAACTCTAAACAGAAATTAAAGATCATACAAGCTTCATATTACAAGCCAGGGGCCTTGAGGGGTCGAATACAAGTGCTCGAACATAAGCGAGTGCAGAAGCAACAATATCTAAGTACATACATAAGTTAAACAAGTTGCCATAAGATGGCTAGCACAAACTGGGATACAGACGAAGAGGCTGCGATGCCTCCCGCCTGGGATCCTCCTAAACTACTCCTGGTCGCTATGGCCTGAACATAGAAGTAGGCACCCCGGTGTAGTAGGGATCCTCGCCCACGGTGGCATCTAGTTCTGGCTCCAAGATCTCGGTTGGCGACATCTCGAGAAGAAGAGGAAAATGGGGAAAAGAGGGAGCAAAGCAACCGTGAGTACTCATCCAAAGTACTCGCAAGCAAGGATCTACACTACATATGCGTGGGTATATATGAGTAAAGGGACAATATCGTGGACTGAACTCAGAATGCCGTAATAAGAGGGGATAGCCGCCTATCAAAGACTACGCTTCCGCAGCCTCCACCTTGAAGCATGTAGAAGAGAGTAGCAAGTGCAGCATCTAGCATAATCCTACTCGCCGATCCTCCCTCGTCGCCCTATGGGAAAGCATCCACCGGGTTGTCTCTGGAACTTGTAAGAGGAGTGTTTTATTAAGTATCCAGTTCTAGTTGTCATAAGGTCAGAATACAACTCCGTCTCGTCCTTTTACCAAGGGACACGACTATTCGGATAGATAAACTTTCCTGAAGAGGTGCACGACATTACCCAACACGCCGATCCCTCCGTCCGCACACACTTTCCTGGGTCACGCCTCGCCTTGAAAGATCAACACATCGCAGCCCTACCTAGGCTCAACAGAGAGGTCAAAGACGCCGCCTAAATCCTTATGCGCCAGGGGCCCGGCCCATCGCCCATTGCACACCTACACGCTATGCGAGGGCGCCCGTGCATGCACCTAGCCTCCCTAATATAAGAGACGGCGTTCTAGTCCAATCCGTGCATGCTGCCGCTTCACTACTAACGCCAAGAAGGCTTGGTGTATACCACGACGCCGAGTGCCCCTATCTCGCTCCTCGCATAGTTGGTTAGTGCGTATAGGCCGGCTGGCCGCACTCGCATCAAAGATCCAGATCTCAAGCGTGTTATTTAGAGTATCCATGATGTTTACCAGTGAGCAAGCCCACTTGTCTCCTAGGTGGTCGCAACTCCGCCTGCCGCCTCCGCCACAAACTAACCATCAAGGGCCGAACCTGTGCCCACCACTACTCGGGTAGAACCACCTGCCCCTTCAGCCCCCATCTTTGTACAAGAATATCAATATGTAATAGTATATAGTATAAACCCGTGATCAGCTCTCAAGTGAGCACGATCCAAAGAGTATAGCATGGCGGGGCACGGACAAGAGTGTAGGGCCACCGATGTAATTCTAGCAACCTAGACTAAGCATTAGGATAAAGGTGTAAAGGTACCAACAATTGTAGCAGCAATGACAAAGGCAAAAAGAATAGGATCAACCGAAAAGTAGTAACATGCTACTCTACTCTAATGCAAGTAGAGAGAAGAAATAGGCGATATCGGGTTGATCAGGGGGGGTGGGGCTTGCCTGGTTGCTCTGGCAAGGAGGGTCATCGTCGATGTCGTCGATCACAGGGTTATCGGCAGCGGTCTCGAGGTCTACTGGAAAGAAGTAACAGAGGGGGAACACAATAAATAATAGAGCAATCAAAGCATCACAAGGCATAGCATGGCAATACGCGGTGCTAGGGGTGACCTAACACGATACGAGGCGATACTGGCAAAGGGGGAAACATACGGGAATGTTTTCCCGAAGTTTGGTATATATGGACAGATGAAACGGAGGGGGACGGTTGCATGTTTGCTATGCTAGGGACGTGTGGCTAATCGAATGGATCACAGATTCGATTCGCTTCGCCGCTCGAAAGCAACTTACATGTACAAAGTATTTTTATCCGAGCTACGGACTATTTTATATTAATTTATAAAGATTTAATCATTATTTTAGAATTAACAGAATTAATTTAATTAGAAAATGTAATGACGACGTCAACATGATGTCAGGGTGATGTCAGCAGTCAACTAGTCAGTTGACCTAGTCAAACTAGCGTGGGGCCCCATCATTATCGACGGATAACTAATTAACATTAGTTAGTTTTATTAGTAGATTAATTAGGTTTAACGAGTTAACTAATTAGGATTAATTAATTATTATTTTTATCTCTTTTTCTAAACGTTCCAGGGGGCTGGGCCTCACATGTCATTGGCCCAAGGGCCTAACGGGCATGCGGGTTATCGGGCGCGGGCGGTGCCGCGATGCGATGCTGCTGGTGCTGGTGCTGTGCACCCGACCGCTGGTACGGCCACCGGTGTGGAGCAGCAGCAAAGAGGGGCGACGCCGGTACGATGCGGCGCGGGCGGAGCAAGCTTGAGGCTGGGGCAGCCTGTTGCGGCGGGCACCGTTAGCGGTAGCCGGGTCGCGGGATGCGGCGTGGCGGGCGAGGCGGCACTGTGGGCGGCGCGGCAGACAGGGAGGCGGGCGCGGGGCGACATGAGCGGTCGCGGGTTCGCATGCGCGGCGGGGAGGCGGGCCGGCGAGCGTCACGGGGCTGGGCGGCGCGGCGGGGAGGCGGGGCCTGGGGCGGGCGCGAGCGTGTCTTTTGGCCGCATGCGCTACCGGACGGGCCATCGTGGGAGGTGACCGTGGCCGGGACGGCGCGTCTTGGCGTGGTCATGCATGGGCGACGTAAGTCGCGTGGCCCGACGAAGTCGGGACGACAGGGAGAGGGGAAGGAGCTCATCAAGGGTGTAGGGTACGGGCAGCGGTGGTCTATGAGGAGGACGAGGACGACGGCGTCTGCAAGGGGAGTAGAGGGTAACGGGAAGACGGCGTGGTGGCGATAGCGACGACGTCTGGGCGAAGCGTAAGGCTTATGCGGCCTGGCGGGAAGATGGGATCGGGGAGGGGGGGGGGCTGCCTCGATCCAGATCGGGCTAGGAGAGAGGCAAGGGAGGGAGGCGGAGAGCGACGGGGGCGGTTCCGGCATTGGGGATCGATCCCAATCCAGGAGGGGATCAGCGGGAGGGAGAGGGAAACATGTGGGAGGGGGAGTGGTGTGAGGGGTTCTAGGGTTTGGATGTGGGAAGGCCATATAGGCCAAGGGTAGTGGGTCGCCAGCTAGGGCCATTCGCCCGAGGGGGGGACGGTTCTACTTTCACCCTTTTTTTAGCTTTTGTTTTATTTCCTTTTCTTTTATTTATTATTTTCTGTTCTATTTTAGTTATACCTATTTTAGTTTTTTATAAAATACAAAACAAAACTCCTAAAGTATTGTTATAATATGGCCCACTACCTCAAAAAGTTTGGTGCAGTAATAAATACTTGATACATTTTTATTATTTAAAGGGTATTTAAATATTTTTTAGTGCATTTAAATATTTTATAAAGATGTGGTTTCTCCACCAATATGGTCTATGGATTATTTGACACATGCTGAACACTTTAGTTTTGACTTTTGAAAACTTTTTATTGTTTGGCTATATTTCAAATTCTGAATTTGAATCGCTCTAACTAACGCGAAGTTTATCAACAATAACCGAGGTGATGTGGCATCATTAGCAGAGGTTTACTGTAGCTTAATTATTTGGGGTGTCAAGCATGCAATTGAACCAAATTGCAAGCAATACAAGCCTAGACATCCGGCTGGAGTGTTGAGTATGATCGTCGAGGACCCGAGCGCTGGTGGGAGGCGGCTGTTTCGCCATCATCGTGGCTTTTTAGTTGGCTTCCGTGTGATGCCTATCTGTTGGGCTTGTCACTGCCTCGCCCAAAGGTCCTCGACTAGTTATTTGTCTTCCGGTGCTCTCGGATGGTGGTTCATGTAAAAAAAATTCTTTCCTTATCTTAATAAAGACCGATTTCAGCCTTCGAATACAAGCTAGACACCATATGCAACATGCAACCACATATGACACCGGGTTAAAAGCAAGCACCTGGATGGTGGTTCATGGAGAGCGAGATCATCAACTCCAAAGCTAAGTTAAGCCATCGTCTCCATCTCGGCCGACATCAGCACTCTCTTTATAGTGCCGAAACGCAGTGGTCTTGCCTAAGGGTTCCCGAAAGAAAGCTGGAGCTGCTTTCTCTCTTTATTTCATGCTTCTATGAACTGCTTTGGCATAGGCTGAAATACCCATGCATAAAAGATCAACAAAGTGATAGTATGGATGAAAGTGTGTGAAGAACTAGTGCACTATAAAAAGTAGCAGTGATAACCGGGTGGCTGAAAAAATAAATGACAATGCAGACGTATGATAGCTTCTACAACATTGGCAAGTTGGCAAATAAAATTAGGGATTTCTACTCCATCGTATGATTTTGTAATATATGAGGACATGGATGGGCTGGGAAATGCGTGTATCTTCCTCCAATTACACCACCACATGTGGTCTCTATCAAAATAACAAATGAATCGAAAAATAAATAGGCTACCAATTTTTTTTTATGAACCGGGTCTGATCTACAAGGACAGACAAGAAGATGGCCTTCATCTACCTCCCGCTAATAGGTCACTTGCTGACGAGATTCTTTTTTCGAACACGCCAACACCTTAACGGCCTTTAGACCTCGCCTCCTGGCCACCACGCCCGCCTCCCTCAACCTCACACCACCGCCAGAGCTTGGCAGCGCTTCGACCATCCCTGCTTAAGCTCCTTGGTCGAGCTTCCATCTCGAGGCGCGCAAGAGCTTCCTAGGCCCCACATGCCCTTGAAGATAAAACACCGAGGCACTTCTTCCCGGTGTAATAGGCGGACTAGTTCCTCGTTAAGTTTTGGGAATGCTTCCTTTAATTGGGAATCAACTCGACCAGGAATTGAAATCTGAGCGGGCGGACTTTAATTTCTGAAGCTAGCAGGTGAAATAGTATATGATGAGAAACCTTGTGCATCCACACGCAGTTACTAGGAAAATCTAGTATCGTGGAAGAAGGTGTAGGAAGAAGCGCTTCAACTAGTGTCTTTTTATTAGGATGAATACCGCAACCCAAGCGGAACACGTAAGATTTGTACCTGAATAATGGTTGCGAAGAGGAGTACTATTTCTGGTCGCCAAAGGTGTTGTGTCCTCCTGATTTTGGCTTGGGCGATGTTCTTCTTTTTACCGTGGGGAAGCGATGTTTTGAAGTGAGGGTGGAGCCTTGGACGAATCCATGGCCAAATTGTTAGCGTCAGGTTGCGGTGGCAAAGGGTACTGTCTGGGTCGGGCGGAGGGAAGAAATATCCGAGGCGGCAAAGGACAGCAGAAGCAGGGAACAACGGTGCGGTGGACGGGTGGGCGACGCTGGAAGCGGGCAGTGGTGAGGCGCAAGATGGCGTGGTTGAACTGGCGCTCGTGTATAGCGCGCACATGGGTATTGTCCTCGAGGCAGCTTCGGCCTTTCGGCTTCAACTTCTGAAGGCCATGGAGGGCGTTATGCTGACTATGGTTCGCGGTGGACGCACGAGTTTGGGGGTATCAGGGTTCCAAAGCATGATGGAGGAGGGCAGCAGTTGATGGGTGGGATGGAATTGGGTGGCAGATGGAGGGCGCCGGGTTTCATGATTGGTGGAGAGGTAGTTTTGGTGCCTGGCTGCATGAGTATGAATGAGGGAATCAGATTGGGGGGTGTCGAGATCAAAACCAAAGCATGTCTCGTAGGGGTCCCAAGCTGTTGTCCTAAGGATCAATGGTCCCCAAGTCATGGTATCGATACATCTCCTATGTATCTATAGTTTTTATTGTTCCATGCTATTATATTATCTTGCCTTGGATGTTTTTATATGCATTTATATGCTATTTTATATGGTTTTGGACCAACTCTATTAAATTCCTAGAGCCCGCCCAGGCCATTTTGCTTTTTCCCCTTGTTTTTCGGGCCATGAAAAAGGCGCGAATACCAAACGGAGTCCAATTCGACTTTGTAAAATTTATGTGGGAGATTGTTTCTGGTTGACCGTAGAAGCTTCCATCGGGCAATCGGAGATGGACTGGGAAGAGTCCCGAGTCCACCACTTACGGTGGGAGGGCGCGCTGCACCCTCTAGACCCGCCCCTACCTGCGTGGCTGCCTCTATGTGGACCTCTTTGACTTGTTCCTGACGCCAACACCTCTTATATATCCCTCAAACTTCCGGAAGCAGAACCAAGGATCGGGAGTCTCACTTGCGCATAGCCTCTATAGACACCTAAAAACCAATTCGGGACCCTTTTTTCCCAAGACTCCTCAAGAGGGGGGATCCATCACCGGTGGCCATTTTCATCATCCCGGGCGCTTGTCCCATGATGAGGAGGGAGTAGATTCACCCTAAAGTGGGCCGAGGGTATGTTTTCCAAAGAGCTATGTGTTTGATCTCTCTCTCTCTCTCTCTCATGTTCTTGTTGATTTTGTGTGACGCGAAGGCCATCCGGGCACCCTCTATGCAGGCCGAGCTTTGCAGCCTTCAATTCGTGGGTCACAGATTGACAAGCCGCTTCACCAAAACCGTTAAAGTAGTGCGCTAGGAATTGGCTTGGTCGGCCGTGAAGTTGGGACTATTAGGTCCTCGTGGCCAAGCACACTTACCCCATGCAGACTCCATAAGCTATGCTTCAAATTTAGTCACGGTCCAGGCGCCGGGTGTTTCGCCATGTAGAAATTGTGACAAGAATAGCTTTTTCGGTACGAAGTTCCCTTCGTGGCTCATGGGAAGAAGCCTGTCTTGGCGGCATCGGGCGGCACTCTTGAAATATGCTAAACGCTACCGGAGAACTCCACACTTTCGGGTGAGTAAAGCATACCGACCTCCAAAGATACTTTGTAAGAGAAAGGCCTTACCATCCGCTATCTCGCCTACGGGCCTCGGTGGATCTTCTTTGCTTGAGCGCCCAGGGACTCGCTTCTGCACCTCTATGGCATCATGGAGGCAGCCTTGGCAAGCTTCGAACGACCGGTCCGCCAAATCTTCCGCTTCCAAAGTTTTGCATTTGCCGATGGCATCCTTCAGCTCCCGCTTTCGACTTCGCCACTCGAGAGCTTCTCGTGGTTGGCGGTGGGCAGCTTGTTCAAGGCCTCGATTCGGCTGCACCAAGCTTTGGTCACGGTAAATGGCTGCCTTATTATCTTACGCCTCTTTCTTTTGGCACGGCGAGGGCGCCTTTGAGGGTCTCGACCTTTGGCTGCGCTTAGTCTTTGTGGATCATAATCAAAGCATCCTTTTGGGTATTAACCTCTAAATATACATATCATCTCTGATATGAAAATCAATTTTTAACACCATGCGCTACCTTGCATTTCGTCGAGCCGCTTTGTTTATGTGGTCGAAGTTTTGTCGAGCGTTTCTAGGAATCCAGGGGGGTCCCCGAACTTGCTCTCGGTCATGCCAAGGGCGGGTTGAAAGCTCAAGCTAATGGCCCGGTCGACGCCCATCTTCATCAACTCAAGCTCAAGACCCTCGCGAGGGGCCAAGCCTCGCGGGGCGGACGACAGGAAGCTTCCTCAGGAGCAGCCTCGTCAGGCCGGCTCCTTGCCAGGAAAGTGCGCGGTGAGAGATCAAAGGCATGGGTACCTCGCGAGGTGCCCGTGACGCATTTACGTCTCATGACGACCGAGGCCAAAGGGCTGTGCGGGCCGGCCGTGGTTTCATGGAAAGGTCTCCTTTTGTTTCCCCTTTGGCAGGGGCAAGGCGAGCAAGCACAGTGCCAAGAGTATCAAACCAAAAGGCTACCATTTCGCGTAACAATAAGACCAAGAGCCAGCAAAGCGGCATGATGGAGGTCACCGGTGGAGCCCAAGACGACGGCCATCATCGTGAGTCTTTGAGGCAGCGACAGGACCAACTTTAGTCAGGATAAGTGTACTAGATGTTCCCCTTCAAAGCGGCCAATTGTTGGCGCATGCCTTCCCGCTCAATATTTGGGAAGAGGACCAGGGCCTCTCACTCTATATATAGGGCTAGCCACCATAGTATAGAGGCACTTCACGGAATCGAACACCTCCAAAGGGACAACACTCACCACAAGAACATTCCCCTCGCGATGGCTGTTTCTTGCCCTTGTAATCGTTTCTTTTCATCAGCCCCCAGAGGCCAATCCACCACACCACAAACTATAGTGAGGGTATTACACCACAACGGTGGCCCGAACTAGTATAAACCTTTAATGGCCCCTTGTGGTGTTGTCTACTCGGTGTAGCTCTAGGGATTCCTTAGCATGAGGCTTCGAGACGCGTGAGTTGGTGAGGGATAGATCTTTCTTTTGCGCCACACTGCAGAGTTCGAACCTCAAGGGTTCTGGCTTTGGAACCGAATCTTCGAGCATTTAGGCGCGCCAGTAGGTGCGCCCGGAATCGTGTCTTCCATCGCCTTGCATTTTCGTTGTTCGTCAATATCCATGTTCCGGACAGCCGCCCGAGCCCGCGCCGAAGCGCGTATCGGGCTGTTCTCGGCGACTCCTTAATGTCGCCCGGTGACGGCCCCTGCCGCCGGCGAGCCTCCCCTGCTGCTTCCCGTCGCACCTGCCGCCTACGCACGCCACCGCCCCCGAGGGAACAAAGCAGCCCGAAGCGTCGTCGCTGCATCCCTGCGGTCAGCGGCGTAGAAGGCCAGCACCGCTACCCTCTTGCCGCCGACTCAATGGGCATTTCATTAAGAGTTTGCCGTCTAAATCAAGATGCCGCGCTTCCCAGCCGGACGCTAAGCATGTCTGCGTTGTTTCCCCGGCACGCGTGAGCCTCCAGCGCTTACACGCTTCTGCCGATTTACCTCTACGACGGTAAAGTGGCACTTGCTCGCGAGATCACCGGAAGCTTTCGTCTGTTAGGGCCGCTGCAGGGGCCTCCTGCAAGACCAGCCCTCTTGCTTTACGCCATCGCCTCCGGCCCGGGCTGACAGTAACGCCAGCTCGGAGGCGCCTACCGCCGCCTCGAAGAAGGGCGCCTCAAGCCCCACAGCTGAAGCGTGGCCTCGGACGGGACCCGCTATACGTCTAGTGTGCCAGCCAGCAAGCAAGAAAAGAGCTACCAAGAGATCCCCCGCCCTCAAGAAAGGCGCTGCTCGCGGCTGCTCCACTGCACCAAAGCATAAGTCATGACCGCTGCTCCTACCCTAACGGCTGAGAGACTTCGCTGGGCCAAGCTCTTGGCGGCAGCGCAAGGCGTCTGAAGAACTTCCAAGATCAAGCTCCCCTTTTCGTCTACCAAAAGTTGCCTCGCGTAGGCTATCTTGCAGGCTGTCGCGCTTTTCACCGCCGAGCTGTGCAAAGCGTGGCACACGGGCAACCGGTAAACAAGCGAGATATGCCTCCTCGGCCACGACGGCATCGACCGGCCGAATTCGCCGAGTTCCTCCAGCTCTACTTCGCTTGGGCATCAAGCGGGCAGCTAACGGGGACGAAAAGGTCATGGCGAACTCGGTTTCCCCATGGTGCTCAAGGCGATGGCACCCACACTCTTGGCTCCCCTAACCAGCCTCCCAAAGCACGATATATCCTCTTGGGACCGAGATCGCGCATCGCTTCATCGCCAACTTCCGTGGCACTTTCGTGGATCGGCCCCGCCATGAGTGACTTGCGCCGCATCAAGCAATAGCCGTGAGAGACCACCGCAAAAGTACATCCAGCGCTTCAACAATGCCCGCTCAAAGATCCCTGTGGTGCCCGAGAAGCCATCATCTCCGCCTTTCTCCGATGGCGTTTGCCAGACATCAAGATGGAGGAGCTAGCAATCCCATGAGGATGCAGGCACATCTCTCGAGCTGTTCAACTTGGCGACCTAAGCGCCGCCAGGCTGCCAGGAAGGACGCCTCTCCCTCCTCCTCGAAGCCTCCAGCCGCCTGATCCCGGAAGAGAAGAAGCCCAAAGGCCAAGGACGTGAAAGCGCAAAAGCGAGCAGGCTGTTGCTTTCGCATGGGCTGAGCCAGATACCAAGCCGTAGGCGGTGGATCACCTCGGGAAGTCATCCAAGGGCAGCCGCAGATCAAGGCGTGTACCATGACCTCCACACCCACAACACCAACGTATCGCCTAGGGAGCTCGTGGCTGTCATAAAGCGAGATGAAACGTGTCGGCCGACGCCCGAAGTGCAACTTGATCGGGGCTATGGCCGAGGGAGGAGGAAAGAGGTGGAGGACGATGCGGAGGAGAAACCGGTGAAAGGCCCTACGCCAAGGGTGTGGCGTGATCGACCTCGCAAGGACCGCACTAGCGTGACCAGCCTCGCGAGGGGGTTGGAGAGAACAACCTCGCCCGAGGATACGCCCATCAAGCAGTGGGGCAACGCCTTGAGGCCCCTCCCTCGGGCTGCCGCCATACTCACCAAGGAGGAATAGAACACCATCACCAGGACGAGGGGCTCGGGGCTTCCAGAGGCAGCAGCGCCAAGAATCGTGCTTGCAGTCCTCGGCGCGGAGCTTCAAGCCCCATCCTCAACAAGCAAGCGCATCTTCAAGCCAAAGCTTTTGTTCGCGAGGTGAATGTAGTCCTCCCAAAAACCTGAAGCCTCACGCCCTTCTCTCGTGGTGGGTCCACGGTGTACCCATCACGTCAGACTCGGCAGATCAACTCAAATGCGCTAGCAACGGTGGCGTGCTTCTCTACCAATTCTTTGTTCCCCGGTCATCGCGAACATGTGTGTCACCAGACTCCCTCATCGATGGAGGAGCATATAGAGCTCAAGCGCTCTGTCTCGCATCTTTAGAGACATTCAACAATCTCCAAGTGTCATGATGATCGGCCTATTCAGCCAACCAAGCATTTCTCAGAGTCAATCGATGGTTCTACCACCCGACAGGGCAGGTCCGCCCTCCTCGTCACCTTCGGACAACGCAGAAAAACTACCATCAGACTTTGAAGCTTCCATCGACTTTTGATCGCCGCCCTACATCTGCGCCCGCCATACAATGCCATCCTCGGGTATCCGCCCCGCCAAAGTTCATGGCGTGACTCACCATGGCTACAATGTCCTCAAGATGCCTGTGAAGCGGTGGAGTCATCACGCAGTCCTTGTGAGGAGAAAGATGCTGTGTGTTCTCTCGAGCGTGCCTTCCAAGCCAGCAATCAAGACCCAAGATCACGGTGAAGCGGCGAGCCTTCCGAGGTAGTCCCTTGCAAGAAGAAGAAGACATCACCTGGTCTCGTAACCATCGGGAGGCGTGCGCACCTCCAGGGGCGCCGCATTCCAGATCCGCGCCTGCTCAAGGCGGCGCCTCTGTCAGTGATAGGAAGGCGCGGCCTGCCGCCTCCTTGAGCAAGGCTCGAGGGCTCTCTCCGGGAGGGCCACCGACTTTACTTACTGCCAAGGGGTCACAAGAGAGGCGCTGGGGCACCACTTGGAGGTGTGCTTCAAAGCACGTTTCCCTCGAGGGAAGGTGTGGAGGCAAGGAGAGCCAAACCCTCAGGAGTTCATCGCAAGAAAACACCTTCCCGTGGAGCTGCAGGGAGTCAAGAAGTCATGCACGGCACTTCCTCGCTGGGCTACTCCGGCCAGAGTCTCCCCATCGAGACACGAGTGATGGTGGTAGGCTGCGTGTCTCAGCAGACGACGCATTCGTCAGGCTCAACCGGTGCCAAGGCCTCAGAGGCTTTCTCCTGCCCTTCGCCGCATGGGGACGCTATGCAGGGTCCACCACCATGCCTACGTCAGATGCC